>CM038792.1:250887454-252164571 GCA_021764765.1 Vicia sativa
TTCGATATTTTATCTTGAAATTAGTGTGAGCTATGTCCTATTATCTTGCCATACACGCCTAATTACTAGCATTGATAAGGGTGCGAAAGTAAATGCGAATGTAAAAGTGCGGAAAGATAAACCTACGCTATTACATGGCTTTAAAGCGTATACATAATTAGGAGGCGGAAAGTAAAGTCCTAAATTAAACTATTACATCCCATGAGCAAATACATTATTGGAAAAATAAAATGATAAAGAAAAACGTCCGAATCGAGCAACCTGTGAAAGAATAAGAAAATCGGGAAATATGATGAAATTGAAATAAGAGAAAATGTTAGAAAAAATGCAATTTTTAATATGAGAAAATTTATGCATGCTGGAAATAAGATAAATAAGCTATAATATTTTTTTGGGATTTCTTGGAAAAGATTTAATAATTAAAATGCAATTTATAATGATTTAAATGCTAAAATAAAAGTAAAATAAATATGCATGCAAAAATTATATTTTTTAATTTATTAAATTAAATAAAGGTTTTTATGAAAATAATGTAAAAAAGAAAAAATGTTTTGGTGATTTTTTAATGCAGAATAAAAATTATGAAGATAAATTAAAATAAGAGAAAATATTAAAAAATATGAAAATATGAAGTTTTGTGAAGTTTTGAGAAAAAGAACCAAAACCGGTGCCAGTGGGGTTCGAACTGGAGACATGTGAGAGGATCTTGGAACAGTGAACGCTTCTACCACTACGCCAGCTTGCACTTTGTGTTATGGATTGAAAACGTGGGATCAAGAGTGCACACGCGTCGCTGACTGGATGAGTCAATGCACGATCAGCATGGTGGACCCCGGTTAATTCAAACGGACGAATCAGAACGCTGGATCGCGCCACGCACTCCTCCGCCGTCTTCTTCAACAACGACGCCGAGTTCTAGCCCTACGCTTTCCGATCGACCCGAATTGAAACAAGAAAAACACGCAAGATAAATGGGAAAGGGAGACCCTACCCCCCTAAATCGACCCTCCTGAATCCATTGGTGATATCAGTTTTGGCTGAAAATGCCTGTATTAACCGGTTCGATTCAAACAGTCCTTCGAACCCTAACAATGGCAATGGATGATTTCAATGCAGTATCAAATGCACTCTAATGAATGTGTCCCGAACATAAACAAATACACAAAAAGCATTAACAACACATGAATAATGAAATTCGAATTTCATCAATATACCAAATCGGAGCAGGCTTAGGATCGAGTTCTGGGCAGTCTTGGCTTCAAGTGAGATATGCTTTTGCTTGCTGGGAACCTCCTGAGCAAGATTGAATGCTCAAAACACCTTGAATTTGACTGGAAATTGGAAATCGAAAATTGCAACTTTATGGAAAATTTTGGCAAAATAAGGGTTAGTAAGGCTAGGGTTTCGTCCTCAGTTTGTGTATTCGGGCAATTTATAAGAAATTTGGATGGCAAAAGGAGTGAAAAAGATTGCTTCTTGAATGTGCAAATATTTCCATTTAAAATAAAATCAAATATTGAAAAATATATGATTTTCTCATGAATGCAAGGCTATCACGAATTTGGTAAGGGTCATGGGCCTTCTTGGACATTTAGAAAGATATAAAATCATTCCTTTTGAGAGAAATGTTTAATTTTCATATTTTATATAATTTATTTTTGAATTAAATGTTATAAAATTCAAATATAAATCATAAAACTAGAAAATAACCAAGGCCAAGCATTTATGGGTCAAGAATAGCATCATGAACAAGTTTGGATCAAAAGTTTATAGCCCATTTGGAAAATTTTGCATTTGACCAATATGTCCTTTTGCAATTGTCTCAAAATTCCCCAACTTCTCGAATAGTGTATCTTGCTCAATTTTCCACATTTTGAGTGTTCTTGGACTTTTGGAAAGCTCTAAGAGTCCCTAACCAATGTCTTTGGTCTCATCTCAATTGGAATTACCATGCTCAAAATATCTTCAAAACAAAAAGTTGACTTTTGTTGACTTTGAAAATGACTGTAATGTTTTGAGCTATACCTCTCAAATGAAGCATTTTTGGACATTCTTGTGAGACATGAAGTTGTATAGAATTGAATTTCCTTCAAAACAAGAGGTGGTGGAAAATTTCGAGAAAGTATGAGAAAGTTATGATCAACAAAGTTCATTGACTTTTCATCTAGAAACCCTAATTTAGAAAGTTTGACTTTGGGCAAATCTTGAGTTTTCTTGATGAATCATGATCAACCCTTGATCAAATGATGAATGTAACTTCAAAATGAGGATGTTGACCAAAAATCGTAAGTTTTGACTGTATGTTGACCACAGCTTGACTTTTGTCCATATAACCCGATTTTCAACCATCCGAGCAATTGTCCGAGGAAACTTGACTTGTGAGGCTTGAAACTTGACATGGAGAATCTTTGAAGCATATGAGGAGGCATGAAGGCCATTGGAGATGTTGGAAATCCATCTTGACTTGAGAGATACCAAACCCTAGTTTGGGTTGATTGTCTAGGAGAGAGTTTGTCTGATCAACTCTTGAGGAATCCTTGAGTGTGGATGCATGAAATCTCTTGAGAAGATGGAGGGAAAATTTTGGGGTATGACATCCACCTCGATACCTCATTGGCTCACTATGAACCCAAGTAGCTTCCCGGACCAGACTCCGAAAGTGTATTTGTTAGGATTCAAACGAAGTTTGTACTTCCTTAATCTTTCAAACAGCTTTCTAAGATGAAAAATGTGTTCCTCTTCAGTCTAAGACTTGGCAATCATATCATCCACATAGACCTCAATTTCTTTATGCATCATATCATGGAAAAGAGCTACCATGGCTCTTTGATAAGTTGCCCCCGCATTCTTCAGTCCAAAAGGCATGACCTTGTAACAGAAGGTGCCCCACAGGGTGGTGAATTTCGTCTTCATCATGTCTGCAGGATCCATCTTGATTTGATTATATCCGGAGAAACCATCCATGAAGGAGAAAACTGACGACTGAGCAGTGTTGTCGACCAAGACATCAATGTGAGGTAAGCGAAAATCGTCCTTCGGGCTGGCTCGATTCAAGTCTCTGTAGTCTACACACATCCGAACTTTTCCATCCTTCTTGGGGATAGGTACAATGTTGGCAATCCAATCTGGATATATCGACACAGCAAGGAAATCGGCGTCGAACTGCTTCTTGACTTCGTCTCTAATCTTCTTAGCCATCTCAGGGTGTGTCCTCCTCAGTCTTTGCTTCACGGGCGAGCAATCGGGCTTTAGCGGCAGCTTGTGCACAACAATATCTGTATCAAGTCCAGGAATGTCCTGATATGACCATGCGAACACATCTACAAACTCTCGCAGCAAGCAGACCAACTCATCTTTTGTCTCTTGCCCCAAGGCGGTTCCAACTTTGACTTCTTTCTTTTTGATCCTCTTCAGTACCCAGATTGATCACATCCACTGGTTCCTGATGAGGTTGGATCATCTTCTCCTCGTGCTCAACCAGACGCGCTAACTCTTCAGGGAGTTCATAGTCTTCGTCACCATCATCTTCGGCTTGGTTGATCGGGAAATCGAAGTCAAAAGGAGTTATAGCATGGCTATGTTCAATAAGCTCAGTTTCAGGTGATCTGCATAAATGATTGATTTTATCTTTTAGATATGTATGTTTATTTTAGCAGGAAAGGTAATGAAAATGTTGTTGTTTTTATTAAGATGCACTGGAAAGCAAAAGTAAAAACAATAAAAGGGATCTCAAACTGAATAACAAAACGCGCTTTTTATTGAAGATAAAAATTCAAGCCCTACAAAGCAATCCTTTGTGCCTTGGGCAGAGAGCACGGGATTTTTTAATTTTAAAACAAGAAATTACTTTGACAATGAAATGAGAGGGGTAACGTCCTTGACGATCCAATCCTTGAGGACCACACCGGGAGGAGTACAGAACACCATCTAAGAAAGCTCCATTGCACGCTCATCATCATCAATGGCATTGATAGCCTTCTCGGAGCGGAAACCCTTCGCAACAAAAGTATCCTCTAGACGAGGGATCTTTCCTTTTCCTATCTCTGAACCTCCACTAATTCTGGAGGATGGTTGATAGCCGAGCCCGCTCTAGTCCTTCTTCTCCGCCACATTTATCACCGTTCCCCAACCTTCAGGGTTCCCGGCATCGATAAGAGCCTTGACATTCTGCCAACATGTTATGTTACCTCTAGGCTTTTCAGCAGACTTAACTTCTTTTTGCACATTTCCAACAATCTCTAAAGCTTGAAAGAGAGTCTCATGCACCTCGTCTCCAACATCCACATACTTGAATTCAGACAAGTGACTAACCAGGTAGTCTTCTTCTCCACTAACCTCCACCACCTGGTTATTCAGCAAGAACTCAATTTTTGATGTAGAGTTGAGGTGACAGCCTTTGCACCGTGTATCCAGGGCCTTCCCAATAAGCAGCTATAAGCTGGAAAGATATCCATCACTTGAAAAGTAATGTTGAATAGTTGAGGTCCGATAAGTACCGGGAGATCAATCTCTCCCACCGCCATCCTTCGGGATCCATCGAAAGCCTTCACAATCAGAGAACTAGGTTTCATAATTGCCCCTTCCACTTGCAGCTGGGCCAATGTCATCTTCGGGATCACATTCAGAGCTGAGCCTGTATCAACCAGAACTCTAGCGAGAGTCATTCCACCACAGGTAACAGAAATGTGAAGAGCCATGTTATGATTACCTCCGTTCTGGGGGAGATCAGCATCTGTGAACGATAAACAACTGCCATCATTTAAACTTGAAATTTCAACATCCAATTGATTAATTGTGATATCTTCAGCCACGTACGAGTTGTCGAGGAACTTCAACAAGGCCATCTTGTGGGCTTCTGAACTTTTCAACAGGGACAAGATTGAGATTTTTGCTGGAGTCTGACTAAGTTGATTAACTACTTTGTAGTCACTCCTCTTGATGATCTTCAAAGTCTCATCACTTGGCTTAAAGATATCCCTCAATTCTTCCGCACTCAAATCAACAACTCCATCTTTCTTCGGAGGAACATCTGACACCTTTTCTGCAGCTCGGCTCTTCATCGGATCTTGGTGGTAAATTCGACCACTACGGGTCATACCACTCATACCAGTGATGTTCTCAATAGTAGATTCTCCCAAAACCATTGGCTTATCTCCAACAATGACTTAAGGTTCATAATTCCAAGGCGCAGCTTTTGTATCTTCATAAGGGATTCGGATGGACGGGTAAACCATCATTGGTTCTACCGCCGTAACAGGCTCATCTTCTTGGATAGGAGATACATGGAGTCTCCTATTGTTGATGAGAGGGACCACCACATCCACTTCAACTTTAGTGGGAACTCGACTAAACTGAATCAAATGTTGACACATTAATCCTTGCAGGTACTTCTTGAACATTGCACAGTGTTCTGGATTGTCTTGGCACATCAAACAGCCATCATGACCTTCTTTCAATAAACCGGAATTCTTCAATTCCTCAAACACCTTCTTCAAAGACATCTTCAACTGATCCACCTCCATAACCAGACCTCCTTCTTCAATCAAGGCATTCACTGACGATAACCCATGCCTCGGCAATGGATTATTAGCAATGTTGGGGACGTCAGCGAAAGTTAACAGCTTTCGGTCATTAAGTTCTTGGACTTTGCACTTAAAAGCGAAACAGTCTTCTGTGGTATGCCCGGGAGAATTAGCATGGAAAGCACATATAGCATTCTCATTAAACCATGGTTTAGGAGGCCCTGGAACAGGCTTTAATTCCCTTGGCACCACTATTCCATCTTGGATTAAATACGGCAGTAGACTAGTGTAAGTCATTGGAATAGGCTGAATTTCTTCCTTGGTGTACTTGTGATAATGCGGGCTCTTCTATTGAACCACACCCTTGTACAGGCCCTTGACTTGTTGTTGTTGTGAAACTTGACTCTGAGGAACCTGAGTTGAATATGGCATTGGCATTTGCATGGGTTACTGATACGGCATACCGGGGAATTGCATAGCAGCCACATATGGGTATGACATATACGGGACCTGAACTGGAGCAGACCTAGCTGGTGGTCTTCCCCTTCCTCTACCCCTTGCTTCATATACAGCATTGGCTTCGGCCTCCTTCCTCTTAAAACCATTGAACGTCTTCTTAACTGCAGACGGTCCTACATTCCCTCCGGAAATCTTACCGGTCTTCAAACCTTCCTCAATCTTTTCACCCACCATCACCAGATTGGAGAAATCAGAGAAAGTGCTTCCAGTCAGTCTTTCATAATATTGCACAGGAAATGTTCCCATGAACAGATCATTCAACTCCCTTTCTGCTAAAGCTGGTTGAACCCTCGAAGCCACTTCTCTCCACCTCTGAGCATACTCTTTAAACGATTCCCTCTCCTTCTGAGACATGTTCTGAGGTTGTACACGATTGGGGGCCATAGTGGTATTGAAATGGTACTGCTTGAAGAAAGCATTGGACAAGTCATCCCAAGAGCGAATATTCGCCTTTTCGAGTTGCATGTACCAATCCAAAGATGCCCCGAGAGACTATCTTGAAAGCAGTGAATCATCAGCTTACTGTTTTTAACATGTGCCGCCATCTTGCGGCAATACATCCTCAAGTGGGTGTCTGGACAGCTTACTCCCTTGTACTTTTCAAAGTCAGGCACTTTAAACTTAGGCGGAATGACAACATCGGGTACGAGACACATATCCGCAGCGCTCATACCTACAGCATTCTTCCCTCTCAACTCCTTCATTTGCTCGGCAAGCTCCTTGCACATCTTTTGAGCGGCCACGTCCTGGAACGGAGCTGGATTACCCACAGGTGCCACATTCTGATAGAATTATCTCATGTAGTCGTCTTGTTGATCTTCCTCACCTTGAGGAGTTGTGGACCACAGATGCTCCTGCTCATCCTCCTCTTGTTCTTGCTCTTCGTTTCCCATAGTTTGGGTAGCGGCATGGGCAACAACGACATTTCCTTGATTATCTATTCTGTTGAAGAAATCGGCCTGCATCCCATAAAACGGAGGAGTAGGTGCTTGTACTCCTGGAAATGGAGCAACACCTCGAAGGGTCCTCACGTTTCCGGTGACGACGGGAGGAACGGTAGCAGTTGCATTGTTAGCTGTAGCGGCGGCGGCGGTTGCGGCAGCAGTAGCAGCGGCAGCAGCGGCGGCGCGCTCTTCCTCTCTGGCATGTTGAGCCGCGAGCATCTCCCTTAACTGGTCCATCTTGGTCTTCAAGGTGTCAATGTCGTCTTGCATGGTCGTCTGTCTTGTCTCATACTGATCCATTGCTCTTCTCACGTTGGCTCTGGTTCTGTATGGGCGTCGGGTAGTCAGCTTGAATCTGGCGAGAGGAAATGTAATGAGCTTGGTGTTCTCGTTTTAATAACATGCATGATTATGTATGATTAATGCAAAATGATTATGATTGGTTCCCATTCTTAAGAATCTTTATCGAACCCATTCACTTATAAGCAAACCGCACAACAAACGGATAAACAGCTTCTTCATTCTAATCATAAAAGTCAAGTACAAACATCAGTTTTTCTTGCGAAGAAAGTAAAAAGCAAGACTCGCAGGCCTGCTTTTAGTGTTTTACAGATACCATGAAGCTGGAAAATACATAAAGGTTACAAAAGACTAGAAATGTTGTCCTCTTCGGGGCTTGAACTCCCTTATCTCCTTTTGGAAACGCTCCACCATCTCTCTGCAAAGGTAGATGAAGTACTCCACTTTCGGGGGCACCTGGTCCTCCTCTAAGTCCTCGACGGCTGATTGAAGTCTCCATGGGACCTCCAACATCAGTTGCCTGCAGAATTCCACCAAACCTGAGTAATTGTCATACAAACTCTTGTTTTGCTCTTCCAAAGTGAAAATTGTCTCTCCCCTATTTACCCAAAGCTCATTCTGACGTCGGGCTTCTTCCTGCCATCCTTCGCATTGGACTTCCAATTCCCCATATGACGCTTCCCATCGGACCACAAGATCTCTCGCAGTATCCAACTCTTGAATCTTCTGAGCTAGTTCTTCAGAGTCTAAGTTACGTGCCAAACGATCTTCTTCCTTGAGGCGAGTTTCGCGTGCCAAACTGGATTCCATGTTTCTTAGTGCAGCTTTCAACTCTTGGATCTGAGTGGTAAGAGTTGCTTTCAAATCTGACTTTTCTTTGATGGCTCGCTCTTCATCTGTGTAAGCTTGCCTCTTTGTTGCTCAGCCTTGGCTAACTTACTGTTGAATTCACTCAGCTCAAAATTTTCCGCATCTAGATTATCTTTCACATGGAACTTTGCTTTTCTTTCCTTCTCTACCTGCTCTTGGCTTTTCAGAAGATCATCATCTCTTTCCTTGAGACTTTGCATTAAATCATCCCTTTCTCGAGCAACACGAGTAAGGGTTTCTTATTTTCTCCCCTCTTCAGCTCTCATTTCAGTAATGGTGAGCTTAAGCTTGTTGAATTCCTCGATAGGAACATGAGTGGCTTCAATTTATGGAGCCTTGACGGAAACCACTAGAGCATACGGAAGTTTGACTTCTTTGACCCTACCCATCACCCACTGCTTATAGGGTTCTTTGGCCACACAATCTCTTTTCCCCAACTCTCTTCCCTTCCTATGGATTCGAGTCCAAGCGCTTCTGATCTGTCTTAACAACTGAGGATTTTCTCTCCCAAAGTCTTCCAAGAGGAGCTCCTCCAACACTGCATCATTAGGCTCAGTTTCCAAAGGATAACCCAACTACCTTAATGCCAACCTAGGGTTGTAATTAATACAGCCTTGAGATCCCATCAACGGGACATTAGGAAAATCTCCACAGTTACTAATAATTTCTCCCACATTCCAATTTGGCAAGTACCAAACTATAGCATTTGAAGTGAGGCAAGCCAACATCTGAGCCCATGACAAATCCTTCAAAACATCGTACCATGGACCTTTGGTCGGTAAGTGAGACAAAAACCAAGAGTACAACAGAGGAGTACAGCATAGAACCACACCTCTCTTCTTCTCATGCCTTATATGAAGGTGATAAAGCACATCTGCCACAAGAGCTGGAACAGGATTCTTTCTGGAGACAAACATATTAACAGCATACTCTTCCAAGAACTCTTCTTCCCCACTCGGAAACATAACAACCCCAAAGATGAGCAGAGCGAGAACAGCATAAAAAGAATTTGTATTACCCAGTTCTGCCAATTCTTTCGCCTTGCTCTCTAATGCCTTTCAGGGAATCCCTTTAGCCTTGCACAAGCGCGCAACTTCTCTGACCGGGAGATACAACACTTCAGCTAATCTGTCACATGTTACTCTTTCTCCCAAACTAGTGAAGGGGATGCCACCTTTCAGAGGCCACCCTAGCAAAATCTCGAACTCTTCAATGGTCGGAGTTAGTTGAAAGTCTTGAAAAGTGAAACATCGGAGCGGAGAGTCATAATACTGGTACAAAGTAACCATAGCTCGTACATCAACATTGGTATCCAACAGCTTCAGAATGTGACCATACCTTCTGGTGAAAGTGGTCATATCAGCCTTCTTGACCTTTTCCTTCAGACGTAACAAGACCTTCAACTTTGGTATCTTGACCTTGATCGGATTGGTATGCCTTTTGTCATCCATTTGTTAACTGTTTGTTTATGCGAACCAAGTCCTTAGGATTCCTACAAAATCGGAACAAATAATGTTGATGATTAATTCATGCATGCCGGATGCGATGTAATGTGATGCAGAATTAGCATGTTAAAGTTTTTTAGAGCGGGCCGGGTATATTTTTGACGTCTACCCAACAATTCCCCCCTGGATGGCTCTTAGGGTTTTTTGATACAACAAACACAAATTCTCGTGCATCGCAAAAGATACTTGCAACGCTACAATATTTGTTTTAGAGAATTTGGGTTTGAGGGAGAGTTACGTATTATCCGAATAGACAAAGCAGGTCTATCGATCTAACACACGTAACCCTCAATACCGGGATCTGAACGGGGTGCTCAAAATCATTGATCCCAACTTGGGTGTATCATTTTCACCGCAAATAAATTTGTGATTAGATGATATATCCAAGAACGTCTCATTTGAGCATTCTTAAAATCTAAAGGTTAGGTTCCCTTAAAGGTCAAAACTAGGGGAAAAATCCCTTCTAACAACACTATCGTCAATGCAAAAGTAACTTGCAATCGGCGATAATGTCTTCGAAAGAACCTCCCCTAGGTGTGGTCTTCGCACCAACTTACAAGACATTTCTGTCTAGCAAATCAATACTATGCAACCACTCTAATTTATGTGTTCTATAGCCTTGGTAGTGGGCCTTTCCTATAATCCCATCCAATATTCCCACACAACAATAATATATCAACAAGGTAATAATTTAAAGCGATAGGAAATAAATGACTAAATTTAACACACAAAAATAGAGTGATAAAAAGAAAGCGAAAATAAACACACATACGAAGAGCTAAACTAGGGTTGACACGCTTAGTCAATATATTCCCCAGTGAAGTCGCCAACTGAAGCAACTCGATTTTCAAAAATCTTTTCATTCTCGAAAACTAGTGAAATCGCCACCTAATTTTATTTGTTCTTAAAAAGAACGGGAAAATATAGATAAAACCCCCATACAAGCGGATAAGACGGTCTACGACCAAAAATTGGAATCGGGAGTCGGTTATGTAAGGGGAAGGTATTAGCACCCCTTACATCCATCGTACTCGATGGGACCCGTTTAATTCTAAATGTGTGTGTATATTCGCTAATCTCTAAGTTATAAAAGAAAAAAGAAACGGAATTTGTTTATTATTATTTTGAGTTTGGCACGGTTTCGGAACCGTGTGCCTATGTATTCCCTTGTGCAATGGGAAAGTCAAAACTCCGTAGTTCCTCTTAAAAAGGTTTTAATTGGTTGTATTGATTTTATAAGAAAAATCGTGCGTTTAGACGTTTCAAATGCTTTGAACTAGGACTTGTTTTGTTTGTTTGAAAAGCTTAAGTCCTCGTTCGTATTTGAAACGACTATTGCACGCTCTTTATCGGAAAAGAGTTTAATGATCGCATATGAGCGATAAAAAGAGTTTGAGTGAGTTGATTTCTTTTTATGTGGGAGACGGGTATTGGACCATAAGCATTCAACGGCTAACGCCCCAATTACTCGGATGAGTGGATAGAAACATCTGAATCATCTATTTCTACCCAAAAGTTTTGTTAAGAAAAGTGAGGTGAAACATGGTTCACGTTATTTAAATTTAATTAAAGACACCAAACATACGGTCGAGGGTCGATACTGAACTGACTACCATATGTTTGGGAGGAGGGAGAAGTAGAATATTTATTTGTGAAAATATTTTAGAAAAGAAACTCGACGTTGGATCGAGGTTTAGAACTTTAAATTCTAAAAGCATTCTGATACGCGTGCTGAGATGAAATGGAAGCGGGTTATGATTAATCAAGTATATGGACATGATTAACCTCGTAAAGATAGGTGCTCCTATCCCCAACCATGAGACCCTGGCGCATGGAGAATTGGTATATAGACCAATGTTGTTTTCGGGTTATGATTGATTAAAGCAACAAGGGCTTTAATCAACCTCGTGAGGATGGCCATGCCCATCCTCAACTATGAGACCCTTTGGGAAATTGACATATGAGTCAATCAACGCGGAATCGGATTGATTTTAATTTTAAATTGTGTGCAGAGTGTATAATGGTGGATAAATGCGGAATGAGTAAATAAACAGACAAATATCATACAATACAATCGGAAATTTAAATAATTATTGGAGATGATTTTTTTCTGTTTGATGAAAAATCGGCTAATAATTTAATCAATAAATCATCAAACACAAACTATCAGGTCCAATAATTATTTAGTACATCGCAACAAAATATTATTCATGAAAATAAATTAATTGAAAAAAAGATAAGTTCAGAAATAGCCTGTATTGCAGTGATTCCGCGAAGTATGAAAAAGAAATCCATCTGATCTTTGACTGGTCCGTAATACTTCCACATGTGCCGGTGAACTGAGTGCGACTGATCCCGTTCCAAAATGCTCTGACGGTCCAAAACGGTAATATTACACCGAAAATACATGTTATTTAACATTAACACATTCCTTATTTTTTTTAAAATAAACTAAGCAATAAAAGAAATAAAAAGATTTTTTTTAAAAAAAAAAACAAGGTGGTGACACTTGTCACCACCAGATCTAAAGTAAAAAAGAAAATTTTAATTTGTTTTTTTTATTTTAAGAAAGAATAAAAGAAATTAATTAAAGAAAAAGGAATTGCAAAAATAATGGCCCAAATGGGCAAAAAAAAGAAAACAGAAGAAATTTTGTCTCTCTCGTTCTCATTCGCGCTCTGATTTCTCATCCTCTCTTCATCGCTCATGTTCTCTCATTGCTCTCTCACCCCAAACGGAAACCCTAGCCCAGAAATCCTACCCATAGCAACTCGCCTCTCTCTCTCAATCATTCTCCTTCTCTCTCGTTCTCACAGCGACACGAGCACAAGGCAGCCGCGCCAGAAATCGCCCTACGGCGGCGGCGACGGCGGCGAGGACTTAGGGCTCCGATTTGTATCATGTTATACTCGTTTCCGATCACTGATGCATGTTTGATTGTTGTTTTACAGATGGTTCATCCTGTGGAACCCTAGAATCCCTAATGGCAGCTGCGAACCTTACCTCTTCGTGATTGTATCGGGTGAGACAGTTCCAATTTTCTCTTCTTCTTTCTCTGTTCAGACTAGGATTTTTGAAAAAAAACAAACTCTGAAGGTCTATGGTGTTTGGAAAATGATGAGGAATATGCTAGCTTAGGTTTTCTGTTTGTGATTTTACGATTTTTGTGTGTTGTTCATTGCCTTTGGTCTTGGTCTGGTTTTGAGTGTTTGGCTTGTATCAGATGTTACTCTTGATTGTCTTTCCTCTGGTTTGTGTCAATAGAACAGATGCTATACTGGTTTGGTCATCTTTTTGGTTTGCATCGATAGAACAGGTGCTGGTTTTCTGGGTTTGGAAATGGTTAGGAACTAGGTTTTTAAAATTGTTAGAACAGATGCTACAAGGTTTTTGTTTTTTTGGTTTGTGTCAATGGGTGGGTGCTTGTTCTGTTGGTTTTTTTTTAGAATAAACTGTGTTCTTCAAACTGATAGCTCTTCTTTTTTCTTTTTACTGATGGAACAGATATATCCTTGTTCTTGGTTCTCTTTCTGGTTTCAATGAATACTGATAGAACAGATACTCACCTCTTCTTTTGGCTTTCAAAACTGATTGGCAGATTTTGCTTCTTGTTTTTGGGTTCCCAAACTGATGCTTATTTCCTGTTTTTTCTATCTTCAAAATTGATAGAGCAGATACTATACTTCTTGCTTTGCTTTTGCTCAGGAACTTTCATCATCAGTGCTGGCTTTTCTGTTTTTCCCCTTTTCACATTTGGTGGAAATATAACTTGAGACCACACTTTTCCTCTTCTATGCTGCTGCTGTGTTAATTACTTGTAGGGTTGAGTTTACCCTCCTTGGCTTTATTACTGCTGGCTTTGATTATGCTGATAACCAAGACAATTTGTCTTTCTTGCTGTTGCTGCTATGTTGACTTTGACCCTGTTGCCTGTTGGGATTTATTAAACTGCTGCCTTCAATTATACTTGCTGCCTGTTGGGAATTATTAGACTGTTGCCTTATACAAACCGTGATGAATGGTCTGAGTTAGGCTTGTTTGTGAACCGGGTTAGCTCGCGATTTGCAAACAAGCCTCTTCACCGATGATTAATCTTGAGCAAGATTATGAGGATTAGCATTAAAACCTGATTCCCGCCAGACACCTAATGATGAGTTCAAAAATACGTTACTTCACCTTGATTTTACTTTGATATACAGCTACTAATCGTTCTCTTTTCTTGTGTTTCATGTGACGACGCGGAGAATGTCATAGCAACAAATGGGAAGGCAGCCCGGGTGTGAAGCAAAATGCGGAGGAAGCGATAATCAACTCGGACAAACTTAGGACTTGTAGCAACAACATAGAATTAGGACATTCTTCTTTTTTTTGTATTTTCTGTAACTTTACAATTCGAAATTGTAACCGAATCCCAAAGAGATAATAAAACTCTTCTTTTTTCACATTGAGTCTTGAAATTCCGATCTTTGCATTTTTTGCTTGAAATATCCAATATATATTGAATAATCTCTTGTAATTATTTTTGGCTAGCAAACTCATACACCGAGAATGGCATTTTCATTCACTGAATTCAAATAACCCGAGTAAAAAAAGAATTTCTTTAAAATTTAAATTCTCAAATAACTAATTATTTTTTGAATTCAAGTTCTAAACAAATAACCCTTTTTCGGACGAATAATTCCAAACAACCTTTTTGTACAAAAAATTCAAAATTGTTCGAAACCTATTGAATTTGAGTTGAATCGGTTAACAAGATAGAATTTTCCCACCACTTTTCCCATGAAAAAATCTCAGTAGGAATTCCTCTGAAACCATAATAAATATTTTTGCTTGAAAATAATGGGATAAAACGAAGGGGAAATTTTGGGGTGCGACAATCTTGATGGTGTTTAAATCTACGAACTGGTCGGGATTAGGAAATAGCATCAAGCAATAGATTAGCAAGGCCAAAATGTCTTTGAATGCATGGAAACTTATAGCCTTTAGGAATTCTCGAGCTTTCTTTTTCAGAAACTTAGCAAGCAAACCCTTAACTTCGCTTCTTGTTTCCCAATTAGCTTCAATGTCTGATCGCTTTAGATGTAACGCTGATGCGATGTCTTCATATTTCGGAGCTTTTTTTGAACTGGTGAATGGTATCTGATCAAGGATAGGTATCCCAAGTAGCTTAGAGAACTCTACCAATGTAGGCACCAACTGATAATCTGGGAATGTAAAGCAGTGATATTTTGGATCGAAGAACTAGAATACGACGTGCATCATATCTTCTTCAAAACCGGAGATAACCAAGTCAAGTAGATAACCATGCCTTTTGATAAACTGAGCATGATCGGGAACTTCTGAAACTAATTCTTTGAGTTGAGAAGGTATACCCATGAAGTTGATTCGAATAGTCTTTCTTGAAGCCATAACTCCTACAAAACATAGCAGATAAATCTCTAGATCCTTGAAATAGTTAGAAATGATATGATGTTATGATGCCATGATGTCATGTTTAAAACAAGTACCAAGCACAAGCAATTCACACAATAGCCCTAGGTTTAAAGCTTGCATGAGGTATATGTGTCTACCCTACCAGAGTTTAAGTGGGTTTGACCTGTCCTATAATAGTAATCGGGTTCTAGGAATCTCATATCATTGATCTTTCTCGTAGGCTTTATTTCAATACGACTACCAAGTGGTCGACCGAAACATCCCGAAAGTTGAATCTTAATGAGCGTAGCATCGAGTATCAACCAACTTCAATCTGCACCGAAGCCGGCCATCTCGCTACCTTCTAATGGCCAAGATGGGTCAATCAGGGTTCTAAAAGTTGACTTAGTGCTTATGACACCACGCAGATGCCAAATACTTTCCTCAACTGAACATGAGGAGCATCAGAACATCCAAAGTGTCACACTAACGTAGCCATCATTTTGACCATTTCGGTATACGCCTAACAGTCGCAATGATTTATTTATACTTACCTAAGGAAACCTGGATCCGGGTGTAGGATCCCCCACAAGTATAATACCCAAGAAACCCTTAAAAGTAAAGCAGATAAGTCAAATAATGAAATCAATAAAGTGATCTAAAGCCCTAAGGTTGCCTCTCTTTAGGGTGTTTCCCTAGCAGAGTCGCCAGTTCTGTGATACTGTGGGAGAACTAACTTGTTTGTTTTGCGTTTTATCGCAAATGTTGCAGATAGCAAGAGTCGCCACCGACTTTTCTTTTATCCAATTAAGGGAGGCAAAAAGAACAGGAAAAAACCTTCGTTAGATTCTGAGTAAGGGAGGCAGTTATGAAAAGGGAAGGTATTAGAACTGATCTAGGGTTGATTTTAGTCTTAACATACAAACCCTAATTACTAGAAGTTAATATATGTATAGAAAAAAGTAAAGTGCGGAATGTAAAGTGCGGAAAGTAAAAGTGCAGGAAAGTAAACCCTAGACTATTACATGGCTGTGGGGAAGATACATAATAGAGGTGTGAAAAGTAAAGGCAGAAAATGTAAATCTACGCTATTACATGATAAGAATTTGCGACCTATACAACCTTTCTAGAATTGTAAATGCGAAATAAGAATTAGATCATCAGAATAGTAAGAAAATGTTAGTGAAAATATTTTGAAAATTAGTAGAAAAAAGGTTTTAGGTTAGTAATCCTAATTACTAGAGAAGAAAATATTTTTGGGAATTTTTTGAATTAGTTTTAATGTAGAAAAATAATTAAAGGTTAATTTAATGGTTAATTAACAATTAATTAAAATATGAATGAAAAATATTATTTTTTTATGTTAAAAATTAAATAAATATTTTTCTAACCTAAATGCAAAAAAGAAATATTTTTTGTGATTTTAGTGGTATTTTTGAATAAATGTTTGAAAATAAAATTGAAAAATATGAAAATAATGGAAAAAGTTAGTTTTGGAAAAGGATCAAAAATATTGTCAGGAGCTAGGATTCGAATCCCTGACCTTGGGTTTACTAGCATACGCCACCTGCCATCTGAACCACATGCTTTTGTTGTTATTAGGACGCAACAATAATTATATATGAGAAAACTGCAAAAATTAGAATATTTGAATTTAAAAGAAACACGCGCGCAGTTGGTGGGCCACTGTTCACCATCGTCTTGCCAAGGTTTTTACCTATGGTTTGTATCCGTAGCAAAAACCTTTACCAACAATCTGTCTGTAGCTATAGCACCTGTGATTTTCAAAATCAAAAGACATGCAATATAAATTAGTTATGAATACATGAATCGATTGGAATCGCTCCACTGAGCATGATGGTACCACTCGTTTGGTCCAACTTTGCCTGTTTCAGAAAACCCCAATTCAAGGTTTCAAACCCTAACAATGGTGAATTCTTCGTTTTGCACCTAAGCTTCAATTAAACTATCCTGGCATCATCGAAACTTCATCACAAACACAAATATATGGTTAAATTCAATTAATTATGCATGAAAATATGAAATCGATTTTGAGTTAGAGTTGTGCAAACCGTGATCTGGATATCGCGTTTCGGAACGTGTTGCTGGCTTGTGAGTATCTGGAACGATTCAGAGGAACACCAAGAACGTGTTGCAAGGCTTAGAATGGCTTGAATCGGAGCAAAAATAGGCCTGCCACTTGCTTGGAATGCACGGATTTTTGATGCTAGGTTAGGGTTCCTTGAGCACGAAATTCCGTCCTCTTGGCATCTGGGATCAATGTGTATATATATAATGGATGGAATTAGGTCAAGAATCATGAAGAAATTATATGCCAATCAATGAGAAAATATTTGATTTGGAATGAAACCAAATATTTCCTTTTTGAACCAATTTCAATCAATTCTCTTGCCAATCTCAATAATTTCGAAAATATCAGCTTATATGGCTTGCTTGGACCTCAAGAATGATAAAAAAATCAACTTTGCACCTAATGTTTGGATTTTATATCTTTTATTTTAATTAAATTGAATTTAAATGAATAAAAATTCAAAATAATTAAAAATAAAAGATAAAAGGCGTGGCCTTGGGCTTGGAGGTTCTAATTTAGATAAGAAACAATTTTGAACCAAGAAAAGTTAGGCCCATTTAGAAAAAAATTGATTTTTTCAAGTATTTCTCTTCATGCACCTCCTAAAAAATGTCAAACTTGCACAATTTTTATCTTGCTCAATTTTCAACATTTTTGGGTGTTCTTGGACTTCTTAGAAAGCTCAACATGTCCTCTAAACACTCTTTTCGGTTTAATCTTCATTGAAGTTTCCATGTTCATGAACACTTCTTTGTAAAAAGATGACTTTTTGTTGACTTTTAAAAGGACATGTAAGGTTTTGATCCATAACTTCCAAATGAAGCATTTTTGGCCAAAGCTTGTGAGACATGAAGTTGTAGACAATTGAATTCTCTTCAAAATGAAATCTGGTGGAAAAATTTTTGATAAAGTATGTGAAACTTATGCTTCGTCAAAGTTCTGTTGACTTTTGTCTGAAAAACCCTAATTTGGAAACTTTGACTTTTGATCAAATCTTGACTTTCCTTGAGGAATCATGGTCAACCCTTGATCAAATGATGAATATTACATAAAAATATTGACATTGACCAAAAATTATGAAGTTTTACTGTGTGTTGACCACAATTGACTTTCTATCCAATACAACTTATTTTCAACCATCTGAGCAATTGGATGAGCAAATTTGACTTGTAAGACTTGACACTTGACATAGTGATCCTTTGAAGCATATGATGAGGCATGATGACCACTTGGAGCATTGGAAATTCATTCTGACTTGAGAGAAACAAAACCCTAGTTTGGATTGATTGCTTAGAAGAGGATTTGTATGGTCAACCCTTGTGAAATCCCTAAGTATGGAGATGTGAATTGTCTTGAGAAGTAGGAGGAAAATTTTTGGGGTATGACAGATGAGTAACTAAATTTGGAGCAGACACAACACTCCTAGACAACAATATATTATTTCTAGAATCCTTAATAACTTCATTCCCACTAGAGAAAACCTCAACCAAAGATGGATTAATAATAATCTTATTTGTCCTATATGTAACTGAGATATTGAGTCCATCAATCATTACTGCCTAAACTGCATTTGGTTTAAGAAAATATAGTTTGGGCTACAACTCACGATCAAACACAATAACATTATACAATTCATTGATTAGCTTAGAGATACCATGATATATATGGTCATTTTTAACATATCTACAATTATAAACATCATAGGTGTTATCGAGCTAATTAGAAATACCTTAATATTTGAATAAAAGGAAATCACTACGAGAGAGGCTATAGACATGGTCATGATGAACTTTAAATTTCATCAATTAGCTAGAAACAATGGGGAAAATAATGAGAATGACAATTCTAAGACCACCCAAGATAGTAACTAGAACCAAAAAAGCAATATGGAGTCGAATACCTTAATCCCTCAACATACACTATAAAATCCTTACAATTGAGGAGAAAACACCATCATTAGCAAGATCAACCCTATTGACAAGGAGGAATCTTGAAATAGCACATCCACCAAAAACATTTAGGTCAACAATAATAAAAGAAACCATCATATTCGCAAGTTAAACAATACTCAAATAACAATCCCTCATGTGCACACTAGTAAAAATAAAGCCATGATACATGATGTTCTTTGGATTGGATGCATTATGCAAAACAACGTAGGGATTGTTCAAGCTTGTTTTAGTGCAAAAAGAACACATGTATTGTGGAACTCAATGTTATAACACAAGAATCAAACTCTTATTAATATCAAATCGAGCACATGTGGAACTCAATAATTATGAAAGTCATCATATAAGATCTCTACTCTAAGAGTCTCTAGTAGGAAGAGAATGGGATGTACCTGCAAAGTAAGCACTTGATTATCTAAGTCAGTGATGTCACAAAAATGGAACTTGCAAGTATGAATGGAATCTTACCTAATTGGGATGTGGCATTACACTTATATATAGATGACCGTTAAAATTGCTCCTAGTGAATGCCCTACAATAGACCCTTAGATTAAATAAAAGTAATTTATTTTAACACCTAGTGATCTTCTTTTAGAACTCTGGAACAAACCCTAAAATACCCTTAAACTTCGAATATGCACATGTGAAAGCGTTGTATTATAAAATAACAGATGTTTTTGCATGTGCATATCTGAAGTTATTTTATTTTGTCAAAAATAGGGTGAATTCACATGTGCATATTTGAATTAAGTAATAACCCATAATTCATCATTTCGGATGTTCACATGCAAAGTTATTGAATTGTTTTGAAAAATGAACAGAATAAACTCAAACCCCCATTTGTCTTCAAACACCAAAAACTTTTCATTTCTACTCCAAACCCTAACATTTCTACTATCTAAAATCATACATTTTTGCTCATTTCTCCATTTCAACTCTTTTTAAGTCATTCCAAATAATCTTTAAGCTTCCAAGTTTGTGTAAGTTTTCTCCATTTTAATTTGATTCACAATGCAATCTTGTAATAGGTTATTAGCTTAGTTTGTAAAAATGACATTGTGTAGGTCGGTATTAGAAAAGTTAAATATTGTTGTTTTGGTGACTAAAAAAAGCATTGAGATGGTTCAGGGAAAGAAGCTACTGCTTCTTGAAAATGGTTGTTCGTAGGTGGTTATACAAATGCACATCCAAAATACTCCTGGATCAGTTTCAGATATGCACATGTGAATTTTGGCCATAGTTATTTTTTTAACCTAACAATTATAATTATTTTTCTCACAACCAAGTCATGAGCAACCGATTGAGACAAGGAAACAAGTTAACAGGCCTCAAGGACAGGGTCGAGTACTAAGGGATCAATTGGTTTTAGGTTCTTCTTCAGCATCAAGGAATCATCTACATCAGGCATCTATCTCTGGTGCGCATGAGAATGTACCCGATGAGAGGGAACCAGTACCTGATGAGGTGGATGCTCTAGAAGAGTTTGTGGTGCCAACAGGGTGAAGTACCCGAGCATGTTGCGGTACCTGGGGAGGCAGAGCAGGGCTATTCAGGAGGGCTATATGACATCTTCCTCTTAATCTACTATCATGATCATACTGCTCGACATGTTTGGGATGGATAGATATATTTTTGGTTTCACTTTTTCACTTTATATTTTTTACTCAAAAATACGATTGGAACGATTATTATTTTTTCAGGAGTGATTTCCCATTAAGTTCGTGAATCACTTGCAGAAATCTTTTGAATTATTTGTACATGTGGCTGATTGGTTCAATGAGTCTGTGGTTGGATCCGAAATTGCCAGATTATGCTGTACATATTACAATATTATAAGCTACGACATGCAGGGGGCTTTTGCTGAGAGGTGGCACAAAGAGACTTCGTCTTTCCACTTTCCTATTGGGGAGAGAACCATCACACTTGATGATGTTGCTTACTTGCTCTAGCTACCTATTAGAGGTAGGTTACTTAACCATCTCAAGATATCACGAGCTGAGGCGGTTGATTTGATGGTTGAGTATTTGAGAGATGATCCATTTAGGGCATAAAAGGACTGCAAAACCACTAATGGGCACATGCAAAGTTCTCCCACCAAAATGATCTATATGAGGAGCATGTGGTTGCATTAACAGGTGTTGAGGATGAAGATGACGAGGTTTTTGTGCAGTATCTCCAAGACCGTGCACTGTAGTGTTACTACATGTTCTTAGTTGGCATGTCCCTCTTTATGGGATATTGTTAGGAGTAGTGTGTGTGAATATGTGAGCAAGATGTGGGAGAACCCTACTGGAATTTCTAAAGTGAACAAGACAATGCTTAATTCCAAAAGTAGAAAATCCTTGTATGGTGAACCAATTTCGTCTGATTTCTTTGTGCAATACGGTTTATAAAGTGCTGAGTAAGATTGTGGTAGGAAGATTAAAAGGGCATATGGATAGACTGATTTCTCCTTATCAAATAGGTTTTGTTCCAAGGAGACTTATACATGAGAATATTATAGTTGCAAGGGAAACTATGCATACTATGGAGCGCATGAAAGGGAAAACGGTGTGTTCGCAATAAAGGCTGATTTAACGAAAGCTTATGATAAGCTAAGTTGGGAGTGCATTTGGAGAGTTTTGCAGGAAATTCAGATTCCCGAGCCTATGATGAATGTGATTATGCATTCTGTAGCTAGCGTGGAAACAAATGTTAATTGGAATGGGATGAGAAACACGTTTTTTCGGACACAAAGGGGGATTCGGCAGGGAGATCCATTATCTCCATATTTGTTTGTTATGTGTATGGATAAATTAACTCATTTGATTGAAGAGGAGGTGAATGCTAAAAGATAGAAAGGAATTCAGCTTTGAAGGAATGGTATCATGGTGTCACATCTTATGTTTGCGGTTGACCTGCTCATCTTTGGAGAGGCAACGGAAACTCAAATGAAGTGTGTTATGAAGACGTTGGAATTTTTTTGCCGTATGTCTGGCCAAGAGATTAGCTGTGATAAAACTAGCTTGCTCTTCTCTAAAAATGTCCCCCGAAGCTTACAACAATAGTTACAGTGCCTGTCAAAATTTAGATGTAAAAACAATTTTGGGCGGTATCTTGGAGTCCCCTCGCACGGAAAGAAACGTAGGAGGCATGACTGTCAATATATTTTTGAGCAAGTGACAACAAGATTGAATGGGTGGAAAAGAAACAGCTTGGCTCTTGCTGGTCAAATTATGCTAGCAAAGAGTGTTATTGAAGCAATTCACTTGTACTCTATGATGACCTCTAAACTGCATGCAGCCAAAGAAATGAAGAAAGGGGTGATATAGTAAAAAGGAGGAGTTAAGAAGAAGAAAATAATTACACAAAGGCCACCACGCGTCCAAGCCCAGCAAGCCAGCAAGCTGAGACGGCCGTCTCCTGAGGCTTTGAGGCGACCGCCTCCAGTCAAAAGCCCAAGAAAGTCGTGTCCTCATGTGAGACGCACGTCTCACATCTCTTCTTCTAGGAGGAGGCGTCCGTCTCTCCTACTTTTTAGGCATTCTATTTTCTCAACGATCACATTTTCATACCAGATTGGAAACGGAAGTTACCCAATGAAGCTATAAATACAAATGACAAGTCTCAGAGAAGGGGTCAGCATTTTTACCGAACATTGCAATATTTTTCCAGCATTCTTATTTTATTTTTAGTCTTAGATTTTCATTTCTTTTCAGTTTTAAGCAGTTATATCTTTTTATTTCTTGTCGTATTTTTCTTTCGATTCAAGAAGTCTCCGAGTAGAGCCAGCCGACTTGTGGTGGAGTGTTCGTTTATTTCGAAGAACAAGATCTATTGTAGTATTCTTATTTTCAAGTTTTTAATCTAATTATCTTAATTTATTTGAAATATTGTTGCCTGATATTTATTTGTTTGATTATGGAGATGTTTAAATATATTGAATATTATTATTTATGCATTTTCGAATTAATAAATATGTCTGGCTAAACCGAGTAGGTATCGGTATGTAAATTAATCGAACCAAAGGAATCCAAAATAAACTGGCATAATATTATGTTGTTAAAAGTACTCTTTCTGACTTCGGTATCCAAATTTATTCATTAAAAGGTTTAGAAACCAACTGAGCGAAAGTTTGAGGTTAAATAAACTGGACTAAGGTTAGAAACCAACAGAGCGAGAGTTTGAGGTTTAAACCGGATAGTGGGTGCTAGGTATTAATTTAAAGACTGCGAAAGCGTTTTAAAACTGATTAACCCTTGTTTATTTTCAAAAAGTGTTTTTAAATTCGGCGGGATAGCGAGAGCATACGTTAGGATTTAATTACATGATCTGATTCAATAGAGCGAGAGTTTGAGATAGGATTTTTAGATGAATATTGTTTGCTGAAAAGGATTTTTATCAACTTGAGAAATAAGCCAGTGGAAATTCGGATCCCCTTAGGTTAGACGAATTACATACCGATATCGATTTAATTTATATTTTTCTTTAATCATCATCCAAAAGAATTATTGGTCTTAGCTATATACAGTAACTTAGGATAACAGTAGTTCGATTTATAGTCCCTGAGGATTCGATATCTTTTAAAACTACGCGATAGGACTGTGCACTTACAGTCTCCCGATTACAATAGACGATAAAGTCGCGATCAAAGGAATTACTAAGAATCCGGTTGAATTCGAAGATGAAGCAAATGTTAATATTCTAGAAAATGTCAAAGTCGAAGAGGGTGTGGCTAGCATAAGCCATAGACCTCAACGAAATAGAGTTCCTCCAACAAGACTTCAAGATTATGAAGTAACTGGTGATGATGAAGTAACACCAGATGGAGAATTAGTTCATTTTTCCTTACTTGCAGGTGTTGAACCAATCAACTATGGCAAGGCTTTGAAGACTAACAAGTGGAAGTTAGCTATGGTCAAAGAGTTAAAGGCAATCGAAAGAAACAACACATGGGAGTTAGTCGAATTACCAACACATAGAAAAGCTATCAAAGTGAAGTGAGTGTTCAAGTTGAAACACAATGCTAATGGCTGATAGCAAGACATAAAGCAAGATTTGTAGCTCGAGGGTTTCTTCAAAGAGAAGGACTTGACTACTCTGAAGTATTTTCTCCAGTAGCAACATTGGAGACTGTTCGACTAGTAGTGGCATTGGCATGCAACCAAGGCCGGTCAACATTTCATTTAGATGTGAAATCAACATTTCTGAATGGTCCTTTAGAAGAATATTTTTATGTCACACAACCTCCTGGGTTTGTGATTAAGAAGGAAGCGAGTAAAGTATATAAGTTGCATAAAGTGCTCTATGGTCTCAAGAAGACACCTTGGGCATGAAACAAGAAGATCGACTCATACTTAGTCGAATTGGGATTTGTCAAATGAAAATCAAAATATGGTGTCTATGTTTAGGTTGTAGCATAAGATATAACAATCATCTTCTTATATGTTGATGACATTTTAGTAATTAGAAATAGCTTGCAGAACTTGTCGAAGTTCAAAGAGCTGATGACGAAGGAATTTGAAATGTCGGATCTAGGAAAATTGTCTTATTTCTTAGGCATGGAATTTCAAATAACAAACCAAAGTATGGTTCTACATCAAAGGAAGTATGTCATAAGTGTCAAAACGTAGTTATTTTGTATATATGTTTTGTGGCATTTATCGGTTCTTTTGTTAATATTCTTCAAATAAATCCCCCACTTTTTGTATAAATATGTATAATTAGTGTATAATCATGTTTTTGTGTAAATATTATATTGTTTGATATTTTTCTATTCATTTTGTAGGTATTAATGCGTATTTGGAGCATGAGCAATAAAGTGTCAAAGACACGGCTTCAAATGCACGATGTTGAGCAATAAAAGAGAATGCATAAAGCAAAGAATAAGTTTTTCAAATATTTAAAATAGTCATAAAAACTTGATATTTATTCATGGGTAGATAGAGCATTGAATAAACTTTCCAACGCTTCAAACCGGGTGCAAATCCGAGTTACGGTCCTCAAGTTATGGCGAAAACAATATCTAGTTTTTTTCTGCTACCGCTGAGCGGGATTTTGGCGCTCAGCACGGTCCCCTGAACCAGAATTACGTTAAAAGTGCAAAAAAAACACATTTTTTAGGTTATGTTTTGGGGTATTTATTCCCAACTCATCAAACCTTCATTCTTGGTGGTTTATAGCTTAGAAAACAACTTTGGAGCTTGCAATTGGATGATCCGGAGTCGAATCTCTCGTCGATTGGTGTTGACAAACCAAGAAATGTTTGGTTCCTCTTATTCTATTATCTTTGTAATATCTATTTGTTGGGTTTTGTTTGTATATTTACCTTGCACTCATGTGTATTTGTCGCCTTTGGCGTTGTATAAAGCTTGCCTTACAAATCCGTGTTGGTTGTTATCTTAGGTTTTTACCTTGTGTTAGGGATTTGAGCTTTGTTTGACATAGACTACTTAGATTCTTACCTAGGATGATTATCTTCTAGTTTTTGAATGCTAGAAATGGGTTTAGAGATGACATTCACTTAGGGTATCTGATCTTAATGCCTCTGTGTTAGGAGTGTCAGGCTAGACATAGTCGATGCGAGTGATGCGGTTGAATTCTCAATTTAGGTTATAAATAGATTGGGTTGTGAGAGATATGTGATTGGGTTGTGTGTATTTATGTAAATAGTTTTTAGTTGTGTAAATGAGATTGTGTAGGTGTAAGTGGAGCTTGCATAGCAGCCTCACCAGTCGTCTTATTTTTCTGCAACTGGTGTAGCACGCTTAGCGCGCTCTGTTGTGCAGAGCCAATGAATTCTTTTTAAATTTCATTTGGTTCTCCTTTTACCCACTTTCACCAAGGCTTTTGTATTCAATAAAATTAGTATTTTCTAATTCTTTTGTTGTTTTTTGGACTCCAATTTTGGTCTGGTAGCTTGAGGTTTCATTTGGTGATTTTCTGAGTTTGATCGTTTCAACTCGTGAACGTATGATAATAGTTTTTAAAGTTGGTACACATCAGGTACTCGTTTATCGCTTTCTATAGCATAACATGTTTAGCAAACTTTTCATTTGTACATTTACCATGTCATTCATTTTTTATTCATTACTTGCTCATGAATTGAATCAATTTAGTTCCCTTTTTACCCATAAATGTGAGAAAGCTTTCCATTGTTTATATATGCTGGAGGTCATATTCTTGTTTTAACTAGATTTTATTATGCTTAATATTTTGTTTTGTGTTGATTTTATAAATGCATGAAAGGATCATGGAATTTTGTTTCATTTTGAGTACAACTATCTTGGCCAAATATTCAATTCACCTTGTGAGTGTGTGAACCTTTGTTAACCCCTTTGAACTTTTATCAATATTCATGTTTATTTGAACTTGATGCTTGTCTATGAGTGTTGAATTCACCTTTTTTGTATGGATGTTGATTTCTTTTTTTCTTGAACCCTCAACTATATGTTTTTGTTGAATTTTTACATTCCCTTAGAAAGTAGGGAGTATTCACATAATGATGTTGGTTGAATTCAAGTTGGGGAGAGTAATGTTTATGTGCTTATGTTGTGATTGATATGAGGTTGAGAAAATAAAAAGAAAAAAATAAGAGAAAAAGAAAGATTAGAAAAAGAAAGAAAAAAAGAAAAAAAGTTTAGAAAAAGAAAAAGAGTATGATTAATGTTGTGTAAATAAGTAAGGTGTTTTGGTGTGAAATTTGTGATGAAGAAGAAGTTTGATTTGAATTGTATTGTTTGAAACTTTGTGGAAGTAATTGCCCCCTTAGGTTTAGGCAAGTTTTTGCTTCGATTAGCTTTAGGAATTATCACTTTTTTGTTAACCAAGCCACATTTCAACCTTGAAAAGCCCTTGTGATTCCCGCCTTTATATTTTCAATGTGAATTTTTGGATGAATGTATAATTTAATCTCTTGTTTGCAAGATTTTTGAATGAGTGTCAAAAGTCCCTCACCTTTGTGTGTTTTTCACCTACTGATGATTTTTGCTAGATGTGATTCATGAGGGAGCTTGTTTTGTTTTAGAATGTTTTGCATGATTTTTGTACTTAGAATTTTTTTCGTTTATATGTTATTGTTGTAGAATTGTGTTAAGTATGTATTTGTTGTGTGCGGTTTTTGTTTGAACCATACATTTGTTTTCCGTTTTTAAATTTTGTTGCTTCGTGATTATTTTTTATTATCATCTTTTGTTTCTTTACGCTTACTTGACTTTGTTTTAGAACAAACAATGTTTCAAGTTGGGGAGAGTTGATAAGTGTCAAAATGTAGTTATTTTGTATATATGTTTTGTGGCACTTATCGGTTCTTTTGTTAATATTCTTCAAATAAATATCCCACATTTTGTATAAATATGTATATTTAGTTTATAATCATGTTTTTGTGTAAATATTATATTGTTCGATAGTTTTCTATTCGTTTTTTAGGTATTAATGCGTATCTGGAGCATGAGCAATAAAGTGTCGAAAACACAGCTTCAAACGCGCGATTTTCAGAAATAAAAGAGAACACATAAAGCAAAGAATAAGTTTTTTAAATATTTAAAATATCCATAAGAGCTTTATATTTATTCATCGTTAGATATAGAATTGAATAAGCTTTCCAATGCTTCAAATCGGGTGCAAATTCGAGTTACAGTTCTCAAGTTATGGCGAAAACAAAATCTGTTTTTTTCTGCTATCGCAGAGCAGGATTTTGGCGCTCAGCGCGGTCCCCTGAACCAGAATTACGTTAAAAGGGAAAAAAACACATTTTTTAGGTTATGTTTTGGGGTATTTGTTCCCAACGCATCACACCTTCATTCTTGGTGGTTTATAGCTTAGAAAACAACTTTGGAGCTTGCAATCGGATGATCCAGAGTCGAATCTCTCGTCGATTGGTGTTGACAAACAAAGAAATATTTGGTTCCTCTTCTTCTATTCTCTTTGTAATCTCTATTTGTTGAGTTTTGTTTGTATATTTATCTTGAACTCATGTATATTTGTCGCCCTTGGCATTGTATAAAGCTTGCTTTACAAATCTGTGTTGGTTGTTATCTTAGGTTTTTATCTTGTGTTAGAGATTTGAGATTTGTTAGACATAGACTACTTAGATTCTTACCTAGGATGATTATTTGTTAGTTTCTAAATGCTAGAAATTGGTTTAGAGATGACATTCACTTGGGGTATCTGATCTTAATGCCTCTATGTTTGGAGTGTCGGGCTAGACATAGTCGATGCGAGTGATGCGGTTGAATTCTCAATTTGGGTTAGAAATAGCTTGGGTTGTGAGAGGTATGTGATGACACGAACGAGTATCGTAGGCTGAGTATAAATGGATGATAGGTTTAAGTATGTGATAGGTAGTGTGCATTCATTCCAGACAGGCTGTATATCCTTTATAGTTTTTGTTCATTTACTATTTATTTTTCTTTTCCATACAACCATTTAATCTCAAACTCATTAAAGAACGAATTATCGAATGACGAATCAATAACCAATCTCCATGGACACGATACGATATAACCTAACCGGTATATATCACCCGGTAAAAATAAATGCTTTACTTTTTGCTTGCCGCTTTACCGCTGCAATATTATGTCAAAGAGATACTCAAGAGATTCAGAATAGATAATTCGAATCCTGCATCCTCACCTGTCGAACCAAATGTGAAGTTGGAGAATAATGGAGAGGAAGAAAAAGTTGACGTAACTTTTTTCAAGAAAATTGTGGGATCTCTGAGGTATTTATGCAACAGTTGACCTGATATAGGTTTCGCTGTCGGATTAGTATGCAGGTATATGAGTGAACCAAGAGTGTCACATATGAAGGCTGCAAGAAGAATCGTGAGATATCTGAAGGGTTCGATAAACTGTGGAATACTATTTCGACGGAATTCTGAAGATAAAGAAGCAATAGTTAATTATTTTTCAGATGTTGATCGGTGTGGAGATAAGGAAGATCGAAGAAGCACAACTAGATATTTCTTTTCAAGTATTTGGTGCCCCAATATCACGGTGTTCGAAGAAACAACCTATGGTGACATTTTCATCTTGAGAAGTTAAATATATAGCAGGATCCTATACTTCTTGTCAAGTAATTTGGATCAAATTAGTACTTGAAGAAATGGCTATCGAAGTGAAGAAACCGTTGGTGTTGCAAATCGACAACAAGTCAGCTATAAATCTGACAAAGAATCCAGTTTTGCATGGTAGAAGTAAACATATCGAAGCTAGGTTTCACTTCTTGAGGGAAAAGGTAAATCGATGTGAACTTGAAGTTAGACATTGCTCAAGTGAAGCACAGTTGTCCGATATCTTCACCAAAGGATTGAAGATTGACAGATTCCTGAATTTGAGAAAGAAATTAGGAATAGTTCAGATTAACTATTTTTGAGGATAGCTCATATTCCTTATTTCCTTTATTATTCTTTCTTTCTCTTCTCATTAAAAGTTCCTCACGCACTAACAAAATTAAACAATAATGTAAAATAGGAAGAGAATAAACATCAAAATAAAAACAATAACCAAGATTCCTGTTATTAATAGTTTTTGAAATTTTCATATACTAGTTATTAACTATTATATGCAAATTGAAAAGTCAATTTGGTATACATGGTAAAATTCAAACAATAAATTACATAAATCTCTTGGTCTTGGATGATATTTTTGAGATTAATAAAATATGAAAGTAATTAATCATTTATTCATTCAATTGGAAGAATTGGAAGAAGGCTTTTCTTGTAAAGAATTATGTTACAAGAATGTTGATCCCCCTTAACACCGAGCTCGTTAATCTTCTTAGTAATCAAATTAAACAATACAAGTTCACCATCTTTTCTTCTAAAGAATAGATCACCAGCTTTACCTTCGCCAATAGGACGATCAATGAAATTTAATGGCCCAATAATAAAGAGTTTAGTCCATGATTCTTTTACGCCGATTTCACCCAAAATTGATATATGAAAAATAGTTGTCCAAAGATGATTTGAGATCAACGCGATAGATTGATTTAGTATCGTCAGGTGTCTCGAGAAAAATACAAATTCAAAGTTACTATTCATATCAGTGGGAAATAGCGTTGTACAAAACACCTCATTGCTTAAGTCAAATGACACCAATAATTGATAATCTAGATCTTGACCTTGATGACACCAATGACAAACTCCATTTAGATGCATATATGCACCAGAAAAGGTCCAATAACCTTTAGGCATATCGAGATCAAGTTTTCTCCATGAATTGCTTCTTAGATTGTATATCTCCCATATGTCTTCACGTGACACCGTGTTTGGCATACCTTCCATATTACCTTCGAAGTTGTATATTTGATGTCTATAACTTACATATCGAATCACGCTATAGTCATCTCTAATACTGTCATAACCAAATCCATTAAAATAAAACCATTCTGACTCGTCAGGTATTATGGACACATTTGGACTAGGAGGAAGGACCTTGAATTCCTCAGTGGTTGGGTTCCATAATACAGCAACAGATGAACCCGCTCCGCATAGACAAACAATGCCATTAACAATTGGACCCAAGATAAAAATAGATATATCATCCTCTTGAAATGGAGACGGCCAATCTAATTTAATCTTATTCTCAAAGTTCTTTTCAGAAAGCATATAGATAACAGAACGAAGAGAATGTGGCGAATTGTTTAAAAAAAGAAAATATGAAACATCTTCTTCATAAAAAGAATCGTTACTATTAGATATGAACATGTTCAAAAAATTTGGATTTTCAAGCATGTGCGACCATGATTTTTGTACACAACTAAAACGTTTCAAAGACTTAATTGGCAATTTTGACATAATTGAAAATGCAAGATCATTAGGAATATGAGTGCTGACCATTTTAGATGTACCATAGTCCATCGATTTTTCATCCTCAAAAATTCCATTGTTGAAGTTGTCTTGCTTAAAACTTGCACAAAGAAATTATTATTGTGAAATTAAGATTTTTTGTCAATTGATTTCCGTTTCACTCTTACACTACTAGCTATATATTAATACTAGATTGATTATCATGTAATTTTTTTAAGACAGTTATTACTTTTTATTTCAATTTAGTTTGACCGATAATTAATAAATTTAATAATTTGTTACCTTGACCGATTTTTAGTATAAAATTCTATCTTGACCAAATCGATAAGGATCTGTAATACTTAAATACATAATTCAAAAGTTTATATATTTTAATTTCAATATAGGAAAACAAAAATATAAAGTTTGACTGTGTTTTTATTGGTATTGGTTTCCGTAATTATTTTATTATTATTATTATTATTATTATTATTATTATTATTATTATTATTATTATTATTATTATTAATAATAATAATAATAATAATAATAATAATAATAATAAAATCGGTTAGACAACGCCTATTTAACTAGACATTTTTTAGAAAAGAAAAATATAACATTTGACTATAGAGACCTTTCAACTTATTTGACTAAGAAAGTGTTTATTTTTTTCAAAATATTTTTTCCTAAATTGTATCTGTTTAAAATAATATATATTTTCGATACAATATTATTTATATGTTTCTGATTAATAAATGTTTTATTTTAAATTTATTGAAAAAAAAATCTGTTTTTCCAAGAAAAAAAGGGGAGAAAAAGCTATAAATTATCAATTATTACAATGTTAACCTTATCATCTAATCTTTCAACTTTAATATTTATTAAAGGATTAAATAGTCTTTAGTCCTTGTAAGTTGATGTATTTTTTATTTTTATCCTGTGTTTTATTTTTATTAGCTAATTCCTGCATGATAATGATTTTAATTAAAAAATCAAAATCCATAAAAAAAAACTGTAAGTTCCTTACAAAATATACTTTGAATATTCTTGTAGATTTTAAATTTAAGAAGTAAAACAAAAGAAAAATTAACATTCACAGATCATTTTTAATAAAAAATAAGATACATAAACCGAAATAAAAAACACAAAAATGTAAAATTTCTATTTAATTTTTTATTATAAGAAAAAATAAAAGACGGATATATATTGTCTCCGTTGTAAAATGTATTAAGTGAAATCTATATCATAAAATAATATTACAAATAATTCTTATAGCGATATCTAGTGGTGGGATTTGGCACTGCTGTCTCTCCTATGTCCATTTCCACTTGAGAACATCTTTCTGCCATAAAAGACATATCTTGAAGGGATTAGGTCAAATTTCAAAGAAAAATAACAATTTTAACTTTACCTAGAAAAAGTTTGTTTCAATGAAATAAAAACCAAGCCTGAAAAAGAGCAATGTGGAAAGAACAATTAGTAAATTTTAACTCTAAGTGACCCTATATATATATATATATATATTAATTAATTAACTATCAGAAATATAAATTGTGTATTCATCTTTTCGGATATTCAAATTATTTTAAAATATAATTTTTTGTAATATTAACTATTAAATAAATAATTTAATTAAAAATTAATTTTAATTTTGTATCTCATATTTCATAGAATTATATTTTTTCACATTTTATTTAGGTAAATAGAGTATACTTGAAAACAATTGGTTACCTAATCAAGGTGGATTTAAAATTAATATAAAAACCCTTGGAAACAAGAGTAATTGGAGTTAGTGACCTAATGAAAGGCAGACCAAGATCTGAAACCATAATAATATTGACTTTATTTTCCTACCCATTGACAAAGACATAATTAAAGACATCCCTCTTGTCAACACACATAAGAGGAATACAATATATGTTGGGCCTATAATTCTACTGGTTGTTATAATGTTAAGATAAGGTTTTCTGCTATTCGAAATTGGAACAAGGATAAGGTTAAACAAGGCTCTGATAGAATTAAGGATAAATAGATGTATAACTAAATCTGGAGCTGACACAACACTCCTAGACAACAATATATTATTTCTAGAATCCTTAATAACTTTATTCCCACCAGAGAAAACCTCAACCAAAGAGGGATTAATAATAATCTTATTTGTCCTATATGTAACTCAGATATTGAGTCCATCAATCAATACTGCCTAAATTGCATTTGGTTTAAGAAAATATAGTTTAGGCTACAACTCACGATCAAAAACAATAACATTATATAATTCATTGATTAGCTTAGAGATACCATGACATATATGGACATTTTTAACATATCTACAATTATAAACATCATCGATGTTATCGAGCTAACTAGAAATACCTGAATATTTGAATAAAAGGAAATCACTACAAGAGAGGCTATAGACATGGTCAGGAGGAACTTTAACTTTCATCAATTAGCTAGCAACAATGTGGAAATAATGAGAATCACAATTCTAAGACCACCTAAGATAGTAACTAGAACCAAAAAAGCAATATGGAGTCGAATATCTTAATCCCTCAAAATTAACTATAAAATCGTTACAATTGAGGAGAAAACACCATCATCGGCATAATCTACTCTATTGACAAGGAGGACTCTTGAAATAGCACATCCACCAATAACATTTAGGTCAACAATAATAAAAGAAACTATCATATTCTCAAGTTAAACAATACTCAAATAACAATCCCTCATGTGCACACTAGTAAAAATAAAGCCATGATAAGTGAAGTTCTTTGGATTGGATGCATTATGCAAAACAACATAGGGATTGTTCAAGCTTGTTTTAGTGCAAAAAGAACACATGTATTGTGGAACTCGATGTTATAACACAAGAATCAAACTCTTACTAATATTAAATCGAACACATGTGGAACTCAATGTTTATCAAAGTCATCATATAAGATCTCTACTCTAAGAGTCTCTAGTAGGAAGAGAATGAAATGCACCTGCAAAGTAAGTACTTCAATATCTAAATCAGTGATGTCACAAAAATGGAACTTACAAGTATGAATGGAATCTTACCTAATTGGGATGTGTCATTACACTTATATATAGATGACCGTTAAAATTGCTCCTAGTGAATGCACTACAATAGGCCCTTAGATTAAATAAAAGGAATTTATTTTAACACCTAGTGATCTTCTTCTAGAACTCGGAAAAAAACCCTAAAATACCACCAGACGTCGGATACGCACATGTGAAAGCGTTGTATTATACAATAATAGATGTTTTTGCATGTGCATATTTGAAGTTATTTTATTTTGTCAAAAACAAGGTGACTTCCCATGTGCATATGTGAATTAAGTATTAACCCATAATTCATCATTTCGGATGTGCACATGCAAAGTTATAAAATTGTTTTGAAAAATGAACATGTGAATTTTGGCCAGAGTTGTTTTTTTAACCTAACAATTATAATTATTTTTCTCAATGGCATCTTCCATAATTGGGAGAATCATTTGGTGCCACTGGAGTATCGGATGACGTTGGGATCCCAAAGTTGTCATTATATTGAGGGTTACATGACATGGTTCTTTACCGCGTCACGCCCTATCATGACATCAGATGGTCTTGACGTCCACCTAGGCCAGCTCATGAGGAGCTCGTGGAGAACTAACAGGCCGAGGATGACCATTGTAACATCCCAATTCTACCCCGCGTAATTATATAATAAAATCAGAGTTTCAAAATTTCATTTAACAAAATTCAGGCATCACATCTTCGCATTTCCAACAATTAGCATTATAATGCACATCAAAAATCGTCGCGAAAACCATTCTTAATTACCGCATAATTTATAAACATCAACTTCAAAATCGGATAGTTCATATATGCCTTAAAATGACTAAAACACAATCCGGGTCAATTTACCGTAAATTAGCCTATTTCGGTCGTTCGTAAAACTCAAAATTTGAAAACTAACTTCACCACTACGTTCTACACGTCAAACTTAGCTAACACGTCAATTTTCGTTGAATTCGAGCAACTTGCTCGTCGTCAATTCAAATCGGAAAATCGGAATATAATCGGGTTCTAAATTTAATCGGCTATCTTATCCCCTAATTATATTTTATGGTTACCAAATATTACTAGGTGGAATTAAGGATTTAGAAAGAAACAGAGGCTATTTGCAAAGGAATTATGCAGGAAATTCATTTCACAGAAAACAGAAAACGCATGTTACAGAAAAACTGGAAAACAGACAAATTTCTGTTTCTCCTTCCTCATGCCAGGGACGCACGTCCCCTTTCTCCTAATCAAATGGAGGCGGATTCCTCAAGGGGGGGACGGTCGCCACACTTAGGGAGGTGGGCGCCTCCCCCTCCTAACTCCTTCCATTCTTTCGTTTCCAAATTCCCTGCATTTTGTATATGTTACAGTTTCTTAATTTTTTTTTCTGTTTTTCTAATTTACTGATAAGTTTTCCATTCCATTTCCATTCCTATTTTCATTTCTATTTTCATTACATACTATACCATCCTACTAACAACAACACTCATATTTTCTACACCAAATTCAAATCTTCTAAACCCTTCAACAATCACCCATCACAACTCTATAAACTATCTATCAATTTTTCTCCCAATTCAAACTAAATCCATCAAACCCTAGCTAAATGAAATGGAAATCAAACCCCTTACCTAGCAAGCTTTGTGTGTTCTTGATGATTCCTCAACCAAGCAACCATGCCTTGTTCTTCTTCTTGCTCTCTTCTTCTTCTTCAACCAAAACCCTAGCTTTTTCTCCAAACTTCTCAACTCTCTGTTTTTGGTGTTGTGTTTGGAAATGGTGGAGGAAATGATTTAATATAACATATGTCTTACTATCCAACTTAAGGAAATTGCTCACATACCCCTCATATATTCTTAATACACTAAATATAACATCTATTTATATTATTAACTCAATTTATTAATAAAATTCCGGGGAATTAAATATCGGTCCGAATAATATTTTACCGAACCGAACAAAACATCGCTAAATATATTAATAGATATACCGATTAATATAATTATTTTCGTCGCTAAAACAATCGTCAAACGATAATTCAAAAATATTAATATAATATAATATTAATTAAAACGGGCGTTACAACTCTCCCCCACTTAAAAAGTTTCATCCTCGAAATTACCTGACTCGAAAAGCTCGGGATATGAATCCTGCATCTTACTCTCCAATTCCCACGTCGCACTTTCACCAGCTGCTCCTATCCAAACAACTTTGACCAAGGAAATCTCTTTTCCACGAAGGGACTTCATCTCACGATCCTCAATCCTCAAAGGCATCGTTTCCACCGTAAGATTCTCCCGAACCTGAATATCATCCATCTCAATCACATGTGAAGGATCCGGGACATACTTCCGAAGTTGTGAGACATGAAAAACATCGTGCAAGTTTGATAGATTTGGCGGTAACGCCACCCGATAAGCCACTTTTCCCACTTTACTAGTAATTTGATAAGGACCAATAAAGCGAGGAGTTAGCTTCTTCAACTTCAATGCTCGTCCCACACCGGTTGTAGGAGTAACTCTCAAAAACACATGATCACCTTCTTGAAATTCCAAATCTTTTCTTCTTTTATCATGATAAATCTTTTGTCGACTTTGGGAAATTCTCATCTTTTCTCTAATCCTCTTCACCGCCTCAGTAGTTTCCCTAACCAATTCGGGTCCAAGCACCACACTTTCACCCGACTCGTGCCAGCACAAAGGAGTTCTACATCTCCGACCATACAACGCCTCAAACGGTGCCATTCCAATACTAGCATGAAAACTGTTATTGTAAGTAAACTCAACCAAAGGAAGATATGTATCCCATGAACCACCATGCTCAAGAATACAAGCTCGTAACAAGTCTTCCAACGATTGAATCGTCCTTTCCGTCTGACCATCAGTCTGAGGATGATAAGCCGAACTCAACCTCAACTTAGAACCCAAAGCCTCTTGCAAGCTTTTCCAAAATTCAGAAGTGAACCTCGGATCTCTATCCAAAACAATACACAAAGGAATACCATGTAACCTAACAATCACATGCGTATAAATCTCCGCCAACTTTGATACGGGATAAGTGATGTTAATAGGAATAAAGTGAGTCGACTTTGTAAGCCTATCAACAATCACCCAAATCGCATCGTGTCCTCTTGGTGTATTCGGCAACCCCGTTACAAAATCCATAGAAATGCTATCCCATTTCCATTCCGGAATCTCTAACGGTTGCATCAACCCTGCAGGTTTCTGATGCTCCACTTTAGACTTCTGACAAGTCAAACAAGCATAAACAAACTGGGCCACCTCTCTTTTCATGCCCGACCACCAAAATAGTTTCCTTAAATCTTGGTACATTTTGGTCGCTCCGGGATGAATACTCAAATTACTCCTATGACTTTCTTCCAAGATCATTCTCTTTAAATCAACATCATCAGGAATACAAATCCTACCTCGGAATCTCAAAACACCCTGAGCATCCAACTTGAAATCTTCACTTTCAGTTTGTAAAATACTAACCAACAAATCCACAAGTTCCACATCAAGCTTTTGAGCTTCTCTAATGCTATCAAAGAAATCGTTATTGATCTTCAACATCCCCAAGATAACACTCTTCGGCGTCACTTCTATCACAAGACTCATATCTCTAAATTGTTCAATCATTTCCAACTCCTTCACCATTAAAAGTGACATATGCAAAGTCTTCCGACTTAAAGCATCAGCCACCATATTCGCTTTACCAGGATGGTAATTCAATCCGAAATCATAATCTTTCAACAACTCAAGCCTCCATCTTTGCCTCATATTAAGCTCTTTAGTCTTCCCATCACTCCTACAAACATTACTCTTGTGGCCAAGTTTCCCACACTTGTAACAAACAATACTAGCAGGAGCATCTCCCCCACTAGTCCTTCGTCCTTGAGACGCTTGCTGTTTCCCTTTACCAGTAGGGATATCATAAGGTTTCCCACGGCGCTGCTGGCCCTTTCTCCTCTTATCAAACAACATCTTATAGTGTGCATTACTATCCTCCTCAAAGATTCTACAACTATCAATCAAATCCGCAAAGACACGGATTTTCTGATAACCGATCGCTTTCTTAATCTTAGGACGCAAGCCATTCTCAAATTTAATGCACTTAGAAAATTCAGCACCCTCACCATCAAAGTGAGGATAGAACTTAGCCAACTCAATAAACTTCGCAGCATAATCAGTGATAGACATGCTCCCTTGCCTCAGTGAAAGGAATTCAATCTCCTTCTTTCCCCGAACATCCTCCGGGTAATACTTCCTCAAGAACTCCCTACGAAAAACTTCCCACGTTACCTCTTCACCAGCAACTTCAAGCCTTTGACGGGTGTCAACCCACCAATCATCAGCCTCTTTACTTAACTTATGAGTACCATAACGGACTTTCTGCGCAAGAGTGCAATCCATCACACGAAAGATTCTTTCAATCTCCTTCAACCAGGTTAGAGCACCTCCAGGATCATACTTCCCGTAGAAAGTAGGGGGATTATCTCTCTGGAAGGTCGCCAAACTATGAGTCCCAGCGTTCTCGTCAGCATTCGACGGGTTTTGGAAAGCCTGAGCCATCGCCTGCATAGCAGCAGCAATAGCATCATCGTTCCTACCAGCATTCCTACCAGCATTCCTCCCAACCATAACAACTTCTGCTCACAAAAAAACAAGGATTAGAATCAACAAATAACAATACTTGATTTTTAGACAACAACAGACTCAACAACTTGGCCGGACAGACCGACCTGCTCTGATACCACTAATGTAAAACCCCAATTCTACCCCGCGTAATTATATAATAAAATCAGAGTTTCAAAATTTCATTTAACAAAATTCAGGCATCACATCTTCGCATTTCCAAAAATTAGCATTATAATGCATATCAAAAATCGTCGTGAAAACCATTCTTAATTACTGGCATAATTTATAAACATCAACTTCAAAATCGGATAGTTCATATATGCCTTAAAATGACTAAAACACAATCTGGGTCAATTTACCGTAAATTAGCCTATTTCGGGTCGTTCCGTAAAAACTCACAATTTCAAAAAACTAACTTCACCACTACGTTCTACACGTCAAACTTAGCTAGCACGTCAATTTTCATTGAATTCGGAGCAACTTGTTCCGTCATCGAATTTACCGAAATCGGAAAATCGGAACATAATCGGGTTCTAAATTTAATCGGCTATCTTATCCCCTAATTATATTTTATGGTTACCAAATATTACTAGGTGGAATTAAGGATTCAGAAAGAAACAGAGGCTATTTGCAAAGGAATTATGCAGGAAATTCATTTCACAGAAAACAGAAAAGGCATGTTACAGAAAAACTGGAAAACAGACAAATTTCCGTTTCTCCTTCCTCATGCCAGGGACGCACGTCCCCTTTCTCCTAATCAAATGGAGGCGGCTGCCTCGAGGGGACGGCCACACAGGTGGGCGCCTCCCCCTCCTAACTCTTTCCATTCTTTCGTTTCCAAATTCCCTGCATTTTGTATATGTTACAGTTTCTTAATTTTTTTTCTGTTTTTCTAATTTACTGATAAGTTTTCCATTCCATTTCCATTCCTATTTTCATTTATATTTTCATTACATACTATACCATCCTACTAACAACAACACTCATATTTTCTACACCAAATTCAAATCTTCTAAACCCTTCAACAATCACCCAACACAACTCTATAAACTATCTATCAATTTTTCTCCCAATTCAAACTAAATCCATCAAACCTTAACTAAATGAAATGGAAATCAAACCCCTTACCTAGCAAGCTTTGAGTGTTCTTGATGATTCCTCAACCAAGCAACCAAGCCTTGTTCTTCTTCTTGCTCTCTTCTTCTTCTTCAACCAAAACCCTAGCTTTTTCTCCAAACTTCTCAACTCTCTGTTTTTGGTGTTGTGTTTGGAAATGGTGGAGGAAATGATTTAATATAACATATGTCTTACTATCCAACTTAAGGAAATTGCTCACATACCCCTCATATATTCTTAATACACTAAATATAACATCTATTTATATTATTAACTCAATTTATTAATAAAATTCCGGGGAATTAAATATCGGTCCGAATAATATTTTACCAAACCGAACAAAACGTCGCTAAATATATTAATAGATATACCGATTAATATAATTATTTACGTCGCTAAAACAATCGTCAAACGATAATTCAAAAATATTAATATAATATAATATTAATTAAAACGGGCGTTACAACCATGCCACTGATCTCTTGTCTATCTATCAACGGATCCACCTACTTGGGTAGGAGGCGTTGGATTTTGGCGCTCAGCGCGGTCCCCTGAACCAGAATTACGTTAAAAGGGAAAAAAACACATTTTTAGGTTATGTTTTGGGGTATTTGTTCCCAACGCATCACACCTTCATTCTTGGTGGTTTATAGCTTAGAAAACAACTTTGGAGCTTGCAATCGGATGATCCAGAGTCGAATCTCTCGTCGATAGGTGTTGACAAACAAAGAAATATTTGGTTCCTCTTCTTCTATTCTCTTTGTAATCTCTATTTGTTGAGTTTTGTTTGTATATTTATCTTGAACTCATGTATATTTGTCGCCCTTGGCATTGTATAAAGCTTGCTTTACAAATCTGTGTTGGTTGTTTTCTTAGGTTTTTATCTTGTGTTAGAGATTTGAGATTTGTTAGACATAGACTACTTAGATTCTTACCTAGGATGATTATTTGTTAGTTTCTAAATGCTAGAAATTGGTTTAGAGATGACATTCACTTGGGGTATCTGATCTTAATGCCTCTATGTTTGGAGTGTCGGGCTAGACATAGTCGATGCGAGTGATGCGGTTGAATTCTCAATTTGGGTTAGAAATAGCTTGGGTTGTGAGAGGTATGTGATGACACGAACGAGTATCGTAGGCTGAGTATAAGTGGACGATAGGTTTAAGTATGTGATAGGTAGTGTGCATTCATTCCGGACAGGCTGTATATCCTTTATAGTTTTTGTTCATTTACTATTTATTTTTCTTTTCCATACAACCATTTAATCTCAAACTCATTAAAGAACGAATTATCGAATGACAAATCAATAACCAATCTCCATGGACACGATACGATATAACCTAACCGGTATATATCACCCGGTAAAAATAAATGCTTTACTTTTTACTTGCCGCTTTACCGCTGCAATATTATGTCAAAGAGATACTCAAGAGATTCAGAATAGATAATTCGAATCCTGCATCCTCACCTGTCGAACCAAATGTGAAGTTGGAGAATAATGGAGAGGAAGAAAAGTGACGTAACTTTTTTCAAGAAAATTGTGGGATCTCTGAGGTATTTATGCAACAGTTGACCTGATATAGGTTTCGCTGTCGGATTAGTATGCAGGTATATGAGTGAACCAAGAGTGTCACATATGAAGGCTGCAAGAAGAATCGTGAGATATCTGAAGGGTTCGATAAACTGTGGAATACTATTTCGACGGAATTCTGAAGATAAAGAAGCAATAGTTAATTATTTTTCAGATGTTGATCGGTGTGGAGATAAGGAAGATCGAAGAAGCACAACTAGATATTTCTTTTCAAGTATTTGGTGCCCCAATATCACGGTGTTCGAAGAAACAACCTATGGTGACATTTTCATCTTGAGAAGTTAAATATATAGCAGGATCCTATACTTCTTGTCAAGTAATTTGGATCAAATTAGTACTTGAAGAAATGGCTATCGAAGTGAAGAAACCGTTGGTGTTGCAAATCGACAACAAGTCAGCTATAAATCTGACAAAGAATCCAGTTTTGCATGGTAGAAGTAAACATATCGAAGCTAGGTTTCACTTCTTGAGGGAAAAGGTAAATCGATGTGAACTTGAAGTTAGACATTGCTCAAGTGAAGCACAGTTGTCCGATATCTTCACCAAAGGATTGAAGATTGACAGATTCCTGAATTTGAGAAAGAAATTAGGAATAGTTCAGATTAACTATTTTTGAGGATAGTTCAGATTCCTTATTTCATTTATTATTCTTTCTTTCTCTTCTCATTAAAAGTTCCTCACGCACTAACAAAATTAAACAATAATGTAAAATAGGAAGAGAATAAACATCAAAATAAAAACAATAACCAAGATTCCTGTTATTAATAGTTTTTGAAATTTTCATATACTAGTTATTAACTATTATATGCAAATTGAAAAGTCAATTTGGTATACATGGTAAAATTCAAACAATAAATTACATAAATCTCTTGGTCTTGGATGATATTTTTGAGATTAATAAAATATGAAAGTAATTAATCATTTATTCATTCAATTGGAAGAATTGGAAGAAGGCTTTTCTTGTAAAGAATTATGTTACAAGAATGTTGATCCCCCTTAACACCGAGCTCGTTAATCTTCTTAGTAATCAAATTAAACAATACAAGTTCACCATCTTTTCTTCTAAAGAATAGATCACCAGCTTTACCTTCGCCAATAGGACGATCAATGAAATTTAATGGCCCAATAATAAAGAGTTTAGTCCATGATTCTTTTACGCCGATTTCACCCAAAATTGATATATGAAAAATAGTTGTCCAAAGATGATTTGAGATCAACGCGATAGATTGATTTAGTATCGTCAGGTGTCTCGAGAAAAATACAAATTCAAAGTTACTATTCATATCAGTGGGAAATAGCGTTGTACAAAACACCTCATTGCTTAAGTCAAATGACACCAATAATTGATAATCTAGATCTTGACCTTGATGACACCAATGACAAACTCCATTTAGATGCATATATGCACCAGAAAAGGTCCAATAACCTTTAGGCATATCGAGATCAAGTTTTCTCCATGAATTGCTTCTTAGATTGTATATCTCCCATATGTCTTCACGTGACACCGTGTTTGGCATACCTTCCATATTACCTTCGAAGTTGTATATTTGATGTCTATAACTTACATATCGAATCACGCTATAGTCATCTCTAATACTGTCATAACCAAATCCATTAAAATAAAACCATTCTGACTCGTCAGGTATTATGGACACATTTGGACTAGGAGGAAGGACCTTGAATTCCTCAGTGGTTGGGTTCCATAATACAGCAACAGATGAACCCGCTCCGCATAGACAAACAATGCCATTAACAATTGGACCCAAGATAAAAATAGATATATCATCCTCTTGAAATGGAGACGGCCAATCTAATTTAATCTTATTCTCAAAGTTCTTTTCAGAAAGCATATAGATAACAGAACGAAGAGAATGTGGCGAATTGTTTAAAAAAAGAAAATATGAAACATCTTCTTCATAAAAAGAATCGTTACTATTAGATATGAACATGTTCAAAAAATTTGGATTTTCAAGCATGTGCGACCATGATTTTTGTACACAACTAAAACGTTTCAAAGACTTAATTGGCAATTTTGACATAATTGAAAATGCAAGATCATTAGGAATATGAGTGCTGACCATTTTAGATGTACCATAGTCCATCGATTTTTTCATCCTCAAAAATTCCATTGTTGAAGTTGTCTTGCTTAAAACTTGCACAAAGAAATTATTATTGTGAAATTAAGATTTTTTTTGTCAATTGATTTCCCGTTTCACTCTTACACTACTAGCTATATATTAATACTAGATTGATTATCATGTAATTTTTTTAAGACAGTTATTACTTTTTATTTCAATTTAGTTTGACCGATAATTAATAAATTTAATAATTTGTTACCTTGACCGATTTTTAGTATAAAATTCTATCTTGACCAAATCGATAAGGATCTGTAATACTTAAATACATAATTCAAAAGTTTATATATTTTAATTTCAATATAGGAAAACAAAAATATAAAGTTTGACTGTGTTTTTATTGGTATTGGTTTCCGTAATTATTTTATTATTATTATTATTATTATTATTATTATTATTATTATTATTATTATTATTATTATTATTATTAATAATAATAATAATAATAATAATAATAATAAAATCGATTAGACAACGCCTATTTAACTAGACATTTTTAGAAAAGAAAAATATAACATTTGACTATAGAGACCTTTCAACTTATTTGACTAAGAAAGTGTTTATTTTTTCAAAATATTTTTCCTAAATTGTATCTGTTTAAAATAATATATATTTTCGATACAATATTATTTATATGTTTCTGATTAATAAATGTTTTATTTTAAATTTATTGAAAAAAATCTGTTTTCCAAGAAAAAAGGGAGAAAAAGCTATAAATTATCAATTATTACAATGTTAACCTTATCATCTAATCTTTCAACTTTAATATTTATTAAAGGATTAAATAGTCTTTAGTCCTTGTAAGTTGATGTATTTTTTATTTTTATCCTGTGTTTTATTTTTATTAGCTAATTCCTGCATGATAATGATTTTAATTAAAAAATCAAAATCCATAAAAAAAAACTGTAAGTTCCTTACAAAATATACTTTGAATATTCTTGTAGATTTTAAATTTAAGAAGTAAAACAAAAGAAAAATTAACATTCACAGATCATTTTAATAAAAATAAGATACATAAACCGAAATAAAAACACAAAATGTAAAATTTCTATTTAATTTTTATTATAAGAAAAATAAAAGACGGATATATATTGTCTCCGTTGTAAAATGTATTAAGTGAAATCTATATCATAAAATAATATTACAAATAATTCTTATAGCGATATCTAGTGGTGGGATTTGGCACTGCTGTCTCTCCTATGTCCATTTCCACTTGAGAACATCTTTCTGCCATAAAAGACATATCTTGAAGGGATTAGGTCAAATTTCAAAGAAAAATAACAATTTTAACTTTACCTAGAAAAAGTTTGTTTCAATGAAATAAAAACCAAGCCTGAAAAAGAGCAATGTGGAAAGAACAATTAGTAAATTTTAACTCTAAGTGACCCTATATATATATATATATATATTAATTAATTAACTATCAGAAATATAAATTGTGTATTCATCTTTTCGGATATTCAAATTATTTTAAAATATAATTTTTTTTGTAATATTAACTATTAAATAAATAATTTAATTAAAAAATTAATTTTAATTTTGTATCTCATATTTCATAGAATTATATTTTTTTTCACATTTTATTTAGGTAAATAGAGTATACTTGAAAACAATTGGTTACCTAATCAAGGTGGATTTAAAATTAATATAAAAACCCTTGGAAACAAGAGTAATTGGAGTTAGTGACCTAATGAAAGGCAGACCAAGATCTGAAACCATAATAATATTGACTTTATTTTCCTACCCATTGACAAAGACATAATTAAAGACATCCCTCTTGTCAACACACATAAGAGGAATACAATATATGTTGGGCCTATAATTCTACTGGTTGTTATAATGTTAAGATAAGGTTTTCTGCTATTCGAAATTGGAACAAGGATAAGGTTAAACAAGGCTCTGATAGAATTAAGGATAAATAGATGTATAACTAAATCTGGAGCTGACACAACACTCCTAGACAACAATATATTATTTCTAGAATCCTTAATAACTTTATTCCCACCAGAGAAAACCTCAACCAAAGAGGGATTAATAATAATCTTATTTGTCCTTTATGTAACTCAGATATTGAGTCCATCAATCAATACTGCCTAAATTGCATTTGGTTTAAGAAAATATAGTTTAGGCTACAACTCACGATCAAAAACAATAACATTATATAATTCATTGATTAGCTTAGAGATACCATGACATATATGGACATTTTTAACATATATACAATTATAAACATTATAGATGTTATCAAGCTAACTAGAAATACCTGAATATTTGAATAAAAGGAAATCACTACAAGAGAGGCTATAGACATGGTCAGGAGGAACTTTAACTTTCATCAATTAGCTAGCAACAATGTGGAAATAATGAGAATCACAATTCTAAGACCACCTAAGATAGTAACTAGAACCAAAAAAAGCAATATGGAGTCGAATATCTTAATCCCTCAAAATTAACTATAAAATCGTTACAATTGAGGAGAAAACACCATCATCGGCATAATCTACTCTATTGACAAGGAGGACTCTTGAAATAGCACATCCACCAATAACATTTAGGTCAACAATAATAAAAGAAACTATCATATTCTCAAGTTAAACAATACTCAAATAACAATCCCTCATGTGCACACTAGTAAAAATAAAGCCATGATAAGTGAAGTTCTTTGGATTGGATGCATTATACAAAACAACATAGGGATTGTTCAAGCTTGTTTTAGTGCAAAAAGAACACATGTATTGTGGAACTCGATGTTATAACACAAGAATCAAACTCTTACTAATATTAAATCGAACACATGTGGAACTCAATGTTTATCAAAGTCATCATATAAGATCTCTACTCTAAGAGTCTCTAGTAGGAAGAGAATGAAATGTACCTGCAAAGTAAGTACTTCAATATCTAAATCAGTGATGTCACAAAAATGGAACTTACAAGTATGAATGGAATCTTACCTAATTGGGATGTGTCATTACACTTATATATAGATGACCGTTAAAATTGCTCCTAGTGAATGCACTACAATAGGCCCTTAGATTAAATAAAAGGAATTTATTTTAACACCTAGTGATCTTCTTCTAGAACTCGGAAAAAAACCCTAAAATACCACCAGACGTCGGATACGCACATGTGAAAGCGTTGTATTATACAATAATAGATGTTTTTGCATGTGCATATTTGAAGTTATTTTATTTTGTCAAAAACAGGGTGACTTCCCATGTGCATATGTGAATTAAGTATTAACCCATAATTCATCATTTCGGATGTGCACATGCAAAGTTATAAAATTGTTTTGAAAAATGAACATGTGAATTTTGGCCAGAGTTGTTTTTTTAACCTAACAATTATAATTATTTTTCTCAATGGCATCTTCCATAATTGGGAGAATCATTTGGTGCCACTGGAGTATCGGATGACGTTGGGATCCCAAAGTTGTCATTATATTGAGGGTTACATGACATGGTTCTTTACCGCGTCACGCCCTATCATGACATCAGATGGTCTTGACGTCCACCTAGGCCAGCTCATGAGGAGCTCGTGGAGAACTAACAGGCCGAGGATGACCATTGTAACATCCCAATTCTACCCCGCGTAATTATATAATAAAATCAGAGTTTCAAAATTTCATTTAACAAAATTCAGGCATCACATCTTCGCATTTCCAACAATTAGCATTATAATGCACATCAAAAATCGTCGCGAAAACCATTCTTAATTACCGGCATAATTTATAAACATCAACTTCAAAATCGGATAGTTCATATATGCCTTAAAATGACTAAAACACAATCCGGGTCAATTTACCGTAAATTAGCCTATTTCGGGTCGTTCCGTAAAAACTCAAAATTTCGAAAAACTAACTTCACCACTACGTTCTACACGTCAAACTTAGCTAGCACGTCAATTTTCGTTGAATTCTGAGCAACTTGCTCCGTCGTCGAATTTAACGAAATCGGAAAATCGGAATATAATCGGGTTCTAAATTTAATCGGCTATCTTATCCCCTAATTATATTTTATGGTTACCAAATATTACTAGGTGGAATTAAGGATTTAGAAAGAAACAGAGGCTATTTGCAAAGGAATTATGCGGAAATTCATTTCACGAAAGCAAACGCATATTCGAAAAAGCTGGACAAATTTCCATTTCTCCTTCCTCATGCCAGGGACGCACGTCCCCTTTCTCCTAATCAAATGGAGGCGGCTGCCTCAAGGGGGGATGGTCGCCACACTTAGGGAGGCGGGCCCCTCTCCCTCCTAACTCCTTCCATTCTTTCGTTTCCAAATTCCATGCATTTTGTATATGTTACAGTTTCTTAATTTTTTTTTCTGTTTTTCTAATTTACTGATAAGTTTTCCATTCCATTTCCATTCCTATTTTCATTTCTATTTTCATTACATACTATACCATCCTACTAACAACAACACTCATACTTTCTACACCAAATTCAAATCTTCTAAACCCTTCAACAATCACCCAACACAACTCTATAAACTATCTATCAATTTTTCTCCCAATTCAAACTAAATCCATCAAACCCTAGCTAAATGAAATGGAAATCAAACCCCTTACCTAGCAAGCTTTGTGTGTTCTTGATGATTCCTCAACCAAGCAACCATGCCTTGTTCTTCTTCTTGCTCTCTTCTTCTTCTTCAACCAAAACCCTAGCTTTTTCTCCAAACTTCTCAACTCTCTGTTTTTGGTGTTGTGTTTGGAAATGGTGGAGGAAATGATTTAATATAACATATGTCTTACTATCCAACTTAAGGAAATTGCTCACATACCCCTCATCTATTCTTAATACACTAAATATAACATCTATTTATATTATTAACTCAATTTATTAATAAAATTTCGGGGAATTAAATATTGGTCCGAATAATATTTTACCGAACCGAACAAAACATCGCTAAATATATTAATAGATATACCGATTAATATAATTATTTTCGTCGCTAAAACAATCGTCAAACGATAATTCAAAAATATTAATATAATATAATATTAATTAAAACGGGCGTTACAACTCTCCCCCACTTAAAAAGTTTCATCCTCGAAATTACCTGACTCGAAAAGCTCGGGATATGAATCCTGCATCTTACTCTCCAATTCCCACGTCGCACTTTCACCAGCTGCTCCTATCCAAACAACTTTGACCAAGGAAATCTCTTTTCCACGAAGGGACTTCATCTCACGATCCTCAATCCTCAAAGGCATCGTTTCCACCGTAAGATTCTCCCGAACCTGAATATCATCCATCTCAATCACATGTGAAGGATCCGGGACATACTTCCGAAGTTGTGAGACATGAAAAACATCGTGCAAGTTTGATAGATTTGGCGGTAACGCCACCCGATAAGCCACTTTTCCCACTTTACTAGTAATTTGATAAGGACCAATAAAGCGAGGAGTTAGCTTCTTCGACTTCAATGCTCGTCCCACACCGGTTGTAGGAGTAACTCTTCAAAACACATGATCACCTTCTTGAAATTCCAAATCTTTTCTTCTTTTATCATGATAAATCTTTTGTCGACTTTGGGAAATTCTCATCTTTTCTCTAATCCTCTTCACCGCCTCAGTAGTTTCCCTAACCAATTCGGGTCCAAGCACCACACTTTCACCCGACTCGTGCCAGCACAAAGGAGTTCTACATCTCCGACCATACAACGCCTCAAACGGTGCCATTCCAATACTAGCATGAAAACTGTTATTGTAAGTAAACTCAATCAAAGGAAGATATGTATCCCATGAACCACCATGCTCAAGAATACAAGCTCGTAACAAGTCTTCCAACGATTGAATCGTCCTTTCCGTCTGACCATCAGTCTGAGGATGATAAGCCGAACTCAACCTCAACTTAGAACCCAAAGCCTCTTGCAAGCTTTTCCAAAATTCAGAAGTGAACCTCGGATCTCTATCCAAAACAATACACAAAGGAATACCATGTAACCTAACAATCACATGCGAATAAATCTCCGCCAACTTTGATACGGGATAAGTGATGTTAATAGGAATAAAGTGAGTCGACTTTGTAAGCCTATCAACAATCACCCAAATCGCATCGTGTCCTCTTGGTGTATTCGGCAACCCCGTTACAAAATCCATAGAAATGCTATCCCATTTCCATTCCGGAATCTCTAACGGTTGCATCAACCCTGCAGGTTTCTGATGCTCCACTTTAGACTTCTGACAAGTCAAACAAGCATAAACAAACTGGGCCACCTCTCTTTTCATGCCCGACCACCAAAATAGTTTCCTTAAATCTTGGTACATTTTGGTCGCTCCGGGATGAATACTCAAATTACTCCTATGACTTTCTTCCAAGATCATTCTCTTTAAATCAACATCATCAGGAATACAAATCCTACCTCGGAATCTCAAAACACCCTGAGCATCCAACTTGAAATCTTCACTTTCAGTTTGTAAAATACTAACCAACAAATCCACAAGTTCCACATCAAGCTTTTGAGCTTCTCTAATGCTATCAAAGAAATCGTTATTGATCTTCAACATCCCCAAGATAACACTCTTCGGCGTCACTTCTATCACAAGACTCATATCTCTAAATTGTTCAATCATTTCCAACTCCTTCACCATTAAAAGTGACATATGCAAAGTCTTCCGACTTAAAGCATCAGCCACCATATTCGCTTTACCAGGATGGTAATTCAATCCGAAATCATAATCTTTCAACAACTCAAGCCTCCATCTTTGCCTCATATTAAGCTCTTTAGTCTTCCCATCACTCCTACAAACATTACTCTTGTGGCCAAGTTTCCCACACTTGTAACAAACAATACTAGCAGGAGCATCTCCCCCACTAGTCCTTCGTCCTTGAGACGCTTGCTGTTTCCCTTTACCAGTAGGGATATCATAAGGTTTCCCACGGCGCTGCTGGCCCTTTCTCCTCTTATCAAACAACATCTTATAGTGTGCATTACTATCCTCCTCAAAGATTCTACAACTATCAATCAAATCCGCAAAGACACGGATTTTCTGATAACCGATCGCTTTCTTAATCTTAGGACGCAAGCCATTCTCAAATTTAATGCACTTAGAAAATTCAGCACCCTCACCATCAAAGTGAGGATAGAACTTAGCCAACTCAATAAACTTCGCAGCATAATCAGTGATAGACATGCTCCCTTGCCTCAGTGAAAGGAATTCAATCTCCTTCTTTCCCCGAACATCCTCCGGGTAATACTTCCTCAAGAACTCCCTACGAAAAACTTCCCACGTTACCTCTTCACCAGCAACTTCAAGCCTTTGACGGGTGTCAACCCACCAATCATCAGCCTCTTTACTTAACTTATGAGTACCATAACGGACTTTCTGCGCAAGAGTGCAATCCATCACACGAAAGATTCTTTCAATCTCCTTCAACCAGGTTAGAGCACCTCCAGGATCATACTTCCCGTAGAAAGTAGGGGGATTATCTCTCTGGAAGGTCGCCAAACTATGAGTCCCAGCGTTCTCGTCAGCATTCGACGGGTTTTGGAAAGCCTGAGCCATCGCCTGCATAGCAGCAGCAATAGCATCATCGTTCCTACCAGCATTCCTACCAGCATTCCTCCCAACCATAACAACTTCTGCTCACAAAAAAACAAGGATTAGAATCAACAAATAACAATACTTGATTTTTAGACAACAACAGACTCAACAACTTGGCCGGACAGACCGACCTGCTCTGATACCACTAATGTAAAACCCCAATTCTACCCCGCGTAATTATATAATAAAATCAGAGTTTCAAAATTTCATTTAACAAAATTCAGGCATCACATCTTCGCATTTCCAAAAATTAGCATTATAATGCATATCAAAAATCGTCGTGAAAACCATTCTTAATTACTGGCATAATTTATAAACATCAACTTCAAAATCGGATAGTTCATATATGCCTTAAAATGACTAAAACACAATCTGGGTCAATTTACCGTAAATTAGCCTATTTCGGGTCGTTCCGTAAAAACTCACAATTTCGAAAAACTAACTTCACCACTACATTCTACACGTCAAACTTAGCTAGCACGTCAATTTTCATTGAATCCGGAGCAACTTGTTCCGTCGTCGAATTTACCGAAATCGGAAAATCGGAACATAATCGGGTTCTAAATTTAATCGGCTATCTTATCCCCTAATTATATTTTATGGTTATCAAATATTACTAGGTGGAATTAAGGATTTAGAAAGAAACAGAGGCTATTTGCAAAGGAATTATGCAGGAAATTCATTTAACGAAGCGCATATTCTGGAAAAGCGGAAAAGACAAATTTACATTTCTCCTTCCTCATGCCGAGACGCCGTCCCTTTCTCTAATCAAATGGGCGGCTGCCTCGAGGGGGGACGGTCGCCACACTTAGGGAGGTGGGCGCCTCCCCCTCCTAACTCTTTCCATTCTTTCGTTTCCAAATTCCCTGCATTTTGTATATGTTACAGTTTCTTAATTTTTTTTCCTGTTTTTCTAATTTACTGATAAGTTTTCCATTCCATTTCCATTCCTATTTTTATTTCTATTTTCATTACATACTATACCATCCTACTAACAACAACACTCATACTTTCTACACCAAATTCAAATCTTCAAACCCTTGACAATCACCCAACCTGACTCTATAAACTATCTATCAATTTTTCTCCCAATTCAAACTAAATCCATCAAACCTTAACTAAATGAAATGGAAATCAAACCCCTTACCTAGCAAGCTTTGAGTGTTCTTGATGATTCCTCAAACAAGCAACCAAGCCTTGTTCTTCTTCTTGCTCTCTTCTTCTTCTTCAACCAAAACCCTAGCTTTTTCTCCAAACTTCTCAACTCTCTGTTTTTGGTGTTGTGTTTGGAAATGGTGGAGGAAATGATTTAATATAACATATGTCTTACTATCCAACTTAAGGAAATTTCTCACATACCCCTCATCTATTCTTAATACACTAAATATAACATCTATTTATATTATTAACTCAATTTATTAATAAAATTCCGGGGAATTAAATATCTGTCCAAATAATATTTTACCAAACCGAACAAAACTTCGCTAAATATATTAATAGATATACCGATTAATATAATTATTTTCGTCGCTAAAACAATCGTCAAACGATAATTCAAAAATATTAATATAATATAATGTTAATTAAAACAGGCGTTACAACCATGCCACTGATCTCTTGTCTATCTATCAACGGATCCACCTACTTGGGTAGGAGGCGTTGGATTCTGGGATTATCGGGATGGGCGGTCCTGAGAAGGTTGCCATAGTTTAGAGGATAATGTGGGAGGAATCTAGTGAGGTGCAATACAATAGGAAGAGGAGGGCACAAAGAGTTAGGATTAGGCATACGCACTATCCTATGTTATGTTTTGGTTTTTAATATTGATGTAATATTTTGATCGTACTTACATTCCAAACTATTTATGTACAAAATTATGCTTCCTTATGTATGAACATCTAATTTAATTGTTATGTCCGTATTGTTATATTTGTTTTATATTTTTGAAAAATCATAAATTTTTTTTCCGGTTTATAAGATAGTGGAAATGATGTAGTTTTAATATCCAGACCAGAAACTTGGTCAGATAGTGCATCGGAGGAATCTACATCTGTTTTATTCTCAGTCAGGATCTTCATCCCCAAGAAGAGATCAAAGATACCCAACATAATGTTCCTATCTTCTTCAAGATGGATATGTTTTGAAATACCACCACATCTTCATTCATACATTACTCATAAAAATCATAACATGCGCATATATCATTCACGAGCATTATCATATACTCGCATGCATCATAATCTGCATAAAGCTAACCATATCCTTTCAAGTTAAATTTCCCCAGCAGGTGAAAGTTACTTTCCATACAGGAGGTCAAAGATTAATACCCGAAACAAGACGGCAAAACTATCTGAACGACTAGAAAAGTTATCAACAGACAGCAGGATACAAATTAATACCCGAAATAAGACGGGGAAACTATCTACATCTTGACGAGTACTCAATTTAGATATAGCCAAGATGAAGGTTTACTCTTACTCTCTCATCACTCCGAATGGTATTTTTAAGCCCATTTCTGACTATATGTCCTCATCACTCCATATGGCATCTTTAAGCCCATCTCCGACTACCCGTCGATATCTCTCTACTTTCAGAATGCTGCATATATGGTTAAAATCAATACATACCAGTAATCTCATTCCAAGACAAGCGCAGAGTCTAACGTACGACTCACTCTCCAGCATCAACTTCTCCAAATGGCATCTATAAGCCCATTCCTGCACATCATCAATTGACGATCTCATTCCATATACCAGCGAGTGCAAATTTTCAGGTGTACTCGAGTGCAAATCATCTTCTACCTTCAGGTCACGAAAGGCAAGCATACCAATCTGACCCTTCAGGTACAAGAAGATTGAACTGGTGCAACTGTCATACCCCAAAATGTTCCCTCCTATTTCTCAAGACAATTCACATCTCCATACTAAAGAAATTCTCAAGGGTTGACCAGATGAACACTCTCTTAAACAATCAACCCACAACTAGGGTTTTACTTCTCTCAAGACAAAATCAAGTTCTAGTGCTTCAAGTGGTCATCATACCTCCTCATATGTCTGAAGGGATCACTATGTCAAGTTTCAAGCCTTACAACTCAAGTTTGCTCACTCAATTGCTCAGATGGTTGAAAATTAGTTGTACTGGACAAAAAAGTCAATTGTTGTCAACATACAGTCAAACTTCATCATTTTTGGTCAACATAAATATTTTGAAGTCACATTCATCATATGATTCTTACTTAGAGCTGACATTCACTTAGGGTATCTGATCTTAATGCCTTTGTGTTAGGAGTGTCAGGCTAGACATAGTCGATGCGAGTGATGCGGTTGAATTCTCAATTTAGGTTAGAAATAGCTTCGGTTGTGAGAGGTATGTGATGACACGGACGAGTATCGCAGGCTGAGTATAAATGGACGGTAGGTTTAAGTCTGTGACGGGTAATGTGCATTCGTTCTGGACAAGCTGTCTATCCTTTATAGGTTTTGTTCATTTACTATTTATTTGTCTTTTCCATACAACCATTTAATCCCAAACTCATTAACGAATAAATTGTCGAACGGAGAATCAATAACCAATCTTTGTGGACACGATAGATATAACCTAATCGATATATATCACCTGATAAAAATAAATACTTTACTTTTTTGTTTGTCGCTTTACCGCTGCAACAAAATGGTTCGTTGCTGGGGATTGGTTTTTATTGATTTTGCATCGCGATAATTCCTTTGTTTTTGAGTTTTGTAATTAATGTATATGTTGTATAGACCTTGTATATTGTTACTTATACATGTTGTGCGTTTACTTTCCATACTTGTGCATATTTGTGTTTTTCTTTGTTTTCATGTGATGTTTGAAATGTATCGTATTCGTAACGTTTGTTATGTATTCGTTAGGATGTTTTCTTTAGGTTTGTACGGTGTGACAACACCATGACATGACGAGAGAAGGTTACTAGATCGCATAATAAAGACGTCGAGCTTACGACGTAAAACAAGCATGTTTGTTTATGTGTGTGGTGACTTGTGTTTTAACAAGTTGAAATAGGACATGCTCTTAATTTCAAATCTTCACTTTTCAACTTGTTAATTCATTTTCACCAAGTTTTCGTATCGTTATTTGTGTTTGTTTTGTTGTGTCAATATGTTGTTGTCCACAAGTTTGTAGTGTTTTATCTTGTGGAAGTGTGTATTTTTGTAAATAGTTTTTAGTTGTGTAAATGAGATTGTGTAGGTGTAAGTGGAGCTTGTATAGCAGCCTCACCAGTTGCCTTATTTTTACTGGTGCAAAAGGCTCTTTGTCTGAGCCAATGAGTTCTTTTTAAATTTCATTTGGTTCGCCTTTTTCCCACTTTCACCAAGGCTTTTGTATTGAATAAAATTAGTATTTTTCTAATTCTTTTGTTGTTTTTTGGACTCCAATTTTGGTCCTGTAGTTTGAGGTTTCATTTGGTGATTTTCTGAGTTTGATCGTTTTAACTCGTGAATGTATGATAATGATAGTTTTTAAAGTTGGTACACATCAGGTACTCGTTTATCGCTTTCTATAGCATAACATGTTTAGAAAACTTTTCATTTGTACATTTACTATGTCATTCATTTTTTTTATTACTTGCTCATGAATTGAATCAATTTAGTTCCCTTTTTACCCATAAATGTGAGAAAGCTTTCCATTGTTTATATATGCTGGAGGCCATATTCTTGTTTTAACTAGGTTTTATTATGCTTAATATTTTGTTTTGTGTTGATTTTGTAAATGCATGAAAAGGATCAAGGCATTTTGTTTCATTTTGAGCACAACTATCTTGGCCAAATATTCAATTCACCTTGTGAGTGTGTGAACCTTTGTACCCCTTTGAACTTTTATCAATATCCATGTTTATTTGAACTTGATGCTTGTCTATGAGTGTTGAATTCACCTTTTTTGTATGGATGTTGATTTCTTTGTTTCGTGAACCCTCAACTATATGTTTTTGTTGAATTTTACATTGCCTTAGAAAGTAGGGAGTATTCACATAATGATGTTGGTTGAATCCAAGTTGGGGAGAGTAATGTTTATGTGCTTATGTTGTGATTGATATGAGGTTGAGAAAATAAAAAGAAAAAAATAAGAGAAAAATAAAGATTAGAAAAAGAAAGAAAAAAAGAAAAAAGTTTAGAAAAAGAAAAAGAGTATGAATAATGTTGTGTTAATAAGTAAGGTGTTTTGGTGTGAAATTTGTGATGAAGAAGAAGTTTGATTTGAATTGTATTGTTTGAAACTTTGTGGAAGTAATTGCTCCCTTAGGTTTAGGCAAGTTTTTGCTTCGATTAGCTTTAGGAATTATCACTTTTTTGTTAACCAAGCCACATTTCAACCTCGAAAAGCCCTTGTGATTCCCGCCTTTACATTTTCAATGTGAATTTTTGGATGAATGTATAATTTAATCTCTTGTTTGCAAGATTTTTGAATGAGTGTCAAAAGTCCCTCACCTTTGTGTGTTTTTCACCTACTGATGATTTTTGCTAGATGTGATTCATGAGTGAGCTTGTTTTGTTTTAGAATGTTTTGCATGATTTTTGTACTTAGAATTTTTTTTCGTTTATATGTTATTGTTGTAGAATTGTGTTAAGTATGTATTTATTGTGTGCGGTTTTTGTTTGAACCATACATTTGTTTTCCGTTTTTAAATTTTGTTGATTCGTGATTATTTTTTATTATCATCTTTTGTTTCTTTACGCTTACTTGACTTTGTTATAGGACAAACAATGTTTCAAGTTGGGGAGAGTTGATAAGTGTCAAAATGTAGTTATTTTGTATAAATGTTTTGTGGCACTTATCGGTTCTTTTGTTAATATTCTTCAAATAAATCCCCCACTTTTTCTATAAATATGTATATTTAGTGTATAATCATGTTTTTGTGTAAATATTATATTGTTTGATAGTTTTCTATTCATTTTTTAGGTATTAACGCGTATTTAGAGCATGAGCAATAAAGTGTCGAAAACACAGCTTCAAACGCGCGATTTTGAGAAATAAAAGAGAACACATAAAGCAAAGAATAAGTTTTTCAAATATTTCAAGTAGCCATAAAATATTTATATTTATTCATCATTAGATATAGCATTGAATAAGCTTTCCAATGCTTCAAATCGGGTGCAAATTCGAGTTACAGTTCTCAAGTTATGGCGAAAACAAAATCTAATTTTTTCTGCTATCGCTGAGCGGGATTTTGGCGCTCAGCACGGTCCCCTAAACCAGAATTACGTTAAAAGGGAAAAAAACATATTTTTTAGGTTATGTTTTGGGGTATTTGTTCCCAACTCATCACACCTTCATTCTTGGTGGTTTATAGCTTAGAAAACAACTTTGGAGCTTGCAATCGGATGATCCAGAGTCGAATCTCTCGTCGATTGGTGTTGACAAACAAAGAAATATTTGGTTCCTCTTCTTCTATTATCTTTGTAATATCTATTTGTTGGGCATGTATATTTGTCGCCCTTGGCATTGTATAAAGCTTGCTTTACAAATCTGTGTTGGTTGTTAACTTATCTTGTGTTAGAGATTTGAGATTTGTTAGACATAGACTACTTAGATTCTTACCTAGGATGATTATTTTTTAGTTTCTGAATGCTAGAAATTGGTTTAGAGATGACATTTACTTGGGGTATTTGATCTTAATGCCTCTATGTTAGGAGTGTCGGGCTAGACATAGTCGATGCGACTGATGCGGTTGAATTCTTAATTTGGGTTAGAAATAGCTTGGGTTGTGAGAGGTATGTGATGACACGGACGAGTATCGTAGGATGAGTATAAATAGACGATAAGTTTAAGTATGTGAAAGGTAGTGTGCATTCATTCTGGACAGGCTGTCTATCCTTTATAGTTTTTGTCCATTTACTATTTATTTGTCCTTTCCATACAACCATTTAATCTCAAACTCATTAAAGAACGAATTATCGAATGACGAATCAATAACCAATCTCCATGGACACGATACGATATAACTTAACCGGTATATATCATCCGGTAAAAATAAATACTTTACTTTTTGCTTGCCGCTTTACCGCTGCAATATTATGTCAAAGAGATACTCAAGAGATTCAGAATGGATAATTCGAATCCTGCATCCTCACCTGTCGAACCAAATGTGTAGTTGGAGAATAATGGAGAGGAAGAAAAAGTTGACGTAAATTTTTTCAAGAAAATTGTGGGATCTCTGAGGTATTTATGCAACAGTTGACCTGATATAGGTTTCGCTGTTGGATTAGTATGCAGGTATATGAGTGAACCAAGAGTGTCACATATGAAGGCTGCAAGAAGAATCGTGAGATATCTGAAGGGTTCGATAAACTGTGGAATACTATTTCGAGGAATTCTGAAGATAAAGAAGCAATAGTTAATTGTTTTTCAGATGTTGATCAGTGTGGAGATAAGGAAGATCGAAGAAGCACAACTAGATATTTCTTTTCAAGTATTTGGTGCCCCAATATCACGGTGTTCGAAGAAACAACCTATGGTGACATTGTCATCTTGCGAAGTTTAATATATAGCAGGATCCTATACTGCTTGTCAAGTAATTTGGATCAAATTAGTACTTAAAGAAATGATTGTCGAAGTGAAGAAACCGCTGGTGTTGCAAATCGACAACAAGTCAACTATAAATCTGACAAAGAATCCAGTTTTGCATGGAAGAAGTAAACATATCAAAGCTAGGTTTCACTTCTTGAGGGAAAAGGTAAATCGATGTGAACTTGAAGTTAGACATTGCTCAAGTGAAGCACAGTTGGCCGATATCTTCACCAAAGGATTGAAGATTGACAGATTCCTGAATTTGAGAAAGAAATTAGGAATAGTTCAGATTAACTATTTTTGAGGATAGTTCAGATTCCTTATTTCCTTTATTATTCTCTCTTTCTCTCCTCACTAAAAGTGTCTCACGCACTAACAAAATTAAACAATAATGTAAAATAGGAAGAGAATAAACATCAAAATAAAAACAATAACCAAGATTCCTGTTATTAATAGTTTTTTAAATTTTCATATACTAGTTATTAACTATTATATGCAAATTGAAAAGTCAATTTGGTATACATGGTAAAATTCAAATAATAAATTACATAAATCTCTTGGTCTTGGATGATATTTTTGAGATTAATAAAATATGAAAGTAATTAATCATTTACTCATTCAATTGGAAGAAGGCTTTTCTTGTAAAGAATTATGTTACAAGAATGCTGATCCCCCTTAACACCGAGCTCGTTAATCTTCTTAGTAATCAAATTAAACAATACAAGTTCACCATCTTTTCTTCTAAAGAATAGATCACCAGCTTTACCTTCGCCAATAGGATGATCAATGAAATTTAACTGCCCAATAATAAAGAGTTTATTCCATGAAAAATAGTTGCCCTAAGATGATTTGAGATCAACGCGATAGATTGATTTAGTATCGTCAAGTGTCGCACGAAAAATACAAATTCAATGTTACTATTCATATACGTGGGAAATAGCGTTGTACAAAACACCTAATTGTTTAAGTCAAATGACACCAATTATTGATAATCTAGATCTTGACCTTGATGACACCAATGACAAACTCCATTTAGATGCATATAGGCACCAGAATAGGTCCAATAACCTTCAGGCATATCGAGATCAAGTTTTCTCCAAGAAGTGCTTCTTAGATTGTATATCTCCCATATGTTTTCACGTGACACCGTGTTTGGCATACCTTCCATATTACCTTCGAAGTCTGATAATTGTAGTCTATAACTTACATATCGAATCACACAATAGTCATCTCTAATACTGTCATAACCAAATCCATTAAAATAAAAGCGTTCTGACTCGTAAGGTATTATGGACTCATTTGGACTAGGAGGAAGGACCTTGAATTCCTTAGTGGTTGGGTTCCATAATACAGCAACAGATGAACCCCCTAGGCATAGACAAACAATGCCATTAACAATTGGACCCAAGATAAAAATAGATAGATCATCCTCTTGAAATGGAGACGACCAATCTAATTTAATCTTATTCTCAAAGTTCTTTTCAGAAAACATATAGATAACAGAATGAAAGAGAATGTGGCGAATTGTTTAATAAAAGAAAATATGAAACATCTTCTTCATAAAAAGAATCGTTACTATTAAATATGAACATGTTCAAAAAATTTGGATTTTCAAGCATGTGCGACCATGATATTTGTACACAACTAGAACGTTTCAAAGACTTAAGAGGCAATTTTGACATAATTGAAAATGCAAGATCATTAGGAATATGACTGCTGACCATTTTAGATGTACCATAGTCTATCGATTTTTTCATCCTCGAAAATTCCATTGTTGAAGTTGTCTTGCTTAAAACTTGCACAAAGAAATTATTGTTGTGAAATTAAGTTCTTTTTTGTCAATTGATTTCCCGTTTCACTCTTACACTACTAGCTATATATTAATACTAGATTGACTATCATGTAATTTTTTTAAGACAGTTATTACTTTTTATTTCAATTTAGTTTGACCGATAATTAATAAGTTTGATAATTTGTTACCTTGACCAACTTTTAGTATAAAATTCTATCTTGACCAAATCGATAAGGGTCTGTAATACTTAAATACATAATTCAAAAGTTTATATATTTTATTTTCAATATAGGAAAACAAAAATATAAAGTTTGACTGTATTTTTATTGGTATTGGTTTCCGTAATTATTTTATAACTATTATATTATTATTATTATTATTATTATTATTATTATTATTATTATTATTATTATTATTATTATTATTATTATTATTATAATAATAATAATAATAATAATAATAATAATAATAATAATAATAATAATAATAATAATAATAATAAAATCAGTTAGACAACGCCTACTTAACTAGACATTTTCTAGAAAAGAAAAATATAACACTCGACTAAACAGACCTTTCAACTTATTTGATTAAGAAAGTGTTTGTTTTTTTCAAAATATTTTTTCCTAAATTGTATCTGTTTAAAATAATATATATTTTCGATACAATATTATTTATATGTTTCTGATTAATAAATGTTTTATTTTAAATTTATTGAAAAAATAAATATCTGTTTTTCCAAGAAAAAAAGGGGGAGAAAAAGCTATAAATTAGCAGATATTACAATGTTAAATTTATCATCTAATCTTTCAACTTTAACATTTATTAAAAGATTAAATAGTCTTAGTCCTCGTAAGTTGATGTATTTTTTTATTTTTAACTCTGTATTTTATTTTTTTTAGCTAATTCCTGAATGATAAAATCCTTTTGATTTTAATTAAAAAATCAAAATCCACAAAAAAAAACTGTAAGTTCCTTACAAAATATACTTTGAATATTCTTGTGGATTTTAAATTTAAGAAGTAAAACAAAAGAAAAATTAACTTTCAGAGATCATTTCTAATAAAAAATAAAATAAGATACATGAACCGAATTAAAAAACACAAAAATTTCAAATTTCTATTTAATTTTTTATTATAAGAAAAAATTAAAAGACGGATATATATTGTCTCCATTGTAAAATGTATTAGGTGAAATCTATATCATAAAATAATATTACAAATAATTGTTTTAGCGATATCTAGTGGTGGGATTTGGCACTGCTGTCTCTCCTATGTCCACTTCCACTTGAGACCATCTTTCTCCCATAAAAGACATATCTTGAAGGGATTAGGTCAAATTTCAAAGAAAAATAACAATTTTAACTTTACCTAGAAAAAATTTGTTTCAATGAAATAAAAACCAAGCCTGAAAAAGAGCAATGTGGAAAGAATAATTAGTAAATTTTAACTCAAGTGGAGTAAGTTAAAAATTAGATTTATTTAAATTTATGCCTTTAAATTAGATTTATTTAAATTTAATTTAATAGTTAAAAATTACAATAAACATTAATCATTACATTAAATTTAAATAAGTCTAAGGCAATGATTGTGGAGTAAGTTAAAAAAAACTTACTCTTAGAGTAAGTTGATCCTCACTCATATATATATATATGAAGCGTATCCGGTGAGAACTTATATCTATATGAGAAACGAAAATTATCAATATCACTCATTAGATTTGTTTAATGGATATGATTTGTAATTTTCATACGAAGAATACTTTACCAAATCTTTTTCTATAATATTTAATATTTAAAAATTTCATAGAGATTCTTATCAAAAATGTTTTTATATTCTAATTAAATGATTAAAATATTTGTCTTAAATACACTTAATAAATAGTTAGGATATAAATATACAATTTAATTTTAATATTTTCAGTATTTTTTTTCAAAATTAAAATTATCTAAACCATAATACTTTTGATTACTAAAAAAAATCTAAAAGATAATATTAATTATATAACTATCAGAAATATAAATTATTTACTCATCTTCCGGATATTAAAATTATTTCAAAATAAAATTATATCATATAATTTTTTTGTAATATTAACCGTTAAATAAATAATTTAATTAAAAAATTAATTTTAATTTTGTATCTCATATTTCATAGAATTATATTTTTTCCACAATTTATTTAGGTAAATAGAGTATACTTGAAAACAATTGGTTACCTAATCAAGGTGGATTTAAAATTAACACAAAAACCCTTGGAAACAAAAGTAATTGTAGTTAGTGACCTAATGAAAGGCAAACCATGATCTGAAACCATAATAATATTGACTTTATTTTCCTACCCATTGACAAAGACATAATTAAAGACATCCCTCTTGTCAACACACATAAGAGGAATACAATATATGTTGGGCCTATAATTCTACTGGTTGTTATAATGTTAAGATAAGGTATTCTGCTATTTGAAATTGGAACAAGGATAAGGTTAAACAAGGCTCTGATAGAATCAAGGATAAATAGATATGTAACTAAATCTGGAGCAGACACAACACTCCTAGACAACAATATATTATTTCTGGAATCTTTAATAACTTCATTCCCACCAGAGAAAACCTCAACCAAAGAGGGATTAATAATAATCTTATTTGTCCTTTATGTAACTCAGATATTGAGTCCATCAATCAATACTGCCTAAATTGCATTTGGTTTAAGAAAATATAGTTTAGGCTACAACTCACGATCAAAAACAATAACATTATACAATTCATTGATTAGCTTAGAGATACCATGACATATATGGACATTTTTAACATATATACAATTATAAACATTATAGATGTTATCAAGCTAACTAGAAATACCTGAATATTTGAATAAAAGGAAATCACTACAAGAGAGGCTATAGACATGGTCAGGAGGAACTTTAACTTTCATCAATTAGCTAGCAACAATGGGGAAAATAATGAGAATCACAATTCTAAGACCACCCAAGATAGTAACTAGAACCAAAAAAGCAATATGGAGTCGAATACCTTAATCCCTCAACATTAACTATTATATCCTTACAATTGAGGAGAAAACACCATCTTTAGAAGAATCAATCCTATTGACAAGGAGGACTCTTGAAATAGCACACCGCCAATAATATTTAGGTCAACAATAATAAATGAAACCATCGTATTCTCAAGTTAAACAATACTCAAATAACAATCCCTCATGTGCACACTAGTAAAAATAAAGCCATGATACGTGAAATTCTTTGGATTGGATGAATTATGCAAAACAACGTAGGGATTGTTTAAGCTTGTTTTAGTGCAATAAGAACACATGTATTGTGGAACTCGATTTTATAACACAAGAATCAAACTCTTATTAATATTAAATTGAACACATGTGGAACTCAATGTTTATGAAAGTCATCATATAAGATCTCTACTCTAAGAGTCTCTAGTAGGAAGAGAATGAGATGTACCTGCAAAGTAAGTATTTCAATATCTAAATCAGTGATGTCACAAAAATGGAGCTTACAAGTATGAATGGAATCTTACCTGATTGGGATGTGTCATTGCACTTATATATAGATGACCGTTAAAATTTCTCCTAGTGAATGCACTACAATAGACCCTTAGATTAAATAAAAGGAATTTATTTTATCACCTAGTGATCTTCTTCTAGAACTCGGGAAAAAACCCTAAAATACAACCAGACTTCGGATATGCACATGTGAAAGCGTTGTATTACACAATAATAGATGTTTTTGCATGTGCATATCTGAAGTTATTTTATTTTGTCAAAAACAGGGTGACTTCACATGTGCATATGTGAATTAAGTATTAACCCATAATTCATCATTTAGGATGTACACATGCAAAGTTATTGAATTGTTTTGAAAAAATGAACAGAATAGACTCAAACCCCCATTTGTCTTCAAACACCAAAAACTTTTCATTTCTACTCCAAACCCTAACATTTCTACTATCTAAACTCATACATTTTTGCTCATTTATCCATTTCAACTCTTTTCAAGTCATTCCAAATAATCTTTAAGCTTCCAAGTTTGTGTAAGTTTTCTCCATTTTAATTTGACTCACAATGCAATCTTGTAATAGGTTATTAGGTTAGTTTGTAAAAATGACATTGTGTAGGTCGGTATTAGAATAGTTAAATATTGTTGTTTTGGTGACTAAAAAAAGCATTTGGATGATTTAGGGAAAGAAGCTACTTCTTCTTGAAAATGGTTGTTCGTAGGTGGTTTCACAAATGCACATCCAAAATACTCCTGGATCAGTTTCAGATATGCACATGTGAATTTTGACCAGAGTTGTTTTTTTAACCTAACAATTATAATTACATTTCTCAATGGCATCTTCCATAATTGGGAGAATTATTTGGTGCCGTTGGAGTATCGGATGATGTCGGGATCCTAAAGTTGTCATTATGTAGAGGGTTACATGACATGGTCCTTTACCACGTCACGTCATATCATGACATCTGATGGTCTTGAAATCCACCTAGGCCAGCTCATGAGGAGCTCGTGGAGAACTAGCAGGCCGAGGATGACCATGCCACTGATCTCTTATCGATTTGTCAACAGATCCACCTACTTGGGTAGGAGGCGTTGGATTATGGGATTACCGAGATGGGTGGTCCTGAGGAGGTTACCATAGTTGAGAGGATGATGCGGGAGGCATCTAGTGAGGAGCAATACAATAGGCAGAGGAGGGCACAAAGAGTTAGGACTAGGCATATGCAGTAGCCTATGTTATGTTTTGGTTTTTAATATTGATGTAATATTTAAACCGTACTTACTTTCCAAACTATTTATGTACAAAATTATGTTTCCTTATGTATGAACATCTAATTTAATTGTTATGTCCGTATTGTTATATTTGTTTTATATTTTTGAAAAACTCATTAAAAAAAAATTTTGTTTATAAAATAGTGGAAACGATGTAGTTTTAATATCCAGACCAAAAAATTGGTCAGATAGTGCATTAGAGGAATCTACATCTCTTTTATTCTCAGTCAGGATCTTCATCCCCAAGAAGAGATCAAAGATCCCCAACATAATGTTCCTATCTTCTTCAAGATGGATATGTTTTGAAATACCACCACATCTACATTCATACATTACTCATAAAAATCATAACATGCGCATATATCATTCACGAGCATTATCATATACTCGCATGTATCATAATCTGCATAAAGCTAACGATATCCTTTCAAGCTAAATTTCCCCAGCAGATGAAAGTTACTTTCCAGACAGGAGGTCAAATATTAATACCCGAAACAAGACGGCAAAACTATCTGAATGACCAGAAAAGTTATCAACAGACAGCAGGATACAAATTAATACGTGAAACAAGACGGGGAAACTATCTACATCTTGACGAGTACTCATTTCAGATATAACCAAGACGAAGGTTTATTCTTACTCTCTCATCACTCCGAATGACATCTTTAAGCCTATTTCTGAGTACACGTCCTCATCACTCCATATGGCATCTTTAAGCCCATCTTCGACTACCCGTCGATATCTCTCTACCTGCAGAATGCTGCATATATGGTTAAAAATCAATACATACCAGTAATCTCATTCCAAGACAAACGCAGAGTCTAATGTACGACTCACTCTCCAGCATCAACTTCTCCAAATGGCATCTATAAGCCCATTCCAGCACATCGTCAATTGACGATCTCATTCCATATACCAGCGAGTTCAAATTTTTAAGTGTACTCGAGTGCAAATCATCTTCTATCTTCAGGTCACGAAAGGCAAGCATACCAATCTAAACCTTCAGGTACAAGAAGATTAAACTGGTGCAACTGTCACACCCTAAAATTTTCCCTCCTATTTCTCAAGACAATTCGCATCTCTATACTAAAGAATTTCTCAAGGGTTGACCAGATGAACCCTCTATTAAGTAATCGATCCACAACTAGGGTTTTGCTTCTCTCAAGACAAAATCAAGTTCTAGTGCTTCAAGTGGTCATCATACCTCCTCATATGTCTCAAGGGATCACTATGTCAAGTTTTAAGCCTTACAACTCAAGTTTGCTCAGTCAATTGCTCAAATAGTTGAAAATTAGTTGTATTGGACAAAAAAGTCAACTGTGGTCAACATGCAATCAAACTTCATCATTTTTGGTCAACATCAATATTTTGAAGTCACATTCATCATATGATCAAGGGTTGATCATGATTCATCAAGAAAAGGCAAGATTTGATCAAAAGTCAAAGTTTCCAAATTAGGGTTTTTGGACAAAAACGTCAACAGAACTTTGACCAGGCATAACTTTCACATACTTTATTAGAAATTATAGGTCCTTCAATTCTCTACAAATTCATGTCTCACAAGCTTTGGCCACAAAGGCTTTATTTGTGAGTTATGGATCAAGACATTATAGGTCCTTCTAAAAGTCAACAAAATGTCATCTTTTTGCAAAGAAGTGTACATGAACATGGAAACTTCAATGAAGATGAAACTAAAAAGAGTGTTTAGAGGACATCTTGAGCTTTCTAAAAAGTCTAAGAACACTTAAAAATGTTGAAAATTGAGCAAGATACAAGTTGAGCAAGTTTGACATTTTTGAAGAAGTGCATGAAGAGAAATACTTAGAAAATTCAAATTCTTTCTTAATGGGCCTAAGTTTCTTTGATTCACACTTGCTTCTAACATTGCCAAGAGCATCTCAAGCCCAATAGCACGCCATATTTTCTTTTCTTTTATTTATTTTTTAATTAACCCAATTTAATTCAATTTTAATTAAAATAAAATACAAAAAAATCAAATCATTAAGTGCAAGGTTGATTTTTTTTATCATTCTTGAGGTCCAAGCAAGCCAATATATCTGTCAATTTTGAAATTTGTTTGATTAGGCAAGATGTTGAATGAGATTGAATCAAGAATGACAATATTTGGTGCAATTCCAAATCAAATATTTTTGCATTAAAGGAATATATTTTCTTCATAACTCTTGACCTATTTTCCATCCCCTCTCTCTCTCTCTCTATATATATATATATACACAAGAGATTCTGACCATAAGAGAAGGATTTCATGCAGCCAAGAACCCTAACGTAGCTTCAAAAATCCGTGGCATCCAAGCAAGTGAAAGACTTGTTTTTGCATCGATTCAAGCCAAACAAAGATTTCCAATCAATTCCTGGGAGTCCTCTGATTCATTCCAGATCCTTACCAAGCCTCAACACCTCCATAAACACGAAAGTCCGAATCACGATTTGCACAACTTATTTCAAAATCGATTTCATCGATTCATGAATTTTTAGTAAAATTTGATTTCATATTTGTGTTCATGATGATGTTTCGAAATTATCTGAAGCGTTTGATTGAGTTTTAAGTGTAGGAATCATGAGTTGCTATTGTTAGGGTTTAACGCTCCAAATTAGGATTCTCTTATTTAGGGAAAATTGGACGAAACCAATGACGCCATCACGTTTAGAGGATCAAACCCAATCGATTCATGCCCTCATAACTTATTTATATTGCATATTTTGAGGGTTTTGATTTGTAGGTCCTATAGCTACGGATGAAATTCGTAGGTACAGGTTTACCCACGGAAAAGTCGTGGGTAATTTCATGGTAAATTCAAAAACGAGGAAGAAGAAGCTTGGCGCTGTTTACTGTGGAAAATGGTAAACAACTGCTGGTCCTCCCTAAGTCCTAAAACTAAGGGTTACTTGCAAGATCGACTAGTTGATCATAAGACACGTGCTAAGAGTTGGTATATTGTACTAATTCTGCAGAGAAAGACCTTGGCCAAGAAACGGTTTTCAAGGACTAAGGGAAAAAGCACAATTGCTTTCCACTCAGACTGAATTTCGACTACCTGCTAACTGACTGCAGGCACTGAATAAACAAGACTCAACAGAACACTAATTGGTGACTCGTGACCAACAGTTGTCGTTGAAGTATTTTGGTAAAAGATTTGTTCGAAATGAAGCAGAAGTAAACAAACAGTAAAGATAAACTTAAATGTAAATTGAGTGCCTTGAAAGTAAATACGGTGATTCATGTACATCAAAGGCTTTAATGACCCTCTCTTCCTTTAGCGTGAAATTGGGCAGAATTTCAGCAAGCAATTTGTAGATACAAATGAACACCCTTAAAATTCTAACAAACTAACTTATTTATAGAATTGTACAAGATAACTGCTAAGAGTAATCAACGGACGGGATTTAAACTAAAGACAACCGCTACACACGATTTCACCCTTCGTTTAGCGCTTCAGACCCATGATCTTCTGAAATAACTGCCCACGATCTCCTCATTCTGACTTTCTCCCGCTTCATGGTTTCAGAAAGAACTAATTGCTTTTGGTTTTTGATATACTTTTAAGGCGTAATAATATTTCCTAAGTCCCTTGGCCTACATCTTCGACGACATCTACCTTTCGACCAATGCCTTTATTTGACCCAAACTTATGTCGAATCAACCAACCCGCCATTTTGTGGATATAGTTTATTTTTGACGTAGTTTATTCTGGGTGTGTGGTCGCTCGGGTTAGTTTTCTAACTCAGCTTCTCAACCGACATGTGTTTTCTGGTATTTCTAACTTGGCTTTGTAAAGCTTTTCCCAGAAAATATCTTCATTTAAGATTGGCCCTTAACTTGTAGGGACATTTGCCTTTAAGTAGTGCCCTCAGACACTTCTACAAATTTCCAGTTAACAAAATACCCCCCAGAGATGCCATTTTCGAATTTCTGATTCTGTCGAACATGAGATAATGGTATCTATGAAGCTGCGTCTTCCGTCGGTTTAGTCGTTTCCACTACCTCTGAAGACAGCTCATTGTTCCAATGTTTTTGTGACGCCGGGTAATCATGGAAACGTATCTGCTTTTATTTCGAGAAATGGGAACATTTAATGTTTGACCATCATTACTTTTGGTAGCAGGCATGGCCCACCACGATTGCAACTTCATCTGGCCACACGTGTCCCTCGACGGACACGATTTTAAGCCTAGGGAATTGCCACGATTTCCTTCGTATCTTCGTTTTCTTCATCTCCACGCCTATAAATAGGAATTCTTCCCATTGTCATTCTTTTTCCTCTGTGTTCTCAATCTTCAAACCAAGAAACACCCAAGAAAACTTCATCCTCTGCATTTTCAATCTTCAAACCAAGAAAACCCAGAAAACCTTAAACCCTAATCTCTGCCATTTTTCTCTTAACCCAAACACCAGAGATCCTTGTTGGTTTTTCAAGCTTTCATCTTAACCCAAAAACCAGAAATCCTCAGAGATCCATATGTTCACCATCTTTATTTCTTTTTCATACAATGGCAAACAAACACGTTTCAATAGCTCCGATAGAAACCCTTCATATTTTCCATGTTGACGGTAAGCCCTATGTACAAGAACCTCCATTTTCCGAAGAGAAAACTAAGATATGGCAATCACAGGTACTTATCCCCTTTCGCCTTGATGATGAACCTCTAGCTTTTATAGGTCCACTACCAGTAGATGTTCCTTCTGAAATCTATGTAGATGATGAAGGTGCGTTCTTTCCCACCAGTCAGCATAGTCGTCCTCTGATTACCTCACCAAACCCTATTTCTCTGCAATTTGTTGACATAAACTTCCGAACAGCTCCCCCCTTGAACTGTCCTAAGTTTAGGGTTTGGATGGGAGGTAGTCAGGGAAAATATTGACACGCTTTGGGCTCAACGAGCCAAACTCACATTCACTCTGTTCAAACCAGCGTTCTACTTTACCCAAGAGTTTGAAACTTGGTGGCAGTCGTATCTCATTACTTTTGTGAATGATGCTGGTGGCAAGATGAATGAACTGACTAATGCTTTCAATACTTTTCAGGGGAAGACAACGAAATGTAAGGCAATCCACATCAGAGAAATTTAAGCTTTTCAGAATTTTTTCAGAGTGATATATTTTCCAAGCAATCTTCGTCAAACCATCCATGACGCGGCCCAAGAGCTAAAGGAGAAGGTAACTGAGAGGATTCCTCAACTTAAGATCCCTAGTTACGCGAAAGACAAATATCTTTACGCACTTCACTTCAGAAAAAACAAATTTCCTCCTTTACCGACTAGCCCGTTGGCCCTGGATTTTCGACCGCTTATCCTAGATTGGTGGTATAGCTCTTGGTCGAATATTCAAAATTCTTACAAAAAGAAAGCCGACCGGGTGGTTCCGATGAAGCATTGGTTGCATGACTACCCAGGATTTCTGCATATTGGCCTTGAATATATGAGAGAGCTTTTCGTAGTACCCAAGGGTAACCACTTCTAGCTTCTTTTCTAGATGTACCTTTACCATAGGTAGTTGCTCCTAGGCAAAAACCTGCTGCTGTTGAAAGCCAGGGAGGGCCGTCGACTGAACCTATCAAAACCAGCACCAAAGAAGGCCCCTCAAAGTCAAAGGTATGTTTTACTCACACCTGTGTTCATGTTTCTTCTATTCTACACCTCACTTATGTTTGATGCCTTGCAGTTCACACCCATTCACACTCTTTCTGACGATGAACCCATTTCTTCTTCTATCAAGAAGACTGATTCTTCTGTAAGTGTAAATGTATATGCTTTGACATCTTGTATTTCAACAACCACTAACGTTTCTATCTTTCATGTAGCAGAGTCGAAAACGCTCAGCGGATTCGGCTGCTCCCTCCAACATATCCAAAAAGTCCAAGAGGGACAAAAAGTCTCACCATAGTGGGAATGCTGAGGTAAGCATCTTATTACTTTAAAGTGCTTTGAAAAAGGTTATAATTTCTCTTGATATATTCTTTATTTCTATAGCCATCGCCTGATGATCAATCTCCCCATTCTCGAAAATCCAAAGATCATAAAAGGAAGCATGCGTCCTCTCCTGAGGAAAAGGCAACCAAAAAGAAAAATAAAGCCCCCACGGCCGAAGACCTTGGAGTGAAGGCCGATGATAAGGTGGAGCCGACAATGGTCGATGATCAGCCACTCATTACTAGGCGGCGAGGTAAGATGCTCCTGGCTACTTGTCACGACGCTGCCTTATTTTCGAATGCTGATAATCTTATAATACATATTGCCATTGTCACCCCCGACCCTACGCTCGCGTCTGAAGATATTAAAGACACAGAAGAGGATGCTGCTACTGCTTCCATTGGAGGAACCGAAACAAGAATTCCCTTTTCACCACCACAGGTAGTCGTCACATTCTCTAGTGTATTTTTACTATTGAATGATGATTCCCTGCAGGATTCGGAGACTGCTTAAAATATCACCGTTCCATCCCAAGTTCAGAGTCTTTCTGAGAGGGATGATTCAGCTGGCTCCTCCGGAGCAAAAGATGTTTTAGCCGACATAGATGTCGATGCTACTTTGGCAATATTGGACCAATTTGTAAGTTGGTACATTTCATCTTCAGACTCTGACCTCTCGCAGGTCTAGCAGCTAAGGTCAAGAAACTGACAGACACCACCCGTACCTACGCTTTCAGTCCTGACTTGCCTCATCTGCTGCATGAGGATTCAACTCATGGACCAGAGCTTATGGATGCTATTAGTCAATTAAAGGGTCTTGAGATCTCTGAATTCTCAAACCTTATAATAACATCATTTGAAGACATCCTCTCCCCCTTTCTAGCTAATATTACTCAAACGAGGGAGGCTGAGCAGTTGGTCGAAACAAAACAGGCGATGGTGAGGAGAAATGTGGAAATATTGAAGAAAACCAAAACGGTGGTCGAAGGGCTGAAGGCCCGCATTAATCAAAAACAGAAAGAGCAAGATCCCAAAAGGAAAAAAGCTGCTAAAATATGCAGCCGGATTGCCGATTTTTCGAAGGAGCTGGAAACTTTATATGCAAAATTGGAGCTTGTTGTAAAAGAAGATAACGGACTTGATCATACTATCACTCTTGATCAAACTGAAACGCTCTAGTTAACCAAAGATGCCCTCATCATCTGCTCTGCCATAACCCGAGTCGAAGAGGAATTTCTCACACTTAAGATGAGAGTTGATGGGCTAGGTAGTACTGTTGTTCGCATCCAGGGTGATTTAGGCAGCTTCCAAAGGAAATTTGGCAACTTTTGATTAGCGTAACCATTTTGATGTACTTATTTTGTGATTCTTCGTACCTTTTGTAACATGAATCCTAATCAATTTTATGTAATACCATATTTTGGCATTCTTATTGTATAATTCTGTGTGATTAATATGCTGGCTCTATTATTACTATGTTCCAGCTCAATTCGACACACGTCTTACGTGGTCATAATTGAAATTTCTTAAAGAATGGGTTTATATTTCTTCAAGTGTTTACCATTCACCCTCAGAATGCGTCGATTTGGGGCCAATTCTTCAAGTTCATATGCGTTTATGAAAAAAACTTTGACTATTTTGAAAGGTCTTTCCCAATTAGGGGACCATTTCCCTAAAACTCTATCGTTCCTGTCCATAGGCAATATCACTTTCCAAACTAAATCATCAACATGAAATACTTTATCTTTTACCTTTTTATTATAGGCCTTGGCCACTCTATCTTTTTTCCTCCTCAAGGAATCAAGGGCCAATATCCTTTCTTGATCTACATCGACCAACTCATCAGTCATCATATTCCAATAATCTTCGGATGGTATTTCATGTTGTCGTTGAATCCTCACAGATTGGACGTGTATTTCGACTGGCAAAACAACATCATGTCCATATGCCAATCGAAATGTAGTTACCCCGTTGCCTCCTTAGGAGACGTTCTACATGCCCACAAAGCTTGGTCTAGGGTTTGATGCCAATTTCTTGGATTTTTGCCCATATGTTTCTTGATCAAGCCAATTATCACTTTATTGGAAACTTCGACTTGGCCATTTGCTTGAGCATAATAAGGGGTAGAAGTTAATAGTCTTATTCCAACCTCCCTTGTGAATTCTTGCATTTTTCACCCCGTGAACACTGTTCTTTGGTTGGTTGTGGTTGTCTCAGAAACTCCAAACCGACACATAATATGATTTTTTATAAAATCAATCACAGCCTCTTGGTCAACATTTTTTAAAGCTACGGCCTCGACCCACTTTGTGAAATAATCAATGCCGACTAAAATGTACCTCTGCTGTTTAGATGATGCTGGTTTTATTTCCCCAATCACATCTAAGGCCTATCCTCTAAATGGTCAAGGTTTTATAATAGCATGCAATTCGCTTGCTGGCACGTGCTAGATTCCCCCATGCATTTGGAATTCCTGGCATCCTCTAGCAAATTCGATACAATATTTCAACATTGAGGGCCAATAAACACCTATTCGCATCAACAACCATTTCATCTTGTGTCCATCTTGGTGTGCACCACATGTTCCATTATGCACGCTCAACATTGCTACGTATGCCTCACATTCTCCTAGACACTTAAGTAATACCCCTTCGACAGTTTTCTTAAATTATTCATTTTCAATCAAAACAAAACTCAGGGCATGATATTTTATTTTACGATCTATCGAACCCGTGGGAGAACGTAAGTAGTCGACCAGGGGTTTGCGCCAGTCATTGTCTTGCCCATTATCAATTGCTAAAATTTCAAAAAATTTGGTATCTATTGCACCTACTTTTATAATTGATAAATCTGAAGGAGATAACAAAGTAGCTCGAACCTTTTTCTTTAATTGAATAGGCTCTTCGTCTTCATTCTTCTTGTATCCTGAGGCTTCTTGTGCTAGGTCGTTAGCTTCTTGGTTTTCCCGTCGAGGTATGTGGTGAAGGCTTGCTTGTTCGAACCAGTTTAACAACCTTATGGAAATCACAAAGTACATGATTAAGTTCTCTTTAACACATCTATAATCTTTTGATACTTGTTTGATTACCAATTCGGAGTCTCCCATAATTTCGACATTTCTTGCCCTCAATTCGACCAGCAGTTCAAGTCGAGTAATAAGAGATTCATATTCTGCCTCATTATTAGTGCAGATGTCGTCGATGGTGTATTTGAACTCTGCTGGAATTCCACTGGGAGAAATTATGACTCCTCCTATCCCCGCACCGCTTTTGTGACTAGAACCATCGAAATACAATTTCAAAGGCACTAGATCGACAAACTTTTCTGGCATAGCAACCATGAAATGATCGACTAAGAAATCTGCCACTATTTGCCCTTTCATTGCTTTTAAAGGCAAGTATGTTAGGGAATATTCAATTAACGCTAAAGCCCATTTACTAATTCGACTGTGCAAAATTGGTTTAGACAACATATGTTTATTAATGTCAAAGTGAGAGGAAACGTAAACATCAATTAGCTTTATATATTGCTTCAGTTTAGTACAAGAGAAATACAAACACATGCATAGGTTTTCTATGTCACTATACCTAGTTTCAGGACCATTTAACATACGACTATGGTAATACACAGGTCGTTCGACATTATTGTCGTCCTCTTGAACTAACATACTACCTATAGTCGACTCTGAGGCTGCTATGTACAACCTCATAAGACTACTTCTATGTGGAGGTGCCAATATAGGAGGCTTCACCAAACACTCTTTTATTTTGTTGAAAGCCTCTTGATGCTCCTCTTGCCAGATAAACTCCTCATTTTTCAGTCGAAGTAGTGGTGAAAATGTCTTGGCTTTGCCACTTAAGTTGGAAATGAATCTCCTTAAGAAATTTATTTTTCCCAACAAGGACTGAAGCTCCTTTTTGGTCGACGATGGTTTGACGTCCATGATAGCTTTAGTCTTGCTTTGATTAACTTCAATGCCTTTCTTATGCACAACAAAACCAAGGAAGTATCCTGCATGCACACAAAAAGCACACTTTAATGGATTCATTTTCAATCCATATGCTCGCATTCTTTCGAGGGATCATCGAAGGTGTTCTAAGTGTGTCGATTTACTTCTCGACTTAATTACAATATCGTCGATGTAAACCTGCATGAAATTTTCAATGAAATCATGGAACATAGAATTCATTACCCTCTGATATGTCCTTCCGGCGTTCTTTAAGCCTAATGGCATGACTACCCATTCATAGGTACCTAATGCCCTTGGGCAACGAAACATCGTCTTCGACACATCATCATCTGCAATAAAAATTTGGTTATAACCAGCATAACCATCAAGCATACTTAGATATTCAAAACCAGCAGCCGAATCAACTAGCATTTCATCCACTAGCATAGCATATTCATCTTTAGGAGTGGAAGCATTTAAATCTCTAAAATCAATGCACACTCTTAGCTTTCCATTTTTCTTAATAACTGGCACAATATTAGCCAACCATTCGACATACCTTGAAGTTCTGATGAACGTGCTTTGGAGGAGTCTCTCTATTTCCTCCTTGATCTTCGACATAATTGCAGGTGCAAATCATCGAGGTGTTTGTTTCACTGGCTTTTTCCCAGCTTTTATTGGTAACTTTAACTCGACCAATTCCCTGCTCAAACTTGGCACTTCATTATAGTCCCAAGCAATACAATCTTTAAACTCTTTTAGTAAAGATATTACCTCAGATTTGAATTTTTGGTCGATGTTGGCGCTAATGTAGGTTGGTCTTTTATCACCTTCTACGCCAAGGTCGATTTCTTCCAAAGGATCTTGTGGCTGCATTTTTTCTAGTGCCATAGGATCCTTTTTAAAACCTAGAGGTTCGTCGTTGTATATGCAATCTAAACGCTGCTCACCGACGCTTTTGTTGACTAGCCTGATTTTATCTGGTGGTTCTGGCTCTACAGCAAAAATTACTTCCTCTGGAATGGGAAATTTACCAGCTTCTATGGCCATGTTCTCTTTTTCGGCCTCTAGAGCCGAATTTATCTTATTTTCAGCAATGTACGCCGAAATCCTTCTCAGAGCTTCTAGCTCAGACATCACTATTGTAATGGTTTCCCCAGCCTGTCGGCACGGGTTCCTCTGCATAGGGATCCTCCAGTGGTTCAACATCCCACACAAATCCGTGGGTTTCATGTAGTTTCAAAGAGACGAATGCCTCATTTAAGTTGGCATACATTTATTCCGCTGGTTGGCAAGGAGCAATATTGGCCAACTTCCTATCGAACTGGTTTTGGCCAACAATATTAATATCTGCCATGAAGTAACCTTGATCAGCCTTGATGTTCTCCACGATGCCATCTTCTCGCTATATGATCAGGCGTTGATGCATGGAAGATGGCACAACACCGATTCTATGTAACCATTCCCTGCCCACTAGCAGATTATAACTTGGTCGACCTTGAATGACCATGAATATTGTCGGCCTAGTGATTGAGCCGAAGATGATATCTACTTGGATTACCCCCATGGTAGTTTTAGTTCTTCCTTCATAGTCCGATAGGACCACGTTATGAGATCTTATATCGGTGTCGAACTTACCAATTCTCTTCAGAATATGATATGGCATTATGTTGTAGTAGCGCCATAATCCACTAACACCTTGTTAATGGTAGTTTCTTCGACCTTCGCTCTGATCAGCAAAGGCTTCAAATGGATCTGCATGGCCATGTCGGGCCTCTCAAAAAAGGTATTCTGGCTCTCAGTGGAGCCATTATTCATCACAAAGTAGCGAGTTGGCTTATGTAAATGCATTTCAGTAGGATCTAGATCATTAGTATTCTCTACCTCTGTCGGGATATTATACTCCTCTGGGAGTATAGAGACAACGTTGACTAGGATGTCTAGGATCTCTTCTGAATTAGAGGCAAAGTCATCAGTTGCCTCATTAGAACCATTGTCGATTAGCTTGTTGACACATTCCTTAATATGTTGATTGACGGCAGAGTCGACCTTTTGCTTGTACTGCCGTGGATTCTTTCCTTTACTGACAGCAATCTTCTTAGCAGCAGCAGCGACTTGTCTTTCAACCTGCTTCTTTCTTTGGAAACGCCTCCGCTGAGTTTGACTCATAGGATTTTTCCCATGTAGTTTTCAGACACATGACTTTTCTTCTCAGAACGTACCTCTAGTCGATAGCTCATGGGTGCTTTTCCTTTTGCCTCTCTTATAGCGCGAACAACATTTGATGGCCCAGCGGCCATTTGGGGCTGGATCCACGTCCCCTAGGGTGCAGTGGCCGATGGAACAAAAGTCTTTGACCTAAATTGGGATGCTTTCCTTGGGTCCCTTCTATTCCATTGGGCCCTTCCCCTCTCCAACTGCAGTTTCTGGAAATTCTCAGCAACGACTTTGTTAGTTAGCGCGCTGCATCTAGGGCACAAACCGACTTGAGCACCCTTGTTTTTGCAACGATAATGAAAACCCATAATGTCTTCATCGTCTCTTGGATATACGTCAGCTAGTTTGACGTTTGGACTCTCATTAGTGCTTTCCTCCAACATGGTGTTGTCAAGCACCTCAGTGATGTCGACCATGTTGATGTCGAAAGGCTCATCAAACAAGGCTTTTTCTTGCCTCATAGGATCAGTATCAATCTTCTGTTTCCTTGCAGCAAATTTCAAGCGACCCTCTTGGAGCGAATTCTGAACCAGATCCCTGAAAAGAAAACATTGAGAGGTTGTGTGATCAAGACAATTATGATATTTACAAAAACCTCTTTTTTGTCTTTGTTCTAATGGTGGTAATTTAGCATTTGGGGGTACTAGAATTTGACCATCTTTGACTAATAAATAAAAAATCTCCTCGCATTTGCCAACATCGAAAGTATAAGTTTTTGTAGGAGTTCTTGAACTAGTTTCGACAACAGGGCTTTTTCCTTTGGCAGGAAACAACGATTTACATTCGTATGATGGACTTGATTTTAATTCATCCACATCCACGTCTGCCTCAGTCGGCGACATGTAATCAGCCTCGTATATGGGATCTGTATCATCGAAGTCGACATAAGCTACCTTCTCTTTCTTATACTTAGCCTTAGTATGTCTAACGTTTTCTAGTCGAAGGAGCTCAAGGTTTCGAACCATATCAGCCAATTGTGACATGCTCTTAACGAAGGTTGGATCTATTTTCTTCCTAATGGAGTAGTCCAAACCTCCAGCGGCCATTTGAACAAGTTCATGTTCAGGCACTTGGGTAAAGCACCTTGCTTTTAACGATCTAAACCTATTTAGGTAATCGTCTATTGTCTCAGCAAACTTTCTCTTAATGCTTGACAACTCGACCAAACTAATTTTGGAATGCCCCTCGTAAAACTGTTCGTGGAAAAGTTTCTCCAACTTTGCCCATGAGTCGATAGAATCAGGGGGCAAGGTAGTAAACCATGTAAAGGCTTCTTTAGTAAGGGACGAAGGGAAATGTTTCACCCTCAAGCCTTCATTATTCACCATGTCTCCCGACTCAGTTAGGTATCTAGTGATGTGTTCGACCGTCGACTCACCCGTTTCTCCCTCAAACTTGGTGTACTTAGGAATTTTCCATCCTCTAGGGTTTTCGGTCTATAAAATATACTCTGATAATGGGGAGGAATATGTTGGCCTTGGCATTGTATTCATACCATTTCGGGCCAGAATTATCTCGACAATATTGGTTAATTTATTCTCGACAACTAAATCCTCCTGTCGGAATTGATCAAGGACTTGGTCGGTCTCTTGTTGTCTATGCACTAGAACCCTAGGTGGGTTGACAACGACATTTCTTTGAGGAATTGCAGCTTGACCTTGATACACATTTTCTTCTTCTACTGCCCCCATGTCACCATGAACAGGTATGGGTTATCGAACCGGGTGCCCCTGTCGGGCAGCCGCTTGGGGAGCTCCTAAGAAGTTACACAAGCATGTTAATTATGAAATAACCTGTAGGTTCCTTTCAACTGACTGTCTATTTGTCTCGACCAATTCTTGCACTATGGGGTTAAACACGTTTCCCATTTGGTTAGTTAACATATTAACAAACTCATGGTTGCTATCATCCATTTGTTGCCTCAATACTGCCACAGAGGTAGTATTTAGATGTTGCATAGGCATTTACCTATTTGCCCATATTGCAGATCCTTGTAGAGGAGCGTTTGTATTCTGCACGTTATCAGACACCATTGCTACACTTGGGGTCGACTGGTATCCCAACATTAAGGAATAAGGCATTCCATAAGGGGGATTCGTAGAAGTACCAAATTGAGGTATTGCTGTGTTCAGAATGGCACTCGTGGCCACCACAGGCCCTGGACTCACCGGTGTGGTCTGGGGAATGGGAGTTGATATTGAAGTTGTCGGCCCTAAGACAGTTGTGCTGCTTAATGGAGGAAATGACGCAAGTTGAGAACCAACTGGGTCGTCAATACCCATCGTTCACGATGGAACTTCATCCGCATTCGACGCAGGAGTATTGTTTGTCATCTTAGGTGTACGTTTCCTAGTAGGTAGTGGTTTCTTATTTGCTGAATTTCCACTTCTAAGTCTCATGCACTTCTAACGCTACTGACAAACTCTAACACTTAGCACATGGTCCCGCCGGGTGTGCCAATTTATTTACTATGGAAAATGGTAAACAATCGTTGGTCCTCTCTAAGTCCTAAAACTAAGGGTTGCTTGCAATATCGACCAGTTGATCTTAAGACACGTGCTAAGATTTGGTATATTGTACTGATTCTGCAGAGAAAGACCTTGGCCAGAAACGATTTTCAAGGACTAAGGGAAACAGCACAATGGCTTTCCACACAAACTGAATTTCGACTACCTGCTAACCGACTGCAGGCACTGGATAAACAAGACTCGTGACCAACAGTTGACGTTGAAGTATTTTGGTAAAAGATTCGTTCGAAATGAAGCAGAAGTAAACAAACAGTAAAGGTAAACTTAAATGTAAATTGATTGAATTGAAAGTAAATACGGTGATTCACGTACATCAAAGGCTTGAATGACTCTTTCTTCCATTTGCGCAGAATTGGGCAGAGTTTTAGCAAGCAATTTGAAGATTCAAATGAACACCCTAAAAATTCTAACAAACTGACTTATTTATAGTATTGTACAAGATAACTTCTAAGAGTAATCAACGGACGAGATTTAAACTAAAGACAATCGCTACACAAGATTTCACCCTTCGTTTAGCGTTTCAGACCTATGATCTTCTGAAATAACTACCCACGATCTCCTCATTCTGACTTTCTCCCGCTTCATGGCTTCAGAAAGAACTAACTGCTTTTGGTTTTCGATATACTTTTAAGGCGTAATAATATTTCCTAAGTCCCTTGGCCTACATCTTCAACGACATCTACCTTTCGACCAACGCCTTCATTCGACCCAAACTTATGTCGAATCGACCAACCCGCCATTTTGTCGATATAGTTTATTTTCGACGTAGTTTATTCTGGCTGTGTGGTCGGTTGGGTTAGTTTTCTGACTCAGCTTCTCAATCGACATGTGTTTTCTGGTGTTTCTAACTTGTCTTTGTAAAGCTTTTCCCAGAAACTATCTTCATTTAAGATTGACCCTTAACTTGTAGGGATATTTGCCTTTAAGCAGTGCCCTCAGACACTTCTACAAATTTCCAGTTAACAGGCGCGTTTTTCTGTTTTAATTAATTTTCATAATTCATCTTTATTTATATTTTATTAATCCTATTCCACTAACACCAAAACAACTTGGCTCAGATGGTAGGAGATGCGCGCTGAAGACAAGGAGGACCTAGGTTCGATCCCTGGCTCCTCACTTTATTTTTACCACTTTTGCAAACTAACCATTTTTCTTATTTTTTCTCATATTTTACATATTTTATTTTCCTATTTTATTTTCTTTCAAATATTTTTCTAAAATACCACAAAAATCACAAAAATAATATTTATTTTTCACATTTAGGTCATAAAAATCTTAATTTAATTTTTGACATAAAAAAAATCATTTTTTTCCTTTTATTTTAATTAATTGTTAATTAACCATTAAATTAACCTTTAATTATTTTTCTACATTAAAATCAATCCAAAAAATTCCAATTTTTTTTTTCTTATTCCAATTAGGTTTACTAACCCTAAAACATTTTTCTAACATGAAAATCTTTTTTCTACTAACATCATCTTCTCTTATTTACAATTTAATTCTTTCTGCGTTACTTTTCCGACTATTATAATTGCTCACAAGTTGTAATAGTTAGGGTTTAAATTCCTTGCATATTTTTTACTATTATGTAACTACTCATGGGATGTAATAACTTAACTAGGGTTTACTTTCCGAAATTTACTTTCCGCACCTCCTATTATGTATCTGCCCCAAAGCCATGTAATAGCGTAGCATTTACTTTCCGCACTTTTACTTTCCACACCTCTTAATTCTTGTACATATATTAACTATTTAGATGTGTGGCTAATAGGATTGCATGATAAGGCTAAAATCGACCCTAGATCACTTCTAATCTCAAGATAATATAACTGAATTCAACACACACTCTTCACATATGCAATCCCCTTAGGGTATCCTCTCTTGTTTCCTTTCGGAACACAATGGTCATGTCCCTCGTATGTAGGGATACCATTAGCAAAGACGCTTACGAATAACATCATCATAGTCCCTTCGATACAAAAATTATAGTCCCTCGATGACCCTCAATTTTGCCTACGAATATATGATCTCGTCCCTCGATTGTTGCCTACGAATAAGTGATGATCGTCCCTTCGAATTGCTAAGGTATCCCTACATGTTGCCTTCCATGACCATACGACAACCCTACGAATATCCCTTTACGTCCAAATGGATAAAGTTACCTACCAACTAATGGTATGGATAGCTTTATTCTAAAGGAGAAGGAAAATAACATGGAAACGACCATTCTGAGTAGGTAATAGACTCCCAATTGCTCGCTCAATCAAAACACTTTTCACACCTCACATTTTTCAAAAACGCTTCAAACACTTTGTATACATTACAGCGAGAATCATTACAAAGTTAAACATCATCCAAAACAAACATTTCTGAACACTTCGTATACATTCCAACGAGAATCATTACGAAGTCAAAGTGAAATGTATTTCAAAATACTTTCAAAATCAATACGCACAGAAATAAATTTTTCAAAAGTGAGCTAAGCAACTAAGAGCCCGTAGATAACTACATATGGAAAGGGTGCTAATACCTTCCCTTTTCATAATTGCCTCCCGTACTCAAAATCTAATGAATGCCTTTTCCTGTTCTTTTCACCTTCCCTTTATTGGATAAAAGAAAAGTCGGTGGCGACTCTTGCTATCCGCAACATTTGCGATAAAATGCAAAACAAACAAGTCAGTTCTCCCACCGTGTTATAGAACTGGAGACTTTGGTGGGGAAAATTCAAAGAGAGGTTACCTTAGGGCTATAGATCACTTTATTGCTTTCAGTTTTATTTGTCTGCTTTATCTTAAGGGTTACTTGGGTATTATATCTGTGGGGGGTCCTACACCCAGATCCAGGTTTCCTTAGGTAAGTAGCAATAGATCATCGTGACTGTTAGGCGTAAACCGAAACGGTCAAAATGATGGCTACGTTAGTGCGACACTTTGGATGTCCTGATGCTCCTCATGTTTAGTTGAGGAAGTATTTGGCGTCTGCGTGGTGTCATAAGCACTAACCCAACTTTAGAACCCTAATTGACCCATCTTGGCCATTAGAAGGTAGTAAGATAGTCGGCTTCGTTAAAGACTGAGGTTGGTTGATACTCGATGCTACGCTCATTCAGATTCAACTTTTAGGATGTTTCAGTCGACCACTTGGTAGTCGTATTGAAATAAATCCTGCAAGAAAGATTGATGATTTGAGATTCCTAGAACCCAGTTACTATTATAGGATAGGTTGGACCCACTTAAACTCCGGTAGGGTAAACACCTATACCTCATGCAAGCCTTAAACCTAGGGATATTGTGTGAATTGTTTGTGCATGATATTTAAACATGACATCATAAAATCATATCATCATAACATTTCTAACCATTTCAATGACCTGGGGATTTACTTTTGCTTTGTGTTGTAGAATTATGTCTTCCAGGAAGACTATCGGAATCAATTTTGTGGGTATACCTTCTCAACTCAAGGAGTTAGTCTCAAAAGTTCCCGACCACTCTCAGTTTATTAAGAGGCATGGTTATTTACTCGGCTTGGTTACCTCTAGTTTTGAAGAAGACATGATGAGCGTCGTATTCCAATTCTTTGATCCAAAGCATCACTACTTTACTTTCCCAGACTATTAATTGGTACCTACAATGGAAGAGTTCTCTAAGCTACTTAGGATACCCATTCTTGATCAGATACCTTTCACCGGTTTAGAAAAAGTTCTGAGGTTTAAAGACATTGCATCAGCGTTACATCTAAAGAGATCAGACATTAAAGACAATTGGGAGACAAGAAGTGGATTTAAGGGTTTGCTTGCTATGTTTCTGATAAAGAAAGCTCTAGAATTCATAAAGGCTATGAGTTTCCATGCTTTCGAAGACGTTTTGGCTTTGCTAATCTATGGTTTGGTGCTATTTCCTAATCCAGATCAATTCATAGACGTGAACGCCATCAAGATTTTCCTCACTCAAAATCCTGTGCCTACCTTACTTGGAGATATTCTACTTTCTCCCCACACTCGTACTATGAAAAGACAAGGAACTCTTATGTGTTGCATACCATTATTATCCTGGTGGTTTATTTCGCACCTTCCTCAATAAATAATGAAGAACGAACAAAAGGTGAAATGGTCTCAAAGGTTGATGTCACTCTATCATTCAGATATCCGTTGGTGTCTCTACTATCAAAAGGACTTCACTTTCATTGAGTGATGTGGATAATTCCCTAATGTACCACCCCTTGGCATAAGGGGAGGTATCACTTACAACCCTTCTCTAGCGTTACGACAGTTTGGTTATGCTCGAAGAGACGGTACTCATGATATACTTATTCAAGACATCATATTTGGCTACAACAACAATCTCTAGGGTTGTCGCCGATGACTTGTGCACGCTTGGGGCATGGTGAAGAAAAATGATACCAAGACATTGGGGCACAAAAATTCTATTCCTTGGAAACCTTACCTCAAATGGGTACAAGCTCGCGCTCAAAACCACATGATGCCATATACTGCTATCCTACCAATGAATATGGAACCTGTTGCTGAAGGTGACGAACCCTATACAATTCTTCATCCAGACATGCCTATTAATTTTGAAGAATTGAAAAGATCCTGGATTCAACTCAAAGAATAAAGGGATACATTTGAAGCAATGCAAGCGAGAAAAGAGTATTGGAGATGATAAAGCTGCTTCACGAGGAGCAAAGCATCAATACCTACTTCAACGCGAAAAAGAAGCGTCCATGCGAGACCTAAGCTCTAGGAATTTCATTTTACTGTCTAAATTTCTATTTGTACTTACGAAGTCAACTAATAAAAAGTTTGTTCTTACTTGTTTACCAAATTTAAATTCCTAAGGTCCTTGAAAACATTGAATTTCATAAAATTGCATATCATATCATAAAATTTAATAACAGGTATACTAAAGACCAATTTTCTCATTCTCTCGCTGTTTATTTTAGCAGAAATGGCTCTCGAACAGACTGTCAAAGATCTCCAGGCTCAGAAAGCTTAGTTCCAGGAAACGTTCACTAGATTAGCTCAAGGGCATAAAGATCTGAAGAAGCTCATCACCAGAAAGAAGAAGATTGTTGGCCTCATCAACTTGGGAAGAAAGCACATAGGTCCAGTCAAGGTAGTCAAACAGCTTGAGTTCTCAAACAAGAGTGGCAAGAGTGAAGGCAACATAAAAAACAATGAAGAAAGCTATCATGAGTCCGAAAACGAAGAGGAAGACTATATGAGCGAGCAGTATCCTGACAACTAAAAGTACAAGCAACTTGAAGACCGTCTGAATGCTGTGGAGAATCTGAAAATGTCAAGGTTAAACTTTGACGATCTGAGTCTGGTTCCTAGAGTGGTAATTCCCCACAAGTTCAAAGTTCCTACTTTTGCTAAGTATGATGGCATTTCTTGCCTGAAGCTGCATCTAAAGTCCTATGTTCATAAGATCCATCCTCATATTGAAGAAATGAAGTTATGGATACATTTCTTTCAAGAGAGCTTGTCCAGAACACAGTTGGAGTGGTATTTTAAACTAGAAAGTACCCACATTCATACCTGGAATGATTTAGCAGATGCTTTCTACAAATAGTATCGATACAATGTTGAATTGGCACCAACCCGCATGCAACGGCAGAGCATGTCTATGGGTCGTGATGAGAAGTTCGAGGAGTATGCTCAGAAATGGACAGATCTAGCAGGAAGAGTTCAACCACCCTTGTCTAATATGGAATTGGTTGATATATTCATGGGATCGCTGACAGACCCATTCTCCAATCATCTGATTGAAAACTCTTTAGCCGGATTCACCGAGCTGATATTGACGGGAGAATGAATTGAAGCTTGAATCAAGAGCGGGAAAATACAAGTCGAAACATCTTCAAATGTTGCAAAGAGAACTTTTGATGGAAAGAAAGAAGCCAATGTGGTGTATGGTCAGAAGAGCCATGACAAAGCTGATCACAATCAATCTGTGGGGGAAGCCCTGATCTCCAATCCCACACTAGTGCAACCTTAACAAGACAACGCGCGTAGGCAAAACGCGTTAGAAGACAGTTTACAAAGATCAACATGCTGTTATCTCAAGCACTACAACACATGTTTAATGAAGAGATTATTACTTTAGGGACCCTTCTCAACATGTCAACACCTCCTATCTGAAGTACAATCCTAATGCAAGGTGTGCATACCACTCCAACATCCCAGGGCACGAAACCAACAACTATTGGGCCCTGAAGAACAAGATCCAAGACATAATTGAAACCCAAGAAATTGAATTTGACTCTCCTGTCAAAACTCTGAATGTGATTGTTATACCCCAAAATTTGCCCTCCTACTTCTCAAGACAATTCACAACTCCATACTCAAGGATTTCACAAGGGTTTATTAGACAAACACTCTCCTAAGAAATCAATCCAAACTAGGGTTTTGCTCCTACCAAGTCAAGATGGATTTCTAACACTTCAAGTAGTCATCATATCTCATCATATTCTTTAAGGGATGACCATGTCAAGTTTCAAGCCTTACGAGTCAAATTTCTCATCCAATTTCTCAGGGTAGTTTCTCAGTTAATCTAAATTTACGGTCAATCACGACAAGTAATATCGAAGATATCCTTCTAAGTCAAAACCTGGTGATGGTTCCATGTGATTATTAAGTCAGGAAGTCAATAGCTATCAAAAGAAAAGCTCGCTAAGTCAAAAACCTATGAAGGAAACCTAAGGGAAAAATGAGACATCCCGCTTACTGTAATCTCAAAATAAACAGTTCAGGCAAAAGTTAGGGATAACAAAGTCAAAAAGAGGTCACTACAAACCCTCAACAAAAGAAAAATGCAACAAAAATGACGGCTGTCTTTTTAAATAAACTTCCAGTTTCTGAACCATCACCGAGTGTAAGTGTTGCAATTCCAAGGATGCATAATTAACCGAATATAGGACTGAAGAACATCACGGAGATTGGGTTGGGTACAAATAAATTTCGAGCCTTTATCCTTTGTTTCTTAAACCGTGAACCAAGCCACGTTATAACCCTTAAAAGTCCTGACTAAAGCATGTTTAGTTCGAAAGCGTACTGTTATAAAAAGGTATCCTGACTCCTGTAAGGCTTACTATAGTTCCTGAGTTGATATCATTACTCTTACAAATTTTGTTTTACTAAAAAAATACATTTTTATAAACTTCAAGATAGACATGAGCTTTGCATTTTAATCCCACTATTTGCATATGACTAAATGTTTGACAACAGAGGATTTCGCATGACGAATATTCAGTGAATGAAGGTCCTCCCAATGAACAAAATTACTACAGATAAAGACATCTCTGGTAGCAAGCCTTTCCAATCAAGGGGTATGACATGCTATCATCCAACTCATATGGGGCAATCAGGTCAAGATTCGGAGAATCTCTTAAAAATGCTGAATAGCCAGGGGCATAGCTTGCATCTGAATCCCTTTGGACATGTTACATTGATCATAAGTTTCAGCAAAAGCCACTCAGTACTTGTCTTTTCCTGTAGTATCAGATGGTGTCAGCATCATCCTTCCATAACATCCTTCAGAAAACTACTTGAGAAGGTCAAAACTATCAGGATTTCTAAATCCAACGGTTCACTAATAACCTCAAGCGTCAAGTACACCGGGATATTGATCCCAGAGGAAGAGAAGCTCCCACATACAAAGGGGCATATTCTGGCAGTGTTACAACACTCACCACCATAGATGGCGAGGACTTCTCGCACTCTGTGAACACAGACATAGTCAAAAAATACTACGCATAAATGAGACCCGCTAGGTGGACTGGCCTAGGAAAAAATAAGGGTGTCTTGACGAACCACAAGGGTTCGAGCAAAAATTAAGGACATATATACAAAATGTACACCCGGCAAGTCGAAAACCCAAAAAGGCTTGGGCAAAAAGGTATCGGCGAAAACCGAAAGGCGGTCTAGGCAAAAGTTAGGGAGTTAAGCATACGACTATGTCTCGTCCAAATCACATTGTTCTCAACTTCAAGATTCGAATGACGCAAATCAATCCAATCACTTCCTTCTAACAACAGAAATAGTAGTTACTATAGGCTCTAGGAATTGAGACGACGACTAAAGTCCCCAATACTTCCCCACAGAGTCACTTTCACAAGAAATACCTCCACAGGATCATCTCTACAATCCATACAGAGCCATTACTCTCCCTACAAAGACAAATCTTCTCCAACAAAGTATTACATTATCATCAGCCTCATCAACTTTAAATGATCCCAACAGTTTCATGAGCTTTAAATGATCCTAACAGTTTCATCTACTATAAATGATCCTATCAATTTCATCAGCTTTAAATGATCCCAATAGTTTCATCAGCTTTAAGTGATCCCAAAAGTTTCATCAGCTTTAAATGATCCCAACAGTTTCATCAGCTTTAAATGATCCCAACAACCTTATCAGCTTTAAATGATCCTATCAGTTTCATCAGCTTTAAATGACCCTATCAGTTTCATAAGCTTTAAATGATCCCAACAGTTTCATCAGCTTTAAATGATCCCAACAGTTTCATCAGCTCTAATGATCCTATCAGTTTCATCACATTAAGTGATCCTATCAGTTTCATCACTTTAATGATCCTATCATCCTCATTAGCTCTAATGATCCTATCAACTTCATCACGTTAGTCCCCAAGCAGTGATCCTATCAGCTATAAGCCTCATCAACTTTAACGATCCTATCAGCCTCATAAGCTTTAAAGATCCTATTAGCCTCATCTACCTTAATGATCCTATCAGCTTTGTCAGCTTTAATGATTCTATCAGATTTATCTACATTCTTTAGCGGTAATACTTCACCATATTACAATAGTCTCTAAGCAATAACAGGTTATGCCATATCACATTGTTCCCCAGTAAGGTCTATAGACAATGTAAACCACCCACAGTAAGGTCTATGCACAAGATCCTCAGTCGAGTACCTCTCAATCATTGTTATTATTCCAGCAACATTAATATCCAGACTTGAGATTTGGTCAGATAGTGCATCAGAGGAATCTGAAGCATCTCTTTTTTCTCCCTAGTCAGGGTTTCCAACAACCCTATCCCCAAGCGAACATCAAAAATCTCCAGCAGAACGTTCCTATCTCCTTCAAGATGGATATAATTTGAAATAGCACAACATCTACATTCATACATTATCCATAAAAGTCATAACACGTACATATATCATAATAACATTATTCATAACATTGTCATATACTCGCATGCATCATAATTGGCATAGGACTAACCATATCTTGTCAAGATTCATTTCCCCAGCAGGTAAAAGCTATTTTTCCAAACAGAAGGTCAAAGATTAATACCCAAAACAAGACGGGAGAACTATCTGAACAACCATGCAAATTATTTCCAGACAACAGACCATGGATTAACACCCGACACAAGACGGGAAAACTATCTGCATGTTGACAACTATCCGTCTCAGGAATAGCCAAGACAAAGGATTATTCTATGCATGGATGGAATCTTTAAGCCCATCTCCGATTTCTTCTTCATCTAAAAGACGAATATAGAGTCTAGCGTACGACTCATTCTCCAGCATCAGATGTTCCTAATGGCATCTATAAGCCAATTCCATGCAACAATGAGTGCAAATTTTCAAGTGTACTCAAGTGTTCAATCATCTTCTACCTTCAGGTCACGAAAGGCAAGCATACCAATCTAACCCTTCCAATACAAGAAGATTGAACAGGGACAACTGTTATACCCCAAAATTTTCCCTCCTACTTCTCAAGACAATTCACAACTCCATACTCAAGGATTTCATAAGGGTTGATCAGACAAACCCTCTCCTAAGCAATACTACCAAGTCAAGATGGATTTCTAACACTTCAAGTAGTCATAATATCTCATCATATGCTTCAAGGGATCACCATGTCAAGTTTCAAGCGTTACAAGTCAAATTTGCTCATCCAATTGCTCAGATGTTTGAAAATCAGTTGTATTGGAGAAAAGGTTAACTGTGGTCAACATACAGTCAAACCTCATAATTTTTTGTCAACATCATTATTTGAAGTAATATTCATCATTTGATCAAGGGTTGATCATGATTCCTCAAGAAAAGTCAAGATTTGATCAAAAGTCAAAGTTTCCAAATTAGGGTTTTTGAACAAAAAGTGAACAGAACTTTGACCTGGCATAACTTTCACATACTTTATTAGAAATGTTTCCACCAAAGCTCATTTTGAATAGAATTAAATTATCTACAACTTCATGTCTCATAAGCTTGGGCTAGAAATGCTTCATTTGGAAGTTATGGATCAAAACATTACAGGTCCTTTTAAACGTCAACAAAAAGTCATCTTTTTGCAAAGAAGTGTTCTTGATCATGGGAACTTCAATGAAGATGAAACAAAAAGGGATGTTTATAAGACATCTTGAGCTTTCTAAAAAGTCCAAGAACACCCAAAAATGTTAAAAATTGAGCAAGATACAAGTTGTTCAAGTTGAGCATTTTTGAGGAAGTGCATAAAGGAAAATACTTGACAAATGCAAATATTTTTCAAATGGGCTTATAATTTTATGATCCAAACTGGATCTTAACATTATCCATGGTCCCTATGCACCTTGCCACGCATCCTTCCCAATTTATTTGATTTATTTTGTAATTAAAGCATTTAAATCCAATTTTAATTAAGACAAATACAAAAGCAAGGTCTATGACAAGTTGGGTTTTGTTTCTGCTTGTCTTGAGGACCAAGGAAGCCTAAAAAAACTACCAAATTCGTGCAAGAATTGATAGGCAAGATTAGAGACCAAAAAAGGAAATATTTGGTCTTTATTTCCAAGGAATTATATCTTAATCAATGCAAGATTTTTCCTTCTTTGGTTGACCTAATTTCACTCTTTTATAAATACTCAACAACCTCAGATGCTCAAGACCACGAATGCTTGCCTCCACAGCAGCCTTAAATCCTTCAAATTTTTCAAGAAAACTAGGGCAGATCAAAAGTCCATTCACAGCATCCCTCAAGCAAAACCAAGTGTTGCATCGTGTTGTTGAGACTTGCAGGAGTCATTCCCTATCATTCTTAAAGCTTACAACACGCTAAAACTCTCCATCCAATCCTCACCAGTTTGCTTATTTATCACGATTTCAAACTTTTAATTTATGATGTATTAATCATTTCAATGCATATACATGTGTTTATAATCATGTTTGAGTTTGTTTAGAACCATCGTTGTGAAGTTTTGATGCAGGAATAGTGTTCTGCCAAGATTAGGGCTTAAAGCTTGAGAAACTTCGTATTAAATGATACAGGCCTTTTTAGTGAAAACTAACATCACCATTGAAATCACAGGGTCCAAATTAGTCGATCTGGGCGTTTTTCTTTTGCATCTAACGTTGATTTTGCAGGTATCGAGATTTTCCTCGTTAGAGAAGGTGACCGGACGGTTGACTCCGGCGCTGTTGATATCCTTTGACTCAACCGAAGCTTGTGTGGCGTACAGGCGCATCGTGATTGGTTCATTCTAAAACACTAGGGTCCACGCGTGACTAGTTTGAAAAATCCAAAACAGAATGAAAGAACACGGATAATCCAATGGTTGCGGTTCTAAATCAGCTAAGCAGCCTGACTCAAGTGGTAAAGCGCGCGTGTGTTTATCCAGGAGGTCCTGGGATCGATTCCCAGCGACCATCTTTCTTTTTTACACTTTCCAAACTTTTCTCTTTTTTTTATCTTTCTTAACATTTTCTTTTAATTAACTTAATTAATAAATTAATTAGTAAATTAGGTTAAATAAATTAAAAAATCATATTTCACAAATATTTTTCTTAATAAAATTAATTAATTAAATTAGTTTAATTAGGTTAATCATTTAATCTAAATTAAACTCCTTTTATTAATTAAAATTAATTAGACTTAGGGTTTCCGATTCACCCGATGTTTCACATAGAAATTAGGTTAAAATCAAACTTTTTCTTCTAACCTAAAACTTTTCACTAACTATTCTCCAAACTTCTCCCGATTATATCTTTCTTTCAATTATCTGTTTTGCGAATATTATTGTAACCGCTTCCAGGATGTATAATTTTTCGCGCGCATTCTTTTCATCATGTAACTGCTCATGGGATGTAATAGCTTAATTAGGGTTTACTTTCCGCACATCCTATTATGTATCTGCCCCAAAGCCATGTAATAGCGTAGGATCCTTTACATTTCCGCAATTTACTTTCTGCACCTATTAAACTGCTAGTAACTAGGCGTGTATGGCAAGATAAAAATCAACATAGATCACTAATCACAAGATAAATATCTGAAATCAATACACTCTTCTCACACATGCACCCCCTAGGGTATTCTCTCTCGTTGCCTTTATAAATGGTCAAGTCCCTCAAACGTAGGAAATCTTAGCACGGTTGCCTACAATATATCATCATAGTCCCTTTGACTTAAAAGATCATAGTCCCTCGATGTTGCCTACGAATACACGATCTCGTTCCTCGATTGTTGCCTACGAAAAGTGATGATCGTCCCTATGAATGTGCTAGGATATCCCTACAAGTTGCCTTCTATGACCATTCGATGTCCCTCCGAATGTCCCTTTACATCCAACGAATAAGATTACCTACCAACTATTGGTATGGATATCCTTATTCTAAAGGAAAGCAAAATAACACGGAAACGACCGTTCTGAGTGGGTAAAATAAGTCTCTTTTGCTTGCTCAATTAAAACATTCTTTTTACACCTCACACTCTTTGCAAAAATCTTTTCCAAAACACTTTGTATACATTCCAGCGTGAATCATTGCAAAGTTCTTTTCCAAAACAAAACATTTCCAAACACTTCGTATACATTCCAGCATGAATCATTACGAAGTAAAAGTGAAATGTCTTTTCAAACACACACATAAAGAAATTTTTAAAGTGAGCTAAAGCAATTAAGAGCCCGTAGATAACTACGGATGGAAAGGGTGCTAACACCTTCCCTTTTCATAACCAACTCCCTTACTCAGATTCTAACGAAGGTCTTTTCCTGTTCTTTTCGCCTTCCCTTAATTGGATAAAAGAAAAGTCGGTGGCGACTCTTGCTATCTGCAACATTTGCTACCAAACGCAAAACAAACAAGTCAGTTCTCCCACCATGTTACAGTGATCAACGCACCAATGCCTGACCATGGAAAAAGTGACAATGCCCTTGACAATGACTCGTGTGTCTTTAATATGGACGAGCTGACCATTTCCCTGATGATTGTCAAGAAAAATTTGTTGCAAGCCGGTGTATTTCCAGGATGCCCTGACAACTACCGTTGGTGTGCATCTGAATCCAATGGATGTGCTTGGTTGAAGAGACGTGTTCAACGCATTATGGACAACCGAGAAGTGCTATTCCTAAAAGCCCCATATGTAAAGAGTCTATGCAAAGATGTTTCTAAAGGTCTGAAGATCGAAGACATAAGCGAAGTCGTACGAGAAGTTTGGGATACCTTTGGGCAGCCAAGTGGGAAGTTTGATTTCTTGGTGAAGTATACTGCTCCTGAAAGCTACAAGATTGCAATCGAAGACATCAAGGTAACCGGATGGGAAGAGGAATATCCCGAAGAACTTGCTGATGTGAACATAATAAGGATCACCTCTGCCGATCATGTGCCCAGAGTGGCACCTTTGATTATTACCTCGCCCATATCATTTCCATATTCCTTTGAGAAAGCTATACTTTGGAATTATGGAGTCGAAGTCTACTATCATGGCATCAAGAAAGAGGCATTAACCATTGAAGACAATACAGTTGAAGCTACCAGACCTGATGTCGATAATATCATCGGATCAAGCAAAGTAACCCAAACTAGAAGAGTGTTTTCTCCAGATATCTCTCCCCTGAGGGATACTACTACACCAATTCACATTCCTGCTATTGAACCAATTCCCGAGGCTCGAGGGAAAGAGAAAGTGACCCAACCTGCTCAGACAGAAGTATCGAAGGAAGTTGCAGAAGATACCTCCAAGCGAGAAATGGAGGAAATTTTAAAGATCATTAAAAAGAGCGACTACAATGTTGTGGAGCAGTTATGACAAACTCTGTCCAAGATTTCCATGCTAGCTCTGTTGTTGTGCTCCGAGGCCCAAGCTAAAGCCTTGGTGAAAGTTTTGAAGAATGCTCATATACCGCAAGATAGGACTGCTGACCAATTCAAAAGTTGTCTTGCTAGCCTGACCACCGATAATGGTTTAGGATTTTCTAATGCTGATCTGACTCTTGCCGAAAGAAAACACAACAAAGCCTTGCACATACCTATTGAATGCAAGGGAATCACTTTGTCTCACGTATTGGTGGATACTGGCTCTGCTATGAATGTCCTACTGAAGAGTGATCTCGACTGACTTAATGCTGAAGAAGTGGTTATGAAACCTAGTGACATAATCTTAAGAGCTTTTGATGGTTCGAAAAGAACAGTACTTGGAGATCTCAATCTGTCGATCAAAGTAGGTTCCCAGACTTTTGACTCTATTTTCTTTGTGATGGACATTCATCCAACTTATTCTTTCCTACTCGGACGTCTTTGGATACATAGGGCAGACGCCGTTACCTCAACATTGCATCAGAAACTTAAATACCCGGTGAAGGGGAAGATCGTTACGGTATGCGGAGAAGAAGAATACATGGTAAGCCACCTACAGTCATTACGATACATCGAAATGGAAGGTGAATCTGTTGAAACCCCTTGTCAAGCTTTCAAAGTAGTTCCATGAGCCATGCCTGCCAACTCTTCTGTCACTCCTAATGTTACTAGAGCTCTACCGAAGATGGCCTCGCTGAAAGATGCCAAAGTTATGGTTGAAGAAGGAGGTTGCACCGTTTGGAGTCAGCTACCCGATTTTCCATTCAAATTTGAAAAGACTGGTTTAGGCTTCACTACCAAAGGTCAGAAGATGATACACCGTGAACGTGCTAACGAATCTCCATTTCGCATCAACAGGAATGGAGTTCACGCTATAGAAAACAATGATGGTGACTTCGACATCAACAATTGGATCTTCCCGACTCCCGGCGATGGATTCAACAATTGGACTGCTGAAAATGTTATACCAATATCCTTTAGACATGAGTAACTTCTTTTTCTATTTTATGCTTTTTTTTCTTTTACGCTTCGAACAATAAAACTTTAAGCCTAATGCCATGCCCGGGGCACCATGGCTCGTTTGTGAGGGTTGTTATTTGTCATTCGCATATTTTCATTCAATAAATCATTGGACTTTTGCATACAAATATTTTTCTCTCTGTCTTTCTTTTACTTTATCACCTCTCCAAAAGCTATATGTTCTTACACACACCCATGTAATAAACTGCAGATCCACATTCACTTCAGCTCTCGTCAATAACAACTCTGCTATTTCTAAATATGACTTTGATAATCTGATCTACCAAGCCGAAGACGAAGGTGAGGAAGATTGTGAAGTGCCAGGAGAACTTGCCAGACTACTACAACAAGAGGAAAAGGCTATATAGCCACACGAAGAGCTGGTCGAAGTTGTGAATCTAGGTACCAACGAAGACAAAAAAGAAATCAAGATAGGAGCGGTTCTTGAGAACAGCGTTAAATAAAGATTGGTCTAGATGTTGCGATACTACATTGATATTTTTGCTTGGTCCTACGAAGACATGTCAGGTTTAAATATTGACATTGTGGTACACTGACTACCAACGAAAAAAGGTTTTCTCCTTGTGAAGCAGAAGGTCCTTCGTATGCGTCCTGAGATGTTCGAGAAAATTAAAGCCGAAGTCCTGAAGCAATTCAATGCCGGTTTCTTAGCCGTTACTTCTTATCCACAGTGGGTTGCAAACGTGTTACCTGTACCTAAGAAGGATGGAAAAGTGCGTATGTGCGTAGACTACCTAGACCTGTATAAGGCAAGCCCGAAAGACGATTTTCTGCTTCCACATATTGATGTCCTAGTTAACAACATCGCTCAGCATAAATTTTTCTCTTTCATGGATGGTTTCTCTGGTTACAATCAGATCAAGATGGTTCCCGAAGATATGGAAAAGACTACTTTCGTTACACAGTGGGGCACTTTCTGTTACATGGTCATGCCGTTTGGGTTGAAGAATGCTAGCGCCATATATAAATATGCTATGGTGGCTTTATTCTATGATATGATCCATCACGAAATAAAGGTCTATGTCGACGACATGATAGCTTGATCACAAAACGAAGAAGAACATCTTGATAATTTGCGTAAGCTATTTGATAGACTGAGGAAATACATGTTAAGACTGAATCTTAGAAAATGCACATTTGGAGTCAGATACGGAAAACTCCTGGGATTCGTTGTTAGTGGTAAAGGTATCGAAGTTGACCCTGCTAAGGTCAAAGCATTCAAGAAATATCAGCTCCCCGTACCGAGAAGGAAGTCAGAGGTTTCTTAGGACGACTGAATTACATTGCCAGATTCATTGCACATCTAACTGCTACTTGTGAGCCAATCTTTAGGTTACTGAAGAAAGGTCAAGTAGTGGAATGGAACGACGGTTTCTAGACAGCTTTTGACAAAATCAAGGAGTACCTACTGAAACCTCCTATCCTGATGCCACCAATTAAAGGAAGACGTCTCATCATGTACTTAACATTATTAGAGAATTCAATGGGGTGTGTGTTGGGCAAACATGACGAGTCTGGTCGAAAAGAGTACGCAATACACTACCTCAGCAAAAATATTACCGACTGTGAACCAAGATACTCACAGCTCTAGAAAACTTGCAGTGCTTTTGATTGGGTTGCTCGCCGACTAAGACAGTATATGTTAACACACCTTGTTGATCTCTAAGATGGATCCGATAAAATACATATTCAAGAAACCTACTCTCTTTGATAAAATAGCAAGATGGAAAATGATCTCGACCAAATACGACATCCAGTATACTACTCAGAAGGCTATCAAAGGAAATATGGTAGCCAATCATTTGGGTCATCAAGCCGTAGATAACTATCTGTCCATGCATTTTGAGTTTGTAAGTGTTTTAATGTTGGCTTTAATTTTTGGTAAAACTAGTTTTTGTCAATGTCTTGACTAATGTCATGACATTCAGAGTTGAAGAAAATTCTGCAGAAGAAAAATTATACAGGTACAACTCAGAATTGGTTGTGAACTATTATGCTGGAAATCTGCAAGAAGAATGACTGATGTCATGACCAATGTTATGACATTCTGTGCAACATTTGCTGTTATGCAGATTTACTTTTCCTGAGAGTTTTCAGGATTCTGCTGAGCTGTTTTATTATGGATTATTATGTTGGATCACATGCTCACCTGCCTTGATGGTTAACTTTGTTATAACCCTAATTGTTATGTTGAAAAGACCAAGTCTTTAGGTTAAATTTTTTTAACCCTAGCTATAATGATGGAAGCCCAAGTTGAAGACTTTATTGCTTCTATAATATGGAACAAACCCTTATTCTGTGAGCTGCACCTTTTACTGTGTACAAGATTAAGCAGACTGTTACTTTGTGTGTTCTAGTTATTCTTGTCAGCCAAGCAATTATCATTTGATAGGTGCCTTGGAGTAGGATTTGGTTGTAAGGGTCGTTTATCACTCAAAGCTTTAAAGCACAAGTGTTGTGTCTCTTGATTAAAGCTTTGAAGCAAAATCAAGTATGTTTATTGAAGAATGTCTTCACTATTCTATTAATCAATAGGTTGATATCACTATTGTGATTGAGGGGGGGTGAGTAGGAACTCAGGTCTAAGTAGGACTTAGATTGAAGTTGCATTGGATAGGTCTTAAGTGAAGGAGATAAACTGGTTGGTTTATTCCTGAATTAATACTACTTATAGTGGATTTCCTCCCTGGCTTGGTAGCCCCCAGATGTAGGTGTAGTTACACACTGAACCGGGTAAATAATTGATTGTGTTCTTTACTATTTTAATTTACTGTGTGAATTGTTGAATAGTTTTTCAGATATGGTGTCATAACATTCTCTGTGACATTACGTATCTGCTGCCAGGAATTTCAATTGGCATCAGAGCAGGCACCCTGCCTATTATTTCTGGGTGAGATCTAGGGATATTATTTTCTGGCGTTATGGACAAGGAAGGAGGATTTGGGAGCAGACCACCTATCCTGGATGGATCAAACTATGATTACTGGAAACCTCGTATGGTAGCCTTTTTGAAGTCACTGGACAATAAAGCTTTGAGAGCTGCTAACAGAGGATGAAAACATCCCACCAAACTTGAGAAAGATGGGACTACTAGCCTGAAACTTGAGGAAGAATGGAGCAAAGAAGAAGAAGAGCTAGCACTGGGCAACTCTAAAGTATTGAATGCCTTATTCAATGGAATTGACAGAAATATTTCCAGACTAGTACATCAGTGTGAACTGGCCAAGGATGTTTGGGACACTCTCAAAACCACTCATGATGGTACATCCAAGGTGAAAATGTCAAGACTTTAGATGCTCACTACCAAATTTGAGAATCTGAAGATGAGACCATTCATGAGTTTCACATGAACATCTTGGAGATTGCCAACACCTCAGGAGCATTGGGAGAAAAGATGTCAGAAGAAAAGCTGGTGAGAAAGATTCTTAGATCCCTGCCTAAAAGGTTTGCAATGAAAGGGACTGCTATAGAAGAAGCTCAGGATATCTGCAACTTGAAGGTTTATGAATTCATTGGATCACTTCAGACATTTGAGATGGGGATCAATGACAATGTTGACCAGAAAAACAAGAGCATAGCCCTTGTATCCAACATTGAAGAGGAAAGCAAGGAGGGTGATGAAGAGAAAATATCAGAGGCAATAGCTATGATTGGAAGGCAGTTCAACAAACTCATCAAGAGAATTGACCCAAAGTCAAGGTCCAATGTCAAGAACATCCCCTCTGACATTAGCAGACCCTATGACTCCAGCAGAAGAACTAAGTCTGAAGAAAAGGGAAATCAAAGCAGAGGAATTCAATGCCATGGATGTGAAGGATATGGGCATATTCGAGCTGAATGTCCTACCTTTCTAAAGAAACAAAAGAAAGGAATGTCTGTCACTTAGTCTGATGGTGACTCAGAAAGTGATTTTGAAGAAGAATCTGCCAAACTAGTTACTGCACTATCTGGTGTTTGTAACTCTGATAATGATTCTAGTGATGAGGAAGTGACATTTGAAGAACTTGCTGACACTTACAAGAAGCTGTGTATCAGAAGTGCTGAAGTCCGTCAGCAAAATGAGAAACAGAAAAAGCTCATTGTGAAGTTGGAGGCTGAGAAGAAGGCAGACACTGCTACTATAAGTCATCTCAAAGGTGATGTTCTAGTGTTGAATTCCAAACATGATCAGATGACTAAGTCTGTCAAGATGTTAACAACTGGAACTGACAAGTTGGAAGAAATCCTTCAGACTGGACAAAATGAAGGAAATATGTCTGGTCCAGGATATGTGGCTGCAAAGAAATCTGCTGGTGACAAGAAGAAGAACATGCCTGATAAACTAATGTCAAAGCAGATGTCACAACATAGGGCTCAACATCAAGATCAGAGAAACATGAAGAAAAAGTTTCAAAGATGGAGATGTCATTATTGTTGAAGGTTTGGGCACGTAAAGCCATTTTGCTTCAGATTATATGGATATCCTAATCAGACCCCACATGTTAAGCCTAAGACCAACAAGCCACCATATACTCAACAGTGGAAGAAAAAAACTGCAGCCCTGATAGCTCACACGTCCCTTAGAGTTTCTGCCAAGGAAGACTGGTACTTTGACAGTGGATGCTCTAAGCACATGACTAGAATCAAGAATCTGCTGAATGATGTCAAACCTCATACTACTAGTTATGTCACTTTTGGAGATGGAGCTAAAGGAGAAAGCAAAGGTGTTGGAAACTTGGACTGCCCTGGAGTTCCAAACCTAAATGAAGTGTTGCTGGTAAATGGTTTGACTGCTAATCTCATAAGTATCAGTTGACTGTGTGATCTAGGATTCAAGGTCAACTTCACCAAGTCTGAATGTCTTGTAACAAATGAAAAACAAGAAGTTGTAATGAGAGGAGTCAGATCAAAAGACAACTGTTACTTATGGGAGTCTGAAAACACTAACTACTCTTTTGTATGCTCTATAGCCAAAGAAGAAAAGGAAGTGAAACTGTGGCACCAAAAGCTTGGTCATTTACATCTTAGAGGGATGAAAAAGATCATATCCATGGAGGCTGTCAGAGGAATTCCAAGACTTCAGATTGATGAAGGGAGAGTTTGTGGTGAATGTCAGGTTGGAAAGAAAACTAGGATGTCACATCCAAAGTCAGGACATTTAACCACCTCCAAGGTGGTAGAACTTCTACATATGGATCTGATGGGTCCCATGCAAGTGGAAAGCCTTGGTGGAAAGAGATATGCTTATGTTGTTGTGGATGATTTTTCCAGATTCACCTGGATAAACTTCATTAGGGAAAAATCTGATGTATTTAATGTCTTTAAGTAATTGTGCAAAAGACTTCAAAGAGAAAAGGAAGGATGCATTGTCAGAATCAGAAGTGATCATGGAAAGGAATTTGAGAATAGTAAGTTTGATGAGTTCTGTTGCTCAGAAGGAATCAATCATGAGTTCTCTTCACCTATAACTCCTCAACAAAATGGAGTTGTGGAAAGGAAAAACAGAACTATACAGGAATCTTCCAGAGCAATAATACGTGCCAAGAAGCTTCCTATTCATTTTTGGGCTGAAGCTATGAATATAGCCTGTTATGTCCACAACAGGGTCACTTTGAGAAAGGGAACATCTTCCACCCATTATGAAATATGGAAAGGAAGAAAGTCCACTGTGAAGTATTTTCATGTCTTTGGGAGCAAATGCTATATTCTGACAGATCGTGAGCAAAGGAGAAAGATGGACTCTAAAAGTGATGAAGGGATATTCCTGGGATACTCTACCAACAGCAGAGCATATAGGGTGTTCAATTCCAGGACCAAAGTTATGATGGATTCTATAAATGTCATAGTTGATGATCACCATGAGGAAACAAATGTCCCATATGATGTTGAGACATTCTTTGAGACATCAACACAAGTGTCTAAAAAGGATGATGTGCCTAATCCTACTCCATCAGAATCTGAATCAAAGGAAGCTAACAAGGATCCTTCCATCATAATTCAGAAAGATCATCCTAAGAAACTCATCATAGGAGATCCTAACAGTGGAGTCACTACAAGATCTAGAGAAATCATCTCAAACTCTTGTTTTGTGTCTAAGATTGAACCTATGAATGTTAAAGAGGCTCTGACTGATGAATACTGGATTGGAGAAATGCAAGATGAATTGAACCAGTTCAAACAACATGAAGTGTGGGAGTTAGTTCCTAGTCCAGAAGGAACAAACATCATTGGCACAAAGTGGATCTACAAGAACAAGTCAGATGCTGAGGAGTTGTCACCAGGAATAAGGCAAGGCTTGTTGCTCAAGGATACACTCAAGTTGAAGGGGTTGATTTTGATGAGACTTTTGCTCCTATGTCCAGGCTGGAATCAATCAGATTACTACTAGGAGTTGCTTGCATTCTGAAATTCAAGCTGTTTCAGATGGATGTGAAAAGTGTCTTCCTAAATGGATACTTAAATGAGGAAGTGTATGTGGAACAGCCTAAAGGATTTGTGGATCCAAACTGTCCTGATCATGTTTACAAATTGAGGAAAGCACTATATGGTCTGAAACAAGCTCCTAGAGCTTGGTATGAAAGGTTGACAAAGTTCCTCACTGACAAAGGATACAAGAAAGGAGGTTTGGATAAAACTCTCTTTGTCAAGGATGAAGGAGGAAAGATAATGGTAGCTCAAATTTATGTTGATGACATAGTGTTTGGAGGAATGCCAGATAAAATGGTTAGACATTTTTCCAACCAAATGCAAGTTGAATTTGAAATGAGCCTCATGGGAGAATTGACCTACTTTCTTGGACTACAAGTCACACAGATGGAAGACTCAACTTTCCTTTCTCAAAGTAAGTATGCAAAGAATATTGTCAAGAAGTTTGGGATGGAGAATGCCAGTCATAAAAGGACTCTTGCACCTACTCATCTAAAGTTGTCCAAAGACACAAGTGGGACAAATGTGGATCAAAGCTTGTACAGAAGCATGATAGGAAGTCTGCCATACTTGATAGCCAGCAGACCTGACATTGCCTTTGCTGTTGGAGTATGTGCAAGATACCGGGCTGAACCCAATGTAAGTCACATCAATCAGGTGAAAAGAATTCTGAAGTATGTGAGTGGAACTTACAATTATGGTATGTTGTACTCTCATGGATGTAAACCAATTCTGTCTGGTTATTGTGATGCTGATTGGGCTGGTAGTGCTGATGATAGAAAGAGCACCTCTGGAGGATGCTTCTTCTTTGGAAACAACCTTGTCTCTTGGTTCAACAAGAAGCAAAACTGTGTGTCTTTATCTACTGCTGAAGCTGAATACATAGCAGCTGGTAGCAACTGTTCTCAAATGATCTGGATGAAACAGATGCTGACCGAGTACAATGTCACACAAGATGTCATGACATTGTACTGTGCCAACCTGAGTGCTATTAACATTTCCAAGAATCCTATACAGCACAGTGTCATACCCCAATTTTTGACCTAATATACCACCTTACATTTGCATCATTGCATCACTAACAGTTCAGAACAAAATTAATCGGGTGTAGCATTCACAGGTCAAAATTAGGGTTTCATCTGATTCAAGAGGCAACCAACTAGGGTTTGAGTTTTACTCACCTCATTTGATCTATCTTGATCAAACCATCAACCTTTGATCTTCAGATATCCAACTTTTCTCACTAATCAATCGAGGATCGACCAATTAGGGTTTTGGTCGAGCATGAGTAATCTCTGATTTTCTGATCAATGAATGACTTTTTTGGTTAGAGATTGATCTTCATATCTTAGATACAACATCTTGACCTAATTTCTGGATTCAAAACATCACAAAAGTTCACAGGATTCATCAGTCAATTTCTGAAACATCTGATGAAATTTCATCTGCACTGAAAAGTCAAACTTTGACTTTTGGTCAACTTTTTCAAGATAAAACCTTTTCCAACATCAAAATAATTCAAATGATCCATCTTGATCATAAAAAATCGAAGAATTTGGAAAAGTCAACAACAAGTCAAAATTTCTAACACTTAGAAAAATTTTCAAGTGTTAAAATTTTGTACTTTTTCCAAACTTCATGGAATTTTTTCACATAGTTCCACTTTGAATTGGAAAAAACTCAAAACATGAAAGTTGTAGCCCTTGAAACAAGATTTCCAAAATGTCCAAGAACTCTCAAATCCATGGAGTCTAGCTATGCTTTTGATTTTGAAACATAAGGCTCCATAACCATGGATTTCAAGTTCAAAACTTCAAGATTATAGGTCATTTTGCATTTTCTTCTTCTAGAACACATGCCACCTTGCCAAAATGAGATAAGAACTGATAAAATCAGATGGAGATAATTATGATGAGATAGGATCAAAGTTGGAAATTAACCATGGTTAAAAGAAGGAAGCTTCCTTTTGCATTTAATGCAAAAAAGACTTCCTTGCCCTCTAAGGCAAGTCAAATTTACCAATGGCCAAACTTTCTCAATTATTTTCAGAACTCATGGCCTATAAATAGAGGTCTTGCTTGCCGTCCAAACTACACCAAAGTAATTCCAAGATATGCTTTCATTCTTCTTTTTCAAAATTCATGAAACATAGTGCAAATTGGAGAAATCTTGCAATTTTGAAATCTTGTGAAAAACTTTGAATAAATTGGTGTCTAACATATTCTAATACCAACATGAAACTTGTTTGAAACATAAAATCAACCTTAACCAAACTGAAAAACAGATTTTGCATCCTATGCACATAAGCTTGCCAAAACTGCCTTAGAATTCGAATTCATGGTTTGGCTCGAGCAACTTGAGCTCTAATCATTCAAACATCATCCACATACATCATAGAGATGATGCAGATCATAAACAACAATCTGTAACACTCCTAACCATGATTTCCAGTTTCATTTTGAGCCATATGCAGGTCGACTTGGGTAGAGTGATCCAGATGAATTCATGAAGTGCAGACCATTCATACACCTTCCACAGAGGCCGTTGATGCTTAAGAAATCCTCAAACAACAACTGGAAGCACTCAAATCCAGTTTTCGATTCCAGCTTCAACAGGTAAGAGCTCGAACTTGAACTCTATGATTCTTTGATTCAATTGAAAAAAACTCTTGGCCATTTGTTTTCTGCACCATCCACGATCATTAACCCTCAACCAATTGATTAAATCATCAACCATACACGATTTCAATTAGGTTTTTCAGTTCTAGGGTTCTTCGTGTTTTTCAGAAATTCAATCATGATTAGCTTAAAATAAATGAAATTAACCACCACCATCGTGTTCCTTGTTAAAATTCGTGCAAGTTTTATGTTTACATCATCCATTTTCATTGAGAAACAAAGAATTTAGGTTTGAACAAGGATTGAAGAAGATGAGGATGGAGTTCGCGCGTGTTCTTGTTGTTTTCAAATTCAAAAAATCCAATATAATATTAACACGTGGTTTGACTTCAATACACGGATGTATTGCCGCCCCAGCGGTTGCCAGCTCACTCTTAAGTCATTTATACCTTGCCTAATGGTCCCGGGTTCAAACCTCCTTGGGACCATTTTTTTACCAAACTTTGTAATTTTTTCATTATTTTTTGCAAACTTTGACATTTTTTAAACCCAATCAAAACTCCTCATTTTGAGGTGATTTTTTGTACACTTGTCAATAAATGCATCTATTTTATGATAGTGCAAAAATTTTCAGAAAAAACTTTCATCCGATTACTTTCATCCGATTATATTTTGATCGAGCCGAAAACGACACTTTGAGCACTTTTCAAAACACCTTTAAAGGTGATTTTTTCAAACTTTCGAAGCCCGATTCTTTTCAAAACTTCTTATAAGTAAGCCTCACATTTCAAAAACACTTTCAAAAACCATTTCTTCAAAACTTTTCATCAAACTTACATTTTTTCCATGATCGATCCGATTTAAACGATAAAACCGAATTCGTTTTCTCTCGAATTTCTTAACCGATCATGGGCCTCCCTTACGGTGTAAGTCCCAAACCAACATTCTTTATGTACATACATTTTTTTCTTGTACATAACAAATACTTTTCGTATACATACATATTTTTTACCTGTATACATAATACAGATACCTCTGTAAATATTCAAACACAGATAAACTTCGATCGTTCGTTTCCGTTTTGTCTGTATATACACTGAATACCATTGGTATTGAAAGGAGCATTATTCCCGGTGAAACTGCTTTTAAACCAATGGGCCACACTTATGGTGTAAGTCCCAACCCTCCTATGTACATCCACATTCTCTTGTACATAAATACTCGTTCGTGTACATATTTACCTCCTTGTACACAATTCAAAACTTGTAAATAATCAAGTTGCGCTCGTTTTAAACGTTCGTTTCACACACTTGTTTATATTTCCTTCATAAACTCTTGTAAAATAAACATCATGCATTGTTTATATTTCCTTCATAAACTCTTGTGAATACATATCACACACACACTTGTTTATACAACTGTCTAGTTATAACATAACAACTAGTCTAACCAATAGGTTCCCCACAATATTAGCCTCCTCTTGGGCTTTATACAAGATAACTCTCCCCACAGAGTTAGCCTCCTCTTGGGCTTTATACAAGGTAACTCATTCATCTAAGTTTAGCCTCCGCTTAGGCTTCATATAAGACAACACTCCCCTGTTGAGTCAGCCTCCTCTTGGGCTTCGTTCAAAAGAACTCCTCATTGAGTTTAGCCTTCTCTTGGGCATCATACAATGAAAGAGACCATATAATATCTTAACAGCCTCCTATTGTTCTTCCAATACAAAGAATCACCCGCGCTAGGATAGAACCCAGAGAGTATAATTTCCCGGTGAAATTGCTCTTGATTCCAAAAGGATGGTTTCCCGGTGAAATCCCTTTTAAAGCCAAAGCCAGCCATACCCTATAGCTTCCTCTTGAGCTTCATACAAGGACCCTCGATGACCCTCGATGACCCTAGGAATGCCTCCTCTTGGGATAACAATACAAGGACCCATGGGCTTCTTAAAAGCATTCCCCTAATCCAATCAATTTCTCCTAGAGATTTAGACATCTATCATCTCTATGGAAGAAGTATCTCATCTATTACATCACATACAATCAAAATTCTTTTCAAAAATCTTTTCAAACAGAAACATCTCTTAATTGTAAGTGGTAACGCTTGTACACTCAAGAAAAACACCCAAGACTTACAGTTAAAAGATTTAATCATCTTTTTCAAACATCTTTCTTAAACATGTAAGTGGTAACGCTTGTACACTCAAGCAAAACACCTATACTTACGATGAAAGATTTTTTATCAATCAAACTTTTCAAAAATGTATGTGATGAAATAGATTAGATACATTTTTCATTAAGATGACATTTGTCTTTGTCTCTTACTAACATCCCGTTGCTTTCCACTAGCATAAGTGGGAACTACGATTGCTCTGACTTTCTCAACATTCTTTTGAGAATACGTAGGCACAAGGTCTCATCCTTGGCGAGCAAATTTCTTTCTCTCTCAGACCAAACAAACCATAGATCCCTTTAGATCCGAGCTACAAATGCTCTGATTCCCATTAAGGGATATATATGCAGAAGATCCCAAAGATCTTTGCGAGCACAATAATAACAAACACTAGGATCCCACATAATCAATCCTTCTTAAAATCCCAAAGGAGAAACTTTCCCAATCATAGAAATAGCAATTAAAACACACAAACATATCAAACATATTCATATATAAAGCTATAGATAAATATATATATTTAGGGTGCTCCATCTATTCCCTTTATATAACAAACCCCTTACCCGAATACTCCCCAATGCGTATGCCTAGTTTGCGCTAGTCGTTACGCATATCAAAATCAATTGAGGGTATTAACTTTCCCTTTTTCATAATCATTAAATCATCTTTTCTTGTGTTGAAAATAATAAAGCTTGATGCTCGCGGAATCTTTATAAACAAATCAAAAGAGTAAATCGTTTCGAGCCAGAGGATCCGAATTCATATTCGATTCCCTAGAGCGTCACTTTTTAACGCGAACACACAGCAGGACTAAGCATATTGACATTAGACATCATTTCATTAGAGATCTTATGGAGGAGAAGGTGATTAAGTTGGAACATGTTTCCACTGAACTACAACTTGCTGACATTCTTACCAAAGCACTTGATGCTAGTCAGTTTGAGAACTTAAGGGGCAAGCTGGGTATTTGTCAATATGAAGAGTTGTAGCAATTAATTTTGCTTACAACAAGGGCTGAAAGAGACATTCTATTCAAGTTAATTCTGATTGGGCTAATTATTGTTTTCCCTCTCTCTTTCCAAAATTTTAAGAAGAGGAAAAGTCATATTTATATCTTATTTCTCTCAGTTTGCTGCATTTCTCTCTATTCTCTCAACAGAAAATTGCAAACTTGTTGTCACTTGTATTCTCAATCTCTCAAGATGTCTCAACAATCTGAATCATCATATTCTTCAAAGGCAACCGTGTCTCCCTCTCCCACTGACTCAGGACCTAGGGCAAACGCAAACACCATGGATACTGATGTTCTGGAGGTTACTACTCTTCGTGCCATGGCAACTGATCCTGGCAAGGTCAAGAAGCTGCGTACCAGACATGCAAGAAGATCACAAGCCTCTCCATCTGGTAAGACTGCTGGACCATCTTCCTCTGTTCCTCCTGAGATAGCCAATAGGGAGGGTTCTGCATATGTTCATCAAGCCATAGCTAGATTAGTAACTAGGATTCTTAATGAGAATCACTCTGTACCTGGGGTATCTGTTCCATTGAACCAAGAAACTGTTAGCCCTAATTTAGCAACTGATCCAAATGTCACTCAGAATGTCAAGACATCTGATGACAATATTAGGAAATCTCCTGAGAAACCTGTTGATGACAATATTAGGAAATCTCCAGAGAAACCTACTGATGACAACATTGAAAATTCTCCAGAGAAAACTGTTGATCACAAAACCGCCACTGATAAGGATGTTGAACCCCCTGTTATTGATGTTGATGAAGAATTTTCTGACAATGACTTAATTGCTAGTGTTAACCCTAGCATAGCAAGAAGGATAAAGTCTAGAAAAGAAAAGCAGAGTGCTGCTCAAAGCCCCTCCAAAGAGAAGGTTACTGAAGATATGCATGAGAGTTCTAGGCCTGAGAGCAAGGTTGGAGAAGGAGCTGGAAAGGACAAAAAGGCTAGAAATTCCAAAGTGAAATTCCTGGCAACAGATATGTGATGTCACAGAGAATGTTATGACACAGTATCTAACACTCTGTTTAATAATTCACACAGTAATGTAAAAATGGTAAAGAACACAAACAATTGTTTACCCAGTTCAGTGTGTAACTACACCTACATCTGGGGGCTACCAAGCCAGAGAGGAAATCCACTATAAGTATTAATTCAGAATAAATCAACAGTTTATCTCCTTCACTTAGGACCTACCCAATGCAACTTCAATCTAAGTCCTACTTAGACCTGAGTTCCTATTCACTCCCCCTCAATCACAGCAGTGATATCAACCTATTGATTAATTGAATTGTGAAGACACTCTTCAATAAACATAATTGATTTTGCTTCAAAGCTTTAATCAAGAGACACAACACTTGTGCTTCAAAGTTTTGAGTGATAAACAACCCTTACAACCAAATCCTAGTCCAAGGCACTTACCAAGTGATAATTGCTTGGCTCACAAGAGTAACTAGAATACACAAATTAACAGTCTTCTAAATCTTCAATACAGTCCAAAAGCGCTACGGCAGAATAAGGGTTCTTTTCCTATTATAGAAGCAGTAACAAGACTTCAGTTTTGGGCTTCCATAATAATAGCTAGGGTTCACTTAATTTAAGCTAAAGACTTGGTCTTTTTAACAAACCAATCTAGGGTTAAATGAGATCAACCATAGAGCCACATGAGCATGTGATCCAATAACATAATCCATAATAAAAACAGCTCAACAGAAATCCTGAAAAGTCTCAAGAAAAGTGAATCTACAGAACAACAAATGTTACACAGAATGTCATAACATTGGTTATGACATCAGTCATTCTTCTGCAGATTTCCAGCAAACTAGTTAACTTCCAGTCTGAGTTGTACTTGTATTATTCTTCTTTTGCATAATTTATCATCAACTCTGAATGTCATGACATCAGTCAAGACATTGACATAAACTAGTTTTACCTAAAATTAATGCCAACATAAAACACTTACACAAAGGAAAGGGTAGGGTGAAATCTGTTGGGAGTATCTCAAGACCCAAGAGAACTCCAATTTCCAAGAAGAGAAAGGCTCCTGAACCCTTTGAATCTGATGAGGAATCAGATTTTGATTTTGATGTTGAAGGCAATGTCCCAGACATTCCTCTCAGGAATAAACCCTCTTCTGGAGAACTGCCTAAGGTTCCTGAGATTGCAATAGACAACATCTCCTTTCACCATCCAGAAAATGCATGCAGGTGGAAGTTTGTGTTTTTGAAAAGGATTGCATTAGAGAGGGAGCTGAACAGAAGTGCCCTTGAGTTCAAGGAAGTCATGGATCTCATCAAGGCTGTTGGCCTGATGAAGACAGTGGTAAAGTTCTCCAATTGCTATGATATTCTGGTCAAAGAATTTATAGTAAATATCTGTCTGGTGGGTGTGCTGATGGAAAATCAGCTGATTTTAAGAGTGTTTATGTGAGAGTAAGGAAGGTGAAATTCTCTCCCACTATGATCAACAAATACCTGGGAAGGTCTGATAATGCTCAGCCTGAGCTTGAAGTTACAGACAACCAGGTGTGCCAAACCATCACTGCCAAGCAAGTCAAACACTGGCCCTTGAAAGGGGAAGCTGACTGCTAGCAAACTAAGTGTCAAGTTTGCCATTTTGCACAAGATTGGTGCAGCTAACTGGGTTCCCACAAATCATAAATCCACCATCTCCACTGGTATAGGAAGATTCATTTATGCTGTTGGAACCAAGACAAAGTTTGACTATGGCAGCTATATTTTTTAGCAGACTTTGAAGCATGCAGACAACTATGCAATCAAAGGTCCCATAGCCTTTCCCTCCCTCCTGTGTGGTATCATCATTGACCAATATCCTGATATCCTGGTAGAAAAGGATTCTATTTGTAAAAGAGCTCCTGCTCTTGGTTTCCACTACAAGCTATTTCAGGGGAAACATGTCCCTGACATTGTCATGACATCTGTTGAGACATCAAATGTCAAAGCTAATCTCCGAAGGCTGATGTCATTGCTGTGCTAAGAGAGACCTGCAGTGAGCTTCAAGCAAGAAAGAAAACTCTTGAAGAGTTGATCACTACCTTGGAGCAAGAGAAAGAAGACACTGAGGTTGAGGACGAAAGGCTAGATGAGGATGGTGCAGAGGATTTGCATAAGGATGCTGAAGAAAAGCAAGAGGCTGGTGCTGAAAGCAGTTCATCAGAGGAAGCTACTTATCATAGTGCTTCTTTAGGAGAGGAAAGTGTCTGAATCTTGATTACCTGTTGCTGCTACTGCTTTTGTTTGTTGTTCTGTTGATTTTGTTTTTGTTTGTTTTGGATCTTTGTAATTCATAACTTGGTTGTATAATTAATACTTCTGCTACTTAATATCATGAATTCTGGGATTCTGTAATGGTACCTTTGACCCCTTTATGGCTAAAAATGGGGAGAAGAAATTATGGGAAATTGTGGGTTGAATTTATCTTTATTAGGCTCTGGTTGTAGCTTAGTAGCTTAGTTGTTTACTTTAATTTCTGCTGCATTAGTTCTCTGATAGCTTAGTTGTTTTAGCCAAAAATTTGCTAAAGGGGGAGTTTGTAAGTGTTTTTATGTTGGCTTTAATTTTTGGTAAAACTAGTTTTTGTCAATGTCTTGACTAATGTCATGACATTCAGAGTTGAAGATAAATTCTGCAGAAGAAGAATTATACAGGTACAACTCAGAATTGGTTGTGAACTATTATGCTGGAAATCTGAAAGAAGAATGACTGATGTCATGACCAATGTTATGACATTCTGTGCAACATTTGCTGTTATGCGGATTTACTTTTCCTGAGAGTTTTCAGGATTCTGCTGAGCTGTTTTATTATGGATTATTATGTTGGATCACATGCTCACGTGGATTGATGGTTAACTTTGTTTTAACCCTAATTGTTATGTTGAAAAGACCAAGTCTTTAGGTTAACTTTGTTTAACCCTAGCTATAATTATGGAAGCCCAAGTTGAAGACTTTACTGATTCTATAATATGGAACAAACCCTTATTCTGTGAGTTGCGCCTTTTACTGTGTACAAGATTAAGCAAACTGTTACTTTGTGTGTTCTAGTTATTCTTGTGAGCCAAGCAATTATCATTTGATAAGTGCCTTGGAGTAGGATTTGGTTGTAAGGGTTGTTTATCACTCAAAGCTTTAAAGAACAAGTGTTGTGTCTCTTGATTAAAGCTTTGAAGCAAAATCAAGTATGTTTATTGAAGAATGTCTTCACTATTCTATTAATCAATAGGTTGATATCACTGCTGTGATTGAGGGGGAGTGAGTAGGAACTCAGGTCTAAGTAGGACTTAGATTGAAGTTGCATTGGATAGGTCTTAAGTGAAGGAGATAAACTGGTTGGTTTATTCCTGAATTAATACTACTTATAGTGGATTTCCTCCCTGGCTTGGTAGCCCCCAGATGTAGGTGTAGTTACACACTGAACCGGGTAAATAATTGATTGTGTTCTTTACTATTTTAATTTACTGTGTGAATTGTTGAACAGTTTGTCAGATACGGTGTCATAACATTCTCTATGACATTACATATCTACTGCCAGGAATTTCAGAGTTCCCAGACGAGGATATTATGTTAGTCACCGATTACGAAGAGATTGGACCAGACGAAGGACCTTAGCCAGGATCCCGATGGACTATGGTCTTTGATGCAGCTTCTAACGCACTTAGCAATGGTATTGGCTCCATAATTACATCTCCCAACAGTGGTCATACACCTTTCACCGCCAGACTATGTTTCGAATGCACCAATAATATGGTTGAATACGAAGCATGCATCATGGGTATCAAAGCTGCTATTGACTTAAGGATCAAATTCTTGGAAGTATATGGAGACTCAGCTTTGGTGATTAGTCAGATCAAGGGCGAATGGGATACAAAGCATCCAAATCTTATTCCATATCGAGAACGTGTGTTGAATCTAATCCCCTACTTTGAATAAATCACTTTCGAGCACATCCCACGAGAAGAGAATCAGCTGGCAGATGTGTTAGCTACCATGTCATCTATGTTCAAAGTCAGATGGGACAACGAAGCTCCTCAGATTACGATTGAAATAGTAGACGAACTGGCATACTGTTGTGTACTTGATACCGAAGAAGAAGAAGAAGAAGAAGAAGAAGAAGAGAAACCTTGGTTCTACGAAGTGAAAAGGCATATTGAGGCTCAAGAATACCCTGAAGGGGCATCTGTCACAAATTCCAGATATACACAGACAAAGTGCACGTACCTCCAGTTCCATTGAATGTTCTAACCGCTCCTTGTACTTTCGCGATGTGGGGCATTGAATTGATTGGAGAAATCAAGCCAACCGCTTCTAATGGACACCGCTTCATCCTCGTCGCTATCGATTACTTTACCAAATTGGTAGAAGCAGCCTCGTTCGCATTTGTTACCAAGAATGTTCTGGCTCAATTCATCAAACATAATCTCATATGTCAGTATGGCGTCCCCGAAAGGATTATCATAGATAATGGTACAAATCTCAATAGCAAGATGATCACTGAACTGTACACGCAGTTCAAGATAAAGCATCACAACTCTTCTCCATATTGGCCAAAGATGAATGGCGCAGTGGAAGCCGCCAAAAAAAATCTTAAGAAAATCATACAGAAGATGACAGTGACATATAAAGATTGGCATTAGATGTTGCCATTTGCTCTCCACGGTTATCGCACTTCAAGAACATCTATAGGGGGCAACCTCATTCTCTCTCGTATATGGTATGGAAGCAGTTATACCTCTCGAGGTTCAGATACCCTCACTCAGAATGTTGAAGGACGCAAAGTTAGACAAAGACGAATAGATCCATACTCAACTTGACCAGATAAACTTGATCGACGAAAAACGACACGTAGCCCTCTTCCATGGACATATATATCAGAAACCAATGATCAAAGCCTTCAATAATAAAGTCAAGCACTAAGTCTACCAAGTCGGTGATTTAGTAGTCAAGCGTATCATCTTACCACAAGGTGATACCAGGGGAAAATGGACTCCCACTTATGAGGTACCATTCATAGTCAAGACGGTATTTTCCGGCAGAGTCATGATACTGAGCACTATGGACGGAGAAGATTTCCCGCACCCTATGAATGCATACATAGTAAAAAAATACTATGCATAAACGAGACTCGCTAGGTTGACTGGCCTAGCCAAAAAGGGCATCCTGGCGAACCAAAAGGGTTTGGGAAAAAGTTAGGGACATATATAAAAAATGTACACCCGGTAAGTCGAAAACCTGCAAAGGCGGCTTGGGCAAAAAAGGGTATCCCGGTAGACTGAAAACCCGAAAGGGCAGTCTAGGCAAAAGTTAGGGATTAAAGCGTACGACTATGTCTCGTCAAGATCATCTACTTACAGACTAAACTAATATAGAGTTCAAATGGCATAGATCATTTCAATCACCTTCTTCTAGCAGCAAGGAGATGAGATAGTCAAAAATATATGAGCAATAACATAGTTGAAACTCGACAAGATTGTTTCCACATAGCTTTTACTATTTTAAAAAATGCTTCCGACAATTTCCTCTTACTAGGATATTTATCTCTTTGTACATGAACTGCTTATCTATATGCCTACTTTTCAAAATTAATACAATTTCTATTTTCCAGTTTCAATTTTACTTTTATCTATTTTGTTTGCATAAAGTCCAATGGTTGTTTTGAATGATTATATTCATCTAACAATAAATATTTGTTCACAAAGTTAAGAAAAGAGAACAGAAATAGTAATTGCTACAGACTCTAGGAATTGAGATGACAACTAAAGTCACCAATACATCCCCACAGAGTCATTTTTTCCAAAAGAATCCCCACAGGATAACCTCTACAATCCCCACAGAACCATCATTCCCTTGACAGAGACAAATATCTCTAATAAAAGTACTACTTTATCTTCTCTTTTCAGCGACATACAACACTTCTACTCATCACGTTAGTCCCCAACCAGTGATCCTATCAACATCATCACATTAGTCGTCGAGCAGTGATCTTATCAATATCACCACGTTAGTCCCCGAGCAGTGATTTTATCCACATCATTACGATCAGTGATCCTATCAACACCTTCACGTTCGTCCCCGAGCAGTGACCCTATCAACATCATCACGTTAGTTCCCGAGCAGTGATCCTATCAACTTCATCATGATAGTCCCTAAGCAGTGATCCTATCAACGTCATCACGTTAGTCCCCGAGCAGGGATCCTATCAACCTTATCTACATTCTCAATTTATCACATTAGTCCCCTGAGCAGTGATCATCTACATTGTCACGCCAGTCCCCGTGCAGTGAACGTCAACTTTGTTACATTGGTCCCCGAGCAGTAACAAATCATCAATCAAGTTATTATGTCAGTCTCCGAGCAGTAATAGGTTATTCAATATCAGATCATTCCCTAGAAAGGTTTATACATAAGATATTCATCCCCAAAGGAGTATCTTTCAAGATTATCATTCCACAACAACATTAATATCCAGACCAGAAACTTAGTCAGATAGTGCATCAGAGGAATCTACATCTCTTTTATTCTCAGTCAGGATCTTCATCCCCAAGCAGAGATCAAAGATCCCCAACAGAACGTTCCAATATTCTTCAAGATGGATATGTTTTGAAATACCACCACATCTACATTCATACATTACTCATAAAAATCATAACATCTGCATATATCATTCACGAGCATTATCATATACTCACATGCATCATAATCTACATAGAGCTAACCATATACTTTCAAGTTAAATTTCCCCAACAGGTGAAATGTACTTTCCAGATAGGAGGTCAAAGATTAATACCCGAAACAAGACGGGAAAACTATCTGAACAACCAGAAAAGATATCAACAGACAGTAGGATATAGATTAATACCCGAAACAAGACGGGGAAACAATCTACGTCTTGACGAGTACTCATTTCAAATATAGCCAAGGCAAAGGTTTATTCTGACTCTCTCATCACTCTGGATGGCATCTTTAAGCCTATCTCCGACTACACTTCCTCATCACTCCAGATGGCATCTTTAAGCCCATCTTTGACTACACGTCGATATCTCTCTACCTACAGAATGCTGCATATATGGTTAAAAATCAATACATACCAGTAATCTCATTCCAAGACAAGCGCAGAGTCTAATGTACGACTCACTCTCCAGCATCAACTTCTCCAAATGGCATCTATAAGACCATTTCAACACATCGTCAACTGGCGATCTCATTCCATATACCAGCGAGTGCAAATTTTCAAGTGTACTAGAGTGTCCAATCATCTTCTACCTTCAGGTCATGAAAGGCAAGCATACCAATATAACCCTTCATGTACAAGAAGATTGAACAAGGGCAACTGTTATACCCAAAAATTTACCCTCCTATTTCTCAAGACAATTCACATCTCCATTCAAGAATTTCTCAAGGGTTGACCAGATAAACTCTCTCTTAAGCAATCAACCCACAACTAGGGTTTTGCTTCTCTCAAGACAAAATCAAGTTCTAGTGCTTCAAGTGGTCATAATACCTCCTCATATGTCTCAAGGGATCACTATGTCAAGTTTCAAGCCTTACAGCTCAAGTTTGCTCAATCAATTGCTCAGATGGTTGAAAATCAATTGTATTGGACACAACGTCAACTGTGGTCAACATACAGTCACACTTCATCATTTTTGGTCAACATCAATATTTTGAAGTCACATTCACCATATGATCAAGGGTTGATCATGCTTCATCAAGAAAAGTCAAGATTTGATCAAAAGTCAAAGTTTCCAAATTAGGGTTTTTGGACAAAAAAGTCAACAGAACTTTGACCTGGCATAACTTTCACATACTTTATCAGAAAGTTTTCCACCAAATCTCGTTTTGAAGGTAATTATATTTCTAAAAATTCATGTCTCACAAGCTTTGGCCAAAAATGCTTCATTTGAGAGTTATGGATCAAGATATTATAGGTCCTTCTAAAAGTCAACCAAAAGTCATCCTTTTGCAAATAAGTGTACATGAACATGGAAACTTCAATGAATATGAAACCAAAAGTAGTGTTTATAGGACATCTTGATCTTTCTAAAAAGTCCAAGAACACTTGAAAATGTTGAAAGTTGAGCAAGATAAAAGTTGAGCAAGTTTGACATTTTTGAAGAAGTGCATGAAGAGAAATACTTAGAAAAATCAATTTTTTTTCTAAATGGGCCTAAGTTTCTTTGATTCACACTTGCTTCTAACATTGTCAAGATCATCTCAAGCCCAATAGACCGCTATATTTTCTTTTATTTTATTTATTTTTCAATTAATCCAATTTAATTCAATTTTAATTAAAATAAAATGCAAAAAAATCAAATCATTAAGTGCAAGGTTATTTTTTATAATTCTTGAGGTCCATGCAAGCCAATATATCTGCCAATTTCGAAATTTTCTTGATTAGGCAAGAGATTGAATGAGATTGAATCAAGAATGGCAATATTTGGTGCAATTCTTAATCAAATATTTTTGCATTAAAGACATATATTTTCTTCATAACTCTTGACCTATTTTCCATCCTCTATATATATACAAGAGATTCAGACCACAAGAGAAGGATTTCATGCAGCCAAGAACCCTAACCTAGCTTCAAAAATCCGTGACATCCAAGCAAGTGGCAGACCTATTTTTGCATCGATTCAAGCCAAACAAAGATTACCAATCAATTTCTGGGAGTCCTCTGATTCATTCTAGATCGTTACCAAGCCTCAACACCTCCAAAAACACGAAAATCCGAATCATGGTTTGCACAACTTATTTCAAAATCGATTTCATCGATTCATGCATTTTTAATACAATTTGATTAAATATTTATGCTCATGATGATGTTTCGAAACTATCTGGACCGTTTGATTGAGTTTTAAGTGCAGGAATCCTGAGTTGCGATTGTTATGGTTTAAAGCTCCAAATTAGGGTTCTCTTATTTAGGGAAAATTGGACGAAACCAATGACACCATCACGTTCAGAGGATCAAACCCAATCGATTCATGCCCTCGTAACTTATTTATATTGCATATTTTGAGGGTTATGATTTGCAGGTCCTATAGCTACAGATGAAATTTGTAGGTACAGGTTTACCCACGGAAAAGTCGTGGGTAAGTTTGTGGGAAATTCAAAAACGAGGAAGAAGAAGCTTGGTGCGTTTTTCTATTTTAATTATTTTTCAACATTAATCTTCATTTATATTTTATTCATCCTGTTCCACTAACACCAAAACAGCTTGGCTCAGATGGTGGGAGGCGCGTGCTAATGACAAGGAGGACCTAGGTTCGATCATTGGCTCCACACTTTATTTTATACCACTTTTGCAAACTAACCATTTTTCTTATTTTTTTTCTCATATTTTCCATATTTTCTTTTCATATTTAATTTTCTTTCAAATATGTTTCTAAAATACCACAAAAATCACAAAAAAATATTTATTTTTCACATTTAGGTCATAAAAATCTTAATTTAATTTTTGACATAAAAAAAATCATTTTTTTCTTTTATTTTAATTATTTGTTAATTAACCATTAAATTAACCTTTAATTATTTTTCTACATTAAAATCAATCCACAAAATTCGAAAAAAATATTTTTCTTATTCCAATTAGGTTTACTAACCCTAAAATAATTTCTAACATGAAAATCTATTTTCTACTAACATCATCTTCTCTTATTTACAATTTAATCCTTTCCGCGTTAATTTTCCGACTATTATAATTGCTCACAAGTTGTAATAGTTAGGGTTTAAATTCCTTGCATATTTTTTACTAGTATGTAAATGCTCATGGGATGTAATAGCTTAACTAGGGTTTTACTTTCTGCAATATACTTTTCGCACCTCCTATTATGTATTTGCCTCAAAGCCATGTAATAGCGTAGGATTTACTTTCCACACTTTTACTTTCCACACCTCTTAATTCATGTACATATATTAACTGCTCAGATGTGTGGCTAATAGGATTGCATGCTAAGACTAAAATCGACCCTAGATCACTTCTAATCTCAAGATAATATAACTGAATTCAACACACACTCTTCACACATGCACTCCCCTTAGGGTATCCTCTCTTGTTGCCTTTCGGAATACAATGGTCATGTCCCTCGAACATAGGGATACCATTAGCAAAGACACTTACGAATAATATCATCAGAGTCCCTTCGATACAAAGATCATAGTCCCTCGATGACCCTCAATGTTGCCTACGAATATATGATCTCGTCCCTCGATTGTTGCCTACAAATAAGTGATGATCTTCCCTTCGAATTGCTAAGGTATCCCTACATGTTGCCTTCTATGACCATACGATGACCCTAAGAATGTCCCTTTACATCCTAATTGCTTGCTCAATCAAAATAATTTTCACACCTCATATTTTTCAAAAACATTTCAAACACTTTGTATACATTCCAGCGAGAATCATTACAAAGTTAAACATCGTCCAAAACAAACATTTCCGAACACTTCGTATACATTCCAACGAGAATCTTTACGAAGTCAAATTGAAATGTCTTTCAAAATACTTTCAAAATCACACACACACAAAAAGAAATTTTTCAAAAGTGAGCTAAGCAACTAAGAGCCTGTAGATAACTACAGATGGAAAGGGTGCTGATACCTTCCCTTTTCATAATTGCCTCCCGTACCCAAAATCTAAAGAAGGTATTTTCCTGTTCTTTTCATCTTCCTTTTATTGGATAAAAGAAAATTCGGTGGCGACTCTTGCTATCTGCAACATTTGTGATAAAACGCAAAACAAACAGGTCAGTTCTCCCACCGTGTTACACCTTTGCATCCATTGGTTTCACAACAAAGACGGATATAGGACAGCTTTCCCTTAGGACCGCTCGGCTAGGATATCAATGTGGGGAAGCAGAAAATCATCCTTGGGGCTTGCTCTATTCAGATCCCTATAGTCGACACACATTCTGACTTTACCATCTTTCTTAGGCATTGGCACGATGTTGACAACCCATGGTGGATAAGAAACAAATTTCAGAAAACCGGCATCCAGCTGCTTCTGAACTTCCTCTTTGATCCTCTTGGACATCTCTGGGTGAGTTCTCTAAAGTTTCTGCTTGACCAGAGGACAATCTTCTCGAAGAGGCAGCTTGTGTACCACAATATTTGTATCCAAACCTGGCATATCTTCGTAAGACCAAGAAAACATATCAACGTACTCACGGAGTATGTTTATCAGCCTTTTCTTTACACGTTCTTCCAAATCGGCCCCTAACCTGACTTCTTTTCTTGCTTCATCTGTACCCAAATTAATAAATTCCAGAGGCCCCTCAAGCGACTGAATAACCTTTTCTTCCGGTTCCAACAATCTAGCTAATTCTGCAGGGAGTTACAAAAAAACTCAAAAGAACACATACACAACACTAGGATAAAAAATTAGTCAAAAACTTGACCTAGAATGCATCTAAGAGTCGAATGAAGCATGGTAGTGCATAGATGAACATAAGTGAGCTTTTAGAAGATATAAAGAAATGAAAGTCAGTATCTAGAATGGTAAGAAAAAATTCACATCATATACACAATCATCATGAAGATTCATGAACAAATTATCCTGAGAAAGTATGAACATGCATGTGTGTGCTCAACCATACTTGTGCTAAGTGTCACGTAAGAGTGAGGTGAGTGATGAACACATAAATATAATACTCATACAAAGAACAAAAGTAATTAGCATTCCTCAATATCACAACTAACACAAAACTATCAAAGGAAGAAGTCAAGATTCAACCCTAAAAGTCAACTTAAGCAAGCATAAAAGCTGATAAGTCAAACATGGTCAAGGGACAAAATGAAGAGGTGATGAAACACACAAGGTCAATATCTTAGACAAGATAAGAAAAAAATCTAAACAAAATTCATTCAAAGCTCATGCACAAAGCACTCAACAAACTAAAGCAAAACTAGCACAAAAGCAAACACAAACTAGTATTCAAAAGATAAACAAAAACAAACCAAGCATATATGAATAGAGGTTAAGGCTAGATGGTGTTAGCAAATGCAAGGTCAGTAGATCAAGAACTAAACAAATCACAAACAAAAGTATCTCAAGCAAGGATGAAGGCTTATGCCCAAAGGCACACAAAATTAGGGTTTAAAGACACCAACACTTATGGAATTTCAAAAACAATTGATAAATATCAGACTAGATGGTCTTAATTAGATAATTAAGAAATGTTTGACTTGTGTAATAAGCTAACTCAAGATGAGGTTCATGAGAAACAAATGTAGAATACAAAACTTCAATACACAAAACAACTCACCTAATTGATAGTCAACATCACAATAGATGGAAAACACTTGTCTACATCAATGATGGATGATATAAATCAAGTGTGGAAGGAAAAATTGATACTTATCAGTCCTAGGGAAGTGAAATTCTCCTTATTATAAGTATCTATCATGAACTTGAAAGGAACATTAAACAATGTTATCAAATTAACAAGTTAAAGTGTCATGACATCATATAGGTGTATAGTCTCTAACACATAAAAATAAAGGTGATCATAAAAAATCTAAATTAGGGTTCCCAAATTTTATGTACTATAGACAACACTAAGTAAACATTGAGTAACCATAATGAGACAAAACACAAAAACTCATAAGCAAGCAATAAAGAATTAAACTAAAAAAATAAACAACAAAGGACCAATTTAGCTTCTCACATGATACCTAGAATAGATGACAATGAAATGCCTCTCTATGGTTCAAAGAAGCATGAGGAATAAAATAAATAGTAGGTTATGAAAACAAATATTCACATACAAAAATGAGTGGACATGAAAGTTCTCAAGTAATCATTCACATACAATTAGGTCAAAGCTAAAAGATGTGGCTCCTAATTTGTAACCATGATGAATGGACAATGGAATGTCAATCAAGTATCATAGGAGAATTGTATAACAGTAAGATAATCATGAAAGATCAAAACTAAGATGGGTCATATTTGGAAAGAGCTTCACATGTGGTTTTCAAGGTGGTACCCAAAAGCTACCTCCTAAACCTTGATCATGAGCAATCATCAAACAAAATTGAAGAAGAAAGTGTGTTTAGGGGAAGTGAATTTTTCATTGATGAACTCAAATCCCTAAATCAGAAATGAGTATGAAAAGAAAAGAGAAATTGATTCCTCAAGGGTTGCATAAATGCATTCCAATATACCTCTAAGTCAAAAGAAACACCAATGCATCTATGGAAGAGATGCTTGGCTCAAAAATAGTAACAATGCTTGTAAAATCAAAAAAAATATCACAACATTCTTAAGACAATTAAAAGTCAGAAACAACAAACACAAATCAAGATTGGAAAAATTCAAATAGAGAATGAAGATGCACGAGCAAGGAATGTTCATAAGATGATCAAACTAGAAACCCTAATTTAGCAATGTTGAGAAAAATATAAAATCAAGTCCTAACATCTCAAAAAAATTAGTTATAGGATCCTAAGGGAGCATACAATCCTAATCTAATCAAAAGTTAACTTGAAAGTCAAGGTAAGGTAGCATATGAACCCTAACTTGAGGCCTAAGCAACCTAAACCACACAATTGATCAAATTAAATCAAAAATTCCAAACAAATATGATTCATTCAAGACAAATTCAAATCAAAATTCAAACATCAAGACATGAACCTTAAAAGGTCAGAAAAGTCAATTTTGGAAGTTTTAATTAATAAAAATATTGAAAGTTAAATCTAGAAAGATTAATATATCAAATAATCCATGAAAATTATTCACAAAAGCAAAAATGCTAGAAAAATTAATCCAAGGTCAGAGACCAATTATATATAATGAAAAAGGACCAAAATAAAATTGGTGAATTTTTTATACTTGAAAAAGTATTTTAAAATCAATTAAATTGCAAAAATAAGCAATTATTCACATATTTTCTAAAATTAATCAAAAATTAGGAAAATATGAAATAAAAATCAAAGATCAAAAATAGACCAATCAAATAGCCTAGAATAAGTTTTGTGTAATTTTTGTACCTTGAAAATAATTTTTAACAAAAATTAATGAAAATATTACACAAAAATTAATTAATTAAACTCTGTTTTTTTACCAATCAAATAATTTTCAAAAATTATAAAAAAAATACACAAACTCAGAAATAATATTCTAAGGCTATCTTAATTGTTTCAATTTTTTTTTATGATGTTTTGATCAAGAAAATAAAATTAGCAAATCAATTAATTCAAAAATTATTTAATCAAGAACACAACCAATCACGCGCTGCCACCTCACTTCATCTTCAACCTCATGAAGCCCTAACTCATGCGTTTCACACAGACCACACACCCAACTTCAGAATATCGTATCTTGCTTATTTCTCAACCATTTCTCACGATTCAAAGCATGAAATGAAGACAACATGGAAAGGAACAACAAGCAACTCATAGATTTCAAAATGATCAACCACACATCAGGAAATCAAGCCACAAAAATCATAAAAATCATCCAAACACAAAATTTCAGAACTCAATATTATGCAACATGCTTCACAAACAAGAAAAGATATACATCAAACCTATTGTTTGGCCAACTATACCCACGCATACATGCTTTATTTCATCAAAAACTAGCTGAAAATGGAGATTCAAGTTTGAAAACTTACCTCTTGAGTTGAGAAATAAACTCAACTGGTTCCTCTGAGCAATAAGAAAACCACTTATCTTGACCTTTATAACTTCAATGAAGAGTAATGGATGGAGAAATGAGCTTTGGAATAGGAGAAAATGAAGCTTCGAAGAAAAATAAATAGAAGTTCAGATCTGGTTTTTGATGGAAGGAGGCGTCTAGGGTTTGGAAGGATGAGCTTTTGATCTTATATAGTGCTCAAAGAGTGAGTGCATTGTGGTCTTTGATGCTCAAAAATCCTTTTTGAAGATATTTGCAAAAAATAGAAAAATAAAGTGCGAGTTGAGTGCTTGCGTTTTGCTTGCTTCTTAGCTCAAGCTTTGTGCGTTTTGGAAAGTTGAGAGTGAGTGGAATTGAGTGAGAGAAGGTGCGAATGATGAGCTTTCTTGATAGTACAAGCATGAGAGAATTTGCAAAAATCACAAAATTGCCTAAAATGGCAATATTTGAGGGAATGTGGTATTATGCCTATGATGCGCATGCTTGGCTTCTTTTGGCAAGGAATAGGATGCTGAAATCGTGCCAAGCAAGTATCAACAAAAATTATAATTAAACAATGCAAAAACCTGTAAAATGGCCATGGCTTCATACAAGTCTTGTCAGCCATCTTTGAGCTTGAGCCATTCACAATTGACTCGTGCGTTTTCCTTGCAACTTAGGCCATGGATAGAGCTCCCAATGATATCCAAACCGAGCTTTGAATCATGGTAAATAATGAAGTCTTGAGTGAGATATCATATTCTAAAGTTTAAGAAAAATAGGTCATGGAAAGGCAAGGTCTGCACGCGCAGGAGTGTGCATGGTGATCAGGTTTTGACACAGATTTGCAATGATCATAACTTGCTCCATAATTGGCCATTTGAAGTGGTCCAAAGCTTGTTGGAAAGCTCTCCATGTCAACTTCAAAATGCACGAAGAACATTTTTAAAATTGGACTTAAATAAAAAATATAGGCTCTCACATTTTGCATGCCACTTGTTTCTTGAAATTAAGCACGTAGAACGTAAGAGGAAGAAAAGCCATGACCAGCACTTTGCATATTTTGTGCATAAAGCTTCAAACTTAGATATCTATCAAATGGTGAATTTTTGAGAAATTTTACTCATCAGAAAACTTGTAGCATTTTTCTCAAGCTTTCCAAAAATGTATGGTATGCAACCATTGGATAAAAAATGAGAAAGTTATGACATGTCAAAGTTCTATAGGGTGAGGACTTAGAACAAGTTAACTCCAATTTCTTCAATTCTTTTGATTCAATGATGAAATTGGTCTAAAATATGAAAAAAGGATATTTGAATTGATGGTTGACCAAAAGTCCACTTGGTCAACTTTTGACTTTGACTGATTTTGACAAAAATGACCATTTTCCCCCTTGTGATCAATTGACTTGCTTCCAATCAAAATTGAACCTCAATCGTTCAACCATATATGCTCAACAACATATAGAAACACATGAAATCAAGTTTGAGTGAAAAATATGAAGAAATCCTGATTATATCCAAAACCCTAATTTTGCATCTTGTATTAAGAGATTGCCAATCAAGCTTCAAAACCTCAAATCTTCTGAATACACTGAGATATTATTTGAACCATGATAACACAAATCATAATAGGAAGATGATGCTTCAAAGAATTGACTTAGCCAAGCTTCAAACACCACAATGAACCAAAACCCTAATTTCATCAGATGAATGACACAGATGAATTCCGCTCCAATTCTTTGCAAAACTTCAACTCTTGGGAAATCAATGAGACAAATGAGATGTCTTGAACTATAATACACCATTGTCACTTGAAATATCCAAATACATGAGAGCTTGAGACACCCAAAATACTAACACAATAAACTTCCATAGCTTGTAGAGGACTTGAGAACCAAAGAACTTGGATCCTATCACAATGTATGAATGCAATGCAATATGTTATTTATCATGAAACATAAGTCTAAATAAAGAGGGTAAATTTTGGGGTGCAACACCAAGGTTCCCTTCAACCGAGTGATATTTACAAGTTTTCCATGTAGTCATATTTCAACTACCCTTTTATTCTAACTAGTCATAATTCTTCTCTTAACAATTTCCACATATAAATATGCACATTCTCACTTAGTAACATATATATTGAGATGTTACATTCTCCCCCCTTAAATAGAATTTTCCCTCGAATTCCTTCTAATCACCATGATCACACCTTCTTCCAGCAAAGGGATGGATGTTTCATACATTCCTCCTTTGGTTAAACCTTGGAATTATGGTTAGGGCCAGACTCAGGATATCGTGACATCTGATCCGACATTACAAAACAGAAAAGGTATGCATAAGCATAATAGTGTAAGTATCAGGTGCGCCTAAGAGGGGGGTGAATTAGGTGTTTAAAAAATTATCGGTTATATATGAATACTTGTACTAATTTTTCTGGTTTGGCATATGAAGTTTTTACAAGTGTTTCTTTTCTTTTGGTTATGGTGTGATGAAAGCAATAAAAACGGAAAGGTAAGGAACACAAGGATATATCCTGGTTCCCCTCACAGATCGAGAGTACTCCAGTCCCCTTACAACATGCAAGAGATTTCACTATAGTTAGAACTATTGTACAGCCTATTCACACCAATTGTGAATCCTACTATCTAATCGATAGGGAGACCAAAGGTTCTTAAAACCTTTAAGGTCTAACAACACTATGTGCAAGAAGAACAATCCTCTTCAATGCACAACTTATTTCCAACAATCCTGGACAACAAGAAAACAACAAGTATGTTTGAATGTATACAAGAGATTTTGAAGTTTGTAGTACACTATATCAATCTTGGATTGATCTTCTTCTTCAAGCAAAACAATTCTCAATAATGGATGCAAGTGTTCACAATGAAAATATGAAACTTAGAATAATTTTTCAATGAAAAATATGTATGGAAAGTTTCACAAAATATTTGAAGTAGAACACTTGAGTATTTGAAAATTTGAGAGTTTTTGAATGTAGAAAATGTTAATTGAAGAAGGTGAATTAATTCTGAAAATTTTCAGTATTTATATGTTGTAAAACGCCTTTACAAAAGTGTATAATCATATGAAAAGTTGACATGGTTCCATGTAAAGATACCATGAACAATCTGCCCAAAATGTAAAAATATTTTTCACACTGGTTCAGGGGAAACCAGTTCCCACCTGGGAGAACCCGGTTCCTGCTGAACCAACGTTCAAAAAAATTTGAATTTTACACAGGGGAGCTGGTTCCCGGCTGGGAGAACCCAGGTTCCCCATACAAAAAACCAGGGGCTTGTTTTTTCAGGATTTGGGTAACCGGGTTCCCATATGGAGGAACCGGTTCCCAGTTCATTTTTTCTCAATATTTGTTTTTCAAAAGTGTTCTATCTTAACTTTGATATGTATAATATTTTTAGAATTTTTTATGGATGCATGGATTATTTTGTGAACACTTGAATGCATATAGTGAGATTGAATGCATAACCTTTGACATTTTGCTTTTGATTCTTCAAGACTTGATTATGATAATTTGAGCCATTACTTTTTGCCATCAAAGTCTTCATTATTTATTGTCTTCATCAAAACACTAGGAGGCAAGCTTGATATTGCATCTTGACTTCACAAATTGTGCAGAAAATAAATAACACAAGGAATTGTTAATCCAGTTCGATTCTAACCAACCTACATCTAGGGGAATACAAAGCTAGAAATGAAGTTCTCTATCAGCAGTGAAATTCCTGGAAGCAGATACTTGATGTCACAGAGAATGTTATGACCCAGTATCTGACACTTTGTTAGCAATACACAAACTAAATTTAAACAGCAGTAAAGAACACAATAAATTGTTTACCCAGTTCAGTGTCTAACTACACCTACATCTGGGGGCTACCAAGCCAGGGAGGAAATTCACTATTAGTAGAATTAATTCAGGAATAAACCAACCAGTTTATCTCCTTCACTTAAAACCTACCCAATGCAACTTCAATCTAAGTCCTACTTAGACCTGAGTTCCTACTCACTCCCCCTCAATCACAGCAATGATATCAACCTATTGATTAATTGAATTGTGAAGACACACTTCAATAAACTATCTTGATCTTGTTTCAAAGCTTCAATCAAGAGACAAACACTCGTGCTTCAAAGCTTTGAGTGATAAACTACCCTTACAAACAAATCCTAGTCCAAGGCACTTATCAATTGATAATTGCTTGGCTCACAAGAGAAACTAGAATTACACAAATAACAAGCTGCTAAATCTTCAATACATTCCAAGGGCGCAGCAGCAATGTAAGGGTTGAATTCCTTTTATAGAAGCAGTCCTGAAACTTCAGTTTTGGGCTTCCATAAAGATAGCTAGGGTTCACTTAATTTAATCCTAAAAACATGGTCTTTTCAACAACCAATTTAGGTTTAACTAAGATTAACCTAGCAGCCACGTGAGCATGCATTCTAATAACAGAAAAACATAATATAGCAGCTCAACAAACTTCCTGAAAAGTCTCAGGAAAAACAGATTCTGCAGAACAGAATGTCACACTGAATGTCATAACATCTGTTATGACATCAGACTATTTTCTGCAGAATTCCAGCACAGCTTTTATCTTCCAGTTCTGAGTTGTACTTTAAACATCCTTGTCAAGTAGGATTTATCTTCAATCTATAAATGTCATGACATTTATCAAGACATTGCCATAGCCTAGTTTTACCAAAAAGTAATGCCAACTTAAAACACTAACAAACTCCCCCTTTGGCACATTTTTGGCTAAAACTACTTAAGTTATCAGAGTACCTATGCAGCAGAAGAAAAACTAGTTCTAAGCTATCCTAAGCTTAAAGAAACTAGAACCTAGAGAAGATAAATTCTACCCATACAGATTTCCCACAATTTCCCACAGTTGCCCACAAATAAATTTCCATACAATTCTCCCAATTGTAACACAGTATACTTCTCCCCCTTTTTAGCCACAAAGGGGCCAAAGAAACCAGTACAAATACCCCACACTTTCAAAATATAATTAAGAAAAGTACCAGCACAATGTTTACAGTTACAATTCTATCAGAATGATTACAATCTTCCAAAATACAAAACAGGAAAAATACAGAACAAGAAACAGTAGACAACAAAACAAAAGCAACAAAAACAAGAACCATGACAGCAACAGATCAATTGCTCTCCTTTCCTGAAGAAGCATTGTGATCACTATCATTGTGAGCAACACCATCAGCAATATTACCAGCTACCACTTCAGCCTGAATCTTGAGACCAGAATCTTGATCAAACTCTGAAGGTTCAGGAGCCTTCCTCTTCTTGGCAATTGGAGTCCTCTTGGGTCTCGAACTACCACCAACTGATTTAACTCTATACTTCTTTGAAGAAGTTCTAGCTTTGGTCATCTTCTCAACTTGAAAAACAGTGTTGCCACCCTTTGCTTTGACAGGGGAATCAGCAGGAGTATCAAATTCAGGATCCACAGGAGTTTCCTTGACATGATCATCAGATGTCTTGACATTCTCTGAGACATCTGGATCAACTGCTAAACTAGGGCTAGCAGACTCTTGGTTAAGGGGAACAGAGATGCCAGGTACTGAGTAATTTTCGTTTAGGATCCTGGTGACTATCCTATCAATGGTTTCTTGCACATACATAGTACCCTCTCTATTTGCTATCTCAGAAGGAACAGATGAGGATGATCCAGAGATCTTACCAGAGGATGAAACTGATGACCTTTGAGTATTCCGTGCATGCTGATTCTTGGTCTTCTTAGATTCAGTTGCCATGGAACGCTGAGGAGAGACCTTCACAGGTTCAACATTCATGGCTGCAGCGCTTGCCCTAATCTCAGCCATGGTAGGAGATGGACAGTCAGAGTCTTGGGATGAAGAGGATGATGAAGCCATATTTCGCTGAGATATGTTGAGAAAATGAAAACAAGAATGACAGAGAGTTTGAGAGTATCTTTTGGATGAAGAGTATATGATACTTTCAAATGAAGAGGCTATTATATGGAGGAGTCTCTTCATATTCTTGAAATTTTTAAAAATAAGAGGAAAATAATTAAATGACCCACTTATAATTAATTGAAATAAAAGGTCTCTTCCATTCCTTGTAAGCAATCTTAATTGCTACAATTCCTCATATTGACAAATACCCAGTTTGCTCCTCAAATTTTCAAACTGACTAGCATCAAGAGCTTTAGTGAAAATGTCAGCCAGTTGAAGTTCAGTGGTTACATGGTCCAATTTAATCACTTTCTCTTCCACAAGGTCTCTGATGAAGTGATGTCTAATGTCAATGTGCTTAGTCCTACTGTGTTGTATAGGATTCTTTGAAATATTAATAGCACTCAGATTGTCACAGTACAATGTCATGACATCCTGTGTGACATTGTACTCAGACAGCATCTGCTTCATCCGACCATTTGAGAACAACTGCTACCACCGCTATGTATTCACCGGTGGACAAGGACATACGTTTTGCTTCTGTGAACCAAGAAACAAGATTGTTTCCCAAGAAGAAACATCCTCCGAAGTGCTTTTTACATCATCAAGACTACTAGCCCATCGACATCACAATAACGAGACAAAATTGGTTCACATCCATGAGAATACAGGATACCATAATTGCAAGTTCCACTCACATACTTCAGAATTCTTTTCACCTGGTTAATGTGACTTACTTTAGGTTCAGCTTGGTATCTTGCACATACCCCAACAGCAAATGCAATGTCAGGTCTGCTGGCTGTTAGGTACAACAAGCTTCCTATCATGCTTCTATACAAACTTTGATCAACCTTTTCACCACTTGTGTCCTTGGACAACTTCAAATGTGTGGGAGCAGGAGTCCTTTTATGGCTGGCATTCTCCATTCCAAACTTCTTGACAATATTCCTTGCATACTTGCTCTGTGAAAGGAATGTTGAGTCTTCCATCTGTGTGACTTGCAGTCCAAGAAAGTAAGTCAACTCTCCCATGAGGCTCATTTCAAACTCAGCTTGCATTTGATTGGCAAAATGTTTCACCATTGTGTCTGACATTCCTCCAAATACTATGTCATCAACATAAATTTGAGCCACCATTATCTTTCCTCCTTCATTCTTGACAAAGAGAGTTTTATCCAAGGCTCCTTTCCTGTATCCTTTGTCTGTAAGGAACTTGGTTAGCCTTTCATACCAGGCCCTAGGAGCTTGCTTTAGTCCATATAGGGCTTTCCTTAACTTGTAGACATGATCAGGAAAACTTGGATCCACAAATCCTTTAGGTTGTTATACATATACCTCCTCATTCAAGTAGCCATTTAGGAAGGCACTTTTCACATCCATCTGAAATAATTTGAATTTCAGAATGCAAGAAACCCCTAGTAGTAACTCGATTGATTCGGTCTAGCCTTTGGACAAAAGTCTCATCAAAATCAATCCCTTCAACTTGAGTGTAACCCTGAGCAACAAGTCTTGCTTTATTTCTGGTGACAACCCCTTCTGCATCAGACTTGTTCTTGTAGATCCACTTTGTGCCAATGATGTTTGTTCCTTCTGGTCTAGGAACTAACTCCCATACTTCATGTTGCTTGAACTGGTTCAATTCATCTTGCATTGCTCCAATCCAGAATTTATCACTGAGAGCTTCTTTGACATTCTTTGGCTCTATTTTGGACACAAAACAAGAGTTTGAGACTGTTTCTCTAGACCTTGTAATGACACCCTTGTTTGGATCCCCAATGATGAGTTCCTTTTGATGATCTTTCTGAATTCTGATGGAAGGATCTTTGTTGGCTTCCTCTGGTTCAGATTTTGGTGAAGTAGGAGCAGGTACATCATCCTTATCAGGTACTTGTGGTGATGTCTCAAACCATGTCTCAACATCATATGGGACATTGTGTTCCTGATGATGATCATCAACAATGACATTAATAGACTCCATCATAACTTGGGTTCTGGAGTTGAATACCCTATATGCTCTGCTGTTAGTGGAGTATCCCAGAAAAATGCCTTCATCACTCTTAGAGTCCATCTTTCTCCTTTGATCACGATCTGTCAGAATATAGCATTTGCTGCCAAACACATGGAAATATTTCACAGTTGGTTTTCTTCCCTTCCATAGTTCATACAGGGTGGAAGATGTTCCCTTTCTTAAGGTGACCCTGTTGTGAACATAGCAAGTTGTATTCATAGCTTCAGCCCAAAAATGAATAGGAAGTTTCTTAGCATGAATCATTGCTCTGGAAGATTCCTGTATAGTCCTATTCTTTCTTTCCACAACCCCATTTTGTTGAGGTGTTATAGGAGAAGAAAACTCATGATTGATTCCCTCTGAGGAGCAGAATTCATCAAACTTGCTATTCTCAAATTCCTTTCCATGATCACTTCTTATTCTGACAATACAACTTTCCTTCTCTCTTTGAAGTCTTTTGCATAACTCTTTAAAGACATCAAACACATCAGATTTTTCTTTGATGAAGTTTATCCAGGTAAATCTGGAGAAGTCATCCACAACAACATAAGCATATCTTTTTCCACCAAGGCTTTCAACCTGCATAGGCCCCTCAAATCCATGTGTAGCAGCTCCAGCACTTTAGAAGTGGTCAGATGTCTAGACATTGGGTGTGACATTCTGGTTTGCTTTCCAACCTGACACTCACCACAGACCCTCCCTTCATCAATATGGAGTCTTGGTATCCCTCTGACAACCTCCATAGAAATGATCTTTTTCATTCCTCTGAGATGCAGATGACCAAGTTTTTGGTGCCACAATTTTACCTCCTTTTCATCTTTGTCTGTAGAGCACAAAGAACACAGGTTGGTGTTCTCAGATTCCCACATGTAGCAGTTGTCCTTTGATCTGACTCCTCTCATAACTACTTCTTGTTTATTATTGATTACAAGACATTCAGACCTAGTGAAGTTGACTTTGAATCCCATATCACACAACTGACTTATGCTTATGAGGTTAGCAGTCAAGCCTTTTACCAGCAACACTCCATTTAGGTTTGAAACTCCAGAACAGTCCAAGTTTCCAACACCTTTGATTTCTCCTTTAGCTCCATCTCCAAAAGTAACAAAGCTGGTAGAATGAGGTTTGACATTATTCAGTAGGTTTTTTATTCCAGTCATATGCTTGGAACATCCACTGTCAAAGTACCAATCTTCCTTGGCAAACACTCTAAGGGAAGTGTGAGCTATCAATGTTGCAGTCCTTTTCTTCCACTTTTGAGTGTAGGATACCTTAATGTTCTTAAGCTTAACATAGGGAGTCTGATTAGGGTATCCATGTAGCCGATAGCAGAAGGTTTTTATGTGTCTAAACCTTCCACAATGGTGACATCTCCATCTTTGAAACTTCTTATTCATGTTTCTCTGATCCTGATGTTGACCCCAATGTTGTGACATCTGCTTTGACATTGGCTTATTAGGTCTGTTCTTCTTCTTGTTATCAGCAAATTTCTTTGCAGCCACATACCCTGAGTCAAAAACATTTCCTATTTTATGTTGTGACATCTGTTTTGACCTTGGTTTCCCATGCCTCTTCTTCTTCTTGTCACTAACAGGTTCCTTTTCAACCACATATCCTAGACCATGCTTATTTCCTGCATTTTGTCCAAGCTGAAGGATTTCTTCCAACTTTGATAGATGATGAGAATTAGTATAATCAAGCTTGAGATGACTTATAGTGACTGTGTTTTCCTTCTTCGACTTCGACTTCACATTTTACGCCTCCAACTTCTCAATCGCTCTTCGTTTTCATTTTGCAAACATACTTCACCACTTCGATACACGACTTCTTGTAAGTATCAAGTTCTTCAAAGGTCACTTCCTCATCACTAGAGTCATTATCGGTTGAAAAATTAGAAAGTGACAAGTTTGGTGATTCCTCTTGAGTCACTACTTGATTCACCATCGGACCAAGTGACGGTCCTCTCTTTTGTTTCTTAAGAAAGGTAGGACATTCAGCTCTAATATGTCCATATCCTTCACATCCATGACATTGGATTCCACTTGACTTCCTTTTTCTTGACTTGGATCTTCTTTGAGTCATAAGATCTGCGATGTCGATGCAATGTCCTTGACATTTGACCTTGACTTGGATCAATCCTCTTTATGAGCTTGTTGAACTGTCTTCCAAGCATAGCTATAGCTTCATATCTTCTCTTCATCTTCCACCTTGCATCCTTCTTGAGTATTGGAGACAAGCGCTATGCTCTTGTTCTTTTGTCAACAGTTTCACTGATTCCCATCTCAAAAGTCATAAGGGATCCAATAAGTTCTTCAACCTTCAAGGTGCTGATGTCCTGAGCCTCCTCTATTGCGATTACTTTCATTGCAAATCTCTTAGGCAAGGATCCGAGAATCTTTCTCACCACTTTTCTTGACATCTTTTCACCAAGTGCTCACGAGGTGTTGTCAATTTCAAGATATTCATGTGAAACTCATGAATAGTCTCATCTTCTTTCATCTTCAAATTCTCAAATTTGGTAGTGAGCATCTGAAGTCTTGACATCTTCACCTTGGATGTCCCCTCATGAGTAGTTTTGAGAGTGTCCCAAACATCCTTGCCACTCACATTGATGAACTAGTCGAAGATATTTCATCAATACCATTGAATAAAGCATTCAATGCTTTAGAGTTCCCATGCTAGCTCCTCTTCCTCTTTGCTCCATTCTTCCTCGGGTTTCAAGACAGTCCCATCTTTCTCAAGCTTGGTGGGATGTTTCCATCCTTTGTCGTGACTCCAAGCTTTAATATCCATGATCTTAAAAAGCAACCATACATGGTTTCCAGTAATCATAATTAGGTCCATCCAAAATAGGTGGTCTACCTCCAAATCCTCCTTCCTTATCCATTACGCGAAACTATTATCCCTAGATCTCACCGAAATAATGGTGGCCTCGATGCCAATTGAAATTTCGGCAGATACTTGATGTCACGAGAATGTTATGACACGATGTCGACACTTTGTTAGCAATACACAAACTAAATTCAAACAAAAGAACACAATAAATTGTTTACCCGTTCGGTCTAACTACACCTACATCCGGGGGCTACCAAGCCAGGGAGGAAATTCACTATTAGTAGAATTAATTCAGGAATAAACCAACCAGTTTATCTCCTTCACTTAAAACCTACCCAATGCAACTTCAATCTAAGTCCTACTTAGACCTGAGTTCCTACTCACTCCCCCTCAATCACAGCAATGATATCAACCTATTGATTAATTGAATTGTGAAGACACACTTCAATAAACTATCTTGATCTTGTTTCAAAGCTTCAATCAAGAGACAAACACTCGTGCTTCAAAGCTTTGAGTGATAAACTACCCTTACAAACAAATCCTAGTCCAAGGCACTTATCAATTGATAATTGCTTGGCTCACAAGAGAAACTAGAATTACACAAATAACAAGCTGCTAAATCTTCAATACATTCCAAGGGCGCAGCAGCAATGTAAGGGTTGAATTCCTTTTATAGAAGCGATCCACGAAACTTTTTGGGCTTCCATAAAGATAGCTAGAGTTCACTTAATTTAATCCTAAAAACATGGTCTTTTCAACAACCAATTTAGGTTTAACTAAGATTAACCTAGCAGCCACGTGAGCATGCATTCTAATAAGAAAAACATAATATAGCTCAACAAACTTCCGAAAAGTCTCGGGAAAAGCAGTTCGCGAGCAGAATGTCACCGAATGTCATAACATTATGACATCGACTATTTTCCGAAATTCCAGCCGACTTTTATCTTCCGCTGCTGTACTTTAAACATCCTTGTCAAGTAGGATTTATCTTCAATCTCTGAATGTCATGACATTTATCAAGACATTGCCATAGCCTAGTTTTACCAAAAAGTAATGCCAACTTAAAACACTAACAAGCAGTATTAATTCAGAGGAAAGCCACCCTGTTTACACTCCACACTTAATCAGACTACCCAATGACCCTTCTACCTAAGATACCACACTTAGATATGAGAACCTTCACTCACTTCCAATCACCTTGGTGATGTCTATCAACTACTATCACACCAGCAACTGCATCGACTACTTGGCTCCTATTAAAATTATCTTAGAGATACCTCACTCCAAACAAAACTAAAACAGTTTGAAGATACCACACTTCAAACACAAACAAAACTAGTCACTCAAGTGACACAAACTAAACTTGGAATTGCTTCATAGCTTCTTCCAAGGACATAACTACACTCATTTCTTCACAGCTTCTGAGCGAGTAAAAACAATCCTCTTGCCTACAGGCTTCGAGGTAAAATTAGTGACCATCCCATAATCCGGGTGGTTCACTTACATGGCTAACCGTAAAGACTACATCTTTCTAAAACCGGATAGCTTACTAAAACTAGGTTACAACTGCTTATTTATAACCTATTACCCAACTGGATTTAGGCCTTCAAAATAATAGCTTCAGTTGTAACAAACTTCTGCAGAAAACAAACTTCTGCAGAGACAAAATTGCAGATAACTTCTGCTACAATCAAGGTCCCTTGTGGTTTTTCGCCAGAGCTCTTGCACTAATTAAATTAGAACTGTAACAAACTTTGATAGTTTAGTAGCGTGATGGCCTGATGTCTGATGTCTCGACATCTCATATGACATGTTGTTCCAGATGTTGAAACTTTTCAACACAGCATGTTCAAGCATTCTAGATAGGATTATAACTTAGAAATCCTACTGTACAAATCATTGTTGCTGCTATTATTTGTTTTATTAAAATTTAGCCAATAGATATATTTTGGAACTTACAAACTCCCCCTTGAAATTTTTTAGCTAAAACAAATAATTACAAATACAAGCAGTTTAGAGTAGCAGCAACAATACAAAATTCACAATTTACAATTGAAAATTAAAAATTTAGAGGATCTTCAACAACCTTAAGTTCAGGACCCTTTATGTCTTGTATTCCTGTCACACAACTTGATCTTAGAGACAAGCAACTTCTTCATCAGATGGTCTTCCAGTTTGAGATGATGGCCTGCCTGTTGAAGGTGATGTCTCAACATCTAGTATGACTTCTCCTCATTCTTTTGAATTTTCCCATTAAGCCCGTCAAGGCTAAAAGGAAGGAAAGTCCTGGTGTACATGAGGAAGAAGATAACTTATACTCCCACTTAATGAAGGACCAATTCTTCCTACTGAGGGTGGAAATAGAGGACCATGGGAGATAAGATGAATTTTAAGGGATAATCTTAAATTATCTCATGCTACTCAAAACACAAGTCACAATTATGTTCACAACTCAGATCATAAGTCATAACATGTTTAGAAGTGTTACGACTAGATTTGTGATCTGGACATCTTTTTGTTCTTTGTTGTTTTTCTTTCTTCTGTTGTATTTCCTGTGTGACATTATTTCTCTCCCCCTTTTTAGCTATAATTTGACAATGAAAAACGTCACAAAACCAAATCCAGGCACAATTTGCCCAAACCTTAATGAAGCGCATGATGGAGTGTGGTTTAGTGTTTGCTTGTGGATGGAGAATAACTAATATCTCTTATAAATAGGGTAGCAGTTTCTTAGGAATTAATGGTATATTAATTTGTTGTTCAAAGTGCGTTAATCCAGGCCGAAAATTTGTCATTGACTTGCTGAGCACCGTCTAGTCTACCCTTGAATGCTTTTAATAACTCCTGACTGTTTCTTTTGAGATAGAAACAATCCCAATGCATGCATAATTCACATTACTTAGCATGTCCATGAGGAAACATGTTCTTAGTAATGTCCTGACATTCAGTCAGACATTGTCCACTTACTTCACTTTTTCAGAATAATGGATTCTCTACTATGGGGCACTCTTCACTTTTGACCATATAGTGCCATAACTTCTTTCTGGGTGGCTATGAAAAAGAATCTGATTTCATCAACAGTCTTTAAAATTACAACTTCCTCTTTTAGACATAAGAGGGGACTCGATTAACTAATACAAATACTTGGACTATCCATTTACAGACATAGAGAACTAGATCTATATATTGGATATTCAGAACACAAGGGACAATTTGTGTTCAAGAATCAAAACAAGTCTCTATACAGAAAACATACTTACTCAGAATAAGAAATCTATTTAATATCTTTGCAAAAACAACTGCAAAGAAGGACCTCAAACTTAGCAATGTCTGAACACTACCCTTTTCCCTATGTTTGCTACAATATGACATACACAGCCTAATTAGACTCTAAACTTACTCACATCGAAACGAAGGGCATGAGAGACACAAATAAAGACTTAAAAGAAAATGAAAACACAAAGGACTCTAAATACCTGAGCAATAAAAGCATACCTAGACTGTAACAATTGTCTTGATCAAGGAATGTTACTTCAATAAGAGCTGCTTCAGGTGGTTTTGTGCATTGGTTGGGACATGCACTAAGTCAGAACAAGTGATGCACACCATTAATACATGTTTTAGATAAACATTTTAAGAACTATCCCTGCTGGTTTTCAAGGATAAAACACGTCTTGAGTTATGTCTTAACTTGTTTGACATTGTACTTATGGCTTGAAAAGATTAGTCTTTGAAAAACTTACCCTTTGATTAGAAGAAATTACATTTTCTTTACTGATCTCCATACCCTTAACTCCCCCTGAGATATACAAATTTAGGACATATTTGATGTTTGTCCTTGAAGCATTCTTTATTTGGAATTTTCCATAGTTTCCAAATCAAGAATCCTTAGTTTGCTTGCCACACAAGATTCAGATTGCCACATTCTATAACTTGTAATAGAAGAAACCTTATGTGTATAACCATAACTTTCTCTTCAACAGATAAGTCTGAACCTTATCTCTCTGGTGTCTTCAATAGTTGTGATGTTACATCTTCATGTAGAATATTCTCTTCTATACATCACATACTTCTTCTCTTCTTCACAAGATTCTTTATTTGCGGCCGACCCTGATTCTTTATCCTTGGTGATAATATTTTCAAAGAATTCTACATCCCGGGATCCTAAAATTACATTAGACTCTAAATTTAAAAGTCTATATGCTTTACTGTTTTGTGTATATCCTACAAAAACGCATCTTATCCCTCGAGGACCCAATTTAGTTCCTTTAGGATCCATGTTTTTGTAGTAAGCTACACACTCCACACTCTAAAGTAACCGATATTTGGTGTTCTACCTTTCCATACCTCATATGGAGAAATACCGGTTTTCTTTAAAGGGATTCTGTTGTATAAGTGGAAAGCGGATAGTAATGCCTCACCCCACAAATCGAATGGTGGTTCAGAGTGCATTAACATGGAATTCATCATCTCTTGATATGATCGATTCTTTCTTTCGGCCAGGACATTTTTTTGTGGTGTGTGTGGTGCTGAACATTCGTGTATTATGCCATGTTCTTCACAAAATGCATCAAATTCAGCACACAAAAAAATTCACCGCCCCTATCACTCCTAAGGACTTTTATACTTTTACTTAATTGATTTTCCACTTTGGCTTTGTAAATTTTTAATGCATTAAAATAATCATATTTATGATTTAAAATATATACATGTGTGTATCTAGAAGAATCGTCGGTGAATGTAATAAAATATCTATTTCTCCCACGGGTTAACATGTTGTTAAATTTGCACAAATCTGAATGTATTAGATCAAGTAGATTTGTGTTTCTTTCAACACTTTTGAAAGGTTTCTTAATCATTTTAGATTTAACACATAATTCACATTTTTTGAAATCAATTATATTACATGAGATTAATCCAGATTTAATTAGTCTCTTCATAGAACTAAAATCGGTATGTGCTAATCTATTATGCCATAAAGAAATAGACTCGAGCATGTAAGTAGAATTAGAAATTTCATTAATAATATTGTTGGTAGTACATATTTTGATCATTCCTTCACAGGAATATCCCTTTCCAACAAATACATCATTACGGGTCAATATAAATTTTCCCTATTCATATAAAGATTTAATACTCGATTTTCCCAATAGATCCCCACTAATAAGATTCCTATTCATGTCGGGGACATGAAGCACACTAACAAGAGTAACTTTATTTCCGGAGGTGAAGTTGAGTTCGACTGATCCGGTTCCAACAACCTTAGATCTTACTTCATTTCTCATTTGTACTTCTTGTCCATCATTTGTTTTAGAATAGGTTTTGAATGCAGCCTTGTTATAAGAAATATGTACCGTAGCACATGTTTCATACCACTAACCTTGAAATTTTCCTTGGATTGCCATAACTTCGCTCAATGTAGCAATTATGTCATCTTTTGCATGAACTGCATTGATCTTGAAAGTTGACTTGTTGTGCCTGCAATATCTAGCATAGTGTCCAGGTTTTCCACACATGAAACATCCATTTTTTGGACCTTTCCGACCGCCAGAATTCTTGAACTTGTTGTGTTCCTTTTTTGGTCCAAGATGACTTTTCATGCCATCATGTTTTTTCTTTCCTTTGGTGGTCACAACATTGGCTTTGAAAGTACCCGAAGATTCTGATTTCTCCCTCTCCTTTGATTCCTCCTCAATTCGAAGATGTTTATGGATTTTCTTCAAAGAGAAGCCCTCAGAACTGTGCAGCAATTTCTTTCTGTAGCCTTTCCACGAAGGTGGTAACTTTGCAATGATTGCACCCGCCTTTCCACGAAGGTGGTAACTTTGCAATGATTGCACCCACTTGAAAAATCTTAGTGTCGAGAAGCAGGAATACTCAAGTCTGCACAAGACCGGTGAAGAAACAACTTTTGAGTGAGTGATTTTTGAATTCAGAATCATGTATTTATAGGTCATCCATGTGTTGTTTCACAAGTTTGCAACGTGAATAACCTAATTGCTCTGATGCATCGTGCTCAAGTGCCTACACAAGCCGCACTAGCGCCTCTACACCCGGTGGAGGCGAGGGGTTGTTTGGTTGTGACAAGTGGCATAATGTTTGGGATCACCACATATCTATGTGGAACCTTATCCTATTTTTCTCCTTTGGTTAGTTTAATGTTACAAGGACTTTATAAATACTTTTAAAGTTTACTCCACTTTCTATATGCGACTATTTGCAATGCATTCACTATCATTAATTCAATTTTCCATTTTGTCATATTAGAACAACATACATTGTATTAATTATTCATAATTTCCAACACTTTCTCCCTATAAAGCATATATATAACATGACACAATTGAAAAATTTATGGCAGTGTCTAAAAAGAGAGATCCTGAAGAATGATAATATGTGAAATTCCTCACAAGGGTCAATGGCTTAAAGGTGACCATACTTGTCTCTGAAGTCCTTCAACAAATTTAAACATATGCTAAAATCATGAAAAAGATTCAAATATAGAAAAAAAGGACTTCCTAACAAAGAGAAAGTTTCCTCATCATAAGGATGAATCAAATTCATCCAAATGATTCTTACGATGTGAAACTTCTCACTACTAGAAAAGCTGAATTTTCCTGCGGATTTGAGCAAAAAATCCGCAGCAAGCACGTTTCCTGCGGATTTTCCTGCGGTTTATGGTTCCCAGCTAATACCTTCGTGGGTAATAATTTCCGCAGAAAAATCCGCAGAAAAATCCGCAGAAAAAATCCACAGCAAAATCCGCAGGAAATGTTAAACTTAATTTTTTTAAAATCATTTTGAATTATATATTAAAATAACCATAATATAAAAATAAAAATTTAATTTAAAATATTTTGATTTTAAAGAAGAAAAATTCATAGAACAACAATTTATAAACTACAAAAAATAAAATTTAATTTTAAATGCTTTGATTTTAAATAAAACACATTCATAGAACAATTTATAAACTTAACAAGTTCTTACATAGTCATATTACTAAAAATGACTCAAACAATTCATTTGTCTTGCTAACTTAAAAATTAAAATTCATTACTAACGTCTTCTTCATGTGTTTCTTCGATGTCATCTTTGTATTGATCACTTTCATTAGATGGTTCTTCGACGTTATCTTCATATTGATCACTTTCATTAGTTGGTTGTGGTGGACGAGAAGATGACCCAAGAAATCCCAAATGATTCATTAAAAATGAAATTTTACTATTCGCTTCGATCATCTCTTTTTCTTGTCGATGCAATTGTTGCCTCATCTCCAACTTCTCTTGTTCTTGTCTTTGCAACGATGCATTTAAAGCATGGACTTGACTTCTCAAAGCATCAACCTCTTGAGAGTCACTCGAAACACTTGAAGGTTTATTTGATAATGAAACCAAAGTCTTGGAAGCGGTTCCAAGAACAAATACCCTCCCTTTCTTCTTTCCAACTAACTCTATCCATATATCCAAATCAGGTGGAATTCCAATAGTTGGTTGACTATCAGCTTCATCCTCTTCAGGATTAGTTAGAATCTGAGAAGAAATCTCCAACTTTTTCCGTTCAAATTGATCCTAAATGAAAATTTACAAAATAGTAAGGAAATAAATTCAAGAAAAGTGATACATTCCAAAAGACTTGTGTGCAGATTTAAAATTCAATCAAATTAGTACTCACATATGCGGATTCAGCATGAACTCCTACCCAACTTTGATCTTTTTTCCTATGTGTGCGAAAATAGAACTCCGTCAATGATGGATCTACACCTCCCTTTTCTTTTTTCTAAAATTTTAAAAGAAACAAGAAACAATGTCATTTATTATAAATACTAATTTGAGAAATTTAATGAAAAACTTATAATACATACCATTCTTTTCCAATGCAAACGATGAGGAATAGATCCTTCAGTGTGAAGAGATGCACCATCCATAGAACACCGATTCTTTTTATTGGTTTGACATGCTTTTTTGAATTTGGAAGAATTCCAATGTACCAATAACTGCTTCCACACATCATCTCCCATCCAGCCGGGTTTGTCATCTAAGTTTTGGCGAACTTCTTGCATTAGTTGGGACATCTTAGCTGCACCTCTTTTTTCAAAATTACGTCGTACCGTAACCTTATGTTCTGGTAGCCATGTAAACTTTTTCTGTAACAAAATAATTAATGTAAGTCATAGTATTCTATTTATGTTTGGTCAAAACATAAAATTATTGTCATAGATATAATGATATCAACCTGGAAGAACAAAAAATGAAAACGCATGCACATATATTAATCAAAACCCATGAATTCAATTGTTATGTCTAACTATAATATGTTCTCGCTATTTGTTTTCTGAAGCATATTTAAATTGTACACTGTACTACAGGTGCTTTGGAACAAAACATCTATAGCAGTTGTGAGTTTCATTATTAATTAGGTACATCCTATTAGTTAGAAAATTTTCTTAATTACTATGCAAATAAAAGTTCTAATGTTTTGAATTCACTACAAATTAACCAAGAAATTATATGGTCCATTATTTATAAGAAGTGAAAATATATGTCAGTGCTAATGACATTAAAAGTTCTAGAATATAAGATTTTTCATTTCAAAAAATGAGAGCTTCTGAGTTCTGACAAATGTGTGAAAGGTTTCAGGTTAGCATGCTAACAAATTTGGCTTTTATAAAAGTTAGTCCTAATTTTCTTTTCTAAAATAATTTGCTTGGTAACAAATGATGAATTTTTAATTTTAGACAAGGTTGGGGTTCCGCAACAGTTGATTATCACTAAAAACTTGAACCTCCACTTGTTCTTCTTCTTGAACAACAAAACAGAGCAAATGACCTGAAGATGTTCATGACTGTCAACAACTCCATATTCTGTTTAATCACTTTTCTATGCTAAGAATTTCAGTTTGTTATTCTATTTTGTAATGTTCTTTGTTAATGGATATGAATTTTCAGTTTCTATTCTTTTTCTTCATCACTTGGTATAGTGGACTGTAATTGAAATTCCACACATAAATAAAGTCTGCTATTTTTCCATGATTGTCATTAAAATTTCAAAAATAAAGAAATGTACTATCAATGTTCAACAAGAGAATATTTGTGAGTGGAATGTGTAGTGTGTAAGATTTGTGTAGATGATTGTGTTAAGGATGAATGGGAGAACGACAGAATGTACAAAAGTTGGTTACGTGAGTGAGATATGAAGACACTTGCTTGTTTTGTCATTTTATGATATTTGTGTAAGAAACTAATAAATATTATGATAATTATAATAGTTGGAATACTAAACTTATTTGGATAAAATAAAAAAGGGAGAGAAACTTGACCAAAATCTCTTCAAACACCAACATCCTCCAACACTAACTTGTCATCAATTAGGCAAAAGGCAGTGGACATAAGAGCAAAAAAAATGTTATGGTCGTACCACATTGCACTACATTTCTCAATAAGAAAGACTCATTTCAAGTTAGTATACATATTATATGCCATGATCCTGGTTCAGATTATACACCTATTCACTTTTTTTTTAAAATCTTTCTCTCCATTCGAGGCGTGGGTTACATTGTAGGTGGTCTTCTTTTTAAGATTTATATTGTTGGTGAAACTATAAAGGTTGTGAGGCGTTTCTCTCTACCCAATGTTAGTAAAAATGACTAGTAAGCAAAAGAGTGTCGTGTATTAACCTCTGTTGATGGAGATTTCCTTATATGTAACTAGTACAATTTACAAAAATTTATTTCCTTATATGTAACTAGTACAATAATTTTGATTAGGAATAGGTTGGTGTTGAGGTTGAGTGAATTGAGATTGAGTGGATTGAGGTTGAATAAAATATGGAATAGGTTGGGGTTGAGTGGGTTGAGGTTGAGTGAGTTGCGGTTGAGTGATTTCATGTTGAGTAGATATATAACCTTTCCCACAATCTTCTTCTTGGACTTTTTTGGTGGCATCGTTTGCAAGAATTCTGGATCCTCAACAGATTAATCGACCTCTACAAAATAAATAAAAAACACAATAATTAGTAATGTGTAGATAAAGATGATTAACATATTATACTTGTAGATTAATTTACCTCTAAAAATTGACATTTGGGAGGATTAAAAGGGCAACAAGATCTTTCCAGTCAACTCAATAAAACCATATCATTAATGTTTCTATATTCACTAAATCATTTAATGAGATGACATTTGTACAATACAGATAATGAAGGACTGGCTGGCCCTTGGCTGCAATAAAAGTGGGTAAAGTCATAAGATCAAAGTTCAAGTAGTTTCATTAACAATATGGAATGTTATTTGAGATGCTCATCTCTAAAATGAAAAACTCATACCTTTCTTCAGAAAGTTTATAGAAATTGGAAATGTCCAACAGAAACTATTTTTGTATCTCAACATTTATGCTGCATGTGTGCATTATATCTTCTAGCAGGAACTAGACACAAATTCTGTTTGTGATTAATAATAATGGCCAATAGAAACTAAAAAAAAAAAGAATAAAAAAACAAAAGGAATAACAAAAACTGTTTTATAAATTGTAAATTGTAATCTAAACAAAAACTGTTAAGAGGGTTTTAAGTAAGAGTAGACACTGATAGAGTTTCCGTTTTTGATTTTTCCCTTGTTGATATACATTAATCTTCATCTTCACCTTCGTCATTGGAATCATCTTCATTTTCTTGCATCATTGGCAAACTAACCTCTTCACCATCAACTTCATCATCTCGTAGGTGATCAATTGGGTCATCTTCAATTGTTGTATTAACTCGTGACTCTTGTACTTGAAAAGCAACCTCTAATGTATGCCTATCATCAACAACCCCTCTTGGCTTTGTTTTTATAGCTACCAACCAATCAATCTTATCTCTTGGGTGCCCAGGATAAGGTGAATAATGTAACACCCCATATTCTACCCGAAAAATATATCGAAAATAAGAGTAACTAAAATTTTCAACGAAACATGGGATGCCACATTTCAACATTAACAACACAAACAGATAAGATACATAACACTTTTTAATTCGGAGAATCTCATAACAACTTGCAATAACTTTCAAACAAAATACTTTTTTATTACTACGCAGCGGAATTCATAGTTATACAACTGAATATATTATACTAATAACAACTTGAAACATCTTGTTCAACTTTCAACATACTTAACAACTTTTTATTTCACAATATCACTTAGGATTCAACAAATTATACTAATAACAACAAGAGTCAACAATATAAACAACATAGACCAAACGTCCCTCCGAGTGTTACGTATCAGAGCAATGACACCGACTTGAACTAACAGCAACTAACTCTTCAAACTCGAATACCTTCACGTTACCCACGTAGAGGCAACATCACAACAGAAGGGGTGAGATATCTAACAATCTAATAAATTGTATGATAAATAATATATGATAGAATTTAGATAACGTAAATCACCACTTCGCAACTTATTCTCACAACCAACAATCACAACATAATCATCAACGTAATATAATGACAACAATTTTTCCACACAACAATATTTATCACAACATATTCGTCAACGTAACAACTTAACTCAACACAACTTAATAACAACAACTTAATAACAATGCCAACTTATAACAACAACAACTTATAGCAACAACAACTTATATCAACGACAACTTATATCAACAACAACACAACGACAATCACTAAACAACGAATAATAACAACAACTTCAACTTGCAACTCAATATGTGACTCAACTATGCAAATGCACGTCGTACCATTTGGAGCAGAACTCCCAACTTAAAATCATGCCAGGTTATCGAGGCATTCAACAAGGCATAAGCCTTCAACGTGGTTCCATCAAGGCCAAGGCATAAGCCTTCAACTTTCAACGTGGTGCCAATCCAGGCCAACTTAATAATGCAATGTATGCCATGAGACCTCAACTTAAACGACAAATACACAACAATGTGACAACAACAACATCATACAACAACAACTTAAAATATGCATCAATGGCATCAACTTAGATCAACACTGGTCATTCGACCTACAACTCAAACATATCCATAATTAGGACGATTCAATTTAATCAACATTGGTCATAGGCCTACAACTTCATCAATATATCAACAACAATTTATAGTTTATCAATAAAATTAATACGCGCAAACAACAGTCAATTTCATCTCAATCTGCAACTTTGCAATTTATTAACAACATCAATACCAGCAAACAATGACAATTCAACGGAAACAACACAACACAGTTTATCACTTGCAAATTCACAATTTACGGCAACATATAACACATAAAATAAACCAAAATAAATTACAAACAAACCACGTAATTGTTCGGACTATTTCGACCATTTCTGGTTAATTAATCTTCTGCTAAATTACTCAAATTTCCTACTTTGAACTACTATTAAACCACCACAACCCCTACAACTCTAAAATAACTCTAAGGTGCTCAAAATCTAAAATAACTCTAAGGTGCTCAAAATTGCTCTACCGATAACTCTTGTATATAAAATAATATTTATGAAAATAATTAGTTAATGGTCTGACTCAAGTAATATTAAAACAACTCTAAAGAGTCAAATATATTTACCTTTAATTCTACGGCTTATTAGGATTAATATTAAAAAAACTCGAAAACAACGCTGACAACTCTAAACGTTCTGAATTATCCAAAACAATTAAAATATGAGTTGTAATTACTCAAAATTATTCTGACAACTCTATTGACAATTCTAACAACTCTATTGACAATTCTATTAAAATTAAAATTAACAAAAATCAACTATTTATCCAGGTGCTTATCTCTAATTCAAAACTTCTACAAAATTAAATTATATTAATAATTCTAAATTATTTTATTGTTATTATTATTATAAGTGTTATAATATTTTACTAATGAATCATTATATATAAATCAAACAGGATTTTCAATTTAATCCATCATATATCGATCTGAGTTAGAAATCTCATCATGTCCTTTTTCACTAATAGCACTACTACAATAAGCAACATATATACTTGTAAGAATGCATACCAAGATGCTAACAAGGAAGCTATTTAACAATTTATATTATAGTTAATAACTAAAACAATATGTATTAGCATCTTGAGACACTATAATGGTTTTTTTTTCAATGACTTAGAATGTCGCTACAGTATAAAATAAAATAAACTATCAATTATACATAATTATCATATTTTCTCGCTATAGTAGTAACTCAATCAAATCGATCTTGCTACAATGATAACATATGTCAATGAAATCGCTATTGTACATGAATTTATTTATTTTCTTCTATTATCAAATCAATATGTATAAAATAAATAAAAACTCTACGATATATAATAAGTTGGATCCCCAATCATCTCTCAATTTCACCAATATATCAATTCCAAACACAATTAATCATCATATATTAAAAATTACTCATCAAACCTAACAATTTCAAAACCATAAAAATTATAGATTTCAACACAGTGACATCAAACAATTTCTCACCAAACAGAACAACCGCAAATGCATAGTAAATTCTCCAATACCCTAATTCCAACATACTATTCATCATACAACCCATTAGAAAATTAGAACCCCACCTTACCTTGGATTGAAGGTATCCCTACGGAGTTCCGGTCGAATTTCGGTTTGACTTTCGGTCTACAATTTTCTCGCGGCAGTTTTTCTCCCAAGCCTATTCCTCTTTTTCTTCCTCTTTTCACGTGTACTATTGTTTTCCCTTTTCTTCTCCTTGTTTTCTAACAACCTCTCCAAAAACCTAATTTCTTATTATTTATAATAACTAATAATTATATTTCTCTTATTGGACATATTTCTCTACACCTCTCTTTCTACTAATTTCAACCATCTAAGCCCAACAAATTATTCTAATTTTATTATTATTACTAATAGTCAACTATTATTATTATTATTATTATTATTACTATTATTATTATCATTATTATCTATCGGCTAGTCAACAATTAATCCAATTAACGCGTCTTATAATAATTCCGATAATTTCCAACTTCGACTAATTCCAATAAATAATTTCTTATATAATTTAATTAAATAATTAATTAAATTTCTGGGCGTTACAACTCTCCTCCACTTAGAATATTTTCGTCCTCGAAAATCTATCCGGCAGAAGCATCCTCAACTTCGCTTCCAACTCTCTGATCCTCAGTTGTGTTTGGTAACACTCCGACTACTATCTTTCCGATATAACAACAAATCAACATGGTTAAATCCAATACGCAAACGTTAATCTTCCAATACTCTTGAAACATAATAGTTATTGTCTTGCCAACCATTTTAGCAATACCTTGAAAGAATATCTTACAAAATAGTAACAACTACAACTCTCTTAATTTCTTGTACAACATGGTATCCTCACTTAACAACATTCTGGTCGTAGCATCCACTACTTACTTACCATTAAGATAGCAAAACAATTTTATATCATCCAACATGATCTCGTCTACTATCAACAAGAGATTAAGGGTGATCAGTTCCTCAATTTGTCAATAGATAGCCGACAACCATAATAGATATTAACCCGTCGTCACTAACATTAATAGAATCCTTTTTCCAACTTCCACTCACAGTTCAAAGATCCCAACGACTCCAACAACTTCTACAATTTTTAAAATCAATCCCAATAATTCTACAGCATGGCCTACTTAAACAACAACTTACTAATTTCTATCTCATAGCAACTATTCTTTTCCAATACAATCCAACTTGTCAAACAACCAAAATATTAAATCGGTATTACTTTCGAATTCAAGAAACAACAAGGCTCCTACAACGTTTGCACTGTATCCATTAGTAGCATACTAATATGATATCTCTCAACCAAACACATCAGAGAAGCAAAGCTTCTCCCCCACTTAGCTTCAACTAACTCCTGCAACAACAATCAGAAAACAACAAGTACCGACAGTGTTCCACACACTTGTCGCGTACAAAGGAAGTAGACAACATTAGGCAACACTGGCCGGACAGACCGACCTGCTCTGATACCACTAATGTAAAACCCCATATTCTACCCAAAAAATATATCGAAAATCAGAGTAACTAAAATTTTCAACGAAACATGGGATGCCACATTTCAACATTAACAACACAAACAGATAAGATACATAACACTTTTTAATTCGGAGAATCTCATAACAACTTGCAATAACTTTCAAACAAAATACTTTTTTATTACTACGCAGCGGAATTCATAGTTATACAACTGAATATATTATACTAATAACAACTTGAAACATCTTGTTCAACTTTCAACATACTTAACAACTTTTTATTTCACAATATCACTTAGGATTCAACAAATTATACTAATAACAACAAGAGTCAACAATATAAACAACATAGACCAAACGTCCCTCCGAGTGTTACGTATCAGAGCAATGACACCGACTTGAACTAACAGCAACTAACTCTTCAAACTCGAATACCTTCACGTTACCCACGTAGAGGCAACATCACAACAGAAGGGGTGAGATATCTAACAATCTAATAAATTGTATGATAAATAATATATGATAGAATTTAGATAACGTAAATCACCACTTCGCAACTTATTCTCACAACCAACAATCACAACATAATCATCAACGTAATATAATGACAACAATTTTTCCACACAACAATATTTATCACAACATATTCGTCAACGTAACAACTTAACTCAACACAACTTAATAACAACAACTTAATAACAATGCCAACTTATAACAACAACAACTTATAGCAACAACAACTTATATCAACGACAACTTATATCAACAACAACACAACGACAATCACTAAACAACGAATAATAACAACAACTTCAACTTGCAACTCAATATGTGACTCAACTATGCAAATGCATGTGGTACCATTTGGAGCAGAACTCCCAACTTAAAATCATGCCAGGTTATCGAGGCATTCAACAAGGCATAAGCCTTCAACGTGGTTCCATCAAGGCCAAGGCATAAGCCTTCAACTTTCAACGTGGTGCCAATCCAGGCCAACTTAATAATGCAATGTATGCCATGAGACCTCAACTTAAACGACAAATACACAACAATGTGACAACAACAACATCATACAACAACAACTTAAAATATGCATCAATGGCATCAACTTAGATCAACACTGGTCATTCGACCTACAACTCAAACATATCCATAATTAGGACGATTCAATTTAATCAACATTGGTCATAGGCCTACAACTTCATCAATATATCAACAACAATTTATAGTTTATCAATAAAATTAATACGCGCAAACAACAGTCAATTTCATCTCAATCTGCAACTTTGCAATTTATTAACAACATCAATACCAGCAAACAATGACAATTCAACGGAAACAACACAACACAGTTTATCACTTGCAAATTCACAATTTACGGCAACATATAACACATAAAATAAACCAAAATAAATTACAAACAAACCACGTAATTGTTCGGACTATTTCGACCATTTCTGGTTAATTAATCTTCTGCTAAATTACTCAAATTTCCTACTTTGAACTACTATTAAACCACCACAACCCCTACAACTCTAAAATAACTCTAAGGTGCTCAAAATCTAAAATAACTCTAAGGTGCTCAAAATTGCTCTACCGTTAACTCTTGTATATAAAATAATATTTATGAAAATAATTAGTTAATGGTCTGAGTCAAGTAATATTAAAACAACTCTAAAGAGTCAAATATATTTACCTTTAATTCTACGGCTTATTAGGTTTAATATTAAAAAAACTCGAAAACAACGCTGACAACTCTAAACGTGTCTAAATTATCCAAAACAATTAAAATATGAGTTGTAATTACTCAAAATTATTCTGACAACTCTATTGACAATTCTAACAACTCTATTGACAATTCTATTAAAATTAAAATTAACAAAAATCAACTATTTATCCAGGTGCTTATCTCTAATTCAAAACTTCTACAAAATTAAATTATATTAATAATTCTAAATTATTTTATTGTTATTATTATTATAAGTGTTATAATATTTTACTAATGAATCATTATATATAAATCTGAAACAGGATTTTCAATTTAATCCATCATATATCGATACAGTAGTTATGTCCTTTTTCACTAATAGCACTACTACAATAAGCAACATATATACTTGTAAGAATGCATACCAAGATGCTAACAAGGAAGCTATTTAACGATCTATATTATAGTTAATAACTAAAACAATATGTATTAGCATCTTGAGACACTATAATGGTTTTTTTTTTCAATGACTTAGAATGTCGCTACAGTATAAAATAAAATAAACTATCAATTATACGCAATTATCATATTTTCTGCTATAGTAGTAACTCAATCAAATTGATGTTGCTACAATGATAACATATGTCAACTGAAATCGCTATTGTACATGAATTTATTTATTTTCTTCTATTATCAAATCAATATGTATAAAATAAATAAAAACTCTACGATATATAATAAGTTGGATCCCCAATCATCTCTCAATTTCACCAATATATCAATTCCAAACACAATTAATCATCATATATTAAAAATTACTCATCAAACCTAACAATTTCAAAACCATAAAAATTATAGATTTCAACACAGTGACATCAAACAATTTCTCACCAAACAGAACAACCGCAAATGCATAGTAAATTCTCCATTACCCTAATTCCAACATACTATTCATCATACAACCCATTAGAAAATTAGAACCCCACCCTTACCTTGGATTGAAGGTATCCCTACGGAGTTCGTTAATTCGGTTTGACTTTCGGTCTACAATTTTCTCGCGGCAGTTTTTCTCCCAAGCCTATTCCTCTTTTTCTTCCTCTTTTCACGTGTACTATTGTTTTCCCTTTTCTTCTCCTTGTTTTCTAACAACCTCTCCAAAAACCTAATTTCTTATTATTTATAATAACTAATAATTATATTTCTCTTATTGGACATATTTCTCTACACCTCTCTTTCTACTAATTTCAACCATCTAAGCCCAACAAATTATTCTAATTTTATTATTATTACTAATAGTCAACTATTATTATTATTATTATTATTATTATTATTATTATTACTATTATTATTATCATTATTATCTATCGGCTAATCAACAATTAATCCAATTAACGCCTCTTATAATAATTCCGATAATTTCCAACTTCGACTAATTCCAATAAATAATTTCTTACATAATTTAATTAAATAATTAATTAAATTTCCGGGCGTTACAACTCTCCTCCACTTAGAATATTTTCGTCCTCGAAAATCTATCCGGCAGAAGCATCCTCAACTTCGCTTCCAACTCTCTGATCCTCAGTTGTGTTTGGTAACACTCCGACTACTATCTTTCCGATATAACAACAAATCAACATGGTTAAATCCAATACGCAAACGTTAATCTTCCAATACTCTTGAAACATAATAGTTATTGTCTTGCCAACCATTTTAGCAATACCTTGAAAGAATATCTTACAAAATAGTAACAACTACAACTCTCTTAATTTCTTGTACAACATGGTATCCTCACTTAACAACATTCTGGTCGTAGCATCCACTACTTACTTACCATTAAGATAGCAAAACAATTTTATATCATCCAACATGATCTCGTCTACTATCAACAAGAGATTAAGGGTGATCAGTTCCTCAATTTGTCAATAGATAGCCGACAACCATAATAGATATTAAATCGTCGTCACTAACATTAATAGAATCCTTTTTCCAACTTCCACTCACAGTTCAAAGATCCCAACGACTCCAACAACTTCTACAATTTTTAAAATCAATCCCAATAATTCTACAGCATGGCCTACTTAAACAACAACTTACTAATTTCTATCTCATAGCAACTATTCTTTTCCAATACAATCCAACTTGTCAAACAACCAAAATATTAAATCGGTATTACTTTCGAATTCAAGAAACAACAAGGCTCCTACAACGTTTGCACTGTATCCATTAGTAGCATACTAATATGATATCTCTCAACCAAACACATCAGAGAAGCAAAGCTTCTCCCCCACTTAGCTTCAACTAACTCCTGCAACAACAATCAGAAAACAACAAGTACCGACAGTGTTCCACACACTTGTCGCGTACAAAGGAAGTAGACAACATTAGGCAACACTGGCCGGACAGACCGACCTGCTCTGATACCACTAATGTAAAACCCCATATTCTACCCAAAAAATATATCGAAAATCAGAGTAACTAAAATTTTCAACGAAACATGGGATGCCACATTTCAACATTAACAACACAAACAGATAAGATACATAACACTTTTTAATTCGGAGAATCTCATAACAACTTGCAATAACTTTCAAACAAAATACTTTTTTATTACTACGCAGCGGAATTCATAGTTATACAATTGAATATATTATACTAATAACAACTTGAAACATCTTGTTCAACTTTCAACATACTTAACAACTTTTTATTTCACAATATCACTTAGGATTCAACAAATTATACTAATAACAACAAGAGTCAACAATATAAACAACATAGACCAAACGTCCCCCCGAGTGTTACGTATCAGAGCAATGACACCGACTTGAACTAACAGCAACTAACTCTTCAAACTCGAATACCTTCACGTTACCCACGAGGCAACATCACAACAGAAGGGGTGAGATATCTAACAATCTAATAAATTGTATGATAAATAATATATGATAGAATTTAGATAACGTAAATCACCACTTCGCAACTTATTCTCACAACCAACAATCACAACATAATCATCAACGTAATATAATGACAACAATTTTTCCACACAACAATATTTATCACAACATATTCGTCAACGTAACAACTTAACTCAACACAACTTAATAACAACAACTTAATAACAACGCCAACTTATAACAACAACAACTTATAGGAACAACAACTTATATCAACGACAACTTATATCAACAACAACACAACGACAATCACTAAACAACGAATAATAACAACAACTTCAACTTGCAACTCAATATGTGACTCAACTATGCAAATGCATGTGGTACCATTTGGAGCAGAACTCCCAACTTAAAATCATGTCAGGTTATCGAGGCATTCAACAAGGCATAAGCCTTCAACGTGGTTCCATCAAGGCCAAGGCATAAGCCTTCAACTTTCAACGTGGTGCCAATCCAGGGCCAACTTAATAATGCAATGTATGCCATGAGACCTCAACTTAAACGACAAATACACAACAATGTGACAACAACAACATCATACAACAACAACTTAAAATATGCATCAATGGCATCAACTTAGATCAACACTGGTCATTCGACCTACAACTCAAACATATCCATAATTAGGACGATTCAACTTAATCAACATTGGTCATAGGCCTACAACTTCATCAACATATCAACAACAATTTATAGTTTATCAATAAAATTAATACGCGCAAACAACAGTCAATTTCATCTCAATCGCAAACAATTTATTAACAACATCAATACCGAAACAATGACAATTCAACGGAAACAACACAACACAGTTTATCACTTGCAAATTCACAATTTACGGCAACATATAACACATAAAATAAACCAAAATAAATTACAAACAAACCACGTAATTGTTCGGACTATTTCGACCATTTCTGGTTAATTAATCTTCTGCTAAATTACTCAAATTTCCTACTTTGAACTACTATTAAACCACCACAACCCCTACAACTCTAAAATAACTCTAAGGTGCTCAAAATCTAAAATAACTCTAAGGTGCTCAAAATTGCTCTACCGATAACTCTTGTATATAAAATAATATTTATGAAAATAATTAGTTAATGGTATGACTCAAGTAATATTAAAACAACTCTAAAGAGTCAAATATATTTACCTTTAATTCTACGGCTTATTAGGTTTAATATTAAAAAACTCGAAAACAACGACAACTCTAAGCGTCGAATTATCCAAAACAATTAAAATATGAGTTGTAATTACTCAAAATTATTCGACAACTCTATTGACAATTCTAACAACTCTATTGACAATTTTATTAAAATTAAAATTAACAAAAATCAACTATTTATCCAGGTGCTTATCTCTAATTCAAAACTTCTACAAAATTAAATTATATTAATAATTCTAAATTATTTTATTGTTATTATTATTATATGTGTTATAATATTTTACTAATGAATCATTATATATAAATCGAAACAGATTTTCAATTTAATCCATCATATATCGATCATGAGTTAGAAATCTCATCATGTCCTTTTCACTAATAGCACTACTACAATAAGCAACATATATACTTGTAAGAATGCATACCAAGATGCTAACAAGGAAGCTATTTAACAATTTATATTATAGTTAATAACTAAAACAATATGTATTAGCATCTTGAGACACTATAATGGTTTTTCCAATGACTTAGAATGTCGCTACGTATAAAATAAAATAAACTATCAATTCTACGCAATTATCATATTTTCGCTATAGTAGTAACTCAATCAAATTGATGTTGCTACAATGATATACATATGTCAACTGAAATCGCTATTGTACATGAATTTATTTATTTTCTTCTATTATCAAATCAATATGTATAAAATAAATAAAAACTCTACGATATATAATAAGTTGGATCCCCAATCATCTCTCAATTTCACCAATATATCAATTTCAAACACAATTAATCATCATATATTAAAATTTACTCATCAAACCTAACAATTTCAAAACCATAAAATTATAGATTTCAACACGGTGACATCAAACAATTTCTCACCAAATGAACAACGCAAATGCATAGTAAATTCTCCATTACCCTAATTCCCACATACTATTCATCATACAACCCATTAGAAAATTAGAACGCCACCCTTACCTTGGATTGAAGGTATCCCTACGGAGTTCCGGTCGAATTTCGGTTTGACTTTCGGTCTACAATTTTCTCGCGGCAGTTTTTCTCTCAAGCCTATTCCTCTTTTTCTTCCTCTTTTCACGTATACTATTGTTTTCCCTTTTCTTCTCCTTGTTTTCTAACAACCTCTCCAAAAATCTAATTTCTTATTATTTATAATAACTAATAATTATATTTCTCTTATTGGACATATTTCTCTACACCTCTCTTTCTACTAATTTCAACCATCTAAGCCCAACAAATTATTCTAATTTGATTATTATTACAAATAGTCAACTATTATTATTATTATTATTATTATTATTATTATTATTACTATTATTATTATTATTACTATTATTATTATTATTATCATTATTATCTATCGGCTAGTCAACAATTAATCCAATTAACGTCTCTTATAATAATTCCGATAATTTCCAACTTCGACTAATTCCAATAAATAATTTCTTATATAATTTAATTAAATAATTAATTAAATTTCAGGCGTTACAAATAATAAACTTGAGTTGCAGCTTTTGGGAAAATAAAAGGATCAAACTTACTATATTTTCTCCCCTTATGAACTTCTACAATCTTATACTGACGATGTATTCGCATCCCATGTCTTGAAGGTTCAAACCAATCACGGTAAAATAAAACCAACTTTTTTGTTGTTTGACTTGGCCATTCAAATTCTAGAATCTGTAATAACACCATAATAGTCATTTGAGGATTCATCTTGTCCTATTCCACTAACACACACTCTTGTTATATGTTGTTTTCCTTCACCCCAATAAGTTGTGTGGAATTTGTATCCATTTGAAAATAAATAGGCCAAGATTTCGCTAGTCTCAAAGGCCCCTTTCCAAATCATACAAGTCGAATTTTGTCCCTAAGTTTGTGATTCATCTTCACCTAGTCAAATAAATCAAGTCATATATATTAGTTTAGAAGAAAATTATACATCTTTGTTCTAACCCAAATATCCTAGAATATAACACAATAAAAATATGCATACGTACGTATTCTTTAAACCACCGTGGGAAGTCAGCTTCTAGTTGTTTATCAATAATATCGTCATTGAGATCCCCATACATACTTTTCAAACTTTGGACATACATACTACATAAGATATTGTTAAAAATTAGTGTCAATATTAGTTGAATAAATATAAATATATTTATTATTGCTCAATACTTACTCAATAAATGGCTTAACCTCTTTGCAATTTAAGAGAACGTGTAGTTGGGCAGCTGCCATTTCTCTATCCTTGAGCCAACTTTCACAGTATTTTCCCGCTGTTTGGCCATTTAAATGTTCAAAGATTGACAAAGTTGGTTGAATATTGTCTTGATGAATCCCCTTGTTTATGCCAATAGTACTCGAGTATTGAGTAACTCTAAACGTGTCTGAATTATCCAAAACAATTAAAATATGAGTTGTAATTACTCAAAATTATTCTGACAACTCTATTGACAATTCTAACAACTCTATTGACAATTCTATTAAAATTAAAATTAACAAAAATCAACTATTTATCCAGGTGCTTATCTCTAATTCAAAACTTCTACAAAATTAAATTATATTAATAATTCTAAATTATTTTATTGTTATTATTATTATATGTGTTATAATATTTTACTAATGAATCATTATATATAAATCTGAAACAGGATTTTCAATTTAATCCATCATATATCGATCTGAGTTAGAAATCTCATCATGTCCTTTTTCACTAATAGCACTACTACAATAAGCAACATATATACTTGTAAGAATGCATACCAAGATGCTAACAAGGAAGCTATTTAACAATTTATATTATAGTTAATAACTAAAACAATATGTATTAGCATCTTGAGACACTATAATGGTTTTTTCCAATGACTTAGAATGTCGCTACAGTATAAAATAAAATAAACTATCAATTCTACGCAATTATCATATTTTCTGCTATAGTAGTAACTCAATCAAATTGATGTTGCTACAATGATATACATATGTCAACTGAAATCGCTATTGTACATGAATTTATTTATTTTCTTCTATTATCAAATCAATATGTATAAAATAAATAAAAACTCTACGATATATAATAAGTTGGATCCCCAATCATCTCTCAATTTCACCAATATATCAATTTCAAACACAATTAATCATCATATATTAAAATTTACTCATCAAACCTAACAATTTCAAAACCATAAAATTATAGATTTCAACACGGTGACATCAAACAATTTCTCACCAGCGAACAACCGCAAATGCATAGTAAATTCTCCATTACCCTAATTCCACATACTATTCATCATACAACCCATTAGAAAATTAGAACGCCACCCTTACCTTGGATTGAAGGTATCCTACGGAGTTCAATTCGGTTTGACTTTCGGTCTACAATTTTCTCATGTTTTCTCTCAAGCCTATTCCTCTTTTCTTCCTCTTTTCACGTATACTATTGTTTTCCTTTTCTTCTCCTTGTTTTAACAACCTCTCCAAAATCTAATTCTTATTATTTATAATAACTAATAATTATATTTCTCTTATTGGACATATTTCTCTACACCTCTCTTTCTACTAATTTCAACCATCTAAGCCCAACAAATTATTCTAATTTGATTATTATTACAAATAGTCAACTATTATTATTATTATTATTATTATTACTATTATTATTATTATTATTACTATTATTATTATTATCATTATTATCTATCGGCTAGTCAACAATTAATCCAATTAACGTCTCTTATAATAATTCCGATAATTTCCAACTTCGACTAATTCCAATAAATAATTTCTTATATAATTTAATTAAATAATTAATTAAATTTCCGGGCGTTACAAATAATAAACTTGAGTTGCAGCTTTTGGAAAAATAAAAGGATCAAACTTACTATATTTTCTCCCCTTATGAACTTCTACAATCTTATACTGACGATGTATTCGCATCCCATGTCTTGAAGGTTCAAACCAATCACGGTAAAATAAAACCAACTTTTTTGTTGTTTGACTTGGCCATTCAAATTCTAGAATCTCTGTAATAACACCATAATAGTCATTTGAGGATTCATCTTGTCCTATTCCACTAACACACACACTACTGTTATATGTTGTTTTTCCTTCACCCCAATAAGTTGTGTGGAATTTGTATCCATTTGAAAAATAAATAGGCCAAGATTTCGCTAGTCTCAAAGGCCCCCTTTCCAAATCATACAAGTCCGAATTTTGTCCCCTAAGTTTGTGATTCATCTTCACCTAGTCAAATAAATCAAGTCATATATATTAGTTTAGAAGAAAATTATACATCTTTGTTCTAACCCAAATATCCTAGAATATAACACAATAAAAATATGCATACGTACGTATTCTTTAAACCACCGTGGGAAGTCAGCTTCTAGTTGTTTATCAATAATATCGTCATTGAGATCCCCATACATACTTTTCAAACTTTGGACATACATACTACATAAGATATTGTTAAAAATTAGTGTCAATATTAGTTGAATAAATATAAATATATTTATTATTGCTCAATACTTACTCAATAAATGGCTTAACCTCTTTGCAATTTAAGAGAACGTGTAGTTGGCATTGCCATTTCTCTATCCTTGAGCCAACTTTCACATTTTCCATTGTTTGGCCATTTAAATGTTCAATGATTGACAAAGTTGGTTGAATATTGTCTTGATGAATCCCCTTGTTTATGCCAATAGTACTCGAGTATTGAGTAACTCTAAACGTGTCTGAATTATCCAAAACAATTAAAATATGAGTTGTAATTACTCAAAATTATTCTGACAACTCTATTGACAATTCTAACAACTCTATTGACAATTCTATTAAAATTAAAATTAACAAAAATCAACTATTTATCCAGGTGCTTATCTCTAATTCAAAACTTCTACAAAATTAAATTATATTAATAATTCTAAATTATTTTATTGTTATTATTATTATATGTGTTATAATATTTTACTAATGAATCATTATATATAAATCAAACAGATTTTCAATTTAATCCATCATATATCGATCTGAGTTAGAAATCTCATCATGTCCTTTTTCACTAATAGCACTACTACAATAAGCAACATATATACTTGTAAGAATGCATACCAAGATGCTAACAAGGAAGCTATTTAACAATTTATATTATAGTTAATAACTAAAACAATATGTATTAGCATCTTGAGACACTATAATGGTTTTTTCCAATGACTTAGAATGTCGCTCAGATATAAAATAAAATAAACTATCAATTCTACATAATTATCATATTTTCGCTATAGTAGTAACTCAATCAAATTGATGTTGCTACAATGATATACATATGTCAACTGAAATCGCTATTGTACATGAATTTATTTATTTTCTTCTATTATCAAATCAATATGTATAAAATAAATAAAAACTCTACGATATATAATAAGTTGGATCCCCAATCATCTCTCAATTTCACCAATATATCAATTTCAAACACAATTAATCATCATATATTAAAATTTACTCATCAAACCTAACAATTTCAAAACCATAAAAATTATAGATTTCAACACAGTGACATCAAACAATTTCTCACCAAACAGAACAACCGCAAATGCATAGTAAATTCTCCATTACCCTAATTCCCATACTATTCATCATACAACCCATTAGAAAATTAGAACGCCACCCTTACCTTGGATTGAAGGTATCCTACGGAGTTCGGTTAATTCGGTTTGACTTTCGGTCTACAATTTTCATGATTTTCTCTCAAGCCTATTCCTCTTTTCTTCCTCTTTTCACATATACTATTGTTTTCCTTTTCTTCTCCTTGTTTTCTAACAACCTCTCCAAAAATCTAATTCTTATTATTTATAATAACTAATAATTATATTTCTCTTATTGGACATATTTCTCTACACCTCTCTTTCTACTAATTTCAACCATCTAAGCCCAACAAATTATTCTAATTTGATTATTATTACAAATAGTCAACTATTATTATTATTATTATTATTATTATTATTATTATTATTATTATTATTATTATTATTATTACTATTATTATTATTATCATTATTATCTATCGGCTAGTCAACAATTAATCCAATTAACGTCTCTTATAATAATTCCGATAATTTCCAACTTCGACTAATTCCAATAAATAATTTCTTATATAATTTAATTAAATAATTAATTAAATTTCCGGGCGTTACAAATAATAAACTTGAGTTGCAGCTTTTGGAAAAATAAAAGGATCAAACTTACTATATTTTCTCCCCTTATGAACTTCTACAATCTTATACTGACGATGTATTCGCATCCCATGTCTTGAAGGTTCAAACCAATCACGGTAAAATAAAACCAACTTTTTTGTTGTTTGACTTGGCCATTCAAATTCTAGAATCTAATAACACCATAATAGTCATTTGAGGATTCATCTTGTCCTATTCCACTAACACACACACTTTGTTATATGTTGTTTTCCTTCACCCCAATAAGTTGTGTGGAATTTGTATCCATTTGAAAATAAATAGGCCAAGATTTCGCTAGTCTCAAAGGCCCCTTTCCAAATCATACAAGTCGAATTTTGTCCCTAAGTTTGTGATTCATCTTCACCTAGTCAAATAAATCAAGTCATATATATTAGTTTAGAAGAAAATTATACATCTTTGTTCTAACCCAAATATCCTAGAATATAACACAATAAAAATATGCATACGTACGTATTCTTTAAACCACCGTGGGAAGTCAACTTCTAGTTGTTTATCAATAATATCGTCATTGAGATCCCCATACATACTTTTCAAACTTTGGACATACATACTACATAAGATATTGTTAAAAATTAGTGTCAATATTAGTTGAATAAATATAAATATATTTATTATTGCTCAATACTTACTCAATAAATGGCTTAACCTCTTTGCAATTTAAGAGAACGTGTAGTTGGCATTGCCATTTCTCTATCCTTGAGCCAACTTTCACAGTATTTTCCCGCTGTTTGGCCATTTAAATGTTCAATGATTGACAAAGTTGGTTGAATATTGTCTTGATGAATCCCCTTGTTTATGCCAATAGTACTCGAGTATTGAGTAACTCTAAACGTGTCGAATTATCCAAAACAATTAAAATATGAGTTGTAATTACTCAAAATTATTCGACAACTCTATTGACAATTCTAACAACTCTATTGACAATTCTATTAAAATTAAAATTAACAAAAATCAACTATTTATCCAGGTGCTTATCTCTAATTCAAAACTTCTACAAAATTAAATTATATTAATAATTCTAAATTATTTTATTGTTATTATTATTATATGTGTTATAATATTTTACTAATGAATCATTATATATAAATCTGAAACAGGATTTTCAATTTAATCCATCATATATCGATCATGGTTAGAAATCTCATCATGTCCTTTTCACTAATAGCACTACTACAATAAGCAACATATATACTTGTAAGAATGCATACCAAGATGCTAACAAGGAAGCTATTTAACAATTTATATTATAGTTAATAACTAAAACAATATGTATTAGCATCTTGAGACACTATAATGGTTTTTTTTTCCAATGACTTAGAATGTCGCTACAGTATAAAATAAAATAAACTATCAATTCTACGCAATTATCATATTTTCTGCTATAGTAGTAACTCAATCAAATTGATGTTGCTACAATGATATACATATGTCAACTGAAATCGCTATTGTACATGAATTTATTTATTTTCTTCTATTATCAAATCAATATGTATAAAATAAATAAAAACTCTACGATATATAATAAGTTGGATCCCCAATCATCTCTCAATTTCACCAATATATCAATTTCAAACACAATTAATCATCATATATTAAAATTTACTCATCAAACCTAACAATTTCAAAACCATAAAAATTATAGATTTCAACACAGTGACATCAAACAATTTCTCACCAAACAGAACAACCGCAAATGCATAGTAAATTCTCCATTACCCTAATTCCCACATACTATTCATCATACAACCCATTAGAAAATTAGAACGCCACCCTTACCTTGGATTGAAGGTATCCCTACGGAGTTCGGTAATTCGGTTTGACTTTCGGTCTACAATTTTCTCGCGGCAGTTTTTCTCTCAAGCCTATTCCTCTTTTTCTTCCTCTTTTCACGTATACTATTGTTTTCCCTTTTCTTCTCCTTGTTTTCTAACAACCTCTCCAAAAATCTAATTTCTTATTATTTATAATAACTAATAATTATATTTCTCTTATTGGACATATTTCTCTACACCTCTCTTTCTACTAATTTCAACCATCTAAGCCCAACAAATTATTCTAATTTGATTATTATTACAAATAGTCAACTATTATTATTATTATTATTATTATTATTATTATTATTACTATTATTATTATTATTATTACTATTATTATTATTATCATTATTATCTATCGGCTAGTCAACAATTAATCCAATTAACGCCTCTTATAATAATTCCGATAATTTCCAACTTCGACTAATTCCAATAAATAATTTCTTATATAATTTAATTAAATAATTAATTAAATTTCCGGGCGTTACAAATAATAAACTTGAGTTGCAGCTTTTGGGAAAATAAAAGGATCAAACTTACTATATTTTCTCCCCTTATGAACTTCTACAATCTTATACTGACGATGTATTCGCATCCCATGTCTTGAAGGTTCAAACCAATCACGGTAAAATAAAACCAACTTTTTTGTTGTTTGACTTGGCCATTCAAATTCTAGAATCTCTGTAATAACACCATAATAGTCATTTGAGGATTCATCTTGTCCTATTCCACTAACACACACTCTTTTGTTATATGTTGTTTTCCTTCACCCCAATAAGTTGTGTGGAATTTGTATCCATTTGAAAATAAATAGGCCAAGATTTCGCTAGTCTCAAAGGCCCCTTTCCAAATCATACAAGTCGAATTTTGTCCCTAAGTTTGTGATTCATCTTCACCTAGTCAAATAAATCAAGTCATATATATTAGTTTAGAAGAAAATTATACATCTTTGTTCTAACCCAAATATCCTAGAATATAACACAATAAAAATATGCATACGTACGTATTCTTTAAACCACCGTGGAAGTCACTTCTAGTTGTTTATCAATAATATCGTCATTGAGATCCCCATACATACTTTTCAAACTTTGGACATACATACTACATAAGATATTGTTAAAAATTAGTGTCAATATTAGTTGAATAAATATAAATAATATTTATTATTGCTCAATACTTACTCAATAAATGGCTTAACCTCTTTGCAATTTAAGAGAACGTGTAGTTGGGCAGCTGCCATTTCTCTATCCTTGAGCCAACTTTCACAAGATTTTCCATTGTTTGGCCATTTAAATGTTCAAAGATTGACAAAGTTGGTTGAATATTGTCTTGATGAATCCCCTTGTTTATGCCAATAGTACTCGAGTATTGAGTAACTCTAAACGTGTCTGAATTATCCAAAACAATTAAAATATGAGTTGTAATTACTCAAAATTATTCTGACAACTCTATTGACAATTCTAACAACTCTATTGACAATTCTATTAAAATTAAAATTAACAAAAATCAACTATTTATCCAGGTGCTTATCTCTAATTCAAAACTTCTACAAAATTAAATTATATTAATAATTCTAAATTATTTTATTGTTATTATTATTATAAGTGTTATAATATTTTACTAATGAATCATTATATATAAATCAAACAGGATTTTCAATTTAATCCATCATATATCGATCTGAGTTAGAAATCTCATCATGTCCTTTTCACTAATAGCACTACTACAATAAGCAACATATATACTTGTAAGAATGCATACCAAGATGCTAACAAGGAAGCTATTTAACAATTTATATTATAGTTAATAACTAAAACAATATGTATTAGCATCTTGAGACACTATAATGGTTTTTTTTTCCAATGACTTAGAATGTCGCTACGTATAAAATAAAATAAACTATCAATTCTACGCAATTATCATATTTTCTGCTATAGTAGTAACTCAATCAAATTGATGTTGCTACAATGATATACATATGTCAACTGAAATCGCTATTGTACATGAATTTATTTATTTTCTTCTATTATCAAATCAATATGTATAAAATAAATAAAAACTCTACGATATATAATAAGTTGGATCCCCAATCATCTCTCAATTTCACCAATATATCAATTTCAAACACAATTAATCATCATATATTAAAATTTACTCATCAAACCTAACAATTTCAAAACCATAAAAATTATAGATTTCAACACAGTGACATCAAACAATTTCTCACCAAACAGAACAACCGCAAATGCATAGTAAATTCTCCATTACCCTAATTCCCACATACTATTCATCATACAACCCATTAGAAAATTAGAACGCCACCCTTACCTTGGATTGAAGGTATCCCTACGGAGTTCCGGTCGAATTTCGGTTTGACTTTCGGTCTACAATTTTCTCGCGGCAGTTTTTCTCTCAAGCCTATTCCTCTTTTTCTTCCTCTTTTCACGTATACTATTGTTTTCCCTTTTCTTCTCCTTGTTTTCTAACAACCTCTCCAAAAATCTAATTCTTATTATTTATAATAACTAATAATTATATTTCTCTTATTGGACATATTTCTCTACACCTCTCTTTCTACTAATTTCAACCATCTAAGCCCAACAAATTATTCTAATTTGATTATTATTACAAATAGTCAACTATTATTATTATTATTATTATTATTATTATTACTATTATTATTATTATTATTACTATTATTATTATTATCATTATTATCTATCGGCTAGTCAACAATTAATCCAATTAACGTCTCTTATAATAATTCCGATAATTTCCAACTTCGACTAATTCCAATAAATAATTTCTTATATAATTTAATTAAATAATTAATTAAATTTCCGGGCGTTACAAATAATAAACTTGAGTTGCAGCTTTTGGAAAAATAAAAGGATCAAACTTACTATATTTTCTCCCCTTATGAACTTCTACAATCTTATCTTGTGATGTATTCGCATCCCATGTCTTGAAGGTTCAAACCAATCACGGTAAAATAAAACCAACTTTTTTGTTGTTTGACTTGGCCATTCAAATTCTAGAATCTCTGTAATAACACCATAATAGTCATTTGAGGATTCATCTTGTCCTATTCCACTAACACACACACTACTGTTATATGTTGTTTTTCCTTCACCCCAATAAGTTGTGTGGAATTTGTATCCATTTGAAAAATAAATAGGCCAAGATTTCGCTAGTCTCAAAGGCCCCCTTTCCAAATCATACAAGTCAGAATTTTGTCCCCTAAGTTTGTGATTCATCTTCACCTAGTCAAATAAATCAAGTCATATATATTAGTTTAGAAGAAAATTATACATCTTTGTTCTAACCCAAATATCCTAGAATATAACACAATAAAAATATGCATACGTACGTATTCTTTAAACCACCGTGGGAAGTCAGCTTCTAGTTGTTTATCAATAATATCGTCATTGAGATCCCCATACATACTTTTCAAACTTTGGACATACATACTACATAAGATATTGTTAAAAATTAGTGTCAATATTAGTTGAATAAATATAAATAATATTTATTATTGCTCAATACTTACTCAATAAATGGCTTAACCTCTTTGCAATTTAAGAGAACGTGTAGTTGGGCATCTGCCATTTCTCTATCCTTGAGCCAACTTTCACAGTATTTTCCCTCTGTTTGGCCATTTAAATGTTCAAAGATTGACAAAGTTGGTTGAATATTGTCTTGATGAATCCCCTTGTTTATGCCAATAGTACTCGAGTATTGAGTAACTCTAAACGTGTCTGAATTATCCAAAACAATTAAAATATGAGTTGTAATTACTCAAAATTATTCTGACAACTCTATTGACAATTCTAACAACTCTATTGACAATTCTATTAAAATTAAAATTAACAAAAATCAACTATTTATCCAGGTGCTTATCTCTAATTCAAAACTTCTACAAAATTAAATTATATTAATAATTCTAAATTATTTTATTGTTATTATTATTATAAGTGTTATAATATTTTACTAATGAATCATTATATATAAATCTGAAACAGGATTTTCAATTTAATCCATCATATATCGATACAGTAGTTAGAAATCTCATCATGTCCTTTTTCACTAATAGCACTACTACAATAAGCAACATATATACTTGTAAGAATGCATACCAAGATGCTAACAAGGAAGCTATTTAACAATTTATATTATAGTTAATAACTAAAACAATATGTATTAGCATCTTGAGACACTATAATGGTTTTTTTTTCCAATGACTTAGAATGTCGCTACAGTATAAAATAAAATAAACTATCAATTCTACGCAATTATCATATTTTCTGCTATAGTAGTAACTCAATCAAATTGATGTTGCTACAATGATATACATATTTCAACTGAAATCGCTATTGTACATGAATTTATTTATTTTCTTCTATTATCAAATCAATATGTATAAAATAAATAAAAACTCTACGATATATAATAAGTTGGATCCCCAATCATCTCTCAATTTCACCAATATATCAATTTCAAACACAATTAATCATCATATATTAAAATTTACTCATCAAACCTAACAATTTCAAAACCATAAAAATTATAGATTTCAACACAGTGACATCAAACAATTTCTCACCAAACAGAACAACCGCAAATCCATAGTAAATTCTCCATTACCCTAATTCCCACATACTATTCATCATACAACCCATTAGAAAATTAGAGCCACCCTTACCTTGGATTGAAGGTATCCCTCGGAGTTCGGTCAATTCGGTTTGACTTTCGGTCTACAATTTTCATGGCAGTTTTCTCTCAAGCCTATTCCTCTTTTTCTTCCTCTTTTCACGTATACTATTGTTTTCCCTTTTCTTCTCCTTGTTTTCTAACAACCTCTCCAAAAATCTAATTTCTTATTATTTATAATAACTAATAATTATATTTCTCTTATTGGACATATTTCTCTACACCTCTCTTTCTACTAATTTCAACCATCTAAGCCCAACAAATTATTCTAATTTGATTATTATTACAAATAGTCAACTATTATTATTATTATTATTACTGTTATTATTATTATTATTACTATTATTATTATTATCATTATTATCTATCGGCTAGTCAACAATTAATCCAATTAACGCCTCTTATAATAATTCGATAATTTCCAACCGACTAATTCAATAAATAATTTCTTATATAATTTAATTAAATAATTAATTAAATTTCCTAAATAATAAACTTGAGTTGCACTTTTGGGAAAATAAAAGGATCAAACTTACTATATTTTCTCCCTTATGAACTTCTACAATCTTATCTTGTGATGTATTCGCATCCCATGTCTTGAAGGTTCAAACCAATCACGGTAAAATAAAACCAACTTTTTGTTGTTTGACTTGGCCATTCAAATTCTAGAATCTCTGTAATAACACCATAATAGTCATTTGAGGATTCATCTTGTCCTATTCCACTAACACACACTCTTGTTATATGTTGTTTTCCTTCACCCCAATAAGTTGTGTGGAATTTGTATCCATTTGAAAAATAAATAGGCCAAGATTTCGCTAGTCTCAAAGGCCCCCTTTCCAAATCATACAAGTCAGAATTTTGTCCCCTAAGTTTGTGATTCATCTTCACCTAGTCAAATAAATCAAGTCATATATATTAGTTTAGAAGAAAATTATACATCTTTGTTCTAACCCAAATATCCTAGAATATAACACAATAAAAATATGCATACGTACGTATTCTTTAAACCACCGTGGGAAGTCAGCTTCTAGTTGTTTATCAATAATATCGTCATTGAGATCCCCATACATACTTTTCAAACTTTGGACATACATACTACATAAGATATTGTTAAAATTAGTGTCAATATTAGTTGAATAAATATAAATAATATTTATTATTGCTCAATACTTACTCAATAAATGGCTTAACCTCTTTGCAATTTAAGAGAGCGTGTAGTTAGGCTGCCATTTCTCTATCCTTGAGCCAACTTTCACATATTTTCCATTGTTTGGCCATTTAAATGTTCAAAGATTGACAAAGTTGGTTGAATATTGTCTTGATGAATCCCTTGTTTATGCCAATAGTACTCGAGTATTGAGTAACTCTAAGCGTGTCTGAATTATCCAAAACAATTAAAATATGAGTTGTAATTACTCAAAATTATTACGACAACTCTATTGACAATTCTAACAACTCTATTGACAATTCTATTAAAATTAAAATTAACAAAAATCAACTATTTATCCAGGTGCTTATCTCTAATTCAAAACTTCTACAAAATTAAATTATATTAATAATTCTAAATTATTTTATTGTTATTATTATTATAAGTGTTATAATATTTTACTAATGAATCATTATATATAAATCAAACAGGATTTTCAATTTAATCCATCATATATCGATCTGATGGTTAGAAATCTCATCATGTCCTTTTTCACTAATAGCACTACTACAATAAGCAACATATATACTTGTAAGAATGCATACCAAGATGCTAACAAGGAAGCTATTTAACAATTTATATTATAGTTAATAACTAAAACAATATGTATTAGCATCTTGAGACACTATAATGGTTTTTCCAATGACTTAGAATGTCGCTACAGTATAAAATAAAATAAACTATCAATTCTACATAATTATCATATTTTCGCTATAGTAGTAACTCAATCAAATTGATGTTGCTACAATGATATACATATTTCAACTGAAATCGCTATTGTACATGAATTTATTTATTTTCTTCTATTATCAAATCAATATGTATAAAATAAATAAAAACTCTACGATATATAATAAGTTGGATCCCCAATCATCTCTCAATTTCACCAATATATCAATTTCAAACACAATTAATCATCATATATTAAAATTTACTCATCAAACCTAACAATTTCAAAACCATAAAATTATAGATTTCAACACGGTGACATCAAACAATTTCTCACCAAAGAACAACAAATGCATAGTAAATTCTCCATTACCCTAATTCTCACATACTATTCATCATACAACCCATTAGAAAATTAGAGCCACCCTTACCTTGGATTGAAGGTATCCCTACGGAGTTCCGGTCGAATTTCGGTTTGACTTTCGGTCTACAATTTTCTCGCGGCAGTTTTTCTCTCAAGCCTATTCCTCTTTTTCTTCCTCTTTTCACGTATACTATTGTTTTCCCTTTTCTTCTCCTTGTTTTCTAACAACCTCTCCAAAAATCTAATTTCTTATTATTTATAATAACTAATAATTATATTTCTCTTATTGGACATATTTCTCTACACCTCTCTTTCTACTAATTTCAACCATCTAAGCCCAACAAATTATTCTAATTTGATTATTATTACAAATAGTCAACTATTATTATTATTATTATTATTATTATTATTATTATTATTACTATTATTATTATTATTATTACTATTATTATTATTATCATTATTATCTATCGGCTAGTCAACAATTAATCCAATTAACGCCTCTTATAATAATTCCGATAATTTCCAACTTCGACTAATTCCAATAAATAATTTCTTATATAATTTAATTAAATAATTAATTAAATTTCCGGGCGTTACAAATAATAAACTTGAGTTGCAGCTTTTGGGAAAATAAAAGGATCAAACTTACTATATTTTCTCCCCTTATGAACTTCTACAATCTTATACTGACGATGTATTCGCATCCCATGTCTTGAAGGTTCAAACCAATCACGGTAAAATAAAACCAACTTTTTTGTTGTTTGACTTGGCCATTCAAATTCTAGAATCTCTGTAATAACACCATAATAGTCATTTGAGGATTCATCTTGTCCTATTCCACTAACACACTTGTTATATGTTGTTTTCCTTCACCCCAATAAGTTGTGTGGAATTTGTATCCATTTGAAAATAAATAGGCCAAGATTTCGCTAGTCTCAAAGGCCCCTTTCCAAATCATACAAGTCGAATTTTGTCCCTAAGTTTGTGATTCATCTTCACCTAGTCAAATAAATCAAGTCATATATATTAGTTTAGAAGAAAATTATACATCTTTGTTCTAACCCAAATATCCTAGAATATAACACAATAAAAATATGCATACGTCGTATTCTTTAAACCACCGTGGGAAACTTCTAGTTGTTTATCAATAATATCGTCATTGAGATCCCCATACATACTTTTCAAACTTTGGACATACATACTACATAAGATATTGTTAAAAATTAGTGTCAATATTAGTTGAATAAATATAAATAATATTTATTATTGCTCAATACTTACTCAATAAATGGCTTAACCTCTTTGCAATTTAAGAGAGCGTGTAGTTAGGCATTGCCATTTCTCTATCCTTGAGCCAACTTTCACGATATTTTCCATTGTTTGGCCATTTAAATGTTCAAAGATTGACAAAGTTGGTTGAATATTGTCTTGATGAATCCCTTGTTTATGCCAATAGTACTCGAGTATTGAGTAACTCTAAGCGTGTCGAATTATCCAAAACAATTAAAATATGAGTTGTAATTACTCAAAATTATTCGACAACTCTATTGACAATTCTAACAACTCTATTGACAATTCTATTAAAATTAAAATTAACAAAAATCAACTATTTATCCGGTGCTTATCTCTAATTCAAAACTTCTACAAAATTAAATTATATTAATAATTCTAAATTATTTTATTGTTATTATTATTATAAGTGTTATAATATTTTACTAATGAATCATTATATATAAATCAAAAGGATTTTCAATTTAATCCATCATATATCGATCTGAGTTAGAAATCTCATCATGTCCTTTTCACTAATAGCACTACTACAATAAGCAACATATATACTTGTAAGAATGCATACCAAGATGCTAACAAGGAAGCTATTTAACAATTTATATTATAGTTAATAACTAAAACAATATGTATTAGCATCTTGAGACACTATAATGGTTTTTTTTTCCAATGACTTAGAATGTCGCTACTGTATAAAATAAAATAAACTATCAATTCTATAATTATCATATTTTCTGCTATAGTAGTAACTCAATCAAATTGATGTTGCTACAATGATATACATATGTCAACTGAAATCGCTATTGTACATGAATTTATTTATTTTCTTCTATTATCAAATCAATATGTATAAAATAAATAAAAACTCTACGATATATAATAAGTTGGATCCCCAATCATCTCTCAATTTCACCAATATATCAATTTCAAACACAATTAATCATCATATATTAAAATTTACTCATCAAACCTAACAATTTCAAAACCATAAAATTATAGATTTCAACACGGTGACATCAAACAATTTCTCACCAAACAGAACAACCGCAAATGCATAGTAAATTCTCCATTACCCTAATTCCCACATACTATTCATCATACAACCCATTAGAAAATTAGAACGCCACCCTTACCTTGGATTGAAGGTATCCCTACGGAGTTCGGTTAATTCGGTTTGACTTTCGGTCTACAATTTTCTCGTTTTCTCTCAAGCCTATTCCTCTTTTCTTCCTCTTTTCACGTATACTATTGTTTTCCCTTTTCTTCTCCTTGTTTTCTAACAACCTCTCCAAAAATCTAATTCTTATTATTTATAATAACTAATAATTATATTTCTCTTATTGGACATATTTCTCTACACCTCTCTTTCTACTAATTTCAACCATCTAAGCCCAACAAATTATTCTAATTTGATTATTATTACAAATAGTCAACTATTATTATTATTATTATTATTATTATTACTATTATTATTATTATTATTATTATTATTATTATCATTATTATCTATCGGCTAGTCAACAATTAATCCAATTAACGTCTCTTATAATAATTCCGATAATTTCCAACTTCGACTAATTCCAATAAATAATTTCTTATATAATTTAATTAAATAATTAATTAAATTTCCCAAATAATAAACTTGAGTTGCACTTTTGGAAAATAAAAGGATCAAACTTACTATATTTTCTCCCTTATGAACTTCTACAATCTTATCGACGATGTATTCGCATCCCATGTCTTGAAGGTTCAAACCAATCACGGTAAAATAAAACCAACTTTTTGTTGTTTGACTTGGCCATTCAAATTCTAGAATCTCTGTAATAACACCATAATAGTCATTTGAGGATTCATCTTGTCCTATTCCACTAACACACACTCTTGTTATATGTTGTTTTCCTTCACCCCAATAAGTTGTGTGGAATTTGTATCCATTTGAAAATAAATAGGCCAAGATTTCGCTAGTCTCAAAGGCCCCTTTCCAAATCATACAAGTCGAATTTTGTCCCTAAGTTTGTGATTCATCTTCACCTAGTCAAATAAATCAAGTCATATATATTAGTTTAGAAGAAAATTATACATCTTTGTTCTAACCCAAATATCCTAGAATATAACACAATAAAAATATGCATACGTCGTATTCTTTAAAACCGTGGGAAGTCGACTTCTAGTTGTTTATCAATAATATCGTCATTGAGATCCCCATACATACTTTTCAAACTTTGGACATACATACTACATAAGATATTGTTAAAAATTAGTGTCAATATTAGTTGAATAAATATAAATAATATTTATTATTGCTCAATACTTACTCAATAAATGGCTTAACCTCTTTGCAATTTAAGAGAGCGTGTAGTTGGGCATTGCCATTTCTCTATCCTTGAGCCAACTTTCACGATATTTTCCATTGTTTGGCCATTTAAATGTTCAAAGATTGACAAAGTTGGTTGAATATTGTCTTGATGAATCCCCTTGTTTATGCCAATAGTACTCGAGTATTGAGTAACTCTAAACGTGTCTGAATTATCCAAAACAATTAAAATATGAGTTGTAATTACTCAAAATTATTCTGACAACTCTATTGACAATTCTAACAACTCTATTGACAATTCTATTAAAATTAAAATTAACAAAAATCAACTATTTATCCAGGTGCTTATCTCTAATTCAAAACTTCTACAAAATTAAATTACATTAATAATTCTAAATTATTTTATTGTTATTATTATTATAAGTGTTATAATATTTTACTAATGAATCATTATATATAAATCAAACAGGATTTTCAATTTAATCCATCATATATCGATCTGAGTTAGAAATCTCATCATGTCCTTTTCACTAATAGCACTACTACAATAAGCAACATATATACTTGTAAGAATGCATACCAAGATGCTAACAAGGAAGCTATTTAACAATTTATATTATAGTTAATAACTAAAACAATATGTATTAGCATCTTGAGACACTATAATGGTTTTTTCCAATGACTTAGAATGTCGCTCTGATATAAAATAAAATAAACTATCAATTCTACATAATTATCATATTTTGCTATAGTAGTAACTCAATCAAATTGATGTTGCTACAATGATATACATATTTCAACTGAAATCGCTATTGTACATGAATTTATTTATTTTCTTCTATTATCAAATCAATATGTATAAAATAAATAAAAACTCTACGATATATAATAAGTTGGATCCCCAATCATCTCTCAATTTCACCAATATATCAATTTCAAACACAATTAATCATCATATATTAAAATTTACTCATCAAACCTAACAATTTCAAAACCATAAAATTATAGATTTCAACACGGTGACATCAAACAATTTCTCACCAAGCAGAACAACCGCAAATCCATAGTAAATTCTCCATTACCCTAATTCCACATACTATTCATCATACAACCCATTAGAAAATTAGAGCACCCTTACCTTGGATTGAAGGTATCCCTCGGAGTTCAATTCGGTTTGACTTTCGGTCTACAATTTTCTCATGTTTTCTCTCAAGCCTATTCCTCTTTTTCTTCCTCTTTTCACGTATACTATTGTTTTCCCTTTTCTTCTCCTTGTTTTCTAACAACCTCTCCAAAAATCTAATTTCTTATTATTTATAATAACTAATAATTATATTTCTCTTATTGGACATATTTCTCTACACCTCTCTTTCTACTAATTTCAACCATCTAAGCCCAACAAATTATTCTAATTTGATTATTATTACAAATAGTCAACTATTATTATTATTATTATTATTATTATTATTATTATTATTACTATTATTATTATTATCATTATTATCTATCGGCTAGTCAACAATTAATCCAATTAACGCCTCTTATAATAATTCCGATAATTTCCAACTTCGACTAATTCCAATAAATAATTTCTTATATAATTTAATTAAATAATTAATTAAATTTCCGGGCGTTACAAATAATAAACTTGAGTTGCAGCTTTTGGGAAAATAAAAGGATCAAACTTACTATATTTTCTCCCCTTATGAACTTCTACAATCTTATACTGACGATGTATTCGCATCCCATGTCTTGAAGGTTCAAACCAATCACGGTAAAATAAAACCAACTTTTTTGTTGTTTGACTTGGCCATTCAAATTCTAGAATCTCTGTAATAACACCATAATAGTCATTTGAGGATTCATCTTGTCCTATTCCACTAACACACACACTACTGTTATATGTTGTTTTTCCTTCACCCCAATAAGTTGTGTGGAATTTGTATCCATTTGAAAAATAAATAGGCCAAGATTTCGCTAGTCTCAAAGGCCCCCTTTCCAAATCATACAAGTCAGAATTTTGTCCCCTAAGTTTGTGATTCATCTTCACCTAGTCAAATAAATCAAGTCATATATATTAGTTTAGAAGAAAATTATACATCTTTGTTCTAACCCAAATATCCTAGAATATAACACAATAAAAATATGCATACGTACGTATTCTTTAAACCACCGTGGGAAGTCAGCTTCTAGTTGTTTATCAATAATATCGTCATTGAGATCCCCATACATACTTTTCAAACTTTGGACATACATACTACATAAGATATTGTTAAAAATTAGTGTCAATATTAGTTGAATAAATATAAATAATATTTATTATTGCTCAATACTTACTCAATAAATGGCTTAACCTCTTTGCAATTTAAGAGTAGTTGGGCGTTGCCATTTCTCTATCCTTGAGCCAACTTTCACGATATTTTCCATTGTTTGGCCATTTAAATGTTCAAAGATTGACAAAGTTGGTTGAATATTGTCTTGATGAATCCCCTTGTTTATGCCAATAGTACTCGAGTATTGAGTAACTCTAAACGTGTCTGAATTATCCAAAACAATTAAAATATGAGTTGTAATTACTCAAAATTATTCTGACAACTCTATTGACAATTCTAACAACTCTATTGACAATTCTATTAAAATTAAAATTAACAAAAATCAACTATTTATCCAGGTGCTTATCTCTAATTCAAAACTTCTACAAAATTAAATTACATTAATAATTCTAAATTATTTTATTGTTATTATTATTATAAGTGTTATAATATTTTACTAATGAATCATTATATATAAATCAAACAGATTTTCAATTTAATCCATCATATATCGATCTGATGGTTAGAAATCTCATCATGTCCTTTTCACTAATAGCACTACTACAATAAGCAACATATATACTTGTAAGAATGCATACCAAGATGCTAACAAGGAAGCTATTTAACAATTTATATTATAGTTAATAACTAAAACAATATGTATTAGCATCTTGAGACACTATAATGGTTTTTTCCAATGACTTAGAATGTCGCTAATATAAAATAAAATAAACTATCAATTCTACGCAATTATCATATTTTCGCTATAGTAGTAACTCAATCAAATTGATGTTGCTACAATGATATACATATTTCAACTGAAATCGCTATTGTACATGAATTTATTTATTTTCTTCTATTATCAAATCAATATGTATAAAATAAATAAAAACTCTACGATATATAATAAGTTGGATCCCCAATCATCTCTCAATTTCACCAATATATCAATTTCAAACACAATTAATCATCATATATTAAAATTTACTCATCAAACCTAACAATTTCAAAACCATAAAAATTATAGATTTCAACACAGTGACATCAAACAATTTCTCACCAAAGAACAACAAATGCATAGTAAATTCTCCATTACCCTAATTCTCACATACTATTCATCATACAACCCATTAGAAAATTAGAGCACCCTTACCTTGGATTGAAGGTATCCCTACGGAGTTCGGTTAATTCGGTTTGACTTTTGGTCTACAATTTTCTGGCAGTTTTCTCTCAAGCCTATTCCTCTTTTCTTCCTCTTTTCACGTATACTATTGTTTTCCTTTTCTTCTCCTTGTTTTCTAACAACCTCTCCAAAATCTAATTTCTTATTATTTATAATAACTAATAATTATATTTCTCTTATTGGACATATTTCTCTACACCTCTTTCTACTAATTTCAACCATCTAAGCCCAACAAATTATTCTAATTTGATTATTATTACAAATAGTCAACTATTATTATTATTATTATTATTATTATTATTATTATTATTATTATTATTATTATTACTATTATTATTATTATCATTATTATCTATCGGCTAGTCAACAATTAATCCAATTAACGCCTCTTATAATAATTCGATAATTTCCAACCGACTAATTCAATAAATAATTTCTTATATAATTTAATTAAATAATTAATTAAATTTTAAATAATAAACTTGAGACTTTTGGGAAAATAAAAGGATCAAACTTACTATATTTTCTCCCCTTATGAACTTCTACAATCTTATACTGACGATGTATTCGCATCCCATGTCTTGAAGGTTCAAACCAATCACGGTAAAATAAAACCAACTTTTTTGTTGTTTGACTTGGCCATTCAAATTCTAGAATCTCTGTAATAACACCATAATAGTCATTTGAGGATTCATCTTGTCCTATTCCACTAACACACACACTACTGTTATATGTTGTTTTTCCTTCACCCCAATAAGTTGTGTGGAATTTGTATCCATTTGAAAAATAAATAGGCCAAGATTTCGCTAGTCTCAAAGGCCCCCTTTCCAAATCATACAAGTCAGAATTTTGTCCCCTAAGTTTGTGATTCATCTTCACCTAGTCAAATAAATCAAGTCATATATATTAGTTTAGAAGAAAATTATACATCTTTGTTCTAACCCAAATATCCTAGAATATAACACAATAAAAATATGCATACGTACGTATTCTTTAAACCACCGTGGGAAGTCAACTTCTAGTTGTTTATCAATAATATCGTCATTGAGATCCCCATACATACTTTTCAAACTTTGGACATACATACTACATAAGATATTGTTAAAAATTAGTGTCAATATTAGTTGAATAAATATAAATAATATTTATTATTGCTCAATACTTACTCAATAAATGGCTTAACCTCTTTGCAATTTAAGAGAGCGTGTAGTTGGCATTGCCATTTCTCTATCCTTGAGCCAACTTTCACAGTATTTTCCCTCTGTTTGGCCATTTAAATGTTCAAAGATTGACAAAGTTGGTTGAATATTGTCTTGATGAATCCCCTTGTTTATGCCAATAGTACTCGAGTATTGAGTAACTCTAAACGTGTCTGAATTATCCAAAACAATTAAAATATGAGTTGTAATTACTCAAAATTATTCTGACAACTCTATTGACAATTCTAACAACTCTATTGACAATTCTATTAAAATTAAAATTAACAAAAATCAACTATTTATCCAGGTGCTTATCTCTAATTCAAAACTTCTACAAAATTAAATTATATTAATAATTCTAAATTATTTTATTGTTATTATTATTATAAGTGTTATAATATTTTACTAATGAATCATTATATATAAATCAAACAGGATTTTCAATTTAATCCATCATATATCGATCTGATGGTTAGAAATCTCATCATGTTTTTCACTAATAGCACTACTACAATAAGCAACATATATACTTGTAAGAATGCATACCAAGATGCTAACAAGGAAGCTATTTAACAATTTATATTATAGTTAATAACTAAAACAATATGTATTAGCATCTTGAGACACTATAATGGTTTTTCCAATGACTTAGAATGTCGCTGTATAAAATAAAATAAACTATCAATTCTACGCAATTATCATATTTTCGCTATAGTAGTAACTCAATCAAATTGATGTTGCTACAATGATATACATATTTCAACTGAAATCGCTATTGTACATGAATTTATTTATTTTCTTCTATTATCAAATCAATATGTATAAAATAAATAAAAACTCTACGATATATAATAAGTTGGATCCCCAATCATCTCTCAATTTCACCAATATATCAATTTCAAACACAATTAATCATCATATATTAAAATTTACTCATCAAACCTAACAATTTCAAAACCATAAAAATTATAGATTTCAACACAGTGACATCAAACAATTTCTCACCAAACAGAACAACCGCAAATGCATAGTAAATTCTCCATTACCCTAATTCTCACATACTATTCATCATACAACCCATTAGAAAATTAGAACGCCACCTTACCTTGGATTGAAGGTATCCCTACGGAGTTCGGTTAATTCGGTTTGACTTTCGGTCTACAATTTTCATGCGTTTTTCTCTCAAGCCTATTCCTCTTTTCTTCCTCTTTTCACGTATACTATTGTTTTCCCTTTTCTTCTCCTTGTTTTCTAACAACCTCTCCAAAAATCTAATTTCTTATTATTTATAATAACTAATAATTATATTTCTCTTATTGGACATATTTCTCTACACCTCTTTCTACTAATTTCAACCATCTAAGCCCAACAAATTATTCTAATTTGATTATTATTACAAATAGTCAACTATTATTATTATTATTATTATTATTATTATTATTACTATTATTATTATTATTATTACTATTATTATTATTATCATTATTATCTATCGGCTAGTCAACAATTAATCCAATTAACGCCTCTTATAATAATTCGATAATTTCCAACCGACTAATTCAATAAATAATTTCTTATATAATTTAATTAAATAATTAATTAAATTTCGGCCTAAATAATAAACTTGAGTTGCACTTTTGGGAAAATAAAAGGATCAAACTTACTATATTTTCTCCCCTTATGAACTTCTACAATCTTATACTGACGATGTATTCGCATCCCATGTCTTGAAGGTTCAAACCAATCACGGTAAAATAAAACCAACTTTTTGTTGTTTGACTTGGCCATTCAAATTCTAGAATCTGTAATAACACCATAATAGTCATTTGAGGATTCATCTTGTCCTATTCCACTAACACACACTCTTGTTATATGTTGTTTTCCTTCACCCCAATAAGTTGTGTGGAATTTGTATCCATTTGAAAATAAATAGGCCAAGATTTCGCTAGTCTCAAAGGCCCCTTTCCAAATCATACAAGTCGAATTTTGTCCCTAAGTTTGTGATTCATCTTCACCTAGTCAAATAAATCAAGTCATATATATTAGTTTAGAAGAAAATTATACATCTTTGTTCTAACCCAAATATCCTAGAATATAACACAATAAAATATGCATACGTCGTATTCTTTAAACCACCGTGGAAGTCGACTTCTAGTTGTTTATCAATAATATCGTCATTGAGATCCCCATACATACTTTTCAAACTTTGGACATACATACTACATAAGATATTGTTAAAAATTAGTGTCAATATTAGTTGAATAAATATAAATATATTTATTATTGCTCAATACTTACTCAATAAATGGCTTAACCTCTTTGCAATTTAAGAGCGTGTAGTTGGGCATGCCATTTCTCTATCCTTGAGCCAACTTTCACATATTTTCCATTGTTTGGCCATTTAAATGTTCAAAGATTGACAAAGTTGGTTGAATATTGTCTTGATGAATCCCTTGTTTATGCCAATAGTACTCGAGTATTGAGTAACTCTAAGCGTGTCGAATTATCCAAAACAATTAAAATATGAGTTGTAATTACTCAAAATTATTCGACAACTCTATTGACAATTCTAACAACTCTATTGACAATTCTATTAAAATTAAAATTAACAAAAATCAACTATTTATCCGGTGCTTATCTCTAATTCAAAACTTCTACAAAATTAAATTATATTAATAATTCTAAATTATTTTATTGTTATTATTATTATAAGTGTTATAATATTTTACTAATGAATCATTATATATAAATCGAAACAGGATTTTCAATTTAATCCATCATATATCGATCTGATGGTTAGAAATCTCATCATGTCCTTTTCACTAATAGCACTACTACAATAAGCAACATATATACTTGTAAGAATGCATACCAAGATGCTAACAAGGAAGCTATTTAACAATTTATATTATAGTTAATAACTAAAACAATATGTATTAGCATCTTGAGACACTATAATGGTTTTTCCAATGACTTAGAATGTCGCTACGTATAAAATAAAATAAACTATCAATTCTACGCAATTATCATATTTTCGCTATAGTAGTAACTCAATCAAATTGATGTTGCTACAATGATATACATATTTCAACTGAAATCGCTATTGTACATGAATTTATTTATTTTCTTCTATTATCAAATCAATATGTATAAAATAAATAAAACTCTACGATATATAATAAGTTGGATCCCCAATCATCTCTCAATTTCACCAATATATCAATTTCAAACACAATTAATCATCATATATTAAAATTTACTCATCAAACCTAACAATTTCAAAACCATAAAATTATAGATTTCAACACGGTGACATCAAACAATTTCTCACCAAAGAACAACCGCAAATGCATAGTAAATTCTCCATTACCCTAATTCTCACATACTATTCATCATACAACCCATTAGAAAATTAGAACGCCACCCTTACCTTGGATTGAAGGTATCCCTACGGAGTTCGGTTAATTCGGTTTGACTTTCGGTCTACAATTTTCTGGCGTTTTCTCTCAAGCCTATTCCTCTTTTCTTCCTCTTTTCACGTATACTATTGTTTTCCTTTTCTTCTCCTTGTTTTCTAACAACCTCTCCAAAATCTAATTTCTTATTATTTATAATAACTAATAATTATATTTCTCTTATTGGACATATTTCTCTACACCTCTCTACTAATTTCAACCATCTAAGCCCAACAAATTATTCTAATTTGATTATTATTACAAATAGTCAACTATTATTATTATTATTATTATTATTATTATTATTATTATTATTATTATTATTATTATTACTATTATTATTATTATCATTATTATCTATCGGCTAGTCAACAATTAATCCAATTAACGCCTCTTATAATAATTCGATAATTTCCAACCGACTAATTCAATAAATAATTTCTTATATAATTTAATTAAATAATTAATTAAATTTCGGCAAATAATAAACTTGAGTTGCGACTTTTGGGAAAATAAAAGGATCAAACTTACTATATTTTCTCCCCTTATGAACTTCTACAATCTTATACTGACGATGTATTCGCATCCCATGTCTTGAAGGTTCAAACCAATCACGGTAAAATAAAACCAACTTTTTTTGTTGTTTGACTTGGCCATTCAAATTCTAGAATCTCTGTAATAACACCATAATAGTCATTTGAGGATTCATCTTGTCCTATTCCACTAACACACACACTACTGTTATATGTTGTTTTTCCTTCACCCCAATAAGTTGTGTGGAATTTGTATCCATTTGAAAAATAAATAGGCCAAGATTTCGCTAGTCTCAAAGGCCCCCTTTCCAAATCATACAAGTCAGAATTTTGTCCCCTAAGTTTGTGATTCATCTTCACCTAGTCAAATAAATCAAGTCATATATATTAGTTTAGAAGAAAATTATACATCTTTGTTCTAACCCAAATATCCTAGAATATAACACAATAAAAATATGCATACGTACGTATTCTTTAAACCACCGTGGGAAGTCAGCTTCTAGTTGTTTATCAATAATATCGTCATTGAGATCCCCATACATACTTTTCAAACTTTGGACATACATACTACATAAGATATTGTTAAAAATTAGTGTCAATATTAGTTGAATAAATATAAATAATATTTATTATTGCTCAATACTTACTCAATAAATGGCTTAACCTCTTTGCAATTTAAGAGAACGTGTAGTTGGGCAGCTGCCATTTCTCTATCCTTGAGCCAACTTTCACAGTATTTTCCCGCTGTTTGGCCATTTAAATGTTCAAAGATTGACAAAGTTGGTTGAATATTGTCTTGATGAATCCCCTTGTTTATGCCAATAGTACTCGAGTATTGAGTAACTCTAAACGTGTCTGAATTATCCAAAACAATTAAAATATGAGTTGTAATTACTCAAAATTATTCTGACAACTCTATTGACAATTCTAACAACTCTATTGACAATTCTATTAAAATTAAAATTAACAAAAATCAACTATTTATCCAGGTGCTTATCTCTAATTCAAAACTTCTACAAAATTAAATTATATTAATAATTCTAAATTATTTTATTGTTATTATTATTATAAGTGTTATAATATTTTACTAATGAATCATTATATATAAATCTGAAACAGGATTTTCAATTTAATCCATCATATATCGATACAGTAGTTAGAAATCTCATCATGTCCTTTTTCACTAATAGCACTACTACAATAAGCAACATATATACTTGTAAGAATGCATACCAAGATGCTAACAAGGAAGCTATTTAACAATTTATATTATAGTTAATAACTAAAACAATATGTATTAGCATCTTGAGACACTATAATGGTTTTTTTTTCAATGACTTAGAATGTCGCTACAGTATAAAATAAAATAAACTATCAATTATACGCAATTATCATATTTTCTGCTATAGTAGTAACTCAATCAAATCGATGCTGCTACAATGATAACATATGTCAACTGAAATCGCTATTGTACATGAATTTATTTATTTTCTTCTATTATCAAATCAATATGTATAAAATAAATAAAAACTCTACGATATATAATAAGTTGGATCCCCAATCATCTCTCAATTTCACCAATATATCAATTTCAAACACAATTAATCATCATATATTAAAATTTACTCATCAAACCTAACAATTTCAAAACCATAAAATTATAGATTTCAACACGGTGACATCAAACAATTTCTCACCAAAGAACAACCGAAATGCATAGTAAATTCTCCATTACCCTAATTCTCACATACTATTCATCATACAACCCATTAGAAAATTAGAAGCCACCCTTACCTTGGATTGAAGGTATCCCTCGGAGTTCCAATTCGGTTTGACTTTCGGTCTACAATTTTCTGGCTTTTTCTCTCAAGCCTATTCCTCTTTTCTTCCTCTTTTCACGTATACTATTGTTTTCCTTTTCTTCTCCTTGTTTTCTAACAACCTCTCCAAAAATCTAATTTCTTATTATTTATAATAACTAATAATTATATTTCTCTTATTGGACATATTTCTCTACACCTCTCTTTCTACTAATTTCAACCATCTAAGCCCAACAAATTATTCTAATTTGATTATTATTACAAATAGTCAACTATTATTATTATTATTATTATTATTATTATTATTATTACTATTATTATTATTATTATTACTATTATTATTATTATCATTATTATCTATCGGCTAGTCAACAATTAATCCAATTAACGCCTCTTATAATAATTCCGATAATTTCCAACTTCGACTAATTCCAATAAATAATTTCTTATATAATTTAATTAAATAATTAATTAAATTTCCGGCCGTTACAAATAATAAACTTGAGTTGCAGCTTTTGGGAAAATAAAAGGATCAAACTTACTATATTTTCTCCCCTTATGAACTTCTACAATCTTATACTGACGATGTATTCGCATCCCATGTCTTGAAGGTTCAAACCAATCACGGTAAAATAAAACCAACTTTTTGTTGTTTGACTTGGCCATTCAAATTCTAGAATCTGTAATAACACCATAATAGTCATTTGAGGATTCATCTTGTCCTATTCCACTAACACACACACTTTGTTATATGTTGTTTTCCTTCACCCCAATAAGTTGTGTGGAATTTGTATCCATTTGAAAAATAAATAGGCCAAGATTTCGCTAGTCTCAAAGGCCCCCTTTCCAAATCATACAAGTCAGAATTTTGTCCCCTAAGTTTGTGATTCATCTTCACCTAGTCAAATAAATCAAGTCATATATATTAGTTTAGAAGAAAATTATACATCTTTGTTCTAACCCAAATATCCTAGAATATAACACAATAAAAATATGCATACGTACGTATTCTTTAAACCACCGTGGGAAGTCAGCTTCTAGTTGTTTATCAATAATATCGTCATTGAGATCCCCATACATACTTTTCAAACTTTGGACATACATACTACATAAGATATTGTTAAAATTAGTGTCAATATTAGTTGAATAAATATAAATAATATTTATTATTGCTCAATACTTACTCAATAAATGGCTTAACCTCTTTGCAATTTAAGAGCGTGTAGTTGGGCATTGCCATTTCTCTATCCTTGAGCCAACTTTCACAGTATTTTCCCTCTGTTTGGCCATTTAAATGTTCAAAGATTGACAAAGTTGGTTGAATATTGTCTTGATGAATCCCCTTGTTTATGCCAATAGTACTCGAGTATTGAGTAACTCTAAACGTGTCTGAATTATCCAAAACAATTAAAATATGAGTTGTAATTACTCAAAATTATTCTGACAACTCTATTGACAATTCTAACAACTCTATTGACAATTCTATTAAAATTAAAATTAACAAAAATCAACTATTTATCCAGGTGCTTATCTCTAATTCAAAACTTCTACAAAATTAAATTATATTAATAATTCTAAATTATTTTATTGTTATTATTATTATAAGTGTTATAATATTTTACTAATGAATCATTATATATAAATCACAGGATTTTCAATTTAATCCATCATATATCGATCTGATGGTTAGAAATCTCATCATGTCCTTTTCACTAATAGCACTACTACAATAAGCAACATATATACTTGTAAGAATGCATACCAAGATGCTAACAAGGAAGCTATTTAACAATTTATATTATAGTTAATAACTAAAACAATATGTATTAGCATCTTGAGACACTATAATGGTTTTTTCCAATGACTTAGAATGTCGCTACGATATAAAATAAAATAAACTATCAATTCTACGCAATTATCATATTTTCTGCTATAGTAGTAACTCAATCAAATTGATGTTGCTACAATGATATACATATTTCAACTGAAATCGCTATTGTACATGAATTTATTTATTTTCTTCTATTATCAAATCAATATGTATAAAATAAATAAAAACTCTACGATATATAATAAGTTGGATCCCCAATCATCTCTCAATTTCACCAATATATCAATTTCAAACACAATTAATCATCATATATTAAAATTTACTCATCAAACCTAACAATTTCAAAACCATAAAAATTATAGATTTCAACACAGTGACATCAAACAATTTCTCACCAAACAGAACAACCGCAAATGCATAGTAAATTCTCCATTACCCTAATTCTCACATACTATTCATCATACAACCCATTAGAAAATTAGAACGCCACCCTTACCTTGGATTGAAGGTATCCCTACGGAGTTCCGGTCGAATTTCGGTTTGACTTTCGGTCTACAATTTTCTCATTTTTCTCTCAAGCCTATTCCTCTTTTCTTCCTCTTTTCACGTATACTATTGTTTTCCCTTTTCTTCTCCTTGTTTTCTAACAACCTCTCCAAAAATCTAATTTCTTATTATTTATAATAACTAATAATTATATTTCTCTTATTGGACATATTTCTCTACACCTCTCTTTCTACTAATTTCAACCATCTAAGCCCAACAAATTATTCTAATTTGATTATTATTACAAATAGTCAACTATTATTATTATTATTATTATTATTATTATTATTATTACTATTATTATTATTATTATTACTATTATTATTATTATCATTATTATCTATCGGCTAGTCAACAATTAATCCAATTAACGCCTCTTATAATAATTCCGATAATTTCCAACTTCGACTAATTCCAATAAATAATTTCTTATATAATTTAATTAAATAATTAATTAAATTTCCGCTTAAATAATAAACTTGAGTTGCACTTTTGGGAAAATAAAAGGATCAAACTTACTATATTTTCTCCCTTATGAACTTCTACAATCTTATCGACGATGTATTCGCATCCCATGTCTTGAAGGTTCAAACCAATCACGGTAAAATAAAACCAACTTTTTTGTTGTTTGACTTGGCCATTCAAATTCTAGAATCTCTGTAATAACACCATAATAGTCATTTGAGGATTCATCTTGTCCTATTCCACTAACACACACACTTCTGTTATATGTTGTTTTTCCTTCACCCCAATAAGTTGTGTGGAATTTGTATCCATTTGAAAAATAAATAGGCCAAGATTTCGCTAGTCTCAAAGGCCCCCTTTCCAAATCATACAAGTCAGAATTTTGTCCCCTAAGTTTGTGATTCATCTTCACCTAGTCAAATAAATCAAGTCATATATATTAGTTTAGAAGAAAATTATACATCTTTGTTCTAACCCAAATATCCTAGAATATAACACAATAAAATATGCATACGTCGTATTCTTTAAACCACCGTGGAAGTCTTCTAGTTGTTTATCAATAATATCGTCATTGAGATCCCCATACATACTTTTCAAACTTTGGACATACATACTACATAAGATATTGTTAAAAATTAGTGTCAATATTAGTTGAATAAATATAAATATATTTATTATTGCTCAATACTTACTCAATAAATGGCTTAACCTCTTTGCAATTTAAGAGAACGTGTAGTTGGGCATCTGCCATTTCTCTATCCTTGAGCCAACTTTCACGATTTTCCATTGTTTGGCCATTTAAATGTTCAAAGATTGACAAAGTTGGTTGAATATTGTCTTGATGAATCCCCTTGTTTATGCCAATAGTACTCGAGTATTGAGTAACTCTAAACGTGTCTGAATTATCCAAAACAATTAAAATATGAGTTGTAATTACTCAAAATTATTCTGACAACTCTATTGACAATTCTAACAACTCTATTGACAATTCTATTAAAATTAAAATTAACAAAAATCAACTATTTATCCAGGTGCTTATCTCTAATTCAAAACTTCTACAAAATTAAATTATATTAATAATTCTAAATTATTTTATTGTTATTATTATTATAAGTGTTATAATATTTTACTAATGAATCATTATATATAAATCAAACAGGATTTTCAATTTAATCCATCATATATCGATCTGAGTTAGAAATCTCATCATGTCCTTTTCACTAATAGCACTACTACAATAAGCAACATATATACTTGTAAGAATGCATACCAAGATGCTAACAAGGAAGCTATTTAACAATTTATATTATAGTTAATAACTAAAACAATATGTATTAGCATCTTGAGACACTATAATGGTTTTTTTTTCCAATGACTTAGAATGTCGCTACAGTATAAAATAAAATAAACTATCAATTCTACATAATTATCATATTTTCTGCTATAGTAGTAACTCAATCAAATTGATGTTGCTACAATGATATACATATTTCAACTGAAATCGCTATTGTACATGAATTTATTTATTTTCTTCTATTATCAAATCAATATGTATAAAATAAATAAAAACTCTACGATATATAATAAGTTGGATCCCCAATCATCTCTCAATTTCACCAATATATCAATTTCAAACACAATTAATCATCATATATTAAAATTTACTCATCAAACCTAACAATTTCAAAACCATAAAAATTATAGATTTCAACACAGTGACATCAAACAATTTCTCACCAAACAAAACAACCGCAAATGCATAGTAAATTCTCCATTACCCTAATTCTCACATACTATTCATCATACAACCCATTAGAAAATTAGAACGCCACCCTTACCTTGGATTGAAGGTATCCCTACGGAGTTCCGGTCGAATTTCGGTTTGACTTTCGGTCTACAATTTTCTCGCGGCAGTTTTTCTCTCAAGCCTATTCCTCTTTTTCTTCCTCTTTTCACGTATACTATTGTTTTCCCTTTTCTTCTCCTTGTTTTCTAACAACCTCTCCAAAAATCTAATTTCTTATTATTTATAATAACTAATAATTATATTTCTCTTATTGGACATATTTCTCTACACCTCTCTTTCTACTAATTTCAACCATCTAAGCCCAACAAATTATTCTAATTTGATTATTATTACAAATAGTCAACTATTATTATTATTATTATTATTATTATTATTATTATTATTATTATTACTATTATTATTATTATTATTACTATTATTATTATTATCATTATTATCTATCGGCTAGTCAACAATTAATCCAATTAACGCCTCTTATAATAATTCCGATAATTTCCAACTTCGACTAATTCCAATAAATAATTTCTTATATAATTTAATTAAATAATTAATTAAATTTCCGGGCGTTACAAATAATAAACTTGAGTTGCAGCTTTTGGGAAAATAAAAGGATCAAACTTACTATATTTTCTCCCCTTATGAACTTCTACAATCTTATACTGACGATGTATTCGCATCCCATGTCTTGAAGGTTCAAACCAATCACGGTAAAATAAAACCAACTTTTTTGTTGTTTGACTTGGCCATTCAAATTCTAGAATCTCTGTAATAACACCATAATAGTCATTTGAGGATTCATCTTGTCCTATTCCACTAACACACACACTACTGTTATATGTTGTTTTTCCTTCACCCCAATAAGTTGTGTGGAATTTGTATCCATTTGAAAAATAAATAGGCCAAGATTTCGCTAGTCTCAAAGGCCCCCTTTCCAAATCATACAAGTCCGAATTTTGTCCCCTAAGTTTGTGATTCATCTTCACCTAGTCAAATAAATCAAGTCATATATATTAGTTTAGAAGAAAATTATACATCTTTGTTCTAACCCAAATATCCTAGAATATAACACAATAAAAATATGCATACGTACGTATTCTTTAAACCACCGTGGGAAGTCAGCTTCTAGTTGTTTATCAATAATATCGTCATTGAGATCCCCATACATACTTTTCAAACTTTGGACATACATACTACATAAGATATTGTTAAAAATTAGTGTCAATATTAGTTGAATAAATATAAATAATATTTATTATTGCTCAATACTTACTCAATAAATGGCTTAACCTCTTTGCAATTTAAGAGAACGTGTAGTTGGGCAGCTGCCATTTCTCTATCCTTGAGCCAACTTTCACAGTATTTTCCCTCTGTTTGGCCATTTAAATGTTCAAAGATTGACAAAGTTGGTTGAATATTGTCTTGATGAATCCCCTTGTTTATGCCAATAGTACTCGAGTATTGAGTAACTCTAAACGTGTCTGAATTATCCAAAACAATTAAAATATGAGTTGTAATTACTCAAAATTATTCTGACAACTCTATTGACAATTCTAACAACTCTATTGACAATTCTATTAAAATTAAAATTAACAAAAATCAACTATTTATCCAGGTGCTTATCTCTAATTCAAAACTTCTACAAAATTAAATTATATTAATAATTCTAAATTATTTTATTGTTATTATTATTATAAGTGTTATAATATTTTACTAATGAATCATTATATATAAATCAAACAGATTTTCAATTTAATCCATCATATATCGATCAGTTAGAAATCTCATCATGTCCTTTTTCACTAATAGCACTACTACAATAAGCAACATATATACTTGTAAGAATGCATACCAAGATGCTAACAAGGAAGCTATTTAACAATTTATATTATAGTTAATAACTAAAACAATATGTATTAGCATCTTGAGACACTATAATGGTTTTTTCCAATGACTTAGAATGTCGCTACAATATAAAATAAAATAAACTATCAATTCTACGCAATTATCATATTTTCTGCTATAGTAGTAACTCAATCAAATTGATGTTGCTACAATGATATACATATTTCAACTGAAATCGCTATTGTACATGAATTTATTTATTTTCTTCTATTATCAAATCAATATGTATAAAATAAATAAAAACTCTACGATATATAATAAGTTGGATCCCCAATCATCTCTCAATTTCACCAATATATCAATTTCAAACACAATTAATCATCATATATTAAAATTTACTCATCAAACCTAACAATTTCAAAACCATAAAAATTATAGATTTCAACACAGTGACATCAAACAATTTCTCACCAAACAAAACAACCGCAAATGCATAGTAAATTCTCCATTACCCTAATTCTCACATACTATTCATCATACAACCCATTAGAAAATTAGAACGCCACCCTTACCTTGGATTGAAGGTATCCCTACGAGTTCGTTAATTCGGTTTGACTTTCGGTCTACAATTTTCTCGCGGCAGTTTTTCTCTCAAGCCTATTCCTCTTTTTCTTCCTCTTTTCACGTATACTATTGTTTTCCCTTTTCTTCTCCTTGTTTTCTAACAACCTCTCCAAAAATCTAATTTCTTATTATTTATAATAACTAATAATTATATTTCTCTTATTGGACATATTTCTACACCTCTCTTTCTACTAATTTCAACCATCTAAGCCCAACAAATTATTCTAATTTGATTATTATTACAAATAGTCAACTATTATTATTATTATTATTATTATTATTATTATTATTACTATTATTATTATTATTATTACTATTATTATTATTATCATTATTATCTATCGGCTAGTCAACAATTAATCCAATTAACGCCTCTTATAATAATTCCGATAATTTCCAACTTCGACTAATTCCAATAAATAATTTCTTATATAATTTAATTAAATAATTAATTAAATTTCCGGGCGTTACAAATAATAAACTTGAGTTGCAGCTTTTGGGAAAATAAAAGGATCAAACTTACTATATTTTCTCCCCTTATGAACTTCTACAATCTTATACTGACGATGTATTCGCATCCCATGTCTTGAAGGTTCAAACCAATCACGGTAAAATAAAACCAACTTTTTTGTTGTTTGACTTGGCCATTCAAATTCTAGAATCTCTGTAATAACACCATAATAGTCATTTGAGGATTCATCTTGTCCTATTCCACTAACACACACACTACTGTTATATGTTGTTTTTCCTTCACCCCAATAAGTTGTGTGGAATTTGTATCCATTTGAAAAATAAATAGGCCAAGATTTCGCTAGTCTCAAAGGCCCCCTTTCCAAATCATACAAGTCCGAATTTTGTCCCTAAGTTTGTGATTCATCTTCACCTAGTCAAATAAATCAAGTCATATATATTAGTTTAGAAGAAAATTATACATCTTTGTTCTAACCCAAATATCCTAGAATATAACACAATAAAATATGCATACGTCGTATTCTTTAAACCACCGTGGAAGTCGACTTCTAGTTGTTTATCAATAATATCGTCATTGAGATCCCCATACATACTTTTCAAACTTTGGACATACATACTACATAAGATATTGTTAAAAATTAGTGTCAATATTAGTTGAATAAATATAAATATATTTATTATTGCTCAATACTTACTCAATAAATGGCTTAACCTCTTTGCAATTTAAGAGAACGTGTAGTTAGGCATGCCATTTCTATCCTTGAGCCAACTTTCACAGATTTTCCATGTTTGGCCATTTAAATGTTCAAAGATTGACAAAGTTGGTTGAATATTGTCTTGATGAATCCCCTTGTTTATGCCAATAGTACTCGAGTATTGAGTAGGAGGCAGAAAATAATGGGAACTGAAATAGGATGTCTCTTGCACCAAATATGCTTCACAAATACACCCTTCCACACTTCTTTTGTTTTTGACAGTTTTTTAATTTTATTTAAAAATATTTCAAACGGATACATCCAACGATATTGAACTGGTCCGCCCATCTTAGCTTCATCAGCTAAATAAATTTGCAAGTGCTCCATAGAGTCAAACAATGCGGGTGGAAATATACGCTCCATCTTACATAATACCATAGGAATGTTTTTTCCATTTGTAATAAGTGATCTTCTCTTAACACGGTTGAACACAGGTCTCTAAAAAATTGACTAAGCTCGGTTAAGGTCTTCCATATCGGTTCAGGGAGAGCATTAAAAGCTATTGGAAGTAGACATTCCATAAAAATATGGAAATCATGACTTTTCATACCAGAGAGCTTTTTTTTCTTTGAATCTACACATCTAACCAAATTAGAAGCATAACCATCAGGCATCTTCAATCCTTTCACCCATTCGCATACATCAATTTTTTGTTCATTCGTCAAACAATATTTGGCTTTCGGTTTCATATAGTTCCCATTAGGCTTCTTTTTCAGCAACTCTTTTCTATGACAATATTTTTCCAAGTCCAACCTTGCGTTTTCGTTGTCCTTAGTTTTCTCTTTGTTGTACATAACAGTATGAAAAACATTTTCGAAGGCAAATCCCAAAATATGCTTCTTTTGGTCCAATTATGTGAAACTCCACGACCAGCAACAATGCATTTTCTCGTATTAGTTACCTTAGGAAGCCCACAAACCTTTTCCCACACTTGCTCACCACTTAACCTTGGAGGAGGCTCTCTTGTCTCAATTCTATTTTTGTAAAACGCAACCTTATTTCTTCTAAAAGGGTGATTGTGAGGTAAAAATCGACGGTGGCAATCAAACCAAGATCTGTTTTTTCCTTTTTTCAATGATAAAGCTTTTAAACTTCCCTTGCATACAGGACAAGCAAATATTCCTGCAGTACTCCACCCTGACAACATCCCATAGGCAAGAAAATCATTTATTATCCACATTAGTGCAGCTCTCAATCGAAAATTTTGCCTCTTTGATGCATCATACGTTACTACACCGTCATTCCACAATTGTTGCAATTCGTCTATCAGCGGTTGCAAATACACATCAATTTTACCTTTTGGATTGTTTGGACCTGGAATTATCAAGGTCAATAACATATAAGGCATCATCATACATAGCTCAGGAGGTAGGTTATATGGTGTGACAATTATTGGCCAACAAGAATATGGTTTTGCATATTGGCTAAAAGGGGTGAAGCCATCAGCACATATACCAAGTCTAACATTCTGGGGTTCTGAAGCAAATGCAAGATATACTTGGTCAAAGTGTTTCCAAGCTTCCCCATCTGAAGGATGACACAACACACCTTCTTCCCTACGATTTTCGTAGTGCCACCTCATACGGTCTGCAAATCTTGCCGAAGCATACAATCTTTGAAGGCGGGGGATTAAAGGCAAATAATGCAATCTCTTGCGAGGAACATCTTTAGAGTTTCGGTTACGCTTACGCAAAATACATGTTTTGTATCGAGGCTCATTACAAAACTTGCACTCCTTTAAATTGATGTCCTCTTTGTAATACAACATACATCCACCAATGCAACAATCTATCTTTATCCTCGATAAACCGAGTCCAGCTGCAAGTTTTTTTATGTCCCTAAAGTTAGAGGGAATTACATTCTCTGGGTGACTTGATTCCTTCATAAACTTCACCATGTCATCGAAACATGCTTGTGACATGTTGTGTTTAGATTTGAAACTCAACAACTTAATAGCAGCAGATAACTCTGATGTGTTTTACATCCCGCCACGTGGTTCTTGAGTTGAATTCAACATGTCATAAAATTTTGTGCTTCCATGTTTGGAGGTTCCTCTTCATGTTGTACAAAATGTTGCTCACGATTAAAACCGGCATCAAACACCATGTCTTGATATCTATGAACATGTTCATAACTCCACTGTTGACTACTCGCAAGCGCAACCATATCTATATCATTGTTGTCGTTATCATTGATGTGAGGGATTATCTCTCCATGGCAAGTCAAATTCCAATATTCTGGTGTAAACCCATGTTGGTGAATGTGAGTGTTTGCTTCATCTGGAGTGAGGTGGTCCTCATTTTTGCACATCTTACATGGACATCTTATTACACCATCCTTCAAATACTCTTTTTCGACAAGCAAAATTTATAAACTCTTCAACACCTTTTAAAATTCATATGTATGTCCGCCGCCGGAGAAGCCTATTATACATCCATCTTCGATGATGAGGAATTTCGCTTTCCATTGCAGCTCCAAAGATTTGTTGGTATTCTAGATATAAAAACTTCAAAGCATTATCATTTTTAAGACAAAAATGAAAGTTAACTAGCAATAGACATATTTAGATCCAAAAATAACACAAGATCATCTGTGTTAGACTTGTTTCTGTTATTAGCTTACTGGACGGTAAAATTATAGTCAACCACCGAGGATTCAACAAAATTAAAAATTGAATAACCAATTGAGATAACAATTATATATTTATAGTCTCGTGAATGTTGAAAATTAAACCAACATCTGATAAGTAGAACAGAAATATATTACATTAATAAATGGACAAAGCATATATATCCTAGCAAGCTTTATATAAAGAGAGAACAAAAACTAAAACCTTTTCCTTATTGCTCTTCTAAATTCAATCACATAGTGAAAACTGAAATGATTAGAAAGAATAACATATTCAAAATATCTTCCTATTCGGTACAGGGGCGTGGCAGAAATAGCAGACTTTACATCAATGTGGAGAGGGTTCTGTTCCAGACAGTGACTTTACATTAATGTGGATCTCCCTCTTAGTAGTCAACCCCCAAAAACCAAATAAATCTTTATCCAATGATCTAGTTTACATTTATATATAAAATATGTATATTGGATTTTTCTATGTATATATAAGCAAGAGGAATATAATGTCGAGTTCTTAATTCTTTTTCATGCAAAATCCTAATTGTGAATGAAAATGACATGTTCTCTAGTAGTTATCAATTGAAATCCAAATCAATATCTTCATTATGAAAATTAGGAATATATGTACATCGAGTTCGTCTATTTTATTCATATTTTCATTTCATCTTCTAAAGATTAACAAATTCACTAGACTAATGGATTTATCCAAAACCAAAGGTGTGGTTTACAAGCCTGTGAAAGATGTGAACTTAGGCCCGATAGCTGAATTCTATCTCCAAGCCAATGTTAAAGGTTCATAATCTACTGTTTTTTATTTTTATTATCATCTCATATATAAGTTTCTTGATTTTGATATGACATGAAAGTATTGGTATAGTTTACCTACACCATAAATGTCCGCGAGAATGATTGCACAAGATTAAGTAAAGAGTAGCACAATCCATACCTCTGGTTGATAATAGATAGCCAACACCACTTCAGTAACTCCAACGTCCTTAAGAGCCTCTATCTGCAAAACAAATTAAAAGGAAAAACACATGACATGATGACATGACAATCGTAAAAAAAAATGGTAAGTACTACATCAAACATTACAATTTAAACCACTATCCTAGAGTTTTCTATCATTGAACAATTTATTAGCTTTTGTCTTATACTCTCTTTTTCATTCCACTGCTAATCCTGTGCTAGAAAGCAACACAGTTGTTTGAAAATCCTGTGCAAGAAAGCAACACAGTTGTTTGAAAAATGGGTAGGTCTCCTTGCTGTGAGAAAGTTGTTTGAAAAATGGGTAGGTCTCCTTGCTGTGAGAAAGTTGTTTGAAGAAAAGTCCTTGGACTCCTGAAGAAGACCAAAAACTCATTGCTTACATTGAAAAATGGGTAGGTCTCCTTGCTGTGATAAGAGATACTGCAGTAAACAATATCGAATCAAGACAATTCAAATAAAACTAGTACATTACTCATTGTGTACATAAGACAATCAAATCAGTTTGGACATTTCATCAAGCATGTGGGGCACAAGCACGAAACGGTAATAACGACAATAATTCTCGGTTAATCCGTAAACCAGCCTGAGCATAATAATCAATAGCAACTAAGTAACACAACAACAACAAATCAAAAGTAAAATAGAAGCAAATAGAAGAAAAATTTGGGTGAGGCATTTTATCGAATACCTTGTGAGCAAGATCGAAAGCTTTCTCCTCACCACTTCAACCGGTAAGCATTCCTTCATTCTAAGCATTTCACGATCCAATTCGAAAACAGAGGTAAAGTAAGTCATAAAATTGAATCAAAACGAAACCCTTATTGGAGAAGAATTTAGGGCTCGCTTGGAAGTTTGAGAGAGAAGATGTACTGGTATCTCGCTCGGAAACCACCGCTTGATAGTGAATTTTAGTGGTTTCTGTGGCGGAGAAGTTAGGTTTTCAAGAGGAAGAAGAGGGGCTTGTGAAGTCTGAGTTTACAAAATGAATAAACATACCTCGATTTACATCTATTAAAATCTAACCAATATAAACATACCTCGATTACTATTTTTTTTTTAAAACATTTACAACTATTTAAATTTATTGTAAAAAATATTTCATATTATTAATTATTAATTTATTATTTAATTAGTTAAGAATAATTAAGAATTGAACACAATAATCAAAGATTCATCTTTAAAAACACCCGATAATATATCAAATAGAAACTAAAAATACACTAATTAAAAAAATAAAAAACTAATTAAAAAACACAATAAACATAATTAATAAAATTAAAAATATAAGAATTAAAAATTTTAATCTTATTTTATAAATATCAACAAATTATGTTATTTATATAAATATGTATTAAATGAGACATAAAAGAAAATAATACATTAATAGCGTAAATTAGTTTTACATTATTAATACATATTTATTAAACTAATGAAATTAATATATATTAATTTTTTTTTAATTTAGCCTTTAACATAGTTAAATTATGTCCACTATCGACTTTTTTGTTTAACCATTTTATATATATTTTTAATTTAACCTTTATTATAATTCAATAAATACATATTAAAATTTATATATTTTTAATTTAGTCAAAAATTAAAATATATAAAAAAAATAAAATCTGCAGCAAAATCACTATAGAATAGGTACTAGCTCTAAGCCGTATAAATTGCAAATTAATGGTGTGGTTATTGCTGAGAGTGGTGCAATTTTTTGTTTTTAGAAATTTTTTTTATAAATTGTAAGAGAATGTTAAGCCATCAATGTCCCAAATTTTGAAGAGGTAAAAGTATATTTTGGATTTAAGGAGATGGGGAATAAAATCTATCATTAGAGAATCAACATTAATCTTTAGTCAGTTTGTTATTTTTTTAGTCAAGAATAATCGCATAAAAATGAGTGGTTAGTTCTTTTAGATTAGGTTCCATTAATAAATTAGTGTTCATTAGGTGAAACATGTAATCCTTAATGTTAGTCTCTTTAATGAACCTTTATCTTAAAAATTATACGATATTATTTGTGCTTAGTGATTTCTCCCATCTACATAATAGAGAGAATTGATTTAGATGGTAATTAAGAACTTATTGAAGATTTACACAATAATATTTTGGGGCTATTATGATTACTAGAAATATGGTGTAATTTTCCTTTCATATTAGTTTAGTTTTTATGTGTTATAAAATTTATGTAAATTGCAAAGATATTGGAGGGTCACATCAGACGAAGCAAATTATTTTCCGACCTGTTTGTATAAAAATATTATTTTGTAAACTAACATATATAATATTTACGCGACATAAAACCAGGGTACTTAGAGATCAATTTCTTGAGTAATCATGTTTGGTAAAAGTAATTAGACACATTCATTATAGGTTCAGTCATGTGCTTTCTACATAAATAGGTAAATAATTCAAATGAGAAACTTAGTATCTTGTATAAAAAATATTTATTTATTATTAGAATAGTGAGTAATTTATTTCCTTAATATAAAACAATTAATCAATCACACTATATACACTTCATGTCACACTTACAAATTATCGTGTTACAGTAACATGTACATCCTTCGTGAATAAGATGATTGTAAATAACATGTCACTACTAGATGGTGCTTGAAAATTCCAGAAAATTTACAGCATGCAAAAGTGGTGGATATAGCCGAAGTTGGACATTGGAATTGGAAACTCTTGTAGGACTGGTGGCCAGCGAATATTTTGGGAAAAATTGGAGCTATTTTGCCTCCTAACGATAGTTATGGCCTCACGAAAAAATTTACGTGGATTATGAATCGGGTCGGTCATGTATTACAGAGATGTATCATGTGTTGTTTAAGTTTACTTCATCTGAGAAAGATAAGCTTTGGAGGTAGATTTGGAGGATTAAAGTTATAGAGTGTGTTCGAGTTTTTGTTTGGCTTGTAAAGTACAATAGATTTCTTACAAATGTGTAAAAGCACAGGATGGGGCTCAGTGTAAATACTTGTGAGTATTGTTCTGGGTTTTCGAAAACATGTGTTACATAATTAATTGTTAGCGAACCAATTTTGGTGTAGTGTCGTGAATAGCACCAAAAGACATTGTTTATTTACGAGTAATTTGTCTAATTTGATATCCATGAACGTAGAAAGTGGTAAGAGTCCATATTTGACAAAGGATTAGGATAGATATTGGGCGACGGCTTTTCACTTGATGTGGATGTCGTGAAATAATAAAAAGTATGAAGAAGGTTTTGCGAGGCCTTATAATCAGGTGGATGTGGTGAGAAAGATGTTAGAGTATTATGGTGTTTCTGAAGGCGTCCTGAATCGGAGTTGCATCGGGAAAATTTCCACTCTGGATGTGAAATTTGAACCACCTCAGAGAGGGTGGACTTGTATTAATATAGATGGTGTGTGTAAAAATGACGTTATTAGTTGTAGTGGTGTGATTCAAGGAGATGCGAGAGAGTGGATTATAGGTTTCTCCAAATTATTTGGGCGGGGAGATGCTTATCTTGCTGAGATATGGGGTTTATATGAAGGGTTGCAGCTTGCTAGGCACTTGAAGTTCGGGTGGATTCGATGGTTCTAGTGCAAGATGTTAAAGGCAAGCGAATAACGCATCGTAATAGAAAAAATTTAATGGCAAAGATCATTAGTATGTGAGAGCTAAATTGAGAGTTGGAAATTAAGCATGTACATTGGAAGGCTAACCAATTGACTGATGTTTTGACCAATTATAGCTTCTTCATAAAATATAATTATAGTTTGCTCCGAGATTGTCCAGAATACTGTGAGTATATCTATCGTGTTGATGAGAATAATTTTAGTATTTTTAGAATAGTTCGTTTGTAGTTTTTTTCCAGACAGTTAACTCTTTTTTCTATAAATAAAAATATGATTGTTAATAATAAATATTTATCAATTTTCATTATTTAGTTATATAGTTATCCATACTATTAATGAAGAAGTTTTCAACTTTAAATTCATAATAATGATAAATACATCAATATTTGTTAAAACAAATAAGTAAACTTATTATTTTATCTTTCTCTCATGCATATTTATTCATCTATATGAAATAGTCCAATAGATAGGCTATTGTGTAAAAGGTACCATTTCTTTCATACAAGTTTAATCAATATAACTCTAAATATTTGGATTTTTGCATACTCTTTTGATTGTTTTATCATTTTTAAACCTCATTTGTTATGAATTAATAATTATTTCCACCTTTCTTCTTATTATAGTAATAAAAAAAGTCTTTGTTTCTTTTTTTTTTCATAAATTTATTTATAAATATGTAAAAAAAAATTGACATTTTCAATGAATTATTAATTATATGTTTTTGTTAGGATACAACTAAGAAATAGAAAATGACGTGATAGAGTTGAGTCACTAAGATGGATCAATGTTTTTTATGTGACAACGCAGAAGGGAATATGCAAGGTTAGTATTCTAATGTTTAAGTTAGTGAAAAAATGGGAAGTAATGTAAAAGTGAAAATGAATTTGAATATCTGAAATGACGAGGTTTTTTCCTAATATATCAATTGTGTTTGAAACCGTTTGCGTGAGATGCAACATATTATAGGAACAAGCGTCTAATTGAATGAGACAGTGATTGATGTGTTTGAGGATGTGATTGTCTTCTTTTATTGAGAGTGAAGGTCTACCAATGATGTACAACTTTTTTCTTAGAGTTTGTCTTATGACTTTTTCCACGGGCCTTGGGAATGACCCAACAGTCTTCCCCTAAGCCCTTATTCCTAATTCGTAGAATGAAGGCTTCACCATGCATACCTTTAGGCCGACTATTAGCATAATAAGTGAAGAGTCTTGACGAGACATCACTAGCATTGAGAAAATATGTATTTAATGTCTTTATCTTGATCAACAAAATTTCCCTAGGGAATTCTGAGGCGTTGCTTTATGTCTGAAAATAATTATATCTTATCTTTCTTAGGATACTAAATAACCATAAAAAGTTCACAATAAAATCTTGACTCTTAATGGTTTAGTTCGTTCTTCCCAATGTAACAAATCACATAACTCACCCATATTGAGACAGATATAAAGAGTTTTGAAAATACTAGTTTCTCTTTTTAGTTATTTGTGAATTTTTGAAGTCTTCTCTATAACTTCTTCCTTTGCTTCCGTTATTTATACATTGTTCTTCATATTTGGATTGTTGGTGTCGCTCTTTTTGGTAGGATATGCAATAAATAGACTATCAACTTTGTTTCTTCGAGTTAACACCCATGCCTCCCTATCTTTTACTTTTGATTTCTTCATTATGGTTTTTTTTTTTAGAAGATGGTTACAGGATTTTTAGTGTCTCATTTTTTTTATTTTGATAAAACTTTTTCCATAGTTGTTTTACTTGTCAAAACGGATAGGTGTGTATGGTATTCCTACATGGGTAAGGGATAATCAGAGGCCTTAGTATATATTTTAGGCTAGGATTTTCCTGTAGTGGTGAGATGCCATGTTTTGTGTGTTTATGGTATTTATGGTTGGTATGAGAGATCATCTCCCGTGAAGTAATAGGCTCTATGTTATGAGTGTATAGGTGTTAGTTAATTTATTATTTGTCTTTCTCCAATCAAGAGAGAGATATTTATATAGACACTTGAGCATATAGTTTCTTTAGAAATAATAATTATCCACTCGATGTTGAATACCTACTTCCTAAGAGGACGTGGATCGACTAGTAACTCTGGTTTCTCTCTGACCAAGAAACATCTTCTCCCACATTTCCCATTATTGTGAAAACGACGCCAAGAATAGAGTATAACAGGTTTCTTTAAGGAAAGAAACCCACAAGGTAGGAATCATGAAAGCAAGAAGAACACAAGGAATTGGTTAATAACTTATATTCTTTACTTTCTCTTTCAAACAAGATTACAAGTATTACAGAATAAAAGATAACCTCTCACAACCTAAATTATGATTGATAGTAGGTAATGATGAGACACTAGTATGTTATTTATAATCAAACTAACACACTAAACTAATGGGATTTTACACACAAACTCATTACAAGCTAACTTATGGAACCAGTTAACTTAAACAATTGGGTATAACAAACAAGACTATTTTGACATACTGTTGACAAGCAATTTTTGGCTAGTGAATAAGTCTTTGGGATGTAAAGAATATTTGGCTAAAAAGCATGTGTACATGAAAAGGGTTAGCATGACACAACCGAGGAAAAGAGATATCAAACATGAATGCAAAGGTTTTGGTCGACGAGGAGGTCATATTCTAGAAGTGGCGTCGATAAAGCATAGGTGTCGACAGACAACAACAAGTGAGGGAAAGAGCGGTTATCGGGACGTAAGCCAGTAAGAACATGGGACCAGTTCAAAGCAATTTGGATCAGTTTCTCCATAAAGCCCAACGTGGGCTAGTAACCATTGATAATTACATATTTAGAATTTCTATTTAAGAAAATGTTTGAATTCATTTGAGAGGTTGCATTTCTTCACATTTAGAGCATTATACTCAAAGTACCTGCGTCTAAGAGAGAACGAGTTCAAGCTTAACAATGTATGAATTCTTCCATATTTTAATTCCAAGCAATTTCCAGTTTTCTTTTACAAATCACAAGTCTTGTCTTTTGTCTTTGTTTACTTTGCAATTGTATTACCTTTTTCCCGCAATTCCTGTATTAACCTGTTTTAACCCCAAAAAACACTAAAAACACTAAGTCTATGACTATTGTAGCCAATCTTGCAAGTAACCTTTAATAAGAGACTAGATATTGTTTCACGGAGAAACAAATTAGCACGCCCAGTGGGATCCGCTGTGTTTGAGCCTTTTTCATTTTGTGCATGAAACTAAGAAGTGGGAGAAAAATGGTTGATCCCAGAATTCTGAATCCAAATGGGGAACCACACCCAGGATGAAATACAAGTGCAGCGGCGAGTGTGGGTTCAAGTTTTGTGGTTGTTTCTTTGTCTTCTCCCAATATAGTTACCACAATTCATCCAGTAACTACAATACCAACGATGGTCACAAATTTTGAGAAGTATGTGCCTAGTTTTGCAAGAGAGACACATAGTGCTGTAGTCCCAACCTCTGGACAATATGTGTCTAGTTTTGTGAGGGATATGCATAATGTTGGACACGAATATGGGATGCCAACGACGATAATGGCAGGTCTTCATAATAGTAGTTCGACATTTGGAAAAAACTCCATGTCGGTGTTTTCCCAAATCAAGCATCAATCTCGTTGGGAAATCAATTCAGTCATTCAACTGGATTGGGATTTTCCCATCAGTTCATACCTAATTTCACTCTCAGTATCATTGTAATTATGAGGAAACATATGGATAAAAGTAACCATGAAATGGTCAACATGCTTACTCAATAGATGTGCATCATATTAAGGCCAGTGGTCGAGAATTCAATGCAGAGTTATCAAACACTAGAAACAAAAATGACTCGCATCAGTGATTTTCTTGGCGCCCCAAGAGCGCCAGTTCGACAAGGGACACCTCCACCACGAGATGAACTAGTGTAGTATATGGGGGTGGTCGACGAGACAGTCGAACAAGAACCACCAATTCCTCAACATGTCGATCTTATACTTCGGGTGATTCCGCAACCCTCAGCAGTAATATTGGGTCAAAACCAAAATGTCGACCAACTGGTTAGGCAAGTTTGACGGAAAGCAGTGGCTGGGGAACAAAACGTAGAAGCCATTTTCGAAATAATTATGGTTAGGAAAGGCTTAAATACTGGATATCAGCGAACTACGTATGTCTCGCCATTGCCAGAATTTATATTATAAATGGAGTTACCAAGAAGCTGCAAACTCCCGAAATTCACTAAGTTCACAGGTGATGTGGAAGAATCTACTGTCAAACACGTTTCCAAGTACCAAATAGAACTGAGAAATCTGGTAACGAATGAAGTTCACAAAAATTGTGTTCACATGGTTCACAATGCTTCCTACACATTATGTCCAAACATGGTTTCAATTGGAGAAATTGTTCCATGAATAATTTCATATAAGGCAATAAAAAAAACCTAACGGAATTGTCCAGTGTCAAACGAAAGAGTTCTGAGTCGATAGACCAATACCTTAACAAGTTTAGACTTCTAAAAGTGTGATGCTTTACATAAGTCTTTAAACATGAGTTGGTCGAAATTATTGTAAATGGATTGGAGTATTCTATTAGAAAGAAGTTGTTAGATAATTAATCTTTGAAATATATGGCTCAAATGGCTCTCAAAGTTCGACTCATCAAACGATTGAGAGCTGCGAAAAGGGAAGGTTGCTTATGTAGAAAACGAAGAATATTTTTTTGGCGAAGGAGATTCAAGGGAAGAAACAGAGGTTAATGTGGCTGGAATTCAGCTTGGGCCTCCTTAAACGTGTAAGCTTTTGAAATCTTCAAACGGGAGAAACCTTGTTGAAACCGAAAAGAACGACAAAGCCATCACCAAAACTTACACGTTTGACATGACTAAATGCGATGAAATCTTTGATTTGTTAGTGTTAGATGGTCAAATTGTGGTCCCTCAGGGCCTGAAGAATCCCCCACTTAATTTTCATAATTTTCTTGGTCATGAAACTTCTTAATGTGTTCTTTTCAAGGGTTTGGTGCAGAAAACGTTGAAAGAAGGAACGCTTCAATTTGGCGAGAAACCAAAGATGCAAGTCGACACTGATCCTTTGAAGGTGGAGGAGGAGTTATACTTAGAGCCTCTAGATTGTATGATGGTCGAAGTTGTTGAAGGCCGCAACATAGAAGTGATCATGATTGGTGTAAGTTCTGTTAATTGGCAGCAATTTTGGTAAAACATCTGCTCAGAAAAATGCCACGAAGTATACTGAAACAACAGTTTTATGAAGATGTCACAGCAAATGTCCTGACATGTGAAACTAAACTGAAATGGTTTTTAAGTTCAGATATGTTAGGAGTCAGTTTATTTTTAATTGTATGCTTCGATTAAGAAAACATTAGAACAATCTTCAACAATATAATTGGAGAGATTTTTTCCTACTTTCATGGAGAAAGATCAAGAATCTCTGAAGACTAAAGAGTGAAGCAAACCTGGCTATTATCATTCTATAAATAGACTTCTAACCCTTTTTTCAGAGTTGGTCATTCCATAAGAACTTAAGCGTATTATTAAATTGTTGGTTGTTAGTTTTGTTGGTTGTTCATTGTGAGCCTCTCTAGTATTATTTGATACTTGAGTAGGACGTTAGTAGAATTGTAATTTGTTCATCATCATAAGCTTTGAAGCAAAGATGATTATGTGTCTTTGAAGAGTGTCTTCAATATTTGTCTTTGTAAGTTGTCACCGCGAGTGACTGTGGGGAGTGAGTAGAGGTTCTCATATCTAGGATAGGTTCTTAGGTAGAAGGGTTATTGTGTAGTGATTAAGTGAGGAGTATAAACGGGGAAGTTTAACTCTGAATTAATACTGCTAATAATGGACTTCATCCCTGGCTTTGTAGCCTCCAAATGTAGGTGTGTAGCACCAAACTGGGAAAACAATTCACTGTATTATTTAGTTTTTCTACTTTTAAAATCCTGCACTGTTAGTTGTTCATATAACAGATATTAGTGTCGTGACATCACCTTCGACATCTTATATCTAATACCAGAATTTCAGTTGGTATCAGAGCAGGCTTCCTGCTCTGTCTCTGGGTGAGATCTAGGGAAGATACTTTATGGTACTATGGACAAGAAAGGAGTATTTATGAGCAGACCGCCCATTCTGGATGGTACTAACTATGAACTATGGAAAAATTCAAAAAGTCCTTGGACAGTAGGGCTTGGATAGCTATTTTAAAAGGATGGAGACGTCCTGTTATTGTTGGGGAAAATGATCAACCTACTAATGAGTTAAAGCCTGAAGAAAACTGGTCAAAGGAAGATGATGAACTGGCTCTTGGAAATTCAAAAGCCTTGAATTCTATATTCAATGGAGTTGACAGAAACATCTTCAGATTGATTAATACGTGTAAAGTGGCCAAGGATGCTTGGGAAATACTCAGAACTACTCATGAAGGAACTTCCAAAGTTAAGATGTCAAGGTTGCAGCTACTCACCACTAAATTTGAAAATCTAAGGATGAAAGAAGATGAGAGCATTCAAGAATTTCACATGAACATTCTTGAGGTAGTTAATGCATGCAGTGCCTTGAGTGAGAAGATACTAGAGGAGAAGCTGATGAGGAAGATTCTCAGATCTCTACCTAAGAGATTTGACATGAAAGTGACAGTCATAGAAGAAGCTCAAGAAATCAACAACATGAAAGTGGATGAACTTGTTGGTTCTCTCTAAACATTTAAGCTAGGCATTAATGAGAGATATTACAAGAAGCAGAAGAGTATAGCTTTCAAGTCAAACACTGAAGAAAGAGACGAGGAATATGACTTGGACACTAAAGAAGGACTTTCCAACACTATAGTCTTTCTTGGAATACAATTTAATAAAGTGTTGAAGAGGATGGAGGGAAGCTCAAGACCTAATGTCCGGAACATCCCATATGACATCAGCAGAAAAAACAATTATGGGAAGAAAACACAAGTCGAGGAAAGACCTACTTAAGGCAGAGGAGCAAGATGTTATGAATGTGAAGGTTTTTGTCACATTAAAGCTAAATGTCCAACTTTCCTTATGATACAAAGAAAAGGACTGAATGTATCCTGGTCAGATGAGGATTTTGAAAATGAAGTGGAAGAAATCAGCCAAATATGTAACAGCTCTAACTGATACATACATTTCTGATGGAGATTCAAGTGATGAAGAGTTAACATTTGAAAAACTAGCTGCTACATACAAGGAAGTATGTGTTATAAGTACTGAAGTATTCCTAGAGAATGAGAAACATAATAAGCTCATAATTCAAATACAAGACAAAACGAAGGAGCATTTGGAGACTAATTATAAGCTGGAAAGTGAAGTAACTATGCTGAAGTCTGATCTTGACAAAATATCTAAATCTGTCAAGATGTTAAATAGTGGATCTGAAACACTAGATAAAATACTTCAATCAGGAAGGGCAGCAGGAGTCATAAGTGGTATAGGATAAAATGAGACAAATGAGCCTTCTATAGAACCTATTCAAATCCAGGCCAGACCAAAGATGTCGAATCAAATGTTTCAACATCGTAGAAGAAGCAACTACAAGCAGCCAAACAGAATACCTCAATGTTGGAGATGTCATTACTATGGAAGACATGGTCACATAAAAGCCATTATGTTTCAAGTTATATGGTTACCCCAACCCTACACCTCAACCAAATGTGACTCAGGCTAGCCCAATTGAGAAGAAAGAATGGATTCCAGAATCTAATATCTCATGTTTCGTAGCACACACATCACCAACAATGAGAACCAAAGAAGACTGGTATTTTGATAGTGGATGCTCAAGGCATATGATAGGAGACAAAACTTTGCTGGTTAATATTCAAGATCATCCAACTGGTTATGTCAACTTTGGAGATGAAATGAAGGGAGAAATCAAGGGAGTAGGCAAGACAAACTGTTATGAGATTCCTAACATTAAAGATGTATTGCTTGTCAAAGGATTAACATCCAACTTGATTAGTGTTAAAGACCAAATTGTAGTTATTTTGTACAAAATTTTGTGGTCCTTAACAATGCCTTTTTATATAATTAGTAGTATTTATTCTAGTATTTTGGTTTAATTATGTTTTTATTTAGTTTTTGTTTATATTATATTATTTAACTTAGTTTACTTCTAATTGTAGGTTTTTATTGATTAATTCTCCCAAGCTTGGATTCAAGGACACTTGAAGAGCTCTTGGGATGATTCTTTTTGAAGAAATTTTTGGATGAAGGAGCATGCTTGGTCGCTCAGTTGCGCATGGAGCCAAGATAAAGGCTTAGCGCTGAAAAAGTAAAAAGGACAAACCCATGCTTTCACCTTTTGGGCCACCAACTCCATTATTTCAGCTGACTTTTGGTGTGTTAGGCAAGGGAGCTTCACTTCATCATAATTATCTTTCATTGTGTAAAAAGTAGGGCAAGAATTTGTAAGAAAAACCATAGTTTTTCTTATTGATTCTTCATGTTCATCATCTCTACAAACAATCTTGAGAGCAAAGCAACCATGGAAATGAGTGGCTAAGTTCTTTTTGTGTCAAGATTAGAGGTAGTTGATCTAACTAGTATATATTTCTCTTAATCCATTTGTGTATGAACATGATTGATGATTAATGTAGTTGAATATCTTTGTTCTTCATCTTTATGCTTTGAGTTTTGCTTGGAAAAGAATGCTTCAAAGTAGACCTAGGATATTCATCCACTAATGAACAAATGCTAGGGATAGATTTGTGTGTTAGTGTTTACAAATATTGAACTTAATGATTATCATGTCAATAGTTGTAGTGAGGGATCATACAAAGATTAACATGATAACATTCACAATCTTGGTGGGAAATCTACAAGATTGAGAGGATATGTATTTATAGAAATCATCTACTATGTTCATCACTTGATTAATTGAATGTATATGAAATTAGGTCAATGAAACTAATCTTGACATGCTTCCATCAATTACAAACAAACTCCAACTCTCTTGAATCCAAACCATAACTCTCTTTTGAAAAGATTAATTTAGTTACTTGTTTGGAAATTCATGTTACTAGTAGCTTAGGAAACAAACCCTTTGGTTACCTAAATCTTAAAATACACTCTCCTATTGAAAGACTACAATATACACCAATCCCTGTGGAATCGATAATTAAAAATACTTGTTCGCGGATAAAACCTACAACAATTAGCATAAGTCAACTATGTGATCAAGGGTTCAAAGTAAACTTCACAAAAACTGAATGTATAATTACAAATAAGAAAGGTGAAGCTACTATGAGAGGTATGACGACCAAGGACAACTGCTATCTATGGGTTCCCCAAGATACAAGATATCTCACTTGTGTTGAGCTCAAACAAGTTGAAGGCAAAAGTTCCCTGAGGAAGAAGACAAATTTCAATGTTCCATAGGATGTCATGACATCATATAACTCTGAAAAAATTAATGATCAGTCTACTAAAAGAAAAATTATGGACCTGAACCAGAAATTTACTGAAATTAAATTGGTCAACTGTTATTCAAGAGGATGAAATGTATATAGAATTTCAAGAAGCGAGCAAGGGGTTTGTTTGCTAAAGAAATTATAGTAATTAAAAGCGTGTGGGAACATCATTAAAAGGCTTGAGTTTTCAAAATATCACTTAACTCTGTAGAAACATGATATTAAACATATAAAAAGCCCATACCAAGCTCAAACATTTCAAATCTTCCCCACATGCTACACAAACACTAAGAACTATGGTATCTTCATCTCTTATCTCTAGAAACACAAGGTTCAATCCTCCATCTTCAAAATGTCTCAACAAAATGAATCTGCACCAAGCAACATCAACGAGAACATCTCAACCGATGAATCCCTAGACATAGCTTATATCTCCATGATTCCATGCACGAATGCAAGACCTAAAAAGCTTCGCACTTGCCATGCAAGACGTCTAAGAGATACATTTGTCCCTGTAGTAGGTAATACTTCTAATCATACTGATAATAAATCAGGTCAAGATGCCATAGATGTTGATATGGCCATAATGAGATTAATCACCAAGACCCTGAATGTGGGAATACATGTTCAAGGGATTACTATCACTCTTGCCCAATTGCCTGCTGAGGCTGTAACACCCCTTCTAAAATACCCCGAACAATATTAATTATATTAATGATTAAAGGACATATTCCATCAGAGTTAACACGGAACAAGGGATGTCACAATTATGAAATAGAATAAAACCTCCAATTAAACAGTAGCCATGCTACACTGAGGATCATTATTCGATTAATTCAATCAATTTAAGACCATGTCTTACACAGCGGAAATTACCAAAAACCAAAACTGAATAAACCATAATTCATCTCAATGAGATTCAAAGAAACAATGAAATAATAACTAATTCCTCAACTAAACGTTCCCCAGTGTTACAATCTAATCAGAGCATGACACTGACACGCGGACTTAAAAGACAAGCTCTAGAGCCATCCTCACCAACTCCTGAGCTGCTAACTTTAATCTGAAATTGTTAAAGTAAGGGTGAGACTTCTCATAATTAAAACACATTATAAGCTTCTCAATCAACAATATATCACAAGCATATTATTTCACCCATTTTAGCATAAATTCAGATTCAACATGCAGTCACAATCATACCAGTCAATATGCATAATCAATAATCAACAAAAGAATTGTAACACTGGAAGGCATCCTAACATGTTACAATCCCAGACAAACCCAAAATGCAGACACAATGCATGTGGTACCAACACGTGACCAAGTCACCCAACACTGATCCATCATCAACCGGATACAGTAACCATCGATTCGCCCAGACACCACTGAGTCAAGAATCCAGCCTAACCACCCATCATCACCCGGGTATCGGTTAATGGCAATACAAGTCAAATTCCACACAATGAGAATTAACTTCACCAAGAATGCATATGCATGCACAACACCAACATGCAACATTCAACATAGATTATGACCACATTCAGACATCATAAACCATCAACAACCACAACATGATATCATCAACTATCATGAAATAAATCATCACAAAGCATAAATATGCCAAACACTTACCCTTCATTTGGTAAGACTATCACCATTATATACCACAACAACAACAACTGAGATCAACAACTATCAGGCATATACAACACCAACAAAACACATGATATCAATACAATCATGAATACACCAATTATCATAAACCGAATCAAAACCAAAAACATGATATCTCAACGATCATGCACACCATCATTAACAACATAAACATGCTTTTCCTCCTCACAATACGAATACATCCATTCATCACAGTCTCACTGCTACATACACACCCACGTGCGTCAGTCGATAATCACCTAATTCGAAATTCGACTCATTTTCAAAATAATTTCAAGTTTTAGAAAATATTTTCATTTTATAAAATAGAGCATTAAATTTAAGAAATAACGTCCAAAACGGCGCTCAAAACGGACTTACGGTTTGAAAGTTATGAATTTTCAAAGTTTGATATTTTTCAAAAAGTTGCTGCAGAACCCGGTTCCTGCCTATGTACAACCCGGTTCCTGAGTTCAAAAATTCAAGTTTCTGGAAAAATGTATGGGAACCCGGTTCCGACATATACCGGAACCGGTTCCTGAGTGTATTTTTCAAGTTTTTACAAATTTTTCAAAGTGGAACCCGGTTCCTACCCACTGGGAACCGGTTCCTACGTGTTGCAGAGCCAAATTTTGCACTTTTGACAACATTCATTCATTCTCCACCAAACTCAAACATACCCATACGAATTGCTATATGAGAAACACCAAAAGACATCTATTTTGCACCATTATAACATCAAACCACAATATTCCATCATTCCTATTCATCAACTGACACTCTAATTGTTTTCAATCTATAATCCGACACAATAGGGATAATTCTACGGAACCCTAACATTCTAAACCAGGATTCCCTAACATACTATGATCATACCATTGAATATCTAAACCGATAATATGCATTAACTAATCAAAATCACCCCTTACCTTGTGGGTTCTTCGAATTCTGACACCTTAGGTTTTCTTCCTTCCTTTCTCCTCTTCTCAACTTCACGTATGTGTGTTTTCTCCAAAATAATTCCTTTTTCCTCTTTTCCTTCTTTTATTCCTTTTATTCCTCTAACATAAATAAAACAAATTAAATAATGTGAGTAGAGTCTTTACTCCTCACACCTCACTTTACTCAACACACCTCTAATAATTCCATTCCTTTATTCCATAATTAAACCCAATAAATCCAATATATTAATAAATTATGTTCTCAATTAAATTAATAATTAAAAATCATAATTATTTAATTATCGAATTATTTTGGGGTGTCACAACTCTCCCCAACTAAAAGAGTTTTCGTCCTCGAAAACATACCTTAGACGAACAGTTCGGGATACGAGTCCTTCATCGACTCTCCACTCCCAAGTGACATTCCCATCTGCTGGTCCTCCCAAGCCACTCTTACCAACGCGATCTCTTTGCCTCGCAACTGCTTCAACTTCCGATCCTCAATTCGTAGGTACTGCCACCAAATTCTCTCGTACTGTATATCTTCACCCGAATCTCATGAGACGGATCAATGTACTTCCTTAGCTGAGACACATGGAAAACGTCATGCAAATTCGCAAGTGACGGCGGCAAAGCAATCTAATACGCAACTTTCCCAACTCTTTTGGTAATCTGAAACGGACCAATAAAACGTGGAGTCAACTTCTTTGACTTCAAAGCTTGACCAATACCAGTCATCGGAGTAACTCGCATAAAAACATGTTCTCCCTCTCTAAACTCAAGATCTTTCCTCCTCTTATCGTGATAACTTTTCTGACGACTCTGAGAAGTCCTCATCTTCTCCTAAATCATCTTAATCTTTTCCGAAGTTTGTTGAACAATCTCTGGTCCAATCACCGCACTTTCTCCAGATTCGTACCAACACAATCGTGTCCGACACCTTCTACCATACAATGCTTCAAACGGAGCCATACCGATGCTCGAATGAAAACTATTGTTGTAGGTAAACTCTATCAACGAAAAATAGCTATCCCAAGCTCCACCTTTCTCTAATACACAAGCCCTCAACAAATCTTCCAACGACTGAATCGTTCTTTCCGTCTGACCATCTGTCTGCGGATGATAAGCGGAACTCAATCGCAACTTAGTACCCAAAGCTTCTTGCAATCCCGTCCAGAACTTAGATGTAAACCTCGGATCTCGATCCGACACAATACTAGAAGGAATACCGTGCAAACTCACAATCTTTTCGACATACAATTCTGCCAACCTCTCCATCGGATAATCCATTCTTATCGGAATAAAGTGAGCAGATTTCGTCAACCGATCCACAATAACCCAGATAGAATCACAATTCTTCGTTGTCCTTGGCAAACCAGACACAAGATCCATAGAGATTCCATCCCACTTCCATTCCGGAACAAACAACGGTTCCATCAACCCTGACGGTTTCTGATGCTCAATCTTCGATTTCTGACACACTAAACAAGCATACACAAACTCAGCAATTTCCTTTTTCATTCCCGGCCACCAAAACGACTTCTTCAAATCATACATTTTAGTAGCACCGAGATGAATACTCAACCCGCTACGATGTCCTTCTTCCAAAATACTTTTCTAATCTCGGCAACATCCGGAACACACACCCTGTTACCAAATCTCATAATTCCATTCTCATCCATTCTGAACTCGCCTCCTTGACCTTGGTTGATCAATGTCAATTTATCAACTAACCCAACATCGATTTCATCCATTCCAATTTCTTCCAAAATACCACTAGTCAGTTTCAACATACCCAATTTCACACTATTCGGAGTAGTTTCACAAACCAGACTTAAATCTCTGAACTGCTCAACCAAATCTAACTCACGGACCATTAACATTGACATATACAAGGACTTCCTACTCAAGGCATCTGCAACAATGTTTGCCTTACCAGGATGGTAATTCAAACCGAAGTCATAATCCTTTAGGAATTCTAACCATCTCCTCTGCCTCATGTTCAACTCTTTTGATCAAAGAGATACTTGTGCTCTTATGATCATGAATACCTCAAACCGAGAACCATATAAATAATGTCTCCACAACTTCAAAACAAATACAACAATGCTAACTCTAAATCATGAGTCGGATAACTCCTTTCATGCACTTTCAATTGTCTCGAAGCATAAGCCACCACCTGCTTATCTTGCATCAACACACCACCTAATCCCATTAATGATGCGTCACAATACACAACAAAAGACTTAGTCGGATTCGGCAAAATCAAGATCGAGCACTTGTCAACCTCCTCTTGACTCTTGAAATCCTTTCTCACATTCAACATCCCAAACAAATATCGACCCTTCCGGTCAACTTAGTCAACCAACGCTAGTTTGGAAAATCCTCAATAAACTTCCTAATAACTGCAGACCGAAAACTACGAATCTCAGAAGCATTCTTCGGCGCTTCCCACTGAGATACTGCTTCTACCTTCGTAGGATCCATATCAATTCCATTCTTGGAAATTACATGGCCAAGAAAACTCACTTCATCTAACCAGAATTCACACTTGGACAACTTCGCATAAAGCTTCTTCTCTTTCAACAATTCTAACACAACTCTGAGATGTTCTGCATGCTCTTCATCACTTTTCGAATAGATTAAAATATCATCAATGAACACTACTACGAACTTACCAAGATACATATGAAATATCCTGTTCATATACTCCATGAAAACACCAGGTGCATTAGTAAATCCAAATGGCATAACAGAATACTCGTAATGCCCATACCTCGTTCTAAATGCAGTTTTCTGAATATCCTTCGACTTCACACGAATCTGATGATATCCAGATCTCAGATCAATCTTACTAAATACACAAGCTCCAACGAGTTGATCCATCAAATCATCAATCCTCGGCAAAGGATACCGATTCTTGATTGTAACTTTATTCAACTGTCTGTAATCAACACATAACCCCATTGAACCTTCTTTCTTCTTAACCAACAACACAGGAGCACCCCACGGCGAAACACTTGGACGAATAAACTCCTTCTCAAGCAACTCCTCTAACTGCTTCTTCAGTTCAGCTAATTCAGATGCCGACATGCGATAAGGTGCCATCGACACCGGACTAGTTCCAGGAATCCATTCTATAGTAAATCCACTCTCTTTCGGCGGCATTCACTAACGTCTTCCGGAAATACTTCAGGAATCCATCCACCACTGGCAATCCAACTTACCCGGAACAATCTCAAAACAATTCTTCACTACCGGTAATTCATCACTCATAGATTTTCCTTTCACTTCCGTCGAAGAATACAACATAAACACCACAACACCATTATAATTTCTACGCAACTCTAACCATTCATATCAATTCATTATCCTTATTAGAGCCCTTGTCAACTCATATGGTTCACAAGCTTCTACCAAACTTCATTCATATTCATCACCTTATGTTCCAATTAGATAGCAAGACAATTATATACCATCCAATACGATTTCGTCTACTATCAACAAGAGATTAAGGGTGATCAAGTCCTCAATTTGTCAATAGACATCCGATAATCATACTGGAGTATAAACCATCATTACCAGCACTTCCAACTATGACTCACGATCCAAATGATTCCAACAACTCTAACCACTCTTGCACTATCTTCTCAAGTAGTACTTCGTACCAATGACTTACAATTGGAACATATCCGGGAAGCATCTCTTCTCCCCCACTTAGTTTCACACTACTCCTGCAATAATCAATCAGAAAGTAACAAGTACCGACAGTGTTGTACACACTTGTCGCATACAAAGGGATAATGACATTAAGACACTGGTCATAACGACCGACTATGCTCTGATACCACTATTGTAACACCCCTTCTAAAATACCCCAAACAATATTAATTATATTAATGATTAAAGGACATATTCCATCAGAGTTAACACGGAACAAGGGATGTCATAATTATGAAATAGAATAAAACCTCCAATTAAACAGTAACCATGCTACACTGAGGATCATTATTCGATTAATTCAATCAATTTAAGACCATGTCTTACACAGCGGAAATTACCAAAAACCAAAACTGAATAAACCATAATTCATCTCAATGAGATTCAAAGAAACAATGAAATAATAACTAATTCCTCAACTAAACGTTCCCCAGTGTTACAATCTAATCAGAGCATGACACTGACACGCGGACTTAAAAGACAAGCTCTAGAGCCATCCTCACCAACTCCTGAGCTGCTAACTTTAATCTGAAATTGTTAAAGTAAGGGTGAGACTTCTCATAATTAAAACACATTATAAGCTTCTCAATCAACAATATATCACAAGCATATTATTTCACCCATTTTAGCATAAATTCAGATTCAACATGCAGTCACAATCATACCAGTCAATATGCATAATCAATAATCAACAAAAGAATTGTAACACTGGAAGGCATCCTAACATGTTACAATCCCAGACAAACCCAAAATGCAGACACAATGCATGTGGTACCAACACGTGACCAAGTCACCCAACACTGATCCATCATCAACCGGATACAGTAACCATCGATTCGCCCAGACACCACTGAGTCAAGAATCCAGCCTAACCACCCATCATCACCCGGGTATCGGTTAATGGCAATACAAGTCAAATTCCACACAATGAGAATTAACTTCACCAAGAATGCATATGCATGCACAACACCAACATGCAACATTCAACATAGATTATGACCACATTCAGACATCATAAACCATCAACAACCACAACATGATATCATCAACTATCATGAAATAAATCATCACAAAGCATAAATATGCCAAACACTTACCCTTCATTTGGTAAGACTATCACCATTATATACCACAACAACAACAACTGAGATCAACAACTATCAGGCATATACAACACCAACAAAACACATGATATCAATACAATCATGAATACACCAATTATCATAAACCGAATCAAAACCAAAAACATGATATCTCAACGATCATGCACACCATCATTAACAACATAAACATGCTTTTCCTCCTCACAATACGAATACATCCATTCATCACAGTCTCACTGCTACATACACACCCACGTGCGTCAGTCGATAATCACCTAATTCGAAATTCGACTCATTTTCAAAATAATTTCAAGTTTTAGAAAATATTTTCATTTTATAAAATAGAGCATTAAATTTAAGAAATAACGTCCAAAACGGCGCTCAAAACGGACTTACGGTTTGAAAGTTATGAATTTTCAAAGTTTGATATTTTTCAAAAAGTTGCTGCAGAACCCGGTTCCTGCCTATGTACAACCCGGTTCCTGAGTTCAAAAATTCAAGTTTCTGGAAAAATGTATGGGAACCCGGTTCCGACATATACCGGAACCGGTTCCTGAGTGTATTTTTCAAGTTTTTACAAATTTTTCAAAGTGGAACCCGGTTCCTACCCACTGGGAACCGGTTCCTACGTGTTGCAGAGCCAAATTTTGCACTTTTGACAACATTCATTCATTCTCCACCAAACTCAAACATACCCATACGAATTGCTATATGAGAAACACCAAAAGACATCTATTTTGCACCATTATAACATCAAACCACAATATTCCATCATTCCTATTCATCAACTGACACTCTAATTGTTTTCAATCTATAATCCGACACAATAGGGATAATTCTACGGAACCCTAACATTCTAAACCGGGATTCCCTAACATACTATGATCATACCATTGAATATCTAAACCGATAATATGCATTAACTAATCAAAATCACCCCTTACCTTGTGGGTTCTTCGAATTCTGACACCTTAGGTTTTCTTCCTTCCTTTCTCCTCTTCTCAACTTCACGTATGTGTGTTTTCTCCAAAATAATTCTTTTTTCCTCTTTTCCTTCTTTTATTCCTCTAACATAAATAAAACAAATTAAATAATGTGAGTAGAGTCTTTTACTCCTCACACCCTCACTTTACTCAACACACCTCTAATAATTCCATTCCTTTATTCCATAATTAAACCCAATAAATCCAATATATTAATAAATTATGTTCTCAATTAAATTAATAATTAAAAATCATAATTATTTAATTATCGAATTATTTTGGGGTGTCACAGAGGCTGCCCCTGAAAGTCTTGTTGACTCTTCTGTAATGCAAGAAGAAAATACTAAAGGGAGTCTTGGAAAAGGAACTAAGACCAATCTTGAAAAAGTCACACCTGATTTTGAAACATCACTTGTGAAATAAGTTTCTTCTAGCAAGAATGCCGATATGAGTCCAACAAGAGCATCTCCAAACAAAAAGGTCGATTCAAACCCAAAAAGGACTGAGAACAATGTGGCTGATGAAGTTGTAGATGTAGATGATCTGTTTGACCATGAGCTAATTATCAATTTGAACCCTGGGATTGCAAAAAGGTTAAAGACAAGAAAGGGCAAGGCAGCTATTTCAAGCACACCATCCAAGATTGTTAGGAAGAAGGTTATGAATGTGAAGCATATGGCCTTGATCTTGTACTTATATGGAGTGCATTAGGTCAAGATTTGTGACAAAAATATATTGCATTTATTGAAAAATATTTGATTGGAATTTTGTATGAAAAGCTTCCAATTTTGGTTCAATCTGGTGCCAATCAATCTCATGCATTTTTCATCTATTTTGAAGTTGTTTGGATCTCAAGAAACTCAGCTCTCAAGCCCACATGCTCCATACACCATCTTGGTATTTTATTTTAATTTATTTTGAATTTAAATGAATAAAATAATAAATAAATAAAATAAATGGTAAGATAGCGCATGGATGGGCCTAGAGGTCTTTGACAATGTTAGAAAAATGTTTCAAGCTTTAAAACATAGGCCCATTTGACAAAATTTTGTGATTTCTCAATATTTTCTTCATGCACTTTCTCAAAATTGCCAAACTTGCACCAATCACATATTGCTCAATTCTCAACATTTGGAGATTATCTTGGAATTTTTAGAAATCTTAAGATGTCCTATGAAACCTCTCTTTGGTTTCATTTTAATTGAAGCTTCCATGTTCATGTACACTACTTTGAGAAAAAATGACTTTTAATTGACTTTTGAAAGGACCTATAATGGGCACATATCTCTCAAATGAAGCATTTTTAGAAAAAAACCTATGAGAGACAAAGTTGTAGGGAATTGAATTTTTTTAAAAATGAGCGTTGGTTGAGGGATATTGTGACAATAAATCAGTCGTCGTGTAACAATAATAGGAGCTCGACTAAGTCAAAACATTTTGACATGAAGTTCCTAGTTGTTAAATAAATGGTACAAAGTGGAAATATTTCTATAAAACACTTGTGGACAAACTCAATGATATCATACTCTCTTACAAAAGGTCTTTCACCCAAGGTCTTTCATGAGCACATTGCTCGCATGGGTGTTATATCTTTATAGGAGTCTTTGGTTTAGTGGGAGTTAGTCAATTATGAATTTTATGTTCAATATTTTTGTATTATGTATGCATACTATGGTTTTGGATATTTTCCAAAATAATAAGGTTTGATATTCAGTAGTTTACATTTTGTACAAAAAATTTATTGAATGATCTTGCTGAGGTAAAGTAGGACCAGTTGAAAATCGACATATACAAACCAACTTCATGAGACTTTCATGCTACATATTTCTTGATGGATCTATGTCATTTAGTTGTGTCACTATCGGTGATCATTGATGCGTTTAGTTATAATTGCTATAACGAAAATCACTTTGGTTCTGAAAAGTGACACGATTAATGGACGAGATAATTTTGATATGTGTAAGGAATATAAAGGAGAATTTTGAACTTATAAAGTCTTACACATGTATATGATTACATATGTGACCAATGGGAGATTGTTAGAATTTTGGGTCACAGATGTAATATTTAAGGTGTTAGGGCCATTATTTTAAACAGTCAAGACTTTAAGGGGGTCTAATTAATATAATATTAAGTTTGTGGCTAAAAGCATAAATGTCATGAAAGGTATGGTTATTGTGTAGATACCATAAGTCAATATTTAATTTGATAAGGCGCCAAATTAAAATATTGAATATTAAGAAATAACCCTAAGGTTATTTATAAGGGTTATGGTCCCCATTTGCAGACAACATGAAAATAGTTTATTAGGAATTCTCTATTCATCCTCATCATAGGAGAATCAAGGAGCCTTAAAGAACTATACAAATTGGAAGATCACATACTCGCAAACCTTCGGTGATTCTCAATGGTAAATTCAGGTACGCTTCCGCTAATTGCAAATTCAGATAGATCACATACCCGCAAACCTTCGGTGATTCTCAATGGTAAATTCAGGTACGCTTCCGCTAATTGCAAATTCTGGTACACTTTCGCTTTCATTCTCATAATTGTATTCATATATGGGTTTAAGAGTTTTTTCTAGGGTTTTGTTCTTGATTTCTATATTGATAGAAATTATAAGGTTTATGAACAAAACTTAACAAGTGGTATCAAAGCTACCCATATCTGATTCAATTTGATTTTAAGGTTATCTTCCGATTGTATAAATCAATAATCACGTGTTCTTTTAAGATTTTTTATTAGGGTTTCAAAATTGGGATTTACATTTGATTTTCACATTTTGTTTAAGGATTAATATTTCTAAATTATTTTTCAACCTACTGTATTTTAATTTTCATTTTAGATTTTTACGATTATGCTTATTATTTGCCTGGAAACCTATTACTTGTTTGGCATATCATTCTCTGAGTATTAGTGTTCTTTTTTTTTAAAATCCCATCATATATTTCTTTTTATTATGTTTTATCCTATAGTAAATTAAAGGATTATTTCCTATTTGTATGCTGAACAAATATTACACTAAGGCATTGATATTATGCTAAAACAAATAATATATGGGTTAGTATGTTTTTATAATTAGGGAATGTTATGAATTTTTGATTTCTTTATAAAGGGTTGGGTTTAACTTATTGGTCTAATATAAAGACATTTTATTTAGCAAAATGATTGCTTTATAAAAAAAAAAAATTGGCTTTAGTTTATTTCTGACATTTAAGAAAAAAATATATTATGCCTGTATGCGTTCACAAACAAATGTTGTGAGGTCTACCGGATTTGGATTTAATGTCAACAGAGTGTATATATAATATATGGACTTAATAAAGATTGTGTGGCAAGCAAAATTGCATTATCTTCCTAATTAATTTTATAATTGTGTAGTTCAGATTTTGACTGAATCGTAATTCTATATAAGGTGCACTAATGTGCATTAGTATTTATTATTTTATATTTAATTTTAATTTTTCTTTGGATCAATTTTATTCAAATTTTGGCTACAATTTATAATGTTATACAACAATTTAATCTTTTGAGTAAATAATTAAAATGAAAAGTCGCCGAAGTGACAATTTTATGGAAATTGTTTATGAAAAATGTTAAATATTTTCTGATTTGTGTGTATGTTTATGTATGCGAGTATCAAAGGACAGTTGGTGGTTGGCCGGTTTTCATATGCGCATGTGATGGTAAACAAGTGATAATTATAAGGTCTTACATGTGAATAATAAATCAATCCAAAGAGAGATTTATATTCGACATATTTTTATTATCAATGTTTGATCGTTACAACAAGAGTACCACTAGCAGGTAATATTAGTGTCCAAAGACTCAATATTGATGGTGCACTAGGTATCTTGAGATGTGTTATATCTTTATTTGAACAAATTGATAACTCAGTTTTTTTAATGTGAGTATATTTAAGATATTTAATTTTGTTCTTGTTTTTAAGCTACAATTGCTTCAATATCAGCAAATTTTAAGATTACGGTATAGGTCCTTAATACGACAAATTTTAAGGAATGGAATGAGAACATGAAAATTATTCTTGACTACATGGATTTTGACCTTGCATTAAGGATGAAGCAACCACCTTCTCCTTCAGAATTTGGTTCCTCTAAATAGATGAAATTTTATGAGAAGTGGGTCGCTTCAATCGCATGAGTCATGTTTTGGTCTGTTCTGAGGCCAATTTAGCTTTGGTACCTGGAAACACTTGGTGGTTAGACTTTGGTGCAACTACTAACATCAGTGTTTCAATGAAGAGTTTCCTAAACTACCGAAAGCCAAATGATGTTGAAAGATACATATATATGGGAGATGGCAAGTCAGTGGAAGTGAAATCGATAGGGCATTTTAGATTATTACTGTGTACCAAATTTTATTTAGATTTGAAAGATCTTTATGTGGTTATGTCGTTTATACAGAATTTAATTTCGGCTTCTTATTCGGACAAATCATGTTATTTTTGTTCATTTGGAAATAATATGTTAAATTTATCTTTTAAATATTGTTGGAATTGGTTCAATATGCATCATAATCTATATTTGCTTGACACAATAACTTCTTATGAAAAATTATTGAATAGCTGAGACAAGGCCTTATAAGCCAAATGAAAATAAATTGGATTCTCGAATAGTGTTACAAGAACCAATATATTTTCCGAGATCCACTAAAGAAAGGAGAAATGCTATTTCGGATGATTACATGGTATTTCTTTAAGAACATGAGGAAAATAATGGTTAGTTGATTGAAGTAATAAAGAAGGCGTATAAAGTCCATGCAAGACAATAAAGTTTTGGGAACTTGTCTCATTACCAGAAGGTGTGAAACTCATTAGTTGCAAATGAATTTTTAAGACCAAATATGATTCTAACTGTAGTGTGGAAAGGTATAAAGTTTGTCTTATGGTTAAGAGTTATACTCAAAAGGAAGGGATTAAATTTAAAGAGACTTTCTCTCTGGTTTATTGAAAGACTCTTTTCGGAAAATCATGGTTTTTGTTGCATATTATGATTTGAAAATCCATCAAATGGATGTCAAGACGACATTCCTCAATGGATGCTAGGTAGATATTTGAGCAATCAAGGAATGAATCATTGGAAAGCAGCCAAAAGGTTATAAGGTATTTTATCTGAGCTGTCGATCAGAACTGGAGACCGCCGAGCAGTTGACAATCTTCCGAGCAAGTTGATGAAGAGGGGGATGGTGTACCTGCAAGGTACTCCGATGCTAAAGTAAGCAAATGATCGAAAGGATAGATAGGAAGTATTTGAGTGGTTAGAGTGTAAGAAAAGATGATACCTTGCCCTCAAAGATATGAGGGTTTATATAATGCCATAGGAGGATTCTCATTGGCTACTAAATAAGGGCCGAAATATACGGGTCCATAAATATAGCCATCCGGTCTGACTAGGTCAAAGTCGGGCAAACACGACCTCTACTTACCGTTACGCCGGGCACTTAGCTCATGACGTGCGTTCGGCGCAAGGGCTGCAGGCTTCGCCCAGTTCGACGTATGTCGGGCCATTATGGTGGGAACACTTGCGGAGAGCACTATGGCGATGTCGTTGGGTCGAGATGGTCGCAATACCATAGGGTCAGACCACTTGCCCGAATGCTTCGGGATATCCAGAACAGTAGCCCCCCAGGTCGCTGCGTTTGCTCGTAAACGTGACGACTTGATGTTGAAAGAAGGCTTGAAGCCGTTATGCACCGAGGAAGCGAAGGGATGTCGAGGAAGCGAAGAGTTTAGAAGTTGTATCGCTTCGCTTACATGGCTTTGAAGCAAGTGACGTGACGGTTGGCAGACCTAGGGGCTAGGGTATAATGATGACTTTTTTAGGCACCCACCTAGGCCCAGAACCCAAGCGTTTGTAGAGGGATTATAAATACTGAAAGCTCATACTATTCATAACTTTTTGCTTCTCTCACAAGTGCATCATTTGTTCTTGTTGTTCGGCTTGATTGTTTATTAATCCGAGGACGAGTTTCGCTGTGGTCGACATCATCCTCTACTTACTGGATCATTCATTTTGTTCAAATTTCTTGTCTCTTGTACTTATAAATGGTATGTTCTCTGATTATTTTGCAATAATTTCGGTTGTTTTGAATCATGCATGTGGAGATATTCCCGGTTAGGATCTATGTTTTATAGCATTCTTTTGGAGGCAAACGGTTGTTCTTCCCTCTAGCGGTGGTTTTTGCGCCGCCGGCGGGGCCACGAGTACTTGGTGATCTAGGTCTGAGTGTTCCTCATCTTAGAGAGGGATTTTGGCCGGGGATATGATCCTTGTTCAATGAAGCCCTTTCACTTGACAAGTGGTGGAAGGGTGGTTTTGACGTTGATGTCGATCTCACCTGCTCCTCCTACTTTTCAGGTGCTACTATGAGCGACGACCAAGATACCCGCGAGGTTTCTGTGAGTTCGGGGGAGTCCCCTTCTGGATTTACCTCTACTGAGGAGAGTAACGGCAGCCCCCCCGTTCCTGAGGTCGAAGAAGGCCCCTCGCCGATGGAAGTCGAAGAGCTTGACGAGGATGATCCAGAGGTTTGGGCCTCTGCGGATGTGGGGAAGCATGGCTCTCAATTTCTGGATGATCCCAACGGGATATTTTCCCCGGTGAGTTCGTATGCTCCATCCGAGGGTGTTAAAGATTGGTCTATGCATATTCCTGCCAAAGATGGCCGGATATGCTCGAGATACGAGCCTCGCTTCATCCCTGTCTACGATGTGTGGTTTCGAGACTTGGGTTTCAGGGTCCCTTTTATTGAATTCCAAGTCGGGATCTTCAGCCACCTTCGACTAGCCCCGTCTCAACTCCATCCAAATGCCATAGCATTCATCCGAGCGTTCGAGATCGTGTGCGAGTACTCGGAGATGGGAGCTACGCTCGAACTGTTTTTCTATATTTTTTGCCTTCAAAGGAGCTCGACGAAGGTAGATGGCAAAGTCCGTTGGGGGATAGTGTCGTTGAAGCATCAAAACGGGATGCTTTTCAAAGCGTTCCAGGAATCTGTCAACTTCTTCAAGGATAGATTTATGCTTATTCGACATGTATCTATGAAGGCGATGCACAACGTGTTCCGGACTGTCCCGGGGTTACTGAGGGATAGGACCCCGTGTTACAACGAGCAAGGGGAGCTGAAGTATGCGCTCGTCCGCAAATTCGAGTTCTGGTGGTCGAAAAAGCATTTTGATAGGACTCTGAATTCGTATGTTTGGGCTCGGGGCGAGCTGAGTGTTGAAGACTTGGCTGGTTTCGAGAAGGTATCCTCGTTTGTGGCGGGTTTTCCCCGTGTCTGTTGCATGGGCAGAGGGGGAAACCGCTTCTAGATAAAGACGAGGACAAAATCTCCGAGCCTGGTCTCATAAACGTTCTAGAGCTCCTTGCCTCCGAGGACCCTAGGGAGTATTTGGGTATCTTTTTGTTCTTTTTAATATTGCTACGTGTAACACCCCAAATCTACCCAAGGTTTTATATACAAAAATCAGAGTAATTTAAAATTTCATAAAGTAAATACTGAGGCGTCACATCATCAAACCAAATCACCTTAAACAGTTTATTTTAAAGTATAAATCTCGGATACATAGCATCACCGGAAATCATAAATTGATTCAAAAACATCAACACATCTTCTTTAATAAACTTCCTTATCAAATCATGTTTTCATAAAGTATGATTCTATTTACAAAAGGAAGAACAACAAAAGAACAATCGACAAGACAACATAAATATTCCCCAGTGCTACGTATCGAGCACCGACACGACTAACGACTATAAACTCCGTCTTCATAACCCACGTTACCAATATATAGGTAGCAATGAAACAAGTAAAGGTGAGATACTCCAAAACATATAATTAAAGGCATGATAAAATATATATATAGTTTTGGAATTGTAAAGGATATAAGTTAATAAGTGCATTCCAACACATATCCAAACCTCACTTACTCTTATCGGCATTCTAAAGTGTATAATCTATACTTAATCGCCTTAGCCTCATCGGCACAAATCATCACAATAACATGTAAACCTCGTCACCGAAATCGTCACAAGCTAATACATAGCTAATTAACACGGCAATCATAAACAACAACATTAAACAATGCTAAAAATATAAGCAACATAAACAAATCATCACAAATTTGGCTAAAGCCCATCTTCGCTTTTGGCATAAAAGCCCATCATCGCTTTTGGCATAAAGCCCATCTTCGCTTTTGGCATAAAGCCCATCATCGCTTTTGGCATAAAGCCCATCTTCGCTTTTGGCATAAAGCCCATCATCACAACACCATCACAACATCATCACAAACACGGGCACCCGTGTGCATCAACACTGCCCGTGTTAATTGCTCTGCACAACTAAAATTTCCATTTTTAGAGGGAAACACGGTCGTGTTAAATCAACATGGCCCGTGTTGATTTGTCTGCGTGAAAACTTCATTTATTCGGGTTTTTCTCATTCTTCTACCATGGTTTTCCTTCCCATTTCAATACTCTAATTTCTACAAGTTAGCACCTAATATACCCACAAACCATACTCTAAATCCAACTCTTCTAGCCCAACAATCAACCAACAAAACTCATAAAATCAATCTATCAATTTTTCTCCCAATTCAAACTACAACCACCCAACATCTCTTATCACTAACTCACCATCTCTATCATCAACACAACATATATACCTCCATTACAACATCAACATCAAAACATATTTCTACCATCAATTGAGAAGTTCAACAACAACAACAAAACACCAAAATAAAGGCAAACTATAAACCCCATGAATCAACATACCAATTTTTCCTAAATCCACAACATATCTATCAAACCCTAACTATATGGAAAGGAAGATCAAACCCCTTACCTCTAGCTTGGTTGATTGCAAGATGCTCCATCAAAGCCCCAATCTCATGCTTGTTCTTGCTCTCCCCTTCCTCTCCTTCTTCTTCTTCTTCTTCTTCTCCAAAACCCTCTCTTTTCTCTCCCAAGTTCTATTCTTGGTGTGTTTGGAAAAAATGGAAAGAAAAACAAAGGAAAGGGTTTTTATAATGGTATTTACTTACTAGCTTCCTCTCTATGTTTGCTTGGTGTAGGAGAATGGAAGGAAAAGGGAAAGAAAATAGTTTATAAAGGTATTTCTACTAGTAAGCCAAGGGTGAAAACCCAATTCTCATCAATTAATCCTCACACCCCCATCTATTCTTATAAATTAACACACTCATAATATCCATTAATATTATCAATTCTATTCATTCAAATAACTCCGGGGAATTAAATATCGGATCCTAACGAAACGTCGCCAAATATATTAATAGATATATTAATTAACACAAACATTCTCGTCGCAAAATAAATATCGATCGGTAATTCGAAAATATTAATATAATATAATATTAATTAAAACAGGGCGTTACAACTCTCCCCCAGTTATAAACTTTTCGTCCTCGAAAGTTTCAACCATAGAATTAGTCACACACTCGAACCGACACCTCGGAAACGAGTCACCAAAGATAGGAACATAAAGTCCTACAATACAACACTGACACCATCGCTAAATCTAAAACAACAAAATGGTTATACAAACCAAAAATGAAACAATCAGAAAAGGATAAAACCTCGCGTGCTACACAAACATTCAAAGATGCCTTCATACACGCATAAATACGAACTCAAGAATTACACTTGCAGTTATCGCTCTCATTCTAGAAAATCACAAGGTCACATCATCCTTGTAGAACACCAACGCACAACCCTTGATCAATAACAAGTTACACAGACGTAACAGAACTGCGATACAACACCCATCCTAGGACTTACACAGATGACTTGCGACTATAACTCACTAGCCCAAATCCAACAACCTCGCTTACTCGCTAATCGATACAGTGCTTTCTATCTAAACCATGTTGCGTCACTTTTATGCATAAGATGCCAACCATAAAACAACTTGGTTAATCCTCAACTTCACAATTACTCAGAATGGGTACGTTCAAAGCGTACACCCATCAAGACACCTCGCAATATCAGCTTCATCAACTCGAAGAATCACTCTTTCATTCTCGATTGATCAACGTTCATTGGTCCTCTAAAATACACGACATAGTTGGACCTCTTCCAATACTGTCCAAACATTTCACTTGTGAAACTTCGACGTATACACTTGACTTCAACGAAGTCGTCCCTTTTAACAATTCAATTCCCAAAGTATATAAGTAATCACTATCATCGCACCGTCGCAACAATCATTACACAGGCTTCTCATTCGAAACACCTTTCATAATTTTTCCATCGTCCCAAGTGGTAACTCAATCACAACACTCTCTCAAGAACTCTACTCATCAACGTCATCTCCTACCCCTGTAATTACAACACAGGTTAGACTTAGAACCATAACATCAATATCTATGGAATTCAATCCTAAACACCGTCGCGACTGACTTAGTCACGAAAGAACACCTTCCTTTATAAAACATCAATCATCTTAAAGTACCTGTGGTTACCAAACCACCACCAAATTCTCACCGTCAAGACTGATCTTAGTCACAATCTAATGATCCACTACGACCATTAGTATCCGACGAAATCCATATGTTAGTGGTGAACAAATCCATAATAACCTTTTGAGCTTAATCTCAACAAGCGTCTCAAAACAAACATGCAACATTCTTCAAAATAATAAATCCCCAAATCAGATATTCTTGGGTTAACCACGATATCAACATACTACACTCAACACGAGACGAATTCTCTTTATAGATCGCACTCAAACTTGAATTGTCTTCAACCATTCCAATCTCCCCGTCGTTAACATCTGCACCCTAAAGGTTCCAATGAGCACAACCGCATCAAACTCTAACTCACGCGTCCAAAAATTTTTCCTTATGAAAATCAAATCGTTCCAAGGTAGCAATACACTTTTTCCAACTCTATGCCAAAATACATCTTAAGTCCAAAATGAAATATCACAATACACCGCACAAGGTTCTTTAGTATAAAACAAGACTAAACTCGAAGCATTCGCTAAACTTTTCACCGGCTCAAACAAATTCGCTTCTCATTATGAAGTCCAAACAGCGACTCAACCATCTCAAGTCCAAAATACTCACGATCAATACCAACTTGTAAAAAGATCTTCCATTAAATCACAAAGCTAACCATCCAAAGCAAAAGAACTTCTAAACTCTAAATTAACCTCTTAAAGTCTTCTACAAGACACAAAATAAATCTTCGCGGAACTGTCCAAAATATCACTGTCTAAGTTGCTTACTTAAGGCACTCTCGTCCAACAGTTCAAAATTCTATCTTTAGAATACTCGCCATGCACTGATCTAACTTCACTACTGCTAACGCAAAGCTCAGACGCTTGCCACAATTTCTTAACTTGATGTGAACCAAATAATATCCATGAATACGAAATAACTCATACAGCTACTCATGAGAGTACTGTCTGAACATCCCAAAATCATACCTGACGCATCAGTCATACTAATGACATCAACAAACACTCGCCAGAACCATACACTCTATTGTAAAGCATTGTCTAAACATCTTCACTCATCACACTAACCCGTAGACAGCCAGACTTCACATCGACCTCTCTAAACACCTAAACTCCAAATGATTGCTTCACTTAAATATCAAGCCTCGGAAGTAGACACTCGTCGTCATCATTCACGTCGTTCCCTGACTACCAACGACACACCAACTCGGGTAACCTTTTCTCTTCTCGAACAACCCAACGGTAGCACTCTACGGTGACCCGCTCGAATAACCAAACTCTGCTCAAACCAATCCTCAAGTTGAATTTTCAACTCTAATTCAGAAACAAACATCCCTTAAGGATACTTCGAATCACAACTAGTTCCAGAAACTAAATCCATCAAAATTTCACTTCGCACTACGGCGGTGACTCAATCACATCTTCACACTATGCTTCGGAAGAATCACAACACGAAGCTCGCTTGCCAAAATCTTGCTTCTCCCCAAAATCCAAATTCGCTCACAACTCAAGTAACCATGCACTACCTTGTGCCAACACATCTGCTTCACACACTATTAAGCTGGAAAGACAAATCTATCCCAACCAACACAATTCCCGACTACTATCAACAAGAGATTAAGGATGATCAGTCCCTCAATTTGTCAATAGACAGTCGAAAATCATGATGGTGACATAAACCATCTCTACCAAGCTACAACAGCGTCTTCAAACTTACACTATAAGTTACCAAAGCATAACACTGCTTGAGGCTCCAACCTAAGCCACAAGCGCCACCAAGAAGTAAAACTTCTCCCCCACTTGTTTCAAACTCCTCACTATAGACAAACAATTTGAAACAAACAAGTACCGACAGTATTTCACACACATGTCGCATACAAAAGGGTTAAACACACTAATAACTTGGTCGATAGACCGACCTGCTCTGATACCACTAATGTAACACCCCAAATCTACCCAAGGTTTTATATACAAAAATCAGAGTAATTTAAAATTTCATAAAGTAAATACTGAGGCGTCACATCATCAAACCAAATCACCTTAAACAGTTTATTTTAAAGTATAAATCTCGGATACATAGCATCGCCGGAAATCATAAATTGATTCAAAAACATCAACACATCTTCTTTAATAAACTTCCTTATCAAATCATGTTTTCATAAAGTATGATTCTATTTACAAAAGGAAGAACAACAAAAGAACAATCGACAAGACAACATAAATATTCCCCCCGAGTGCTACGTATCGAGGCGACACACGACTAATGACTATAAACTCCGTCTTCATAACTCGTTACCAATATATAAGCGAAACAAGTAAAGGTGAGATACTCCAAAACATATAATTAAAGGCATGATAAAATATATATATAGTTTTGGAATTGTAAAGGATATAAGTTAATAAGTGCATTCCAACACATATCCAAACCTCACTTACTCTTATCGTCATTCTAAAGTGTATAATCTATACTTAATCGCCTTAGCCTCATCGGCACAAATCATCACAATAACATGTAAACCTCCGTCACTGAAATCGTCACAAGCTAATACATAGCTAATTAACACGGCAATCATAAACAACAACATTAAACAATGCTAAAAATATAAGCAACATAAACAAATCATCACAAATTTGGCTAAAGCCCATCTTCGCTTTTGGCATAAAAGCCCATCATCGCTTTTGGCATAAAGCCCATCTTCGCTTTTGGCATAAAGCCCATCATCGCTTTTGGCATAAAGCCCATCTTCGCTTTTGGCATAAAGCCCATCATCACAACACCATCACAACATCATCACAAACATCATCACAACATCATCACAAACATCATCATATCATATATCATCGCGATTCAATATTATCCATCAATCAACAAAAACCCAACGCCAAACAACTCAAACATAAACATAACCAACTCCATGAGACACGACTATGTTATGCATGTGGTACCCATCGCTTTGTCCGTAATTAGGGACACTTGGCATAAAGCCGATCTTCGCTCGGCATAAAAGCCATCATCGCTTGGCATAAAAGCCTCTTCGCTTGGCATAAAAGCCCTCTTCGCTTATGCAATGTATGTGACTCGACAATAAAACAACACAACACCAAAAACATCATCATCGCTCATCAAAATTGGCACAAAGCTCACATCGCCATAACTTATCCACATACAGATAAATCTATCATCGCATTATAATTGCATTATGCAAAACGTCACATATAATTCACCATCATCAAAACTATGCATTCACAAATCGGAAGCATTTATCAACAACATCAATATAAGCAGTATGTACAAAGACATATATCATTACATCGCATATCATCAAGTATTCATTAATAAAAAGGCCATCGCAAACATTATGTTTATTCACACCGCATCATTATCGATTCGTTCACTAACTTCTAAATACGGAGAAATAGTTAAACACCTATCATCGTCGCAAAAGCCATCCCTAATAACCGCCATTACTCTTAAACATCGACATCGCAATTGGATTGTCCATACGTGTCTTAAATCCTTTAAAAAGAAATTCGATTCAATTAAACCGTAATTAAGTCCATTTCGGGTCATCTCGCAAAAAATCGCAACTTCTAAAAGCTAACCTCACCACTAAGTTCTACACGTCAAACTTAGCTAGCACGTCAATTTTCGTTGAATTCGGAGCAACTTGCTCCGTCGTCGAATTTACCGAAGTCAGAAAATCGGCACACAAACGGGTTCGAAAGGAAGTGCGAAAAATCGGAATTTTTAAGGTTACAGATGCATCAACACGGGCACCCGTGTGGATCAACACTGCCCGTGTTGAAAAGCTTCCAGAACACGCAAAAATTACCCAAGACAGTGCATCAACACGGGCACCCGTGTGCATCAACACTGCCCGTGTTAATTGCTCTGCACAACTAAAATTTCCATTTTTAGAGGGAAACGCGGTCGTGTTAAATCAACATGGCCCGTGTTGATTTGTCTGCGTGAAAACTTCATTTATTCGGGTTTTTCTCATTCTTCTACCATGGTTTTCCTTCCCATTTCAATACTCTAATTTCTACAAGTTAGCACCTAATATACCCACAAACCATACTCTAAATCCAACTCTTCTAGCCCAACAATCAACCAACAAAACTCATAAAATCAATCTATCAATTTTTCTCCCAATTCAAACTACAACCACCCAACATCTCTTATCACTAACTCACCATCTCTATCATCAACACAACATATATACCTCCATTACAACATCAACATCAAAACATATTTCTACCATCAATTGAGAAGTTCAACAACAACAACAAAACACCAAAATAAAGGCAAACTATAAACCCCATGAATCAACATACCAATTTTTCCTAAATCCACAACATATCTATCAAACCCTAACTATATGGAAAGGAAGATCAAACCCTTACCTCTAGCTTGGTTGATTGCAAGATGCTCCATCAAAGCCCTAATCTCATGCTTGTTCTTGCTCTCCCCTTCCTCTCCTTCTTCTTCTTCTTCTTCTCCAAAACCCTCTCTTTTCTCTCCCAAGTTCTATTCTTGGTGTGTTTGGAAAAAATGGAAAGAAAAACAAAGGAAAGGGTTTTTATAATGGTATTTCCTTACTAGCTTCCTCTCTATGTTTGCTTGGTGTAGGAGAATGGAAGGAAAAGGGAAAGAAAATAGTTTATAAAGGTATTTCTACTAGTAAGCCAAGGGTGAAAACCCAATTCTCATCAATTAATCCTCACACCCCCATCTATTCTTATAAATTAACACACTCATAATATCCATTAATATTATCAATTCTATTCATTCAAATAACTCGGAATTAAATATCGGATCCTAACGAACGTCGCCAAATATATTAATAGATATATTAATTAACACAAACATTCTCGTGCAAAATAAATATCGATCGGTAATTGAAAATATTAATATAATATAATATTAATTAAAGCAGTATTACAACTCCCCGGTTATAAACTTTTCGTCCTCGAAAGTTTCAACCATAGAATTAGTCACACACTCGAACCGACACCTCGGAAGCGAGTCACCAAAGATAGGAACATAAAGTCCTACAATACAACCGACACCATCGCTAAATCTAAAACAACAAAATGGTTATACAAACCAAAAATGAAACAATCAGAAAAGGATAAAACCTCGCGTGCTACACAAACATTCAAAGATGCCTTCATACACGCATAAATACGAACTCAAGAATTACACTTGCAGTTATCGCTCTCATTCTAGAAAATCACAAGGTCACATCATCCTTGTAGAACACCAACGCACAACCCTTGATCAATAACAAGTTACACAGACGTAACAGAACTGCGATACAACACCCATCCTAGGACTTACGCAGATGACTTGCGACTATAACTCACTAGCCCAAATCCAACAACCTCGCTTACTCGCTAATCGATACAGTGCTTTCTATCTAAACCATGTTGCGTCACTTTTATGCATAAGATGCCAACCATAAAACAACTTGGTTAATCCTCAACTTCACAATTACTCGAATGGAGTGCGTTCAAGCGTACACCCATCAAGACACCTCGCAATATCAGCTTCATCAACTCGAAGAATCACTCTTTCATTCTCGATTGATCAACGTTCATTGGTCCTCTAAAATACACGACATAGTTTGACCTCTTCCAATACTGTCCAAACATTTCACTTGTGAAACTTCGACGTATACACTTGACTTCAACGAAGTCGTCCCTTTTAACAATTCAATTCCCAAAGTATATAAGTAATCACTATCATCGCACCGTCGCAACAATCATTACACAGGCTTCTCATTCGAAACACCTTTCATAATTTTTCCATCGTCCCAAGTGGTAACTCAATCACAACACTCTCTCAAGAACTCTACTCATCAACGTCATCTCCTACCCCTGTAATTACAACACAGGTTAGACTTAGAACCATAACATCAATATCTATGGAATTCAATCCTAAACACCGCCGCGACTGACTTAGTCACGAAAGAACACCTTCCTTTATAAAACATCAATCATCTTAAAGTACCTGTGGTTACCAAACCACCACCAAATTCTCACCGTCAAGACTGATCTTAGTCACAATCTAATGATCCACTACGACCATTAGTATCCGACGAAATCCATATGTTAGTGGTGAACAAATCCATAATAACCTTTTGAGCTTAATCTCAACAAGCGTCTCAAAACAAACATGCAACATTCTTCAAAATAATAAATCCCCAAATCAGATATTCTTGGGTTAACCACGATATCAACATACTACACTCAACACCAGACGAATTCTCTTTATAGATCGCACTCAAACTTGAATTGTCTTCAACCATTCCAATCTCCCCGTCGTTAACATCTGCACCCTAAAGGTTCCAATGAGCACAACCGCATCAAACTCTAACTCACGCGTCCAAAAATTTTTCCTTATGAAAATCAAATCGTTCCAAGGTAGCAATACACTTTTTCCAACTCTATGCCGAAATACATCTTAAGTCCAAAATGAAATATCACAATACACCGCACAAGGTTCTTTAGTATAAAACAAGACTAAACTCGAAGCATTCGCTAAACTTTTCACCGGCTCAAACAAATTCGCTTCTCATTATGAAGTCCAAACAGTGACTCAACCATCTCAAGTCCAAAATACTCACGATCAATACCAACTTGTAAAAAGATCTTCCATTAAATCACAAAGCTAACCATCCAAAGCAAAAGAACTTCTAAACTCTAAATTAACCTCTTAAAGTCTTCTACAAGACACAAAATAAATCTTCGCGGAACTGTCCAAAATATCACTGTCTAAGTTGCTTACTTAAGGCACTCTCGTCCAACAGTTCAAAATTCTATCTTTAGAATACTCGCCATGCACTGATCTAACTTCACTACTGCTAACGCAAAGCTCAGACGCTTGCCACAATTTCTTAACTTGATGTGAACCAAATAATATCCATGAATACGAAATAACTCATACTGACTACTCATGATCGTCGAACATCCCAAAATCATCACTGACGCATCAGTCATACTAATGACATCAACAAACACTCGCCAGAACCATACACTCTATTGTAAAGCATTGTCTAAACATCTTCACTCATCACACTAACCCGTAGACAGCGAGACTTCACATCGACCTCTCTAAACACCTAAACTCCAAATGATTGCTTCACTTAAATATCAAGCCTCGGAAGTAGACACTCGTCGTCATCATTCACGTCGTTCACGACTACCAACGACACACCAACTCGGGTAACCTTTTCTCTTCTCGAACAACGGTAGCACTCTACGGTGACCGCTCGAATAACCAAACTCGCTCAAACCAATCCTCAAGTTGAATTTTCAACTCTAATTCGAAACAAACATCCCTTAAGGATACTTCGAATCACAACTAGTTCCAGAAACTAAATCCATCAAAATTTCACTTCGCACTACGGCGGTGACTCAATCACATCTTCACACTATGCTTCGGAAGAATCACAACACGAAGCTCGCTTGCCAAAATCTTGCTTCTCCCCAAAATCCAAATTCGCTCACAACTCAAGTAACCATGCACTACCTTGTGCCAACACATCTGCTTCACACACTATTAAGCTGGAAAGACAAATCTATCCCAACCAACACAATTCCCGACTACTATCAACAAGAGATTAAGGATGATCAGTCCCTCAATTTGTCAATAGACAGTCGAAAATCATGATGGTGACATAAACCATCTCTACCAAGCTACAACAGCGTCTTCAAACTTACACTATAAGTTACCAAAGCATAACACTGCTTGAGGCTCCAACCTAAGCCACAAGCGCCACCAAGTAAAACTTCTCCCCACTTGTTTCAAACTCCTCACTATAGACAAACAATTTGAAACAAACAAGTACCGACAGTATTTCACACACATGTCGCATACAAAAGGGTTAAACACACTAATAACTTGGTCGATAGACCGACCTGCTCTGATACCACTAATGTAACACCCCAAATCTACCCAAGGTTTTATATACAAAAATCAGAGTAATTTAAAATTTCATAAAGTAAATCTTGGCGTCACATCATCAAACCAAATCACCTTAAGCAGTTTATTTTAAAGTATAAATCTAGGATACATAGCATCGGAAATCATAAATTGATTCAAAACATCAACACATCTTCTTTAATAAACTTCCTTATCAAATCATGTTTTCATAAAGTATGATTCTATTTACAAAAGGAAGAACAACAAAAGAACAATCGACAAGACAACATAAATATTCCCCCCGAGTGCTACGTATCAGAGCGACACCGACACGACTAACAGCAGCTATAAACTCCGTCTTCATAACCTGCACGTTACCAATATATAGGTAACGGCGAAACAAGTAAAGGGTGAGATACTCCAAAACATATAATTAAAGGCATGATAAAATATATATATAGTTTTGGAATTGTAAAGGATATAAGTTAATAAGTGCATTCCAACACATATCCAAACCTCACTTACTCTTATCGTCATTCTAAAGTGTATAATCTATACTTAATCGCCTTAGCCTCATCGGCACAAATCATCACAATAACATGTAAACCTCCGTCACCGCGAAATCGTCACAAGCTAATACATAGCTAATTAACACGGCAATCATAAACAACAACATTAAACAATGCTAAAAATATAAGCAACATAAACAAATCATCACAAATTTGGCTAAAGCCCATCTTCGCTTTTGGCATAAAAGCCCATCATCGCTTTTGGCATAAAGCTCATCTTCGCTTTTGGCATAAAGCCCATCATCGCTTTTGGCATAAAGCCCATCTTCGCTTTTGGCATAAAGCCCATCATCACAACACCATCACAACATCATCACAAACATCATCACAACATCATCACAAACATCATCATATCATATATCATCGCGATTCAATATTATCCATCAATCAACAAAAACCCAACGCCAAACAACTCAAACATAAACATAACCAACTCCATGAGACACGACTATGTTATGCATGTGGTACCCATCGCTTTGTCCGTAATTAGGGACACTTGGCATAAAGCCGATCTTCGCTCGGCATAAAAGCCATCATCGCTTGGCATAAAAGCCTCTTCGCTTGGCATAAAAGCCCTCTTCGCTTATGCAATGTATGTGACTCGACAATAAAACAACACAACACCAAAAACATCATCATCGCTCATCAAAATTGGCACAAAGCTCACATCGCCATAACTTATCCACATACAGATAAATCTATCATCGCATTATAATTGCATTATGCAAAACGTCACATATAATTCACCATCATCAAAACTATGCATTCACAAATCGGAAGCATTTATCAACAACATCAATATAAGCAGTATGTACAAAGACATATATCATTACATCGCATATCATCAAGTATTCATTAATAAAAGGCCATCGCAAACATTATGTTTATTCACACGCATCATTATCGATTCGTTCACTAACTTCTAAATACGGAGAAATAGTTAAACACCTATCATCGTCAAAAGCCATCCCTAATAACCGCCATTACTCTTAAACATCGACATCGCAATTGGATTGTCCATACGTGTCTTAAATCCCTTAAAAGAAATTCGATTCAATTAAACCGTAATTAAGTCCATTTCGGTCATCTCAAAAAATCGCAACTTCTAAAGCTAACCTCACCACTAAGTTCTACACGTCAAACTTAGCTAACGTCAATTTTCGTTGAATTCGACAACTTGCTCCGTCGTCGAATCAAGTCGAAAATCGGCACACAAACGGGTTCGAAGGAAGTGCGAAAAATCGGAATTTTAAGGTTACGGATGCATCAACACGGGCACCGTGTGGATCAACACTTGCCGTGTTGAAAAGCTTCGAACACGCAAAATTACCCAAGGCGATTGCATCAACACGGGCACCGTGTCAACACTTGCCGTGTTAATTGCTCGCACAACTAAAATTTCCATTTTAGAGGAAACACGGTCGTGTTAAATCAACATGGCCCGTGTTGATTTGCGTGAAAACTTCATTTATTCGGGTTTTCTCATTCTTCTACCATGGTTTTCCTTCCCATTTCAATACTCTAATTTCTACAAGTTAGCACCTAATATACCCACAAACCATACTCTAAATCCAACTCTTCTAGCCCAACAATCAACCAACAAAACTCATAAAATCAATCTATCAATTTTTCTCCCAATTCAAACTACAACCACCCAACATCTCTTATCACTAACTCACCATCTCTATCATCAACACAACATATATACCTCCATTACAACATCAACATCAAAACATATTTCTACCATCAATTGAGAAGTTCAACAACAACAACAAAACACCAAAACAAAGGCAAACTATAAACCCCATGAATCAACATACCAATTTTTCCTAAATCCACAACATATCTATCAAACCCTAACTATATGGAAAGGAAGATCAAACCCTTACCTCTAGCTTGGTTGATTGCAAGATGCTCCATCAAAGCCCCAATCTCATGCTTGTTCTTGCTCTCCCTTCCTCCTTCTTCTTCTTCTTCTTCTTCTCCAAAACCCTCTCTTTCTCTCCCAAGTTCTATTCTTGGTGTGTTTGGAAAAATGGAAAGAAAAACAAAGGAAAGGGTTTTATAATGGTATTTCCTTACTAGCTTCCTCTCTATGTTTGCTTGGTGTAGGAGAATGGAAGGAAAAGGGAAAGAAAATAGTTTATAAAGGTATTTCTACTAGTAAGCCAAGGGTGAAAACCCAATTCTCATCAATTAATCCTCACACCCCCATCTATTCTTATAAATTAACACACTCATAATATCCATTAATATTATCAATTCTATTCATTCAAATAACTCGGAATTAAATATCGGATCCTAACGAAGCGTCGCCAAATATATTAATAGATATATTAATTAACACAAACATTCTCGTCGCAAAATAAATATCGATCGGTAATTCGAAAATATTAATATAATATAATATTAATTAAACAGGGCGTTACACTACGTCGGGTGTACTTGATCCTTTATGCTAATACGTTTGTGTTTGTTTTTCATATAAGCTCAATCCGACTATGGAGCGTGTGGCCAGGCAGGCCGTGAGGAAGAAAGGAAAAGAGAGCACCTCCCCGACGGAATCGAGTGCGGTCGGTGCGGCAAGATTTGGAAAATCATCCTCTGGTCCTGCGGTGGGGACTTCATCTCCTCAGTCGGTGTCGTCTATGCTGAAAAGGGCGAGGGCAGAAATTGATCTGTCTAAAGAGAAAGAGAAGGGAAATTTTGTCCTTCCCCCCTGCTAGCATGACAAGAAATACTTTGAAGCCTCCCGTGTGGTCCTCCCTCATGCTAAGAAGCTTAAGCTCGAGGCCCTAGATCGCCCGTCAAAAAAGGCTGCGTTGGCTGAGGATGCCGGTACGCTGATGAGGGTCCTTAAGATGGAAGTCACCTACTCCGAACAGAACCAAATCTCGGACGTTGAACTGCTGCAGTTGAAGGCCAAACTGACGGAGGTTGAGAGAAAGGCGGAGGATGATCGGAAGAGATGGTCGGAGGAATGCGGGACACTGGTTGATTGTTATGAAATGGCCGTTAATGCGGCCTTGAAAGATGCCTGTGAAGCCAAGCAGGAGTTGGACCGGCTGCAAAAGTAGATGGCCCTTGACGAGGATGAGCCTGTGGAGTTCTCTGATGTGAGAACTCGATCAAAGTTCATAAGTCGGGTCCATCAGGCTTATGATGACGTTGTGGTCACCTTAACAGCCAGTTTTGTTGATGTTGTGTCGCAGGTTCGCGCTTTGAACCCCGGAGTGGAATTGAAGACGGATGGAATGGGGGTTCACTACTTCGTTGATGGGGGAGTGATAAGAAATCCCGACTTCCTTATGGAAGATATGGTTGTCGACGAGACTTCCCCGCAGCTGATCACCGGGACTTCTTCTGGTCAACCAGCCGAGGGGATTTGATTTCTGTTTATTTCATTTGTCTGGGCGAGGCCCACTTATGTAATATTTTGTCGACCAATGTTGGTCGTATTTTGACTGATTTTTGTAAAGGGGTGGAGTCCCCGTTTTAACTCCTTGACGATTCTGGTCCTTTGTGACCGTATCTTATTATGAGCATTTTTGTTTTATTTCTACAAGTATATTTTTGAAAGGAACGCTTGTTTTTTTGTGTATGGATCTTTGACTGTGGGGACTCTCGTCAAAGTGGGCCAACTATTTGTCGGTCTTGGTTCGTAACTCAGGTTTTGATTGAAAGCCTGAGGTCGGTGGCGTGAACTTCCCATCGCGAGCTGGGTGTTCTATCGGGCGAGGTACTTAGGCGACGAAGCTCGTTTGAGTCCCCCGTGCCAAGGCGAGGGCCTGGTTCGTTATACGGACCTAGCGGCCCTAAATATGTCGTGTATCCATGCAACGCTGGTACTGGGGTGAGCGTGTGGTCTTGAGTTGTGGTCGTGGGAAGGTAGTTCCTTGAAATGTGTCAACCCTTTCAACTGTAGTATTGTTTAAGTTTCTCAGCGTTCCATGATTGGGTGAGGTGTTCCCCTTGTAAATTTTCCAGGCAGTAGGCTCTTGTCCCTGTCTTAGCACGGACTCGGTAGGGGCCTTCCCAATTTGCTGCGAGCTTTCCCTCGGTGGGGCTTTTCATATTCCGCTTAAGGACTAGACTTCCAACATCGAATTCCCAGGGAATGACCCTTGCGTCGTATCGGATGGCTATTCCTTGTTTGAGCAAGGCTTCTCTAAGGGCTTCCCCCGTTCGTATTTCCTCGACTAGATCGAGTTCTTCCCTCAAGGATTGATCGTTCATCTCCATGTCGAGGGGAGATTCGACCCTCCACGATGGTTCGGTCAACTCAACCGGGATGACAGCTTCAGTCCCATACGCGAGCCGAAAAGGTGTTTCCCTGGTGGATGAGTGGGGTGTTATCTGATAGGCCCATAGCACGTTGTGTAACTCCTCGACCCACTGATTTTTTGATTCGTCCAATCTTCTCCTTAGCCTGTGCAGTATGAACCTGTTCACTGATCCGGCCTGCCCGTTCGAGGATGCTCGACCGAAGCGAAGTGTTGTACGGTTCCCAGACGGATTACAAAGTCTTGGAAGTTTTTGTCTGTAAATTGCGTCCCATTATCGGTAACGATGGCTTGTGGGATGCCGAAACGGGCTAGAATGTTCTTCTTGTAGAAGCGCAGGATGTTTTGGGCGGTGATTTTGGCCAATGCCTCGACCTCTATCCATTTGGTGGAGTAGTCAACGTCCACTATTAAGCATTTTCTCTGGTAGGCCCCTAGAACAAAGTGTCCGAGGATATCGAGCCCCCACCACGAGAATGGCCACGGGGATGATAGGGATTTGAGTTCGTTTGGAGGGGCCAGATGCATATGTCCATGTCTTTGACATTTATCACATTTCCTGATGTGCTCCTTGGCGTCGTTCTGCATGGTCAGCCAATAGTAACCCGCTGGAAGAGCCTTTCAGGCAAGTGATTTTCCCCTAGATGTTGGGCACCTATGCCTTCGTGTATTTCCTTAAGTATATGTGGTACTCTGGTTTCTTCGACGCATATGAGGAGGGGGATAGAGAATCCTCTCCTGTAGAGTTTACCTTCGAGAATGACGTAGGAGCATGCTCTTCGTCTGATGATGGTCTCTTCTTTAGGGTCGTCGGTGATAGTTCCTTCGACCAGATATTTATAGACAGGGGTCATCCAAGAAGTTCTTTCCTCGATGGTCAAGATGTTGTGGCTTGAGTGACCTTTGTCTATGCTTGGTCGGGGGAGTATTTCCTAGATTACCGATTTGTTCCCTCCTTTGGTCCGCCTACTGGCGAGTTTGGATAAAACGTCGGCGTGAGCATTATGCTCCCGAGGAATGTGCTGTATGTCTGCTGAAGTGAACTTCTTCAGATGATCCTGGACGAGGGTCCAGTATTCGGCTAGCTGATCCTTCTTTACTTGATATTCTCCTCGAACCTGAGAGGCTACGAGTTGTGAATCTATTAGAATTTTGATTTCTCTGGCTTCCATATCCCCGGCAAGGCGAAGACCGGCGAGGAAAGCTTCGTATTCCGCCTGATTCTTTGACGTAGGAAAGGAGAGGGTGAGGGAAACCTCGATGACAATTCCTTCCTCGTTTTCCAGAATTATCCCTGCCCCGCTCCCCGATGAACTAGAGGCGCCGTCGACATAAATGGTCCAGCGGTCGTTCCCTTCTCGAGATGTTGGGAACGATATTTCGGCCACGAAGTCTGCTAGGACTTGTGCTTTGAGGGCCTTCCTACTTTCGTACTTGATGTCGAATTCGGACAGTTCCAATGACCACTTGAGCATTCTGCCGGCCATGTCTGGTCGACCTAAACGTTGCTTGATGGGTTGATCCGTTCGGATGATCACGGTATGGGCTAAAAAGTAATATCAGAGTCTTCTGGCGACGCAGACTAACGCGAGGGCGACTTTCTCGATTTGTTGGTATCTTAGTTCTAGACCTTGTAAGGCTTTTCTCATGAAGTAGACAGCCTTTTTCCCTTCTTGTGTCTCTCGGACGAGCGCGACGCTAACGGACTCTATGGTCATGGATAAATATACGTATAATGTCTCTTCCTTGCTTGGTCGTGACAACACGGGCAGTTGCGACATTGTTAGTTTCAGGTGGTTTAGGGCTCGCTCGCATTCCTCCGTCCATTCAAACACGACCTCTTTTCTCAAAAGTTTGAAGAAGGGAGTGCGTGCTGGACTAATTTCGCAATGAACCGGGTTAGAGAAGTTAACATCCCGTTAAGGATTTGGATTGACTTTTTGGACTTTGGAGTGGGGAATTCTGAGAATGCTCGACATTTGTCGGGGTTAGCTTCAATTCCTCGCTCGGTGAGGTAGAAATCGAGGAATTTCCCTGCTCTAACTCCGAAGGTGCACTTTTCTGGGTTGAACCTCATCTTTACGCTTCTGGCTCGATCGAAGACTTTTCTGAGGTGCTGGGCATGATTGACTTCCTCCTGGGATTTTACGATCATATCGTCCATATATACTTCGAGCATATCCCCGATTTCTCCTTTGAAAACCTTGTTCATCATTCGTTGGTACGTTGCGCCGGCGTTTTTCAGACCGAAGGGCATCACGTTATAATGATAATTGTCTGATTCGGTCATGAAGGCCGTATAGATTTTATCTGTTTTTGCCATGGGAATTTGATTGTAGCCTGAATAAGCGTCCATAAACGATAATAATACCAGCTGAATTGTCGACGAGTTTGTCGATGTTGGACAGGGTTGGATGGCCATGTAGTGTATTGGGCTTCCGTTACAAAATTTTCCTCTAGGAGGTCTTTAACATCCTGCTCGGCAGCCTCGGTTTTCTCCGGGGACTACTTTCGCCTACGCTGTGCTACTGCCTTAAGGGCTAGATCGATAGCGAGGTGATGGCAGGCGACCTCAGGGTCAAGTCCGGGCATTTCAGCAGCGCTCTAAGCGAAGAGGTCGGCATTATCCTTTAGGCATGCTTTGAGCTGTTTGCGGGCTAACTCCGGGAGGTCCTTACCCATCTTTACACCTTTTCTAGGACTGTTGCCCAGAGGAACTAGTACGAACTCCGCGTCCGGGATCGGGCACATAAGTTGATTTGAAGGAGCTCTAGAGGTCTCGCTGTCGGACTGTTCTTCCTCGATCATTGGGGCCTTTCCCTTTCTTCTTCTTTCATCCAGATCCTTTGGCTCGAGATGGCTATCGAGGTCAATAATGTCGACTCGAGGGAGAGGTTCTGGTTTATGAGAACTTTTTGGAAGGCCGGCTTTACCTTTGGTCAGTGGGAGGAGGTTGATGGAGTTTAGGCCCTTCGCTGAGGCCTCAAAACATCTTCTAGCCGCCTGAATGTCTCCATGTAGCGTTGCCACCTTTCTGTTAACTGTGTAGTATTTCATCTTTAAATGAACGATGGAGGGCACGACTACCAACTCGCCGAGAGTGGGCCAACCAAAGATACACTGGTACAGGGAAGGGTAATCCACGACCAAGAACTGTGTTTTGATCGACCTCCCCGTCTCACCGGACCCAAAAGTAACGATTAACTCGACATAACCCCATGGCTTGGCGGTCGAACCGTTGAAACCTTGTAGGTCCGAGCCAAGGTAGGGAGTCAGGTGGGTCTCGTTCAGCTGCAAGGTTTTGAATAACTGGGTGTACATGATGTCCGCTGAACTCCCTTGGTCGACGAGTATGCGTCTTACATCGAAATTGGCCATCCGGGCGCGTACCAACAGGGGAATGTTGGAATTGGGGGTTCCCCCTGGCAGTTCTTCCCTGTAGAACACAAGCGGATTGGATTGACCTTGGTTTTTGTCCAGGGTGGCGCCCAGATCGGAGCTCGTCTGGACGAGGTCGTTGAATCTTCTTTTGATTGATCCAATGGCATTTTTGGTGAAACCCCCACTGGAAATGACCATGGCCGTTGGAAAGGATTCCCAAGGGCTATGGGCGGCAAAATAGGTCGGGAGGACGTCTATGTCGGGGAAGATGATGTCTTCAGGCCTGGTTATGCTCAAGGCTACCGACATGAAGGAATTCTCAGCTGGCTTTTCTTCTTCGACCTTGCTGGAGGAAGGTACTTCTTCCTTTGTGGATTCCTTCTTTTTGTATTATTTGAGATGTCCGTCTTTGATTAAAATCTCGATCGCATCCTTGAGATGGATGTAGTCTTCGGTCATGTGACCGTGACTCCGGTGGAATCAGAAATATTTGCTTTTGTCTAAGCCTGGTTTGGTCGGGGTCTGACGGGGAAAGCGCACCCCGTCCTGTTTGAATTCGGAATTTGCGCAGTCCGTAAGGATGCGCTCCTTGGAAGTCGTGAGGGGGTTATAGTTGCTGAATCGACCCACTGGCCCCTTGCTGTCTCTAGAGTCGCGAGGTTTGTCCTCTCGCCTACGTTTCCCTCCCCGACGAGATGTCGATGGATCTTCAGCCTTGGAGCTCCGAACGTTTTCCCGATGTCGGGTGTCACGAGCGGAGTTCGCAGCTTCCTTCTCGATGCCTGTGCCTTCAGGAGGAAAACATCCAAAGTGGGAGGAGTCTCGATGCCTCCTGCCTTCGCGAAGTCGCTGCGAGGGCGTAGTCCTCTTTTGAGCAGGTATTTTTTCATGTCGTCCGTGGTTGAAACTTGGACGACCTCTTTGTTGAATCTCTCGATGTAAGATCGAAGAGATTCGTCTTTCCCTTGGATGATGGCTTCTAGGGATGCTTCTGATTTAGGATGGCGCCGAGAGGTGGTGAAATGTCTGGAGAACAACCTTGCTAAATGTTTCCAGGAGGTGATGGTCCCCTCGGGCAGGCTCTTGTACCATGCCATGGCTCCTTTTCTTAATGTCGTGGGGAATAAGCGGCATTTTATGGCCCCACAGACTCCCCTGAGCAGAGCATCGATGTTTTTGATATGCTCGTCGAGATCGATGGTACCGTCGTATTGACCTAGGCGAGGGGGCTTTTCTAGCCCTGAAGGGATAGGAATATCCATGATGGCCCGACATAGCGAATCGTGGTGTTCATATTCATCACTCCGGTCAAGAGATGAGGAGATGGAGCGGTTGCGTCTCTTGTGGGAGGGGGAGGATTTTCTTTCCTCTTTTGATCTTGGAGATGAAGAGCGATCGCGGGGGCGATGGGGCTCATTCTTTGTCTTTTTGTGGGATGGCGACTTCCGATTCTTGTGAGGAGGGGAATGGCCCCTCTTATTTTGACGGTCAGAGCGATCCTCCCTTCGGGCTATCTTCCTCGGTGAAGGACTTCTGGAGATGACAGCCCCAGATCTCTGAGGTGGAGATGAGGGGAGGTTTCTTTCCAGAGCCTCGATGCGCTGGCCCTGTTGAAGGAGGAGATGATTGGTCTGATTGAGGGCTGATAGGATAGCGGCCAACGACGGATCCGTGTTTATGGGCGGTAGGGCTGGTGGTTGAAATCCGGTGGGGTCAGTGAATGGATTCTTAGATTTTAGATCGTCCAAGAAGTCTTGGTCGGCTGCACCTTCAGGATCTGGGGACGCAGTTCTGCCATCCCTGTTGGTGTCCTCGTGATGAGGAGAGGAAAATTCCCTATTTGTTTTCTTGACCGGTGAAATAATAGGATGGCTGGGAAGAGAATGATCGTTAGGCTCGGCCATCTTATGAGGTTGAAAGTTATCTTTGATCTTCGGAGATGTTTTCTATGAATATGGGGAAGAAATATTCCCATAGACGGCGCCACTGATCTGAGCTGTCGATTAGAACTGGAGATCGCGGAGCATTTGACAATCTTCCGATCAAGTTGATGAAGAGGGGGCGGTGTACCTGCAAGGTACTCCGATGCTAAAGTAAGCAAATGATCGAAAGGATAGGTAGGAAGTATTTGAGTGGTTAGAGTGTAAGAAAAGATGATACCTTGCCCTCAAAGATATGAGAGTTTATATAATGCCATATGAGGATTCTCATTGGCTACTGAGTAAGGGCCGAAATATACGGGTCCATAAATATAGTCATCTGGTCTGACTAGGTCAAAGCCGGGAAAACACGACCTCTACTTACCATTACGCCGGGCACTTAGCTCATGACGGGTGTTCGGCGCAAGGGTTGCAGGCTTCGCCCAGTTCGACGTATGTCGGGCACGTTATGGTGGGAACGCTCGCGGGGAGCACTATGGCGATGTCGCCGGGTCGAGATGGTCGCAATACCATAGGGTCGGACCACTTGCCCGAATGCTTCGGGCTATCCAGAACAGTATTTAAAGAGAACATAAGACTATATGCTCACATATATGAGGTTAGACCAGTTAGATATCACTGGATAATCTGATTCAGATTTTGTTGTACGTCAAATAAGCAAAAGATCCACTTCAGGCTATATATACATGTTGGCTGGTGGTGCAGTTTCTTGACCCAGTGCCAAGAAAAATCTTACGGCTTCATCCACCATGGCAGCAAAGTTTATATCAAGTTATGAGGCATCTAACCATGGGACACGAATGAGGAATATTGTCACTGGGCTGCGAATTATGGAAAGAATTGAAATACCACTTAAGTTATATTGTGACAATAAATCAGTCGTCCTGTAACAATAATAGAAGCTCGACTAAGTCAAAATATTTTGACATGAAGTTCCTAGTTGTTAAATAAAGGGTACAAAGTGGAAATATTTCTATAAAACACTTGTGGACAAACTCCATGATAGCATACCCTCTTACAAAAGGTCTTTCACCCAAGGTCTTTCATGAGCACATTGCTCGCATGGGTGTTATACCTTTATAGGAGTCTTTGGTTTAGTGGGAGTTAGTGAATTATGAATTTTATGTTCAATATTTTTGTATTATGTATGCATACTATGGTTTTGGATATTTTCCAAAATAGGGTTGATCTTCAGTAGTTTACATTTTGTACAATAAATTTATTGAATGATATTGCTAAGGTAAAGTAGGACCAATTGAAAATCGACATATACAAACCAACTTCATGAGATTTTCATGCTACACATTTCTTGATGGATCTATGTCATTTAGTTGTGTCACTATCGGTGATCATTGATGTGTTTAGTTATAATTGCTATAACGAAAATCACTTTGCTTCTGAAAAGTGACACGATTAATGGACGAGATAATTTGGATATACTTTAGGAATATAATGGCGAATTTTGAGCTTATAAAGTCTAACACATGTATATGATTACATATGTGACCAGATTGATAGAATTTTGGGTCACATATGTAATATTTAAGGTGTTAGGGTTGTTATTTTAAACAGTCAAGACTTAAAGTGGTCTAATTAATATAATATTAAGTTTGTGGCTAAAAGTATAAATGTCATGAAATATATGGTTATTGTGTAGATACCATAAGTCAATATTTAATTTGATGAGGGGCCAAATTAAAATATTGAATACTAAGAAATAATTCTAAGGTTATTTATAGGGGTTATGGTCCCCATTTATGGACAACATATGGAATTCTCTCTTCATTCCCATCAGAGGAGAATCAATGAGCCTTAAAGAACTCTACAAATTGGAAGATCACATACCCATAAACCTTCGGTGATTCTCAATGGTAAATTCAAGTACGCTTCCGCTAATTGAAAATTCAGGTACGCTTCCGCTTTTATTCTCATAATTGTATTCATATATGGGCTTAAGGGTTTTATCTAGGGTTTTGTTCTTGATTTCTATATTGGTAGAAATTATAAAGTTTATGAACAAAACCTAACAGATACTGACCACCTTTTTCTGATCTCAAATCCTAGAATGGTTCTTTTTTATTTCTCTTCTTTTTCCTTCGTCTTCGATCAAATTGCTTATCTCTTTGTGGTTTACTTGAGTTGTTCTTTCAAGCGAGATAATCCTTCGATTATTCAGGAAACCAAAGGGGGTGATAAAGTGAAAGAAGTTAAAATTGGTACAATGGTGCTCAGATCGACAATTTAATGAGTTTCTTTGGTGGCTACCATTGTGGAAAATTAAGCAAATATGAAATGATCAGGTCGATTAATAAAAATGGTTATGGCAGCCTAATGAGAAAGATAAGAAAGAACTGACTCATCTTGTGAGAATTAAGAAATGAGTTTCCATACGCGACACCACTATTCTGATGTAGAATAGAAAATTGATGGTAGTGATTATGAAAGTCATTATAGAAGATCTCTAATCTAAGAATCTTTAGGAGAAAGTAGTGTTTTAAGAACCAGACCGAAGATCAAACCGGTGAAGGTACTAGATCACTGGTTTATTGGTCGAACCACTGAGTCACTGGTCGAACCGCATGACTAAACCAGATTAAATTGGATAACTCCGTTAAATAGATCGGTCTTTATAACAAAACTATATAAGTATAAAACTTGTCGAACTCGATGACTCAATATCTACAAAATATAACTAGAACTAAATTTTAAAAAAAATATCATATCATAAATAAATTCACAATTTGATAATTTAAATTTAAATTTTAAATATTTTGAAAATATCATATCATAAATAAATTTACAATTTGATAATTTAAATTTAAATTTTAAATATAATTATCATATATAATAAAATAATTTTACTGTCTATTATTTAGTTTCAAGGAGTAAAGATTATTTCAATATTGAGATATCCTTCTTCAATATCAAAATTATCTGCAATAAAATCAACTGCATCAACAACATTTTTTCTGTCAATAATATGATAAATTAATTTTATTTTTTATTTTTTATTTAAATATAATATTTTAATAAAATAATTAAAATGAATAAAAAAATTAAATTGTTTACTTTTTTAAAAATTTAGAGTAAAAGAAAAAATTTTAAGAAGAAAATTAAAAATAAAAAGTGCAGTTATACCATCGATTTTAGAAAATTACTGAATTTTTTGGTTTTCTCAATTTTCACCGATTTTTATTGATTCAACGACATCCCCGATCCAACTATTGAACCAGATCAATTATCTAGTAAATTTTCGGTTCAAACGATCCGACGAACCGGTCCAATCCAATTTTAAAAATACTCGTAGAAAGAGAAAGAGATGTACCTATAAAGTAATGTGACATAGACTTCAATTAACCCTTGGATTAAATAAATAGGTAAGATAAATGTGCTTATTGGCTCTAGTGTTTTTTCTCGTAAAAAGAGTTACATATTAGTTAGTCCTAAGTGAGAAAATATGCTCTTCGAATTGGATCAGTCTTCTAAGTCTTCTTAGACCGTTTGGTTGACCTAAAACACTAAAAAAAAAAGTACATTACCTAAGTATTTTATTTTTGAGAAAAAAGAATACGCAACAATTAAAAAGCAACATTAAAATATATAATTCATATCAAATATTTTATATTTGATTAAGAAATAAATATAGTATTAATTTGAGATTTGGGTAAGACGTCTAATATTTTGCTGCTGAGGTGTTATGCTTTTCATACTCGTGACTTACTAAAAACAGTTAACATATGAATTATATATGATGCACTTATATGTGATAGACTTATTATAAATTACAAGAGATAAGTTTTTCGGAAAAAATTAAAAGAAGTTTTACTATAAATAAGAAGTTTGAAAATTTAATCTTACACTAATAAACATTTTTAAATTATAGATTTTAAATCAACTAAAATATCCTTGAATGTGAAAGGAATAGAGTTTATGCAGGACAATTTAATATAAGTCTCTCACTTTATGAAATGACAAAATATATTTTTTTAATATTAAAAAATAAATATATTTTATATTTTATATAATTTTTCTATTCTTTAATATATTTAAACAAACAAAAAAATCTAATATATAATTTTATCAAAAATTTATTTTAACTTCAATTTTTAATTTAAATTATTAAAATTATTAATTTAAATGTTTTTTCATAAAGTTAAATAAATTAACTCTAAAAGTCACTTAATTTGACATGGTCCCTACATACTTTCCATCAATATATAAATATGAATTATATTTTATTCCTTGTTGGTGTTAATATATATAAACTACAAGTGTATTAAATAATTTTTTATCCTTATTTATTGTTTAAAGGATAAAACATTTTTTAAATAAATTAAAAGAAAAAGGTTTTACTGAAAAAGGGAAAGGAAGGTTTTACTCTAAAAAAGAAGTTTGTAAATTTTATAAATAAATTAACATTCTTCTATAATAATTATTTTAAAGGTAAATCTCTACACTATAAGTAGGCATTAGAGTTAAGAGTGATCAATCATCAATAAGTGTTTCAAGTGAGTGAATTATTATTCTAAAAACATGAGATTCTTTTTAATTATTTTTGTCATCTCTACAACGCAGTTTGAATGCTCCAAAGCATATTATGAATATTTTAATATGGTACAACAATGGCCAGTTACACTGTGCATGTTTAGGGTTAATGGGTGTGCAGTAAAAGTTCTTCCAAACCAGTTTACTATACATGGATTATGGGGTACCAATGTGTCTAAGCCGTATCCAGAAAGTTGCCTTCGGCCAAAAAGAGGAACATTGGATCAACCAACTGTAAGTGTATTTCTCACAAAAAAATATATATATATATCTTTTTGGTGTAATTACATTTAAATACTTTTATTTAGTTTTTAAATACCATAACTTTCTTATATATGTATTTTTTTTTCCTTCAGTATGATAAATTTCTACCAGAAATTGAAAATGAGTGGCCAGACATATTATCTGGACAGGATTTACTCTTTGTGGAACGTGAATGGGATAAGCATGGAACATGCTCTATGAACAAATTTAGTCAAACAGATTATTTAAAACTTGCTCTGGATATCAAAAAGAGGATTAGTTTAGTAAATGTTTTAAAAAATGCTGGAATTGTGCCACATAAAACAATCACTTATGGCATAAGTGGTATTGTTACAGCCATCAAAAATAGTCATGCTAAAGAGCCAACTCTTATGTGTCAAATGGATCCGAATCCGAAGAATGTAATACCTTATTTACAAGAAATAAGGTTGTGCTTTGAAGCCGATGGAATTACTCCCAGAGATTGTCCTGGAAATACACGCATAATGTGTATTAATAAACTGAGTAAAAATCAAGTTTTTTTTCCAGCATGATCATTATGGTATTCATGCTATTACTATTATAATAACACATAAAATAAATGAAATGGTAATATGGTTTTATTTTCCAGCAGCATGATACATTCATGCTTTTATTGTAATTTTATATAAAATCAATTAATATAAAAAGTGTGCAATTTTATTGTATTATATTAAATTTTATTAAAAATCTTGGTCATTATCTACTATATTATAATTAATTCAGTTAATGAAGCTCTTTGATTTGATGAAATGTATCCAAATTATATAATTCAAATAAAAAATTATTGTGAATTTTGAATTTTTAGTCTTGTAATTTAAAAACTTGTGTCAGGTTATTTTTTTACCTTCCCCTATCGGAAGTTGCACATGTGCTTAACAACAAAGATATAAAAATTGATCAATAATTATTTCTTATTTGCAGATAAATTTCTTTCTTATTTTCCTTCTCGAACATGAAAAATTGATCAAAAACTTAATTTTCAAAAGAATATTAAGATAGATTATTAGCTTAAGTAATATATTAATTTACAAGAGAACAAAAATGTCCTTCAAATATATTCTTTTGAATATATACAGAAACTGAAAAAGTTATCTAGGAGTATTTCATTACACAAAATAATTATGCAAGAAATAGTTGTCAGCTAATTAGAATTGACCTTCAGATACACAAGTGTACAACTAAGTCAATATTTGAACCTATCTAAATGGGATTACTTTCACATTTCACATAATTGCTCTTAAATAACTCAATAATAAATATAGTGGCTTAAATTATTAAAGACCTAAAAAATATTTAATCAAACAATATAAGAATTAATTTAATCTTCTATTATACACCCATCAATTACCTGCATATTCAAATTAAACCATACTATTTTATCATTTTTTCCTTCTTAAAAATAAATTAACATTCTTTTTCTCTCCGATAGGACGCTCAATGCCGAAATGAAGAAAAAAAAAAAAATACAAAGTTAGGTCACAATTCTTCCATGCTGACTTCACACAAAATTTATTTATATCTATTAAGTCAATTGCTTCGAATAATTCAATGACACCTATTAAAATTTTAAATTTTTATTTGGACATCTCATCATTTAAAATTGTCACATCAAATATATTTCTATGTGATATATAAAAATTCATCTTCACTTTTTTAAAAAGACATATTCTTTACTAGAGATCTCCACTTCAATTCCTGATATCTAAAAAATTTAACAACTAATTAATAATAACTTTAATATAATATAAATCTTATAGAATTCTTTGTTTTTTTTTCATTTTTTTTAATATATTTCATCATTGTTAATATACTTGTGAAAGATAATATTAATTCTATAAGTTTAATCATTATTATGAAATAGTTTAATACAAGTTTTAAAAAATTACAAGTTTTAAAAAAATTACAAGTTTAAGTCTATTATCAATCTATTAAGAGTAAAGTACCTGGAAATTTCAAGTCTAACCTTTTGATTAAATGTTATAACTTTTCTTATTCCAAGGGTATAATAGACTAATCAACACTATGCTGTTACCATATTCATTTGGCATTTAATTTTGCTGACATGTCAATCTATCATAATTTTACACTATTTTTTATTTATTTGATTTATTAATTTATTTTATTTATATTTGAATTTTATTTATATTTGAATTCCAATTCCAATGTTTCATTCACGGTTAATTTATTTATATTTGAATTCCAATGTTTTTTTGACAGAATTTGAATTCTAATGTTTGACTCACGGTTAATGAGGAAGGAATTGGAATGGCCAAATTAGATCTATTATAATTAAATGGAATATTATTCATTGCATGATTTAAAAATACCCACTATTTATCATTACACTACAAAATTAAATGTATATTATTGGAATTAGAATGGATTATTTTGATATTCCAAGATATCACAACTTCCCATGCATTCTAAACCCTATATATAGCCATTCTAAACCCTTACTCTTTCACTCCTCAATCTTCTTCATTCTCCATTATTTTCAAAAGGTTACGTATTATTTTCCAATTCTTCTTCATTCCCATATTTTGATTCTCTGTGTCCATTTTAATACAGATTTTATAACAGGTCTAAATAGTAACATCAATGGCGCTGTGAAAGACATCAACGACTCAAAGGATTTGTGGAAGATTGCTGTTCGTTGTAAACATATGTGGACTGTGACAAGTTCATCCAACAAACAACACTTGGAACTCATTTTGGTTGATTCAAATGTATAAATATTAGGGTTTTTTTGTTAATATATGATGTTGGAGGTTTAAATTAATCGTTCTAATTTCCCACGGTTAATTTTACATTTTGCAGCTGGATATGATTCAAGCCATTGTCCCACCGCCTTTGGTGTCAAGAAACTTGGCTGAACTTGCTATTGGAGGGTCATACATAATGCAGAATTTCAAAGTCTCGAATAATGATTTCTCATTCAAATCAAGTACTCATGGTTTCAAGTTGGTCTTTTGTGGTTCAACTTTTATTAGGAAAAGCAAATTACGGACATTCTGTAAATTTTTAAACATTATTGGGTTGGACACCATTGTTGATGAAAAGTTTCGATCTAATTTGTTGGTTGGTACATTTATTCATATCTTTATATTACCTTATTTCGTTGATTCCTTGGATGTTTGATAACTTTTGAAATTTGATCTTGCTTAGATGTTGTTGGAGGAGTTCGAGATTGTGCAAACTCAAATCAATCTTGATAATAACAAAAGCAAGGTTGTGTTTATAATAACCGATATGAGGTATGGTTATAGTTTTTTACATCTTGTGCAATTTTATTCTTTGACTTCATTTTATTGGATCTATTTTCTGGCGAAATCTTTCGTTCGATGTACTTTATGGGGACGGATGGCTTTGCGTTTTATGAATATTACAAGACTCATAATGAAGAAGGAAATGTTGTTGTTCTATTGCGAATGCAAGGATAAAGGCGCCCAGTAGTGTTAATTGGGCTGCATAATGTTTATTCTTGATGTATTAAATTGATTACAAATTAAATCATCTCCATTGAAGTAATATGTGGATTGATCACGTGCTTACGGTATTGTTTTTATATATCAAAGGTGGTTTCCTTTGAATGTATCCAACGCATGGAATGACACTAAGTTAACTATCAATGATGTTAGCGTCGTTGAAATTAGTAATGAAAGAAAGGTAGTTAATTTTTGTTGGTCAAATCATTCTGTATACAATTTTGATATCCACTATAACCGCTAATAACATTTTATGTATTTTTTTCAATGTGTTATACATCACGGTCTTCAAAATGATTTGCCAAAGTTATCATGATCTACCTTGCAAGTTGAAACCACCCAAAACTCACAGTATACTGAATTTGATAAGTTTATATGGAAGGCGGAAATTCTTAGTCTGGCTGAAATCTCAAGTCTTTAATATGTAAGCTTAAATTAAGTAAATATTTTATTTATCTCATAACTTTGTATATGATATATTTATTTCGCATTCTTTATTCCATAGGAGACAACCTGTGTGACCGTTGCGACATTGGACAAATTTGAGGCTGGCCAGGCGGGGTGGTATTACGATGGTTGTGGTGTCTGTACTAAAAGTGTGTCTCTGAAGGAAGGAAATTTGAAGTGTTATGCGAATCATATAACGAATGAAACCGTACCGAGGTGTGAGTTAAAACATTATGTTCTGTACCTGTTTGAATAATGTAGTCCATTGTTGTTCACTATGTAATATTGTTTAATTACCTACTTTAATTCTTATAGATACAAGCTTGAGATAATGGGAATTGATGGGAAATTCAAGGCCCGATTCATCTTTTGGGACATCGACTGTGTGAAATTAATCGGAAAGTCTGCTTTGCAAATTAAGACTGAATTGATAGAGGTATTATTCATTTGAATCATTTCTCCAACCGTGGATTTTAGTTACAATTTGACGTTGTCCATTACATGTTGCACTTTTATTATTTTAGTTATAATTTTATCATTTCTCCAACTGTTAATCAATTTTAGCTATTAATTTTATATTTCCTTTGGATGAATTAATTTAGGAAGGTGAAGACAATCCTTGGGAATTCCCATATGAACTTGATGCTTTATTGAAAAAGGAATTAGCTATTAGAGCTATTTTTCAGCCAAAGTTTGGAAGACTCTCAGTTATTGGGTTCAAAGACGATGAAGAAACACGTAAGAAAATACGGGACAATTTCAAATCTGAAGAGGTATGTTTTGTTTGAAGACTAAATTAATTATGCCGCTGAAACAACTTTGGTATAATAAATCGTTTTCGATTCAATTATGTAGCATCGAAGCTTGGCGTATCGGAGCCTTCCTCGCAAGAGGATTTGAGGAGTTTTTCTGTAAGTATATACTTTTGTCTTTGATTACATTAAGTACAACATTGCTTGCTGCATATTATCATTAATCAATGTTTCTTAAAATATTGCAGAACCATTGTCCGCATGCGATTATGATCCTACATTGCGAATTGGGTGACACCGTCGAAGAGAAGAATAACCGATGTAGCAGAAGATGATGAAAGTGTTCAACTTTCCTCAACAAAGATGATAAAACCAATCAAGGAGGAAAAATTGATATAAAGATGGAACACAAACTGCTGTTTATTAAGCTTTAGTTTATCATGGAAACAACTTAATTTTATTATGCTAAGTATTAGTTTTGGTTTATTTTATGTTTTAAAACAATTGCATTATTTCCTATTACTTTCGTTGTTTGGGTACAATAGAAACATGTTCATGTAAACATGCTTTCGCATAATTGTTTGAGCTTTGTGTCTTTCTTTTAATATATCATTCCTACTACCATTTAGTTTCATCCACATTAAATGTTTCTGAAATTTTGCAACATTTCCACCAATGCTGCACTTCCGAGCCAACTGCTCAAGCCACGCCTATTAAAAGTTTTCCATTTCTTGCCTTAGAAATGCTCCATATCTGAGCAAACCATACGGTTCTATTCGATGCGAGTAGACTCGGCTACCATCCAACAAACTGGTCCAAATGTCTTAATCGTTTTTAAATATTCACCACACCAACCAAAATTAACACTCGTGGCATACAATATTAAAAGTAGAAAATTTGAATGTTGGACAAAACCATTATCTCGACTTGAAATTGAAGTCCTTAGATCTGGCTCACTTCTTTTCACTGCCACATTCATTCCATTCCTGAGAAACCCTTTATAAACAACTCCAAAACCACCCTTTCCAATTATCCACTTCGCATCAAAATTAAAGACCAAGCAAGGAGATTTTAAATCCAAGATTTTAAAACCACCCTTTAATTCGAGTCTGTGTGAGGCTTTTAGTTGAATCATGTGTGAGGCTTAAGCTTAGCATGTTCCACATAACCTCCACATCTTTGTAACCACACATTTCCGCTTCATCTCGAAGATTCAACAACCCGCCAATGGCTCCGCCCATTTTATCTCGAAGATTCAACAACCCGCCAACTGACAAAATTGTAACCGCACATTTCCAATATCAGTTAAAATGATACGTTTAATTTGATTTTGGAGTGAGATACAATCAATATGGTATGGCTATATCAAAAAACGTTTCAAGCCTATCAAATGCATGCTTGAGTAGTTACTATTCATGATGCACTTCATTTTCGGTTTCCAAAGTGAAACTATAATGATTTTTTATGACCATTGCTTTTCTTTTCAATTCAAGATTAATTGGCAGAATGGTTAGAATCGAAAGTTACCTTTTCTTATTGGTACTTGATTGTCCATAATTATAACATTTTAATTAAATTTTGAAATAACACTTAACACTATTTAACGCTATTATTATTATTATTATTATTATTATTAATAATTAAAATGGTTCACAAAAATAATCACTTGGTATTCATTGACTTGATATTTTACTTCAAAATCTTGGAACCGTGAATGTTGTATTAACAATTATATTTATTATCATATAACCAAAAACTTTATTCATTTTATGTCTACAATCATTTTATGTGGTTAACAAAAAAATTGAATGACAACCATACAATCAAAGTGATTTTCTACCCATTCATTTTGCATCACCTAACCAACACTATGGAACCACAAGTTGCAATGGCAAGGCGTAAAGGAAGCGATTCTTAAAGATAAAAGATTGAAAAAGGAAGAAGCGATGAAAACACAATCAATCCCATTGAAAACTCTCAAAGGTATTATGTTTCAACCATGGTTAATATCGAACACCACTATCGATTTAACTTCATCAATCTTTAATGAAAGAAATATGAGTTCACCTTCACCAAGATCGCATCAAGCAACTCAAGTACAATGAAGAGTTTCAATATTGTTTCTACAAATCAATGGTGCTTCAGACGGTGGAGGAAAAGTATTATGGAAGGTAAGATGCCCCAATTTTACAAACTTCATAAACCTTAGCAATAAATGGGGGTCCTTTCAGGATAAATTCTCCATCCTTTTCGCATTTCAAAACACCATTTTCTGATATAGCTTCCTTATGTTCTAACCAAAGAAACATAAAACCTCATGCACCGCCAAGTTGTTCTATTCAAAAATCAAAAAAGCAGTTGGTATTACACCTCTTTCGATATAACTTCCTCATTTTCTAATCAAAGAAATATGGAACCTCATGAACATCAAGTAGTTATGTTCATAAATCAAAAAAACAGTTGAATGTAGGTGTTATTCAATCCATGACGGTCAAACTCTTCAATTATTTTGGAAATGAGAATCATAATCTGGCTTTTTCATCCACAAGCAATATTCCTATACAAGAACCCACAACATTCACTTCAACTCGGATGTTAACATTGAGAGTGATTACTCGGTGATGAGGCGGTATGATGATTCTCTCGGTGATAGCTCATGTGAATTCAATGCATAGATGCAAATTATGACTCAAGTTCCACTATGATGACGAAGATGTCTATGACTCCAATTCTACATCATTTGATTCTTTAAATATTGGTATTTATCATTAAAACCAACTTTATTTCTTCTTTAAATTCATTATACATATCAATTTGACGTTGTCCATTACATGTTGCACTTTGATACCTGCTATGATTTAATGTGGATTTTAGTTATAATTTTATTATTTAATATGAACGATTTTAGTTATAATTTTATTATTTAATATAAACCAATTGCTCAACTACGTTTCATTTAAATAGGTTATTCTGATATTGGTGATCCTATAGTTGAATGCACACAATATGGGGCACTTATGCGGTATCAGAAAAAAGCGACAAGCGAAAACATAGTGCGTTCCTAAGTTTCAACTATGTTGTGGAAAGGGGAAAGTTGTGTTGCCACTTCTGAAAACACCACCACTATTACTACAACGTCTTTTGTTTGATAATAGTGAGATAGACAGTCGAAATTATCAACAATTTTGTAGAATGTACAACATGATGTTTGCTTTTACGTCTCCGGAATGAAATTCGACAATGATTTTTAATGGAAGTGGACCACCTAACATAAGAATTCATGGACAAACTTGCCATCGAATTAGGAGCATGTTACCTTTAATGGACAATCTCCAAAATTTGCTCAATGTATGTTTACGACACCGACAATGAGATTCAACATAGAATTAAAGGAATTGGGTAATTTTACCAAACTTTGTTTTCTTTACAACATATTAAATATTTTCATTCTTTGCATCATAGTATTTCCTTTTATATGCGGAACATCCCAATATTATTCGAAGCAGTTAGTAGATTGAAGGACATGTTAGATGAGTTCAACACACATGCCAAATCTTTTAGGATGGCGCAGATAGATTAAAGGATTGTCCTTTGCACGATCTCAAGCTTAAGCTAATATCGATAGATCAACGGATGGAAGGATTTATAACCAACCTCTTGTTTTGGAGGTAGCTTCCTAATAGTTGGTGATGTTGATACGGGTTCTAAGAGGATATTCTTCTTGAAAGAAAGGCGGAAGGCTAAAAAGAATAAGTGAGTTTCATTCAAGTTATCTGGCATATCAATATCCACTTTTGTTTCCTTATGGGGAAGATGGTTTTAGACTTGGAGTTCTTCTTAGAGAAACTAATACCAAAAAAAATGAAGAGGAATAAGCTTACCATTAGAGAATGGCTTGCTTTTAGGATTCAATGCAGACATAACGAGGCACAAACTATATTGCGGTCAAGAAGGTTGTTTCAACAATTTTTGGTTGATGGATTTACTATGATGGAGTCACAAAGATTGAATTATATTCGAAAACATCAGAAAAAGCTGCGTGTTTCTAAATATTGCAATTTGAGCTCATCGAGCGAATGCAAACACTCAAGGATCAAACAAAGGTAAAGAGTGGTTTTACCTTCAACTTATGTTGAAGTCGGAGGTTTATGGAACAACTCTATTTTGATGGAATGGCAATTTGTAGCCAAGTTGGATTTCGGATCTTTTATCACATTTACTTGCAATCCCAACTGGCCTGAAATCCAAAGGTTGCTTAGCAAAATTAACTTGAATTCTCAAGACCGTCCAGATATCATCTCAAGAGTCTTCAAAATTAAGTTCGATAAGTTGTTGTGTGATCTAACAAAAAAGCACGTGTTAGGGAGAGTGATTGCATGTAAGTCAATTTAATACCCTTTCGATCGAGTTATATTTTTGACATTAATCTTATTAAATATGTAATATGCATCGTTTACTAAGTTTAAACTTACTTAATTTCGATATATACACCATTGAATTCCAAAAGTGGGGTTTACCACGCCCATATACTATTATTCTTGCATCCTTCAAGCAAGTATCCGACTCAGATGATATAAACAAGATCATTTCGAGAGATACCAACGGAAGAAGATGATAGGCAACTCTACCATTTGGTCAAGACACATATGATTCATGGCCCATGTGGTTTAGCAAATGTGAATTCAACTTGCATGAAAAATGGAAAGTGCTCAAAATACTTTCCAAAGAAATATCAAACCGAAACCGTTGTTGATCAGGATGGATATCCGTGTAGAAGAAGAAAGCGTGTCTGATCTTTGAAAAACACGTTCAACTTGATAACATATATGTAGTTCCTTACAATCCATATTTGTTGAAGAAATTACAAGCACACATCAATATGGAGTGGTGTAATCAAAGTACTTCAGTTAAATACTTATTTAAGTATATTAACAAGGGTATGATAAATTCTCTTGTTGTCCAAAGACGGTGATGGATCTCCTCGGTCGAATGGTTGTGAAATCAAGCAATATCTTGATTGCAGATATATCTCACCAAGTGAGGCATGTTGGAGACTTTTTCATTTCCTATTCATGGTAGATCACCCGATTGAAAGGTTGTTCTTTCATCTTGAAGGAGACAACTCAGTTTATTATACCGATTATGAATTGATAGATGAGGTGCTTGACAAACCAACTGTGAAAGAATCTATGTTTACGGCATGGATGGAAGCAAACAAAGCATACCCAGAGGCAAAGAATTTGACGTACTCACAATTTCTTTCCAAATTTGTTTATGATAAAAGATACCGTCGATGGAGACCGCGTAAAAGAGGAAATACAATTGGCAGACTTATTTGGGTCCCTCCAAGTACGGGTGAGTTATATTTCTTGAGAATGATGCTAACAGTCGTCAAAGGTCCAACTTGCTATGAGGATATAAAATTTGTGGGTGAAAAAGTTCAGGATTCTTTTAGGGATGCATGCTTCGAAATGAGCTTTCTTAACGATGACAAGGAATATGTTGCAACCATCGACGAAGCAAAGAATTGGGGTTCCGGGCATTTTTTACGAAAGTTATTTGTAACTATGTTACTATCCGGTACTGTCAATAGACCACGACATGTTTGGGAAAAAACTTGGAGGACGTTATCTGATGGTATCCTCTACCAACAAAGGCAAAAAACAAATAGAAGAGGTATGAACACTTTATTAAACTTTTTTAAGTCAACAAATATTATTTTCCGAATGCAAGCTGTATCTTTTTTTATTACAAAATATAATGATATGAACTTACTTTAAAATATAATTATTCTTCATCCATATGTCCCTTATTTAATATGTTTCATAAGGTATGTCCATTTACGTAAGAAACATTTTCATATTTGTCATTTGTCATGTATGTAAGTTATTTTCTTAACTTGCATGATGTCTTTGGTTCCATTTAATTTCACGCATAACATCAATTGTTTGATTTATGTTCAATGTATTTCAACATCACGACAGGTTGCATCATACATATGTAATTATATAGAAAACTAATGAAATTTTTTAAAATTGCACTATCGGACAATGAGTTAAAGAATCTCACACTAATTGAGATTGAGAACATGACAATCGAATCGAAGAAGTTTGCATGAATTTAAATGTATGCCGTATCGATTCATACATCACAAAACATGTTGGCAATAGGCTTATTTATGACGAACTTAATTACGATGCCGATAGAAAGTAAATTCAAGAACTTTTCATGCCCTTGTGATTTATTTTCTTTATACTATGAATTACAAAATGATTTTTATTGTCCTTGCACTTATAATTCTTGGTTTGTATTTTATAGATGAACAACGTTTGATATTTGAGAAAATCATGGATCTGTTAACAAGCAGTGGAGGGTATTTTTCTTGCATGGTTACGGAGGGATGGTAAAACTTTCATGTGGAGAACACTATCAAGTGCACCGTTCTCAAAAAAATTGTTCTTCTTGTTGCTTCAAGTGGGATAGCGTTATTATTGCCGGGTGGAAGAAACACACTCAAAGTTCAAAATACCGTGCCAACGCTTGACAACTCAACTTGCAACATCGACAAAGACACGAACATTCTCAATTATTTGAAGCAACGGATGTGATAATATGGGATGAGGCACCTATGTCTCACAAGAACTATTTCGAAGCATTGGATAAAACCCTTAAAGATGTAATGAGCAAAAAGGGTGTTGAGAATACTATTTTTGGTGGAAAAGTTGTTGTATTTGGAGGAGATTTTAGATGATTCTTCTGTTGTTCCAAGAGTTACGATATTGTTCATGCATCAATTAGTTCATCTTATGTATGGGATTATTGCCAGGTTTTAACACTATCAAAAAATATGAGACTTCAAGAGGGAAGAGACAACACAAGTTCTAATGAACTAGCGGAATTTTCAAAATGGATTTTAAATGTGGGTGATGTGAAGATTTGTGAACCCAATGATGGTTTGGTTGATATTGAAATTCCTCAAGAGCTATTAATATCAAATTTTGATGATCCTATAAGAGCAATTGTTGAAAACACATATCCCAATTTGTTGGAAAAATATCAAGATGTTGAATTCTTACAAGGAAAGGCTATTCTTGCTTCAACCATTGAAGTTGTGGACAAAATCAATCATTATGTATTAGACTTGATACCAGGTACATGTGTTTTATATTTACTGTATTATTACATTCATAATATACATATATATATATATATATATATATATATATATTTAAGAACATAGTTTTACTAATTTATTTATGTTTTGCTTTTAAACTTTTTTTTAGGAGAAGAGAAAGAGTATTTGAGTTTTGATTCCATTGATAGAACAAATTCAAGTTATACTGAAGCATATGAAGTTCTAACTCCTGAATTTCTCAGTAAATTAAGAACGTCAGGGCTTCCCAATCATAGGATCAAATTGAAGGTTGGTACACCTATTATGCTAATGAGAAATTTGGACCAAGCCGATGGGTTGTGCAACGGAACAAGATTAATTGTTACAAGATTTGTAAATCATGTCATTGAGGCAAAAATCATATGCGGAAAGAACATAGGTAACATTTTTACATTCCACGAATGTCTATGTCACCTACGATTCACCTTGGCCATTCAAGTTGATTAGGAGACAATTTCCGATTATTGTCTCTTATGCAATGACAATTAATAAGTCACAAGGTCAATCTCTTGATAGTGTTGGATTGTATTTGCCTACTCCTGTGTTTAGTCATGGTCAATTATATGTTGCAATTTCAAGAGTTAAGAGCAAAAGTGGGCTAAAAATCCTAATTCATGACAAGGAGAATGTACTGTGTTCTACTACTACTAATGTTGTGTACAAGGAAGTCTTTCAAGCACTTTGATAGTTGGTAAACTTTATATCTTATACTTTACGATTCAAATTAAAAATCTATTTTGAATTAAAATATATAGTATGTACATTTTCCATGTATTTCAAGAAGTATATAATTTTTTCTATTTGTTCATGGAGACGTGATTTGTTGATAGGACCGACGCTTGCTACAAATATGGAGTTAAATGCCAACATGGTTTACATGAGACATATACTCAACTGAAAACATGGTAAGATACTTAATAATTTAATAATCTATAAATGTAATGTGAATCCAGACGAGACCCGTGCGATAGCACGGGTTTGTTACTAGTTAGTAATTAACAACTTACAAAAGTTTAGATTTTAGATGAACATATTCAGTGAAGAAAAAAAATAATAAATAAACTTCAAATATTTACACTAAATATTAAAATAATAAAAATATGCGTAAAAAGTTAAACAATATTTTTAAAAAAACACATACAAAGTTAATGAAAGAATTACTGTAAAGTTTAAAATTTATCATTTTTACACAATTCATAAATACTCTAAAATTAAAATTTATCGTTTTCATAAATTTTAATTGAAGAAAAATTCACCAAAAACTAAAAGATTACAGATAATTTGTTTCAATAAAGCAATTCACACAAGATTAACAAAATATAATGATATAGCTTAATGATTTGAGTATTTGATTTTCAATTGTGCCTATTAGACATGTCTATTTTCTATAAAAAATAAAATGCAAAATTAAAAATGCACTCTTTGAAAAGTGGAGAAGTTCATTTTTTTTATCTTAATGTTGATTGTGATAATTTGTTCCATAAAATCTAAGTCATTTTAATGTACAATATCTCACATTCTTAAATGAAGAAGACTTAATATTTTTAAATATGTTAAAAAAATTAAAAAAATGTAAAATAATTATTGAAAACTTTTCACTTATTTCTCATTTTTAAATTAAATAGCAACGTCTTATTTATCATTTTTACAATTTAAATTCAAACATATTTTTTATTTAAATTTGCTCTCTCTTTTTTATCCTCTTCATCTTATCGACTCAATTACAATTCTTTTTATGTTAAACAAAATTAAATTTATATAACTCAATACTACTTAAAAATTCTTCAATACCCTACGTAGTGCGCGGGTCTCAAGCTAGTTGATATATGAATAGTAGTCACCTTTATATAATTTGAGATCAAAATACAGAATCAACACTATTATTCACATCAAAGAACAATTACACCAGAAAAGAGTTTTAATGGCGCTTTTTTAGTATTTGATAGAGCTTTTATAGAATTTCTTATGCATGCGTTGTGCAAGTGAGTACACGCATGGCGTATAAATTCTATGGATAATTCTATAGACAGGAATACCAGGGTTCCAAACAGTCAATACAACTTCGATCATCCCATGGATGCTCCAGAAAAAGACACTAGTTTACATTCATCTAATTACCCAACACCAAGCATAATTCTATGAAATCACTCGAGGTTAGACGAATCATAACTAACAAGAACTTAGACTACTGTGTTTCACGCCCTCACTATCTTCAGCTTTTGCCTAGCGTAGTTCTGGGACTTAATCACATATTGGCAAGAATGGAGATACAATAGTCCCTTCACTAATTGGGTATCTACTATTTGCCGAATTTTAGACCACTGCACTCTTCCTTACTAGGTAAGTATTCACTGCTTAGGGTATACTAATCAAGTTGGAGTATAGCACATTGCCCATCCAAATATTCCCCACACCAGGGTGACTAGAAGGTTCACTATCTCTCTGTCTAAACTACTAATTGTCCTTTTGTCCAATCGGTTCTCTAGTCATATATGCCACAAACACCAGGGTTGAGCAGTGAATTCTACTGACTTTAAGTCCAGTTCTATCACGTGATTCCTTTACCACACTACTTCTTAAGTGTTTCACGCATTTTCCCCTACTACAGGGACTTAGAGAAGGTTCCACTTCGTCTAATCGAAGTCTTGGAAACTCTGATTGTCTTAAACCTTACCACAGTAGTCTTTTACTACACTATTCCAGGTACACTACTCCACGTATACCCGACAATTCCAATATTCCCTCTTACTCTTACAGTTTCCACCACTTCAGTTTGAGTCGCTTCGAATCTTATGCATCCTCGTGGTGGCTCCACTGTGACCCTATCCATCGGATATGCAGTTAGTGAGGTGATCAGGCTCAATAATTGAATACTACGATGGTAGAGATCAGGCTAGCAAAACACACATGTGAGGGAGAAAAGAATTGCTAATGATGTTCCATGGCAGGGACAAGAATCGACCTGTTTTGATACCAACTGTAACACCCCATACATATATGTCTAGAATAATATGCAGTGATGCTTTAAATGATAAATAGAAAGATACAAAAGCTGGAAAAGACAAGAAATTAAAATTGTATACAACGCAACTCTAATAACATAATGTATACAATTAACATGTCTTCAGCAACTCACTACGGAAAGATAACTTCTGAGAAGGTCTTCCTATCATCTGCTCACTTGTAGTCTTTAAGACCGACCATCTAGCAATTCTTCTATCTAAAACTTGTTCCTGAAAAATAATAAGAGGATTGGGGTGAGATTACTAAATCTTATTGAGTCTCCATATATTAAGGGTTCACTCAGTTCTACAAGGTGCATGCATCAAACGGGTTCACCGAGAATTCGAGTTTTATCTCACAACCAAGTACAAGCACACAACAAGGTACACCACATTGGTAGTCCCATAACTATCCAATGTGGTAATAACAAGCACATAGTCAAACACCACAATTATACAAACCCGTACCCGTGTACAAGGAATCCAGAAGTAAGTTCTAACTTCTACTCAAGATACACAATCACACCCTCAATGAGTCGACCAAATGCATAGTTTCAAGAGACTCGTATGAGTCCATTGCATGATGAGTCAGATCATTCATATATGTAATTTCATCCGCGATAAGTAGAACGAAGTGACATTTCCTACATGGAGCCAAAACCCCGTCGATCATCCATATGTCGATGAATCACACAAGTACGAAACGCCTTCTTGACCGCAAAGCCCACCGGGTGAAAGCTTAGTGGTATTGCCTACGTGGCACCACTAGAGGTGAGTTTACCGAGAATTGTATCCTATGTGGTATCACTATCTCACCATACCAAGCACTCCGACGTTTACGCCGGTTGGAAATTCCCTTGAACGACCCACTTGGGACACGCCGCAATGGTATCTCAGGTGTGTATGACGTACCAAGAACGCATATGATTACGCCCGTTGGAAGTTCCGTTGAACGGCCCACTCGGGTTATCGCAACAGTAATAAATGAGTTAGACCCAATCCATAGTCATATGTGGTTTACCACCTAGTAGTTTATGTCTACTTTGATTCAAGCATAATCCAAATCATCAGAATCGTAATCATATCAAGCCACCAAGGCAAGCACATTTGAATTGTTCATCCTGTAACGAATGGAAAAACACAATGTCCATACATTTGTCCATCACATAATACATTTCAACTATAACATGTATTAATAACAATTAACATAAGTGATCATAACATGTTATTAAATGTTTCTCAACCTATCTCATAAGTCATAGCAGACTAGGGAGGCGTCTGGTTCCCTAAACGGAACGAAATTGCACTTCGGGGGAAACTAAACATACAAATCTCACCCAACAAAGCTTACTAAGTGGGGTTCCAACACCATTAAATCAAACGTTCTGGTTTGGGAACTAATTTTATTAGAAAGTACTCTCTATTAGCTTTCTAACGATACGAACCGCACGTCATTATGATATCCGAGGCGAAAGTTATGAATTTTCAAAGTTTTACAAAATTTGTTGTCAGCGCTTCAGGAAATCGTTTTCCGTATTAAGGAAATCGATTTCCACCACTCCATCAGTGATTTTTCACCATTTATGCATAGGAAATCGATTTACCAATAGGGGTAATCAATTTCCTGAACCTAAACTCAGTATTTTCTACATTTCTAAGCTTCTAAACCCATTCCTTTCCAACTTCAAACAATCCCAAACGTCTATTATCATTACTGATCTGAATGGGTGATCAGAATCGGAGACGACCGGAATGGTCGAAGATCCTTCGAGCAAGGTTGATGTTGAGGAGAGGGTGGTGTAATTGCAAGGCACTCCGATGCTAAAGTAAGCAAATGTTTAAGGAGAGAATAATGAATATTAGGGTTTTGAGAGTAAAAATGTGATACCTTGCCCTCAAGGATATGAGGGTTTATATAATGAGCTTAGGAGGATTCTCATTGGTTGCTATATTTTGGCCTAGATATGCGGATCCGCTAATATAGCCATCCGAGATGACTAGGTCAGGCCGAGCGTTGGTGCTCGTAACTAGCTGTTATTTTTATCAAAGGATACATAACAAACATAGTCCATAGCGAGATAAATTGTGGATCTGCTCGACATGTGTCGAGCGGAGGGCGCCGTGTGACACACGAAACGCGCATATGGGAGCCCCTAATATGTTATTGGATCTCAGTGGATCGTTGTACCTCGATATGGAGTGACCTGCCCGATAGATATTCGGGCAGTCCAGAACAGTAGACCCGTAAGTCGTCGCGTCTATCTGCGGAGGCGATGAATTGATTTCCAAGAGTGTAGTCGAGGTCATTCTATCCGGGGAGATGAGAAGTTGTCGAGGAAATAAAAGTTTGGAGGATTTGGATGGTTCACGTCCATGTGGCCTTGAGCCGTGTGCATTGATTACCTGGCAGGCTTAGGGACTAGGGTGTAATGATGAGTCCCCTATGTTCCCTAGGCGCGTGCAGACACACGTGCAGAGTAGGGGCCTATAAAAGGGATGAAGACCTGTCATTTGGTGACTTTTCTCCGTCTGATCTTGCCCGTGTGTGCACGACTTCAATACTCATCAATCCGAGGAACCTAAACTAACGTGTTCAGAACTATCTCCGCCTTCTGTCGCCGTGTCAGTGGTCCGATAATTCGTTACAAACATCTCAGTCACTCTTCAAATGGTATGTTTTCGAAACTCCAGTTCAAATTTGTAAGATTAAGTTTGAAAATCCTGTTTGTTCATAGGATTTCATGTGGTTATGGTTTAGGATAGTAGGAATCCCTTTTGGTGGTGAGCGGTTACTCCGCGCCTCCCTCTGGTGTTTCACGCCATTGGGGCCTCATGTGTATTTTTCCCTTTTAATTGAGGGGTTCGAATTTGAGTGTTAGCTTTCCGAGAGAGGGTTTTTGACCGAGGAAGAAGATCCTCGATCGTCCAAGCCCTTTCACTTGACTAGTAGTGGAAGGGTGGATTTGGAATTTATGTCGAGCTCACCGACTTCCTCTGCTTTTCAGGTACTCGTGACAGACATTAGAGAGGGCGACAATGGAAGCTCTGGGGTTTTTGAGCAAGAATATTTAAATTTCTCATCTGACAGAGAAAATTCCTCGATGGAGGTCTTAGAGGAGGAACCCCTACCAGTCGAGGACGCGGCCCCCTCCGTCGTTCCGGCCGGTGGGAAGAATCCGACAGTTTAGGTGGCCCCAATTTCTAGATTTACAATGATCTTCAAGACGAGATCTTCGACAAGGTATACTGGTACGGTCTTGAGGAAGACGATGCGGGCGCAGAAGAAAGTCGAAGGGATTAAATCGTATACATACCCGCATCTAGGCATCATATATGCTTGATATATGAGGCCGATCACATCCCTGTGTTCGACATTTGGTTTAGGGAACTAGGGTTCCGTCTTCCTTTGACCGATCTGCAAGTGGTGGTGTTCGACCACCTTCTCTTGGCTTCGTCCCAACTTCGTCCCAACGCGATAACTTTTATCAGGGTGTTTGAGATTGTATGAGAATTTTTGGAGATAGGTGCTACCCTTTCCTTTTTTTTATATCTTCTACCTTGTGAGAAGTTCGAACAAGGCGGACGGGGTAGTTCGATGGAGCTGGGTATCCTTTCGGCAACAGAACGGTAAATTTTTTAAGCCTTACCAAAAATCTGTCCATTTTTTCAAGGATAAGTTCATGTTAGTTCAATCGATCTCTGAGCGGGTCCTATTTAATGTGTTCGCGAGGACTCCCACTATCAAGGAAGATAGTTCTCCTAATATGAACGAGAAGGGGGATCGCGTGTATCAGCTCGTGTCCAAGTTCAATTTTCACTAGAAGAAGGAGAATTTCAAACACAATGCAGACCGATACGTGTGGGCGATAGAGGTGTTGGATGCAGAAGATTTGGCCAGCCTTGGTGTATTATCGTCCTATGTCGAGGATCTTCCCCAAGTCCAGTGAATGAGAAAAGGGGGAAAAGCACTCATAAGAGAAGATGGGGGTTACGTGTTCAAACCTCTGCTCATCAATATGAGGGATCTCCTCCTTAGTGGGGATCCTAAGGCTTATTTGGGTAGATGATTTGTTATTTAATATCCGTGCACTATTTTCCTTCTATTTTATTGCTAAATGTTTTTAGATTTGTCTGATTTTAATCCGAATTCTTTTTGTTGTAGCTAGGATCAATCTCGTGCAAGAATGTATCGCATGACAGACACTGCAGAGGAAAAAGGGGAAAGGAATCGGGTCACCGAATGAACTGGGGGTTACCCCAAAATTGGTCCGAGAAGTCGTCGACAAATCAGGCGGTCAGAGCTCTGTCCCCTCAACAGACTCATTCGAGGAATAAGAGGGTTCGAGTTGACGGAACGGTAGATCTGACCGGGGAGAGAGGTAAAGGGAAATTTGATCTCCCCCCTTGCTGGCTCGACCAAACTTATTTTGAGAATACGAGCGTGAATTTTCCCCGGGCTGAGTCCCTCCTGTTGGAAGAAATGGACCATCTGTCTAAAAAGGCAGCTCTTGCTAAGGGTGCGGGCGCATGGGTGTGTATTTTTGAGATGACAACTACTTATTGCGAACTCGATCAATCTCCCGAGGTTGAGCTTTAGGATCTAAGGACCAAATTAAAGTTAATGAAGGAGGTCGCTAAAGATCGGGAGGAAGCTTGAGATAAGGTATTCGTCGACCTTAAACGGACTATCGAGGAGGATGGTGTGGCTCGAAAGGACATACAATTGTTGGCCGACGAGGTCGCACAGTTAAAGGATGACTTTGCTCTGGTCGAGGGAGAGCCTGAAGATTTCGTAGGGTTGAGGACCTGGGCAGATTTAATCGAATGTATACAGCTAGCCTATGATAATGTGGTGGCTACTCCGACGGGGAGTTTCGAGAATGCCTTAGCCCAGATACGGGTTCTGAACCCGGGCGTGGAATTGGTGACCGAGGGGATGATAGTTCATCATTATGTCGAGGATGGTATGATAAAGAGGCCTACTTTCCTTGACGATATGATTGTGGATGAAACTCCCTCGCATGTGACCCATGGAGAGGATTCAACTATACCTGCCGAGTGATCGCCTTTCTGCCGTGATTCTAAGTTTTTCTTTGGATGTAATCAGTTTGTTCGGGCGTGGACCGTTTTATGTAAGCATAATTTTGGTCCTCGTATCCATTTTGATCTTTTTATTTTATTGGGGTGGAGTCCCTGTTTTAACTCCAAGACAAATTCGACCTTCATGGTGGTGAATATAATCCTAATATTTTCTATTCATTGTTTGTTGTATTCTTGCAATACTTGTTGTTTGTCCATGCTCGTTTGATGCAATATTTATTGTTTAGGGGAATGCTCGTTAGTTATGTATGATCTTCGCTAGTGTGGGGTAACTAACCAAAGGGGGTCAATTCGTTTGTTGGGCTTGGTCTGGAACTCAAGCTTTGATTAAAGGCTTGAGATCAGTGGCATGAACGTCTCATAGTGAGCTGTGTGTTTTGACGGGTGAGGTACTAAGACAACGAGGCTCATTTGAGTCCCACGCGTCGGAGTAGAGATCTAACTCGTCATATGATTAGAGCGAGTATCTCTTTAATTTCCATAATATTACGCATCGTTGGTACTAGGGCGAGAGCTTGGTGTCGAGCTGTAAGCACCTAGATGGTTTCCAGATCTGTGTCGACTGTTCATGGATTAACTATAGTATTGTTTAAGTTTTTGGCATTCCATGATCGAGTAATTTGTTCCCCTTGAAGATTTTCTAAGTAGTAGGCCCCCGTTCCCATTTTGGCATAGACACGGTAGGGGCCTTCCCAGTTTGCTGCGAGCTTCCCTTCGGTGGAGCTCTTAAGGTTTCGTTTAAGGACTAAGCTTCCGACGTAGAATTCGCGAGGAATGACTTTGGAGTCATAGTGGAGGGCTATTCTCTGTTTGAGTGATGCTTCTCTAAGGCCAACCCATGTTCTTATCTCCTCAACCATGTCGAGTTCCTCTCTCAAGTATTGGTTGTTCATTTCCACGTCGAGGGGATATTCGATTTTTCTTGAAGGTTCTACAATCTCTATTGGAATGACGACCTCGGTTCTATAGGCTAGTCGAAATAGGATTTCCCCGGTGGACGAATTAGGAGTAGTTAGATAGGCCCAGTGTACAATGTGTAGTTCTTTGACCCATTTCTTCTTTGATTCGTCTAGTCTTCGTCTGAGTCCGCGTAGTATGACCCTATTCGCAAATTCGAATTGTCCATTTGCTTGCGGATGCTCAACTAAGGCGAAGTGTTGTACGGTTCCTAAGTGGGAGACGATGTCTTGAAAGTTTTTATTGGTTAATTGTGTCCCATTGTCGGTGACTATGGCTTGTGGGATGACGAATCGGGAGAGTATGTTTCTCTTATAGAAATGTAAGATGTTTTGAGCGGTAATTTTTGCTAACGCTTCGGCCTCTATCCATTTGGTGAAGTAATCGACGCCTACTATCAAATATTTGTTCTGATATACTCCCAAGACGAATGGGCCGAGGATATCGAGCCCCCACCATGAGAAGGGCCAGGGAGAAGAGAAGGATTTGAGTTCGCTTAGAAGAGCTATATGCATGTGTCCGTGTCTTTGGCATATATCACATTTCTTCACGCGTTCCTTGGCATTGAGCTGCATGGTCAGCCAATAATAACCATCCCGAAGGGCTTTCAGGGCGAGCGATTTGTCTCCTAGGTGTTGGGCGTTGATGCCTTCATGTATTTCCTTTAATATATATGGTACTCTGGCTTCTTCGACGCATTTGAGGAGAGGGATGGAGAATCCCCTTCTATAGAGTCTTTCTTCTAGGATGACATACGAACACACCTTTCTTCTAATGATGATTGCCTCTTTAGGATCGTTGGGAAGAGTTCCATCTGTAAGATATTTGTAGACATGTGTCATCCAGGAAGTGCCTTCTGCGATAATGAGCACATTGTGGCTGAATCATTTTTTCTTGATGCTTGGTTGAGGGAGTATTTCCTAGATCACTAATTTGTTTCTTCCTTTTCCCCTTGTACTGGAGAGCTTGGATAGAACATCTGCTCGAGGATTGTGTTCTCGAGGGATGTGTTATATGTTAACAGAGGTGAACTTCGTCAAATGATCATGAACGAGGGCCCAATATTCGGCCAACTAGTCGTTCTTAACCTGATATTCCCCTCGAACTTGGGAGGCTATGAGTTGTGAATTTGTGAGGATTTTGCCTTCTTTTTCTCTCACGTCCTCGGCTAGGTGGAGGCCGGTGAGGAAAGCCTCGTACTCCGCTTGGTTGTTAGAAGTGAGAAATGAGAGAGGGAGGGATACTTCGATGGTGATCCCTTCTCCATTTTCCAGGATTATACTTGCTCCGCTTCCCATCGAGCTAGAAGCGCCATCGACGAATATTGTCCACTTGTTGGTCCCTTCTTGGGAAGTGGGGAAAGTCATTTCTGCCACGAAATCGGAGAGGACTTAAGATTTTAGGGCCTTTATGCTTTTGTACCTGATATTGAACTCAGATAGCTCCAAGGACCATTTGAGCATTCGTCCAGCCATATCTGGACGGCCTAACCATTTCTTGATAGGTTGATATGTCTGAACTATGATGGTGTGCAATATGAAATGGTGTCGGAGTTGTCTTGCTGTGTTGATTAATGCGAGGGCTATTTTTTCGATCTGCTGGTATCTTATTTTGGGCCCTTGTAGGGATTTACTTGTGAAGTAGATCAGTTTCTGACCTTCTGAGGTTTCTCGAATGAGGGTCGCGTTAACAGACTCGGGCGTTACGGCCAGGTATAGATTTAATATCTCTTCTTTGACTGGTCGAGACAGTCTGAGAGGTTGCGATGGGATTTTCTTGAGGTGAACTAGGGCTTGTTCGCAATCTTCGGTCCATTCGAATGCAACCTCTTTTCTTAGTAGTTTGAAGAACGGGAGTGCGTGTTGTGTTGACCTCTATATGAATCACGATAACGAAGTGAACATCCCGTTGAGGACTTGAATAGACTTTTTGGACTGGAGTGGGTAATTTTGAGAATGCCCGACATTTGTCGGGGTTAGCCTCTCTGCCACGTTAGGTGAGATAGAAGTCGAGGAACTTCCTGGCTCGAACTCCAAAGGTGCACTTCTCGGGGTTGAACCTCATTTTGACTATTCTGGCTTTGTCGAAGACTTTCTGAAGGTGCAGGGCGTGATCGACCTCCTCCTGGGATTTTACAATCATATCATCGATGTATACTTCGAGCATGTCTCCTATTTCACCCTTGAAGACTTTGTTCATCATTCGTTGGTATATGGCGTCGGCGTTCTTTAGACCGAAGGACATCATATTGTAGTGATAGTTACCCCGATTCGATCATGAAGGCCGTGTAAATTTTGTCCGTTTTGGCCATGGAGATTTGGTTGTAGCCCAAATAGGCATACATGAATGAAAGTAATTTAAAACCTGCAGAATTGTCAACAAGTTTATCAATGTTAAGTATGGGGTATGCGTCCTTAGAATATGCCTTATTGAGATCAGAGTAATCAATGCACATGCGCCATGTTGTATTATTCTTTTTCACAAGTACATGGTTGGATAGCCAAGTAGTATATTGGGCTTCCGATACAAAATTGGCCTCTAGAAGGTCCCTAACATCTTACTCGGCAACCTCGATTTTCTTCAGGAACTGCTTTCGCCTGCGCTGTGCTATGGCCTTAAGGGCAGGATCAACAGTCAGATGATGACATGCGACCTCTAGGTCTTGACTGTGCATTTCTGTTGTGCTCTAGGAAAAGAGGTCCACATTGTCTTTCAGGCATGCTTTAAGCTAGTTTTGGGCTAACTCTTGAAGATCTGCTCCGATCTTAACTCCTTTGCTGGGGTCATTGCCCAGTACTACAAACTCAAATTCGCCATTTAGGATCGATCACATATCTTACTTTGAGGATCCCATTAGAGCTTTATATTTCCTTCTTCTCTCTGCTAAGTCCTCAGGCTCCAAGTGGCTGTCGAGGTCGATGGCATCGATTCGAGGGAGGGGTTCTTGCCTATGATATATTTATGGAAGGTCCACTCTGCCTCGGGCCTGTGGTTGGAGATTAATGGAATCCATGCCCTTTGTGGATGCTTCGAAGCATCTTCAAGCTTCCTAAATGTCTCCATGCAAGGTTGCCACGTGGCTACTCGCTGTGTAGTATTTCATCTTCAGGTGGACCATGAACGGTACTGCAATCAGCTCGGCGAGAGTGGGTCGGCCAAAAATACATTGATACAAGGATGGACAATCAACGACCAAGAACTGGTTTTTGATCGAACTTCCCGTTGCACCGGCGCCAAAGATCACGATCATCTCTACATACCCCTACGATTTCTCCGTGGATCTATTGAATCCATGCAGATCTGAGCCAATGTAAGGCGTCAGGTGGGTCTCGTTGAGTTGCAATGTGCGAAAGAGCTGAGTGTACATGATATTGGCTGAACTCCCTTGATCGACCAATATCTTCCTAATGTCGAAATTAGCCATTCGAGCATGCACGAGCAGGAGAATATTTGCATTGGGGGCGTCCCCAGGTAGATCCTCTTTGTAAAAGGCTAGTGGGTAAGACTTTCCTTGAATTTTGTCGAGGGTGGCGCCCAAATCTGAACTTGATTTGACGAGGTCGTCAAATATCCTCTTGATTGATCTGATGGTGTTCTTTGTGAACCCTTCACCGGAGATGACCATGGCCGTTGGGACGGACTATCAGGGTCCATGAGCGACGAAGTACGTTGGAATCAAGGCCAGGAAAGATGAAGTCTTCTGGCCTGAATATACTTGTAAGTTCCAAAATATATGTATTGGCTAAATTTTAATAGAACAAATAATAGCAGCAACAATGATTTGTACAATAGGATTTTTAAGTAATAATCCTATCTAGAATGCCTGAACATGCTGTGTTGAAAAGTTTCAACATCTGGAACAACATGTCATATGAGATGTCGAGACATTAGACATCAGGACAGCACACTATTGAACTATCAAAGTTTGTTACGATTCTATTTTAATTAGTGAAGAATATTCTTGGAATATTATACAACATAAGTGGCGTGACTTTGAAGGCATATTTGAAGGTCCAAGAGCTAAGGAGAAAAACCAGAAGGGACCTTGATTGTAGCAGAAGTTATCTGCGATTTTGTTTGTGCAGAAGTTTGTTTTATGCAGAAGTTTGTTACAACTGAAGTTGTTATTTTGAAGGCCAATATCTAGTTGGGTAATAGGTTATAAATAAGCAGTTGTAACCTAGTTTTAGTAAGCTAGCCAATTTTAGAAAGATGTAGTCTTTAGGGTTACCCATATAAGTGAACCACCCAAATTGTGGAATGGTCACTGATTTTACCTCGAAGCTTGTAGGCAAGAGGATTATTTTCACTCACTCGGAAGCTGTGAAGCAATGAGTGTAGTTATGTCCTTGGAAGAAGCTATGAAGCAATTCCAAGTTTAGTTTGTGTCACTTGAGTGACTAGTTTTGATTGTGTTTGAAGTGTGGTATCTTAAATTGTTTTAGTTGCGTTTGGAGTGAGGTATCTCCAAGATGATTTTAATAGGAGCTAAGCAGTCGATGCAGTTGCTGGTGTGATAGTAACTGATAGACATCACTGAGGTGATTGGAAATGAGCGGAGGTTCTCATATCTAAGTGTGGTATCTTAGGTAGAAGGGTCATTGGGTAGTCTGATTAAGTGAAGAGTGTAAATAGGGTGGTTTCCCTCTGAATTAGTACTGTTGATAGTGAACTTCATTCCTGGCTTGGTATGCCCCCAGATGTAGGTTGGTTAGAACCAAACTGGGTTGAAAATTCTTTGTGTTCTTTATTTTCTGCATTGTTATGCCTATGCCTACCTTTTTTATTTTGTAATGTCGAATCAGATGTCACAATATCTTGAGTCTGGCCCTAACTAGAATTTCAGTTGGTATCAGAGTAGACATCTTATCTATTTCTGGATGAGATCCATGAGGGATACTTTCTGGTTGTATACAAGTTAGAATAATGTTTGAACAAGGAATTTTTAGATTGTATGGTCCCTAGAAATAGAGGATGGACCTATTTGTGGAAAAATAGACCAACCTGACCAAAGAAGATGAAGATGCTAGAAAAAGAAAGTTAAATTCAAGACTTCATGCGGGAGTGAAGAGTTTGGATTGAATTTTTTTAGCCTCAGCATAGAGAGAAAAGTTATCAAAACCTTCATGCGGGAGTGAAGACATTGATAATGTAATTCTTGTGCTTATGTATTACCCACATGGTCAGGATTTTGGTTGGGTCTAGATTGTTTCTTAATGAAGAAGCAAGCAGATTGTAAGGTTGATTTATTTTGAATCCTTATGTGTCATGCTTACAAAAAGATTATGGAGTAAGCATTGTGTACATTATGTTGAAGTATGGCTATATTCTGCTGCATAGCCTCTGATGCAATCCCTATAATGAAAGAAGAATCTTAGGGTTATCTTACCAACAGAATATCTTGGCAGATTATTAAAAATATAGTAAAAGCGTCAAAGATACTTGAGATCTTTCTCAAGTCCAATCATAAAGGCATAGATTATTAAAGTTGATGGGGATCAATTGATCAATGATACTCATATTCATCTGCAAAGTGTTTACCTTGAAGACCTTCAAGGATAATGTGTTCCCAGGAGATGGAACAAATGTTTTACTAGATGTTAGAACATTGGTACTGGTGTGCAGCTACCAATTGAAGAACATATGTTCCGGTGCTAAACTAATGTAGTGTGAGTACATACGTTTGGAACCTACTCCTGATCTGGAAGAGGAGACATCTTCTTATCAGTTGATTGTTAAGGACCAAATTGTAGCTATTTTGTACATGATTTTATGGTCCTTAACAATGCCTTTTAATTAATTAGTAGTATTTAGTATGGTATTTTGGTTTAATTATGTTTCTATTTAGTTTTTGTTTATAATATATTATTTAACTTAGTTTACCTTTGAATTGTAGGTTTTTAATATTGATTCCCTCAAGCTTGGATTCAAGGACACTTGAAGAGCTCTTGGGATGATTCTTTTTGAAGGAATATTTGGAAGAAGAAACATGCTTCAGGTCGCGCTCAGCGCGGTTGCAACATGAGTGCGCTTAGCGCGGTCTGCGAAAATCAGAAAAAGGACAGACCCATGCTTTCACCTTTTTGCCCACCAACTCCCTATTTTCCAGCTGGCTTTTGGTGTGTTAGGAAAGGGAACATCACTTCTTCACCATAGTTCATCATTGTTGTAATTTTTAGGGCATAGAATTAGAAAAGAAAAACATAGTTCTTCTTGATTTCTTCCATGTTCATGATCTTCTCCAACAATCTTGTGAGCAAAGCAACCATGAAAATGAGTGGCTAAGTTCTTTTTGTGTCAAGATTAGAGGTAGTTGATCTAACTAGTATGTATTTCTTTTAATCCATTTGTGTATGAACATGGTTGATGATTAATATATGTTGAATATCTTTGTTCTTTTATCTCTTTATGCTTTGAATCTTGTTTGGAAAAGGATGCTTCAAAGTAGACCTAGGATATTCATCCACTAATGAACAAATGCTATGAATAGATTTGTTAGTTAGTGTTTACAAGTATTGAGCTTCATGTTTATCATGTCAATAGTTGTGGTGAGAAATCATTCAAGGATTAACATGATAAAACTCACAATCTTGGTGAGAAATCAACAAGATTGAGAGGATATGTATTTATAGCAATCATCAAACTAGTTCATCACTTGGTTAATAGAATACATATGAAATTAGGTTAATGAAACTAATCTTGACATGCTTCCATCATTTAAAAACAAACTACAACTCTCTTGAATCCAAACCATAACTCTCTTTTGAAAAGAATCTTTTAGTTGTTTGCTTGAAATTCATGATACTAGTAGCTTAGAAAACAAACCCCTTTGGTTACTTAATCTTAAAATACGCTTTACTATTGAAAGACTACGATACAACACCAATCCCTGTGGATACGATAATTAAAAATACTTGTTCGTGGATTTTCACTACAACAAAATGGCGTCGTTGCCGGGGATTGGCGTTTGATATTGCAAGTATCGCGATAGTTGTGTGTTTTAAGATATTTTTCTACTAATCTCTCTCTTTGTTTCATTTGTGTGGCTAGAATTTTTCAGGAATTAGTTTATCCGAGGAAGTGTTCCCGTCGATCAAATCCTATTCGATCCAGAAATTCAAAGGACGGCAAGAAGACTTGATATCAGTGCTAAACGGAGGAAAAGACTAGCTAGGCAAAGACAAGAAAGAGGAGAATCATCTACTTCTTCTACACCACCCGTGTTAGGAGAAGTCATTATGGCGGATCAACCACCACCACCACCACCGAGGAGGCCTTGTGTAAATAGCCCTCATCACAACGCTCAATTTGCTCGCCAAGCCAATGCGAGGTTCACGGAGATGAAGACGGGCTTGCTCCAACTTCTTTATGCAAGTCCTTTTCATGGTCATGACCATGAAGATCCTTACACCCACCTCACCAAATTCTATGAAATTGCGGGTGCGGCCGGAGCTCCGGAAGATCAAGAGGAGCAATACTTTCAAAGGCTTTTCCCTCATTCTTTAGTGGCGAAAGCAAAGGATTGGTATCTAGACCAACCGCAAGACACTATGACAAATTGGAATGCATTGGAGGAGAAATTCCTTGAAAGGTTTTTTCCTCAATCAAGATTCATGGAGGCAAAAACTGCAATTTCAGTATTTTCTCAAGGAGTTAATGAGCCTTTGAATAGGGCTTGGGAGAGATACAAGTCCATGCTTAGAAAGTGCCCTAGCCATGGTTTTGATGAAATCACTCAAATTCATATTTTCTGAAATGGTCTCCAACCTCAACATTAATTGTTGTTGGATGCTACGGCGGGAGGTTCTTTAATGGCGAAGACACCTTATGAAGCAACTCAAATCATTGAGAAAATGGGGAGGAATGACCACCAAACTCAACATGATCAAGGAAGTGTGCAAGTAAAAACGGGAGTTCTTGAAATTGGCTCTAGTCACGAAGCACTTGTAGCGCAAAACAAATTGTTTGCAAAACAAGTTGAAGAATTAACAAAGCAAATGGCAAAGCTTCCTCAACAAATCATGGAGATGCAAGGATTATCTAGCAAGCAAACTCAACAAATTGCTTGTTGTGAATTATGCAAGGGTGACCACAAGACCGGATTTTGTCCTTCGGAAAATGAAGAAGCAAATTATATGGCCAACCAAGGGCAAGGATACCAACAGAGACCTCCTTACCAAAATCAAGGCCAAGGTTACCAACAAAGAGGTAATCAAGGTTATCAAGGTGGATGGAGACAAGACAACAACAATCAAGCTAGACAAAATCCGTACCAAAGTCAAAATCAAATCAAGCTCAACCTCAAAACCAACCTCAAAATCAAGCAAGAACTTCAAACGTTCAAGATACACTAGCTCAATTCATGCAAGCTTCTATGGCAAACCACAAGAGCACGGAGGCATCAATCAAGAATTTAGAAACTCAAATGGGGCAATTAGCGAAGCAAATTTCCGATCAAAGTGCTTCGACCTCATTTTCTCCAACTACTCAAGCAAATCCTAAGGAGCATTGTAATGCTATTATAACTAGGAGTGGTATAGTTGTTGAGGAGAAAAAGAAAGAAATGAAGAGAAAAAAACAAGTGGAGAAGGATGAAGAAGTAGTAGTGGAGGAGGTTGTAGTTGAAAAAAGATGATGAGGTTGTAGTTGAAAAGAATAATGATGTTGTTGTGGGGGATGTTTTAGTTGAAAATGATGTTGTAGTCGAAAATGAAAATGATAATGATGAAGTTGAAAAGGAGAAAGTGGAGGAAAAGAAGAAGAAATTGAAAAAGGGAAAGGAGAAGGAAGTCACTCTACCATTAAGAAACTTACCTTATCCTCATATTCCATCTAAAAAGGATGATGCTAAGCACTATGCTCGATTTATGGATATTTTTAAGCAATTGCAAATTAATATCCCATTCACCGAGGCATTAGAGAAAATGCCGAAATATGCAAAATTCATGAAGGACATATTGACAAAAAAAAAAGCGGTACACGGATCAAGAGACTATAATGGTTGATGCAAGTTGTAGTGCGATAATTCAACGCACTATTCCAAAAAAAGAGAGTGATCTGTGGCGTGTAACCTTGCCCATTACCATTGGGGATGTCTATGTCGGCAAAGGATTGATTGACTTGGGATCAAGTATCAACTTGATTCCATTATCCATTGTAAAGAGGTTGGGGGACATAGAATTAAAGTCTACAAAAATGACGTTGCAATTGGCGGACAAGTCTATTACTCGCCCGCATGGTGTAGCTTTAGACTTGTTGGTCAAAGTGGACAAATTCTTTTTCCCGGTTGACTTTGTTGTGATAGAGATGGAGGAAGACGTGGATGCACCTCTAATTCTAGGCCGTCCATTCATGAAGTACCCATCAACTGTCTTTATGATCATCCAGTTACGGATAAAGTTTGATCAGCAATAAAGCACTTGACTCTACATCTAGGGTCCATAGTGGTTTCAGGTCGAAGGGTGGTATGCACCACTTATCACCATGAGAATAACTTATGACACTTTGCATAACATTCTATGTAGTACTCTCATAGGGTCAATCCGGATAAATATTACTCCTAATATTTATACCTATGTCAAGACTTGATAACTCCTTATCCATGATCCATGAGATGTAATCATCAGTCTATCTTCATAATAATCTCAATGCTTTAATGTTATCCCACTTCACAATAAAGCTCGATTATGGATACTTTAAGAATAGTGTCCTTGTGTTTAATGGATCTCATGATTAAGTCACACTTAACATTGCATTAAACAAACTAACTATTCTAGGGACTTTATTATTTCAAAAAGAAAACATAATAAAGAAAAGCCTTTTATTATTAATAAATAATTCGATACAAGTCCCAAAAGGTATTGGCCTCTAGGGCTTACACCAACACTTGTACCATGCCATAGATCCTTTTCTTAGGGTCGTGGGGAAAAGGCGGTATTTGATGGCTCTTTGGACTCCACGATAATCGAGAAGGGCTTCAATGTTATCTATATGCTTGTCTAGATCGGTGGTTCCATCATACTGCCTGAGCCTAGGTGATTTTTTCAGACCGGACGAAATAGGGATGTCCATGGTAGCCCGATATAAAGGCCCATGGTGCTCGTCTCCATCGCTCTGGTCGGGAGAGAGGGAGACGAAATGATTGTTTCTTTTGTGATGGTGAGAGAGATTTCTCTCCTGTCTTAATTTGGGCGACGAAGAACGGTCTCGGGAGTGATGTGGCTTGCTCTTCATATTCTTGTGTGAAGGAGATCCCCAATTTTTATGAGGAGTGTGTCCCACTTTTTCAAGACAGAACGATCGGGATGAGCTTGACTTTGAGCAGGTCTTATTGGCGAGGGGTCGCGGGAGGCGACCGTGTTAGGTCTCTGAGATGGAGACGGGGGACGGTTCTTTTCCAAGGCCTCAACACGTTGATCTAGCTGGAGGAGGAGGCTATTAGTATGATTAAGGGCTGCTAGGATTTTAGCTAATGCTGGGTCCGTGTTGGTTGACAATGGTGTCGAGGGATGAGTGATGACAAGGTCGTCAGCTTGGTTCCTGGATTTCTGGTTATCAAAGAGGGGATCTTGGTCACCAGCATCATCGGAGTTGGGGGAGGCGGTCTTTCCGTCCCTGTGATCTATGAGATCCTCGAGGTGAGGGAGGGCGTCACTCCCGTCTCTTTTTTGGACAATGAGAGAACGACATTGCTGGAAGAGACTTGATCATTGTTATCAACCATCTCGTTGGAAGTTTTGAAGTATCTTTGATCTTCTGATATATGGATGATGAATGAAGACGGGGAATATAGATTCCCACAGACGGCGCCACTGATCTGAACGGGTGATCAGAATTGGAGACGACCGGAACGGTTGAAGATCCTTCGAGCAAGGTTGATGTTGAGGAGGGGTGGTGTACTTGCAAGGCACTCCGATGCTAAAGTAAGCAAATGTTTAAGTAGAGAATAGTGAATATTAGGGTTTTGAGAGTAAGAATGTGATACAATTTCCCTCAAGGATATGAGGGTTTATATAATGATCTTAGGAGGATTCTCATTGGTTCCTATATTTGAACCTGGATATGCAGATCCGCGAATATATCTATCTAAGCTGACTAGGTCAAACTGGACGCTGATACTCGTAACTAACTATTATGTCGAGCAGAGGATACATTACGGGTATAGTCCTTAGAGAGATGAATTATGGATCTGCTCGGCAGATGGGAGCCCCCAATATGTTATTGGATCTCGGTGGATCGTTGTACCTCGAGATGGAGTGACCTGTCCGACAGGTAATCGGGAAGTCCAGAATAATTACCAACATGAATTCATAGTATTATAACATAAATAACCAGAATTCATTTAATTTAACAACATGCATTATCATTACAATAACACAATTTCATCAATTAATTCAAAAATGCAAGTGTCATTCTCAATCTAAACCCAACATACAATTTATTCCCAATTTTATACACAAGTCATATCTAATAGTACTCACCTCAAGCTTGAATGTTATGAGTTGGAGATGTGAAGGTGATGATAATTCTGCCCTTGAGGTCTCTCCTTGATCAAGGTTCCACATCCAAAATCACCAAACCTGTAGCATGCATTTCACCAAAATCAGCATTTCAGCCTTACCTTCAAATTTATTTTTCTCCTTCAATACAGAAGCTATAATCACAAAATTTTATATCAAAATGAAGTGAATTTCGTAAGCTTTCCAAAAAGTCTAGAATCACCACAAATCTGATTTGGAAAGTCCATTTACCAAACTAAGCCTTATAATTACATGCAAGATGTTTAAGGTCCAAGTGAAACAACCGGCCGAAAATTCAAAGAATATAACTATATATAATGAAGCCTCCATCGAACATTTTTCATCCAGCCAAAAGGGAAAGGTAAACATCGAGTGAACCTAAGACGGATAAATCACGGTCTTGCGACCGAGAGATCGGGTAAGGAAGTCTATTACGTGAGGGGAAGGTATTAGAACCCCACACGTCTGTAGTACTTTATAGTATCAACTTTTACTTTCTATCTAATGGGTGTAAAATCTAACTAAATCTGTATATGAGGTATAATGTATGCAAAAATAAATAGAAATAAAGAAACACAGGGAAAAGAAAAAATATTTACAAAGGTTGCTCGATCAAGCCTCGCGATAGGATGCCTACGTATTCCCTCGTGCAATGGGAAAGTTAGAGCGTCGTAGTTCGGCTCACTTATTTTGGTTGATTTGTGTTTTTTAGTTTAAAAGACGAGATAGAAAACAACGATGAAGAAACACCACCATGAAGACGAAACATCAGCTATAGACGAGACAACGGAACATCATTAGACGGGGATGAAGAAACGTTAGCAACAGAAGGGACGACGGAGCGTTAGCAACAGAAGGGACAACAAAATGTCAGAAATATAAGGGACGACATAACGTCAACAACACAAGGGACGGCGAAATGTCAGCAACAAAAGGGGCGACGAAACTTGAGCAACAAAAGGGACGTCGAAACGTCAGCAATAGAAGGGACGACAGAACAACCTAAACACTACGGGATTTGGTTTGTGTATTTTACTTTGGAAAAAGTTTCAGTATTATTAATATGTCTTAATTCACTTGACAAAACAAAGTTTTAATTTTAGGGATGCAAAAAGGATAAAGGCAAAATAGCTAGAGGAAAATAACCTATTTCTAAATCCTAATTATTTTCATACAAAGTTGTTCCTAGGTTATGGATATGAACAAGGGAAACTACTTGGATTATCTACCTAATGTTGGCATGCATGGATACTTAACCTAATGTCTAAACTCGACAATTAACCTAATCGAGTGATCCTAAGGGAAGACTATAAGATCAATCATCTTGGTTAAAAAACCAAATGAGAAAAAGGGAAGAAGCAAACAAAATGCTTTGGCAAAAGCACACAAACAAAACACCAACAAAAGGCAAAGAAAGAAGAGAAAAAGATGAAGTGGAAACAAATGAGTGAACAATCATGCAAGATGTCATGTGAATTGAGGTCAGTAGACACAACATATATATATATATATATATATATATATATATATATATATATATATATATATATATATGTCGATGGTAACTCTTTTTCATGACATGATTCATAAGGAGATTGAAGTGTATGTGTTATACCCCAAAATTTTCCCTCCTACTTCTCAAGACAATTCACATCTCAATTCTCAAGGATTTCACAAGGGTTGACTAGACAAACCCTCTCCTAAGAAATCAATCCAAACTAGGGTTTTGGTCCTCTCAAGTCAAAATGTGTTTCCAATGCTTCAAGTGGTTATCATACCTCATCATATGCCTCAAGGGACCACCATGTCAAGTTTCAAGCCTTACAAGTTCAAATTGCTCATCTCATTGCTCAAATAGCTGAAAATCAGCTATGTTGGACAAAAAGTCAACTGTGGTCAACATACAGTCAAACTTCATAATTCTTGGTCAACATAAATATTTTGAAGTGATATTCATCATTTGATCAAGGGCTGATCATGATTCCTCAAGAAAAGTCAAGATCTGATCAAAAGTCAAAGTTTCTAAATTAGGGCTTCTCTAGACAAAAGTCAATAGAACTTTGACCAAGCATAAATTTCACATACTTCATCAGAAATTTCAATACCACAGCTCATTTTGAATAGAATTCAATTCTCTACAACTTCAGGTCTCACAAGCTTGGGCAGAAAATGCTTCATTTGGAAATTATGGATCAAGATATTATTGGTCCTTCTAGAAAAGTAAACAAAAGTCATCTTTTTGCAAAGAAGTGTCCGTAAGCATGAAAACTCCAATGAAGATGAAACCAAAAAGGCTATTTAGAAGACATCTTGAGCTTTCTAAAAAGTCCAAGAACACTCAAAAATGTTGAAAATTGAGCAAGATACAAATTGTGCAAGTTGAGCATTTTTGAAGAGGTGCATGAAGAAAAATACCTTGCAAAAGCCAAAAATTTCCAAATGGGCCTAAGATCTTATGATTTAAACTTGATCATGAGATTATCCATGACTACTATGCATCATGCCACGCCATCTATCTCTTTGTTTTTTTTTTAAATTAAAATAACTTAAATTCAAATTTAATTAAATAAAATGCAAAATTAAAAGATAAGGCAAGTTGGGTTGGATATTTGCATGGCTTGGGGTCCAAGATAGCTCACTACAAGCTGTCAATTTTGTGCAAGAAGATTGAGGAAAGAATGAGCAAATTTGGAAGGAGTTTGTGCAATTTTTCAAATTAAATATTCTCCATTTAAAGAGAATATGTTCTCTTAATGCCTTGACCTAATTCCACTGTTCTATAAATACCTAGATTTCTTACAAGATCAGAAGCTCTTTTAGACACCCCTTACACGTGCAGCCAGCTTCTCACAAACCCTAGAAATTTCTCAAATTTCTTCCAAAGTTGGCAAAATCGTGTTTTGCTTTCCAGCCAGTTTCAAGCACTTCCAAGCACTTAAACGTGTTCCTGAGGTATTGTAGGGTAGGTACATGTCCAGAACCATGGCCATAACACGTTGAATCATGCCATACATATATTTCCGTTTGCATATTTTTCATGAATTTGCATTCTGCTTTTTATTGTGTTTTAATCGAAACTAACAATTCTAATGTGTTCCTGAGGTTCATTAGAACAGGTTATCGTAGCAAGCTTTCTATGGCTTAATCATGAAACACCATTGCTAGGGCTCATGGATTGTGCAGCTTCGTATCCATGGTTACAGTCTGTTTCAGGGAAAGATAATGTCACCATTAGATTTGTAGCATCCTAATTAGTGGATCTGGGTTATTTTGGTTTGCATTTTCATGTGTTTTTTAGGTTTTGATGTTTGAGCACGATCGGAGAAGATGATCGGAGCATTGCTCCGGTGCTTCTGACTTAGAGGCTAGTAACCCTTACCTATTTATGGGTTCAGAAGGATGAATGGATGTATCACCGCCCCAGCGGTTCACCTTCCGCGCACTATGTTATTCTCCCTAACAGGTCGTGGGTTCAAACCCCACCTTTTGCAATATTTTTCTATTTTGCCTTGCAGGTTTCCAGATTGCCAGAAGTCACGCCCCAGAAGCTCCAGCTTCTGGATCCTTTCCATCCATAAGTGCCAACTTCTGGGCATCACAAGCACCAGAAGCTCCAGCTTCTGGGCCTCATCAACATCAGAAGTGCCAACTTCTGAGTCTCCCAGCGCAGAATTCCTCCAGAAGTTCCAACTTCTGGATGGCCCCAGACGTGAAGCCCCAAGCTCCAGTTTTGACGCCCGGTTCGAAGCTCCACGGACCTTTTCTAGCACCGAAGCTCCTCCGGGCGCCTCGAGATCGAAACCCGAAGTGAACTCCTGGTGCCTCCAGCAAAGGAACTCCCAGAAGCTCCAGCTTCTAGGATGGCTTCTGTCAGCACTTTACTTTCAGCACCTCCTATTATGTATCTGCCCCAAAACCATGTAATAGCGTAGGACCCTTTATATTTTTGCAATTTACTTTCTGCACCTATTAAACTGCTAGTAATTAGGTGTGTATGGCAAGATAAAAATCAATCTAGACCACTAATACAAGATAAAATATTTGAATACAACACTCATCTCACACATGCACCCCCTAGGGTATTCTCTCTCATTGCCTTATAAATGGTCAAGTCCCTCGAACGTGGGGGTATCTTAGCACGGTTTCCTACAAAATATCATCACAGTCCCTTCGACTTAAAAGATCATAGTCCCTCGATGTTGCCTACGAATATGTGATCTCGTCCCTCGATTGTTGCCTACGAAAAGTGATGATCGTCCTATTATACCCCAAAATTTTCCCTCTTACTTCTCAAGACATTTCACATATCCATACTCAAGGATTTCACAAAGGGTCGACCAGACAAACCCTCTCCTAAGCAGTTAACCCAAACTAGGGTTTTGGCCATTCTCAAATCAAGGTGGGCCTCTAACACTTCCAGTGGTCATCATACCCCACCATATGCTTCATAGAATCTCCATGTCATGTTTCAAGCCTTCCAAGTCAAGTTTCCTCAAACATTTGCTCAAATGGTTGAAAATCAGTTGTATTGGACAAAAAGTCAACTGTGGTCACCATACAATAAAACTTCATAATTTTTGTTCAACATCAATATTTTGAAGTGATATTCATCATTTGATCAAGGGTTGATCATGATTCTTCAAGAAAAGTCAAGAATTGATCAAAAGTCAAAGTTTCTAAATTGGGATTTCTCAGACTACAGTCAACAGAACTTTGACCAGGCATAACTTTCACATACTTTATCAGAAATTTTTCCACCATAGCTCATTTTGAAGAGACTTCAATTATCTACAACTTCATGTCTCACAAGCTTGGGAAGAAAATGCTTCATTTGGAAGTTATGGATTAAAACATTACAGGTCATTTTAAGGTGGATTTTCTCTCATTCTTGAGGTCCAAGCAAGCCATACAAGCTGTCAATTTCGATATTCATTGAGTGGAAAAGGAATTGAATGAGATTTGATAAAAAAAAGCAATATTTGGTTTCATTCCAAATCAAATATTTTCTCATTGATTGGCAAATAATTTCTTCATAATTCATGACCTAATTCACTCTACTATAAATACATGATGCATCCACAAGCACAAAGAACGAATTTCTGGCCTCAAGAACCCTAGAAAAGTTTCAAGAAAACTTGTGAAAAAAGCAATTTCGCTTCCAACTTTGCAGGCCAATTCAAGGAGTTTTGAGGATTGAACAAGCATCCTCAAGGTCCCAGGAACCTATTCCAATCATCACCACGCCTCGGAACGTCCAGAATCGATACATCGAAGTCACAGTTTATGTCAAAAAAAACTTGAAATCGAATTCGTACATACACTCATATTTAACATGCTTTGATTGCTTTTTTGTGTTTAGAATGTTATTTGTAATGTTTCTGGATGGTTTAATTCGTGTTTAGTTGCAGATTAAAGAAGTTGCCATTGTTAGGGTTTGGGAACTCGAAATATGGTTTCTCAAAATTGGCGAAATTAGCCAAAATCAATGGTACCATCACACTTAGGCGGTCAAACCGGATCGATCCCTGTATTCATCATGGATTTATATTGCATATTGTGAATTTTCAAAAATTGCAGGTGTTCTAGTGACGGACGAAGCCGTCACTATAGGCTGTTGCTACGGACGAAAACCGTAGGTAAAAGCCTGTGGAAAAAATTTCAAACGAGGAAGACGATGAAGCCTTGGCGCGATTTTTGTTTGAATTGATTTTCAGAAAATTATTTCCCTTATAACGTTTTTGCTTCATTCCACTAACACGAATGCAGCCTAGCTCAGTTGGCAAAGGCAGCGCGCATGTGAAGGAGAGGGCCAGGGTTCGATCCCTGGCTCCAGCAATCTTTTTTAATAACTTTTCAAAACTAATCTTATTTTCATATTTTTCTTTTCTATTTTAATTTCTTTTCAAATAATTTTTTTTAACACATCAAAAATCACCAAAAATATTTTCTTTTTGCATTTAGGATAGAAAAATGTTTATTTAATTTTTGACAAAAAAATTAATATTTTTGCATGCATATTTTAATTAATTATTAATTAACCATAAAATTGACTTTTAATTGCTTTTCCTTATTAAAATCAACCCAGAAAATTCCCAAAAAAATTGTTTTATCATCTAATTAGGATTACTAACCTAAAAAAACATTTCCTAACTCAAAAATCTTTTTTTACTAACACATTTTATCTTATGCGAATTTCTTTTCTTTTCCGATTATTATGTATCTGCTTCCAGGTTGTAATAGTTAGGATTAATTTTCTCGCATTTCTTTTTTTTCAATATTATGTAACTGCTCATGGGATGTAATAGCTTAATTAGGTTTTACTTTCCGCACTCCTATATTATGTAACTGCCCCAAAGCCATGTAATAGCGTAGGATTTAGTTCCCGCACTTTACTTTCTACAATTTATTTTCCGCACCCATATAAACTGCTAGTAACTAGGCGTGTATGGCAAGATAAAAAACGAACGTAGATCACTTCTAATTTCAAGATAAAATATCTGAATTCAACACACTCTTCACACATGCACCCCCTATAGTATTCTCTCTCGTTGCCTTTCGAATAAATGGTCAAGTCCCTCGAACGTAGAGGTATCCTAGCACCGTTGCCTACAAACATATCATCATGTCCCTTCGATACAAAGATCATAGTCCCTCGATGTTGCCTACGAATACATGATCTCGTCCCTCGATTGTTGCCTACGAAAAGTGATGATCATTCCTTTGAATGTGCTAGGATACTCCTACAAGTTGCCTTCTATGACCATCTGATGTCCCTTCGAATGTCCCTTTACATGCAACGAATGGGGTTACCTACCAACTAATGGTATGGATAGCACTATTCTAAATGAAAGTAAAATAACACGGAAACGACCGTTCTGAGTAGGTAATAAGACTTTCAGTTGCTTGCTCTATCAAAACATCTTTTTACACCTCACACTTTTTACAACGTTAAAACACTTTTCTAAAAGGAAACATTTCCAAAAACTTCGTATACATTCCAGCGTGAATTATTACGAAGTCAAAGCGAAATGCCTTTTCAAAAACATTTTCAAATACACACACAGAAAGCAAATTTTAAAGATGAGCTAAAGCAACTAAGAGCCCGTAGATAACTACGGATGAAAAGGGTGCTAATACCTTCCCTTTACATAATCTTCTCCCTTACTCAGAATCTAACGAATGTCTTTTTCTGTTCTTTTCACCTTCCCTTAATTGGATAAAAGAAAAGTCGGTGGCGACTCTTGCTATCCGCAACATTTGCGATCAAAAGCAAAACAAATCCAAAGTCAGTTCTCCCACTGTATTACTGAACTGGCGACTCTGCTGGGAATACACCCTAAAGAGAGAATACCTTAGGGATTTTAGATCATCTTTACCGCTTTCTGTTTGACTTGTATGATTTACTTTAAGGGTTGCTTGGGTATTATACTTGTGGGGGATCCTATACCCGGATCCAGGTTTCCTTAGGTAAGTAGCAAAAAAATCGTCATGACCGTTAGGCGTATACCAAAATGGTCAACATGATGGCTACGTTAGTGAGACACTTTGGATGTCCTGATGCTCCTCATGCTCAAGTTGAGTAAAGTATTTGGCGTCTGCGTGGTGTCATCAGCACTAACTCAACTTCTAGAACCCTAATCGACCCATCTTGGTCATTAGAACGTAGTGAGATGGCCGTCTTTGGTGCAGACTAAGGTTGGTTGATACTCGATGCTACGCTCATTAAGATCCGACTTTCGAGATGTTTCGATCGACCACTTGGTAGTCGTATTGAAATAAAGCCTACGAGAAAGATCATTGATATGAGATTTCTAGAACCTGGTTACTATTATAGGACCGGATGAACCCATTCAAACTTTGGTAGGGTAGACACCTATACCTCATGCAAGCCTTAAACCTAGGGATATTGTGTGATTTGTTTGTGCTTGTTAAACATGACATCATGACATCATAACATTGCATATCATTTCTAACCATTTCAAGGACCTAGGGATTTATCTTTGCTCTGTTTTGTAGGGAGTTATGGCTTCCAGAAAGACTATCTGAATCAACTTCATGGATATACCTTCTCAACTAAAAGAATTGGTTTCAGAAATTCCCGATCATGCTCAGTTCATCAAAAGACATGGTTATCTGCTTGACTTGGTTATCTCCGGTTTTGAAGAAGATATGATGCACGTCTCATTCCAGTTCTAAGATCCGAAACATTATTGCTTTACATTCCCAGATTATCAGTTGGTTCCTCCTACCTTGGAAGAGTTCTCTAAGCTACTTGGGATACCTATTCTTGATCAGATACCATTCACCGGTTCAGAAAAAGCTCCTAAGTATGAAGACATCGCATCAGCGCTACATCTAAAACGATCAGACATTGAAGCTAATTGGGAAATAAGAAGCGGAGTTAAGGGTTTGCTTGCTAAGTTCCTAATAAAGAAAGCTCGAGAATCCTAAAAGCTATGAGTTTCCATGCATTCGAAGACATTTTGGCCTTGCAAATCTATGGCTTGGTGCGGTTTCCTAATCCAGATCAGTTCATAGACGTGAACGCCATCAAGATATTCCTTACTCGTAATCCCGTGCCTACCTTGCTTGAGGGAATCCTGCATTCTCTCCACACTCGTACCACCAAACGACAAGGAACTCTCATGTGTTGCATACCGTTACTTTCCAGGTGGTTTATTTCGCACCTTCCTCAATCAGTAATGAAGAACGAGCAAAGATTGAAGTGGTCTCAAATGCTGATGTCACTCTCTCATTCAAATATCCGTTGGTGTCTCTTTTCTCAAAAGGACTTCACTTTCATCGAGCGTTGTGGAGAATTCCCTAATGTACCACTCCTTGGCATAAGGGAAGGTATCACCTACAACCCTTCTCTAGCTCTACGTCAGTTTGGTTATGCTCGAAGAGATGGTCCTCATGATATGCTTCTCCAAGATATTGTGTTCGACTACAACCACGATCTCCAGAATTACCATCGAAGGTTCATACACGCTTGGGGCATGGTAAAGAAGACTGATACTAAGACTTTGGGACACAGAAATTCCATTCCTTGGGAACCTTACCTCAAATGGGTGTGAGCTCGAGCTCAAAACCTCATGATGCCATTTACAACCGTGTTACCAATAATTATGGAACCTGTGGCTATAGATGACGTATCTGATACCGTTCTCCATCCCGACTTGCCTACTGATTTTGAAGACTTGAAGAGATCCTGGATTCAGCTTAAAGAAGAAAGGGATACATTCGAAGCTCAATGTTATGCAAGCGAGAATAAGGTACTAGAGTTGACCAAGCTAGTTCACGAGGAGCAAAACATCAACACCTACTTCAATACCAAGAGGAAGCGCCCATGGGAGACTTAGAGCTTTAGGATTTTTGTTCTTTTATTTTCAAAACTATCTTTTGTACTTAAAAAAAAAAGAGAAAGAAAAAGAAAAACTAATAAAAGTTTGTTCGTGCTTGTTTAACAAATTTAAATTCCTAAGGTCCTTGAAAACATTGCATTGCATAAACATCGCATATCATGGCATGACATTTCATAACAGGTACATCAAAAATCAGTTTTCTTATTTTCTCGCTATTTATTGTAGCAGAAATGGCTCTTGAACATACTGTCAAAGATCTCCAGGCTCAGCATGCTCAGTTCCAGGAAATGGTCACCAGTTTGATCCAATGCCAGGAAGACTTGAAGAAGCTCATCACCAAAAAGAAGAAGGTCATCGGTGTCCTCAACATGGGAAGACGTCATAAGGGTGGATCTAGGGTGGTCAGCCATTTAGAACTTTCAGACAAGAGTATTGAAACTGATGAAAGTATCAAGAACAACGAAGAAAGCCAACGCGAGTCTGAAAACAGAGAAGAAGGCTATGAGAATGAGCAGTATTCTCATGAGGATGACAAATACAAACAACTTGAAGACCGTCTGAATGCTGCGGAAAATCTGAAGATGTCCGGGCTAAATTTTGATGATCTGAGCCTAGTTCTTGGTGTGGTGATTCCCCGCAAGTTCGAAGTTCCTAATTTTGCCAAGTATGATGGCATCTCTTGTCCGAAGTTGCATTTGAAGTCCTATGTTCAGAAGATCCATCCTCACACTGATGACAGGAAGCTGTGGATCCATTTCTTTCAAGAGAGTTTATCCGGAGCTCAGTTGGAGTGGTATTATCAGCTAGAAAGTACCCACATCCATACCTAGAATGACTTAGCAGATGCTTTCTACAAACAGTATCAGTACAATGCTGAATTGGCACCCACTCGCATGCAACTACAAAGCATGTCTATGGGTCGTGATGAGAAATTCAAAGAGTATGCTCAGAAATAGAGAGATCTAGCAGGCAGAGTTCAACCACCCTTGTCAAATAGAGAGTTGGTTGATATGTTTATGGGAACACTAACGGGCCCATTTTTCAATCATCTGATTGGAAACTCTTCATCCGGATTCACCGAGCTAATATTGACAGGAGAACATATCGAAGCTGGAATCAAGAGCGGAAAGATTCAGGTAGAGTCATCTTCAAATGCTGTGAAGAGATCATTTGGTGGTAAGAAAGAAGCCAATGCTGTATATACTCAGAAGAGCCATGTCAAAGCTGATCGTACTCAATCTGTGGGGGTAGTCGTAATCTCCAATCCTGCACCAGCGCAACCTCAGCGAAACAACGCGCGTAACCAGAATGCGCCAGGAAGACAGTTTACGAAGATCAACATGCCATTGTCGCAAGAATTGCAACACATGTTGAAAGCAGAGCTGATTACATTGAGGGATCCTCCTCAACACATCAACACTTCCTCTCTGAAGTATAATCATAATGCTAAGTCTGCATACCACTCCAATAGCCCGGGGCACGACACTGACGACTGTTGGGCTCTGAAGAACAAGATCCAAGACATGATTGAAGCTAAGGAAATTTAGTTTGATCCTCCTGTTGAAACTCCGAATGTGATCAATGCACCAATGCCTAACCACGGCAAAAGTTCCAATGCTATTGTAAAGAAATCTTATGTTTTTGATGTGAACGACTTGATTATTCCTCTAATGACTGTTAAGAAGAATCTACTTCAAGCCGGTGTCAATCCAAGATGCCCAGAGAATTGTCGTTGGTGCCTATCTGCACCTGACGGATCTGCTTGGTTGAGAAGGCGTATTCAATGCATGATGGATAACCGAGAAGCGCTATTTCTGAAACCTCCACCTGTGGAAAATTTGTGTGAAGACATGTCTAAGAATCTGAAGATTGAAGATGTGAGCAAAGCCGTACCAGATGTCTGGGATACCTTGGGGCAGCCAAGTGGAAAGTTTGATTACATGGTGAAGTATACCATTCCTGAAAGCTACAAGATTCCTATTGAAGATGTTAAGGCAACCGGATGGGGAAACGATTTCCCAGAAGACTATGCTGATGTGAACACAATAAGGATCTCCTCTGCTGATCCCGTGCCTAGAGTGGCACCTCTCATCATTACTTCTCCCAGACCAGTCCCATACTCCTCTGACAAAGCTATACCGTGGAACTATGGAGCTGAAGTTTACTATCATGGCGTCAAGCAAGTCCCTTTGACCATAGAAGATATTGCAGTTGAAGCTACCATTCCTGACATCGATACCATTACCGGATCAAGCAAGGTAACCAGAACCGGAAGAGTATTCTCCCCAGAGATCTCTCCACCAAAAGACACTGCGACTCCAGCTCGCATTCCAGCTATCGAACCAATTCCCGAAACTCGAGGGAAAGAACCAGTAACTCATCCTGCTCAGACAGAAGTACCAAAGGAAGTTGTTGAAGAAACCTCCAAGCAAGAAATAGAGGAAATTCTGAAGATAATCAAGAAGAGTGACTACAATGTTGTGGAACAGTTGGGACAAACTCCGTCCAAGATCTCCATGTTTGCGCTGCTATTATGCTCTAAGGCTCATGCTAAGGCCTTGGTGAAGTTTCTGAAGAATGCTCACATACCACAAGACAGTACTACTGATCAATTTGAAGTTTGTATTGCTAGCCTAGCTGCCAACAACGGTCTTGGCTTCTCTGATGCTGATTTGACTCCTTCCGGAAGGAAACACAACAAATCATTGCACATCTCTGTTGAATGCAAGGGCATTACGTTGTCTCATGTTTTGGTAGATACCGATTCTGCTCTGAATATCCTACCGAAGAGTGCTTTCGACCGACTTGATGTTGAAGGATTGGTCTTGAAACCCAGCGACATAATTGTAAGAGCTTTTGATGGTTCTAAATGAACAGTACTTGGAGAGCTCATTCTACCAGTTAAAGTCGGTTCCCAGACTTTCGACTCCACTTTCTTTGTCATAGACATTCGTCCGACTTACTCTTGCCTACTTGGATGCCCTTGGACACATGGGGCAGGCGCTATTACCTCTACCTTGCATCAAAAGCTGAAATACCCAGTGAAGGGGAAGGTTGTTACAGTATGCGGTGATGAAGAATATATGGTGAGCCATCTGCAGTCATTCCGATACCTTGAAATGGAAGGTGAATTCTTCGAAACTCCCTGTCAAGCTTTCGAGACAGTTCCAAGAGTCGTGCATGTTGACTCTCCTGTCACTCCTGAAATTACACAAGTTCCGCCTAGGATGGCCTCACTGAAGGATGCTCAAGCTATAGTTGAAGAAGGAGGTAATACTATTTGGGGTCAGCTCCCCGATCTTCCTTTCAAATCTGACAAGACTAGTTTAGGCTTCACCATCAAAGGTTAGAAGATGATACGCCGTGAACGTGCCGGCCAACTTCCCTTCCGCATTAGCAAGAATGGAGTCCATGTTATAGAAGACGAAGACAGTGACTTCGACATCAGCGATTGGATCTTCCCAACTCCTGACGAAGGACTCAGCAATTGGAAGATCGAAGACGTCATACCAATCTCCTTTAGACATGAGTAATTGCTTTTGTTTTCTATTATGCTTTTCGTTTTCTACGCTTTGAACAATAAACTTAAAAGCCTAATGCCTTGCCCAGGGCATCATGGCTCGTTTGTGAGGGTTATTATCTGTCATTTGCATATTTTCATTCAATAAAATCATTGGACTTTTTCATTTAAGTATTGTTTTTGTTCTTTTCTCTTACTTTACTACCCCTTCAAAAAGCTATGTGTTCTTACACACACCCACGTGATACACTGCAGATTCACTCCAAATCTCGTTGATAACAGCTTTGCTATTGCTAAATATGACTTCGATAATCCGATCTACCAAGCCGAAGACGAAGGTGAGGGAGATTGTGAGGTGCCAGGAGAACTTGTCAGACTGCTACAGCAAGAAGAATGAGTTATACAGCCACACGAAGAGCCAATTGAGGTTGTGAATCTAGGTACTAACGAAGACAGAAAAGAAATCAACATAGGAGCAGGTCTTGAGAACAGTGTCAAAGAAAGATTGGTCCAGATGCTACGAGACTATATCGAGGTTTTTGCTTGGTCATACAAAGACATGCCAGGTCTAGACATAGACATTGTGGTGCACCGATTACCGACCAAAGAAGGTTTTCTCCCTGTGAAGCAGAAGGTTCGTCGCATGCGTCCTGAGATGTCAGAGAAAATCAAAGTTGAAGTCATAAAGCAGTTCAATGCCGTTTTCTTAGCCGTTACTTCTTATCCACAGTGGGTTGCGAATGTGGTACCTGTACCTAAGAAAGATGGCAAAGTACGAATGTGTGTGGATTACAGAGATTTGAATAGAGCGAGTCCGAAAGACGATTTCCCACTGCCACATATTGATGTTCTGGTCGACAACACCGCTCAACATAAGGTTTTCTCCTTCATGGATGGTTTCTCCGGATACAATCGGATCAAAATGGCTCCTAAAGACATGGAGAAGACTACTTTCGTTACACAGTGAGGCACATTCTACTACAAGGTCATGTTGTTCGGACTGAAGAACGCTGGCGCCACTTATCAACGTGCCATGGTGGCATTATTTCATGACATGATCCATCACGAGATAGAGGTCTACGTCGACGACATGATAGCTCGACCACAGACTGAATAGGAACATCTCAATCATTTGCGGAAACTGTTTGATAGACTAAAGAAGTACAGGCTAAGACTTAATCCCAACAAGTGCACCTTTGGAGTTTGATCCGGTAAACTCCTAGGGTTCGTAGTCAGTGGTAAAGGTGTTGAAGTTGATCCTGCCAAGGTTAAAGCTATCCAAGAAATGCCAGCGCCCCACACCGAGAAAGAAGTCAGAGGTTTCTTGGGACGATTGAACTACATTGCCAGATTCATTGCACATCTAACTGCTACTTGTGATCCAATCTTCAAATTACTGAAGAAAGATCAAGTAGTGGAATGGAACGACGATTGCCAGATTGCCTTCGACAAAATCAAAGAGTATCTGCAGAATCCTCCTATCCTGATGCTGCTTGCCGAAGGAAGACCTCTTATCATGTACTTGACAGTGTTAGAGAATTCAATGGGGGGTGTGTGTTGGGGCAACATGACGAGTCTGGTCGAAAAGAATATGCAATATACTACCTTAGCAAAAAGTTTACCGACTGTGAAACAAGATACCCACAGCTCGAGAAAACTTGCAGCGCTTTGGCTTAGGCTGCTCGCTAACTAAGACAATATATGTTGACTCACAACACTTTGTTGATCTCCAAGATGGATTCGATAAAATACATATTCGAGAAACCTGCTCTCTCCGGAAGAATAGCAAGATGGAAAATGATCTTGACCGAATACGACATCCAGTATACTACTCAGAAAGCGATCAAAGGAAGTGTAGTAGTTGATCATTTGGCTCATCAAGCCGTAGATGACTATCAGCCTATGTAGTTCGAGTTTCTAGACGAAGATGTTTTGTTAGTTACTGATTGTGAAGAACCAGGACCAGACGAAGGACCTGAACAAGGATCCCGATGGACCATGGTCTTTGATGGAGCGTCAAACGCACTTGGCAATGGCATTGGCGCCATCATTACATCTCCTACAGGCGGACACACGCCTTTCACCGTCAGATTATGTTTCAGTTGCACCAACAACATGGCCGAATACGAAGCGTGCATCATGGGTATCAAAGCTGCCATTGACTTAAGAATCAAATTCTTGCAAGTGTATGGAGACTCAGCTTTAGTGATCAATCAGTTGGCAGACGCATTAGCTACTATGTCATCTATGTTCAAGGTCAGATGGGACAACGAAGCTCCACAAATCATCATCGAGAAGTTTGACGAACCAACATACTGTTGTCAACTTGATACAGAAGAGAAACCTTGGTTCTACAAGGTGAAGAGGTATCTTTAGACTTAGGAATATCCCGCAGGGGCATCAGTCAATGACAAAAAATTCTTTAGAAGATTCTTATCCAAATTTTTCTTAACAACGGCATCTTATACAAGCGCAATCACGACTTGTGCTTACTCCGCTGTGTAGATCAAAAAACTGTAGAGCGGAGCATGGAAGAATTACACGAAGGCGCATTCGGTACCCACTCCAGTGGACATACAATGGCTAAAAAGATTCTGAGGACATGTTACTATTGGTCCACCATGGAAGCTGATTGTCATCGCTATGCTCGGTCTTGTCACAAATGCCAGATATATGCAGACAAAGTGCACGTACCTCCAATACCACTGAACGTTCTGGCCACTCCTTGGCCTTTCGCAATATGGGGCATCGACATGATCGGAGAAATCAAACCTACTGCTTCGAACGGACATCGTTTCATCCTTGTGGCAATTGATTACTTTACCAAATGGGTAAAAGCAGCCTCGTTCGCATCTGTTACCAAGAATGTTGTGGCTTCATTCATCAAGCATAATCTTATCTGTCGGTACGGCACTCCTGAAAGGATTATCACAGATAACGGTACCAGCCTCAACAACAAAATGATCACCGAACTCGGCACGCAGTTCAAGATCAAGCATCACAACTCTTCTCCATATCAACCTAAAATGAATGGCGCAGTGGAAGCCGCCAACAAGAATATCAAGAAGATTATACAGAAGATTATAGTGACTTACAAGGATTGGCACGAAATGTTACCGTTTTCTCTCCATGGTTACCGCACTACAGTACGAACATCTACAGGGGCAACCCCCTTCTCTCTTGTATACGGTATGGAAGCAGTCCTACCAATCGAGGTTTAGATACCCTCAAACAAAGTCCTCCAGGACGCAGAGCTAGGTGAAGACGAATGGATCCATACCCTCCTTGACCAGATCAACTTGATCGATGAAAAACGACTCGCATCTATCTGCCATGGATAAATTTACAGAAGCGAATGATCAGGGCATTCAACAAGAAAGTAAAGCACCGAGTCTACTAAGTCGGTGATCTAGTAGTCAAGCGCATCATCCTTCCACAAGGTGATCCCAGGGGCAAATGGACTTCCACCTATGAGGGACCATTTGTAGTCAAAACAGTATTTTCCGGCGGAGCTATGATACTTAGCACCATGGATGGAGAAGACTTCCCACACCCTGTGAACGTAGAGATAGTCAAAAAATACTACGCATGAACGAGACCCGCTAGGTCGACCGGCCTAGGCAAAAATAAGGGCATCCTGGCGAACCAAAGAGGTTCAGGCAAAAGTTAAGGATATATACAAAAATGTACCCCTGGCAAGTCAAAAACCTGCAAAGGCGGCTTGGGCAAAAAAGGGCATCTCGGTAGACTGAAAACCCGAAAGGGCGGTCTAGGCAAAAGTTAGGGATTTAAGCGTACGACTATGTCTCGTCCAGATCACCTACTTACAGACTACAGACTACTATCAGCATTCAAGATTCAAATGGCGAAAATCGATTCACTCACTTTCTAATGACAGCAAGGAGATGAGATAGTCAAAATATATGAGCCCTAGCATAGTTGAAACTCGACGAGATTACTTCCGCATAGCTTTTTACTTTCATTGTATACAAACTGCTTGGCCATACGCCACCTTTCAAAATTAATGCAAATTCTTTCTTTTACAGTGTTCATTATTGTTGTTTTTTGCATAAAGTCCAATGATTGCTTTGAATGATTATATGCATTTGACAATAAACATTTGTTCACAAAAATACGAAAAGCGAACGAACGAAAGTAATTACTACATATCCTAGGAATTGAGGTGACGACTAAAAGTCACCAATGCATCCCCCGCAGGTTACTTTCACAAGAGTACAATCCCCACAGAGCCATCAAACCTTCTCCGACGAAGTACTAATCTCCTCCCACTAGTGTTCCAAAACTTCAAGCTTCATTGTATTAGTCCCGGAGCAGTGATCTTAACTAGCTTCACCTTATTACATCAGTCTTCAAGCAGTAATAGTTTATCTCGTATACTTTCATACCCCAAAATTTGCACTCCATCTTCTCAAGACATTTTATACATCCATATTCAAAGATTCCTCAAAGGTTGATCAGACAAACCCTCTCCTAGACAATCAACCCAAACTAGGGTTTGGCAATTCTCAGATCAGGATGGACTTCCAACAACTCCAATGGTCATCATGCCTCCTCATATGCTTCAAATATTCTCCATGTCAAGTTTCAAGCCTCACAAGTCAAGTTTCCTCAGGCAATTGCTCAGATGGTTGAAAATCAGTTGTATTGGACAAAAGGTCAACTATGGTCAACATACAGTCAAACTTCATAATTTTTGGTCAACATCCTCATTTTGAAGTTACATTCATCATTTTATCAAGGTTTGATCATGATTCATCAAGAAAACTCAAGATTTGCTCAAAAGTCAAACTTTCTAAATTAGGGTTTCTCAGTGAAAAGTCAACCAAACTTTGACTGAGCATAACTTCTTCATACTTTCTCGAAATTTTCCACCACCTCTTGTTTTGAAGGAAATTCCATTCCCTACAACTTCATGTCTCACAAGAATGTTCAAAAAATGCTTCATTTGGAAGGTATGGATCAAAACATTACAGGTCCTTTTCAAAAGTCAACAAAAAGTCAACTTTTTGTTTTGAAGATATATTGAGCATGGAAACTCCAATTGAGATGAAACCAAAGAGGTTGGTTATAGGACTCTTAGAGCTTTCCAAAAAGTCCAAGAACACTCAAAACTGTGGAAAAATGAGCAAGATACACCATTCACAAGTTGGACAATTTTGAAGAAGTGCACAAAGAGAAATGCTTCTAAAAATTAAAAATTTTGCAAATGGGCTTACTTTTTCTTTATCCAAACTTGTTCCTTATGCAATTAGGAATATCCAAGCCCAATGCCACGAATTTTTATTTTATTTTTCTCTTTAATTTGTATTTTATTCATTTAAATGCAAATTAAATTCAAAAATAAAGTATAAAATCAAAATTAAATGCAAATTTGATTTTTCTCTCTTCCTTGAGATCCAAGCAACTCAATAAAGCCAACAAATTTCGAAATTTGGTTGGATATGGCAAGATTTGATTGAAAATTGATCAAAAAAGAGAAAATTTGATTTTGTACAAAATCAAATTTGTTTTGCATTGATTGATGATTGATTCTTTCTCAAATCAACTCTAATTCCATCTACTATATATATACAACACATACCACACGAATTAAGGTCGAAAAACTGGCTGGAGAAACCCTATCGAAGCTCAAAAAATCCGTGGCATACAAGCAACTAGCAGCCTTGGATTGAGGTCGTTTCAATTGATTCTAAGCACTCAAACACGTTCCTTGATACCTCCTGAATCGATCTAGACCCTTACATCCTCCAAAACCATCAAGAATCAAGAAATCCGAATTCGGTTTGTCCATATATATTTCAAAATCGATTTCTCATATTCATGCATTTTTAACACGATTTGTTGTTGTTTTTGTGATTAGTAGGAAGTTTGCAAGCGTTCTGGGCAATTTGATTGCATTTCCATAGCCTGAAACACGATATGCCATGATTAGGGTTCTTGATCACGAATTAGGGTTTCTCTTAAACGGAAAAATTGGACCTCGAGACCACTACCATTGCATTCGGAATGACGTTTCCAATCGATCCATGGTCTTAGATTTTATTTATATTACTTGTGCATGATTTTTGATTTAGCCAGGGCCATAGCGTCGAGCCAAGGCCGACGCTAAATTTTCAAAAATTCAAAACGAGGAAGATGAAGTTTGGCGCGGAGACGAGACAACCAGGGAGTGACGCGTGCTTGTAATCCGTTCGCTCCAATTTCCGAACAGTGAAGCACGCTAGCTCAGTTGGTCAAGGCAAGGGGACTCAAGGTTTGAAAGCAAGGTCTCCAGTTCGAATCCTGGCAAGACCATTGTTTTTTCCCTTTTTTACAAACTTCACATATTTTCTATTTTTCTATTTTATTTAATATTTTTGCATTCATTTTAATTTCTTTTCAATAATTTTTATCATGCATTTAAAAACTTCAAAAAATATTTTTCTTTTTGCATTATTTTCAAAAAATGTTTATTTAATTTATAAAATTAAAAAATATTATTTTGCATGCATATTTAATTTTATTCCTAATTTATCATTTAAATCACTTTTAATTAGTTTTTAATTATTAAATCATCTCCAAAAAATCCCAAAAAATTATTTTAGCATATTAATGTTATTTCCAGCATGAAATATTTTTCTCATTCAAAAATTTACATTTTTACTAACATTTTCCTCTTATTCGATTTCTCTCGTATTTTCTAATTTCTCATCTTTTTACAGGTTATCCCGTTTCGGACGATTTCTTTTTCCAATAATGTAATTGCTCATGGGATGTAATAGTTTAATTAGGGCTTTTATTTTCCGCATTTTTAAATTATGTATCTGCCCCAAAGCCATGTAATAGCGTAGGATTTATCTTTCCGCATTTTACATTCCATGATTTATTTTCCGCACCTATAAGCGCTAGTAACTAGGCGTGTATGGCAAGATAAAATTGAACATAGCCCACTAATTTTCAAGATAACATATCGAATTCAACACACTCTTTTCACATGCACCCTTAGGGTAATTCTCTCGTTGCCTTTACGAATTCAAATGGTCAAGTCCCTCGAACGTAGAGGTATTCTAGCACCGTTGCCTTCAAACAAATCATCATAGTCCCTTCGATACAAAGATCATAAGACCCACGATGTCGCCTCCGAATACATGATCTTGACCCTCGATTGTCGCCTACGAAAAATAATGATAGTCCCTTTGAATGTGCTAGGATACTTCCTACAAGTTGCTTTCTATGACCATCCGATGTCCCTTCGAATGTCCCGCTTACATCCAACGAATAGAGTTACCTACCAACTAATGGTATGGATAGCGCTATTCTAAAGGAACGTAAAACAACACGAAAACGACCATTCTGAGTAGGTAATAATACTTTTAAAATAGCTCTATCAAAATACTTTTCACACCTCACACTTTTGTCAAAGCTCAAACTCTTTTCAAAAACGAAACATTTCCAAACACTTTGTATACATTCCTACATGAATCATTACAAAGTCAAAGCGAAATGCCTTTTCAAAACATTTTTGTCAAACACACAGAATGCACCATTTTAAAGTGATCTAAGAGCAACTAAGAGCCCGTAGATAACTACGGATGAAAAGGGGTTCTAATACCTTCCCTTTTCATAACCTTCTCCCTTACTCAGAATCTAACGAAGGTCTTTTCCTGTTCTTTTCACCTTCCCTTAATTGGATAAAAGAAAAGTCGGTGGCGACTCTTGCTATCCGCACATTTGCGATACAAAAACCTACAAATTCAGTTCACCGTGTTACATATACACAGAGGTATTTATCCCTAGCGGAATATCTCTCAAACGATTAACACCCGCCGTCAGCAGCAATATCCAAACTCGAAACTTAGTCAGATAGTGCATCGGAGGAAACCTACATCTCTCTTATTCCCCAGCCAGAGGTTTCAACAAACTTCAGATTCATCACCTCAAAGGAATCTTCGAGCCTCGTCTCTGAGCAATAATCAGATATTCCCCAACAAGATCTACGCACAAGATTCCCCAGCGGAGTACCTCCCAGCTGTTATTCTTTCCAACATCATTAATATCTAGGCTCGAAACTTGGTCAAATAGTGCATCGGAGCAATCAAGGACATCTCTTTCTCCTCTAAATAAGGGTTTTCAACAACTTCATCCCCAAGCGGAAGTCAAAATCTCCAGCAGGGCGTTCTCATATTCTTCAAGATGGATATGTTTTGAAATACCTCAACATCTACACTCATACATTATTCATAAAAATCATAACATGTGCATATATCATTCATGAACATTGTCATAAGCTCACATGCATCATAACCTGCATAAGACTAACTATATCCTATCAAGGTTTTATTTTCCCCAGCAGGTAAAAGATATGTTCCAAACGGAAGGTCCAGTATTAATACCCGAAACAAGACGGGGAACGCAATCTGAAAGACACAAATCTTTTCCAAATGGAAGGTCGAAGATTAATACCCGAAACAAGACGGGGAACCCTATCTGAAGGACCATACAAGTTGTCTTCCGGCAACAGGCATTGGATCAACACCCAAAGCAAGACGGGAAAGCTATCCATATTCTGCCAAATATCTACCTCAGAATAGCCAGGACGAAGGTTTATTCTGATTCTTTCTTATTATCAACAGCAACTACAGAGTCGAGCGTACGACTCAGTTGCCCCGGATGGTATCTTTAAGCCCATCTCCAACTATGTGTCGACATCTCTCTACCTTCATAATGCTGCATATTTGGTTAAAAATCAATACATACCATTAGCTTCATTCAAAGGCGAGCGTGAAGTCTAACGTACGACTCAACATCATTCTCTCCGGATGCCATCTTAAGCCCATCTCCGTGCTTTCTTCTATTTTCAAGAAAACCTACAGAGTCTAACGAAAGGCTCATTCCCCAGCATCATTCTCTCCTGATGGCATCTTAAGCCCATCTCCGATGGTTCTCCTATTCAAACAACGTTCGTGAGTCTAGCATACGATTTGCTCTCCATCAACAGTTTCTCCAAATGGCATCTGTAAGCCCATTCCAGCGCATCATCAACCAACAGCGAGTGCAAATTTTCAGGTGTACTCGAGTGTTCAATCATCTTCTACCTTCAGGTCACGAAAGGCAAGCATGCCAATCTAACCCTTCCAATACAAGAAGATTGAACAGGGGCAACTGTTATACCCCAAAATTTTCCCTCTTACTTCTCAAGACATTTCACATATCCATACTCAAGGATTTCACAAAGGGTCGACCAGACAAACCCTCTCCTAAGTAGTTAACCCAAACTAGGGTTTTGGCCATTCTCAAATCAAGGTCGGCCTCTAACACTTCCAGTGGTCATCATACCCCCACCATATGCTTCAGAGAATCTCCATGTCAAGTTTCAAGCCTTACAAGTCAAGTTTCCTCAGACATTTGCTCAGATGGTTGAAAATTAGTTGTATTGGACAAAAAGTCAACTATGGTCAACATACAGTCAAACTTCATAATATTTGGTCAAAATCAATATTTTGAAGTGATTTTCATCATTTAATCAAGGGTTGATCATGATTCTTAAGAAAAGTCAAGAATTGATCAAAAGTCAAAGTTTCTAAATTGGGCTTTCTCAGACTAAAGTCAACAGGACTTTGACCAGGCATAACTTTCACATACTTTATCAGAAATTTTTCCACCATAGCTCATTTTGAAGAGAATTCAATTCTCTACAACTTCATGTCTCACAAGCTTGGGCAGGAAATGCTTCATTTGGAAGTTATGGATCAAAACATTATAAGTCATTTTAAAAGTCAACAAAAAGTCAACTTTTTGTAAAGAAGTGTTAATGAGCATGGAAACTCCAATGAAGATGAAATCAAAAAGGTTGTTTAGAGGACATCTTGAGCTTTCTAAAAAGTCCAAGAACACCCAAAAATGTTAAAAATTGAGCAAGATACACCTTGCACAAGTTGAGCATTTTTGAGGAGGTGCACAAAGAGAAATACTTGACAAAACCAAATTTTCTACAAATGGGCCTAACTTTTCTTGATTCAAACATGTTCCTTAGCTGAATTGGAACCTCCAAGCCCAATGCTACGAATTTATCTTTTATTTTTTTATTTATTTTGGATTTTTAATCATTTAAAAACCAATTTAATTAAAATAAAAGATAGAAAAATCAAAAATTAATTGCAAGGTGGATTCTCTCTCATTCTTGAGGTCCAAGCAAGCCATACTAGCTGTCAATTTCAAAATTCATTGATTGGAAAAGGAATTGAATGAGATTTGATCAAAAAAGGCAATATTTGGTTTCATTCCAAATCAAATATTTTCTCATTGATTGGTATATAATTTCTTCATAATTCTTGACCTAATTCACTCTACTATAAATACATGATGCATCCACAAGCACAAAGAACGAATTTCTGGCCTCAAGAATCCTATAAAAGTTTCAAGAAAAGTTGTGAAAAAAGCAATTTCTGTTTCAACTTTGCAGGCCAATTCAAGGAGTTTTGAGGATTGAACAAGCATCCTCAAGGTCCCAGGAACCTATTCCAATCATCACCACGCCTTGGAACGTCCAGAATCGATACATCGAAGTCACGGTTTGTGTCAAAAAAAGCTTGAAATCGAATTCGTACATACACTCATATTTAACATGCTTTGATTGCTTTTTTGTGTTTAGAATGCTATTTGCAATGTTTCTGGATGGTTTAATTCGTATTTAGTTGCAGATTAAAGACGTTGCCATTGTTAGGGTTTGGGAACTCGAAATAGGGTTTCTCAAAATAGGCGAAATTAGCCAAAACCAGTGGTACCATCACACTCAGGAGGTCAAACCGGATCGATCCTTGTATTCATCATGGATTTATATTGCATATTGTGAATTTTCAAAAATTGCAGGTTATCTAGTGACGGACGAAGCCGTCACTATAGGCTGTTGCTACGGACGAAAACCATAGGTCTGTGGAAAAAATTTCAAACGAGGAAGACAATGAAGCCTTGGCGCGGTTTTTGTTTGAATTGATTTTCAGAAAATTATTTCCCTTATAACGTTTTTGCTTCATTCCACTAACACGAATGCAGGCTAGCTCAGTTGGCAAAGGCAGCGCCCATGTGAAGGAGAGGGTCAGGGTTCGATCCCTGGCTCCAGCAATCTTTTTTAACAACTTTGCAAAACTAATCTTTTTTCCATATTTTCATATTTTTCTTTTCTATTTTAATTTCTTTTCAAATAATTTTTTTTTAACACATCAAAAATCACCAAAAATATTTTCTTTTTGCATTTAGGACAGAAAAATGTTTATTTAATTTTTGACATAAAAATTAATATTTTTGCATGCATATTTTAATTAATTATTAATTAACCATAAAATTGAGTTTTAATTGCTTTTCCTTATTAAAATCAACCCAGAAAATTCCCAAAAAATTGTTTTATCATCTAATTAGGATTACTAACCAAAAAAGTTTTTCCTAACTCAAAAATCTTTTTTTACTAACACATTTTCTCTTATACGAATTTCTTTTCTTTTCCGATTATTATGTATCTGCTTCCAGGTTGTAATAGTTAGGATTAATTTTCTCGCATTTCTTTTTTTTCAATATTATGTAACTGCTCATGGGATGTAATAGCTTAATTAGGATTTACTTTCCGCACTCCTAAATTATGTAACTGCCCCAAATCCATGTAATAGCGTAGGATTTACTTCCTGCACTTTACTTTCTGCAATTTATTTTCCGCACCCATATAAACTGCTAGTAACTAAGCGTGTATGGCAAGATAAAAAACGAACGTAGATCACTTCTAATTTTAAGATAAAATATCTGAATTCAACACACTCTTCACACATGCACCCTCTAGAGTATTCTCTCTCGTTGCCTTTCGAATAAATGGTCAAGTCCCTCGAACGTAGAGGTATCCTAGCACCGTTGCCTACAAACATATCATTATAGTCCCTTCGATACAAAGATCATAGTCCCTCGATGTTGCCTACGAATACATGATCTCGTCTTTCGATTGTTGCCTACGAAAAGTGATGATCGTCCCTTCGAATGTGCTAGGATACTCCTACAAGTTTCCTTTTATGACCATCCGATGTCCCTTCGAATGTCCCTTTACATCCAACAAATGGGGTTACCTACCAACTAATGGTATGGATAACACTATTATAAAGGAAAGTAAAATAACACGGAAACGGCCGTTCTGAGTAGGTAATAAGACTTTCAGTTGCTTGCTCTATCAAAACATCTTTTTACACCTCACAGTTTTTACAAAGTTAAAACACTTTTCTAAAACGAAACATTTCCAAACACTTCGTATACATTCCAGCGTGAATCATTACGAAGTCAAAGCGAAATGCCTTTTCAAAAATATTTTCAAATACATACACAGAAAGCAAATTTTAAAGATGAGCTAAAGCAACTAAGAGCCCGTAGATAACTACGGATGGAAAGGGTGCTAATACCTTCCCTTTTCATAATCTTCTCCCTTACTCAGAATCTAACGAAGGTATTTTTCTGTTCTTTTCACCTTCCCTTAATTGGATAAAAGAAAAGTCAGTGGAAACTCTTGCTATCAGCAACATCTGCGATCAAAAGCAAAACAAATCCAAAGTCAGTTCTTCCACCGTATTACACGTCCCTATGAATGTGCTAGGATATCCCTACAAGTTGCCTTCTATGACCATCCGATGTCCCTTCGAATGTCCCTTTACATCCAACGAATAGGGTTACCTACCCACTACTGGTATGGATAGAGCTATTCTAAAGGAAAGTAAAATAATACGGAAACGACCGTTCTGAGTAGGTAATAAGTCTCTCTTGCTTGCTCCATTCCTTTTTACACCTCACACTTTTCTCAAAACTTTTCCAAAATAAAACATTTCCAAACACTTTGTATACATTCCAGCGTGAATCATTACGAAGTCAAAGTGAAATGCCTTTTCAAAACATTTCTAAACACATAGAAAGCAAATTTCAAAGTGAGCTAAAGCAATTAGGAGCCCGTAGATAACTGCGGATGGAAAGGTTGCTATCCGCAACATTTGCGATCAAACGCAAAACAAACAAGTCAGTTCTCCCACCGTGTTACAGAATTGGCGACTCTACTAGGGAAAATAAAGAGAGTTTACCTAAGGGTCTTTAGAACACTTTATTGCTTTCTTTTTGACTTGCTTGCTTTACTTTTAAGGGTTGCTTGGGTATTATACTTGTGGGGGATCCTACACCCGGATCCAGGTTTCCTTAGGTAAGTAGCAATAAATCGTCGCGACCGTTAGGCGTATACTGAAATGGTCAACATGATGGCTACGTTAGTGCGACACTTTGGGTGTCCTGATGCTCCTCATGTCTAGTTGAGGAAAGTATTTGGCGTCTGCGTGGTGTCATTAGCACTAACTTGACTTTTAGAACCCTAATTGACCCATCTTGGCCATTAGAAGGTAGTGAGATGGCCGGCTTCGGTGTAGACTGAGGTTGGTTGATCCTCGATGCTACGCTCATTAAGATTAGATTTTCGGGATGTTTCGGTCGACCACTTGGTAGTCGTATTGAAATAAAGCCTGCGAGAAAGATCAATGATATGAGATTCCTAGAACCCGGTTACTATTATAGGACAGGATGAACCCACTTAAACTTTGGTAGGGTAGACGCCTATACCTCATGCAAGCCTCAAACTTAAGGCTATTGTGTGAATTGTGTGTGCTTGCTACTTGCTTAATCATGACATCATGACATCATAACATCATCATATCATTTCTTAAAGAATTGGTTTCTAGGAAGACTAGGGATTTATCTTTGCTTTAATTTGTTTTGTAGGGATCATGGCTTCTAGGAAGACTATCTGAATGAACTTCATGGGTATACCTTCTCAACTTAAAGAATTGGTTTCAGAAATTCCCGATCATGCTCAATTCATCAAAAGACACGGTTATCTGCTTGAGTTGGTTATCTCCGATTTTGAAGAAGATATGATGCACGTCTTATTCCAGTTCTTCGATCTGAAACATCACTGCTTTATATTCCCAGATTACCAGTTGGTGCCCACATTGGAAGAGTTCTCTAAGCTACTTGGGATACCTATTCTTTATCAAATATCATTACCAGTTCAGAAAAAGCTCCGAAATACAAAGACATCGCATCAGCGTTACATCTAAAACAATCAGACATTGAAGCTAATTGGGAAACAAGAAGCGGAGTTAAGGGTTTGCTTGCTAAGTTTCTGATAAAGAAAGCCCGAGAATTCCTAAAGGCTATGAGTTTCCATGCATTCGAAGACATTTTGGCCTTTTTAATCTATGTCTTGGTGCTATTTCCTAATCCGGATCAATTCATAGACGTGAGCGCCATCAAGATATTCCTCACTCGTAATCCTGTGCCTACCCTACTTGGGGATATTCTGCATTCTTTCCACACTCATACTATCAAAAGACAAGGAACTCTCATGTGTTGCATACCGTTACTCTCCAGGTGGTTTATTTTGCACCTTCCTCAATTAGTGATAAAGAACGAGCAAAGATTGCAGTGGTCTCAAAGATTGATGTCACTCTCTCATTCAGATATCCGTTGGTGTCTTTTCTCTCAAAAGGACTTCACTTTCATTGAGCGTTGTGGAGAATTCCCTAATGTACCACTCCTTGGCATAAGGGGAGGTATCACTTACAACCCTTCTCTAGCTCTACATCAGTTTGGTTATGCTCGAAGAGATGGTCCTCATGATATGCTTCTCCAAGATATTGTGTTTGACTACAACCACGATCTTCAGAATTACCGTCGAAGATTTTTGCACGCTTGGGGCATGGTAAAGAAGACTGATACCAAGACTTTGGGACATACAAATTCCATTCCTTGGGAACCTTGCCTCAAATGGGTGCGAGCTCGAGCTCAAAACCTCATGATGCCGTTTACCCTTGTGCTACCAGTGATTATGGAACCTGTTGCTATAGGTGACGAATCCTATACCGTTCTCCATCCAGACATGCCTACCGATTTTGAAGACTTTAAGAGATCCTGGATTCAGCTTAAAGAAGAAAGGGACACATTCGAAGCTCAGTGCTATGCAAGCTAGAAGAAGGTATTAGAGTTGACAACGCTACTTCACGAGGAGCAAAACATCAACACCTACTTCAACACAAAGAGGAAGCGCCCATGGGAGACCTGAAAGCTTTAGGAACCTTTTTATTATTTGCTTAAAAACTATCTTTTGTACTTAATAAAGAGAAACTAATAAAATTTGTTCATACTTTTTTAACAAATTTAAATTCCTAAGGTCCTTGAAAACATTGCATTGCATTGCATAACATCACATATCATGGCATAACATTTCATAACAGGTACATTGAAGACTGGTTTTCTTATTCTCTCGTTGTTTATTTGAGTGAGAAATGGCTCTTGAACAGACTGTCAAAGATCTCCAGGCTCAAAATTCTCAATTCTAGGAAATGTTCACCAACTTGGTCCAAGGCTAGAAATACCTGAAGAAGCTCATCACCAGAAAGAAGAAGACCATCGGTATCCTCAACATGGGAAGACATCACAAGGGTCCAGCTAGGGTGGTCATCCAGGTTGAAATCTCAGACAAGAGCGGTGAAACTGATGGAAGTGTTAAGAACAGCGAAGGAAGCCGTCATGGGTGTGAAAACGAAGATGAAGACTATGTGAGCGAGCAGTATCCTCCTGATGATGACAAATATAAACAACTCAAAGACCGCCTGAATGCTTTGGAAAATCTGAAAATGTCCAGGCTGAATTTTGATGATCTGAGTCTTGTTCCTGGCGTAGTAATTCCCCGCAAGTTCAAAGTTCCTACTTTTGCCAAGTATGATGACATCTCTTGTCCAAAGTTGCATCTGAAGTCCTATGTATAGAAAATCCATCCTCATACTGAAGATAGGAAGTTGTGGATTCATTTCTTTCAAGAGAGTTTATTCGGAAATCAGTTGGAGTGGTATTATCAACTAGAGAGTATCAACATTCATACCTGGAGTGACTTAGAAGATGCTTTCTACAAGCAGTACCAGTACAATGCTCAATTGGCACCCACCCGCATGCAGCTACAAAGCATTTCTATGGGTTGTGATGAGAAGTTCAAAGAATATGCTCAGAAGTGGAGAGATCTAGCAGGCAGAGTTCAACCGCCCTTGTCCAATAGGGAGTTGGTTGATATGTTCATGGGAACACTGACAGGCCCATTTTTCAATCATCTGATTGAAAACTTTTCAGCCGGATTCACCGAGTTGATAATGACAGGGGAACGCATCAAAGCTGGAATCAAGAGCGGGAAAATACAGGTAGAATTATCTTTAAATGCTGCAAAGAGATCTTTTGGTGGTAAGAAAAAAGCCAATGCTGTGAATGGTCAGAAGAGCCGTGACAAAGCTGATCATACTCAATCTGTGGGAGCAGTTGTGATCTCTAATCCCACACCAGCGCAACCTCAATGAGACAACGCGCGTAACCAGAAAGTGCCGCGAAGAGACTTTACACAGATCAACATGCCATTGTCGCAAGCATTGTAACACATGTTGAAAGCAGAGCTGATTACTTTGAGGGATCCTCCTCAGCACGTCAACACTTCCTCTCCAAAGTACAATCATAATGCAAGGTGTGCATACCACTCCAACAGTCTAGGGAATGACACCAACAACTGTTGGGTTCTGAAGAACAAGATTCAAGACATGATCGAAGTAAGAGAAATTGAATTCGACCTTCCTGTCGAAAGTCCAAATGTGATCAAAGGGCCCATGCCTGATCATGGAAAAAGTTCCAATGCTATTGACGAAGACTCCTATGTTTATGATGTGAACAAGCTGACTATTCCTCTGATGACTGTCAAGAAAGATTTACTGCAAGCTGGTGTGTTTCCAGGATGTCCGGATGATTATTGTTGGTGTGCATCTGAATCTGACGGATGTGCTTGGTTGAAAAGGCGTATTCAACGCATGATGGACAACCGCGAAGTACTATTTCTGAAACCTTCATCTGTGGAAGATCTATGCGAAGATATTGCTAAGAATCTGAAGATTGAAGACGTAAGCGAAGCTATACCAGAAGTCTGGGATACCTTGGGGCAGCCAAGTGGAAAGTTCGATTTCATGGTGAAGTATACCGCTCCCGAAAGCTACAAAATTCCTATCAAAGATGTCAAGGCAACCGGATGGGGAGACGATTTCCCAAAAGACTATGTTGATGTAAACACAATAAGGATCACCTCTGTCGATCCTGCGCCTAGAGTGGCACCTCTCATCATTAATTCTCCCAGATTAGTTCCATATTCCACTGACAAATCTATACCTTAGAACTATGCAGCCAAAGTTTACTATCATGGCGTCAAGCAAGACCCAGTAACCATTGAAGACATTGCAGTTGAAGCTACCAATCCTGACATCGACAACATTACCGGATCAAGCAAGGTGACCAAAACCGGAAGAGTGTTTTTTCCAGAGATCTCTCCTCCAAAAGACACTACGACGCCAACTCACATTCCAGCTATCGAACCAGTTCCCGAAGCTAGAGGGAAAGAACCAGTAACTCATCCTGCTCATACAGAAGTACCAAAGGAAGTTGCTAAAGATACCTCCAAGCAAGAAATGGAGGAAATTCTGAAGATCATCAGGAAGAGTGACTACAATGTTGTGGAACAGTTGGGACAAACTTCGTCCAAGATATCTATGCTAGATCTGCTATTGTGCTTTGAGGCTCATGCTAATGCCTTAGTGAAGTTTCTTAAAAACGCTCACATACCGCAAGATACTACTGCTGATCAATTCGAACGTTGTATCGCTAGCCTGACCGTCAACAATGGTTTAAGCTTCTCTGATGCCGATCTGACTCCTGCCGGAAGGAAACACAACAAAGCCTTGCACGTCTCCATTGAATGCAAGGGCACAACATTGTGTCACGTATTGGTGGATACTAGTTCTGATCTGAATATTCTACCAAAGAGAGCTTTCGACCGGCTTGATGTTGAAGGAGTGGTCTTGAAGCCCAGTGACATAATTGTAAGAGCTTTCGATGGTTCCAAACGAACTGTTCTTGGAGAGCTCATCCTGCCTGTTAAAGTCGGTTCCCAGAATTTTGACTCCACTTTCTTCGTCATGGACATCCGCCCAGCTTATTCTTGCCTACTTGGACGCCCTTGGATACATGGGGCAGACGTTGTTACCTCTACCCTGCATCAGAAGCTGAAGTACCCAGTGAAGGGGAAGATCCTTACGGTATGCGGTGAAGAAGAATATATGGTGAGCCATCTGCAGTCATTCTGATATCTCGAAATGGAAGGTGAATTCATCGAAACTCCCTGTCAAGCTTTAGAAGCAGTTCCACGAGTCATGCCTGTTGACTCCTGTCACTCCTGAAGTTACCAAAGTTCCACCAAAAATGGCCTCACTGAAAGACGCCCAAGCGGCAATTGAAGAAGGAGGTCATACTGCTTGGGGCCAACTCCTTGATCTTCCTTTCAAATCTGACAAGACTGGTTTAGGCTTCACTACCAAGGGTCAAAAGATGATACGCCGTGAACGTGCCGACAAACTCCCTTTCCACTTCAGCAAGAATGGAGTCCATGCTATAGAAGATGATGACAGCAACTTCAACATCAACAACTGGATCTTCCCAACTCCAAAACAACGGACTCAGCAATAGGAAGACCGAAGACGTCATACCAATCTCCTTTAGACAGGAGTAATTGCTATTTTTTTCTATTGTGCTTTTCATTTTTACGCTTTAAACAATAAACTTAAAAGCCTAGTGCCTTGCCCGGGGCATCACGACTCGTTTGTGAGGGTTATTATTTGTAATTTGCATATTTTCATTCAATAAAATCATTGGACTTTTGCATTCATGTACTTTTCTCTTTCCTTTCTTTTTCTTAATTACCCCTTCAAAAAGCTATGTGTTCTTACACACACCCACATGGTACATTGCAGATTCACCCCGAATCTCATTGATGACAACTTTGATATTGCTAAACATGACTTCGATAATCCGATCTACCAAGCCGAAGACGAAGGTGAGGAAGATTGTGAAATCCCAGGAGAATTTGTCACACTACTACAGCAAGAAGAGCAGATTATACAGCCGCACAAAGAGCCAATCGAGGTTGTGAATCTAAAGACAGAAAAGAAATCAAGATAGGAGCAGGTCTTGAGAATAGTGTCAAGAAAAGACTGGTCCCGATGCTGCGAGACTATATTGAGATTTTTGCTTGGTCCTACGAAGACATGTCAGGTCTAGATATTGACATTGTGGTACACCGACTACCAACGAAAGAAGGTTTTCTCCCTGTGAAGCAGAAAGTCCATCGTATGCGTCCTGAGATGTCAGAGAAAATCAAGGCCAAAGTTATGAAGCAGTTCAATGCCGATTTCCTATCCGTTACTTCTTATCCACAATGGGTTGCAAACGTGGTGCCTGTACCTAAGAAAGATGGTAAAGTGCGGATGTGTGTAGACTATAGAGATCTGAACAAAGCGAGTCCGAAAGACGATTTCCCACTTCCTCATATTGATGTTCTGGTTGATAATACTGCTCAACATAAGGTCTTCTCCTTCATGGATGGTTTCTCCGATTACAACCAGATCAAAATGGCTCCCAAAGACATGGAAAAGACTACTTTCATTACGCAGTGGGGCACATTCTGCTACAAAGTCATGCCGTTTGGACTGAAGAACGCTGGCGCTACATACCAACATGCCATGGTAGCTTTAATTCATGACATGATTCATCACGAGATAGAGGTCTACATCGACAACATCATAGCTCGATCACAGACTGAAGAAGAGCATCTTGATCATTTGCGAAAGCTGTTTGATAAACTGAATAAGTACAGACTAAAACTTAATCCTAACAAGTGCACCTTCGAAGTCATATCCGGTAAACTCCTGGAATTTGTTATCAGCGGTAAACGTATTGAAGTTGACCCTGCCAAGGTTAAAGCTATTCAAGAGATGCCAGCTCCACGCACCGAGAAAGAAGTCAAAGGTTTCTTGGGATAATTGAACTACATTGCCAGATTCATTGCACATCTAACTACTACTTATGAGCCAATCTTCAAGTTACTGAAGAAAAATCAAGTAATGGAATGGAACGACGATTTCTAGACAACTTTTGACAAAATCAAGGAGTACTTACAGAATCATCATATCCTTATGCCGCCTGCCAAAGGAAGACCTCTTATCATGTACTTGACGGTATTAGAGAACTCAATGGGGTGTGTGTTGGGGCAACATGATGAGTCTGGTCGAAAAGAGTATGCAATATACTACCTTAGCAAAAAGTTTGCCGACTATGAAACAATATACTCACAACTCGAGAAAACTTGTAGCGCTTTGGCTTGGGCTGCTCACCGAGTAAGACAATATATGTTGACTCACACTACTTTGTTGATCTCTAAGATGGATCCGATAAAATACATATTCGAGAAACCTTATCTCTCTGGAAGAATAGAAAGATGGAAAATGATCTTGACCGAATATGACATCCAGTATACTACCCAGAAAGAGATAAAGGGAAGTGTAGTAGACGATCATTTGGCTCATCAAGCCATAGACGACTATCAGTCTATACAGTTCGAGCTTCCAGACGAAGATGTTTGCTAGTTACTGATTGCGAAGAACCAGGACCAGACGAAGGACCTGAACCGAGATCCCGATGGACCGTGGTCTTTGATGGAGCCTCAAATGCACCTGGCAATGGCATTGGCGCCATCATTACGTCCCCTACAGGCGGAAACACGCCTTTCACCGCCAGACTTTGTTTTAACTGTACTAACAACATGGCCGAATACGAAGCGTGCATCATGGGTATTGAAGCTGCTATTGACTTAAAAATCAAATTCTTACAAGTGTATGGAGACTCAGCTTTAGTGATCAGTCAGATTAAAGGAGAGTGGGATACGAAACATCTGAATCTCATCCCATATCGAGAGCATGTTTTAAGTCTGATCCCTTACTTCGAAGAAATCACTTTCAATCACATTCCACAAGAAGAGAATCAGTTAGCAGACACATTAGCTACCATGTCGTCTATGTTCAAAGTCAGATGGGACAACGAAGCTCCCCAAATCATCATCGAAAGGTTTGACGAACCAACATACTGTTGTGAACTTGATACAGAAGAGAAACCTTGGTTCTACGAAGTGAAGAGGTATCTCGAGACTCACGAATATCCCGCAGGGGCATCTGTCAATGACAAGAAGTTCTTAAGAAGATTCGCATCCAAATTCTTCCTAAGCAACGACATCTTCTACAAGCGCAATCACGACTTGTGCTTACTCCGCTGTGTAGACCAGAAAACAGCGGAACGAATCATGGAAGAATTACATGAAGGTGCGTTCGGTACCCACTCCAGTGGACATACAATGGCTAAAAAGATTCTAAGAGCAGGTTACTATTGGTCCACAATGGAAGCTGATTGCCACCGCCATGCTCGATCTTGTCACAAATGCCAGATATACGAAGATAGAGTACACATACCGCTAGTACCACTGAATGTTCTGACCGCTCCATGGCCTTTCGTAATGTGGGGCATCGACATGATTGGAGAGATCAAACCCACCGCTTCTAATGGACATCGTTTCATCCTTGTCGCAATTGATTACTTTACCAAGTGGGTAGAAGCAACCTCATTTGCATCTGTTACCAAGAATGTTGTGGCTCGATTCATCAAGCATAATCTTATCGGTCGATACGACGTCCCCGAAAGGATTATCACAGATAATGGTACCAATCTCAATAACAAAATGATCGCCGAACTCTGCACACAGTTCAAAATCAAGCATCACAACTCTTCTCTATATCGTCCTAAAATGAACGGTGTAGTGGAAGCCGCCAACACGAATCTCAAGAAGATCATACAAAAGATGACAGTGACTTGTAAATATTGGCATGAGATGTTGTTGTTTGCTCTCCACGATTGTCGTACTACAATGCGAACATCTACAGGGGAAACCCCCTTTTATCTCGTATACGGTATAGAAGCAGTCCTACCAATTGAGGTGCAGATACCCTCAACCAGAGTCCTCCAGACGCAGAACTAGGTGAAGACGAATGGGTCCAGACTCGCCTTAACCAGATCAAATTGATCGACGAAAAACGGCTCGCATCCATCTACCACTGACAGATCTATCAAAAGCGAATGATCAGAGAATTCAACAAGAAAGTCAAGCACCGAGTCTACCAAGTCGGTATCTAGTGGTCAAGCGCATCATCCTTCCACAAGGTGATCCCAGGGGAAAATGGACTCCCTCCTATGAGGGACCATTTGTAGTCAAAAGCAGATTTTCGGTAGCTATGATACTTAGCACCATGGATGGAAGACTTTGACACCCGGTGAAACGACATAGTCAAAAAATACTACGCATAAGCGAGACCCAAGGTCGGTCGCCTAGGCAAAATAAGGCATCCTAGCGAACCAAAAGGTTCGGAAAAATTTAAGGATATATATGCAAAATGTACAAAAAGTCGAAAACGCAAGGAGGCTTGGGCAAAAAGGTATCATTGAAAACCCGAAAGGGAGGTCTAGGCAAAAGTTAGGGATTTAAGCGTACGACTATGTCTCGTCCAGATCACCTACTTACAGACTTACCACTATCAGCATTCAAGATTTAAATGACGAAAATCAATTCAATCACTTTCCTCTGACAGCAAGGAGATGAGATAGTCGAAAATATATGAGCAATAGCATAGTTGAAACTCGACAAGATTGTTTCCGCATAGCTTTTTACTATTCTGACAATTTCCTCTTACTAGGATATTCGTCTCTTGTATACAAACTGCCTGACTATAGGCCACTTTTCGAAATTAATGCAAATTCCCTTTTTACAATGTTAATTTTTATTGTTGTTTGCATAAAGTGCAATGATTGCTTTGAATGATTATATGCATCTCACAATAAAATACCCGTTCACAAACATACGAAAAATGAACAGAGATAATCAATTACTACAAGACTCTAGGAATTGAGATGACGACCGAAGTCACCAATGCATCCCCACAGAGTCACTTTTGCAAGAAATGCATCCACAGGATCATCAATCCCCCCATAGAGCCATCGCTCTCCCTACAAAGACAAATCTTCTCCGACAAAGTACTACATTATCATCCTCTCCCAACAGTGTTCCAACACTTCCAACCTCATCACGTTAGTCCCCAAGTAGTGATCCTCTACATCTATCACATTAGTCCCCGAGCAGTGATCCTAACAGCTTCATCAAGCTTCAACTCTATCACGTTAGTCCTCGAGCAGTGATCCTAGCAGCTTCATCAAGCTTCAACTCTATCACATTAGTCCCTGAGCAGTGATCCTAACAGCTTCATCAAGCTTCAAATCTATCACGTTAGTCCCCGAGCAGTGATCCTAACAGCTTCACCAAGCTTCAACTCTATCACATTAGTCCCCGAGCAGTGATCTTATCAGATTCATCACCTCAAGTGATCCTTATCAGATTCATCACCTCAAGAGATCCTATCAGATTCATCACCTCAAGAGATCCTATCAGATTCATCACCTCAAGAGATCCTACAAGCCTCGTCAAGATTTAATGACCCTATCAGCGTCACCATGCCATGATCAGACAGTGGCATATTATGACATTTCACGAGATCCAAAATTTTCCCTCCTACTTCTCAAGACAATTCACATCTCAATTCTCAAGGATTTCACAAGGTTTGACCAGACAACCCCTCTCCTAAGCAATCAATCCAAACTAGGGTTTTACTCCTCTCAAGTAAAAATGTGTTTCCAATGATTAATGTGGTTATCATACCTCATCATATGCCTTAAGGGACCACCATGTCAAGTTTCAAGCCTTACAAGTTCAAATTACTCATCTCATTGCTCAGATAGTTGAAAATCAGCTATGTTGGACAAAACGTCAATTGTGGTCAACATACAATTAAACTTCATAATTCTTGGTCAACATCAATATTTTGAAGTGATATTCATCATTTGATCAAGGGATGATCATGATTCCTCAAGAAAAGTCAAGATCTGATCAAAAGTCAAAGTTTCCAAATTAGGGCTTCTCTATACAAAAGTCAACAGAACTTTGATCAAGCATAACTTTCACATATTTCATTAGAAATTTCTCTACCACAACTCATTTTGAAGAGAATTCAATTCTCTACAACTTCATGTCTCACAAGCTTGGGCAGAAAATGCTTCATTTGGAAGTTATGGGTCAAGACATTATAGGTCTTTCTAGAAAAGTCAACAAAAGTCATCTTTTTGCAAAGAAGTGTCCATGAGCATGGAAACTCCAATGAAGATGAAACCAAAAATTATATTTAGAAGACATATTGAGCTTTCTAAAAAGTCTAAGAACACTCAAAAATGTTGAAAATTGAGCAAGATACAAATTGTGCAAGTTGAGCATTTTTGAAGAGGTGCATGAAGAAAAATACCTTGCAAAAGCCAAAAATTTCAAAATGGGCCTAAGGTCTTATGATTTAATCTTGATCATGAGATTATCCATGACTACTATGCAGCATGCCACGCCCTCTATCTCCTTATTTATTTATTTTTGAATTAAAATAACTTAAGTTCAAATTTAATTAAATAAAATGCAAAATTAAAAGATAAGGCAAGTTGGGTTGGATATTTGCATGGCTTGGGGTCCAAGATAGCTCACTACAAGCTGTCAATTTTGTGCAAGAAGATTGAGGAAAGATTGAGCAAATTTGAAAGGATTTTGTGCAATTTTTCAAATCAAATATTCTCCATTTAAGGAGAATATTTTCTCTTAATGCCTTGACCTAATTCCACTCTTCTATAAATACCTAGCTTTCTTACAAGATCAGAAGCACTTTTAGACACCCCTTACACGTGCAGCCAACTTCTCACAAACCCTAAAAATTTCTCAAATTTCTTCCAAAGTTGGCAAAATCGTGTTTTGCTTTCCAGCCAGTTTCAAGCACTTCCAAGCACTTAAACGTGTTCCTGAGGTATTGTAGGGTAGGCACATGTCCAGAACCATGGCCATAACACATTGAATCATGCCATACATATACTTCCGTTTGCATATTTTTCATGAATTTGCATTCTGCTTTTTATTGTGTTTTAATCGAAACTAACAATTCTAATGTGTTCCTGACGTTCATTAGAGCAGGTTAGACCAATCGTAGAAAGCTTTCCATGGCTTAATCATGAAACACCATTGCTAGGGCTCATGGACTGTGCAACTTCGTATCCATGATTACAGTCTGTTTCAGGGCAAGATAATGCCACCATTAGATTTGTAGCATCCTAATTAGTGGATCTGGGTTATTTTGGTTTGCGTTTTCATGCGTTTTTCAGGTTTTGATGTTTGAGCACGATCGGAGAGGATGACAGGAGCATTGCTCCAGTGCTTCTAACTCAGAGGCTAGTAACCCTTACCTATTTATGGGTTCAGAAGGATGAATGGATGTATCACCGCCCCAGCGGTTCACCTTGCGCGCACTATGTAATTCTCCCTAACAGGTCGTGGGTTCAAACCCCACCGTTTGCAATATTTTTCTGTTTTGCCTTGCAGGTTTCCAAATTTCCAGAAGTCACGCCCCAGAAGCTCCAACATCTGGATCCTTTCCGCCGAAGTGCCAACCGGAGTCCAAGCACCGAGCTCCGACACGGGCCTCATCGACATCCAGTGCCAACACGAGTCTCCAGCGCATAATTCCTCGTGAAGTTCCAACTTCTGGATGGCCCCAGACGTGAAGCCCCGAGCTCCGGACGCGCTAATTCGAACCTCCAAGCTCCAACCTGGACCTTTTCCGACACGAGTCTCCAAAGCTCCAACCGGGCGCCTCCGGATAAGAAACCCAGTGCCAACCGGGTGCCTCCAGCAAAGGAACTCCCAGAAGCTCCAGCTTTTGGGATGGCTTCTATCAGAAGCTCTCCAACGTTTTTTTTTTATATTTTCCATATTTTTTATTTTGCTTATTTAATAATTAATTAATTTATGATTAATTAGACAATTTTCACTAATATTTTCTTTTAATTAATTAATTTAGGTTAGTATTCACTAATATTTTAATTACTTAAAATCAATTAGAACTAGGTTATTCTCACATATACTCAAATTCCAAAAATACCCAAAAATATTAGGAGTAGTTTTCTTTTCCGCTATTTATTTTCTCGCATTTTTAATTCTAGAAATCAATCTAGACCACTAATACAAGATAAAATATCTGAATACGACACTCATCTCACACATGCACCCCCTAGGGTATTCTCTCTCATTGCCTTATAAATGGTCAAGTCCCTCGAACGTGGGGGTATCTTAGCACGGTTGCCTACGAAATATCATCACAGTCCCTTCGACTTAAAAGATCATAGTCCCTCGATGTTGCCTACGAATATGTGATCTCGTCCCTCGATTGTTGCCTACGAAAAGTGAAGATCGTCCCTACAAATGTTCTAGGATATCCCTACAAGTTGCCTTCTATGACCATCTGATGTCCCTTCAAATGTCCCTTTACATCCAACGAATAGGGTTACCTACCAACTAATGGTATGGATAGCGCTATTCTAAAGGAAAGAAAAATAACACGGAAACGACCGTTCTGAGTAGGTAATAAGTCTCTTTTGCTTGCTTCATTCCTTTTTACACCTCAGACTTTTCTCAAAACTTTTCCAAAACAAAACATTTCCAAACACTTCGTATACATTCCAGCGTGAATCATTACGAAGTCAAAGCGAAATGCCTTTTCAAAACATTTTCAAACACACAGAAAGAAAATTTCAAAGTGAGCTAAAGAAATTAAGAGCTCATAGATAACTATGGATGGAAAGGGTGCTAATACTTTCCCTTTTCATAACCAACTCCCTTACTCAGAATCTAACAAAGGTCTTTTCCTGTTCTTTTTGCCTTCCCTTAATTGGATAAAAGAAAAGTCGGTGGCGACTTTTCCTATCCGCAACATTTGCGATCAAACGTAAAACAAATAAGTCAGAGTTATAAAAGTGAAGTGATAAGATAGTCGGAGTTATAAAAGCGAAGTGATAAGATAGTCGGAGTTATAAAAGCGAAGTGATAAGATAGTCGGAGTTATAATAGTGATAGCAGGGTTGAAACCCAGTGGGGATCCATTGTCGCATTGCCATGCATTTTAGTTTTCCTCTTACTTTGTGTTTGCAATTGCCTCATTCCAAGATTTGCCTCCTATTGTACTTGCTTATTTACAGGCCTAATTCCAATTAATAAAATGAGTTTTTGCTTGTCAATTAATTTCTTGCATTTGCTGATTTGTTTGCAAAAGACATTCAAAGTTTTGTGGTAAAATTATGCATATATAAACATTGTTGGTTTTACCATGATCAGAAACTTGCGTGACCTGGATGGCAGACAAAGTTGTCACTCCACACCAAGGGCACTCCACTAACAGAGTGGTGCGGAAATTCTTTGGTGGTTGTAGATGTCCATATGCATTGAGGCGAAGGTCAATTGTGAGCCTTCCTTCCCAGTGAGTCTGTTTCTAAAGCAGAATCAGCCTCCGAAAAAGCCTGTTGGATTTGGTCTGTTCTTAGTGATTCAAAATATGATGGGTTGATGTTTCTTTTTCACAATGAGTTGCACGCTTTTTTTCGCTTGTGCAAATCCTCAGTTATCTTACCCGTGTTTGCATCATCTTTTCAAATATTTGATTAGCCATACTCGGTGTGTGGTAATTCAAATATTTGCCACTTTTGAGGAATTATACCCCGCCTTTGCCTTGAGGGATATTATAGTTCTTCTGCTTTTGCAAACACTTTCTTAAATACCATCGTCTTGGTAATTGTTGATAGAGTCCCTATGATAGGGCTCTTCTCCTTGCAAGTTCATCTTCATACTGATGTTATTTCTCCATTGAGTTCGTCTTCATTCGACGTTCTCTTCCCCTTGCAAATTTACCTTCTTACAGATGTTCTTTCCCCTAGTAAGTCGCGAGTTTTCCTCGCTTATGCAAATTGTTCGATTACTTTACCCGTGTATGTGTCAACTTTTCAAATATCTGAGTATCCATACTTGGTGTGTGGTAATTCAAATACTTGCCACTTTTGAAGAGTTATACCCCGCCTTTGGCCTGAGGGATATTATAGTTCTTTTGTTTTCGCAAACATCTTCTTAAAGTCCATCGTCTTGGTAATCTTTGGCAGAGGCCCTCCGATCGGGCTCTTTCCTTTTTAAGTTCATCTTTGTACAAATGTTCTTTTTGTCCATTGAGTTCGTCTTTGCTCTACGTCCTCTTCCCCTGTGAGTGCACCGTCGTTGGGTGTCTTCTCATTGTCTAGATCTGCAAAGTTAACAAGATCTTCGTGCCAAGATCTATTTTTGAAGTTCGTTTTCTCCCAACGTCCTTGCTCCTATGGGCTCACTGTCTTCAGGCGTTTTCTCTTTCAATCTGCAAGGTTGCTTATCTACAAGTTACTTTGTATCAGGGGTCAGCCTATGTTCGAATTGACCAAGCATATAACATTATCTTATTGTAGATATGCGAAATTGCTTATTAGCATACACTTCGTGCTAAAGGTCTAGGTTTTGAACTGTCGTTCTTCCTCTTTGTGGTTTCTTTTGTGCTAGATTCGTGAAATTACTTATCAACAAATGCTTCATACCGAGGGTCATTGGTTTCCATCATCTTCAATGAGTCACTTTTTATGGGTGTCCTCCCTTCATCATCCCTGGTGAAGCTCCCTCTCTCATACTTCCTCATTGAACATTGATGAAGGTCCCCAAGTGAAGTTGTGCTCAGAGAAAAGAGTATTGAATAAATCCCTAGTGCAATTTTTTGGTGCATATTTCAGAAGGAATTCCCCAGTGAATGCTAATTAGATTGCCAAATTGGTTTGGTAGAAGGGTTTCAACCCTTATCCCCCGTGAAAGTGATGTTCAAATCATTGACCGAGGGTGTTCATCCCAACAAGTTGGTATCGTATGGTATCCCTGGTAAGTCGGCACATCATCTTTCTCCCCAGTTGAAGCCATGATTGTGTAACGGTGGAAGCGCTCCTGTTATTCCCCAGTGGGTCATTGTCCAGCAGACAATTTCCCCATGAAATCAATACCTCAATATGTTCAACTGATCGTATTAGATTTCCCCAAGTGATTATTAAATCAGCAGTTTGGTTGTATCTCTAACAGCATGCCAATGCTATCTTCCCCAGTGGAGCTTCCCGACTTGAACCTGATGGTTCAATGACCTGCAGTCACCGGTTACTCTCTTTTTATATTTTTTGCAAACATGCATCATCGCATCTATATTACTTCTTAGGAAATTCATATATTGCACAAAATTATAAGCCAGGAATAATAAATTTTTGTCCCCAGTAATGTTCCCGAATCTCTCTGAAATCCCAGTAAGGATAATTTCTTTGATGTGTGGCATCTCTTTGGAATCCGTTGTGTCCCAGTTTTTCCTGGCGCAATATGTCCATTGTCCTCTTTGGTGTTAAAACTGCCAGCTCTCACCCTGTTGCAACACGTTCTCACTATCTCACTTTAAAAGCAAGCCCTACACTTGTTTTCCCCTTTTGCACAAGAGTTGACTCGCTACCAATTCTTGATTAGGTCTGAGTATTACGCTCTCTCCTATACGCATGATGTAAGATACTTTGGATTATGTTTAGAGTCTGGTCAGCATTTCTAGCCTTCATCTTTTGTTGAAACTGCCAGTCCATCCCCTGGTGCAACGTTTTTAGGACAGGTTCTTCCCCTATGCCTTTTCAGGAACAAGAATACACTTGTTTCTCTCCTCAGAGTACAACATTCTAAGTCAGTAAAGCCTAATTAGCATTTTCTAGCCTTTTGTATCACAAACTCGTCTGATTATTCCCTAGCGTAATGTGGTTAGTCTAGCCAGTGTATCTAGTCTTTACTCCGCTAGCATGTCAGTTCTCCCTTAGCATTATGAGTTACCTTTTGAGAACAATAACACACTTGCTTCTCTTCTTCGTAAAGCCTAATCGGCGTTTCCTAGTCTTTGCATCACACTCGTCCAATTATCCTCTGGCGTAATGTGGTTAGTCTGGTTAACGTATCTAGTCTTTGCTCAGCTTGCATGTCAGCTCTCCCCTGGCATTGTGGATTGAATTGGGTAGAGGCCAATTCTCTTTAGGTTAGGATTACACCTGCACCTGTCTTCACAGAATTTAGCATTTATTTTGTACCTTCTCTTGTTGTGACCCAGTTATACCCTGGCGCAACATATCCTTTTCCCCAATGAGGCTCATTGGAATTTAAAAAGTCCATACTCGTCTTTGATACAGACTTTGGGATTCAGAGCATAAATTTTCGAGTCCATCTTGATATTCAATCACCTCGCACCTTGTCGTTCGGAAGGCAGACGCCAACCTTGCTCCCAAGCTTGAAGATGATTGAATAGGGGCAGCTGTTGTACCCCAAAATTTACCATATTCTTTTCCATATTTCTGGCTTATAATTCGATTTCATAAAAATACATGTAGTCACATGAATAGAATTGATCATGGGGTTACCAAGTTCAAAATATCCCAAGTGATGAAAGAAATGGCGCGTTTCGGTTGTCTCAGATCCTTTTGAGTTCGATATCAATATTCTTCGATTCGCATACTCAATACAACATATTCTTGTCAGAAAGCTATTTTGGTTTGGTTCCATAAGCTCTGGGATCATCTCAATATGTTCCCTAGTTTATTTGTGCAGATCGGAGGCCGTTTCGTCAGAGAAAATAAAATTTATTCGCTTATTTCTCAATAAAGTGAATTTCGGGTTTTTAGTGCGTTTTGGGCACTCCAGAGGGCGTATCTATCAGTTCGTCGGGTATTTTCTGATGATTTTTGACCGAAAAGTTCCTCTCATTATCATCTATAATTTTTGTTTGAAAGCTGGAAGCAAATTATGTGAGGAAGATCCCCGGAAAAATTGATTTCTCAAGTGGATTAAACTGAATTTTAGTGTTGAACCGTGTGTTTTGCGCACTAAAAATTCATATCTCCTATCTGGAAATTCGAAACTGAGCGGGGCCGATTTCTAAAATTCTGTATAGAATCCCTCTACAACTTTCATTCACAACTCGGGAGCTGATTCCTCACCGTTTAAGACTAGTTTTTTATTCTTCAGATGCAATTTTGAGTTGAACCGAGCTATTTTCATATGGTACGCGAACTTCAAAAAATCATATCTCGCTCGATTTTTATCGACAGGAGATGGGACCAGTGCCAAAAGTTCACAAATTTTGTTAGCTTCGAATTGTCACTAAAACACTCACTTGCATATTTTGATCAGAAGATCCTCGTTCGAGGAATTTTCCCCGAAGAGCGCATTGAAAATTCTGCATGTGTCAATCGCCTGGAAACTATGCTGAAACTTCAAAAATTCGTATTGCCTGGACCGTTCTCCCGATCGAGTCGAAATTTTAACTAGCATAAGCAAAATCACGTTCCAGACATTTTTCGTTTAGAGTCTGACTTCAAATTCTCGACGGATCGGGATGTTTTGAATTAATTACGAAAATTATCCGGATAATCGCGATTTAGGCTTGACTATGGATCCAAGGCACTTTTAGGCCCAATTCCCTACACTATATATTGATTTTTGCCTTCACAAATTGGAACAACACAATCATTTTCTCAATTTCCTCTAAAAAATCACTCTTAACTCTCTCTAATTCTCTCTCAACTCTCATAAAGCAAAATCAAACAAAATTCAAACAACATTTTCCCTTTTCCTTGCAATTTCCAATCAGCACCCTTGCCACCACCGCGTTCCACCCTTCCTCCGATGACTAACAATCGTTCTTTTGACGTGTTTGCACCGTGAACGGAATGATTTTTGCCTCCTCTTCATTTCGATCGGATATCCTCTGGTCACTCCATCTCTTGATTCTTTTCCGACGAGATTTCATCCTCTCCTCTTGTTTCCGGCCAGCACCTCTTTAATTTCTCAATAATTCAAGTTTTCCTCTTCTGATTTCAATTACGATTACGATTATTATCAATAATTGGAGCATAATTCGGTATTTTTTTGGAAGATCTCAAGAAATTCCTCAACAATTCAATTCAAAATTCAAGTTCAAGTAAGTGATTAATTCAATTAAGCACTTATTTTAACCTATTTTTCGAATTTTGATTTTATTGAATTTGAATAGTCAAATTGATTGCATTTTCTCCTTGGATTCTGATTAGTGAATTTGTTTTTCACAATTCCTTGATTTGATTCTGATTTGGTGACTCGAAAGTGTGTCGGTGTGAAGAAATTTTGTACATACCACACACATGCACTTGTGTTGTTAGTTTTTCTTTGCATTTAGGCTTTTGATTTGAACATTTTGCACCATATATCACATGCTCATGCATTAGAAAACATGTAGGTTAATTGAATTACATTGATTCATGTGATCTGAAACATAATTTGCATACTAACTTTTGTCAAAATGTAGGAATTATTGCATCTAGTTTTAGGTGCATTTGCACATAATTCATATACTTGCATTTGGATACACTTATTATGACATGAATTGCTTCCTCACATATCCATGCATGTGCATATAGGATAATTAGATCAATTTGAGGTGTTGACAATTGTTTTTTATGACATGAAAGTATGTTGAAATTTCACTTCTTCACTCACACTTTCATGTGTATGCTTTCACAACACTTTGACACTTTGCACATCTAATTTCTTTTAACATTCTTACATGTTTGCATAGAATTTAGGTGGTATTTGCATTGAGTATGTATCACTTGCATATGATATCACATACACTTGCATTTTCATTCATCTAAACACCACAAAAACACATAGAAACTTCCATTTTACATGCATTTTCGCACATTTTGAGTTTCAAATTAAAACAAAATTTGTACATAATTTGTATTGCATTTTGTTTTAGCTTTTGATTACATGTAATGAATTTAAATTCGGTTCATTTCTCATTTCAAAAATCAAAACAAACATGAATCGGAATTTAATTTAAAACATGAATTTTTGAATTCCATATGCATGTTTTTTGCATTTTCGTGTGTCAAAACTCATTTTTCATTGAAAGTCCGAAGTAACGGTACATGTCCCCTATGTTTTGGCATGTTCCAGAACAGATTTTGGAGGTTTCAGAACCAAATTTGGAGCACAACATGCCTAAACAGAGTTTCTTCCCCGTCACTTAAGGTCCAAAGAGTGCGACTTCCACTCAAAATCAATTAAAACCGCTTACATTTTCGAATCCGTTGATGTTCTTGCAAGCAACCATGCGATTCTTAATCGATTCCGAGAAATTGAATTTTCGCCCCGATTTCGGAAGCCCGCCTTCCCATTCCGATTTTTGTGATTTTGTTTCACTTCTCGCATGTTTATACTAGTTTATAATCATATTTGCAATCAATTTTTTACGATCATTATTTCTTACACTTGCTTTGTTAATTTTGACACTTTGTTTCATGTGTGAGGTTTTTTTTTACACTTTGCGTTTGTGTGCATACGCATGCATCCTATTACTTGTTTTTTCGGTCTAACTCCGTTCTTGCAGATGTTTTGCGCTTGTACACATATGTGTACATTCTATTATCTGTTTCTTGGGTTTTACTCCCTTTTTACAGGTGTTTTGCGCTTGTACACCCTGTCACACCCCAAAATTTGCCCTCCTAACTTCAAGTTATCTGACTTAAGCATCATATTCATCTGCATATGCTCCCATTAAGTCATTGACATAAACAACCATTTATTCATCGCATCTGCATCATTAGTCGTATTTAAGTTGACCAAAAGTCAAATTAAATCGACATTTGCATCATTTTATAGTTGTAAAATACCCGTTATTTTACTTCATGTATTTTTATCTCTCTACCTGTTTCTTGCATCATATTAAGTTGATTATATGTCGATGATATTGATATTTCGATTTTATAAACAGACCGTAAAAAGCGATTCGACACTGTGCGGAAAATTAGCGGGGACAATATTTCAAGTTTTCGCCTTTAACTCATTGCTTTATGAATCTACGTGTTGCGTAGATCATGAAAATATGCTCACTATAATTTTTCGATACATTTTTTAGTCTCGTTTTTAACCGTGAGCGTTTTAAAGTCGGATATTCTTTATTATCATTTTATTTCGATTTTAAACATTTTGATAATTTTTCTTTAATCTTTGAGACCCTTAGTTTATTTTAATGTGCTCATTTCTTTTTTTTGGATAATTTATTGTCCAAATTTATATCGTTTTTGATAATTTTAAGTGTCTATTTTTTGTCTCTAAAAATTAAAACAAAAATATTTTCGGATGGTTTAGTTTTTAAACTTTTGGACTTAATAGCCCATATATATATATATATATATATATATATATATATATATATATATATATATATATATATATATATATATATATATATATATATATATATATATATATATATATATATATATATAAAAGAGGAGGCAGAGGAAAAAGAAGAGGCTGATCTTAAAATTGGATTCCTCTTCATCATACCAATCTCCTTCCGTCAGCTTCCTCACATAGCACCCTCGTCTCGCTCATCTTCATCACTCTCCCTGTACATCTCCATTCCTCACTCCCTCAAGCCACCGCGATCCTCACCGGAAGTCCCTTTTATCACTAAAACCTCACAAACAGCAACCTCTTCATACCTTCAACAACAATATTCCCTCTCATCGACCGAACAACCTCCCTGTTCTCCTTCCAACCCCAACTTCTCCACCGTTGCCATATCCCCAGCCGCTAACCACCATATAAAATCACAGCCTTTCTCTCTCAAGAACACCACCACCACCTTTCTTCCACTTCACCCTCTCATCTCTCATCACAACGAACCACTTTTTTTCCTCACGTTTCTCCAACAACCCTTAACCTTCTTCTAATCACTTAACCACTTTCTCCTTCCGTCATCTCAGCCAAACCAGCTCCAACTCCCTCCATTTTCGTCTTCCTCTCGACACCTACATCACCTCCTTATCTCTTCCTAACAAACCTCTCCTTACCGTTCAACTTTCATCACACCCATCGCCTTCTTCGGTTTCACATCTCGTGTCGAATTTTTGGAAGCGGTTGTGTGATAATGATCCTGGTGTTATGGGTAGTGGAGCACAGGTTACCTAAGAGCTATGATTATCACCAGATGTCAGCTTCCATTCGGTGACATGTATGAGAATTCACTGCAGGCTTTATTTCTTAACTTTGAGAAAGTTGCAAGTTTCGGTAAATTTTTCTTTCACCATTTGTATCAATTTCTGCCTGGTCTTTGTTGATTGTGTATAAACATGCTGGTGCATTTTATGTTTCACTTGATTTTGTATCTATTGCAATTAAAGCTATTGTTAGTAAATTATGTTTGGTTGTTAATTTATCGGGTGATAACAATGTGAAACTTATTGTGTTTGTCTGCTTTAACGAATTGACTTTTGTTTTTGATTATTCCGTAAATATGTGGAATTTGTGGTATTAGATTTTGTCGGGACTATAGAGTTCGATGCCATTCCATTTATGTATGTTGAGATTATCATCGTGTTAATTGTCTTGAATTTGATTGAAATATATACTTTGATAATTTGTTCTTGTCTTAAGATTTGGTTGAAGTTGTAGTGAATGATTTCGTTTTAGTTTCGATGGAGGTTTTATGATTGGCCGCGTTACTCGGTGTAGATCTAACCGAGAAACCATTAGGACATCATGATATTATGTTATTATCATTCTAATCTTGATTGAAGTTTGTGAGTAAAGCGATATTTGTATGGTTTCGATGATGGTTTGACGATGATGTCGCATTTACTCGTGTGTAAATCTAACCGAGAAACTATCAAAGGAAACATATTTTTCTTTTAGTATATGGATTTGAGTGAGAAAGTTGTTTTATCTTGATTACAATCGATTGATTTGTGGCTGCCCGATTTTACAAATGAGTTTCCGATTCAGTTTGAATTAGTGGTTCATGAATGATTAGTTTTGTTTTAACATTGTGTTGACATTGCCTTTGAGTTTATCGTTTCCGAATGGAGTTTTTGCACGTCTAAGTTTAGGTACATGGTTGTCTGAATTCTGTTTTGATTGATTATAACTTGTTGCGAACTTGATCTTTCATGTTTGAAGTTTATATTGAATCATAGCTTGAGTTTTTGAGTTTTAGTATCATTTATGAATTGAAATCCTTGAATAATCACTTACTTGGTTGTTGAAATCGTTCATGTTTTATTCATGCTAATTTTATTCGATTCTAATCCTCTGCTTACTAACCATGTTCTAATTTGTTGTAATTTCATTTCATTTTAATTTTTATCCCACATTTATGCTACTAACAAGTTTGTTATTTGTGAAGATATCCAAGGATTGTTCAAGTATTCAAATTTCTTTTAGCATATCTAAACTAACTCATTAGCATTTTAATATTGATTAGCATTTTAATATTGAATTACTATTTTTATTTAGTAATGTATTTATAATTTTGTAAATATACAAAATATTTAGTATTTTTATTCTTATATTTAGTATTGTAAATATATAAGTATATATTTTACTTTCATTTTATACTTTACTAAACTCACTTGTAAATAAATTCAAATTATATTGTAATGATCCTCATCGTGTTACAATTTCGAACTTTGAATTCAATTCGATTTTCAAATGTTCTAGAACAAAAATATATCGGTTGCCTTCTTAGAGTTGATTCCGACATGAATCTATTCTAAATTTAATTTAATAAAGGGCAATGTTCAATAATTTATACTTGAGCTTTGTAAGCTTTTTCGCACTGTTGGTTTTGTTTGTATCTCGTGTGATGTAGGAATTTCTATCCGACATTCATCTGATACGTTGAGCTAAGCCGGTTCTTTACACTCCTACCTAACATCCCGAGTCTACACGGTGTGATTCTCCTCACCATGCGACAAAAGCTTTTAATTTATTTAGTTATTTCTATTTGATTGGGTTGTATTGTTTGTTTATTTAGACTTTTAATCGCATTTCCCGATGTGATGTATCCCCATTCATAAGCTTGTGCCCCCATCCTCATATGGTTTGTAATAGCTTAGGATTTATTTCCTTGTGTGTTTTAATTACCGCTTAATTACGCCTATGTCATTCAATTAGAACACATAGCCTCCTCTTGGGATCCTCATCAATGAACAGGTATACATACACAGTGCACACTCGCACACATTCATAGTTTGGTCCTAGGCTTTTCTACAATGACAATTATCCAATCGATTTTTCCAATCAGTTGTTTAGAATAATAGTGTCACGCTAGTCCCACTTTCTAGGAGCATACATATAGCCACCTTGTATGGGCTCGCTTGCTTTCTGTCATACCCCAAATTTTGACCTAATATACCACCTTACATTTGCATTGTTGCACAACTAACAGTTCAAACAGCATTAATCGGGTATAGCACTCACAGGTCAAAACTAGGGTTTCATCAGATTTTCATCTGATTCAAGAGCTAACCAATTAGGGTTTGAGATTTTCTCACTCCATTTGATCTATCTTGATCAAATCATCAGCTTTCAATCCTCAGATATCCATTTTCTTCACTGATCAATCGAGGATCGACCAATTAGGGTTTTGGTCGAGCATAAGGCATTCTCTGATTTTTTGAGCAGTGATTGACTTTTTTGGATAGAGATTGGTCATTATATCTTAGATACAACATCTTGACCTAATTTCTGGATTCAAAACATCACAGAAGTTCATAGAATTCATCAGTCGTTTTCAGAAACATCTGATGAAATTTCATCTGCATAGAAAAGTCAAACTTTGACTTTTGGTCAAATTTTTCAAAACAAAACTTTTTCCATCATCAAAATACTTCACATGATCCATCATGATCATAAAAAAATCAAGAATTTGGAAAAGTCAACAAAAAGTCAAAAGTTTTTATACTTAGAAATTTTTCTAAGTGTTGAAATTTCTCATTTTTTCCAAACTTCAAGCCATTTTTTCACCTAGTTCCAATTGGAATTTGAAAAAACTCAAAACATGAAAGTTGTAGCTTGTGGAAAAATCTTTCCAAAATGTCCAAGAACTCTCAAATCCATGGAGTCTAGCTATGTCTTTGAAATTGAAACATAAGGCTCCATGAAACTTGATTTTTCAAAATTCAAACATCAAATTATAGGTCATTTTTGTGTTTCTTCATCTAGAAGCTTTCTAGCCTTGCCAAGTGGATGATCAAACTGATAAATATCAGCCTAGAGGATATAATTGAAGATTGGATCAAAATGCAAAAATATAGCACATGGTGAAAAAAGGAAGTTTCCTTTTTTGGTAAAAAAACCATTCTTGCCCCTTAAGTTAACCTTGAATATCCAATTGGCTTGTACTCTTGCCTAATTTTGCAGAGCTTGTTTGCCTATAAATAGATCACCATTTCAAGAGAAATCCACACCAAAGCTCCACAAATACAAGCTTTCTTTCTACTTTCTTGAAAATCAAGCAATTCATGTTATTTTGCTAAACATAGCATTTTTGAAAATCAATTGAAAACATGATAAATTTTGGTGTCCAACATGTTGCATAATCACTATGGAACTTGTTGCAAACTTAAAATCAACATGAACTAAACTAAAAATCAGTTTTCATCTTTCATGCTCCAAAGCTTGCAAAACTGCCATAGCCATCGGATTTTGAGTTTGGAGTGGACAACTTGAGTTCTAATCCATTGAACATCATCACCATACATCATATAAGTGATCCAAATCATTGGTAACAACCTGTAACACGATTTACATAGAAATCGAGCTGCCATTTTGAATGCGGGTTGACTTGAGTGGGAAGATTGGAGCAAGTTCAGAGCAAGCAGGCTATCCATAGAGCATCCTTACATGCCGTTGGAGCTTAATTAATCGAGAAACAACAACTGGAAGTGCTCTAGAACAGAATTCGATCTCAGCTTTTTCAGGTTAGAACACGAACTTCAAACTCCATATTCCTTGCACCAATTGAGAAAAGCTCTTGGCCAATCTTTTTCTGCACCTCTAACGACCATTAGCCCTCAATAAAATCAATGAATCATAAACAATACATCATTTAATTTGAAAAATCAGTTTCTAGGGTTCTTCGAGTTCCCAGAAATTCAAACATGATTGACTGAAAATAAATAAAATTAACAACCACCGTTGTATTCCTTGTTCAAAACCGAGTCATTTTGATGTTTACATCGTCCAATTCCATTGAGAAACGAGGATGGTAGCTAGGATCAAAGTTTCTGAAAATCAAAAACTATAAACCCAGGTTGCGCGCGTTCTTCATGTGTTCTTGATTTTTAAATTTTCAAATTAACCAATATTATTTCAACGCGTGTTATGAATCCACTAACACTCAGCGCGTTTGGCTCAGTTGGTTGCTTGCTTGCTCTTAAGGCTCTGTGACACGCGTCCACCTCAAGGTCATGGGTTCAAAACCCAGCAAGACCAAACTTTTTACAAACTTGTCATGTTTTCATGTTTTTTTTTATCAAACTTCAACAATTTTTTTAACCAATCAAAACTTCTCATTTTGAGATGATTTTTTGCACACTTGTCATTTAATATATATATTTTATGATTATGTCAAAAAAATCCAAAAATATTTTCATCGATTAATTTTAATCGGGAAAGCGACGTTCGAACACTTTTCAAACCTCCTTAAAGGTGAATTTTTCAAGTTTTCGACTTCGATTTTTTCAAAACTTCTCATAAATGAACCTCACATTTCAAAACATTTTCAAATCATTTTTTAAAACATTTCATCAAACTTGCATCTTTTACCATGATCAATCTGATTTAAGACGATAAAACAAATTCGTTCTTTCTCGAATTTCTCAATCGATCATGGGCCACCCTTATGGTGTAAGTCCCAACCCTTTATGTACATATTTAGTTTTACTTTTACATACTCAAATTATCATTGTTAATATTCAAACGTAAACAAATTTCTTTCATTTGTTTTCATTCGTTTGTCTATGCGCCGAATCCATTGGTTCTAAAGGAAGGTTTCTCCTGAGCAAGATTTCTTTTAAACCAATGGGCCTCCATCACGGTGTAAGTCCCATAACATTCTTTTATGTACATAATATTTCTTTGTACATATCAAAAACTTTCCAAACACATACAAATTTTCATCTGTACATAACACAGATACTTCTTTTTCAAAACCTTTTATCTGTACATAACACAGATACTTCTTTTTTAAAACTTTTTATCTGTACATAATACAGATACTATTTCTTTTGAAAATACTTTTTACAGATAAACTTTGATCAATCATTTCTGTTTCATCTGTACACTGAATACCATTGGTATTGAAATGAGCATTATTCCCTGTGAAACTGCTTTCAAATCAATGGGCCTCCCTTACGGTGTAAGTCCCAACCCTCCTATGTACATCCATCTTTGTCTGTACATAAAAACTCATTCGTGTACATATTCATTTCCTTGTACACAGTACAAACTTGTGAATAACCAAGTTACGCTCGTTTTAAACGTTCGTCTCACAGACACTTGTTTATATTCCATAAACTGCTGTAAATAAACATCATGCATTGTTTATATTTCCTTCATAAACTCCTGTGAATACATATCACACACACACACACACACCTGTTTATACAAAATGTCTAATAAATAACATAACAATTAGACTAATCAATAGGTTTCCCAGAGTTTAGCCTCCGCTTGGGCTTCATACAAGACAACTCATCACCAGTTGAGTTTAGCCTCCGCTTGGGCTTCATACAAGATAACTTATCCCAGCATGGGTCACCTTCTCTTGGGCTTTGTACAAAGAAACTCTCCCGAGTTAGCCTCCGCTTAGGCTTCAGTATAAGACAAAACTCCCTGTTGAGTCAGCCTCCTCTTGGGCTTCGTTCAAAGAACTCCTCATTGAGTTTAGCTTTCTCTTGGGCATCATACAATGAAAGAGACAGAAATCTCTTAACACCTCCTATTGGGCTTCCAATACAAAGAATCACCAGCTAAGATAGAACCACGAAGGATGGTTTCCGGTGAAATCACTTTCAAATTCCCAGTAAAATTTCCCGGTGAAATTGCTCTTATTCAGAAAAGGATGGTTTCTCGGTGAAATCCCTTTCAAGCCAAAGCCAGCCATACCCTATAGCTTCCTCTTGAGCTTCATACAAGGACCCTCGATGACCCTCGGAATGCCTCCTCTTGGGCTAACAATACAAGGACCCACGGGCTTCTTAAAAGCATCCCTTTAATCCAATCAATTTCTCCTTGAGATTTAGACATCTATCATCTCTATGGAAGAAGTATCTCATCCATTACATCACAAACAGTCAAAAACTTTTCAAAACTTTTCAAACTTTAAAAACTATTTTCAAACAAAAAACATCTCTTAACAGTAAGTGGTAACGCTTGTACACTCAAGCAAAACACCCAATACTTACAGTTAAAAGATTCAATCATCTTTTTCAAACATCTTTCTTAAACATGTAAGTGGTAACGCTTGTACACTCAAGCAAAACACCTAATACTTACGACGAAGGATTTTTATCAATCAAACAACTTTTCAAAAGTGTATGTGATGAAATAGATTAGATACATTTTTCATTAAGATGACATTTGTCTGTCTCTTACTAACATCCCTTTGCTTTCCACTAGCATAAGTGGGAACTACGATTGCTCTGACTTTCTCAACATCCTTTTGAGAATACGTAGGCACAAGGTTTCATCCTTGCCGAGCAAATTTCTTTCTCCCTCAGACCAAACAAACCATAGAACCCTGTAGATCCGAGCTACAAATGCTCTGATTCCCACTAGGGGATATGTATGCAGAAGATCCACAGATCTTTGCGAGCACAATAATAACAAAACCTAGAATCCCACATAATCTACTGTTTCTTAAAATCCCAAAGGAGAAACTTTCCCAATCATAGAAATAGCAATTAAAAAACACACAACATATCAAACATATTCATATATAAAGCTGTAGATAACTACATATATTTAGGGTGCTCCATCTATTCCCTTTATATACCAATCCCCCTTACTCAGAATCTCCCCAATGCGTTATGTCTAGTTTGCGCTGTCGTTCGCATACCAATATCAATTGAGGGTATTTCACTTTCCCCTTTTTCATAATCATTAAATCATCTTTCTTGTGTTGAAAATAATAAAGCTTGATGCTCGCGGCATCTTTATAAACAAATCAAAAGATTTAAATCGTTGTGTACCGGAAGATCCGAACTCACGTTCGCATCCTCAGGCGCGTCACCTTTTAACGCGAACACTTTCCTACTTCATTACCTCTCTAATCGGATTCTTATATCCGTTTGACTCATATGTCAAATTCCTAAAGGGTCTCATAGTTGAGAATGGGCATGGCCATTCTCACAAGGTTAATCGAAGCCCTAGTTTGCATCGATTAACCATAGTCCGAATAAACATTGGTCCATATACCAATTATCCATGCACAAGGGTTTCATAGTTGGGGATAGGAGAACTTATCCTCACGAGATTACTTATGTCCATATACTTGATTAATCATGACCCGGTTCAACCTCTCTTGGTCCATACACCAAAGCATTATAAAACAGTTTCAAAATTAAGTTAATAAAATTGAATATATTTTCAAAATTGATTTTCTCAAAACTTGGATGATGTTTGTTTAAATCATTGGATGATAGCCCAACGTCTTAAACAAATTTGAGGTCTTTAGGTTGTTGGATGATAGCCCAATAAGCTAAAAAATTCTATCCACATCAAAAAAAATGAGAGTGGTATTTGGTTAAACTGTTGGATGATAGCCCGACGGTTCAATCGAATTTAAAGTCTTTAGGTTGTTGGATGATAGCCCAATAAGCTAAATACTTTTATCCACCTCAAAAGAATTAGAGTGACATTTGGTTAAGTTATTGGATGATAGCCCGACGGTTTGTTCGAATTTAAAGTCTTTAGGTTGTTGGATGATAGCCCAATAAGCTAAATACTTTTATTCACTCGAAACACCTAATAACGTGAACCTTGTTTCAATTCACCATTTCATAATAAAGTGTTTGGGATGATAGACGATTGGATGAGCTCACTCGTTAAGTTTCTAGTATTTGAATCATTAGATAATAGCCCAATGTTTCGGTACTTTTCACCCACTTAAAATCAACTCAACTCACTCAAACTTTTTTTCCGCTCATATGCGATCATCAAACTCTTTTTTTACAAAGAGTGTGCAATAACCATTTCAAATACGAACAAAGACTTAGCCTCTCATACGAGCATACAAGTCAAAGTTCAAACATTTGAAATGTCTAATGCACGATTTTTCTTATAAAATCAACACAACCAACCAAGACATTTTAAAGAGGAACTACAGAACTCTGACATTCCCATTGCACGAGGGAGTACGTAGGCACAATATGTGATGTCGTTGGCGAGTTCAAAAACCCAAAAATAAATACTTTTCTTTTTCCTCATTTCTTAATTTTAGAATTTAGCAAATGGAAATAAACAAACTTAAACACGCACGAACTAAACGGGTCCCATCGAGTACGATGGATGTGAGTGGTGCTAATACCTTCCCCTTGCATAACTGACTCCCGAACCTGCATCTCTTGGTTTCAATGACCATTTCATTTCACATTTTCATTCTTTGGGTTTTATCTATATTTTCCCTTTCCTTATTAGGAATAAATAAAGTTAGATGGAGACTTCATTTTTTTAAAATAACCGATGAAAAAACCAGTCATCAAACACCCACGTGTACATTCTATTTGTCTGCTTTTTTGGTGTAACTCCATTCTTGCAGGTGTTTTGCATTTGTACACATATGTGTACATTCTATTATCTGTTTCTTGGGTTCTACTACCTATTTACAGGTGTTTTGAGCTTGTACACCCACGTGTACATTTTATTTGTCTGCTTTTTTGGCCTAACTTCGTTCTTGCAGGTGTTTTGCGCTTGTACACCCACGTGTACATTCTTTTTGTCTGCTTTTTCGGTCTAACTCTGTTCTTGCAGGTGTTTTGCGCTTGTACACATATGTCTACATTCTATTATCTATTTCTTGGGTTTTACTCCCTTTTTACATGTTTTGCGCTTATACACCCACGTGTACATTATATTTGTCTACTTTTTCGGTCTAACTCCGTTCTTGCAGGTGTTTTGCGCTTTTACCCATATGTGTACATTCTATTATCTGTTTCTTGGGTTTTACTCCATTTTTACATGTGTTTTGTGCTTTTACACCCACGTGTACATTCTATTTTCTACTTTTTCGGTCTAACTCCATTCTTGCAAGTACACTTGATTGGAATGTGTACACATATGTTCCTTGGCTTGTGCGCATACGCGTACATTTTATTGTCTGATTGTGTGGTTTTCTTGCAGGTACACTTGATCAAAATGTGTATACACATGTTCCTTGGTGTCATACCCCAATTTTTGACCTAATATACCACCTTACATTTGCATCATTGCATAACTAACAGTTCAGAACAACATTAATCGGGTGTAGCATTCATAGGTCAAAATTAGGGTTTCATCAGATTTTCATCTGATTCAAGAGGCAACCAATTAGGGTTTGAGTTTTACTCACTTCATTTGACCTATCTTGATCAAAACATCAACCTTCAATCCTCAGATATCCAACTTTTCTCATTGATTAATCAAGGATCGACCAATTAGGGTTTTGATCGAGCATGAGTATTCTTTGACTTTTTGAGCATTGAATGACTTTTTTGGATAGAGATTGGTCATTACATCTTAGATATAACATCTTGACCTAATTTCTGGATTCAAAATATCACAGAAGTTCACAGACTTCATCAGTCAATTTTTGAAACATCTGATGAAAATTCATCTGCACAGAAAAGTCAAACTTTGACTTTTAGTCAAATTTTTCAAAACAAAACTTTTTCCATCATCAAAATACTTCAAATTATCCATCATGATCATAAAAAATCAAAGAATTTGGAAAAGTCAACAAAAAGTCAAAAGTTCCAACACTTAGAAAAAATTTAAAGTGTTGAAATTTCTTATTTTTTCCAAACTTCATGGCATTTTTTCACATAGTTCCACTTTGATTTGGAAAAAACTCAAAACATGAAAGTTGTAGCTCTTGAAACAAGATTTCCAAAATGTCCAAGAACTCTCAAATCCATGGAGTCTAGCTATACTTTTGAAATTGAAACATAAGGCTCCATAAACATGATTTTCAAAGTTCAAAACTTCAAATTATAGGTCATTTTGTGATTTCTTCATCTAGAACACTTGCCACCTTGCCAAATTGGGATAAGAACTGATAAAAATCAGTGAGAAGTAATTATGACAAGTTTGGATCAAGTTGAATATTTTCACACATGGTTAAAAAAGGAAACTTCCTTTTCCTTTGCAAAATTCCTTTCTTACCCTTTAAGGCATCTTTGAATTACCAATGACAAAACTTTGTGCCTAACATTTCAGAGATATTGGCCTATAAATAGAGCATTCTTTTCAAGTTCAAAACTACACCAAAGCAATGCAAAGTTATGCTTTCTCTCTTCTTTCTTCAAAATCAAGAAACATAGTTCAAATGGAGAGATTATGCATTTTTGAAAAATTGTGAATGAACATAAGATGTTTTGTATCTAACATGTTTTAATATCAACATATAACTGGTTTGTAACTTAAAATCAATTTGAAAACAAGTAAAAACCATATTTGCATTTCACACTTTCAAGCTTGCTCAAAACTGCCTTAAACTTCAAATTCATGGTTTGGCTCGAGCATTTTGTGTTTTGATCATCCAAACACCATCCATGAACATCATAGACATGATGCAGATCATCAGCAACTAACTGTAACAACTTTAACATAGAAATCGAGCTTCCATTTTTAGTTGATGCAGGTGGACTTGGCTGGAGAGTTCCAGGGTGATTCGAGGCAAGAAGGGTGATCATACACCTTCCCTAACATCCGTTGAAGCTCAAACAATCACAAAACCAGTTCTGGAAACACTCCAACACCATCTTCGATCTCAGCTTAAACAGGTGAGAACTCAAACTTCAATCTCATGATTCCTTGCATTTAAATGAAAAAACTCTTGGCCATTTGTTTTCTGCACCTATCACGATCCTTAACCCTCAAACAATTTGAAAAATCATCAACCATACATCATTTCAATTAGGTTTTTCAACTCTAGGGTTCTTCACGATTTCCAGAAATTCAACCATGTTAGACTAAAAATAAATGCAATTAACAACCATCATCATATTCCTTGTTAAAATTTGAGCAACTTTCATGTTTATAACTTTCAAAATCATTGAGAAACAAGCAAGTTACGAAATCTGAGAATTGATGAAGATGAAGAACAATTCGCGTGTGTTCTTGAGTTTTTTCAAATTTAAATTTTCCAATATTTTATTAACACGTGTTTTGATCCAAATACACAAAAGCGCTCTTGTCCCAGTGGTTGCCAGCTCGCTCGTAGTCCTCTCTGCCACGTATACCACCCACAGGTCCTGGGTTCAAACCTCCCATGGACCATTTTTTTCATATTTTCTTCATGTTTTTTCACAAACTTTAACATTTTTTTTAACCAATCAAAACTCCTCATTTTGAGGTGATTTTTTGTACACTTGTCAATAAATAAATCTATTTTATAATAGTGCAAAAATTTTCAGAAAAAACTTTTATCTGATTATATTTTAATCGAGCCGAAAACGACGCTTCGGACACTTTTCAAAACACTTTAAAAGGTGAATTTTTTCAAACTTTCGACTTCCGATTCATTTCAAAACTTCTCATAAATGAACCTCACATTTCAAAACACTTTCAAAATTATTTTTCAAAACTTTTTTCATCAAGCTTACATCTTTTTGCCATGATCGATCCGATTTAAACGATAAAACCGAATTCGTTTTCTCTCGAATTTCTCAATCGATCATGGGCCTCCCTTACGGTGTAAGTCCCAAACCAACATTCTTTTATGTACATAATTATTTCTTTGTACATATCAAACTCTCTTCAGATACATACAAATTTTCATCTGTACATAATACAGATACTTTTTATACTCAAGTACAGACAAACTTCGATCGTTTGATTTCACTTCACTTGTGTATACACAAACAAAACATTCTTTTATGTACATACATATTTTCCTTGTACATATCAAATTCTTTTTATTCATACAAATCTTTGTACATAATCCAGATACTTTTCACAGATAAAATTCGATCGTTCGTTTTTGTTTCGTCTGTATATACACTGAATACCATTGGTATTGAAGGGAGCATTATTCCCTGTGAAACTGCTTTTAAACCAATGGGCCACCATCATGGTGTAAGTCCCAACCCTCCTATGTACATCCACATCCTCCTGTACATAAAATACTCGTTCGTGTACATATTTATTTTCTTGTACACAATTCAAACTTGTAAATAATCAAGTTTCGTTTTAACGTTCGTTTCACAAACACTTGTTTATATTTCACAAATCATAAACTTTTGTAAATAAACGTCATGCATTGTTTATATTTCCTTCATAAACTCCTGTGAATACATATCACACACACACACACACACTTGTTTATACAACTGTCTAGTTATAACATAACAACTAGTCTAACCAATAGGTTCCCCACAGTTTAGCCTCCTCTTGGGCTTTATACAAGATAACTCTCCCCACAGAGTTAGCCTCCTTTTAGGCTTCGTATAAGAAAACTCATTCATCTAAGTTTAGCCTCCGCTTAGGCTTCATATAAGACAGCACTCCCCTGTTGAGTCAGCCTCCTCTTGGGCTTCGTTCAAAAGAACTCCTCATTGAGTTTAGCCTTCTCTTGGGCATCATACAATGAAAGAGACCAAGAAATCTCTTAACAGCCTCCTATTGGGCTTCCAATACAAAGAATCACCCGCGTTAGGATAGAACCCAGAGAGTATATTTTCCCGGTGAAATTGCTCTTAATTCCAAAAGGATGGTTTCCCGGTGAAATCCCTTTTAAAGCCAAAGCCAGCCATACCCTATAGCTTCCTCTTGAGCTTCATACAAGGACCCTCGATGACCCTCGGAATGCCTCTTCTTGGGCTTACAATACAAGGACCCATGGGCTTCTTAAAAGCATCCCCTAAATCCAAATCAATTTCTCCTCGAGATTTAGACGTTTATCATCTCTATGGAAGAGGTATCTCATCTATCACATCACATACAATCAAAAACTTTTCAAAACTCTTTTCAAACAAAAAAAACATCTCTTAATTGTAAGTGGTAACGCTTGTACACTCAAGCAAAACACCCAATACTTACAGTTAAAAGATTCAATCATCTTTTTCAAACATCTTTCTTAAACATGTAAGTGGTAACGCTTGTACACTCAAGCAAAACACCTGTAACTTACGATGAAAGATTTTTATCAATCAAACTTTTCAAAAATGTATGTGATGAAATAGATTAGATAAATTTTTCACTAAGATGACATTTTTCTGTCTCTTACTAACATCCCGTTGCTTTCCACTAGCATAAGTGGGAACTACGATTGCTCTGACTTTCTCAACATCCTTTTGAGAATACGTAGGCACAAGGTCTCATCCTTGGCGAGCAAATTTCTTTCTCCCTCAGACCAAACAAACCATAGATCCCTGTAGATCCGAGCTACAAATGCTCTGATTCCCACTAGGGGATATGTATGCAGAAGATCCAAAGATCTTTGCGAGCACAATAATAACAAACACTAGTATCCCACATAATCTATCCTTCTTAAAATCCCAAAGGAGAAACTTTCCCAATCATAGAAATAGCAATTAAAACACACAAACATATCAAACATATTCATATATAAAGCTATAGATAACTATATATATTTAGGGTGCTCCATCTATTCCCTTTATATAACAAACCCCCTTACTCAGAATCTCCCCAATGCGTTGCGTCTAGTTTGCGCTAGTCGTTACGCATATCAAAATCAATTGAGGGTATTAACAGCTTTCCCCTTTTTCATAATCATTAAATCATCTTTTCTTGTGTTGAAAATAATAAAGCTTGATGCTCGCGGCATCTTTATAAACAAATCAAAAGAGTAAATCGTTTCGAGCCAGAGGATCTGAATTTTGATTCAAATTCTCTAGCGCGACACCTTTTAACGCGAACAGGAAAAATGGCGACTCTGCTGGGGAGTACGCTAAAACTTTGATTTTCAAAAAAAATGTGACTCTGCTCACGAGCACCAAGCTTTTTTGTTTTCAAAAAGAAAAAAAAGGGGTTAAGCTTTCATATGTGCATATGTTTGTTTTTCTTTATTGTGTGTTTTCACGATTTCATCTGATGGAAAGAAATCCTAACCCGGATTTAAGAAACATTTTAAGATCTAGGTGGGGGTATTAACCTGTGAGAAGTTTCAGTACTTACGAAGTTAATATCCCTCTCTTAGTGGAGGTTGTCTTGAGGGTATTTGTGTTTAGCAAGTATTTGCGAAGACATTTTTCTTTCAAGGGAACTTGCGAAGCTGAGTTGGCTGTAGAACACATAACCCATCCTGGCCATTTAGGATGTAGTGCAGAGATTATTCGGGTGTAAGCCTAGAGTAATTGTCATGCGAGACTACAATCAGGCGAGTTTCTCTTGAAAAATATTATTGGACCATCGAGTATTCAACAAATCCGATAATATTTCAAAGAGGAGTGTTGAGCCTGTATTATCAGTAGAACCCGTTTCACAGATGAATAAGCCCTTAGAACTTACCCACGTTTGATTCTTATCGTTGGCCTCATGCTCGTGACTTCGAACGCTTGACCGTGTGTAAAACTACTAACCATGTTTGCCGCATTCATACATTCATTCATTCAAAAAAAAACTTCATTTCTCTTCCCATTTCCAAAGAATTTAGAGATTTTTCTTTGTAAAATATTTTAGGTTAGAGTGATGGACGTCAGAGGAAGATTCACCAAGAGATACAGTTTTAGAATTCCTGACGTAGGAAAGTTAAAAGAGTTAGCATCCTTGGTAGAAGATCCCTCGAATTTCAGAAAACGCTATGGAACTCTTTTAACTATTCTAAACACTAACGTTGATGAAGGACTTCTCAAAACTTTCGTTCGGTTTACGATCCGATCTATCATTGTTTCACTTTCCCTGATTATCAGTTGATGCCTACTTTGGAAGAGTACGCGCATATCCTAGGTATCTCAGTATCAGACAAAGTTCCTTTCAATGGTTTGGAAGCTATTCCTAAGTCACCAGTCATTGCAATGATGACTCACTTAAAGAAATCTGAGATAGACAAAAACCTAACTACCAGAGGAAAACTCTTAGGACTAACTTCAAAGTTCCTAATGGAGAAGGCTCTTAAATTCTCTGCAGCTGGTAGTATGGTAGCCTTTGAAGCTATTTTAGCTTTACTCCTCTATGGATTGGTGTTGTTTCCCAACGTCCCAAATTTTGTTGATATCAACGCCATAAGGATCTTTCTGATTGGAAATCTCGTTCCCACTCTACTTGGTGACACGTACGTCTCTATTCATCATAGAAATCGTCAAGGAGATGGTACTATCGTGTGTTGTGTACCTCTATTCTTTAAATGGATCGTCTCACACTTGCCTAAATCTCCTATATTCCGCGAAAACAAAGATGAATGGCATTGGTCTCGAAGACTCATGTCTCTTACAAATGACGATATCCATTGGTATACCTTAGCAGACAATGAGATGGAAATCATTGAGAGCTGTGGAGAATTTGCCAACGTACCTCTCATTGGTACAAAAGGGGGAATCAACTACAACCCATTCCTGGCGAGACGTCAACTCGGATACACAAACTCTAGTAAACCTCTTGGTTTTACAGTGGAGAGTTATTTCTACCACGAAGGAGAGGATTCCCAAGGATTGAAGGCTAGAATGATCAGAGCTTGGCATCACATCCGAAAGAAAGAAAAAGGTAAGGCAAAGAATTGTGTAGCCATGGAAACCTACACTTCTTGGGTAAAGAAAAGAGCAAAGGAATTTCCGAATGCCTTACGCTTATGAAGAACCCATGTTCTCAACCGCTTCCAAATTAACAATTTTTCCCGTCGAAACTATGGGAGAATACCAAGAAGCTTTGGCCAAAATGAGGTTTGAAAAAGAGACTTTGGAAAACAAGTTCCTTAAGACTAATCTTGAGAATGAGAAGCTCAAGAAGTAAGTCAAAGAGCATGAAAAGACGCTTTATTTCCAAGATGAATGGCTCATGGAGAAGGATGAGAAGATTCGTCAGAAAGATAACGCAATCCAGAGATACGTCAAGGAAAGGAAGAGAAAGCTTGAGGAAATGACAACCAGCGATCCTGCTCCCGACAAATGGAAGAAAGTCATTAGCAAGCTAAAAGCCGAGAAAGCTGAACTGAAAGCTCACTATGGGAAGGAAATCTTGAAGTTGAAGCTGCACCAAGCCTTCAGATCTTCATCCGACGAGGACAATTAGTTTAGTTTAGTTTGTAATTTTATCATTGATTTTATCATTTGTGTGAGCAATGCTCCAAAAAACAGAATTGTTGTAATCTTCTTTCAATAATCAATAAACTCGTGTTTTCCATCCGAATATTTGCCAAAAATTTCTCTTTTAACGTAAATTCTTTGGAAATTCCTTTTCTTTACAATCATAATCATGCATCATACTTTGCATTTAAGTCTATTGTCTAGAGTCTGATCTTTGAACAGTTTGAACAGATAGGAAAAGATCGCCAAGCTGTCGCGTCTTAGAGTTTCTCCACCGCGTCCAACTCGAACGTACGATACAAGATCAAAAAGAAGAAAAGTGATGGAAGGATTTGAACAAGAGAATGTTGAACTTCGTAGTACAGTAACAACACTACAAGAAGAAGTGGAGAGACTCACATCTTTGGTCAACTCATTGGCAGCAAAGTCAACAAGCGACATCGGCGGTCAAAACCAGCGGCGATTTGAGGATACTACTACTCGGTTTCAGCTGCAGCCGATGGTTCACCTTTCGGCATGCGAAGGCTATCCATGGGGCATGCCTTTCAACTGGCATCGGTTTGCCAACCGACTTCTCAAACAACCTCGCTTGAAATACCTACTGCGGCAAAACTCTACATTTACTCCGCAGCGTGGGTAACTCTTCCAAGTAACAATGCGGTTTCTCAACCGATCATGACAAACTCGGCTTCCGTAGTGCACACTACCGTAGCGAAGAAGTTCACCATACTCCGGCAATAACACGAATTCCGTGGCTCGATGGAGAATCTCCGGGAACAACTCCTCAAAATGCGACTTGAAATTAAAACAATTCGTGGAAAAAGCTGTTTGGGAAAACGCCGGGATCGTGCTTAGTTCCTCGTGTAAGGATACGCAAAGTTCAAAGTCCACGACTTTGAAAAGTACAAAACTCCATCCACAAAGTCATCTCACAATGTATGCGGAAAATGTCTACATACAACGAAGATCACCAGTTGTTAATCCACTACTTCCAAGATAGTCTCACGGTGCCACCGAAGTGGTACATGGGATTAGACAGTAAGTATCCAAACATTCAATGACTTAGGCAAAGCCTTTGTACAACAATATAAGTTCAACTTGGATATGGCTCGATGGGATCAACTCCGCTTCATGTCTCAAAAGGAAAGAGACATTCAAAGAATATCAACGATGGAGGAAATTCTGCCCAAGTCAACCCACCCTTGGAAGAGAAAGAGATGACTAAGGTATTCTTAAACACTCTTGGCTCATTCTACTACGAGCGAATGATCGTTAGCGCTCGAGATTTCACCGAGATGGTGAGCATGGGAATGCGATTAGAGAGGGGTTCGAACGGACGCCTAACCGAAGCAGGATCTTCTAGTGGAACAAAGAAGGTTGGAACCAGTTTTCAAGGAAAAGGAACATGACATAGGAATGGTATCCCGAGGGAAACCGCGTAAGAATGTCATTCAACAACGACAGGTAGCTGCCATAGCGCCCGCCATCAACACAAGTTTAAACACAGGAATTGCTCCGCAATTTCAACAAACTCAACAGCCTCGTCAACAGGCTCAGCAGTTTAACAATCAAAACCGTGCGCCTCGGGTCACGCAATTCGACCCAATTCCAATGACGTACACAGAACTTTACCCTGCGCTAATAGAAAGGAATCTGATACAGACAAGGTCACCACCTCTGGTTCCCGAAAAATTGTCGTGGTGGTACAAAACAGACGTATCTTGCCCTTTTCACCAAGGAGCACCAGGCCATGACCTTGAGCATTGTATAGCATTGAAAGCAGAAGTGCAGAGATTAGTGAGATCTAATCTTCTTTCCTTCAGAAATACAAATCCGAACGTGCAAGCCAATCCGCTTCCCAGTCACAGTGGACACTCAGTGAGTTTGATACTGAGAAATACAGACAGGTACCTCGTCACAGACGTAAACTTTATCAAAGGAAACTTAGTACATTTCCATGATGCATATAGCGCAATAGGTGCCTTCACTACGCACGATTACGCAGCTTACAACATCTGCTTCAAGGATCTTCAAGGATGTCCCACTATAAGCGAGATATTGACAATTGTTAGACATCGGTGACCTACGGATCTACTGACGAGATGACCATGGCGTAAATCGTAGGGCATTTTTCGCATGAGCTTTTAGTCTCAGATATCAACTCGGAAAATCCCGAAGTAAACGTTATCATCCCTTGTTTCAATGTACCCAAACATGTGGAGATTGAATACAACGGTTCCAACGTTCTAGGGTCTCCTTTGGTGATTTGCCCACCCGGTCCTGTTCCATACAGTTATACCAAAGCAATTCCTTACCAATACAATGCAACCCTGATAGAGGATGGGAAGGAGAAACCCATGCCTACTCTTCCAGCTAATGTCAATATAACAGAGATCGGACGAGTAACACGAAGTGGACGAGTGCACACTCCGTTGCCACCGAGACCGCTGCGGTTCTGTTGTCGAAAAAATCCGATTAACATATCTTGAGAATCACAGCGATTCCGCTGTTAACCAAGTACAAATGTTGGTCCTCTGATAGAGCCAGCGTCAACCGATTTTGATGAGATCTGAAATTAATCAAGCGAATACCGAGTCGTGGATCGGTGATCGGACTCCTCCAAGATTTCAATACTGTCTCTATTATTGAACTCCGAAGCTCACCGAGAAGCTTTAATGAAAGTATTAGACCAAGCCTATGTAGACCATGAGGTGACTACAGACCAGTTTGGAGGTATTGTCGCCAACATAACAGCTTGTAATAATCTAAGTTTCAGTGATGAGGAACTTCCAGAAGAAGGGAAAGATCATAACTTGGCTTTGCACATCTCGATGACTTGCCAATCGATTCCACATCCGGTGTATTGGTAGATACTGGTTCATCTTTGAACGTAATGCCGAAGACGACACTCGCTTGTTTGGTTTACAAAGGGACACCAATGAAGTTCAATGACATAGTAGTAAGAGCTTTCGACGGGTCAAGGAAGTCAGTTATTGGGGAAGTAGATCTCCCGATGACAATTGGTCCGCACACTTTCCAAATCACTTTCAAGTCATGGACGTGCCGGTATTGCTTGTCTACTAGGAAGACCTTGGATCCAGGCGGGAGCGATAACTTCTCCATCGAAATTAAAATTCATAGTAAATGGAAAATTGGTAACCATCGGTGAACAAGCTTATAAGCCATTTGTCGAGTTTCTCTTTCATCACAGCTAATGACGTTGAAGGGACACGTCTCCCAGAACATCCGTTAGAAGATGAATCTACAGCAAAAGCAGATCATTTATCTCTTCGTATAAAGAAGCAACACGGATAGTAAAAGATGGCAATCTTTGAAGGTTGGGGACAAGTAATCAAACTGTCATCAACGAAAAAAGCGGACTTGGGTTTACACCGTATTTTCCAAAGACAAGCAAAGGATGAAGCACTTCGTCCAATTAAAGTATTCAACGGTGGGGTTTCTTAAACCTGTTCTCCAAGAGGTTAGCGTTGTAACCATTGAAGATGATGAAGCGATCCTCGAATCTGAAGAGTGGAGCACTTATTTAAACGACCACGAATATGTCTCAAGAGGAATTATCTGGTGATCAATTCAAAGACATGTCCTGACAACATGAAAATCCACGTCCCTTAAGTTTGGGATACCTTGGGAGAACCAGTGGTAAATTTGACTACATGGTTAAATATACTGCGCCAGAAAGCTCGAGAATCAGAATCGAAGATATCCAGCCCACTGGATGGGGTGATTCTTTTGAGTACCCTGTCAACCAGAGGAGGTGTACCCATCTTCTCAATCTCATCAACAAATCGAGATCCCCAATGAAGATTTCTGCTTTAACGCGCTAGTAGAGTCTGTTAAATCAGATCCTGATTACCACTACATCAACGTGATCACTGAAGATCAGGAATACGATTCGGGATACGATTTGGAAAGTGTCGCCGACAACGAGTCTCTCCACTCAGAAGATTGGAGGATACATCCCCAGAATTCAACACAGAGGTCAACAGGAAGTGCATATGTTGTATCCCATACTTCCCGATCTATTCATCAAACTGAAGAAGACTGTTTTAGCAGTACAAAAGGCAAGGTCTGTCGTCCAGAATCTTCAAAACCTGCCCGACCAACGACCAAGGTATACTCAAGGGTTAAGCCAAGTGGAAAATTACCCGAGTACCTCGACATCCAAGGAGTTCGTCACTACTGGAAGCCTGTTGAAGTTCGGACTAATGCTCCTAGTTCTAAGTAGTTTATCTTTTGCTTTTGTTTTGAACTCTCACTTCGCCCAAAGTGAAGAGATGTTTTATAGGGTTTAGCTTTTAAATAATTTCTCTTTGTCTTGCCCAAGACAAATGAGTTTGTATTTAGGGCCCTGTTTCATATTGTGAATCATAAATAAAATGTGTTGTTTTGATTCCACATTTTGTGTTTATTTTTCATTTTACCCTTTCCTGGAAATGATAATCCTAAAAAACACAATAAAATAAAAAATTTCAAAAATACATAAAATTAATCTACATACACTTTCACATTGACTTTTTTTAAAAAAAAATAATAATGAAAAAAAAAGGGTTAATTAATCAAACATAAATCAAATATGCAGATTAAGCAGATGGACAAATCCATTGAAAGCAATAACTCTATGCTCTCTCCCAACTTTAAAATCCCCTGTGAAGTCGCCGAGGAAGAAGTTGAAGAAGAGATCCCGGATGAGATTTCTCGACTACTTAAGCACGAGGAACGAATCATTCAGCCTCACAAAGAACCTCTAGAAACAATCAACTTGGGTTCTGAAGAAGACAAAAAAGAAGTAAATATCGGAGCTTCGCTCGACAGCAACGTCAAGAGCAAACTGATAGATCTTCTCAAAGAATATGTTGATGTGTTCGCTTGGTCCTACCAAGACATGCCAGGGTTAGATACCAGCATCGTGGAGCATCATTTGCCATTAAAGCCGGAATGTCCACCAGTTAAGCAAAAGCTGAGGAGAGTTCACCCTGATATGGCTGATAAAATCAAAAGGGAAGTTCAAAAACAGCTCGACGCAGGTTTTCTCGTCACTTCTGAATATCCTCAATGGCTAGCCAACATAGTACCTGTCTCCAAGAAAGATGGAAAAGTCAGAATGTGTGTTGACTACCGGGATCTGAACAAAGCTAGTCCAAAAGACGATTTCCCACTTCCTCATATTGACATGCTAGTGGATAGCACTGCAAAATTCAACGTTTTTTCCTTCATGGACGGTTTCTCTGGTTACAATCAGATCAGAATGGCTCCCGAAGACATGGAGAAGACATCCTTCATCACGCCATGGGGCACATTTTGCTACAAAGTAATGCCATTTGGATTAAAGAACGCAGGTGCAACTTACCAAAGAGCCATGACTACTCTCTTTCATGACATGATGCACAAAGAGATCGAAGTCTACGTGGACGACATGATAGCAAAGTCAGATACTGAAGATGAGCATATAGACTATCTCTTAAAGTTGTTTCAACGACTAAGGAAATTTCAGCTCCGCCTGAATCCTAACAAATGCACCTTTGGGGTAAGATCTGGAAAACTCCTAGGTTTCATCGTCAGTCAAAGAGGTATTGAAGTGGACCCTGACAAAGTCAAGGTTATTCAAGAAATTCCTACTCCATATACGGAAAAGCAAGTAAGAGGATTTCTTGGACGATTGAATTACATCTCCATATTCATCTCTCAAATGACTGCTACCTGCGGGCCGATATTCAAACTTCTCCGCAAAGATCAAAAGGTTGTGTGGACAGCCGATTGCCAAAAAGCGTTTGACAGTATCAAGGAATACCTGTCAGAACCACCAATACTGATCCCTCCAGTTGAAGGAAGACCGTTAATCATGTACCTTACCGTACTAGAAGAGTCCATGGGCTGCGTGCTTGGACAACAAGATGAAACCGGTAAGAAGGAGCATGCCATCTACTACCTGAGTAAAAAGTTCACAGACTGTGAAACTCGTTACTCCATGCTCGAGAAAACTTGTTGTGCTTTGGTATGGACTTCAAAACGTCTTCGCCAGTACATGATCAATCACACAACTTGGTTAATCTCCAAAATGGATCCGATCAAGTATGTCTTTGAAAAGCCTGCCTTAACGGGAAGAATTGCTCGATGGCAGATGCTGTTATCTGAATATGACATCCAGTACCGCGCTCAAAAAGCGGTCAAAGGAAGCATTCTCGCTGATCACTTGGCTTATCATCCGCTCAATGAATACCAATCTCTCAAGTTTGACTTCCCAGATGAGGATGTTATGTACTTAAAGATGAAAGATTGTGACGAACCGCTACCCGAAGAAGGCCCAGATCCAGAATCTAGATGGGGTTTAGTCTTTGATGGAGCAGTTAATGTCTTCGGCAATGGAATTGGAGCAGTCATCATCACTCCCGAAGGTTCTCATATCCCGTTTTCCGCAAGATTGCTGTTTGATTGCACCAACAACATCGCAGAATATGAAGCTTGCATCATGGGTATCGAAGAAGCCGTCGACTTGAGGATCAAGATCCTTGATATATATGGAGATTTAGCCCTTGTGATCAATCAAATCAAAGACAAGTATGAAACTCATCATCTTGGTCTAATTCCTTACAGAGATTATGCAAGACGTTTGTTGACTTTCTTCAACAAAGTTGAACTGCATCATATCCCTAGAGATCAGAATCGAATGGCAGACGCTTTGGCTACTCTATCTTCCATGTTCAAAGTCAACGATTGGAATGATATGCCTAAGATCCGCATCAGACGCCTTGAAAGACCTGCATATGTGTTCGCAACTGAAGTAGTCTTTGACGATAAACCGTGGTTTCACGACATCAAACGTTTCCTTCAAACACGAGAGTACCCACTCGGGGCATCGTACAAGGATAAGAAAACTCTAAGGAGGCTTTCTAGAAATTTCTTCCTGAATGAGGATGTACTATAAAAAAGAAACTTCGACATGGTTCTGCTCAGATGCGTCGATAGGCAAGAAGCAGACACGATCATCCATGAAGTGCATGAAGGATCCTTTGGAACCCATTCAAATGGGCATGCAATGTCCAGAAAAATCTTAAGAGCAGGATACTATTTGATAACAATGGAATCCGATAGCTGTAAACACGTCAAAAGATATCATAAGGGCCAAATCTACGCAGATAAGATCCACGTACCGCCAACTCTACTCAATGTTCTCTCTTCTCCGTGGCCTTTCTCCATGTGGGGCATTGACATGATCGGAATGATCGAACCAAAAGCGTCCAACGGACACCGCTTCATTCTAGTGGCTATTGATTACTTCACCAAATGGGTCGAAGCAGCATCTTACGCCAACGTTACAAGACAAGTGGTTGTGAGGTTCATCAAGAACAACCTCATTTGCCAATGTGGAGTTCCAAGCAAGATCATTACAGACAATGGATCGAACTTGAACAACAAGATGATGAAAGAACTGTGTGAGGAATTCAAGATCGAGCATCATAACTCGTCTCCTTACCGGCCAAAGATGAACGACCCCCGTTGAAGCTGCCAACAAGAACATCAAAAAGATCGTCCAGAAAATGGTCATCACTTACAAAGACTGGCACAAAATGCTGCCATTTGCTCTGCATGGGTATCGTACTTCAGTACGCATTTCAACAGGAGCAACTCCTTTTTCTCTAGTATACGGCATGGAAGCAGTGCTCCCCGTAGAAGTTGAGATTCCGTCAATGAGAGTTCTCATGGAAACCAAATTATCTGAGGCTGAATGGTGTCAAAGCAGATATGACCAGTTGAACTTGATCGAAGAAAAACGCCTGACTGCTCTGTGTCATGGACAATTGTATCAAAGAAGAATGAAGAAAGCTTTCGACAAAAAGGTCCGACCTCGCGAATTCTGAGAAGGCGACCTCGTGCTTAAAAAGATTTTGTCTTTTCAACCTGATTCTAGGGGCAAATGGACTCCTAATTACGAAGGCCCATACATCGTCAAAAGAAGCTTTTCTGGCGGTGCTATGACTCTCACAACCATGGACGGTGATGAACTCCCGCATCCTGTGAATGCTGATGCAGTCAAGAAATACTTTGTCTAAAAAAATAAAAAATAAAAACACAAAAGAACAGCTCGGTAAGTCGAAAACCCGAAAAGGGCGGCTTAGGCAAAAATGAGCGTCTCGGTGGACTGAAAACCTGAAAGGGCGGTCCAAGCAAAAATTAGAGACAATAAACAGAAATTATCCTGATAGATTGAAAACCTGAAAGGCGATCTAGGCAAAACTAAGGATACAAAAAATGACAAAGTAACTGCAATCAGTCCGTACTTCGTCACTCTGAAAAATATTCCATCAACGGATCTTCAATCAACTCCTCTGAAGCAACAAGCACAGTGGAAATTCAAAGTTGTTAGGGATAATAGTGGTTATTTGCTTTCGATGTAGCCTTTTCCCAATAAATTATCATTTCCAACTTTTGTAAATAGCCCATGGTATCACGCCTTTGGCTGATTACCATTCTATCAATAAAATTTGAGCCTTGTGCCTTTTGTTTGCAATTCCTGCTTTATTCTGTTTTGCAAAATAACGCTTTTTATTATGAAAATCACTTTTTGAAACTAAAACGGTTTTAAACGAATTTTTTACTTCAAAAATTTTGAAACAAAAGCAAAATTTTCCTTTGAACTCTGAACACAGAAAGAACTTCAACAGTTCCTCCACGAGTGTTTCGATCTCTGAAAGAAAAAACAACTGCTACAGAAATCTTCTCCTCAGCAGAGGTTATCAAAGGACGGTATTCTTATCCAAAAGAGAATTCCCAACAAAGTTGCCAATGAAACGCCTTTCTCCGAAAGTCTAAAAAAAACATGCAACTCAAATTCTTCATCAGCAACGTCTACACCATTGTTGCGGATATTGCTAAGTATTTGTTCGAACTGTGATGTGGTCCTTTTCCCAAATACCTCTTTAATGTTCTGTCAAGTATTGTTAGCATGCATATAACATTCATGACATTCATACATAATAGCATCATTTATGCATTTTGCATTTCTCAAAATGTATGCTTCCATATCGCTGGTTTAAAACACACTTATTCATTTAGGTTTGATCATATCCCCAGTAGATTATCCCAAAGCTGAGAAATACATCTTTTTCTCTCTCCTATTCCCCAGCTGAGATCATCCCTCATCAGGAACAATGTCTTGATTGACTTCTTTCTTTCCAGTTCGCTCCTGGATAGAACCCTGTCTCTAATCAACAAAGCAATAAGCAATAGCCTCATCATTCGAGCCGCTTATTTTTCTTTTCATTCCTAAACTTGTCATAAAAGTTTATTCTTCTCAACAAGGTCAAATCACGACCGTACGAGAAATTCACCAGCAGTTGTCTTTCTGTCTAAAAGAAAACTTGTGTCTTCCAATCAAAATGCCCGCGTCTTCTCAAAAGAGAGATCCTCAGCAAGATTTTATCTGAAAAAATAGAAACTCATTTAAATTCTGTTTCTTTCACTGTCTGTTATTCACAAGGCTGAATACTCAGTGATATGTCTCAAGATTTACCTTGTTATAGTTATCACTTTGCTGATAATTGGTAATATCTTTAAAACTCATTTGAGATCTGTTTCCATCATTTGTCTGTTATTCACAAGGCTGGATACTCAACAAAATTTTCTCAAAAAAAAAAATTATTTACCTTGTTATAGTTATCACTTCGCTGATAATTGGTAATATCTTCAAAGCTCATTACCATAAGCTATCACAAGGCTGATACTTGGTAATATCATCTTTACTTACCTTAAACATTGTCACAAGGCTGACAGAAGGTAATCTCTTTGTTTCCGAAAGTGAAACAGATATTCACATGTTTTGTGAATCTTTTTTTCCCCAGCAAGACATATTGCGTGTTTTCCAACAAACAGGATACTCTTTTCTTAAATAGATCGAGTCATCCTCACAAATTTTTCCCCGCCGTGTCATTTCTCTGATATCATCTGGGTGAAACCTTTTACAATCATTTTGCATCACTCGCATCTTTTGGTATCTTAGGTCCAAAATTTGATTACGATATTTAAGTCTCTTTACACCTATCAAAACAAAGATATTCATCTTCATCTTTCAGGTTAAAGAAACTTAAATAGGGGCATCTGTCATACCCCAATTTTTGACCTAATATACCACCTTACATTTGCATCATTGCATAACTTGATTCGAGCAGCGTAATCGGGTGTAGCATTCATAGGTCAAAATTAGGGTTTCATCAGATTTTCATCTGATTCAAGAGGCAACCAATTAGGGTTTGAGTTTTACTCACTTCATTTGACCTATCTTGATCAAAACATCAACCTTCAATCCTCAGATATCTAACATTTCTCATTGATTAATCAAGGATCGACCAATTAGGGTTTTGATCGAGCATGAGTATTCCTGACTTTTTGAGCATTGAATGACTTTTTTGGATAGAGATTGGACATTACATCTTAGATACAACATCTTGACCTAATTTCTGGATTCAAAACATCACAGAAGTTCACAGACTTCATCAGTCAATTTTTGAAACATCTGATGAAAATTCATCTGCACAGAAAAGTTAAACTTTGACTTTTGGTCAAATTTTTACAAACAAAACTTTTTCCATCATCAAAATACTTCAAATGATCCATCATGATCATAAAAAATCAAAGAATTTGGAAAAGTCAACAAAAAGTCAAAAGTTCCAACACTTACAAAAATTTTCAAGTGTTGAAATTTCTTATTTTTTCCAAACTTCATGGCATTTTTTCACAAAGTTCCACTTTGATTTGGAAAAAACTCAAAACATGAAAGTTGTAGCTCTTGAAACAATCTTTCCAAAATGTCCAAGAACTCTCAAATCCATGGAGTCTAGCTATACTTTTGAAATTGAAACATAAGGCTCCATAAACATGATTTTCAAAGTTCAAAACTTCAAATTATAGGTCATTTTGTGATTTCTTCATCTAGAACACTTGCCACCTTGCCAAATTGGGATAAGAACTGATAAAAATCAGTGAGAAGTAATTATGACAAGTTTGGATCAAGTTGAATATTTTCACACATGGTTAAAAAAGGAAACTTCCTTTTCCTTTGCAAAATTCCTTTCTTACCCTTTAAGGCATCTTTGAATTACCAATGACAAAACTTTGTGCCTAACATTTCAGAGATATTGGCCTATAAATAGAGCATTCTTTTCAAGTTCAAAACTACACCAAAGCAATGCAAAGTTATGCTTTCTCTCTTCTTTCTTCAAAATCAAGAAACATAGTTCAAATGGAGAGATTATGCATTTTGAAAATTGTGAATGAACATAAGATGTTTTGTATCTAACATGTTTTAATATCAACATATAACTGGTTTGTAACTTAAAATCAATTTGAAAACAAGTAAAAACCATATTTGCATTTCACACTTTCAAGCTTGCTCAAAACTGCCTTAAACTTCAAATTCATGGTTTGGCTCGAGCATTTTGTGTTTTGATCATCCAAACACCATCCATGAACATCATAGACATGATGCAGATCATCAGCAACTAACTGTAACAACTTTAACATAGAAATCGAGCTTCCATTTTTAGTTGATGCAGGTGGACTTGGCTGGAGAGTTCCAGGGTGATTCGAGGCAAGAAGGGTGATCATACACCTTCCCTAACATCCGTTGAAGCTCAAACAATCACAAAACCAGTTCTGGAAACACTCCAACACCATCTTCGATCTCAGCTTAAACAGGTGAGAACTCAAACTTCAATCTCATGATTCCTTGCATTTAAATGAAAAAACTCTTGGCCATTTGTTTTCTGCACCTATCACGATCCTTAACCCTCAAACAATTTGAAAAATCATCAACCATACATCATTTCAATTAGGTTTTTCAACTCTAGGGTTCTTCACGATTTCCAGAAATTCAACCATGTTAGACTAAAAATAAATGCAATTAACAACCATCATCATATTCCTTGTTAAAATTTGAGCAACTTTCATGTTTATAACTTTCAAAATCATTGAGAAACAAGCAAGTTACGAAATCTGAGAATTGATGAAGATGAAGAACAATTCGCGTGTGTTCTTGAGTTTTTTCAAATTTAAATTTTCCAATATTTTATTAACACGTGTTTTGATCCAAATACACAAAAGCGCTCTTGTCCCAGTGGTTGCCAGCTCGCTCGTAGTCCTCTCTGCCACGTATACCACCCACAGGTCCTGGGTTCAAACCTCCCATGGACCATTTTTTTCATATTTTCTTCATGTTTTTTCACAAACTTTAACATTTTTTTTAACCAATCAAAACTCCTCATTTTGAGGTGATTTTTTGTACACTTGTCAATAAATAAATCTATTTTATAATAGTGCAAAAATTTTCAGAAAAAACTTTTATCTGATTATATTTTAATCGAGCCGAAAACGACGCTTCGGACACTTTTCAAAACACTTTAAAAGGTGAATTTTTTCAAACTTTCGACTTCCGATTCATTTCAAAACTTCTCATAAATGAACCTCACATTTCAAAACACTTTCAAAATTATTTTTCAAAACTTTTTTCATCAAGCTTACATCTTTTTGCCATGATCGATCCGATTTAAACGATAAAACCGAATTCGTTTTCTCTCGAATTTCTCAATCGATCATGGGCCTCCCTTACGGTGTAAGTCCCAAACCAACATTCTTTTATGTACATAATTATTTCTTTGTACATATCAAACTCTCTTCAGATACATACAAATTTTCATCTGTACATAATACAGATACTTTTTATACTCAAGTACAGACAAACTTCGATCGTTTGTTTTCACTTCACTTGTGTATACACAAACAAAACATTCTTTTATGTACATACATATTTACCTTGTACATATCAAATTCTTTTTATTCATACAAATCTTTGTCTGTACATAATACAGATACTTTTCACAGATAAAATTCGATCGTTCGTTTTTGTGTCGTCTGTATATACACTGAATACCATTGGTATTGAAAGGAGCATTATTCCCTGTGAAACTGCTTTTAAACCAATGGGCCACCATCATGGTGTAAGTCCCAACCCTCCTATGTACATCCACATCCTCCTGTACATAAAATACTCGTTCGTGTACATATTTATTTTCTTGTACACAATTCAAACTTGTAAATAATCAAGTTGCGCTCGTTTTAAACGTTCGTTTCACAAACACTTGTTTATATTTCACAAATCATAAACTTTTGTAAATAAACGTCATGCATTGTTTATATTTCCTTCATAAACTCCTGTGAATACATATCACACACACACACACTTGTTTATACAACTGTCTAGTTATAACATAACAACTAGTCTAACCAATAGGTTCCCCACAGTTTAGCCTCCTCTTGGGCTTTATACAAGATAACTCTCCCCACAGAGTTAGCCTCCTCTTAGGCTTCGTATAAGAAAACTCATTCATCTAAGTTTAGCCTCCGCTTAGGCTTCATATAAGATAGCACTCCCCTGTTGAGTCAGCCTCCTCTTGGGCTTCGTTCAAAAGAACTCCTCATTGAGTTTAGCCTTCTCTTGGGCATCATACAATGAAAGAGACCAAGAAATCTCTTAACAGCCTCCTATTGGGCTTCCAATACAAATAATCACCCGCGTTAGGATAGAACCCATAGAGTATAATTTCCCGGTGAAATTGCTCTTAATTCCAAAAGGATGGTTTCCCGGTGAAATCCCTTTTAAAGCCAAAGCCAGCCATACCCTATAGCTTCCTCTTGAGCTTCATACAAGGACCCTCGATGACCCTCGGAATGCCTCCTCTTGGGCTTACAATACAAGGACCCATGGGCTTCTTAAAAGCATCCCCTAAATCCAAATCAATTTCTCCTCGAGATTTAGACGTTTATCATCTCTATGGAAGAGGTATCTCATCTATCACATCACATACAATCAAAAACTTTTCAAAACTCTTTTCAAACAAAAAAAACATCTCTTAATTTTAAGTGGCGCTTGTACACTCAAGCAAAACACCCAATACTTACAGTTAAAAGATTCAATCATCTTTTCAAACATCTTTCTTAAACATGTAAGTGGTAGCGCTTGTACACTCAAGCAAAACACCATAACTTCGACGAAAGATTTTATCAATCAAACTTTTCAAAATGTATGTGATGAAATAGATTAGATACATTTTCATTAAGATGACATTTTTCGTCTCTTACTAACATCCCGTTGCTTTCCACTAGCATAAGTGGGAACTACGATTGCTCTGACTTTCTCAACATCCTTTTGAGAATACGTAGGCACAAGGTCTCATCCTTGGCGAGCAAATTTCTTTCTCCCTCAGACCAAACAAACCATAGATCCCTGTAGATCCGAGCTACAAATGCTCGATTCCCACTAGGGATATGTATGCGAAGATCAAAGATCTTTGGGAGCACAATAATAACAAACACTAGTATCCCACATAATCTATCCTTCTTAAAATCCCAAAGGAGAAACTTTCCCAATCATAGAAATAGCAATTAAAACACACAAACATATCAAACATATTCATATATAAAGCTATAGATAACTATATATATTTAGGACGCTCCATCTATTCCCTTTATATAACAAACCCCCTTACTCAGAATCTCCCCAATGCGTTGCGTCTAGTTTGCGCTAGTCGTTACGCATATCAAAATCAATTGAGGGTATTAACAGCTTTCCCCTTTTTCATAATCATTAAATCATCTTTTCTTGTGTTGAAAATAATAAAGCTTGATGCTCGCGGTATCTTTATAAACAAATCAAAAGAGTAAATCGTTTCAAGCCAGAGGATCTGAATTTTGATTCAAATTCTCTAGCGCGACACCTTTTAACGCGAACACTTGGCTTATGCGCATATGCGTACATTTTCTATTGTTTGTTTGTCGGGTTTTCTCCTCTCTCGCAGGTGTTATTGCTTCGGATACTCATGTGCGTGTATTCCGTCTATGCTATTGATACCTTGAGCATTAATCACTGGTTTACTCTTGTTGCGTGGCTACAGTACTTGAAGTTTTCCGGAGTATTCTTAGCTTGCAGTGCTCTACGGATTTACTATCCGTTTGGTACTAGCTATCCCTTATTTATCGCATTCTTTTACAAATTTCCAAGAGATCATGAGAAGTAGGGGTTTATCGCTTTCTTTGCCATTATTAGGATAGGGGTGTGGGCCCAAAACTCGCTGTTTAAAGACTTGTAGCTAGGCATTCCATAAATTGTGTGCTAATTGTGTTTGGTTTGTTTAAAATCCTCCACCGTGCATAGGGAGGTAATTCTCAGTAACTGTTTACATTTGTGCTTGCATAGGTCAAGAGTGGTTAGGCAACCTGACATGGCACCACCAAGAAAATTCCCGCTTTTTATATTTCCTACTATATGATGATGATATGATGGGCACACGGAAAGATCAACAATCGACCCCGCACATTTCTAGTCCGTGTCAGCTCAGCACACGCGAACCGTGTTGATTCCTTTATCGAGTCAATAAAGAGTCCCCTATTCTAACTCTCCATGCTTTCCTGGGGATCACATTTATTGTCGAACTTGCATCATTTGCTCTTCACACTTGACAATTCATGTCATGCACTGATACCATTCACGAGAATCAGAATGTGTTGGTTCCTGGTTGCTTCCGGCCCTCGGCTTACTGTTGTAGGCTATGAGACATCCTCCTTTTCCTGTGCTTCTAAGACATTTGTTTGTGCATTGTATTGTTTGTGTGATTCTGTCAAAGCACTTGATTGCTTCATCCCTTTGCATCCCTTGTTTTCACAACCAAGATGGATATAGGATAGCTTTCCCTTAGATGAGTAGCGTAGTGGAAGCCGCCAACAAAAATCTTAAGAAAATCATACAGAAGATGATAGTGACGTATAAAGATTGGCATGATATGTTGTCATTTGCTCTTCACGGTTATCACACTTCAGTACGAACATCTATAGGGGCAACCCCATTCTCTCTCGTATATGGTATGGAAGTAGTTCTACTTATCGAGGTTCAGATACCCTCACTCAGAGTGTTGAAGGACGCAGAGTTAGACAGAGATGAATGGGTCCAGACTCGGCTTGACCAGATAAACTTGATCGACAAAAAACGACTTGCATCTATCTGCTATGGACAGATATATCAAAAACAAATGATCAAAGCCTTCAATAATAAAGTCAAGAACCAAATCTACCAAGTATGTGATTTAGTAGTCAAGTGTATCATCCTACCACAAGGTGATCCCAGGGGCAAATGGACTCCCACGTATGAGGGACCATTCGTAGTCAAGACGGTATTTTCTGGCGAAGCCATGATACTGAGCACTATGGAAGGAGAAGATTTCCCGCACCTTGTGAACGAAGACATAGTCAAAAAATACTACGCATAAACGAGACCCGCTAGGTTGACTGGCCTAGGCAAAAAAGGGCGTCCTGGCAAATCAAAAGAGTTCGGGAAAAAGTTAGGGACATATATAAAAAATGTAAACCGGCAAGTCAAAAACCTGGAAAGGCGGCTTGGCCAAAAAAGGGTATCCTAGTAGACTGAAAACTCGAAAGGGCGGTCTAGGAAAAGTTACGGATTAAAGCGTATGACTATGTCTCGTCAAGATCATCTACTTACAGACTACACTACTATGAAGTTCAAATGGGGAAGATCAGTTCAATCACCTTCTTCTAGCAGCAAGGAGATGAGATAGTCGAAGGTATATGAGCAATAACATAGTGGAAACTCGACGAGATTGTTTCCACATAGCTTTTACTATTTTCCAAAATGCTTCCGAAAATTTCCTCTTACTAGGATACTTGTCTCTTTGTACATGAATTGCCTATCTATAGGCCCACTTTTCAAAATTAATACAATTTCTCTTTTCCAGTTTCAATTTTACTTTTATCTGTTTTGTTTGCATAAAATCCAATGGTTGTTTGGAATGATTATATGCATCTAACAATAAATATCTGTTCACAAACTTATGAAAAGAGAACAGAAACAGTAATTACTACAAACTCTAGGAATTGAGATGACAACTAAAGTCACCAATACATTCCCACAAAATCATTTTTGCCAAAAGAATCCCCATAGGATAACCTTTATAATCCCCACAGAACCATCATTCCCTTGAAAGAGATAGATCTCTCTAATAAAAGTATTACTCTATCTTCTCCTTTCAGCAACATACAATGCTTCTACTCATCAAGTTAGTCCCCGAGCAGTGATCCTATCAACATTATCGCATTAGTCCCCGAGCAGTGATCATATCAACATCATCATGTTATTCCCTGAGCAGTGATTCTATCAACATCATCACGAGCAGTGATCCTATCAACATCATCATGTTAGTCCTTGTGTAGTGACCCTATCAATATCATCACGTTAGTCCACGAGCAGTGATCCTATCAACGTCATCACGTTAGTCCCCGAGCAGTGATCCTATCAACCTTATCTATATTCTCAAGTTATCACATTAGTCCCAGATCAGGGATCACCTACATTGTCACATCAGTCCCCGCGCAGTGAATGTCAACTTTGTTATATTGGTCCCCGAGCAGTAACAAATCGTCAATCAACTTATTATGTCAGTCTCTAAGCAGTAATAGGTTATTCAATATCACATCATTCCCTAGCAAGGTTTATATACAAGATATTCATCCCCAGCTGAGTATCTTTCAAGATTATGATTCCCCAACAGCATTAATGTCCAGACCAGAAACTTGGTCAGATAGTGCACCAGAGGAATCTACATTTCTTTTATTCTCAGTCAGGAACTTCATCCCCAAGAAGAGATCAAAGATCCCCAACATAATGTTCCTATCTTCTTCAAGATGGATATGTTTTGAAATACCACCACATCTACATTCATACATTACTCATAAAAATCATAACATGCGCATATATCATTCACGAGCATTATCATATACTTGCATGCATCATAATCGGCATAAAGCTAACCATATCCTTTCAAGTTAAATTTCCCCAGAAGGTGAAAGTTACTTTCCAGACAGGAGGTCAAAGATTAATACCCGAAACAAGACGGGAAAACTATCTGAACAACCAGAAAAGTTATCAACAGACAGCGGGATACAAATTAATACACGAAATAAGACGGGGATACTATCTACATATTGACGAGTACTCATTTTAGATATAGCCAAGACGAAGGTTTATTCTGACTCTGTCATTACTCTGAATGGCATATTTAATCCCATTTCCGACTACACGTCCCCATCACTCCATATGGCATCTTTAAGCTCATCTCCGAATACCCGTTGATATCTCTCTACCTGCAGAATGCTGCATATATGGTTAAAAATCAATACACACCAGTAATCTCATTCCAAGACAAGCACAAAGTCTAATGTACGACTCACTCTCCAGCAACAACTTCTCCAAATGGCATCTATAAGCCCATTCCAGCACATCGTCAATTGGCGATCTCATTCCTTATACTAGTAAGTGCAAATTTTCAAGTGTACTCGAGTGCAAATCATTTTCTACCTTCAGGTCACGAAAGGCAAGCATACCAATCTGACCCTTCTGGTACAAGAAGATTGAACAAATGCAATTATTATACCCCAAAATTTGCACTCCTATTTCTCAAGACAATTCACATCTCCATACTAAAGATTTCTCAAGGGTTGACCAGATGAACCCTCTCTTAAGAAATCAACCCACAACTAGGGTTTTGCTTCTCTCAAGACAAAATAAAGTTCTAGTGCTTCAAGTGGTCATCATACCTACTCATATGTCTTAAGGGATCACTATGTCAAGTTTCAAGCCTTACAACTCAAGTTTGCTCAGTCAATTGCTCAGATGGTTGAAAATCAGTTGTATTGGACAAAAAAGTCAATTGTGGTCAACATACAGTCAAACTTCATCGTTTTTGGTCAACATCAACATTTTGAAGTCACATTCATCATATTATCAAGGGTTGATCATGATTCATCAAGAAAAGTCAAGTTTTGATCAAAAGTCAAAGTTTCTAAATTAGGGTTTTTGGACAAAAACGTCAACAGAACTTTTACAAATTCATGTCTCACAAGCTTTGGCCAAAAAGGCTTCATTTGAGAGTTATGGATCAAGACATTAAAGGTCCTTCTAAAAGTCAACAAAATGTCATCTTTTTGCAAAGAAGTGTACATGAACATGGAAACTTCATTGAAGATGAAACCAAAAGGAGTGTTTAGAGGACATCTTGAGCTTTCAAAAAAGTCTAAGAACACTTAAAAATGTTGAAAATTGAGCAAGATACAAGTTGAGAAAGTTTGACATTTTTTATGAAATGCATGAAGAGAAATACTTAGAAAATTCAATTTTTTTTCTTAATGGGCCTAAGTTTCTTTGGTTCACATTTGCTTCTAACATTGTCACAAGCATCTTAAACCCGATAGCACGCCATATTTTCTTTTCTTTACTTTATTTTTAATTAATCTAATTTAGTTCAATTTTAATTAAAATAAAATGCAAAAAAATCAAATCATTAAGTGCCAGGTTGATTTTTTATCATTCTTGAGGTCCAAGCAAGTCAATATATCTGCCAATTTCGAAATTTGCTTGATTAGGCAAGAGATTGAATGAGATTGAATCAAGAATGACAATATTTGGTGCAATTCCAAATCAAATATTTTTGCATTAAAGGCATATATTTTCTTCATAACTCTTGACCTATTTTCCATCCTCTATATATATACAAGAGATTCAGACCACAAGAGAAGGATTTCATGCAGCCAAGAACCCTAACCTAGCTTCAAAAATCTATGGCATCCAAGAAAATGGAAGACTTGTTTTTGCATCGATTCAAGCCAAACAAATATTTCCAATCAATTCTTGGGAGTCCTCTGATTCATTCCAGATCGTTACCAAGCCTCAACACCTCCAAAAACACAAAAATCCGAATCACGATTTGCACAACTTATTTCAAAATCGATTTCATCGATTCATGCATCTTTAATAAAATTTGATTGCATATTTGTGTTCATGATGATGTTTCAAGACTATCTGAAGCGTTTGATTGAGTTTTAAATGCAGGAATCATGAGTTGCCATTGTTAGGGTTTAAAGTTCCAAATTAGGATTCTCTTATTTAGGGAAAATTGGACGAAACGAATGACACCATCACGTTTAGAGGATCAAACCCAATCGATTCATGCCCTCATAGCTTATTTATATTGCATATTTTGAGGGTTTTGATTTGCAGGTCCTATAGCTACGGATGAAATTCGTAGGTACAAGTTTACCCACGGAAAAGCCGTGGGTAAGTTCGTGGGAAATTCAAAAGCGAGGAAGAAGAAGGTTGGGTCATTTTTCTGTTTTAATTAATTTTTAGAATTAATCTTTATTTATATTTTATTAATCCTATTCCACTAACACCAAAACAGCTTGGCTCAGATGGTGGGAGACGCGCGCTGATGACAAGGAGGACCTTGGTTCGATCCCTGGCTCCTCACTTTATTTTTTACCACTTTTGCAAACTAACCATTTTTCTTATTTTTTCTCATATTTTACATATTTTCTTTTCCTATTTAATTTTCTTTCAAATATTTTTCTAAAATACCACAAAAATCACAAAAAATATTTATTTTTCACATTAAGGTCATAAAAATCTTAATTTAATTTTTGACATAAAAAAATCATTTTTTCCTTTTATTTTAATTAATTGTTAATTAACCATTAAATTAACCTTTAATTATTTTTCTACATTAAAATCAATCGACAAAATTCCAAAAAAAAATTACTTATTCTAATTAGGTTTACTAACCCTAAAACATTTTTCTAATATAAAAATATATTTTCTACTAACATCATCTTCTCTTATTTACAATTTAATCCTTTTGCGTTACTTTTCTGACTATTATAATTGCTCACAAGTTGTAATAGTTAGGGTTTAAATTTCTTGCATATTTTTTACCATTATGTAACTGCTAATGAGATGTAATATCTTAACTAGGATTTTACTTTCCGCAATTTACTTTTTGCACCTCCTATTATGTATTTGCTCCAAAGCCATGTAATAGCGTAGGATTTACTTTTTGCACTTTTACTTTCCGCACCTCTTAATTCCTGTACATATATTAAATGTTTAGATGTGTGGCTAATAGGATTGCATGATAAGAATAAAATCGATCCTAGATCACTTCTAATCTCAAGATAATATAACTGAATTCAACACACACTCTTCACATATGCAATCCCTTTAGGGTATCCTCTCTTGTTGCCTTTTGAAATACAATGGTCGTGTCCCTCGAACATAGGGATACCATTAGCAAAGACGTTTACGAATAATATCATCATAGTCACTTCGATACAAAGATCATAGTCCCTCGATGACCCTCAATGTTGCCTACGAATATATGATCTCGTCCCTCGATTGTTGCCTACGAATAAGTGATGATCGTCCCTTCGAATTGCTAAGGTATCCCTACATGTTGCCTTCTATGACCATACGACAACCCTATGAATATTCCTTTATGTTGTACCCCAAAATTCGCCCTCTTCTTTTTTTTAATAAATAATTGGCTTACATTTAATCAATAGGTGCATTGCATACATATCATTCATGCATTAACCATGGGATCTAATTTTTCGAATATGAGAGTGTACACTATTCTAAGGAAGAGGTTTGATTCCCAAAAGTTAGATATTTGAGGTTCTGTTGTTTCTAGTGTCATCTCAATATAGAAGACGTGTGTGTCTGAAAAGCTTCTAGCTATATCTCGAGAGTTGAGTATTTGAGGTTCTGATTGCATATTGAAATTCCTGGCAGCAGATACTTGATGTCACAGAGAATGTTATGACACAGTATCTGACACTGCTTTGACAATTCACACAGTAAATATAGAAAGCAGTAAATAACACAATAAGTTGTTCACCCAGTTCGGTTCTAACAAACCTACGTCTGGAGGCTACCAAGCCAGGGAGGAAATTCACTATTAGTAGTATCAATTCAGAGTTAAACTCGCCCGTTTACAACTCCTCACTTAATCCCTACCCAATGACACTTCAACCTAAGTCCTACTTAGATCGAGTTCCTACTCACCCCTCAATCACCGCATGATATCAACCTATTGACTAATTGAATTGTGAAGACACACTTCAATAAAATATCTTGATCTTGCTTCAAAGCTTCAATCAAGAGACAAACACTCGTGCTTTAAAGCTTTGAGTGATAAACTACCCTTACAACAAATCCTAGTCCAATGCACTTATCAATTGATAGTTGCTTGGCTCACAAGAGAAACTAAATTACACAATACCAACTGTTACTAACCTTAACAGTACATAAACAAAAGCCTTCAATGTCTTCAATGGAATGGAGGCGTGGCGTAGAATAAGGGTTGAATTCTTTATATAGAAGCAACGAATCTTGATGTTGGGCTTCCATAAAGATAGCTAGGGTTCACTTAATTTTCTCCTAAAAACATGGTTTGTTTCACAACCAATTTAGGTTTAATCAAGATTAACCTAGCAGCCACGTGAGCATGCTTTCTAATAACGAAAGACATAAATAAAATGCTCAACAAACTTCCCGAAAAATCTCGGAAAAAGCGATTCTGCGAGCAGAATGTCACTGAATGTCATAGCATCCGTCATGACATCGATTTTCTCGAAATTTCGGCCTGACTTTAGCTTCCATTCGAGATGTACTTTTACCATCCTTGTCCGAGGATTTATCTTCAATCTCGAATGTCATGACATCCATCATGACATTGTTAAAACCTAGTTTTACCAAAATTGATGCCAACTTAAAACACTAACAAACTCCCCCTTTGGCACATTTTTGGCTAAAACAACTAGACCTATCAGAGTACAAATGCAGCAGAAGACTATTACCTAGTTCTGAGTTTCCCTAAGCTTTCCTAAGCTTTAAGTACCTAGAACTAAGAGAAGATAAATTCTACCCATACAAGAATCCCACAATTTCTCACAATTTCCCCACATACACTTGCCCACAAAATTTTAAACAGGCCATACACAGGCCATACAATTCCCCCATACAATTTCCCAAACATTAATACTTCCCACAGTATTTCTTCTCCCCCTTTTTAGCCATAAAGGGCCAAAGGCAAAACACTTCAAGTTCCCAATTTAAAAGTGTCAACAACAAGAGAAATATACCACAAGTAATTTAGTACCAGCAAGTATAACAGGGATACATCACAGTCAGGACAATGTTTACAGTCATCCAAAAGGAAGAACAAATGGACACAAAACAGAACAGACTACAAATAACAGCAACAGGGAAATGGAATCACAGCAGCAACAGGGACAACAGGGGCAGCATTGCACTGATCAGGTGCTTTCTTCTCCAGAAGAAGCACTGTGGAAGGAAGCTTCTTCAGAGCCTTCTTCAGCACCAGCCATCTGAATATCATTGTCTTCAGCATCACCTACAGCATCATTATCAGCTTTCTCTTCATCCTCAACCTCTATGTCCTACTCTAGTTGAGAGATAAGCGCTTCCAGACTTTGTTTTCTTGCTTCAAGCTCCTTGCAAGTTGCTCTTAGCACAGCAATGACATTTGCTTTACGAAATTTTCTTTGTGATTGATGTCTCGGAGATGTCATGACAATGTAGGACATGCTTCCCTTGGAACAATTTGTAGTGGAATCAAGGCGGGGCTCTCTTGCATGAATCTGTCACCAAGAATGTCGGATCTGATCAAGTATAATTCCACATAGCGAGGGAGGAAAAGCTATTGGACCTTTGATAGCATAACTGTTAGCATGCTTGAGTGTCTGATCAAATATGTAGGAGCCATAGTCAAAGGAAGCTTGAGTTCCTACTGCATAGATGAATCTTCCCAATCCATTAGAAATAGAGGATTTGTGATTGGTTGGGACCCAGTTTGCAGCACCAATCTTATGCAGTATGGCAAATTTGACACTCAATTTGCTGGCTGAGAGTTTTCCCTTTAGAGGCCATTGTCTGACTTGTTTGGCAGTGATGGTTTGACAAATCTTGTTGTCAGTTTCCTCCAGCTCTGGCTGAGTATTCTCAGATCTGCCCAGAAATCTGTTGATCACTTTTGGAGAAAACCTGACTTTTCTCCCTCTTACATGGACAGTCTGGTAGTCAGCAGAGTTCCTATCCCCACAGTCATTTGATAGATTGACTATGAACTCTTTCACCAAAGATTCATAACAGTTTGAGAATCTCACAACTGTCTTCATTAGTCCAGCATCCTTAATCAGATTGACAATCTCTTTACACTCCAGAGCACTCTTATTTAGCTCCCTCTCCAAGGCAATCCTCTTTAGGCAAACATACTTCCATCTCCCAGCATTCTCAGGATGATGGAATGAGATGTTGTCAATGGCCACTTTAGGCACTTTGAGCAGTTTCCCAAGAATTTGCTTCTTTCTGGGATGAATGTCTGTGACATTCTCTTCAACATTAAACTCAGAGTCATGATCAGACTCCACAGGTTCAGGTTCCTTCCTCTTTTTCAGAATAGGTGTTCTCTTTGTTTTAGAGTCACCACCAACAGTTTTCACTCTACTTCTCCTTGTAGAGGGTCCAGCCTTGTGATACTTCTCAGTCTTGCCCATATCTCTGATATCTTTCTCAATGGGCTGTGATCTGTTTTCCCTTTCTTTTCATCATTCTTTTTGCAATGCTTGGATTGACATTGGCAATAAGATCATTGTCTGAGAACATTTCATTTAAATCAATGACTGGAGGTTCAGTTAAATGATTAGATTCATGAACTGGTGACTCTTCCAAAATCTGTCAGAAATGTAGTCATCAGGGACTTTACCAGAGACACACTTTGCTGGTGATTCTTCAAGAATACTATCAGAAATATAGTCATCAGAGGTTTTATCAGGGCAACATTTTGCTGGGGACTCCTCAAGAATACTGTCAGAGATCTCATCTTCCTTATCAGCAGAGATTTTAATACAAGCATCATCAATACCTACTTCAGACTCTTTAACAGAAAGGTCTTCATTGTTCTTGGCAGGGGAATCAACATGATCACCAGATGTCTTGACATCCTCTGTGACATCTGGATCAACTGCTAAGCTAGGGCTAGCAGACTTTTCATTTAAAGGAACTGAGACTCCAGGTACATATTGATTCTCATTTAGGATACTCATCACTATCCTAGCTATTGCTACATGCGCAGACCTAGACTCCTCGGGTTCACCCTTCGTGGGGCAGAAGATGATGGAAGAGATCTTACAGGGAAGGATGCTTGTGATCTTCTTGCATTTCTTGTGCGCAATTTCTTAACTTTTTCTGGATCAGTAGCTATTGCGCGCAATGGAGTAACCTTCAGTGCTTTAGCTTGCATGGATTCAACTTTTCCCGACTTGACCATGGAGGAGATGAAGATCCGATTGTTGGGATCTTGAGGAAGGTGAAGACATTTTTCGATGGTTTTGAGAGAATGAGCGATAATGGCTAGGGATTTAGAGTTTCTTTTAGAGGAAGTAAGAGTGATGCAACTTTCAAATGGAGAAACTCTTATATAAGGATGTCCCTTCCTATTCTTGGACTTTTTAAAATGGGGATGAAAGTACCTAAATGCCCCACTTATGAGTAATTGAAATACCAAGCCCAATTCATCCCTTGTTGTAGACTCAGTTAATTGCTACAAATTCTCATGTAGACAAATCTCCAATTTGTCCCTTAAAGTTCTAAACTGACTGACCTTAAGAACTTTAATAACAATGTCACAGTACACTGTCATGACATCCTGTATGACATTGTACTCAATCAGTGTCTGCTTTATCCAGATCACACTAGAACAATTGCTATCAGCTGTTGTGAGTTCAGCTTCAACATTGTATAGGACCACACAGTTTTTCGTCTTGTTGATCCAAGGAATGAGATTACTTCTCAAGGAGACACACTCAAATACCAAGTGATTATCATGGATTGAAGTTGCCATGATTTTTCCTCCTCTGCCCAAGAGGGCATCATCCAAGACTTTTCTCCTGTAACATTTGACAGTGAGACACTTGGTCAACCTATCATGCCAGAACCTAGTACTTTGCTTCAGTACTTCATGAGTGATCGAATGTCTGGACATTGAGTATGACATTCTGATTTCATGTCCAGCCTTACAATTTTCACAGATTTTCCCCTTTCCCAAGAGAATTCTTGGTAATCTTCTGACTCCTTCTATGGAACTGATCCTTTTCATTCCTCTGAGGTGTGGCTGATCAGTTTCTTGTTGCCCCAACTTCACTTTCTCTTCATCTTTGTCTGTAGAGAACATAGATGGCAGAGTGAGGTTCTCAGACTCCCACAAGTAGCAGTTGTCCTTTGATCTGACACCTCTCATAGTCACTACTTGATCATCATTGATCACAAGACATTCAGCCTTAGTGAAGTTGACTGTGTATCCCATATCACATAGCTGACTGATGCTAATGAGATTTGCAGTCAGACCTTTTACCAGCAGTACTTCATTCAGGTTTGGAACTCCAGACCAGTTTGAGTTTCCAACACCTTTGATTTCTCCTTTAGCTCCATCTCCAAAGGTAACAAAGCTGGTAGAATGAGGCTTAACATTATTGAGAAGATTTCTGTCTCCAGTCATGTGCTTAGAACACCCACTGTCAAAATACCAGTCTTCCTTGGAAGGAGCTCTGAGAGAATTTTGTGCTATCAGAGCTGTAGTCTTCTTCTTCTTCCACTGGTGAGTGTGGGATGCCTTGTTGAACCTAGGCTTTACATAAGGAAATTGATTGGGAAACCCATGTAGCCTATAGCAGGTGGACTTTATGTGACCAAATCTTCCACAGTAATAACATCTCCATCTCTGAAACCTTTTGTTCAGGTTTCTATGATTTTGATGTTGAACCCAACGTTGTGACAACTGGTTTGACATTGGTTCAAGTGGTCTGTTTTTCTTTCTGTGGTCAACAGCTTTCTTAGTTTCCACATATCCTGAGGCAGACCTATTTCCTGCTTTGTGGGATGGCATTCTCTTTGCCTTTGGCTTTCCAGATTTGTTCCTCTTCTGGTTATTAGCCAATCTCTTTGCATCCACATATCCTGTTCCAGGCACATTTCCTGTTTTGTGTGATTGTTTTGACATTGTTCTCCATGTCTCTTTTCTTAGTGTCACCAAGGTTTCTTTTCAGTCACATATCCTAAGCCACGCTTATTCCCTGCACTTTGTCCCAGCTGAAGAATTTCATCCAATTTTTCAGTACGAGATGTCAGCCTTTTGACAGATTTATACATCTGATCAAGCTTGGAATTCAACATGACAATATCCTGTTGAGGAGAGCTATATTGGTGTGCTTTCCTTTTCTCACCTCTAGCTTCACATTCTCGACTTCCAACTTCTCAATCGACTTTTCTTCCTCATTCTGACACACTTCACCACTTTTCACACACTTCTGTAGGTCTCGAAGCTCTTCAAATGTCACTTCCTCATCACTAGAGTCCATATCGAATTGTATACTCGGAGAGAGCGTGACAAGTTTGGCACCTTCTTCCTCGATTCACTTCACGAATCACCATCGGACAAGTGTGACCATTCCTTTCTTTTGTTTCTTAAGAAAGGTGGGACATTCGACTCTAATATGTCCATATCCTTCACATTCATGACATTGGACTCCTCTGCTTTGACTTCCTTTTCTTGACTTGGATCTTCTGCTGAGTCATAAGATCTGCGATGTCGATCACGTGTCCTTGACATTTGACCTTGACTTTGGTTCAATTCTCTGATCGGTTTGTTGAGCTGCTCAAGCATGGCTATAGCTTGGATATCTTCTCCTCATCTTCCTCCTTGCATCCTTCTTGAATTTGATACAAGTGCTATGCTCTTACTCTTCTTGTCAACAGTTTCATGATTCCCATCTCAAAAGTCATAAGAGATCCTATCGGTTCTTCAACCTTCAAGGTGCGATGTCTGAGCCTCTTCAATTGCGGTAACTTTCATTGCAAACCTTTTGGGCAAGGACACGAGAATCTTTCTCACTTTTCCTCGACATCTTTTCACCAAGTGCTCCGAGGCATTTTCAATCTCAACATATTCATGTGAAACTCATGAATAGTCTCATCTTCTTTCATCTTCAAATTCTCAAATTTGGTAGTGAGCATCTGAAGTCTTGACATCTTCACCTTAGATGTTCCCTCATGAGTAGTTACGAGAATGTCCCAAACATCCTTGGCCACTCACATTGATGAACCGGTCGAAGATATTCTGTCAATACCATTGAGCAGGCATTCAATGCTTTAGAGTTCCTAGAGCTAGCTCTTCTTCCTCTTTGCTCCATTCCTCCTCGGGTTTCGGACGTAGTGCCATCTTTCTCAAGCTTGGTGGGATGTTTCCATCCTTTATCGTGACTCTCAAGCCTTGATGTCCACCGATCTTAGGAAGGTAACCATACGAGGCTTCCAATACTCATAATTAGACCCATCCGAATAGGTGGTCTACCTCCAAATCTGCTTCTTTATCCATTATGCGAAACTATTATCCCTAGATCTCACCGGAAATAGGCGGGGTGCCGCTCGATGCCAATTGAAATTCGGCGGCGGATACTTGATGTCACGAGAGAATGTTATGACCACGATGTCGACTTTGCTTTGACAATTCACACGGTAAATATAGAAAGCGATAAATAACACAATAAGTTGTTCACCCGTTCGGTTCTAACAAACCTCGTGAGGCTACCAAGCCGGGAGGAAATTCACTATTAGTAGTATCAATTCGAGTTAAACTCGCCCGTTTACAACTCCTCACTTAATCCCTACCCAATGACACTTCAACCTAAGTCCTACTTAGATCGAGTTCCTACTCACTCCCCTCAATCACCGCATGATATCAACCTATTGACTAATTGAATTGTGAAGACACACTTCAATAAAATATCTTGATCTTGCTTCAAGCTTCAATCAAGAGACAAACACTCGTGCTTTAAAGCTTTGGTGATAAACTACCCTTACAACAAATCCTAGTCCAATGCACTTATCAATTGATAGTTGCTTGGCTCACAAGAAACTAGAATTACACAATACCAATTACTAACCTTAACATACATAATCAAAAGCCTTCAATGTCTTCAATGGAATGAGGCGTGGCGTAGAATAAGGGTTGAATTCTTTATATAGAAGCAATTACGAATCTTGATTGGGCTTCCATAAAGATAGCTAGGGTTCACTTAATTTTCTCCTAAAAACATGGTTTGTTTCACAACCAATTTAGGTTTAATCAAGATTAACCTAGCAGCCACGTGAGCATGCTTTCTAATAACGAAAGACATAAATAAAATGCTCAACAAACTTACGAAAAATCTCGGGAAAAGCGATTCGCAGAATGTCACCGAATGTCATAGCATCTGTCATGACATCGATGCATTTCTGAAATTTCCGACTTTAGCTTCCCGTTGAGTGTACTTTTACCATCCTTGTCCAGTAGGATTTATCTTCAATCTCTGAATGTCATGACATCCATCATGACATTGTTAAAGCCTAGTTTTACCAAAATTGATGCCAACTTAAAACACTAACACATATCATGTGGATATTGATTAAGGTCTCGAGCTACAGTGTGTTGTGGTCGAATATTTGAGCCCGAAATAATTCTATGGCCTTCTGTGAGTCTTGCGGTATCTGCATATGGCTTATCAATCCACACAATTCATCAGAAAATCAAGAACAATCGGATAAAATGATATTTGAGTGTGTGTACTAAAAAGTCAACAAAAGTCAAAGTTTGACCGAGTGGAATTTAAGGTCAAAATTATTGTCAAAAGTCAAGATTCGAGAAGATGTGATCATTTGCTGAGAAAAGTCAGAAGAATCGGGAGATAATGAGGTTTCTTGCATTTTAAGTAATCTCGGACTTAGAAAATTTCTAAGTTGTAAGCACTTTGTGTTCACGGAGCCATGTTGCTGATTTTGTATCTTGCTCGTCTGTGGTCGAAATTTCACGAATTGGTAATTGTTGGAAAGAGCACATTTCGTACTCTGAATTTGTTCTTGTGAAGATTTCTCCAGAAATGCCCGGATTTCGAGTTATGAGGTTCCGAAGCTTAATGTTCACAACTTTTGAAGTTTACATTTTATGAAATTTTAAGTGTTTTTCATTGTGTTCAAGTGCTCGACTCCGGAGGAATTTTACACGTGTTTCGAGGCGTCGATTCGAGTTGAGTTCAAAATCAAAGTTATTCGTTTCGCAACAATCTACAACTTTGTTGAAGGAATCGAATTAATTTGGAGCTCGGAACAAAAGTAATGAGGCTCGGAAGTTACGAATTCATCATGTTCGCAATATTCGAATAGTTGTTGTGCGCACGTTCGAGGTTGTTTTTATCATCGATTCGATCGTCGCATGGAAAAACTCTGAACATGAAAGTTGGAGTTTGTCATGGTCCGGTATAAGTCTCGTTCACAAAAAAATTTGTTTCAGACGTCGCAACAAAAGATACGAAGCTTCGAAGTGTTTAAGTTGAAGTTGCCAAAACGCAAGATAGCATATACATTTTTTCCATGGCTACGATAACATTTTATCAAACAGTTGTTGTGCGCATGTTTGAGGCTATTTTTATCATTAATTTGGTCGCCGCACGGAAAAACTCTGAACATGAAAGTTGGAGTTTGTCATGTCCTCTATAAGTTTTGTTTAGAACTTGTTTCAATTCACTCGTCGCAGCGAAAGATATGAAGCGCCGAAGTTGGTGGTTTGAAATTGGAAAATTATTGGATGTCATGGCAAGACTTGCCCAGCCAATCCAAGACTTTCATCGAACAACCACGTGGCAAAGTCCAAACACTTTTTTCTCCGAGATTAAGGCTCAGTTTAAATTGGCAACGGGATACGAAGTTGTTCTATCATATGTCATCTTTCCAATGGCACCGAGTTTGCAGCATTTGATCGAGTATCGAGGGAGTTATAGGTCTGTAAAGTAGTATGCTTGGCAATGCTCAGGAAAATTTTCAAGTATTCAAATCAGTTGTGATGTCATGATTTCAGGGCCATTTTAAGGCACGATACGGGTCTTGAATCGAAAAACTCCAAACACGAAAACTATTCACGGAAATGTATTTTGTGACTTTTATCTTTCGATTTTATATCAAAAATGCGTGTATTCCAAGATATGACACCGTAAAGTGTGTGCATGAGTTTGGGGTGATGGATAATTTTTCTTCATTTGGAAAACTCTTACAGCAAACATGTGATTCTCTCCATATTTTCTGGCTCTCTTTCTTCACTCTTTCTCAGGAATGATAGCAACCATATCGTAACAAACTAACATAATCATTTCCTAACGCCCTCGCTCTCTTTCTATGGGTAACAGAAAAGATTCAGGAATTACGAGAACAGACTCTAACGGAACCACTCACCACCACACTTCTTCTACCCTCTCACAGCCATAACAAACTCTCTTTTTTCTTCCTTTCTTCCTTATTTTCTCTCACCACCACTTCCTTCTTCAACCTCCTTCATCTTTCATTCTTCCATAACCATCATCCATAACAACCTGGCCTTCCACTCTTCACCACCATCACCATCCTCTCCCTTATCTTCAACCAAGAAAAGCAGTAACAGACTCTAACAAACTCTAACACTCTCTTAACCGTGAGAACGTCTTTTATGGCTTCACCTTCTTTTCTCCACCGTTCTGTCACACCATAATTATCATCATTACCATTCTTTCTCAAGAACACTAACCACCTCCGTTCTCACCACAAACTAACAACCACCGTTACAATTCTCGCTATTCTCCAGGCCATAACAAACTTTCTCCCTCCGACCATTCACTCGCCACCTCCAACGCTGTAACATCACAGTAATAAAATTTCACTCCTCTCTCTTTCTCGTTATCCATCAACAACCAGAAATCATAACTCTCTACTCTCGCTTCATTCGTAACAAACGGCATCGATCAGTTATAATAACCACGACAAACTCAGATTTGGAAGATGGAAATCTTTTGATTATTATCCAGAACGATTCGTGAATCAGATTTTGTTCTCCTCGCGTGATTTCTCAAAGATCAAACAAGTTTCCGTGATTTTAGGGTCTAGATTCAAGATAAATAGAGAAAATTGAGTGGAATAGAGGGAACCTCGGAAATTTTGGTTGGAGTTTCGTCAACGGCTGCCGCCGGTCTCGCTGGGGAAGATAAACGGAAAGTCTTTGACTCCGGTGAGTTTTCTTTTCTGTACACGAGCCCTAAGCGTGCCTTCCTTTGGTTGGCTCAAGTGTTTTCTTGCCATAACCAACCGGATTTTGCCACGTGTCATTTTATTTTTATTTCAAAAAATAAAAATCTGATTAATTTGACTTGACCAATTGATGTATATTATAACCACATGAAAAATAACGTGACACGTTATTATAAAATTTGAATAAAAAAAATTAATAATAGTGTGGACAAAAATAGAGAAAAGGGATTAATATAGAATCGGACTGGGCCTTTTACATTTTACTATCTCACACCCTCTGCCTAAGCCCAGTTCTGCGGTTGAAAGCTAGAATTAGTTCAGTTGAAAATTCAGTTTCACACCCCTGGTTTCCTTGTTTCACATATTCAATACATTGTCAATTTAGCTTTCGATTTTGATTCTATCGACTTATGAAAAATACATAAAAAATAGATTCCTAACTTTTAGTCTCTTAGATTATTTTTGATATTTTTTGTGAAATTTTTGTAATTAATTTCCTTTGGTTTTTATTCTGTTTTCGATAACATGTTTAGAAGCGATTCCTCCATGATACCTTGCACGTTTTGATGTGATTTTTTCAATCGTTTCTCGATAATAAAATATGAATAAAAAATTCTCCTGACTTTAGAGATTCTTAGGAATTTTTCCATCTTTTTTGGGAACTTTGTAGTTGTATTTAAATTATTTTTTTTAATTGTTTTCGATAAGATGTTTAAAGGCGATTTTTCCTATAATGCTTCGCATATAGATTCAAATTTTGATCGTTTCTTAATCACGAAAATTCCTAAAAATAATATGATGGTTCTATTAGATATTAGAAGTCTTTAGGTATTTTTATAACATTTGTTTAGATCTTTTTTAGGTTTTTATCCGATTTTTCTTTTGTATGATACAAACATAGGTATTTGTTTGCTAGTTAGGAATCGATTTCTTTGTATATAATGTCTAAAACTTGTTCTAACCTTCAAATAACTTTTAATAAAAAATTTGACATGTTTAGGTAGCTGTTATCTTGATTTAGAAACCATAATTAAGTCATATGATTAGGGTATCATGCTAGTTAACCCCTAGAGCAACGATTGATCGTTTTGACTTAGTTTTGTGCATAAAATTGCTTTAAGCATGATTTTTCTTGTGCATTTTGGTTGATATCATTTAATATAAGTTATCTATTGACTTGTATAATTTTACATCTAATTTAATTCAATGATCGCTTATTTCTCAAGTTTCGGTTATGTTGTATGGTTTAAAAGCATGTTTCTCCTTTGTTGTTTGAATTGACTAATCTTAGGAGTGTAATGCCATGTGTTTCTTAGAAAATTTAGGACATATTTTCCCAAATTAATTGTAGTTAAATGTAGATCTTATCTTAGGTTTGTAAATAGAACTTCAAAGCTAACCTTTAATAGTTCGATTCCTAGGAACTAGTTTGAAAATTGTATAGTTTTTCTATGTTCCTCTTGCATGTCTCCTTTGAAATATTTTCCTCTATTTGTTTAGATGTTTAGGAAATATTTAGAACATGTAGTTGCTGCTGTTCGCGTTAAAAAGTGACGCGCGAGGGAATCGAATCAGAATTCGAATCTCTAGCTCGAAACGATTTACTCTTTTGATTTGTTTTTAAAGATGCCGCGAGCATCAAGCTTTATTATTTCCAAAACAAGAAAAATGAGATGAAAAGGGGGAAGCTGCAATACCCTCAATAGATATGATATGCATTATGACTAGCGTGAACTAGACGCAACGCATTGGCGAGATTCCGGGCAAGGGGGTTTGTTATATAAAGGGAATAGATGTGGCATCCTAAATATATATAGTTATCTATAGCTTTTATATATGAATAGTTTGATAAGTTTGTGTGTTTAATTTGCTATTCTATCTTTGGGAAAGTTTCTCCTTTGGATTTTAAGAAGGGTAGATTATGTGGGATCCTAGGTTTTGTTATTATTGTGCTCGCAAAGATCATTGGGATCTTCTGCATACATATCCCTTAATGGGAATCAGAGCATTTGTAGCTCGGATCTAAAGGGAGCTATGGTTTTGTTTGGTTTGAGAGAGAAAGAAGTATGCTCGCCAAGGATGAGACCTTGTGCCTACGTATTCTCAAAGGGAGGTTGAGAAAGTCAGAGCAATCGTAGTTCCCACTTATGCTAGTGGAAGCAACGGGAGTTATTAAGAAACAAAGACGAATGTCATCTTAATGAAAAATGTATCTAATCTATTTCATCACATACATTTTGAAGGGTTGATTGATTTAATCTTTCATCGTCAGTATTAGGTGTTTCGCTTGAGTGTACAAGCGTTACCACTTACGAGTTAAGAAAGATGTTTGAAAGATGATTGAATCTTTAATTGTAAGCATTACGTGTTTTGCTTGAGTGTACAAGCGTTACCACTTACAGATTAAAATATGTTTTTGTTTAAAAAGAGTGTGATTTGAAAAGTGTTTGATTATATGTGATGTGATAGATGAGATACTTCTTCCATAGAGATGATAAATGTCTAAATCTCGAGGAGAAATTGATTGGATTAGGGGGATGCTTTTAAGAAGCCCGTGGGTCCTTGTATTGTAAGCCCAAGAGGAGGCATTCCGAGGGTCATCGAGGGTACTTGTATTGTAAGCCCAAGAGAAGGCATTTCGAGGGTCATCGAGGGTCCTTGTATGAAGCTCAAGAGGAGGCTATAGGGTATGGCTGGCTTTGGCTTTAAGAGTGGTTTCACCGGGAAACCATCCTCTTAGGATTCAAGAGTGATTTCACCGGGAAATCATACTCTCAGGGTTCTATCCTAGCGCGGGTGATTCTTTGTATTGGAAGCCCAATAGGAGGATGTTAAGAGATTTCCAGGTCTCTTTCTTGTTTGATGCCCAAGAGAAGGCTAAACTCAACGAGGGAGTTCTTTTGAACGAAGCCCAAGAGGAGGCTAACTCAACAGGGGAGTGTTGTCTTATATGAAGCCTACGCGGAGGCTAAACCCAACGTATGAGTTTTCTTATATGAAGCCTAAGAGGAGGCTAACTCAAGTGAATGAGTTATCTTATACGAAGCCTAAGAGGAGGCTAAAGGGGAACCTAGTTGTTAGGCTAATTGTTATATTATAACTGAACAGTTATATAAACAAGTGTGTGATGTGTATTCACAGGAGTTTATGAAGAAAATATATAGACAAGTGTATAAAACGAGCAATTTAAAGCAAGTGTAACTTGAATATATACAAAGTTTGGGACTTACACCTTGCCGCGGCGGGAAAAATTCAATGAAGTCGCCACTATCGTTTATTTATCCTAAGGACGGGGAAACTATAGTAAAACCCTAAAAATATGGATACGACGCTCATCGCGACCAAGTTAAGGGTTCGGGAGTCGGTTAAGCGAGGGGAAGGTGTTAGCACCCCTTACTTCCCTTGTACTCAAGGGGAACCTTCTCTAATTTCAGGGTTAAGGTGTGTTTGTCTAAAGTTTCTTACTCTATTTTCTAAATTATACACAATGGAGAGATATTTGGTTATGGTTAGTAGTTAGTGACTCGTTAAAGCATCGCGCCTTATGCCTATGTATTCACCAAGAGATGAAATCAGAGTCTACGTAGTTCTCATTTGTTTGGTTAGTTTTTTTATAGGATTATGTAAATGCTTTCGAGTTATCCTTGAAACTTGTCTGAGTTTAAAAATTGCATAGTCGTAGACATAGTTCGCGGTTAATTTTGAAAACAAATACAAAATCCCTTTTTTTTTAAATAATATCGTATTTGAATTAAATTAGTAGGAAAATGTTAGGTTTGATTGGTTAGCTAATTTAACTTGAACTAAGGGAACATGCATTTTTTGTTTTTTTTTTTAATATTAAAAAGTAGATTGAAATTTATATAAGAAGAAGTTGTTAGAAAGTTTAAAAAAAATGACTCTTTTGAATTTTATGATGTAATTAAGAAAAGGAACAAGACTAACACATCTAACTTATATCAACGTTTATGCTAAACTAATAAAATTAAAGTTATCCTTAAATTTAATATAAATTAAACGAATTAATCTTAATTAAACTAATCCTAAATTTAATAATATAACTTAACTTTAAATCTAAATTAATCTTAATTAATATAAAACTAAATGATTATGGCAAATATTAAACAACCAAAAAATAAGCTTAAGTAACGTTGCAGGATTTCAATTTCAAATTTGAGAGGCAAGTTATTTTAATATTAAGATGTAAATAATAACATAAAAAAATGATGATGAACAAAACAAAAAAAATAGGTGATGATGAGCAAAAAAGAAATAGGTGATGATGACATAACAGGTGATGGGAGCGATGCATGCTACCACTTTTTATTTTTTACCTTTTTCATTTATTTATTTATTATTAGCACTAATTCAACAACGATACGTGGCATGTTTTCACTAATAAGAGTTACAAGCAATATTTAAGATCTTAAAACAGAAGAAACAAATCTATATCGTTTCTCTCACTCAACAATTTCAAGATCTCTCTTTCAAACCAACAACTACAACAGACACCATAAACCTGTTCATCAAGCCTCTTTCTCTTCTCAAAAAAAAGAAAAATATTCCAAAAAAACATCAATACATAATAAATAATCTATGCACATAAAGAAGGCTTACCGTCGGATACGGCGACCGTTTCACGGCCAGGATGAGCAGCGGACGGAGAACTTGCGCGTCCGGGATGGCACGTAATATTGCTGCAGTTTCGAAACGAAAATCAGATATTGCAGGTGCTACTTGTTGCTCGGCACGGAGGTGTTGCAGTGTCGTCAAAAGAAAGTTGTTTCTCTTTGTATTTTTTTTGGGTTTTCTTTCTCGGTGAATGTTGTTCTTCTTCTTTTTTTTTTCCCTTCTGTCGATACTTTTTGTGGTTTTTATAGTTGAATATTTGATCTCAGAATTGATTGTAATTGAATCATATTGAATGCTGACTGAATTATTCAAGGAAAGATTTTGAAAGCAGATTCGTAACTGCTTTTGAGCTTGGGATTCAAGTTACGTATTTGGTCCAATTTCTTGTAAATTTCAATCCTTGATGTATCAGACAGTCTTGGATGGAAAGATTTTTTTTGTTCAGAAATTAATTGATGAAGATTTCATATAGTTTTGAAGATTTGGGATCAACTTGATGACTTGGCTTTTTTGATGTTATGAGAACCGTGTGATTTACTTTAATTCTAGAAAACAAATACTAATAACTAATGTAAAAAATTAGATACACTGATAACGACAATGAATTATAAATTAATATTTTTCTAACTCCTAAAAATAATGTTAAAACACTAAAAGAAAAAATTTAATATTCTAATAACTTCGTTTTTTTTTTAATTTAAAGTTTAAGAAATGTAAGTTTGAGAACAACACTAAAAATATTAGAAACTAAAATAACTCTATAAAATCTAAATAATAATAATTGAACAAACAAACCTTTTTTAAATAAGAAACTAAAGTTCTAATATTTGACAGAAATTAAAAATATATTTTTTTATACTATTGAAACTTATAATAAAATATCTAACACTATTAGTAATAAATAAAAAGAGAAAAATAAATAAGGTTTAGAAAAAAATAATAATAAAAAGTTAGATAAATGTAACAAAAAATAGAGTCAACGGGATTCGAACTCAGAACATCACAACACATATTGTACTCCTTACACTTGCTCTACTATCCACTAGGCCAATGTACTTATTTGAGATGAAATGACGTTTAGAAATAATGAAGGGTACGATAATTAGCTTTCATGCAACAATTATAATCTTATGTCCTAGTAGCTCAATACAGTGCATGAGTGTGAATGTTATGATGATGCATATGAATGTAAATAAAAAAACCCATTAAAAGAAAAATCGGGAGGGCAAATTTTGGGGTGCAACAGCTGCCCCTATTTAATCGTCTTCAACCTGAAAGTATGAATAGCAACGCTTTCAGACATTCGAGGTGGAAGAAGATTAAATACTAAAAGAACCCAAAAATTTACGCTCTAAATAAAGAAAAAAATGTTAAAACACTAGTAATTGAATTTTCTTAGTATTCTAAAATGATGATAGGAAACAAACTAGGTTGTAATGAGTATAAAGGAATAAACCCAAAAAGGACTAGTAGATACTATACTATATAGATACCAATAGATATCGGATCCAAAAAGGTATACCAGTGGAAACTAGTCTCGGTCAAAAAGACAGTAGATACTGAACTTAACCAATAGATCGTTAGCAAAACACCGGGGACCGAGTAAAAGGTAACGAGTAGATAACTCGACCTAAGAGGACTTGTAGAAACTAGACTCTAGAGATACCAATAGATATTGGATCCAAAAAGGTATACCAGTGGAAACTGGTCTCAATCAAAAGACAGTAGATACTGAACTTAACCATTAGAACGTTAGCGGAACGCTGGGGATCGAGTATGGGTAACGAGTAGCGGACTCGACCTGAGAGGACTAGTAGAAACTAGACTCTAAAGATACCAATAGATATTGGATCCAACAGGGTATACCAGTGGAAATTGGTCTCGATCAAAAACACAGTAGATACTGAACTTAACCATTAGAACGTTAGCGTAACGCTGGGGATCGAGTAAAAGGTAACGAGTAGATACTCGACCTAAGAGTACTATAAACAATGTGCCAGGGCGAAACTGGTAAACAAACAAGGTAACGAGTAGCGGACTCGACCTATTAGGAATTAGTAGATACTAAACCTGAGAGTACTCAACAGGATACCAATAGATATTGGATCCGAAGCAAGGTGACAAGAAAGTACGATAACTTCAAGAGCACCTGCTAGTCTCGACCGAGGAGGACCAGTAGATACTGAATTTAACCTAGGAGTAAAAGAGACAGAGAGACGAGTAGCGAACTTGACTCAAGAAGACTAGTAGATACTAGACTTAAGAAGGATGTGCCAGGACGAAACTGGACTCCAAATAAAGGTAGCGAGTAGAGACTCAGCCTAGGAGTACTAGTAGATACTAGACTCAAAATGAACACCGGGGTAGAACTGGATTCAAAGTGTACACCAATAGATATTGGAATGTTCCAAGAAGGTTAGTAGATACTAAACCCAAGAATTAAGTGGCAGGTAATAATTGAACCTCAAATAAAAAGTAACGAGTAGACACTCGGTCTTTTGAGGGTAACATTTGTGGGGATAAAAAACTGGGACACTAAAGATAAAGTGACCTTTCTAGGGATATAATTCGAAGACTTTAATAACTCCATTGGGGAACACAGAAGCAAAACGGCTTATGTTTCAATGCATGTTTGAATTGTTTTTCTATGGAGTAGTATCCCAAGATGAATGGAAATACTACACATTTGAGGATGCTATGTAATGATGCATGATTTTACCTAGGAGGCATAAAAGGTAGAAAGAACATATGAAGAGATATCTTTGAAAATTTGAAACTCTGTGGGGAGTAACAAACTAAATAACCGATAATCACGGGGTACAAACTCTGATGGAGTTTTGCAAAAGCAAATTTCAACCTCTATTGGAGAAGTTCAAACTCTGAGAGGGAATGCAAATAGAGATTACTTGCGTATCGCCAATGGAGAATCCTTGTCAAGAATTCCAATTAAGAATTTGAATCAGTCAACCTTAAATTCTTTTCTTGGGGAGACTCATAGGGGAGAAGTAAGAACTTTAGTGTTGCCGGGGAAGCTATCCAAGAGTCCCACATAGACACCCTTTTTGATAAAACTTGCGTTAGTGTTGGCGTGTTATACATACGCGAGTGAACGACGGTTCTTGAAAAACAAATCACACCAACGTGCCCTAAGTATATTATGACGACTTTGTCTACCAACCAGACCACACAAACTCTAAAGCAAAAACAGATGTTTCTAATCATGTCACGTAAAGCCTCAGAGTTTTCAAATGCAATGTTTATCAAAAAGATTCGGACATTTTGGCAAACAAAATAGTAAAATTACAAATAAAGAGCAAGTCTTTGAATGAAGAAAACTTTTTATTAATAGAAAATTGGCCCATGACAGGCATTTACATCAGGAAACAATTCCTAAAAGGAGGTAATTGTAAAAAGGCAAAATAAAAAAGGAGTACAAGAATGGCAATGTGAAAATAGATTTCCATCAGATTCCGATTCTGCTATGACTAGCATGACCTTGAAGCTCTCATCACTTTGCTTTCTGAAGAAGATGAATGGATTGATTCCTACCCTTTGAGGAAACCAACTATAGTAGAAGATGAAATTAAATATTTGACGCTAGACATAGTCATTCGCTTTAAATCCCTAACTTTTGCCTGGATTGCCCTTTCGGGTTTTCGATCCACCGGGATACCCCTTTTTGCCTATGCCGCCCTTTCGGGTTTTCAACTTAGCGGGTGTACTTATTTTTTTCTATTTTTATCCCTAATTTTTGCCTGAACCTTTTTATTCATTTTTTTTGGTTCGTCGGGATGTCCCTTTTTTTTTTTAAGCCGTCGACTTAGCGGGTTTTTTTCATGCGAAGTATTTTTTGACTACGTCTGTGTTAGTAGGGAGTGGGAAATCCTCGCCATCCATAGTTGTAAGAATCATGGCTCCTCCAGAGAATACTTTCTTCACAACAAATGGTCCTTCATAAGTTGGGGTCCACTTGCCCCTGGGATCACCTTGAGGAAGAATAATTCTTTTCAAAACAAGGTCACCAGCTTTATAGCTCTGAGGACGCACTCTCTTGTCAAATGCTCTTCTCATCTTCTTTTGGTACACTTGACCATGACAAATAGCTGCTAGTTTCTTTTCGTCGATGAGGTTCAACTGATCCAACCGATTTTGTACCCATTCAACTTCATCAAGCTCAACATCTTTCATAATCCTTAGTGAAGGAATCTCAACTTCCACAGGCAAAACTGCTTCCATTCCATAGACAAGTGAGAACGGGGTTGCCCCAGTTGAGGTACGTATCAAAGTACGATAGCCATGCAAAGCGAAAGGTAACATTTCATGCCAATCTTTATAGGTCACCACCATCTTTTGCACAATCTTCTTGATATTCTTGTTGGCTGCCTCAACAGCTCCATTCATCTTTGGACGATACGGAGAAGAATTGTGATGCTTGATCTTGAAGGTCTCACACAACTCCTTTATCATCTTGTTATTGAGATTAGATCCATTATCAGTGATGATCTTTTCGGGAATCCCATAACGACAAATTATATTATGTTTGATAAAATGAGCAACCACTTGCTTGGTGACATTCGCATAAGATGCAGCTTCGACCCACTTGGTGAAGTAATCAATGGCAACCAGAATAAAACGGTGACCATTGGAAGCAGTCGGCTCAATACGACCAATCATATCAATGCCCCACATTGCAAAGGGCCAGGGAGCTGTCAGGACATTCAAAGGAATGGGAGGCACATGCACTTTGTCCGCATAAACTTGGCATTTGTGACAGATTCTAGCATGGTTATAACAATCAGTTTCCATGGTGGACCAATAATAACCAGCTCTCAAAATCTTTTTAGCCATAGTATGTCCGCTGGAATGAGTTCCAAAGGAACCCTCATGCATCTCTTCAATAATTTTTGCTGCTTCGTTCTTATCCACACATCTGAGCAATATACCATCATGATTCCTTTTGTACAACATACCATTACTGAGGAAAAACTTGGCTGAAAACCTCCTCAAGAACTTCTTATCTGTAACGGATGCATGTTCGGGATACTCTTGAGTCTCAAGATACCTCTTAGTATCATGAAACCATGGATTACCGTCCAATTCTATATAAGTTTCGCAGCAATATGCCGGCTCATCCAACCTCATGATAGTGATTGAGGGTGCTTCATTAGCCCATTTCAATTTAAACATGGATGACAGAGTAGCCAAAGCATCTGCTAGATTGTTTTCTTCTCTTGAGATGTGCTCGAATGTGATTTCTTCAAAGTATGGAATCAACATCCTAACATGCTCTCTGTAAGGAATCAAATTTGGATGACGTGTTTCCCAATCTCCATTGATCTGGCTAATCACGAGGGCTGAATCTCCATAAACTTTCAGAAACTTAATTCGCAAATCAATTGCAGCCTCAATCCCATATATACAAGCTTCATACTCCGCCATATTATTAGTGCAATCAAAACAGATTCTGGCTGTGAAAGGAATATGAAAACCTGTAGGAGAGGTAATGACAGCTCCAACACCATTCCCCATTGCATTCGAGGCACCGTCGAACACGAGTGTCCATCCTGATCCTGGTTCGGGTCCTTCTTCTGGGCCAGGAATATTACAATCTCGGATATACATGATGTCTTCATCTGGGAATTCAAATCTCATTGATTGATAATCATCCACAGGTTGATGAGCAAGATAGTCTGCCAATACACTACCTTTGATGGCTTTCTGTGTAGTATACTGGATATCGTATTCAGTCAAAATCATTTGCCAACGGGCTACTCTTCCTGTGAGAGTTGGCTTCTCGAAGATGTATTTGATGGGATCCATTTTGGATATCAAGTAAGTGGTATGCGTCAACATATACTGCCTTAGGCATTTAGCGGCCCATGCAAGTGCACAACACGTCTTCTCAAGTAAAGAGTACCTCGACTCGCATTCTGTAAACTTCTTGCTCAAGTAATAGATTGCTTGTTCTTTCTTTCCTGTCTCGTCATGTTGGCCAAGTACACAACCCATGGAGTTCTCAAGAACTGTCAGATACATGATTAAAGGTTTTCCCTCAACTGGAGGCACGAGGATCGGAGGTTCCTGTAGATATTCTTTTACCCTATCAAAAGCTTTTTGACAATTTTCATTCCACTTGACTGTCGGATCTTTTCTTAATAATTTGGATATTGGCTCACAAGTGGCTGTAAGATGAGAGATGAATCTAGAAATGTAGTTTAACCTCCCTAGAAAACCACGAACTTCTTTTTCTGTCCTCGGTTCAGGCATTTCTTGTATTGCTTTTACTTTAGCCGGGTCAACCTCGATACCCTTCTCACTTACGATAAAACCCAACAACTTTCCAGATCTCACCCCAAAGGTGCACTTATTAGGATTCAACCTCAATCTGAAATTTCTCAATCTTTCAAACAACTTTTGAAGGTGAACAATGTGCTCTTCTTCTGTATGGGACTTTGCAATCATATCATCTACATATACTTCAATCTCTTTATGTATCATATCATGAAAAAGAGTTACCATAGCACGCTGATATGTTGCCCCTGCATTCTTTAGACCAAAAGGCATCACTTTATAACAGAACGTTCCCCACGGTGTAATAAATGTTGTTTTCTCCATGTCCTCTGGCGCCATTTTTATCTAATTGTAACCAGAGAAACCATCCATGAAGGAAAACACTTTGAACTGTGCAGTATTATCCACCAATACATCAATGTGGGGAAGCGGGAAATCATCTTTGGGGCTTGCCCTGTTCAAGTCCCTGTAGTCAACACACATTCTGACCTTTCCATCTTTCTTAGGTACAGGCACAATGTTTGTAATCCACGGAGGGTAATTGGCAACCTGCAAGAAACCTGCATCTAGTTGTTTTTGAACCTCTTCCTTGATCTTGTTTGACATATCTGGCCGAGTCCTACGAAGCTTCTATTTGACAGGAGGACTATCTTCTTTGAGTGGTAAATGGTGCACAATAATATCTGTATCAAGCCCTGGCATATCCTGTTAAGACCAGGCAAAGACATCGACATATTCTCGCAGCAGCTCTATCAATCTTGTCTTCACACTTTCCTCTAAATCAACCCCTATCTTGACCTCTTTTATCTCATCTTTGGTTCCGAGATTCACAACCTCAATTGTCTCTTGATGCGGCTGGATGACCCTCTCTTCTTGCCTTAATAACCTTGCTAACTCTTCAGGGAGTTCACAATCTTCCTCACCTTCTTCTTCGGCTTGGTAGATCGGATTATCAAAGTCATAACGAGCGATAGCAGAACCGTTATTAATGGAATTCGGGGTGGGTGTGCATCTGCACGAATGATGTTTTTATTATTATTTTTTTTTTGAAAGTGTATTGTTGCACCCCAAAATTCGCCCTCTGAATTTTTGTTAATAAATAATTGGCTAACACTTGATCAATAGGTGCATTGCATACATATCATTCATTCATTAGCCATGGGTTCCTGATTTTCCAATGGTATGAACCTGTACAATTCTGAAGAAGAGGTTTGGTTCCAAATATGAGTATCTGAGGTTCTGTTATTTCGAGCGACATCTCAATACGCAAGATATGTGTGTTCAGAAGCTTCTGATTATCTCGCGAATTGAGGTTTTGGTGTTTTGATCGCCTATCAGGTGGATATTGATTACAGTTTCGAGCTACAGTGTGTGGTGATCGAATATTTGAGCCCAAATTGATTCTACGGTCTTTTGTAAGTGGTGAAGTGTCAGTATACGATTTATCGATCCGCACGATTCATCAGAAAATCAAGAACGGACAGATAAAATGATATTTGAGTGTGTGTATCAAAAAGTCAACAAAAGTTAAAGTTTGACCGGGCGGAATTTCGGGTCAAAATCATGGTCAAAAGTCGACATTTGAGAAAATGCAATCATTTGTTGAGAAAAGTCGGAAGAATCGGGTGAGAATGAGGTTTCTTGCATTCTAAGTAATCTTGGACTTAGAAAAATTTTCTAAGTTTTAAACACTTTGTATTCACGAAGCCACGTTGTCGTATCCGTATCTTGCCTGTCTGTGGTCAAAAGTTTGTGAATTGATAGTCGTTGGAAAGAGCGCATTTCGTACTCCGACTTTGTTCTTGTGAAGATTTTTCCAGAAATGCCCGAATTTCGAGTTATAAAGCTCCGAAGTTTGAAGTTCATAACTTTTGAAGTTTACACTTAGTAAAATTTTAAGTGTTTTTTAATGTGTTCAAGTACTCGACTTCGGAGGTATTTTACACGTGTTTCAAGGCGTCGATTCGAATCGAGTTCAAAATCAAAGTTGTTCATTTAGAGGCAATCTACAACTTTGCTGAAGAAATCGAATACATTCGGGAAACGGATCAGAAATTACAGAGCTCGGAAGTTACGGTTTATCATTTCCTAAATTTCAACACTTCGAAATATTTTGAAGTGTTTGTTTCTGTGCTCAAGCTGACAGTTTTAGGGTCGATTTTATCATAGTTCGTGGCTCCGAATCAAAAAGTATTCAACTGAAAAGTTGTTCATCTCACGGCAAACTATAACTTTGTTGAAGGAGTCGAATTCATTCGGGACTCGAATCGGAAGTTATAAAGCTCGGAAAATAAGAACTCATTATGTTTGTAAGATTTGAGTGGTTGTTGTGCGCCTGTTCAGGGCTGTTTTGTCATTGATTCGATCGCCGCACGAAGAAACTCCGAACATGAAAGTTGGAGTTCTTCATGTCTTCTACAAGTCCCGTTTAGAAACTTTTTCGTTTCGGACGTCGGAGCTGGAAGATACGGAGCGCCGTAGTTTGCATTTTGAAGTTGTTAAAATGCAAGACAGCATACACACTTTTGCCATGGCTACGGAAGCATTTCATCGAACAGTTTTTGTGCACATGTTCGAGGCTATTTTCTCGTTGATTCGATTGCCGCACTGAAAAACTTCGAACATGAAAGTTGGAGTTTGCCGAATACTCTACAAGTTTTGTTTAGAAACTTTTTCGTTTCGGACGTCGAAGCGGAAAATACGGAGCGCCGTAATTGATGATTCGAAGTTGGTAAATTGCTACATGTCATGTACAAAACTTGCCCAGCCAGGCCAAGCATTTCATCGAACAGTCACGATGCAATTTTCAAACACTTTTTATTCGATGATTAAGGCTTCGCTCGGATTTTTGTCGAACTATAAAGTTGTTGTATCACACTCGAGCTTTCCAATGGTGTTGAATTCACGTCATTTGGTCGAGTATCGGAAGAGTTATAGATCCGTAAAGTGGGGTACATGGATTGATGCATTAAACATGACACTTAGAGAAAATCCTCAAACACTCAAACCAGCTTGTGCCGTCATGACTTCGAAGCTGAATACGGCGAGCGTGTGATCATTTTTTCATCGGGCATTCAACATCAATGTTGTTGTACCAAGTGCACTCTTCGAGTCGACACTCTTGTTGTATCAATCGGGCTACTACACATCAAGATGGAAGCATCTAAAGTAGCTAGCATGTGTTGATTTTCTTGAGTAAATCAACGGTTTATGATATGACAGCATGAGTTTTTCCATAACTAGCCATACAGTAACGTTTTCCATTTTTCTTACTGATACAATGCTCATCATTTTTTACACCAGCTCATAAAAGACTTCTTTTCTTTTTTCTAACAGAGTAACAACCATTTTCACTCGGATCTTCTTCGGATTCCGTCATAACCAACTCACTCCACTGTAACCATTCTTTTTCTTTTACTTTCTCTCCACTGTAACCATTCTTTTTCTTTTTACTTTCTCTCCACTGTAACCGTTTTTTTTCTTTTTACTTTTTCTCCACTGTAACCATGATTCTCCTCCAACACTCATCACTCTCATGCTATCATTTTCCTTCTCCCTCCACCATCTCCATAACCGATTCTCTCATCAAGAAGCCACAACAATGCCGTAATTATAACTCTCTCCTTCACGTCATCATAAAGCCATAATCGAAGCCACTTCTCACCACCGCCATTCACGTCCATCGAATACAGTTACGAACCATAACAACAAGCTTCTCTTCTCTCACGCCATAGCCAAAAATTCTTCACCATCTTCATCATTCTATTCTGTCATAACCACCAACCATGCCGTAACAAACTCCGATGGCCATAACAGAACAGAGTTTTCTTCTTCTCTCTCGCACCAAACTTCATCTTCATCTTCGTCACCATTCCCTTGATCGTCCTCCGTTCTCAACAACCTTCATCTTTTTTTTTTCGCCACCAATCTTGCACACTCTCTCATCTTCAACAACCATCAATAAACTTTGTTCTTTCGTTCAACACCGAATACGCCTTCTTCTCGCAACGACTATCAAGAACTGAAGGGCACAGTAGAAGAGCTTCGTCATATCCATCTTCCAACTCAATTTGTGGCAAATAAATCAGAGGTTGCAGCGAGATTCGAGGATTCTTGAAGCTATAGTCATTGTCATCGAAATTACGGAGGCGAGCAAATAGAGCTTTCTGAAGAATTTCTCAGTGCAAGATCTTCAAACAACCTAGAACGGCCATCGTCGACGGCAACGGAATGACGGAAGAGATGACCGGAGGTATGTTTCCGGCGAGTCCTTTCCAGCTTCATCCACGCCCTAGGTGTGTTCGTCAATTACTGGTACATGCTTTTCCCCCATCGCCAATTCCATATTGACACGTGTCTTCATATTTTATTTTTAAAAAAATAAATCAGAATCACTTAAGTTAACTTGACCAATTAATATATGTTACATGATAATAACGTGACATTTGATATAAAAATCTGAACCAAAAAATATAATAATAATGCAATAAAAAAAATATAGAATCTGGACTTAGACAGAAATGGTGATTGGACTTAGTGCAAACCATAGTTCTGGGCCTAGCGTTTTTGCTAGCTTGCACCCCCTGCATTTCTGGGCCCAGCACACTATAAACTGAATTTAGTGCAGATTAGAAATCCTGGATTACACCCCCCTGTCTTCATGTTTCACAATTTTCATGCAATTTCAATTTAACTCCCGATTTCGATTGTTTCGAGTTATAAAAAACATATAAAAATAGTTTATGATATTTTAGGATATTAGAATATTTTTGACATTTTTTTAAATATTTTTGCAATTAATTCTAATTCATTTTTAAATAATACATTTAGATGTTCTTTTTTATATAGTTTGAATTGATTAACTTAGGAGTATAATGCCATATTTCCTTTGAAACTCTAGGATATTTTTATACCATTTAATTATAGTGGAAAGTATACGTTACCTAGTATTGTAAGTAAAATTTCAAATTTATCTTTGATATTCCGATTTCATTGTAAATAACCATTTTTTTGCGTCTTGTGTTTTATTTAAAAGCCGCATTGCTATTTCTGACACTCTGTTTTGTATGCGAGGTACGCGGAGCGTTATACTATTGATTTGGATGTATAAAATCCATGTTTTGATGTTACACACATGCGTGTGTACTCTTTATCTGTCTGCTTGGTTTTCACCATCTTTTGTAGGTTATCTGATTGATTTTGGATGTGTAAAATCCATATCTGTTGCTTGCACACATGTGTGTGCCTTCTGTTGTTTTGTCTGGATTGTAATTTTCTGCAGGTTCATTGGATATACGTCGAATGTGTATAGACACACATTCTTGACCGTGCATATCTACGCACATCCTTTGTCTGTATTATCTGGATAGTTTCTTGCAGGTTTATTGGATATACGTCGAGTGTGTATAGACACACATTCTTGACCGTGCATATCTACGCACATCCTTTATCTGTATTGTCTGGATTATGATCTTGTACAGGTGTATTTGCTTCAGATATGTATGACACACATTCTGATTATGCTTTTTGTGCCTCCGCACATTTCTCACCGGATTTCTTTATTGCGTGCCAGCAGTACTTGGAGTTTTCCAGAGTATTTCTATAGCTTGCGTGCTCTTCGGATTTAATATCCGTTTGGTATTTATTTTACTTTGTTTATCTCATTTCTTTACCGCTTTTCTAGAGAGCATGAGAAGTAGGATTTTACCGCTTTCCTTGCCATGAGAAGTAGGAATAGAGATGTATGAAGGGGCTTCCGTAGTTGGAGCATGTTCAGGAACCCCTCTGGTTTATTTAAAGACCCGTTTAGGGCGATTTTGTTTGCTAATTGTGTTTGGTTTGTTTTAAATCCTCCATCTGCATAGGGAGGTAATTTTAAGTGAGTGTTTACATTTGTGCTTGCATAGGTCAGAGTGGTTAGGACACCCGACGTGGTACCACTAAGCGAAGTCCCGCTTTTTATATTTCCTGTCATCGAGTCATTGATATATGGGCAAGCCGGAAGAAAGGGTCCGCAATCAACCCCCGCACAGTTCTAGTCCGTGTCAGCTCAGCACACGCGAATCGTGTTGCTTCCTTTATCGAGTCAATAATAAAAGTGGCTAGAGTCCTCTATTCTGACTCTCCATGCTTTCCTGGGGTTCGCATTTATTGCAGAACTCACATCATTTGCTCTTCAACAGGAATTGGATGTGTCGGCTCCTGGTTGACTCACGGTATGCTCCTAACTGTCGAGGCTATGGGACTTCCTCCTTTTCCTGCGCTTGTATGCCATTTGTTTGTTTGCATTGCATTGTTTGTGTGCTTCTGTCAAAGCACTTGTTTGCTTCATCCCTTTTGTCGTCTTCGACTCTACTTTAGATAGTGATTCGAGATGGACATAGACTTAGGTTTTAAACCTTTTCCATCCTCTTTTTGTCATCTTCGACTCTACTTTAGCTAGCGATTCGAGATAGACATAGATATAGGTTGTAAACCTTTGCCATGTTCCTTTAAGATTCTCTCGACTCTATCTTAGGTAGTGATTCGAGTTAGACCTTAGGACGTAATCCATGCATGATGACATTAGGGATAACATTAGATAGTTTCCCTTGTTTGTTTTACAGTTTCTTTTGCATCCATGCATATAATAAAACTAAAAATTGTTTTCTTTTTCTTTTGCAAATAAAAACACTTAATAATGGTTCAAACTCCTTTTTCAAAGGTAAAAACAACCAACCAATGCAAACCTTTTGCCTACGGGTTTTATTTATTGTGTTTTAAATTATTTTTCATAATTAAAAAACACATAACCCATCAAAACATGTGAGCCGAACTACGGCGCTCTGACTTTCCCATTGCACGCGGGAATACGTAGGCATCTTGTCACGGGGCTCGATCGAGCGAACTTTGTAAATACTTCCTTCTTTTCCCCGTGTTTTCTTTATTTTCCTTTCTTTCACATGCATTCTCTTCAGCATACAGTTATAGCAATTAAGCAGTAAATAGATTTGAACACACCCATTAGACAGAAAATAGAAGTGGATACCGTAGAGTACTACGGACGTGTGAGGTGCTAATACATTCCCTTCGCGTAATAGATTCCCTTACCCTATCTCTCGGTCGCAAGACCGTGCCTTATCCCTTTTAGGTTTTCGCGATGCGTTCACCTTTCTCCTTTTGCGAGATAAAAAACATTCGATGGCGACTTCATTGATATAGTTATCGGATGATGTTCAGCCGGTTGTTTCATGTATGAAAAAAGAAAATATTGCCATTTAAGAAATTAAACATAAAAAGGAAGGATAAGGAACAAAATATTTGAATGCAAAACGTCCTTTGTTTAATGATAAACTTTGAAAGTGAAAACATGGTGGCCCTACAAAATGATCCACTACGCCTTGGGCAGAGCGCGGGAATTATTGAATGATAAAAAGAAACAAACAGAAAATTACTCTTGAGCAAATGTGACTTGGATGGCATCTTCAGAAATCCAATTGTTGAGCTCTACACCTGGGGCACTTGGCTGAATCCAGTTGTCAATATCATAATCACCATATTCGTCACCAACAGCATTGGCTTGACAATCTCTAATGACACCAGCACTTGAAAACTCCACAGGAGTGGATAACTTTGGAGCTCTGGGAGCTATCCCTTGTTCACCAGGACTGAAACCCAAACCAAACTTGTTGAATTTTGGAGTAAGATCCAACACACGACCCCAACCTTCGGGGTGACCAGCCTCAACCACAGCTCTTGCATCTTTTAAGGACGACATGGCAGTATTAGGTTTCTTTCTCTCCTCGGAGTGAGGAGTCTTGATCATTTGTACAGTTTCAAAAGCTTGGAAAGGAGTCTCGTGCACTTCTCCTTCAATCTCAACGTATCGAAAAGAAGTCAAATGACTCACTACATACTCTTCCTCGCCACAAACAGTTATTGTCTTGCCATCAATGGGGAATTTTATCTTCTGATGAAGAGTGGAAGTTACTGCCCCTGCCTTATGTATCCAGGGACGTCCCAACAAACAACAATATGTCGGCTGTATATCCATCACAAAGAATGTAGCATAGAAAATCTGGGGTCCAATTTTAATTGGCAGGTCTATTTCACCAAAAACCGACCTTCGGGATCCATCAAAAGCTTTGACTATCAAGTCACTTGGGCGCAACTCAACACCTGAATAATCAATCTTCATCAATGCAGACTTTGGCAATACATTTAGAGATGACCTAGTGTCCACCAGCACTCGGGAAAGAGTAGCTCCTTTATATTTCATGGAAATGTGTAACGCCTTGTTGTGGTTTCGTCCTTCAGGAGGAAGATCAAAGTCCATAAAACCCAAACCATTACCTGCAGATATATTAGCAACCACTATTTCGAACTGATTGACGGATATCTCTTGTGGCACGAAATAATTCTTCAATAACTTCATCAAGGCATTCCTGTGAGTCTCAGAATATATCAGCAGAGATAAGATAGACATCTTAGATGGTGTCTGACTTACCTGGTCCACTATATTATAATCGCTCTTTCTAATAATCCTCATCAACTCTTCAACTTCATCGGGAGATGAAGAATCCCCAGGAACAACATTCTGCTTAGGCATACCAATCTGCACAGGCGTTGGATTTCCGACCATCACTTGTTTACCTTTATCTTTCGTCAAGGCACTATCTTGAGCATTCTGTGGCGAGAAAACTCTACCACTTCTTGTCATTCTGCTAATACCAGCAAATTTATCAACATTCAAACTATCATGCACAGATAGTTTCTCTCCAGGAGATTCTTCTTGTCTCTTTACACCATGATAATAAACATCTGCACCATAATGCCATGGCACAGCTTTTTCACCGGTGTAAGGGATAGGACCTGGCAAGGTAATTGTCAGCGGAACTGGTCTAGCAGGTGCTGGAATATTGACTGGAGTATAAGGGATGGAAATTACAGCAGCATCTTCTTCCACAACTTTCTTGTCTCTAATAATTCTGTCAAACTGCAATTCACCGTCATTGATCAATTTCTGAATTCTTTTTTTCAAATCATCACAACCTTCTGACTGATCTTTGCAACTCTGACAATCTGGCTCACAACCGGGATAAACATCTCTTTTAATCAAATACTCTTTGACAAATGGCAACGGAGTGGTTACCAAATTCACGTCCATGATCAGGTTCAACACTTCACCATCATCAATGGCATTGGCAGTTGGTCATGTATGAGTAGGCATCGGATTCTGAATAACATTCGGTCCCTTGTTAGGAGTAAACTCAATAGCTTTAGAGTCCAATAAATCTTGCACTTTACACTTCAAAGCCCAACAATTCTCCACATCATGGCCTACACCACCTGAATGGAATTCGCAACGGGCGTTAGCGTCATAGTTGGTAGGAAGTCTCTCGGGAGGAGTTGGCATATTCCTCAGATTAACCAAATTGAGCTGCAGCAAATGTTGCAGTACTTGAGAATAAGTCACAGGAATTGGGTCAAACCTTCTAGGTTTTCTCTGTTGGTTATGATTTTGGCGCGGAGCATTTTGTTGTCTCTGATATGGAAGATGTTGTTGTTGAGGTGCATTAACTGGTATGCTCACAGCATTCACTTGTTGTGGATTTCTCCTTTGGCCCATCTGTGAGTAAATAGCACTAGTTTCTCCCTCCTTCTTTTTGGGATACCCCATGAATGGTTTCTTACCACTTCCACTTGCAGAATTACCACTGTTAACATACTGTATTTTACCCATCTTTAAACCACTCTCTATGCGTTCACCATACATAACCATCTCAGCAAAACTGGCAGAGGTACTGCAAGCCAGATAGTAATGACCGGAAAGGGTATTGGTAAACATATCGATCATTTCTCGTTCCACCATAGGTGGTTGAACCCTTGCAGCAAGTTCACGCCACCTCTGAGCGTACTCCTTAAAAGTTTCATTAGATCCTTGAGTCAAACTCTGAAGTTGAGTTCTATTCGGCGCCATGTCAATGTTAAACTGATAATGCTTGACAAAGGCATAAACTAAATCTCTCCAACTTCGGACGTAGGTTCGTTCCAACTGCATATACCATTCCAAAGATGCCCCAGATAGGCTATCTTGGAAGAAGTGCATCAACACCCTTCCATCTTCAGAATGCACAGACATCTTCCGATAGTAAGCCCTCACATGAGTTTTCGGACAAGTGGTACCAGTGTACTTATCAAAAGTGGGAACTTTGAATTTTGGTGGGACTCTTACGCCAGGCACCAACCCCAAGTCAGTAATATCCATTCCCAAAACTTCTTTCCCTTCCACAGCTTTTAACCTTTCTTCAAGCATGCGATATTTCCTATCTTCAGTAGGGAAACCCAAATCTGTGTTGTGCATAGAGTACTGATCCTCATTATTATCCAAATCATAATCTGGATTTTTTATGATATTCTGATTCCCCATTATTTCTCCAACAATGAGATGAGGTCCAGGTGGTGGTGGAAAATTCCCCTGATTACCATGCAGACCCTGGTTTCCAGTGACATTTTGGTAACCATTAGCATGTTGATCATTCACATTCTGATCGTTGACATGTTGACCATTGATGTTCAAAGCAGCGTAGGGACGAGGCTGACCCACAAAAATATCTTCAAATAGGATTCCATTCTCAACTCGAGGTTGTTCAACAAGAGCCCTCAATTCTTCCTGATTACGAGTCATGTTGGTGATGACCTCCATGAACTGTGTCATTTGATTAGCCATCTGAGTCCTCATATCAGTTATCTCAGCTTGAATTTGCTCCATTTGGTGGCGTTGATTGCTTCTTGTTGTGTAACGGTGAAAAGTTGGATTGGCAATTCTGCGAATGGTAGTGATCAGCGACCTTCGTCCAATGACTCTGATATGATATGAAACAAAAATAAGATTTTTGTTTTATGAATGAGATGCAGGTATATGTATGTATGAGTATGATTATGCATGTGTATGCGAAAATATTTTTCTTTTGCTTTATTTCGAGGGAATTTCGATTTGTTTTTATTGTGAGCATTAAGATAAAAGACAAAAACCGTAAAGGCAATACTTGATATAAAAGAGAAACAAACTTTATTTATTGAATAATTTTAAGGAAGAACAAAACAAGAGAACCATGTCTTTAACGAAAATACAAATACTGAAAACTTAAAAAAAAAAACAAGAAAACAAAATTCGACCTAAAACATCATCTTAACGAAGCCTATTCATCCTAGCCCTAAATTCATCCACCATTCTTCTACAAAGCTTAAGGAAATCTTCAGTTTCTTGCGGAGGGCTAAAGATATTAGCCATGGTTTCTGCATCTTTCAAGCTTCTAGGTATATCTTCCATTAGTTGATTTGCGAGCCAGACTAGTCTTAAGTAATCCCCCTTGTATTCTATGTAATCTCTATAAATGGCCTCGTTGCCATCAGCTATGTTGGTCATTTCTTGACATTTTTCTTCCCAATAGGTTCTGGCGTACGTCGTCTCTTCATAGGCCTGCTGTAGGAGATCAAAGCTTTCTTTGAGTGCCATCATTTTTTCAGGAACCACCTCCTATTCAGATGGGTGTTTTGCAAGGAGTTGTTCAATCTCATGTCTCTTACACTGTTCATTTAACTCTTGATCTTTGATTTCCTTGAGAGGTGTGACTAGACTTTGAACTTGTGCTTCAAGATTTTGATTCTGTAAGTCTAGTTCTTTCTTTATTTCTCTCTGAGAACTTGAGGAGTTGAGCCAAGCTTGTTCTAACTTGAAATTTTGGCGACGTACACTGTCTAGCTCTTGTTTGTGTTGTCTAAGAATTGAGTTCACAGCTTTAAGATCCTCATATGCTCGTTTCTTCTTGTCTTCTTCCACCCTAGTAGCTTCTTCACTCTTCTCGAGTTGTTCCACAGCTAGGTCAAAGTCCTTCTTTAGTCGATTTTTCTCATTAGAAACCTGATTGTATTTTTCCTCAAACTCTTCTTGTCCTTCCTTGAGTTGACGGATAGTAGCATGGAGTGTATCTATTTCTTCCATAGAGATTGGTCTTGGTTCGGGTGCTATTGGTACGACCGGGTGAAAAAATGGGAGCTTCACCTCTCTAACTCTTTCTTGCATCCATTGGGCGTAAGGTATCAAAACCTCATCTCTTGGCCTTTTCAAACGACTTCTTGCTAGATTAATATTTTTCCAAGCATGAATAAACCTTAGGAGATGAGGGTTACCCATGGTTACACCTTGCAAGATAAAGCCCTCCAACATTTTGTCGTTAGGCTTATATGGTAGAGGATAACCAAGTTGTCTCATAGCCAAAGTCGGGTTGTAGCTTATACATCCTTTCGAACCTATGAGAGGCACGTTCGGGAAGTTACCACAACTTATAATCATATCTTCACGGCGGAGGATTTGAGGGTACCATATGATAGATGCATCGGAGAGTGCGACCAAATATCGAGCACATTTGTGTTTATCCATAGTTTCAACAGCACACATATCCTTGGATATGTGAGAGACAAACCACTTGTAAAGTAAAGGTGCACAACATAGTAACATTCCAACATTCTTAGCATGACTTTGATGAAGGGTATAGTAAACGTCAGCAACAAGAGTAGGCACATAATCCTCATTTCCAACTTTCACAGCCAAGAACACATTCAATGTTGTCTGATCAACAAAGTCTTCTTCGCTAGGGAACAAGATCAAACCGAAGACTAGAAGGACCATGATAGTGTTTAAGGAGTCCCACTTCTTGGAGGTTTCGAAGTCCCTGGCTTGTTTTTCAAGGAAACCTCTAGGAAACCCCCGAAGGTCCCCTCGAGTCCTTAAATTGGCCTCCAAGTCAGAAGCACACATGTCAAGATGGATTACCATGTCTTTTAATGTAGGAATATACCCTAGCTGTCTATAAGGACCATTGGTAGGCTTATGAGACTTCATGATTTTGCTGAATTCTTCAATGGTGGGGACTAGCTGAAAGTCTTGAAATTGAAAGCACCTTAGAGTAGGATCATAGAATTGTGCCAGAGCTTTTATAGCCTCTTTTTGCATCGGAACACTCAAGAGATCAAGGATTTTGCCATATTTGTAGGTGATGGAGTTTCTTTGGTGATCGGTCAACTTTTTGAAGTAGGTTTTTACATTTCCCATATCAGGCACTCTCACATTAAATTGCATGGTTTTCCTCTTGTTTGTTTCCATTTTCTACCTCTTTTTTAGCTTAGCAATAATCAATCTTAATCAAAATTCCCTGAAATCAATGAATGCAAAAAAGAATTTAATGACATGATGAATGTATGTTTAAGGATAATTAGGTCAGATGATATAAGGCATAATTAAAGGAGTCTCTTACAAGAGGCTGGTTCTAAGTTCTTGCTACCCAATCCCTATTATATGTAGGTTCTAGAGTTTTTTGGACCTAGGAGAGACCTTAGTACCAACCCTCGAGATGTGCATCTCACGGATTAATCATGTAAGGTCATCTAAAGTGAAACTGGTTCTAAAATGAGACTCAGGGTTGTAGATCCGATCCAAATCGTCAACACAATGAGGGGTGAGCCCTACCATGAAGACAACATTGAACAGACCTACCCTGAGTGCAGCCCTCGTACCCCTGAGAGATGTGACATCTCACCGGCTAGTACAATGGGTGTACGTTCTAACTTATAATTTTTTCAAGCTTTGGGTTTTAGCTTCAATCGAGAATCGAACTCCCAACCCAATAATATAATATTTATAAACGAAGAAAAACAAATAGTTAAGTAAATAGATAAGAGTAAAAACAAATAAAATAAAAAGTAATAAATAAAACAAACATGACAACAAAAGAAAACACACACCCTAAAACTAAAGAATAGGTTTGACTCAACTTAGCTCTCTCCCCAGTGAAGTCGCCAGCTGTCGCGGCGGGAAAAATTCAATGAAGTCGCCACTATCGTTTATTTATCCTAAGGACGGGGAAACTATAGTAAAACCCTAAAAATATGGATACGACGCTCATCGCGACCAAGTTAAGGGTTCGGGAGTCGGTTAAGCGAGGGGAAGGTGTTAGCACCCCTTACTTCCCTTGTACTCAAGGGGAACCTTCTCTAATTTCAGGGTTAAGGTGTGTTTGTCTAAATTTTCTTACTCTATTTTCTAAATTATACACAATGGAGAGATATTTGGTTATGGTTAGTAGTTAGTGACTCGTTAAAGCATCGCGCCTTATGCCTATGTATTCACCAAGAGATGAAATCAGAGTCTACGTAGTTCTCATTTGTTTGGTTAGTTTTTTTATAGGATTATGTAAATGCTTTCGAGTTATCCTTGAAACTTGTCTGAGTTTAAAAATTGCATAGTCGTAGACATAGTTCGCGGTTAATTTTGAAAACAAATACAAAATCCCTTTTTTTTAAATAATATCGTATTTGAATTAAATTAGTAGGAAAATGTTAGGTTTGATTGGTTAGCTAATTTAACTTGAACTAAGGGAACATGCATTTTTTGTTTTTTTTTTTTAATATTAAAAAGTAGATTGAAATTTATATAAGAAGAAGTTGTTAGAAAGTTAAAAAAAATGACTCTTTTGGATTATATGATGTAATTAAGAAAAGGAACAAGACTAACACATCTAACTTATATCAACGTTTATGCTAAACTAATAAAATTAAAGTTATCCTTAAATTTAATATAAATTAAACGAATTAATCTTAATTAAACTAATCCTAAATTTAATAATATAACTTAACTTTAAATCTAAATTAATCTTAATTAATATAAAACTAAATGATTATGGCAAATATTAAACAACCAAAAAATAAGCTTAAGTAACGTTGCAGGATTTCAATTTCAAATTTGAGAGGCAAGTTATTTTAATATTAAGATGTAAATAATAATATATAAAAAATGATGATGAACAAAACAAAAAAAATAGGTGATGATGAGCAAAAAAGAAATAGGTGATGATGACATAACAGGTGATGGGAGCGATGCATGCTACCACTTTTTATTTTTTATCTTTTTCATTTATTTATTTATTATTAGCACTAATTCAACAACGATACGTGGCATGTTTTCACTAATAAGAGTTACAAGCAATATTTAAGATCTTAAAACAGAAGAAACAAATCTATATCGTTTCTCTCACTCAACAATTTCAAGATCTCTCTTTCAAGCCAACAACTACAACAGACACCATAAACCTGTTCATCAAGCCTCTTTCTCTTCTCAAAAAAAAGAAAAATATTCCAAAAAAACATCAATACATAATAAATAATCTATGCACATAAAGAAGGCTTACCGTCGGATACGGCGACCGTTTCACGGCCAGGATGAGCAGCGGACGGAGAACTTGCGCGTCCGGGATGGCACGTAATATTGCTGCAGTTTCGAAACGAAAATCAGATATTGCAGGTGCTGCTTGTTGCTCGGCACGGAGGTGTTGCAGTGTCGTCAAAAGAAAGCTGTTTCTCTTTGTATATTTTTTTTGGGTTTTCTTTCTCAGTGAATGTTGTTCTTCTTCTTTTTTCTGTCCCTTCTGTCGATACTTTTTGTGGTTTTTATAGTTGAATATTTGATCTCAGAATTGATTGTAATTGAATCATATTGAATGCTGACTAAATTATTCAAGGAAAGATTTTGAAAGCAGATTCGTAACTGCTTTTGAGCTTGGGATTCAAGTTACGTATTTGGTCCAATTTCTTGTAAATTTCAATCCTTAATGTATCAGACAGTCTTGGATTGAAAGATTTTTTTTGTTGAGAAATTAATTGATGAAGATTTCGTATAGTTTTGAAGATTTGGGATCAACTTGATGACTTGGCTTTTTTGATGTTATGAGAACCGTGTGATTTACTTTAATTCTAGAAAACAAATACTAATAACTAATGTAAAAAATTAGATACACTGATAACGATAATGAATTATAAATTAATATTTTTCTAACTCCTAAAAATAATGTTAAAACACTAAAAGCAAAAATTTAATATTCTAATAACTTCGTTTTTTTTTTAATTTAAAGTTTAAGAAATGTAAGTTTGAGAACAACACTAAAAATATTAGAAACTAAAATAACTCTATAAAATCTAAATAATAATAATTGAACAAACAAACCTTTTTTAAATAAGAAACTAAAGTTCTAATATTTAACAAAAATTAAAAATATATTTTTTTATACTATTGAAACTTATAATGAAATATCTAACACTATTAGTAATAAATAAAAAGAGAAAAATAAATAAGGTTTAGAAAAAAAATAATAATAAAAAGTTAGATAAATGTAACAAAAAATAGAGTCAACGGGATTCGAACTCAGAACATCACAACACATATTGTACTCCTTACACTTGCTCTACTATCCACTAGCCCAATGTACTTATTTGAGATGAAATGACGTTTAGAAATAATGAAGGGTACGATAATTGGCTTTAATGCAACAATTATAATCTTATGTCCTAGTAGCTCAATACAGTGCATGAGTGTGAATGTTATGATGATGCATATGAATGTAAATAAAAAACCCATTAAAAGAAAAATCGGGAGGGCAAATTTTGGGGTGCAACACACCTTACGGGAGGCCCATTGGTTTTAAGAGCAGTTTCACCAGGAATAATGCTTCTCTTAATACCAATGGAATCGGTGTATAAACAAGCGAATGAAAACAAACGAAAGAAGTTTGTTTATGCTTGAATATTTACAAAGATGTTTTAGTGTGTACAAGGAAATGAATATGTACACGAAGGGGTTGTTATGTACAAGGAAGTGAATATGTACATAGGAGGGTTGTTATGTACAAGGAAGTGAATATGTAGATAGGAGGGTTGGGACTTACACCGTGATGGAGACCCATGATCAATTAAGAAATTCAAGGAGAAACCTGGTTTGGTTTATCTTTAAATCTAATTGATCATCGAAAAAGGTGTGTAAGTTTATTGAAAGGTTTTTTGAAAAGGTTTTGAAAATGTTTTTGAAAAGTGAAGGATATTCACAAGAAGTTTTGAAAAAGATTTAAGTTTGAAATTTGGAAAGAAAACATTTTTGAAAAGTATTAAAATACTTAAAATGTCTCATTTTTTTTAAATTAATAAAAATATAATCAAAAAGAAAATATTTTTGGTTTTTTTGACATAATCATAAAATAGGCATATTAAATGACAAGTGTGAAAAAAATCATCTCAAAATGAGAAGTTTTGAATGGTTTTTGAAAATGTTGAAGTTTGCTAGAAACTTGAGAAATTTAGTGATAAAAAGAGTTTTTGGTCCTAAGGAGGTTTGAACCTTGGAATTTTGGTTTAGAAGTAAAGAATTTTTCCACTGAGCCATTTGCTTGACTTATCATTTAATTACCTTGCTTAGAAGGAGTTTTTTTGAAAAAAAGAAGTTTTGAAAATGTTCAGAAGTTGGGCTTCTGAAGGGGTCAGAAGTGGGCTACTTCTGGAAGGATCAGAAGCTAGCTTGCTTCTGGGGCGTGAGAAGGCTTAGAAGCTTGGCTACTTCTGGGGCGCTTTGTGTAACGCCCGTTTTTATTTAATATTATAATATATTAATATTCTGAATTACCGTTTGACGATTGTTTTGGCGACGAAAATAATTATATTAATTAATATATCTATTAATTTATCCGGCGACGTCTGCTCGGTCCGTAAAATATTATTCGGATCCGATATTTTAATTCCCCGGAATTATTTTAATTGATTAAATTAATTATATTAATGATATAATTAGAAAGGGTGTGGAAGCATTTTGTTAGAATTGGGTTTTTCACCCTTGGTTTACTAGTAAGGAAAATACCATTATAAGAATCATTTTCTCCTCATTTTCCTTCCATTCCAAAATACCAAAACCAAACATGAGAATTTGGAAGCTAGTAAGAAAACAAGTTATAAAACCATTTTCTTCTCCTTTTCCTTCCATTGTGAACACAAAACCAAAAATAGAAACTAGAGAGGAAAAGAAGGGTTTTGGGAGAAGAAGAACAAGAGGAGAAGATGAGGAGATCTTGAGCAAGAGAGGAAGCTTGAGGTTGAACTTTGGAGCATCACCATGAATCATCCAAGCTAGAGGTAAGGGGTTTGATTTCTCTATCTCATATGATTAGGTTTTGATAGTTGTATTTTGAATTGGGAAAAATTGATAATGGAGTTATAGGGTTTGGTGGATTGTTGATGGAAATAGATTAGAAGGGTTGAATTTGACATAGAGATTATGGGTGTTGTTTTAGTGTTGTAGGGTTGGGTTTATAAAACAAAATTGGAAATGAAAATAGGAATAATTGGAAATGAAAATAGGAAGAAATGGAAATGAAAATAGAAAAAGAAATAGAAATGAAAAAAAAAACTAACAGTAAAATAAGAAAAACAAAGAAAATATGAAAATTATATGTTACAAAAAAAATGCAGGGCAATGAAATTTGGATGGATGGCAAGGGATAGTGGGACGACGTCCCCTTTTGTGAAGAAGAAAACGGCAATGGTTTTTGCTTGCTGTAACTTGATTTTCTATTTTATGTGAAATGAAATTTCCTGCATAATTTCATATATGTTTCTGTTTCTTTTGAAAACTCCAAATCCTATTAGTAATATTTGGTAACCATAAAATATAATTAGGGGATAAGATAGCCGATTAAATTTAGAACCCGATTATGTTCCGATTTTCCGATTTTGGTAAATTCGACGACGGAGTAAGTTGCTCCGAATTCAACGAAAATTGACGTGCTAGCTAAATTCGACGTGTAGAACGTAGTGGTGAGGTTAGTTTTTGGAAATTACGAGTTTTTACGAGACGACCCGAAATAGGCCAATTTACGGTAAATTGAACCGGATTGTATTTTAGTGGATTTAAGGCACGTATGGACAATCCGATTTCGACGTAGACGATTATGATTAATGCCGGTTATTAGGAATTACTTTCGCGACAATTATTGACGTTTTGACTATTTTTCCATTTTCGGAATTTAGTGAATTAATTGATAACGATGCGGTGTTAATAAACGTAAGTTTTGCGACGGTGTATTCATTAAAGAATACTTGTTGATATGCAATGTGATGATTAAATTGAAGTTGTTAATAAATGCTTCCGATTTGTGAATGCATGACTTTTGATGAATTTATTAGTGATGTTTGCATAATGCAATTACGATGCAATGATATAATTATTATGTTTTGGATAAATTCTGGCGATGTGGGCTTTATGCCATTTTGGATGAGTGATGATGTTGTTTTTATGTTGTGTTGTTTTATTGTCGAATCACATACATTTCATAAGCGAAGAGGGCTTTTATGCCAAGCGATGATGGCTTTTAAGCCGAGCGAAGATCGGCTTTATGCCAAGTGTCCCTAATTATGGACAAAGCGATGGGTACCACATGCATAACATAGTCGTGTCTCATGGAGTCGGTTATGTTTATGTTTGAGTTGTTTGGCGTTGGGTTTTGTTGATTGATGGATGATATTGGATTGCGATGATATATTTTGTGATGATGTTGTGATGATGGGCTTTATGCCAAAAGCGAAGATGGGCTTTATGCCAAAAGCGAAGATGGGCTTTAGCCAATTTGTGATGATTTGTTATATCGTTTACATTACTAGCATTATTTAATGTTGTTGGTTGATGTTGTTGTTTAAGACTACCGTGTTAATTAGTGATGTATTAGTTTGTGACGATTTCGTGGTGACGGAGGGTTATGTGTTGTTGCGACGTTTTATGCCGATGAGGCTATGGTGATAAGGTGTAGATTATACACATTAGGATGACGAGTAAAGTAAGTGATTTTTGATCATGTGTTGGAATTACAATTATTAATCTATACCCTTTATAATTCCGAAACTATATATATATATATATATATATATATATATATATATATATAAATTTTATCATGCCTTTAATTATATGTTTTGGAGTATCTCACCCTTTACTTGTTTTGCTACCTATATATTGGTAACGCAGGTTATGAAGATGGAGTCTATAGTCGTTAGTCGAGTCGGTGTCGCCCGATACGTAGCACTCGGGAAATACTTATGTCGCCTTGTTGTTGTTGTTTTGTTATCATTCCTTTTGTGAATAAGAACCATAATTCATAAAAATATGATTTTGATGAGGAAGTTTAATAAAGGAGATTGTTTTGATTTCTATGAACCAATTTATGTTTCCCTGCGATGTTATGTATCTGAAATTAATACTTTAAAGAAAACTGTTTTAAAGTGAGTTGTTTTGTTGGTGTAACGCCTCAGTATTTAATTTATGAAATTTTAAAATTACTCTGATTTTTGTATATAAAACTTTGGGTAGAATTGGGGTGTTATAATAGTGGTATCAGAGCAGGTCGGTCTGTCGACCAAGTTATTAGTGTGTTTAACCCTGTTGTATGTGACATGTGTGAAACATCGTGCTTGTTTGTTTCAAATTGTTTGTCTGCAGAGATGAGTTTGAAACAAGTGGGGGAGAAGTTTTACTTCTTGGTGGCGCTTGTGGTTTAGGATGGAGCCTCAAGTAGTGTTACGCTTCGGTAACTTGAAGTGTAAGTTGAAGACGCTGTTGTAGTTGGTAGAGATGTTTTATGTCACCATCATGATTGTCGACTGTCTATTGACAAATTGAGGGACTGATCATCCTTAATCTCTTGTTGATAGTAGTCGGGAATTATGTTGGTTGGGATAGACTTGTCTTGCCAACTTAATAGTGTATGAAGCGGATGTGTGGCACAAGGTGGTGCATGGTTACTCGAGTTGTAGGCAAATTTGGATTTCGGAGAGAAGCAAGATTTTGGCAATTGAGCTCCTTGTTGTGATTCTTCTGAGGTGTATTGTGAAGATGTGAGTGAATTACCGCAGTAGTACGAAGTGAAGTTTAGATGGATTTAGTTTCTGAAACTAGTTGTGATTCGAAGTGTCCTTAAGTGACGTTTGCTTCTAGATTAGAGTTAAAGAGTCAACTTGAGGATTGGTTTGAGCAGAGTTGTTTATTCGAGCGGGTCACCGTGGAGTGCTACCGTTGTGTTGTTCGAGAAGAGCAAAGGTTGCCTGAGTTAGTGTGTTGTTTACAGTCAAGGAGCGAGGTGGATACTGAGGGCGAGTGTCTGCTTCCGAGGATTGATATTTGGATGAATCAGTCAATTGGAGTTTATGTGTTTAGCGAGATCGATGTGAAGTCTGACAGCCTGCGGGTTAGTGTGAGAACTGAAGATGTTTAGACAATGCTTTTCAAGATGGTATTTGGTCATGGCGAGTAATTGTTGATGTCATTAGTGTGACTAATGCGTCAAGTATGATTTTGGGATGTTCGGACAGTACTCTCATGAGTAGCTGTAAGAGTTATTTCGTGTTCATGGATATTAATTGGTTCACATCAAGTTAAGGAATTGTAGCAAGCATTCGAGCTTTGCGTTATCAGTAGTGAAGTTTGATCAGTGCGTGGCGAGTATTCAAAAGAGAGAATTTTGAACTGTTGGACGTGAGTGCTTTAAGTAAGTGACTTAGACGGTGATATTTTGGGACGGTTCTGCGAAGATTTATTTTGTATCTTGTAGAAGACTTCAAGGAGTTATTTCAGAGATTAGAAGTTCCTTTATTCTGGATGGTTAACTTTGTGAGTTTGACGGAAGATCCTTTTTATAAGTTGGTTTTGATCGTGAGTACTTTGACTTGAGATGGTTGAGTCGCTAATTGGACTTCGCGATGGTAAGCGAATTTGTTTGAGCCATTGGAAAGTTTAGCGAATGCTTTGATTTTGGTTTTGTTTAGTACTGAAGAACCTTGTGCGGCGTATTGTGATATTCCATTTTGGACTTAAGATGTATTTCCACATAGAGTTGGAAAAGTGTATTACTACCTTGGAACGATTTGAATTTCATAAGGAAAATTGTTGGACTTGTGAGTTAGAGGTTGATGCTGTTGTGATCATTTGAAATCTTATGGTACAGATGTTGACGACGAGGAGAATGTTCTATTGTGACTGAAGTCGGCCGCGATGGTTTTCGTGTTGGGTTCCATAAAGTTTATGTTATGGTTCTAAGTCCAACCTATTTTATAATTCCAGGAGTATGAAATGGCGTTGATGAGTAGAGTTCTTGAGAGAGTGTTTTGGTTTGAATTACCACTTTAAAAGATGGAAAGTGATGAAAGGTGTTTCGAGTAAGATACTGAGTATTGATTGTTGCGACGGTGCAAGGATGGAGATTACTTAATGCAATTTTGGGAATTGAATTGTTAAAGGGGACGACTTCGTTGAAGTCAAGTGTATACGTCGAAGATTCACAAGTGAGATATTTGGACAGTATTTGAAAAGGTCAACTATGTCATGTATGTCAGAGGATCAATGGACGTTGATCAATCGAGAATGAAAGGGTAATTTTTCGAGTTGATAAAACTGATGTTGCGAGGTGTCTTGATGGATGTACGCCTTGAACGTATCCATTCTGAGTAATTGTGAAGTTGAGGTTTAACCAAGTTGTTTTACGGTTGGCATCTTATGCATTAAGGTAATGCAGCATGGTTTAGATATCGAGCATTGAATTGTTTAGCGAATAAGCAAGGTTGTTGGATTTGGACTAGTGAGTTATAGTCGCAAGTCGTCTGTTTAAGCCCTAGGATGAGTGGTGTATCTCAGTTTGATTATGTTTGAGTAACTTGTTTTGTTCAAGGGTTGTATGTTGGTAATCTACAAGAATGATGTGACTTCTAGTATGAGAACGGTAACTGCAAGTGTAGTTCTTGAGTTCGTGCTTATGTGTAAGTGAAGGCATCTTTTTCGTGGTTGCGTAGCACGCGCGATTCTATCATGTTCTGATTATTTTAGTTTTGGTTTGTATAACCACTTTGTTGTTTTCGTTTTAGCGGTGGTGTCGGTGTTGTGTCGTAGGACTTCATGTTACTATCTTTGGTGACTCGTTTTCGGGGTGTCAGTTCGAGTGTGTAACTAATTCTATGGTTGAGACATTAGAATAGTAGCGATCTTGGTTGTTTGGTTCTCGAGTGAACCGATGTGTTTACGGCTTGTTTAGTTGTTGGGTGTTGGTTGCTTGTCGAGTGCATTTTATGGGCTTTGCATCTCGGCATGGTTGTTCTTGACGGGACGATATAATTAAGGAGATGCCCTTGTGATAGTTGTATTGTATATGTTGTTTAATTAACGCGAGGATGGAGTAGACGATTGCGTAGGCATGTCTCGTACTTTTCGTTTTGGTCGAAATTTCGAGGACGAAAAGTTTATAAGTGGGGGAGAGTTGTAACGCCCGTTTTTATTTAATATTATAATATATTAATATTCTGAATTACCGTTTGACGATTGTTTTGGCGACGAAAATAATTATATTAATTAATATATCTATTAATTTATCCGCGACGTCCGCTCGGTCCGTAAAATATTATTCGGATCCAATATTTTAATTCCCCAGAATTATTTTAATTGATTAAATTAATTATATTAATGATATAATTAGAAAGGGGTGTGGGAAGCATTTTGTTAGAATTGGGTTTTTTCACCCTTGGTTTACTAGTAAGGAAAATACCATTATAAGAATCATTTTCTCCTCATTTTCCTTCCATTCCAAAATACCAAAAACCAAACATGAGAATTTGGAAGCTAGTAAGAAAACAAGTTATAAAAACCATTTTCTTCTCCTTTTCCTTCCATTGTGAACACAAAACCAAAAATAGAAACTAGAGAGGAAAAGAAGGGGTTTTGGGAGAAGAAGAAGAAGAGGAGAAGATGAGGGAGATCTTGAGCAAGAGAGGAAGCTTGAGGTTGAACTTTGAGCATCACCATGAATCATCCAAGCTAGAGGTAAGGGTTTGATTTCTATCTCATATGATTAGGTTTTGATAGTTGTATTTTGAATTGGGGAAAAATTGATAATGGAGTTATAGGGTTTGGTGGATTGTTGATGGAAATAGATTAGAAGGGTTGAATTTGACATAGAGATTATGGGTGTTGTTTTAGTGTTGTAGGGTTGGGTTTATAAAACAAAATTGGAAATGAAAATAGGAATAATTGGAAATGAAAATAGGAAGAAATGGAAATGAAAATAGAAAAAGAAATAGAAATGAAAAAAAAAAACTAACAGTAAAATAAGAAAAACAAAGAAAATATGAAAATTATATGTTACAAAAAAAATGCAGGGCAATGAAATTTGGATGGATGGCAAGGGATAGTGGGACGTACGTCCCCTTTTGTGAAGAAGAAAACGGCAATGGTTTTTGCTTGCTGTAACTTGATTTTCTATTTTATGTGAAATGAAATTTCCTGCATAATTTCATATATGTTTCTGTTTCTTTTGAAAACTCCAAATCCTATTAGTAATATTTGGTAACCATAAAATATAATTAGGGGATAAGATAGCCGATTAAATTTAGAACCCGATTATGTTCCGATTTTCCGATTTTGGTAAATTCGACGACGGAGTAAGTTGCTCCGAATTTAACGAAAATTGACGTGCTAGCTAAATTCGACGTGTAGAACGTAGTGGTGAGGTTAGTTTTTGGAAATTACGAGTTTTTACGAGACGACCCGAAATAGGCCAATTTACGGTAAATTGAACCGGATTGTATTTTAGTGGATTTAAGGCACGTATGGACAATCCGATTTCGACGTAGACGATTATGATTAATGCCGGTTATTAGGAATTACTTTCGCGACAATTATTGACGTTTTGACTATTTTTCCATTTTCGAATTTAGTGAATTAATTGATAACGATGCGGTGTTAATAAACGTAAGTTTTGCGACGGTGTATTCATTAAAGAATACTTGTTGATATGCAATGTGATGATTAAATTGAAGTTGTTAATAAATGCTTCCGATTTGTGAATGCATGACTTTTGATGAATTTATTAGTGATGTTTGCATAATGCAATTACGATGCAATGATATAATTATTATGTTTTGGATAAATTCTGGCGATGTGGGCTTTATGCCATTTTGGATGAGTGATGATGTTGTTTTTATGTTGTGTTGTTTTATTGTCGAATCACATACATTTCATAAGCGAAGAGGGCTTTTATGCCAAGCGATGATGGCTTTTAAGCCGAGCGAAGATCGGCTTTATGCCAAGTGTCCCTAATTATGGACAAAGCGATGGGTACCACATGCATAACATAGTCGTGTCTCATGGAGTCGGTTATGTTTATGTTTGAGTTGTTTGGCGTTGGGTTTTGTTGATTGATGGATGATATTGGATTGCGATGATATATTTTGTGATGATGTTGTGATGATGGGCTTTATGCCAAAAGCGAAGATGGGCTTTATGCCAAAAGCGAAGATGGGCTTTAGCCAATTTGTGATGATTTGTTATATCGTTTACATTACTAGCATTATTTAATGTTGTTGGTTGATGTTGTTGTTTAAGACTACCGTGTTAATTAGTGATGTATTAGTTTGTGACGATTTCGTGGTGACGGAGGGTTATGTGTTGTTGCGACGTTTTATGCCGATGAGGCTATGGTGATAAGGTGTAGATTATACACATTAGGATGACGAGTAAAGTAAGTGATTTTTGATCATGTGTTGGAATTACAATTATTAATCTATACCCTTTATAATTCCGAAACTATATATATATATATATAAATTTTATCATGCCTTTAATTATATGTTTTGGAGTATCTCACCCTTTACTTGTTTCGCCGTTACCTATATATTGGTAACGTGCAGGTTATGAAGATGGAGTCTATAGCTGCTGTTAGTCGAGTCGGTGTCGCTCTGATACGTAGCACTCGGGGGAAATACTTATGTCGTCTTGTTGTTGTTGTTTTGTTATCATTCCTTTTGTGAATAAGAACCATAATTCATAAAAATATGATTTTGATGAGGAAGTTTAATAAAGGAGATTGTTTTGATTTCTATGAACCAATTTATGTTTCCCTGCGATGTTATGTATCTGAAATTAATACTTTAAAGAAAACTGTTTTAAAGTGAGTTGTTTTGTTGGTGTAACGCCTCAGTATTTAATTTATGAAATTTTAAAATTACTCTGATTTTTGTATATAAAACTTTGGGTAGAATTGGGGTGTTATACTTTGGAGCCTGCAGCTTCTGGGGCGTGTAGCCTCAGAAGCTTGCTTTGCCTTTTATTAAAAAAAAGGTTCCAGGGGGATTCGAACCCTGGACCTTGAGGCGAAGGAAAGTTTTAAGGCGTGCTGGCTTTACCACTAGGGTGGCTATACATCCATTGTTTTAACTTAAACTACAAATATATATTATAAACCCAGCTTTTAAAATTTGAATTTCCACTTCATCTTCTTCGTGGAAACAGGCGCGACATCCATGGCTTCAGATTTGAATTTCTTCGTTTCTTCATCAATTTTAAAAGTTCAAGATACAATTTTTCCTAGAATTTTATCATGATTCTAACCATGTATCTTGTTAAAATTAATAATCAAAGATGAACGTGAATTTTAATAATCCTAATTTAAACCCTAACTGATTAAATGATTAATTCTTTGAACTAAGTTGATTTTAGTTTAAATTGAGGATCCAGATAGCTTTAGTGATAGGATATCTACATTTTCCTTTTCAAATTTGAAGCTAAAGATGCATGTATAGAGGTATCAAAGTTTCGAAAACTCACCTCTTGGTATGAAATACCAGATCGAGTATGGCAACAAAGTGATGATTGAAAAAGCTTCCCTGAACCTCACTGAGTATGTTTCTACTCTTAGATTGTTCTGAAAGTTGCTGGAACTCTCTGACCAAGTCAAGTTGCAGGTTTCTAATTTGAAAATGGAAGATGATGATGGAGCTGTTCCATAACTTATTTAAGTGTTTGGACAGTCTCTATATGTTGTATAGAATGTGTCTGAAGTGAGAAATCAAGACAAGCACAAGTGGTTTTCAAGTTTGGAAGTTTTGGCTCTAAACTTGCACAAATGGAGTTTTATGGAGAAAACTTACTCTTGGCTTGTTTTTGGATGGTTTAAAGGTTCAAACAACTTCTAAATTATGTTTAGAAGATGTTGGAAGCTCAAGTTTGCTCAGAATTTGCAAAGCTTGAAGATTGCAAAATTTCCCTCTTAGAACTTTGAAACTTGGAAATCAAGAAAGAAAGAAGGAAAGCTTGGATTATGATTGCTTTGGTGTAGTTTGAAATGAAGAAATGACCTCTATTTATAGGCCAAAAAATCTGAATGACAAGGCAAGGTTATCATTGAGAGAGCTTGCAACTTGGCTTAAGTGGTAAGAAGGAATCTTTTCCATTTAATGCAAATAGTTACTTTCTAACCATGGTTAAAATTTCTCTTTGATTCAATCCTCTTACAATCATTCCTAACTGATATTTATCAGTTATAACCTATCTAAAACTGGTGACAAGGCTTCTATAAGAGAAGTTGCAAAAAAAGACTTGCAAAAGCCTAGGTAGGCAAAGTGTTTTTGCAAGTTCTTGGACATTTTAGAAAGCTTGTAACAAGACCTACAACTTTCATGTTTTGAGTTTTTTCTGAATCCAAATGGATCTAGGTGAAAAATGGCCATGAAAGCAAGGAAAAACCATGTTTCTTAACACTTGAAAATTTTTCTAAGTGTTAAAAAAAATTCAAATCTTGACTTTTTGTTGACTTTTTCACATTTCTTGATTTTTTATGATCATGATCGATTATTTGAAATGTTTTTATGATTGAAAAAGTTTAGTCTTGAAAAAGTTGACCAAAAGTCAAAGTTTAACTTTTTGAGTAGATGAATTTTCATCAAATGATTCAGAATTTGTCTGATGAACAAACATGGATTTTGCAATGTTTTGAATAAAGAAATTAGGTCAAGATGTTGCATTGAAGATGTTAAGATCATCCTTCAAGCAAATAGGTCACTCATTGAGCAGAAAGTCAATAATTCACTATCTTCGATCAAAACCCTAATTGGTCGATTCAAGGTAGATCATGAGAAAAAGTTGGGAATCTAAATATCAAATATTGATGATTGATTAAGATAGATCAATTGAAGTGAGTGGAGACTTAAACCCTAATTGATTATATCTTGAACAGATGAAATTTTGAAGAAACCCTAACTTTGACTTCTAGAAGCCACACACGATCTATTCTGTTCTAAAACTGTTAGTGATGCAGTGATGCATATGTGCATAATGTAAGGTGGTATCTTAGGTTAAAAATTGGGGTATGACAGCTGCCCTCTATTAGGAGTGTACTTTTCATGCTTAGATTTCTTTGTGAATAATGTCTTCTAGGCTATTTTAGAGTAGACTTTTGGTTTCTAATTACTCTAGGTCTTTAACTATGTTTAGCATTGCATTTGAGGATTATTGTGATGGAGTTAGCTCGATTTTGATATTGTTCATGGGTTATTTTTCAATATGTGTATGTGGATGCCCGGTTTTCCATTCTCATGTTGCTATGCATATTTACATTCCATTTCTTCATATTTGGATCATGTTTTGACTTGTGATGTGAGTATGCGATTATATTCCCGCCTCCTTGTTATTTTTAACATGTTTGTTGACTTGTGCAAGGTACACTGAGGATATTTTGGTTAGGTACCTAATCTTGGTGTTCTGATTGCTATGAGGACTTGTTTGCTACATGCACATGTCGTACGATATCACCTTATGGATTATATTGATCGAGTTGTTTCTTATTATTGCTTTGTTGATGGAAGTTTACTCGAAGTTTTCCGGAGTATTTTTAGCTCGCAGTGCTCTTCGGATTTTATCATCCGTTGGGTATTAATTTTACTTTGTTTACCGCATTCTTTTATCGCTTTTCTAGAGAGCATGAGAAGTAGGGTTTTACCGTTTTCCTTGCCGTGAGAAGTAGGAATAGAGATGTATGAAGGAGCTTCCGTAGTTGGAGCATGTTCAGGAACCCCTCTGGTTTATTTAAAGACACGTTTAGGGCGCTTCTGTTTGCTAATTGTGTTTGGTTTGTTTAAAATCCTCTACCGTGCATAGGGAGGTAATTCTCAGTAAGTGTTTACATTTGTGCTTGCATAGGTCAGAGTGGTTAGGACACCCGACGTGGCACCACCAAGCAAAGTCCCGCTTTTTATATTTCCTATTATCGAGTCATTGATATATGGGAAAGCGGAAAGGGTCGGCAGTTGCCCCCCGCAGTTCTAGTCCGTGTTTGTATGGTACACGCGAATCGTGTTACTATTCCTATCGAGTCAGTTACTAAAGTGTCCAGAGTCCCTTATTCTGACTCTCCGCTCATTCATGGGGTTCACATGTATTGCTGAACTCGCATCATTTGCTCTGTGGGCTATGCCTTCAAATTGTTTGACATTTGTTTGCGCATTGCATTATTTGTGTGCTTCTGCCAAAGCACTTGTTTGCTTAATCCCTCTTCATCCCTGGTCGTTCAGCCAAGGTGGATGTTAGGATAGTTTCCCTAGGTTTGCTCGGTTAGGATAGTCTTTGAGCTTAGACTTTAATCCTCAAACATAGGGACATCTTTGCATGTTTACATTAGGGATAGAATTAGATAATTTCCCTTGATTGTTTTTTCTAGTTTCTTTTGCATCTTTGCATGTAATAAACTAAAACTTGTTTTCTTTTCTTTTGAAAATAAAAACACTTAATAATGGTTCAAACTCCTTTTTCAAAGGTAAAAGCAACCAACCAAGATTAATTTATTTTTGCCTACGGGTTTTCTTTTTGTGTTTAAAACTCTTTTTCATAAGTAAAAAACACAAAACCCACCAAAACATATGAGCCGAACTACGGCGTTCTGACTTTCCCATTGCACGCGGGAATACGTAGGCATCTTGTCACGGGGCTCGATCGAGCAAACATTGTAAATACTTCCTTCTTTTCCCCCATGTTTTTCTTTATTTTCCTTTCTTTCACATGCATTCTCTTTTAGCATACAGATATAGCAATTAAGCAGTGAATAGATATAAACACACCAATTAGGTAGAGAATAGAAGTGGATACTGTAGATTACTACGGGCGTGTGGGGTGCTAATACCTTTCCTTTGCGTAATAGATTCCCTTACCCTATCTCTCGGTCGCAAGACCGTGTCTTATCCCTTTTAGGTTTTCGCGATGCGTTTACCTTTCTCCTTTTGCGAGATAAAAAATGTTCCATGGCGACTTCATTGATATAGTTATTGGATGATGTTCAGCCGGTTGTTTCAGCTGGCGACTTGACTGGGGATTTTATAGACCTCTTGCTGGTCCGATCAGGAGTCCATCCTAGCTTTTATTTTCATGTCTATTGGGTGTTTATTTAATTGCTTTATCGCATCATTCTTTGTATGCTTTGCATTGCATTCTATGTGGCATTTTATCGCTTTCATATATCCTGTATATTGGTTGTTGTTGTACTGGTTATCCTCTTGTTTGGGTGGGAGTTACATGAGGTAAAAGGCCCCTTACCCCGGCCAGAGACATATAGGACAGATGGATGTTCATGTCGAATCCCGCATCCCGTGGTGCGTGTGAGGAGGCATGAAGTACCGAACTCATACGAGATTCGATTGACGATGCTTTCGCCCTACACCCTGTTGTGTAGATAGCAGAGTACTCGATAAAGGATCATCGACTCTGTTTATCATTCGGGACCCCGTTGTGTCTAGAATAACCCTGTGAGGTGGGGAGGGAAAAATCATTATCACAGGTACAGATGGTGACTATGTTCTGATGGTGACTATTTATTCTAATGGTGATTATATTGGTCCTTATGTGACGTTCTGTTATTGATGACTGTGTGGCTTATGATACTTGGTTCTTAACACTTGGTTTTTTGGTATTTTCTGTGATATTTTGAAATGACGCTGGACCTTTGATCCTATGATATTCAAACTTGGTTCTTCTATGGTATTTTGAATTGGTGCCAAACCGTTGATCTTGTGATATTCAGATTGTTCAGAGATTATGCAACAGTTATTCAGTGGATTGTACAGATGTTAACTGTTGTTATGCTGAAATTTTGAACTCATGGTTAATGCACTTGCATCGTAGCATGTTTATTTTTCAAAAGAAATGTCATAAAAAATAAATATGTACATATCTAACCTGCATATTCATTCATTTCATGCATTCATAACAGGTACTTGAAACTTGGGGATTCTCTTATTCACACTTGGTATTTTCTTTGCAAAATTGTGAATCTTGACTTCTTACCACTTTGCGATCAGAATTAAGTGATGGAACAACTTCATGGGGAATTGGATGAAATGAAAGAACATATGGGTTTTTTGATGCTAGACATGCAGGATTTGGTCAGTGGACAAGAACTCTTGAAAGAGGAGAACCATCAGTTGAAGACTCAGCTGAGTTTTATTATGGGAATTCTAAATACTGTGTTGAGAAAGGAAGACAAACCTGCACCCGCTTCCGCAACAAGAGTTTCTATTCCTCCCTATACTTTGGGGGCTTCTTCAAGTCTTGAATCAAAGCATGTATCTCCTCTACTACCTTGTGTTCCGGGGTCTTCCCGTCTACAACCGATTTCTGTTGCTCAGAAAGATCCAAAGGGTAAAGCTCATCAACCAGGGTCGTCACAACCTGAGAAGCAATTTGATCTCATTCCGATGTTATATGCTCAGTTACTCCCTCAATTGCTTAAGTTTCAGTTGGTTGAGCTTCGAATTTTTGCGATGCATGGAAAGCTTCTGCATGATTATGATGAAAATGCCAGGTGTGATTTCCATTCTGGGGCACCTTGTCCCGATACTGAGAATTGTATGACATTGAAACATAAAGTTTAGGATTTACTTGATGAAGGGATAATTTTGTTTACTCCCACAGGTTTGAGTGTGCAAATCAATATTATCCCAATTGCTGATGTGACTATTTCGGCTGCTGCTGCGCCTCAAAAGCAAACTTATGCTCCCAAGCAGGATAATTAAAGACGACCAAAGGTGCCAAGGAAATTTGATCCTCTCCCGATGTCTTATGTTGAATTATTTTCTCATCTTATGAAACTGCAGTTGATTGAATTGCGTACTTGGAAAGTTGTTCCAAATAAGTTTCCAAAGAATTTCAATGTCAACGCTCGGTGTGCCTTTCATTCTAACGGGCAAGGGCATACTATTGAGAATTGTATGGCTTTCAAGCACGCGGTGCATGACTTACTTGATTCCGAGGCTTTTAACTTTGGACCAGCACCAACACCTGATTCTATTAAATAGCCATTACCAACTTATATTGATGTTACTGTCAATGCTATTGTTGAGGATGGAAGTTTGAACTTGGTTAAAGATGTAAATCTGTTGACAAATCCTTTATCCTTTGTGAAAGAGCGTTTGTTGAGAAAGGGTGTATTCCCAGGTTGTGGTATTGACTGCGAAGATTGTATGATCCATCCGGCAGGTTGTAAATCCTTAAGAGATAGAGAGAAAGATCTTCTTGATGCAAAGGTTATCAGTTTCACATCGGATGGTCAGATTTGGGTGCTCCTTTGACTCAGTGAATGTCGAGACTTCAAAATGCATCGTCTGAAGCAATAAATCCATTCGTAGAGTAGTCTCCTAAAACAATGGAAATTTCCAGTTTTATTTTGCATTCTCATTTGCAATCTTTCTTGTTTGTTCATTACTTGTATGCAAAACTTGTTCATTCTTGAGTGTTAATCATAATACATTGAATATATTTGTCTTGAATTGATCCATTCGTATTCACTCTTAATTGTTTTTAAATGCTTTTGATGCTCGACTCTTGTAAATAAAGCAAAACCTCTGCAGGGAGGATGATGAACAATATACCAAGAATCTCAAACGGTATTGCTTTCGAATAAAACTATGCTGATGATGTACAACAATTGTTTCAAATTCCTAAACACTAGAGATATAAGGGAGTGAAACCCTCGTTAACCCCCTTTGAGCCTTGAAGTAGGAGTTTCTTTTCTATTCAGAGAAAACCCTCATTTTTAACCCGGGGCAGGGTAGTGTTCAATTAACCTGATCGAGCATTTAAATCTTATTAGTAGGGTACATTCAAGGATCAACCACAATTGTTATCCTTCATTTATCAAGAGGTCGAAGAAAATGGTAGAATCCCAATGGGTATTCCTCGTCCATCAAAGAATAAGGTAGTCACACCTTAACAAAGAGTCGAACGACTTAGTTTCACACGACTTGTTCAAAGAAAAAAAAAAGAAAAAAGAAAAGAAAAGAAAGAATATGATATTGCAAATCAAAGAATAAGGTCGTGGGATCAAATATACTAAATGAAAGAGGTGAGTGACTACCATGTCCGAAAGTGAGATACCTTGTTGGTTCCCCAATTATTGTAAATTCCCTGTGAAAGATGGGTGCTCGTGTTGATTTAATTGAACATAGGACTGGAGAACATCACGGAAAATGGGTGGGCACCAAATATTTTGAGCCTTAAATCCTTTTTTTTGAAACCGTGAACCAAGCCACGTTACAACCCTTGAAAGCCCTAATTGAAGCAGGGTTAATTTGAAAGCTAAACTGTGACTAGAGTACGGTATCCTGACTCTTATGAGGCTTGCTAAAATTTTGAGTTGGTAATACTCCATCTTTTTACTTTCTTTGAACAAAAATTCGATGTTTCAACACCTTTTCAATAAAAGTTTTTTTAACTTCAAGACAAGCATAGGATTTGCATTAGAATTATCATTCGTAGAATAAAACATTCTTTGCATATGAATAAGTGTTTAAACATCAAGTAAGCTTGCATAATGAGCATCGGATGAAAAACTTGATTATCTCGAGAGACAAATTGCTTCAGGGATGTGTTGAAGAGTGAACTATTTTTAAGAAGAGTGTTCCTAATATGGGGCATGCTTTTTATTGACTCCATTGAGTATAAGAATACCAATTTTTCAAATGATTTGAAACAGACTGTGTGAAAGTTTTGATTGTCCAGAAGTTTCTGTTGAGCTATGGCATGTCACTTTCAGTTGTTCCCAAGGGGTTGATTGCTTAAAATGTCTTTCTGAGCGTGAGGCAGATCATGTTGAGAAGCATAATTGTGTGTTAGCCTGCATTCCAGATATAAGAAAATTACCCTGATGAGGTTTGGTCTTCAAAATCTGTGAGTCTCTCATCCCTCTGACAACACGAGCTGCGGAATTGGATTATCAAAACCCCGCGAATCAGGGGAAATATCCCAATGATGGAACTCTTTCAGGAAGAATTATCTTAGTGTTTGATTGCCCAGAAGGGTAGAGAAACATGTTAATGCTTTGTGGAGTGAGTTATGATTAAACAGGGGCAGTTACATCGAGATTCTGACAATCTCTCAAAGCAATGATCAATCTGGTGAAGTTATGTTGAAATTAGAAAATATCTCAAATGATGAGTAATCTGGGGCATTCAAGTCGGGATTATATCCCTCAAAGTTCAGTTAAATTGGGGAATTTATGCCAATGTTTAATCTCTCTGAGAACCTGTTGTTCAAAGGAGAATCTTTTCAGAATCCGAAGATGCAGGGGAAAGTTGTCTCTCTGTAATTCTCTTCGTGCTCGGAGACATTGTTATAACTTGCAACTTGCAGGTACGTTATGTATTATCAGTATGAGGGCCCTTTTCCCTAATGAAGAATACATCTTAATCCGGGTTTCTCCCCTGTGAAGCCAATTCTCAAGCAGAATTCATTTCCAGAAGGTCCTGATGGACTAATTTTTGTTATTAGTAATTCGTGCTTCGACATGTTGATATTTTCATACTCCCCAATATAAGTCTCAATGTTGGTTGAGGTTTATCCCCAGTGAGGTAGATTCTCAAGCAGAATTCATCGCCATAAGTGCCTGATGGGTTGATTAGTTCCCTAGTGATACACACTTCGACATGTTGATATTGTCGTACTCCCCAGTATAGTCCTTGATGTTGGTTGAGGCTTATCCCCAATGAGGTCGATTCTCAAGAAGAATTCATCGCCAGAAATGTATGATGGGTTGATTAATTCCCCGGTGATATACACTTCGACATATCAACATTATCATAATCCCCAGTTCAAGTTATGGGTACCGATCTCAGGTAAATCCCCAGTAAGGTCGTTGATACCTGTTCTAGGGATAAATTCCCCAATGAATGTCCATCGTTTTCTCAAATCATCCCCAATAGAAGGTTCTAGCCTTTATGCTCAGTGAAGATGGCGTTTGAACTATTGACTGAAGGTTGATATCCCCAGTGAGTATGCTTGACAGATGAATTATTGTATTCACTAGTGAATATTGCCTTGCCACATCAAAGTCCCCGGTGTAAGTCGTACTCTTCCGTGTGAAGCTATCTTGAGCATCACCAATATATATACTCTCGAAGAAACTATCTTGGGACAAGAATATTTGTTTCCCCAATGGATTTGGATATCTAAATTTGTTCCCTAGTGGAGCTTTTTTTCCGAATCGGATTTCTCTTTCCCCACTGAAGATTAATCGTTCATCTATTCCGGTATTTTACATCGATGTGCATTCCCCAATCAAAGTCTCCCCAGTGTGGTCTTGCTATTGAGATCTTTATTCTTGGAGACAAAAGTTGTTATGTTCTCCCCGGTGGATTCTTGGTTTAAAAGCTTCATATCCCTATAAGAGGGTTGATTCCCTCGATGAAATCTAATGCCATTTTATTTACTCAAGATGCTGACGACTACTCGCAGATGTTTGTGGATTTCCCCATGAAATTGTGTTCCCCAGCGAAGTTTCTTTCAGAATTCCCCATGAAGTCTCCAAATTCCCCAGTGAAAGTAGGAGAATTCTCCAGAGAAGTATCATGTATCCTCAGTGAAGAGTAATGACTTTCTCCCCAGGAAGTAATATTGGTTTGAAGTCTAATTTGATTCTCCCCAAGTGAAGAACGCTTCCCATATTGGAATTGCAATTTATTTTTGCAAGGGTTCTCCAAAATCCACTCCCTAGTGGTACCTCTCTCTTGGACGTTAATGGCTTCTCGTGAAGGAACGTGGAATAATCTAAGGATAGTAAAAGTTGTATTAAGGGGTTTTGAATTAGCCTCCGGGTTGTATGTGAATTTGTGCAAAAGCAATCTAATTGGGGTTTATCTGGAGGAGGTTTTCATGTAGCAGGCAGCAAATATTTTATGTTGTGACAGGGGCAACGTGGCTTTTAATTTTCTAGGTGTTCTGGTGGGTGCAAAACACCGTTCAAAGGCAGCTTGGGCTCCGATAGTGGACAAAATGAAGATAAGGCTATCAATGTGGAAGAGCACGTTCTTATCTATAGGGGGAAGAGTTACTTTAATAAACTTAGTATTGAATTCAATTCCAGTTTTCTATATGTTATTTTATAAAATTCCAAAGGTTGTTCTTAGTGAATTAATTCGTATCCAACGAGAATTTCTGTGGGGCAGTGGGGTGGATAAACGAAGCATTGCATGGGTGAGATGGGAAAAAGTGTGTAGAAGTAAGGAGGAGGGTGGGTTAGGGATAAGGAGCTTAGTGGCTACAAATGAATCACTGTTGTGCAAATGAAAGTGGCGTTTCTTGATGGAGGAGGAGGCTTTGTGGGGTAAGTTATTGGTTCACATGTATGGGGACTTGGTCTCAAGTGTTCTTGGTGGTAGTAAGTTTTACAACATTAAGAAAAGTTCATTGTGGTGGAGAGATATCTTGTCTACTGGTAGTTTTGTTGTAAGGGACTTGGAGTGGTTTTGGGTGTGATTTCTTGCAGGTTAGGTGATGGTCGGAAGGCACTCTTTTGGAAAACAAACTGGATCGGAGGAGTTCCTCTCAAGACGACATTTCCAATCCTTTTTGAGTTGGCAACGAACAAAATAACTATGGTACCGGAGATGGGCGCTTTTGTGAATGATGTTTGGCGTTGGGATTTCTCGCCGTTGGGTGACTCCTTTTCTTATGATGCAGGGGTGGAATTGGAAGAAATTAATATTGTGCTAGCGGATATAATGGTGAGGAGGGAGTATCGGGATGAATTCGTGTGGTTTCCCTATGGGGAAACTCTTTATACATTAAGTACTGGATACTTGGAATATAAAAAACACGTAGGCATCCATGTTGTGAATTCTACAGAGCATACATCCTGAAAATGCCAGCTCCTGCGAAAGTTCAAGTCTCTGACTGGAAATGTGTTAAAAATAAAGTTGCAACAAGAGACAAATTAGCTAGAAGGGGTGTTTTGTTAGCTCCGGATACAACAGGTTGTGTTTTTTGTAATATGAATGAAGAAACTTTGTTGCACTTGCTACTGTTATGTCCCTTTGGAAAATCTGTTTGGGATGCTATCATGAAATGGGTTGGTTTTTATGCAGTACAAGCGGATTCCATGTACATTTGTTTTTATTTTTTGTTGCATTAGATGGGAAAGCTACAACAAAGAAGAGACTTGTTCTATAGTTAGCAACATGCTGGTGTTTGCAGTGATTTCTAGCAACCAACCGCTAGTCTTCCAATTACTGGTTACTTACAAGATCGACTAGATTGATCCTAGGACATGTGTCATAATTCAATTTCATGTTTATATCCATTGTTTTACAGATTTGTATCTTTTGATATGTAACGTAGAACTCTTGAATTTTTCTCTAAATTTATCTAAGGGGACGTACTGACTGAATGATTTGTAGGCTAATAATTGGCTTCGATTTAAACTAAAAATTTGACAATTAAATGTAAAACTGTGAAATGCGGAACAAATAAAATATAAAGGATTTTGATAATGAAATAAAGACTTCTGGAAATCTAAAGTGTTTGAATGAAAGAAAAAGGCAATAAAGTAAGGTTTCTGGAAAATAAAGTGTTTGAACAAAATGTAAAGGTAGAACAAAAAGATTCAGAAACAAAGAAACTGTAAAGGCGAAGTAAATGTAAAATAACTTGAATTTAAATTATGAAAAGTGTAATACGGTGGGAGAACTGACTTTGAGATTTGTTTTGCTTTTTATCGCAAATGTTGCGGATAGCAAGAGTCGCCACCGACTTTTCTTTTATCCAATTAAGGGAAGGTGAAAAGAACAGAAAAAGACCTTCATTAGATTCTGAGTAAGGGAGAAGGTTATGGAAAGGGAAGGTATTAGTACCCCTTTCCATCCGTAGTTATCTTCGGGCTCTTAGTTGCTTCTAGCTCATCTTTTAAAAATTGCTTTCTGTGTGTTTGACAAAAATGTTTTGAAAAGGCATTTTGCTTTGACTTTGTAATGATTCATGTAGGAATGTATACAAAGTGTTCAGAAATGTTTCGTTTTTGAAAAGTGTTTGAACTTTGACAAAAGTGTGAGGTGTGAAAAGTATTTTGATTGAGCAAGCAACTAAAAGTCTTATTACCTACTCAGAATGGTCGTTTTCGTGTTGTTTTATGTTCCTTTAGAATAGTGCTATCCATACTATTAGTTGGTAGGTAACCCTCTTCGTTGGATGTAAAGGGACATTCGAAGGGACATCGGATTGGTCATAGAAGGAAACTTGTAGGAGTATCCTAGCACATTCGAAGGGACGATCATCACTTTTCGTAGGCAACAATCGAGGGACGAGATCATGTATTCGTAGGCGACATCGTGGGTCTATGATCTTTGTATCGAAGGGACTATGATGATATGTTTGTAGGCAACGGTGCTAGGATACCTCTACGTTCGAGGGACTTGACCATTTATTCAAAAGGCAACGAGAGAGAATTACCCTAAGGGGTGCATGTGTGAAAAGAGTGTGTCAAATTCAGATATTTTATCTTGAAATTAGAAGTGATCTACGTTCGTTTTTATCTTGCCATACACGCCTAATTACTAGCAGTTTATAGGGTGCAGAAAGTAAATTGCAGAAAGTAAAGTGCGGAAAGTAAATGTCCTACGCTATTACATGGCTTTGGGGCAGTTACATAATAGGAGGGCAGAAAGTATAATCCTAATTAAACTATTACATCCCATGAGCAGTTACATAATATTGGAAAAGAATGCGAGAAAATAAATCCTAACTATTACAACCTGTAAGCAGATACATAATAATCAGAAAATATAAGAAATTCGCATAAGAGAAAAATACGTTAGTAAAAGAAAGTTTTGAATGAAGAAAAATGTTTTTGGGTTAGTAATGATAATTAGATGATAGAGTAATTTTTTTTTTGGAATTTTCTAAATTGGTTTGGATGAAAAAAAGTAATTAAAAGTCAATTTAATGGTTAATTAACAATTAATTAAAATATGCATGCAAAAATATTAATTTTTATGTCAAAAATTAAATAAACATTTTTCTGATTAAAATGCAAAAAGAAAATATTTTTGGTGATTTTTTAATGCATGAGAAAATTGTTTGAAAATAAATTAAATTGAATAAGAAAAAATATGAAAAGAAATAAGAAAAAGAGTTAGTTTGCAAATGTTAAAAAATAATGTTGCAAAGTCAGGGATCGAACCCATGACCTTCCTTTCACATGCACGCGCCCTTGCCACTGAGCCATCCTGCGGATCGTGTTAGTTAAATGAAACAAAAACAATATAAACGAAATAAGTTCTTGGGCCCCAGAACGCGTGCGAAGATCTTCATCTTCTTCGTTTAAATTTTTGAACCTATAGCGACGGCCTTGTTCGTCGCTAAAGCCCCTGCAAATTCTCAAAATCACATACAAGTAATATAAATTCATTATGAGTACATGGTTCGACTGGGAATTTCGTTCTGAACACGATGGTGGTCTTAGTTTTGTCCAATTTTTCCTAGAATGCAAAGCCCTAAATCGGAGCTATGAGCCCTAGCCATGGCAGACTTCGATTCCTGTACTCAAAACACAATTAACCAATGCAGAAAGCTTCGAAGCTTCATTCTAAACACAAATAAACAATCAAAACACGTTAAGTATGCATGAATTATAAAAATCAATTTTGAAAGTTTAAGAGAAAACCGAAACTGTGATTTCGTGATTCTGGGCTTGTTAATGGCTTGTGAGTATCTGGAATGAATCAGTGAACCTCCAAGAATGTATTGGAATGCTTAGAATTGGCTGAATCGATCTGGAACTAGGGCTGCCAATAGCTTGCAATACACGGTTTTCTTGAGCTTTTTTAGGGTTCTTAGAGGCAGAATTTTCGTCCTTTGTTCATGTGAATGCATTGTGTACTTATAGTGGATGGATTTAGGTCAAGAATCATGAAGAAATAATGTACCAATCAATGAGAAAATATTTGATTTGGTATAAAACCAAATATTGCCTTTTTGATCAAATTTCAATCAATTCTCTTGCCAATCAATGCCAATTTCGAATTTGCCAGCTTGTGTGATTTTCTTGGACCTCAAGAATGAGAGAAAAATCCAATTTGCATTTAATTTTGATTTTCTACCTTTTATTTTAATTTAATTGGCTTTTAAATGATTAAAATAAAAAATAAATAGAAAATAAAAGATAAAATTCGTGGCCTTGAGCTTGGAGGTTTCAAATTAGCTGAGGAACAAGTTTGAACCAAGAAAAGTTAGGCCCATTTGCAAAATTTTGAATTTTGACAAGTATTTCTCTTTGTGCACCTCTTCAAAAATGCTCAACTTGTGCAAGGTGTATCTTGCTCAATTATTAACATTTTTGGGTGTTCTTGGACTTTTTAAAAAGCTCTAGATGTCCTCTAAACAACCTCTTTGGTTTCATCTCAATTGAAGTTTCCATGATCCATAACACTTCTTTACAAAAAGTTGACTTTGAAAAGGACCTGTAATATTTTGATCCGTATCTTCAAAATGAAGCATTTTTTGACCAAGCTTATGAGACATGAAATTGTAGAGAATTCAATTCTCTTCAAAATGAGAGGTGGTGGAAAAATGTTTGATAAAGTATGAGAAAGTTATGTCTGGTCAAAGTTCTGTTGACTTTTGTCTAAGAAAGCCCAATTTAGAAACTTTGACTTTTGATCAATTCTTGAGTTTTTCTTGATGAATCATGATCAATCCTTGATCAAATGATGAATGTTACTTCAAAATATGGATGTTGACCAAAAATTATGAAGTTTGACTGTATGTTGACCACAGTTGACTTTTTGTCCAATACAACTGATTTTCAACCATTTGAGCAATTGTTTGAGGAAACTTGACTTGTAACGCTTGAAACTTGGAATGGAGATTCTTTGAAGCTTATGATGAGGCATGATGACCATTGGAAATGTTGGAGGCTCATCTGGACTTGAGGATAGCCAAACCCTAGTTTGAGTTGATTGCTTGAGTATGGATGTATGTGATGTCTTGAGAAGTAGGAGGGCAAATTTTGGGGTATGACAAAAAGGCATTGTGATGATGTTCAATACGTACATGTTATCTGCAACTCTTTTCCCTAGATCACGGTAATTTGAGTATGTGATATTTTCTAGTACACAAGTGAACACTTTAAAATTCTAATATTAGAACACCTATTTATAGTATTTTGACCCTAACGGCCTTGCTCTAAAATTACGCCACGTTCGAAGCATGCATGCCTCTTTCGTTTATTGGCCTCCACGCGTCCTCTGCAAATGGCGCCTTTTATTTGAATTTCGAATCTCACGCTAGCGAAGTGGATTTTGTTTCTTTCGATTCAAATCATAAGTAATTCTCCCTTGGACCACTTCAACTCTTGAACGAAAGCTCTTATAATAAAAACATGGAGATGCAAAAATCGAAACCCACACCTTGCTCGAAATCGAAAGGTTTAGAGTAACAACTCTAATTTTCTAACTAATTATTCTTCAATTCAACACTCTTTGCTGATGCCAATTTATGTTAACTTTTAGACTCTATTTGAAATAAGTATCTCTTTGACATCAAACATCTCTTTATCGAAATTGTCGGCTAACAAATTGCCCCTCAAGAACGTTTATTTCGATATATATATATATAAAGAAATACTCGTTTTTTGGATCACTCATGGTAATTTCGATGATACCAACCTCATGATGACTACACTGTACGTGATATTACAGCCATCAGCCAACTTTCTGCAAAACGTCCAATCACGATGCTTTTTCTTAAACGTGCAAGCATAGCAGTTATAGCTAATAATTAACAAAAACGTCACTTCCCTAGGAATTTCAAAAACCACCTCTCTTTCTTTCCAATAAGGAGGCTACACGTATTCTACTTTTTCCAAAGGTGAAAATTTTCCATGAACCGCCAAAGGCCTCTATAAAAGCGTTTCAGCTTCTAGAATCTGAATTTACTCTCTTCAAATCCCTTCAATCTCCAAGCAATCCTATTTTCTCTTTTCTCAGGAAAATTTTCAAAATCTTTCCCACAATGTCCTCTCCTTCTCCAGTACCATCGTCCCCATCTAAGAAAACAGAGAAGCTCAAAAGTGCTTCTTCTTCTGGTCACAAACCCGTGGGTAAAATCATCAACATTGATAATCAAGAATTCATAGCAACTCCAAAACTTACTCAAGAACAGAAAGCGATTTATGCTTCTCAGGTAATCATCCCTACAACTGTTCTTGATAAAACCCTAGGTGTTATGGGTCCTTTGATTTCTACTGAGCGTCTGGAAAAAAACAAAAGGCTTTTTCCGTGTTTATTTTGAAACTAAACCCATCATTAATAACTTTGCTCCTTTAAAAATTAAAGAAGATGAATCAGTGGTTAAAACCTCAAAAACCCTAAAAGACAAATCTTGTGAGGCAGAAACTTCTAAACCCAGGAGAGAAGCTTTCAATATGGATTATGTCACCGGAAATTTTAAACCATTTCATTCATGTCCCTCATCAGATCAATTGTACCAGGATTGACTAGCAAAGGTAGAAAATAAGAAATCTTAGGAATGGGAGAACCTAGGTATCTTGAATCTCATTCGAATTTCAAAATTAGGATTTAGCTATAGCCAACCTTTTTATTAGCATCTTTATATTTTTGGGATAGTACCTACAACACTTTTCATCTTCCCTGTGGGATGATAACACCCACCTTCTTCGATATTGCTGCCATAACTGGACTTTCCCCCATTGGGGAAGTGTTCAATCCAAATGAAGATGCAGACAATCTTATAGATTTTGATGTCAAGCATGCTAGCTTTTCAAAATATACCAATTTCTATCATTCTGCTGAAGAAGAAGAAGTCTCTGATATTGAGCACATAGCTTTTTTGGCGTTGTGGCTATCGAAGTATTTTTTTGCAGCAAATCCTTACAGGTTGCTAGCAGATTTATCACTCTTGCAAATCAGCTTCACCATGGTCAAAGGGTATGCATAAGTGAATTGTTGGTAGCAAGTCTATATGAAAGTATAGGCGTTGCCGTCTCAAAGTTGAAAACATATGAAGCTAGTACCAATTTACTTCTTGCTGGCCCCTTTTGGCTACTTCAACTCTGGTTGAATGCTACGTTCGAATCATCTCTCTCAACTTTTGGGGTAATTAACGAAGAGCGCCCTAATGTTGTAAATCGAAGTATTGAGGGTACTAGGCTGCTAAAGTTGACCCCAAATGATGACAGAGAAAACTTCAGAACGTGCTTCACCAACTATATGATGATTTTTCGAAAAGACATATGTTTGATTCTTCAATGGCTCATTTTGCTACTCGAAGCTGTGGTCCAAATTGGTTCACCATGTCCCTCGAAGAAGCTATTGAGGAAGAATTAATCAGAGACATCTAGTATTCCTTCTTGAAACGTGATTTCAGAGCGTATTGGCAGCAATGTATCCTCTGACAATCAAAAGGTAAATTCACTCAATAATTTTGAAATTATTCCTATGTGAATTCTCCTTATGCTAACCATTCATTTCATATACAGAGTTCCCATTCTATTCTCTCTGATCTTCCTGCCCCTCAAAGCCAAATCTCAAATCCCATCACTTCTTCGCCACAAGGAGGATTTAGTTCCCATTCTACTGTTGACATTTTCACCCTTCTGAAAGAAGATGTCACAGCCTATTATTCCATGAAGAAGTTGCTTACTCAAATTGATCTCAGCATCTGCCCTTCTGAACTGAGCGAAACTATCTATGACCTGCAAATTTTGCTCAACGAAGTTAGCAGCGAATATAACAGGGCAAGTGATGTTGATGCCAAGATTCGAGCCAAGCAGGAAGCTTTATCTGAAGCTTATGATCAAACTTCAAAGTTTTCTGAAGAAGCATAAGCGTTGGAGCGCACACAAATTCAAGCTAAAGATAAGCATGATGTTCTTGCTCGATCAATCTTGCTGTGGGAGTCCCATATTGAAGAACTTCAGAAGAAAATTGAAGGCGCTCGAAACGAGCAAGCAGCCTTGAAGACTGTTGATGAAAAAGAGCTTGAAACTCTTGTTTCAAAAAGCCTTCAGCAAATGGAAGTGGCTGAGCGAATTAATGAGCAACTTAAAACCCATTTCTTGTGCAAATTCTTGCATCTTTCGTCCTGTGAAAATTGAGCCTTGGTCTGTTGTAATACTTTCTGATATTCCAAATCTGTAAATTATTTGTTTTTGGATAAATTCTATGATAGCTTCTTGATCAACATTCACTAGAGGTATTGCTTCGACCCACTTTGTAAAATAATCTATACCTACGAGGATATACTTTTGTCCTTTGGACGAAGTTGGTCGAATTTCACCAATTAAATCTAATGCCCATCCCCTAAAGGGCGAAGGCTTAACAATTGAATGTAACTCACTTGCAGGAGCATGTTGGATGCCTGCATGAACTTAACATTCCTCACAACCCTTAGCAAATTCTATGCAATCTTTGAGCATAGTGGGCCAATACATGCCATATCAAAACAATAACCATTTCATCTTATGACCTGCTTGATGTGCCCCACATGCCCCACTATGTACGCTGGATAATGCTAAGTATGCTTCATTCTCTCCTAAATATTTGAGTAAGATTCCTTCTGGGGATTTCTTGAACAGTTCGTTTCCCATTAGTACATAAGACAATGCTCTGTATTTGATCTTTTTCTCTGTATTTATTGAAGGTTCCTTTAAATAATTTATTATTGGACTTCGCCAATATGTATCAACCAAAGCGTCTATACTTAATACTTCGAATTCTCTTTTATTGGCATAGCCAAGTTTCGAATTTTCCAGGTCTAATGGTGACAACCTGGTAGCCATTATTCTCCCTTTTGCTTCAATGAGGTATTGAAGTTTTTCCTTGGATATTTTATATCCTGAGGCTATTTGAGCCAAGTCATTTGCCTCTTGATTGCTAATTTTGGGAATATGTTTAATATCTACATACTCAAATCTCTTGAGTAATCTATTAGCAATAACAAAATACATGATCAAGTTTTCTTTTATGCACTTGTATTCCTTTGTTATTTGTTTAATGACCAACTCTGAGCCCCCTCTAATTTTGACTCTAGTTTCCCCCAATTCCAACAAAGATTCAAGTCCAACAATTAATGCTTCGTACTCAGCTTCATTATTCGAACAAGGAGGGCCTTCTAACTTATACTTGAATTTTGTTGGAATTCCTTCGGGAGAAATTATAAGAATCCCAACTCCACTTCCTTCTTTGTGTGTTGAACCATCAAAGAATAACTTCCATGGTTGGACTTCAATATAGTTTAATGTGAAGTCTTCACTCACAGAGTGATCCACTATGAAGTCTGAAACTATTTGACCTTTCATGGCCTTTAAAGGCTTGAAGGCTAAATTATATTTAGTGAGCGCTAAGGCCCATTTTCCAATTCTGCTATGCATAATCGGGTTTGAAAGCATATGCTTAATTACATCAAAATGAGATGAAACATAAACATCAACTGGTTTTATATAATACTTAATTTTTATACATGAAAAATATAAGCAGAGACATAGTTTCTCTATAGTACTATATCAAGTTTCTGCTTTATTTAAGACCCTACTAAGATAATAGACGGCTCTTTCGATGCCATCATTGTTTTCTTGGGCCAACATACTACCTATAGTTACATTAGAAGCAGATATATACAGTCTCATAGGCTTATCCCTATAGGGTGGCGCAAGTATGGGAGGATGCATCAAGTAAGCTTTGATCTTCTCGAATGCCTCTTGATGTTCTTCCTTCCATTGGAAATTGCCTTGTTTGAGACGAAGGAGTGGATAGAATGCTTGAGTTCGCCCACTCTGGTTAGATATGAATCTTCTTAGGAAGTTGATTTTACCTAAAAGGGATTGCAACTCCTTCTTTGTTGTTGGAGGTTTTGTCTCCACAATTGCCTTCGTCTTATTTAGGTTAATTTCGATCCCCTTCTTATGGACCACAAAGCCCAGGAAGTCACCAGCCTGCACAAAGAAGGCACACTTAAGAGGGTTCATCTTTAAGCCATGTTTTCTCATTCTTTCGAATGATTGGCAAAGATGATTTAAATGACTCTCATCAGATACAAACTTTACTACTATGTCATCTATATAGATCTGCATGAATGATTCAATGAAGTCATGAAATATGGTGTTCATTGCTCTTTGATATGTTACCCCAACATTTTTTAGCCCAAAAGGCATAACTACCCACTCATAGGTGCCTAAGGCTCCTAGGCATCTGAAAGCTGTTTTGAGAACATCATCTTCAGCAACTAATATCTGGTTATACCCAGAATACCCATCTAACATACTTAAGTATTCGAAACCTGCAGCTGAATCAATTAACATTTCTGCTATAGGCATGGAATATTCATCCTTAGGTGTTGCGGTATTTAAATCCCTAAAGTCTATGCAAATTCTTAAAGAACCATTTTTCTTAATAACAGGTACTATGTTAGCGAGCCATTCAACATACCTTGTGGTCCTTATAAACTTGCATCGAAGGAGTCTTTCGATTTCCGCCTTTATTTTTGAGAGGATTGTCGGGGAGAACCTTCTAGGCATCTGTTTGATGGGCTTCTTGCCATCCTTAATTGGTAGCCTGTGTTCCACCAGCTCTCTCTTTAAACCAGGCATCTCCTCGTAGTCCCACGCAAAGCAGTCTTTATTCCGTTTGAGCATTTCGATCACTCTGCCTTTCAGACTGGGACTGAGTTTCGCACTAATGTACGTAACTCTTCTTTCGACGCCATCTCCTATGTCCATCTCTTCCAGTGGATCATGCGCTAGCATCTTCACGCTTGTTGATTCCGGATCCCTTTCGAATCCTAGGGGCTCCTGATCATAAATTGCATCTAGCCTTAGATCCAATGGTTCTGAAGTCTGTCCATCAAAGGGTGGAGATTGGTTGCTATCCCTAGGACTTGTTGTATCTATTTTTTTTTCTTTTTATCTGTGGCTTCGACAGCCACATTTTTTATTTCGGCTTCGAGAGTCGTTTTCCTTTTATTCTCAACCAAATAGGCCGAAATCTTTTCGAAAAAATTAGATTCAGTCATAGTTGTCTTCGTCTCCCCAGCCAGTTGGCCGTATGGTCGAAGTCTCTTCAGTTTCCTGTCTGTCCCACATAATCTCCCTATCCCACTGGAAACCATTAGGACGGAGAGTCAGGGAATACAAAGCATTCTCATTAGGTTTGAAGTATTCTTCAGGAGGGTTACATGGCCCTATATTGGCCATATTCCTATCAAAATTTCTCTTGTCTACGTGATTAATTTCTGCCATATAATAGCTCTGATCTGCTTCTATATTCTCTACAATCCCATCATCTCTCCAAATATCTAACCTCTGGTGCATTGATGAGGGAACTACGCCAACGCCATGGATCCATTCTCTACCAAGTAACAGATTGTAATTTGCTTTTGAAGCAATAACCATAAACATAGTTGGCCTTGTGATAGAGCCAACAGTTAAATCAACTTGTACTACGCCCAAAGTCTTTCCTACTTTTCCTTCGTAATTTGATAATACCATATTATGAGGTCTGATATCTGAGTCAAACATACCTATCTTCTTCAGCATGAAACGTGGCATCAGGTTCACAGTAACACCTTCATCTATCAGGACTTTATTTATGCCAAATTGCTCTACTTTTGCTCGAATAAATAAGGGTTTCAAGTGATTCCTTATTCCAGCGTCTGGTCTTTCGAAGAAGGCATTCTGTTCTTTGACTGACCCATTATTCATTACATAGTAACAGACTGGCCTATGTTTGGCCATTTCGTCATCGTCGTTTTCCTCACTTGTATCAACTTTTGTTTCTTGATTATACTCATAAGGTAACACAGAAACAACATTGCAATTTGCATTGAAAAAAGATTCTCCCTCTAACTCGAAATCATCTGTCATCATTTCTTCCTCGCTTACAGCTATCTTTTTCTCTTTATCTTCAACACTTTCTTTCTTGGGTGAGAAAAGCCTCCTGGATACTGGAGGTTTGCCCCTAGTTTGGACTATTGATGCTGGTTTGTTGGTGCTTGATTCTCCCACTTCTATGGACTTCGATTCTCTCTCAGCCTTCTTATTTCTTTGATGTCTGCGCCACTGAGATCGAGACATAGGGTTCTTCCCTTTATAGTTTTCCAATATGATCTCTTCTCTTCTTCTTGTATTAAACTGTTTTCTGTATGCCATCGTAGTTCTGCCTCCCTGATCAAAGCATTCTCATCTGTCAGTAGGGATTTCTATAGGTAATTTGAAAGAGACTCTTTTCTCCCCCTTAGGATAGGGACTATCAAGCCTTATTGGCATATTTCTGCCAACATTATCAGAATTCGAGGGCATTCTGCCCTGGTGACCCCAACAGGATGCAAAATGAACTCTTTTGAATGCCTCTACCATCTCTCTGTCATACACAGCAACACATCTGGGACACATCAAGCATTCTGTTCCGATTTTGTGACATGGAACTAGAAATCCCAGTAAGCTTTCTTCAGCCTTTGGGTAGACCTTGTACAACTAGTTATCCTGTCTCTAATTGACCCCTGTTCTCTCACGTTGAGCCCTCTCGAACTCTGCAGTAATTCTTGGGTTACATATGATACTGCATCTTGGGCATAGCAACATGTCTTGGTTTCTTTTGTGACAATGAAACAGATACTCACGCAAGCTTGCGTCTTTCTTAGGGTAACTCCCCCTTCTCTGCTCTTTCTCCATTTCTAAACAACGTTCAACTTCTTCCATCTCTGCATTAGGTTGTTTAAGATCAACCATATGCACTCCTAAATTCTGACCCTCAATGATCTGGACTTTCTCGAATTTTGCTCTGAGGCCTTCAGTAGCCTCTGTCAATTTCCTGTCAGCAACAAGTGGGCCATCAGTAGCCTTCATTGCATCACTATGTATTTTCTCCTTAAGCACCTTTGGGAGGCTCTCAGTAGCCTTTGTTTTGTTCTTGATTATGATAAAGTCCTCATCTTCTTCGAATTCATTCTCCAATTCAATTTTCTTCTCAACAATTTCCACCATGTTAACATCCAGAGGTTCAGCATAATTGGTTTCTGCCGTCAGCAACGGATCAGTATCAACTTTCATTGAGTTTTTTGCTTTTTCTGAAAATTTGAGTTTGCCCTCCTTAATCGCGCTCTGAATCAAGTCCCTAAAAAGAAAGCATTGTGAGGTTTTATGGCCTAAAAAGTTATGATACTTGCAAAAACCCCTCTTCTTTCGTTGTTCCAATGGAGGAATTTTAAGATTATGAGGCACTATTAATTGGCCATCTTTGACAAGCAAATCAAATATTTCATCACACTTAGTTATATCAAACGTATAAATTTTCTTAGGGAATTTATCATTCTTCTCATTTTCGGCAGGATTCTTTCCATTAGAGGGAATCAGAACTTTGCAAGAATAAGGAGGTGTTTCCTTTAGTTCTACAAGATTCTATTTTGAGTTGATCGAACTCGTATGGGTCTTGATATTCATCTGGATTTCCTTCTTCAGCCTATATATAGGCTATTCTTTCTTTTTTATGATTTTTACTGGCCCTAGCCTTTTCAGCTTTTAATCTTTCCACTTGTCGAACTCTATCTGCTAGTTGGGCCATATCTCTTAGATATTGTGTATCTAACTTCTTTTGAATAGAATAATCCAGGCCCCCAGCAGCCATTTCGACCAATTCATGCTCAGGGACCACAGTAAAACATCAAGATTTTAACAAACGGAACCTATTCAAATAATCATCTATTGGTTCTGTGAATTTCCTCTTAATGCTTGCTAATTCTTTCAAACTTATCTTAGATTGGCCCATGTAAAATTGTTCCTGGAACAGTCTCTCTAAATAGGGCCAAGTATCTATAGATCCTGGGGGAAGAGTTGTGAACCAAGTGAAAGTGTTTTTTGTTAGAGAACTTGGAAAGTATTTTATCCTAAGGTTTTCGTTATTTTCCAAATCTTCTGCTTCAGTTAAGTATCTTTCTATATGTTCCACCGTTGATTCACTTGTATCTCCAGCAAACTTTGTAAATTTAGGGACTTTACAACCCCTGGGTAACTCTGATTGTAAAACATAATCTACAATAGGAGATGTATAATTTGGTCTCCTAAATCCTGAGTTTAAACCATTTTGGGTCATTATTCTTTCGATCATATTGGTTAGATTATTTTCTGCCACTAAGTTGTCATTTTTGATTCTATGAAAAACTTCATATGCATTTTGTTCCCTATTTACCATTATTATTCATCTAGGATGTTCCTCTTGTATTTCCTGAACTTCTTGTTGCCTTAATCTTGCCCCTATATTTCTTTCTTCGACCACTTGTCTAGGGGGGCGAATTTATTCGATTGTGGGTTCTTCATTTTGAACCACTGCTGGATTTTTTCTACGTCTTGCAGGCGCATCAGGGACACCAAAGAAAACTGCTATTCGAGCCATTTGGGTTGAATTTTCTTGGTTCGTTCTATTTACGTTCTAGATTAGAGGATTAAATATGACATTCATCTCACGGGCTAGGACTCCTACCATATCATGATTGCTATCATCCATTTGTTGCCTAAATGATGCCTGACTATTAGTTGTAAGGGTAGGTATTTGGGCAAAATTTCCTAGACTCTGGGTATTTGGGCCCAAATGATTCATTCCAGAACCAGACCCTTGGATTGGAGACGAAGTTGACGCATTATGTAATCCTGCCATAAACGAAGTTGGCATCTCATATGGGGGGTTCCTGGGTCTAAAGGCCTCGAAGCCTGGAGGCCTCGTGGGGGTCGAATACCGTTGATTCCATATGTTTGGCAAAATTTGTGCTGATGACATGTTCGATGGCATCTCTATTGTACTTATAGGGATTGGATTCGAACTGCCTATGGGGATCGTATTAGATGCATCAATCAAACCAGAAACGATTGTGTCAGCCCCCTGTGGGGGATTTTGTCCCCCATCTTGGTTAGTTGTGTTAACCATTGTTTTAGTATGTTGTCTCCTGGGCATATGTGGGTTACTATTTGTTATTTTACCGCTTCTAAGGTTCATATAACAAAATGCACTCCAGACTCAGAAGATCCTAAAAAGTTTTCTAATAAATTTGAATACAGAATTTTATTATGACACTGTCCCACTGGGTGTGCCAATTTGTTTGCAGTGATTTCTAGCAAACAACCGCTAGTCTTCCAATTACTGGTTACTTACAGGATCGACTAGATTGATCCTAGGACATGTGTCATAATTCAATTTCATGTTTATATCCATTGTTTTACAGATTTGTATCTTTTGATATGTAACGTAGAACTCTTGAATTTTTCTCTAAATTTATCTAAGGGGACGTACTGACTGAATGATTTGTAGGCTAATAATTGGCTTCGATTTAAACTAAAAATTTGACAATTAAATGTAAAACTGTGAAATGCGGAACAAATAAAATATAAAGGATTTTGATAATGAAATAAAGACTTCTGGAAATCTAAAGTGTTTGAATGAAAGAAAAAGGCAATAAAGTAAGGTTTCTGGAAAATAAAGTGTTTGAACAAAATGTAAAGGTAGAACAAAAAGATTCAGAAACAAAGAAACTGTAAAGGCGAAGTAAATGTAAAATAACTTGAATTTAAATTATGAAAAGTGTAATACGGTGGGAGAACTGACTTTGAGATTTGTTTTGCTTTTTATCGCAAATGTTGCGGATAGCAAGAGTCGCCACCGACTTTTCTTTTATCCAATTAAGGGAAGGTGAAAAGAACAGAAAAAGACCTTCATTAGATTCTGAGTAAGGGAGAAGGTTATGGAAAGGGAAGGTATTAGTACCCCTTTCCATCCGTAGTTATCTTCGGGCTCTTAGTTGCTTCTAGCTCATCTTTTAAAAATTGCTTTCTGTGTGTTTGACAAAAATGTTTTGAAAAGGCATTTTGCTTTGACTTTGTAATGATTCATGTAGGAATGTATACAAAGTGTTCAGAAATGTTTCGTTTTTGAAAAGTGTTTGAACTTTGACAAAAGTGTGAGGTGTGAAAAGTATTTTGATTGAGCAAGCAACTAAAAGTCTTATTACCTACTCAGAATGGTCGTTTTCGTGTTGTTTTATGTTCCTTTAGAATAGTGCTATCCATACTATTAGTTGGTAGGTAACCCTCTTCGTTGGATGTAAAGGGACATTCGAAGGGACATCGGATTGGTCATAGAAGGAAACTTGTAGGAGTATCCTAGCACATTCGAAGGGACGATCATCACTTTCGAGGCAACAATCGAGGGACGAGATCATGTATTCGAGGCTTACATCGTGGGTCTATGATCTTGTATCGAAGGGACTATGATGATATGTTTGTAGGCAACGGTGCTAGGATACCTCTACGCTCGAGGACTTGACCATTTATTCAAAAGGCAACGAGAGAATTACCCTAAGGGTGCATGTGTGAAAAGAGTGTGTCAAATTCGATATTTTATCTTGAAATTAGAAGTGATCTACGTTCGTTTTTATCTTGCCATACACGCCTAATTACTAGCAGTTTATAGGGTGCAGAAAGTAAATTGCAGAAAGTAAAGTGCGGAAAGTAAATGTCCTACGCTATTACATGGCTTTGGGGCAGTTACATAATAGGAGGGCAGAAAGTATAATCCTAATTAAACTATTACATCCCATGAGCAGTTACATAATATTGGAAAAGAATGCGAGAAAATAAATCCTAACTATTACAACCTGTAAGCAGATACATAATAATCAGAAAATATAAGAAATTCGCATAAGAGAAAAATACGTTAGTAAAAGAAAGTTTTGAATGAAGAAAAATGTTTTTGGGTTAGTAATGATAATTAGATGATAGAGTAATTTTTTTTTTGGAATTTTCTAAATTGGTTTGGATGAAAAAAAGTAATTAAAAGTCAATTTAATGGTTAATTAACAATTAATTAAAATATGCATGCAAAAATATTAATTTTTATGTCAAAAATTAAATAAACATTTTTCTGATTAAAATGCAAAAAGAAAATATTTTTGGTGATTTTTTAATGCATGAGAAAATTGTTTGAAAATAAATTAAATTGAATAAGAAAAAATATGAAAAGAAATAAGAAAAAGAGTTAGTTTGCAAATGTTAAAAAATAATGTTGCAAAGTCAGGGATCGAACCCATGACCTTCCTTTCACATGCACGCGCCCTTGCCACTGAGCCATCCTGCGGATCGTGTTAGTTAAATGAAACAAAAACAATATAAACGAAATAAGTTCTTGGGCCCCAGAACGCGTGCGAAGATCTTCATCTTCTTCGTTTAAATTTTTGAACCTATAGCGACGGCCTTGTTCGTCGCTAAAGCCCCTGCAAATTCTCAAAATCACATACAAGTAATATAAATTCATTATGAGTACATGGTTCGACTGGGAATTTCGTTCTGAACACGATGGTGGTCTTAGTTTTGTCCAATTTTTCCTAGAATGCAAAGCCCTAAATCGGAGCTATGAGCCCTAGCCATGGCAGACTTCGATTCCTGTACTCAAAACACAATTAACCAATGCAGAAAGCTTCGAAGCTTCATTCTAAACACAAATAAACAATCAAAACACGTTAAGTATGCATGAATTATAAAAATCAATTTTGAAAGTTTAAGAGAAAACCGAAACTGTGATTTCGTGATTCTGGGCTTGTTAATGGCTTGTGAGTATCTGGAATGAATCAGTGAACCTCCAAGAATGTATTGGAATGCTTAGAATTGGCTGAATCGATCTGGAACTAGGGCTGCCAATAGCTTGCAATACACGGTTTTCTTGAGCTTTTTTAGGGTTCTTAGAGGCAGAATTTTCGTCCTTTGTTCATGTGAATGCATTGTGTACTTATAGTGGATGGATTTAGGTCAAGAATCATGAAGAAATAATGTACCAATCAATGAGAAAATATTTGATTTGGTATAAAACCAAATATTGCCTTTTTGATCAAATTTCAATCAATTCTCTTGCCAATCAATGCCAATTTCGAATTTGCCAGCTTGTGTGATTTTCTTGGACCTCAAGAATGAGAGAAAAATCCAATTTGCATTTAATTTTGATTTTCTACCTTTTATTTTAATTTAATTGGCTTTTAAATGATTAAAATAAAAAATAAATAGAAAATAAAAGATAAAATTCGTGGCCTTGAGCTTGGAGGTTTCAAATTAGCTGAGGAACAAGTTTGAACCAAGAAAAGTTAGGCCCATTTGCAAAATTTTGAATTTTGACAAGTATTTCTCTTTGTGCACCTCTTCAAAAATGCTCAACTTGTGCAAGGTGTATCTTGCTCAATTATTAACATTTTTGGGTGTTCTTGGACTTTTTAAAAAGCTCTAGATGTCCTCTAAACAACCTCTTTGGTTTCATCTCAATTGAAGTTTCCATGATCCATAACACTTCTTTACAAAAAGTTGACTTTGAAAAGGACCTGTAATATTTTGATCCGTATCTTCAAAATGAAGCATTTTTTGACCAAGCTTATGAGACATGAAATTGTAGAGAATTCAATTCTCTTCAAAATGAGAGGTGGTGGAAAAATGTTTGATAAAGTATGAGAAAGTTATGTCTGGTCAAAGTTCTGTTGACTTTTGTCTAAGAAAGCCCAATTTAGAAACTTTGACTTTTGATCAATTCTTGAGTTTTTCTTGATGAATCATGATCAATCCTTGATCAAATGATGAATGTTACTTCAAAATATGGATGTTGACCAAAAATTATGAAGTTTGACTGTATGTTGACCACAGTTGACTTTTTGTCCAATACAACTGATTTTCAACCATTTGAGCAATTGTTTGAGGAAACTTGACTTGTAACGCTTGAAACTTGGAATGGAGATTCTTTGAAGCTTATGATGAGGCATGATGACCATTGGAAATGTTGGAGGCTCATCTGGACTTGAGGATAGCCAAACCCTAGTTTGAGTTGATTGCTTGAGTATGGATGTATGTGATGTCTTGAGAAGTAGGAGGGCAAATTTTGGGGTATGACAAAAAGGCATTGTGATGATGTTCAATACGTACATGTTATCTGCAACTCTTTTCCCTAGATCACGGTAATTTGAGTATGTGATATTTTCTAGTACACAAGTGAACACTTTAAAATTCTAATATTAGAACACCTATTTATAGTATTTTGACCCTAACGGCCTTGCTCTAAAATTACGCCACGTTCGAAGCATGCATGCCTCTTTCGTTTATTGGCCTCCACGCGTCCTCTGCAAATGGCGCCTTTTATTTGAATTTCGAATCTCACGCTAGCGAAGTGGATTTTGTTTCTTTCGATTCAAATCATAAGTAATTCTCCCTTGGACCACTTCAACTCTTGAACGAAAGCTCTTATAATAAAAACATGGAGATGCAAAAATCGAAACCCACACCTTGCTCGAAATCGAAAGGTTTAGAGTAACAACTCTAATTTTCTAACTAATTATTCTTCAATTCAACACTCTTTGCTGATGCCAATTTATGTTAACTTTTAGACTCTATTTGAAATAAGTATCTCTTTGACATCAAACATCTCTTTATCGAAATTGTCGGCTAACAAATTGCCCCTCAAGAACGTTTATTTCGATATATATATATATAAAGAAATACTCGTGTTTTTTGGATCACTCATGGTAATTTCGATGATACCAACCTCATGATGACTACACTGTACGTGATATTACAGCCATCAGCCAACTTTCTGCAAAACGTCCAATCACGATGCTTTTTCTTAAACGTGCAAGCATAGCAGTTATAGCTAATAATTAACAAAAACGTCACTTCCCTAGGAATTTCAAAAACCACCTCTCTTTCTTTCCAATAAGGAGGCTACACGTATTCTACTTTTTCCAAAGGTGAAAATTTTCCATGAACCGCCAAAGGCCTCTATAAAAGCGTTTCAGCTTCTAGAATCTGAATTTACTCTCTTCAAATCCCTTCAATCTCCAAGCAATCCTATTTTCTCTTTTCTCAGGAAAATTTTCAAAATCTTTCCCACAATGTCCTCTCCTTCTCCAGTACCATCGTCCCCATCTAAGAAAACAGAGAAGCTCAAAAGTGCTTCTTCTTCTGGTCACAAACCCGTGGGTAAAATCATCAACATTGATAATCAAGAATTCATAGCAACTCCAAAACTTACTCAAGAACAGAAAGCGATTTATGCTTCTCAGGTAATCATCCCTACAACTGTTCTTGATAAAACCCTAGGTGTTATGGGTCCTTTGATTTCTACTGAGCGTCTGGAAAAAAACAAAAGGCTTTTTCCGTGTTTATTTTGAAACTAAACCCATCATTAATAACTTTGCTCCTTTAAAAATTAAAGAAGATGAATCAGTGGTTAAAACCTCAAAAACCCTAAAAGACAAATCTTGTGAGGCAGAAACTTCTAAACCCAGGAGAGAAGCTTTCAATATGGATTATGTCACCGGAAATTTTAAACCATTTCATTCATGTCCCTCATCAGATCAATTGTACCAGGATTGACTAGCAAAGGTAGAAAATAAGAAATCTTAGGAATGGGAGAACCTAGGTATCTTGAATCTCATTCGAATTTCAAAATTAGGATTTAGCTATAGCCAACCTTTTTATTAGCATCTTTATATTTTTGGGATAGTACCTACAACACTTTTCATCTTCCCTGTGGGATGATAACACCCACCTTCTTCGATATTGCTGCCATAACTGGACTTTCCCCCATTGGGGAAGTGTTCAATCCAAATGAAGATGCAGACAATCTTATAGATTTTGATGTCAAGCATGCTAGCTTTTCAAAATATACCAATTTCTATCATTCTGCTGAAGAAGAAGAAGTCTCTGATATTGAGCACATAGCTTTTTTGGCGTTGTGGCTATCGAAGTATTTTTTTGCAGCAAATCCTTACAGGTTGCTAGCAGATTTATCACTCTTGCAAATCAGCTTCACCATGGTCAAAGGGTATGCATAAGTGAATTGTTGGTAGCAAGTCTATATGAAAGTATAGGCGTTGCCGTCTCAAAGTTGAAAACATATGAAGCTAGTACCAATTTACTTCTTGCTGGCCCCTTTTGGCTACTTCAACTCTGGTTGAATGCTACGTTCGAATCATCTCTCTCAACTTTTGGGGTAATTAACGAAGAGCGCCCTAATGTTGTAAATCGAAGTATTGAGGGTACTAGGCTGCTAAAGTTGACCCCAAATGATGACAGAGAAAACTTCAGAACGTGCTTCACCAACTATATGATGATTTTTCGAAAAGACATATGTTTGATTCTTCAATGGCTCATTTTGCTACTCGAAGCTGTGGTCCAAATTGGTTCACCATGTCCCTCGAAGAAGCTATTGAGGAAGAATTAATCAGAGACATCTAGTATTCCTTCTTGAAACGTGATTTCAGAGCGTATTGGCAGCAATGTATCCTCTGACAATCAAAAGGTAAATTCACTCAATAATTTTGAAATTATTCCTATGTGAATTCTCCTTATGCTAACCATTCATTTCATATACAGAGTTCCCATTCTATTCTCTCTGATCTTCCTGCCCCTCAAAGCCAAATCTCAAATCCCATCACTTCTTCGCCACAAGGAGGATTTAGTTCCCATTCTACTGTTGACATTTTCACCCTTCTGAAAGAAGATGTCACAGCCTATTATTCCATGAAGAAGTTGCTTACTCAAATTGATCTCAGCATCTGCCCTTCTGAACTGAGCGAAACTATCTATGACCTGCAAATTTTGCTCAACGAAGTTAGCAGCGAATATAACAGGGCAAGTGATGTTGATGCCAAGATTCGAGCCAAGCAGGAAGCTTTATCTGAAGCTTATGATCAAACTTCAAAGTTTTCTGAAGAAGCATAAGCGTTGGAGCGCACACAAATTCAAGCTAAAGATAAGCATGATGTTCTTGCTCGATCAATCTTGCTGTGGGAGTCCCATATTGAAGAACTTCAGAAGAAAATTGAAGGCGCTCGAAACGAGCAAGCAGCCTTGAAGACTGTTGATGAAAAAGAGCTTGAAACTCTTGTTTCAAAAAGCCTTCAGCAAATGGAAGTGGCTGAGCGAATTAATGAGCAACTTAAAACCCATTTCTTGTGCAAATTCTTGCATCTTTCGTCCTGTGAAAATTGAGCCTTGGTCTGTTGTAATACTTTCTGATATTCCAAATCTGTAAATTATTTGTTTTTGGATAAATTCTATGATAGCTTCTTGATCAACATTCACTAGAGGTATTGCTTCGACCCACTTTGTAAAATAATCTATACCTACGAGGATATACTTTTGTCCTTTGGACGAAGTTGGTCGAATTTCACCAATTAAATCTAATGCCCATCCCCTAAAGGGCGAAGGCTTAACAATTGAATGTAACTCACTTGCAGGAGCATGTTGGATGCCTGCATGAACTTAACATTCCTCACAACCCTTAGCAAATTCTATGCAATCTTTGAGCATAGTGGGCCAATACATGCCATATCAAAACAATAACCATTTCATCTTATGACCTGCTTGATGTGCCCCACATGCCCCACTATGTACGCTGGATAATGCTAAGTATGCTTCATTCTCTCCTAAATATTTGAGTAAGATTCCTTCTGGGGATTTCTTGAACAGTTCGTTTCCCATTAGTACATAAGACAATGCTCTGTATTTGATCTTTTTCTCTGTATTTATTGAAGGTTCCTTTAAATAATTTATTATTGGACTTCGCCAATATGTATCAACCAAAGCGTCTATACTTAATACTTCGAATTCTCTTTTATTGGCATAGCCAAGTTTCGAATTTTCCAGGTCTAATGGTGACAACCTGGTAGCCATTATTCTCCCTTTTGCTTCAATGAGGTATTGAAGTTTTTCCTTGGATATTTTATATCCTGAGGCTATTTGAGCCAAGTCATTTGCCTCTTGATTGCTAATTTTGGGAATATGTTTAATATCTACATACTCAAATCTCTTGAGTAATCTATTAGCAATAACAAAATACATGATCAAGTTTTCTTTTATGCACTTGTATTCCTTTGTTATTTGTTTAATGACCAACTCTGAGCCCCCTCTAATTTTGACTCTAGTTTCCCCCAATTCCAACAAAGATTCAAGTCCAACAATTAATGCTTCGTACTCAGCTTCATTATTCGAACAAGGAGGGCCTTCTAACTTATACTTGAATTTTGTTGGAATTCCTTCGGGAGAAATTATAAGAATCCCAACTCCACTTCCTTCTTTGTGTGTTGAACCATCAAAGAATAACTTCCATGGTTGGACTTCAATATAGTTTAATGTGAAGTCTTCACTCACAGAGTGATCCACTATGAAGTCTGAAACTATTTGACCTTTCATGGCCTTTAAAGGCTTGAAGGCTAAATTATATTTAGTGAGCGCTAAGGCCCATTTTCCAATTCTGCTATGCATAATCGGGTTTGAAAGCATATGCTTAATTACATCAAAATGAGATGAAACATAAACATCAACTGGTTTTATATAATACTTAATTTTTATACATGAAAAATATAAGCAGAGACATAGTTTCTCTATAGTACTATATCAAGTTTCTGCTTTATTTAAGACCCTACTAAGATAATAGACGGCTCTTTCGATGCCATCATTGTTTTCTTGGGCCAACATACTACCTATAGTTACATTAGAAGCAGATATATACAGTCTCATAGGCTTATCCCTATAGGGTGGCGCAAGTATGGGAGGATGCATCAAGTAAGCTTTGATCTTCTCGAATGCCTCTTGATGTTCTTCCTTCCATTGGAAATTGCCTTGTTTGAGACGAAGGAGTGGATAGAATGCTTGAGTTCGCCCACTCTGGTTAGATATGAATCTTCTTAGGAAGTTGATTTTACCTAAAAGGGATTGCAACTCCTTCTTTGTTGTTGGAGGTTTTGTCTCCACAATTGCCTTCGTCTTATTTAGGTTAATTTCGATCCCCTTCTTATGGACCACAAAGCCCAGGAAGTCACCAGCCTGCACAAAGAAGGCACACTTAAGAGGGTTCATCTTTAAGCCATGTTTTCTCATTCTTTCGAATGATTGGCAAAGATGATTTAAATGACTCTCATCAGATACAAACTTTACTACTATGTCATCTATATAGATCTGCATGAATGATTCAATGAAGTCATGAAATATGGTGTTCATTGCTCTTTGATATGTTACCCCAACATTTTTTAGCCCAAAAGGCATAACTACCCACTCATAGGTGCCTAAGGCTCCTAGGCATCTGAAAGCTGTTTTGAGAACATCATCTTCAGCAACTAATATCTGGTTATACCCAGAATACCCATCTAACATACTTAAGTATTCGAAACCTGCAGCTGAATCAATTAACATTTCTGCTATAGGCATGGAATATTCATCCTTAGGTGTTGCGGTATTTAAATCCCTAAAGTCTATGCAAATTCTTAAAGAACCATTTTTCTTAATAACAGGTACTATGTTAGCGAGCCATTCAACATACCTTGTGGTCCTTATAAACTTGCATCGAAGGAGTCTTTCGATTTCCGCCTTTATTTTTGAGAGGATTGTCGGGGAGAACCTTCTAGGCATCTGTTTGATGGGCTTCTTGCCATCCTTAATTGGTAGCCTGTGTTCCACCAGCTCTCTCTTTAAACCAGGCATCTCCTCGTAGTCCCACGCAAAGCAGTCTTTATTCCGTTTGAGCATTTCGATCACTCTGCCTTTCAGACTGGGACTGAGTTTCGCACTAATGTACGTAACTCTTCTTTCGACGCCATCTCCTATGTCCATCTCTTCCAGTGGATCATGCGCTAGCATCTTCACGCTTGTTGATTCCGGATCCCTTTCGAATCCTAGGGGCTCCTGATCATAAATTGCATCTAGCCTTAGATCCAATGGTTCTGAAGTCTGTCCATCAAAGGGTGGAGATTGGTTGCTATCCCTAGGACTTGTTGTATCTATTTTTTTTTCTTTTTATCTGTGGCTTCGACAGCCACATTTTTTATTTCGGCTTCGAGAGTCGTTTTCCTTTTATTCTCAACCAAATAGGCCGAAATCTTTTCGAAAAAATTAGATTCAGTCATAGTTGTCTTCGTCTCCCCAGCCAGTTGGCCGTATGGTCGAAGTCTCTTCAGTTTCCTGTCTGTCCCACATAATCTCCCTATCCCACTGGAAACCATTAGGACGGAGAGTCAGGGAATACAAAGCATTCTCATTAGGTTTGAAGTATTCTTCAGGAGGGTTACATGGCCCTATATTGGCCATATTCCTATCAAAATTTCTCTTGTCTACGTGATTAATTTCTGCCATATAATAGCTCTGATCTGCTTCTATATTCTCTACAATCCCATCATCTCTCCAAATATCTAACCTCTGGTGCATTGATGAGGGAACTACGCCAACGCCATGGATCCATTCTCTACCAAGTAACAGATTGTAATTTGCTTTTGAAGCAATAACCATAAACATAGTTGGCCTTGTGATAGAGCCAACAGTTAAATCAACTTGTACTACGCCCAAAGTCTTTCCTACTTTTCCTTCGTAATTTGATAATACCATATTATGAGGTCTGATATCTGAGTCAAACATACCTATCTTCTTCAGCATGAAACGTGGCATCAGGTTCACAGTAACACCTTCATCTATCAGGACTTTATTTATGCCAAATTGCTCTACTTTTGCTCGAATAAATAAGGGTTTCAAGTGATTCCTTATTCCAGCGTCTGGTCTTTCGAAGAAGGCATTCTGTTCTTTGACTGACCCATTATTCATTACATAGTAACAGACTGGCCTATGTTTGGCCATTTCGTCATCGTCGTTTTCCTCACTTGTATCAACTTTTGTTTCTTGATTATACTCATAAGGTAACACAGAAACAACATTGCAATTTGCATTGAAAAAAGATTCTCCCTCTAACTCGAAATCATCTGTCATCATTTCTTCCTCGCTTACAGCTATCTTTTTCTCTTTATCTTCAACACTTTCTTTCTTGGGTGAGAAAAGCCTCCTGGATACTGGAGGTTTGCCCCTAGTTTGGACTATTGATGCTGGTTTGTTGGTGCTTGATTCTCCCACTTCTATGGACTTCGATTCTCTCTCAGCCTTCTTATTTCTTTGATGTCTGCGCCACTGAGATCGAGACATAGGGTTCTTCCCTTTATAGTTTTCCAATATGATCTCTTCTCTTCTTCTTGTATTAAACTGTTTTCTGTATGCCATCGTAGTTCTGCCTCCCTGATCAAAGCATTCTCATCTGTCAGTAGGGATTTCTATAGGTAATTTGAAAGAGACTCTTTTCTCCCCCTTAGGATAGGGACTATCAAGCCTTATTGGCATATTTCTGCCAACATTATCAGAATTCGAGGGCATTCTGCCCTGGTGACCCCAACAGGATGCAAAATGAACTCTTTTGAATGCCTCTACCATCTCTCTGTCATACACAGCAACACATCTGGGACACATCAAGCATTCTGTTCCGATTTTGTGACATGGAACTAGAAATCCCAGTAAGCTTTCTTCAGCCTTTGGGTAGACCTTGTACAACTAGTTATCCTGTCTCTAATTGACCCCTGTTCTCTCACGTTGAGCCCTCTCGAACTCTGCAGTAATTCTTGGGTTACATATGATACTGCATCTTGGGCATAGCAACATGTCTTGGTTTCTTTTGTGACAATGAAACAGATACTCACGCAAGCTTGCGTCTTTCTTAGGGTAACTCCCCCTTCTCTGCTCTTTCTCCATTTCTAAACAACGTTCAACTTCTTCCATCTCTGCATTAGGTTGTTTAAGATCAACCATATGCACTCCTAAATTCTGACCCTCAATGATCTGGACTTTCTCGAATTTTGCTCTGAGGCCTTCAGTAGCCTCTGTCAATTTCCTGTCAGCAACAAGTGGGCCATCAGTAGCCTTCATTGCATCACTATGTATTTTCTCCTTAAGCACCTTTGGGAGGCTCTCAGTAGCCTTTGTTTTGTTCTTGATTATGATAAAGTCCTCATCTTCTTCGAATTCATTCTCCAATTCAATTTTCTTCTCAACAATTTCCACCATGTTAACATCCAGAGGTTCAGCATAATTGGTTTCTGCCGTCAGCAACGGATCAGTATCAACTTTCATTGAGTTTTTTGCTTTTTCTGAAAATTTGAGTTTGCCCTCCTTAATCGCGCTCTGAATCAAGTCCCTAAAAAGAAAGCATTGTGAGGTTTTATGGCCTAAAAAGTTATGATACTTGCAAAAACCCCTCTTCTTTCGTTGTTCCAATGGAGGAATTTTAAGATTATGAGGCACTATTAATTGGCCATCTTTGACAAGCAAATCAAATATTTCATCACACTTAGTTATATCAAACGTATAAATTTTCTTAGGGAATTTATCATTCTTCTCATTTTCGGCAGGATTCTTTCCATTAGAGGGAATCAGAACTTTGCAAGAATAAGGAGGTGTTTCCTTTAGTTCTACAAGATTCTATTTTGAGTTGATCGAACTCGTATGGGTCTTGATATTCATCTGGATTTCCTTCTTCAGCCTATATATAGGCTATTCTTTCTTTTTTATGATTTTTACTGGCCCTAGCCTTTTCAGCTTTTAATCTTTCCACTTGTCGAACTCTATCTGCTAGTTGGGCCATATCTCTTAGATATTGTGTATCTAACTTCTTTTGAATAGAATAATCCAGGCCCCCAGCAGCCATTTCGACCAATTCATGCTCAGGGACCACAGTAAAACATCAAGATTTTAACAAACGGAACCTATTCAAATAATCATCTATTGGTTCTGTGAATTTCCTCTTAATGCTTGCTAATTCTTTCAAACTTATCTTAGATTGGCCCATGTAAAATTGTTCCTGGAACAGTCTCTCTAAATAGGGCCAAGTATCTATAGATCCTGGGGGAAGAGTTGTGAACCAAGTGAAAGTGTTTTTTGTTAGAGAACTTGGAAAGTATTTTATCCTAAGGTTTTCGTTATTTTCCAAATCTTCTGCTTCAGTTAAGTATCTTTCTATATGTTCCACCGTTGATTCACTTGTATCTCCAGCAAACTTTGTAAATTTAGGGACTTTACAACCCCTGGGTAACTCTGATTGTAAAACATAATCTACAATAGGAGATGTATAATTTGGTCTCCTAAATCCTGAGTTTAAACCATTTTGGGTCATTATTCTTTCGATCATATTGGTTAGATTATTTTCTGCCACTAAGTTGTCATTTTTGATTCTATGAAAAACTTCATATGCATTTTGTTCCCTATTTACCATTATTATTCATCTAGGATGTTCCTCTTGTATTTCCTGAACTTCTTGTTGCCTTAATCTTGCCCCTATATTTCTTTCTTCGACCACTTGTCTAGGGGGGCGAATTTATTCGATTGTGGGTTCTTCATTTTGAACCACTGCTGGATTTTTTCTACGTCTTGCAGGCGCATCAGGGACACCAAAGAAAACTGCTATTCGAGCCATTTGGGTTGAATTTTCTTGGTTCGTTCTATTTACGTTCTAGATTAGAGGATTAAATATGACATTCATCTCACGGGCTAGGACTCCTACCATATCATGATTGCTATCATCCATTTGTTGCCTAAATGATGCCTGACTATTAGTTGTAAGGGTAGGTATTTGGGCAAAATTTCCTAGACTCTGGGTATTTGGGCCCAAATGATTCATTCCAGAACCAGACCCTTGGATTGGAGACGAAGTTGACGCATTATGTAATCCTGCCATAAACGAAGTTGGCATCTCATATGGGGGGTTCCTGGGTCTAAAGGCCTCGAAGCCTGGAGGCCTCGTGGGGGTCGAATACCGTTGATTCCATATGTTTGGCAAAATTTGTGCTGATGACATGTTCGATGGCATCTCTATTGTACTTATAGGGATTGGATTCGAACTGCCTATGGGGATCGTATTAGATGCATCAATCAAACCAGAAACGATTGTGTCAGCCCCCTGTGGGGGATTTTGTCCCCCATCTTGGTTAGTTGTGTTAACCATTGTTTTAGTATGTTGTCTCCTGGGCATATGTGGGTTACTATTTGTTATTTTACCGCTTCTAAGGTTCATATAACAAAATGCACTCCAGACTCAGAAGATCCTAAAAAGTTTTCTAATAAATTTGAATACAGAATTTTATTATGACACTGTCCCACTGGGTGTGCCAATTTGTTTGCAGTGATTTCTAGCAAACAACCGCTAGTCTTCCAATTACTGGTTACTTACAGGATCGACTAGATTGATCCTAGGACATGTGTCATAATTCAATTTCATGTTTATATCCATTGTTTTACAGATTTGTATCTTTTGATATGTAACGTAGAACTCTTGAATTTTTCTCTAAATTTATCTAAGGGGACGTACTGACTGAATGATTTGTAGGCTAATAATTGGCTTCGATTTAAACTAAAAATTTGACAATTAAATGTAAAACTGTGAAATGCGGAACAAATAAAATATAAAGGATTTTGATAATGAAATAAAGACTTCTGGAAATCTAAAGTGTTTGAATGAAAGAAAAAGGCAATAAAGTAAGGTTTCTGGAAAATAAAGTGTTTGAACAAAATGTAAAGGGAAAACAAAAAGATTCAGAAACAAAGAAACTGTAAAGGCGAAGTAAATGTAAAATAACTTGAATTTAAATTATGAAAAGGCATTGTGATGATGTTCAATACGTACATGTTATCTGCAACTCTTTTCCCTAGATCACGGTAATTTGAGTATGTGATATTTTCTAGTACACAAGTGAACACTTTAAAATTCTAATATTAGAACACCTATTTATAGTATTTTGACCCTAACGGCCTTGCTCTAAAATTACGCCACGTTCGAAGCATGCATGCCTCTTTCGTTTATTGGCCTCCACGCGTCCTCTGCAAATGGCGCCTTTTATTTGAATTTCGAATCTCACGCTAGCGAAGTGGATTTTGTTTCTTTCGATTCAAATCATAAGTAATTCTCCCTTGGACCACTTCAACTCTTGAACGAAAGCTCTTATAATAAAAACATGGAGATGCAAAAATCGAAACCCACACCTTGCTCGAAATCGAAAGGTTTAGAGTAACAACTCTAATTTTCTAACTAATTATTCTTCAATTCAACACTCTTTGCTGATGCCAATTTATGTTAACTTTTAGACTCTATTTGAAATAAGTATCTCTTTGACATCAAACATCTCTTTATCGAAATTGTCGGCTAACAAATTGCCCCTCAAGAACGTTTATTTCGATATATATATATATAAAGAAATACTCGTTTTTTGGATCACTCATGGTAATTTCGATGATACCAACCTCATGATGACTACACTGTACGTGATATTACAGCCATCAGCCAACTTTCTGCAAAACGTCCAATCACGATGCTTTTTCTTAAACGTGCAAGCATAGCAGTTATAGCTAATAATTAACAAAAACGTCACTTCCCTAGGAATTTCAAAAACCACCTCTCTTTCTTTCCAATAAGGAGGCTACACGTATTCTACTTTTTCCAAAGGTGAAAATTTTCCATGAACCGCCAAAGGCCTCTATAAAAGCGTTTCAGCTTCTAGAATCTGAATTTACTCTCTTCAAATCCCTTCAATCTCCAAGCAATCCTATTTTCTCTTTTCTCAGGAAAATTTTCAAAATCTTTCCCACAATGTCCTCTCCTTCTCCAGTACCATCGTCCCCATCTAAGAAAACAGAGAAGCTCAAAAGTGCTTCTTCTTCTGGTCACAAACCCGTGGGTAAAATCATCAACATTGATAATCAAGAATTCATAGCAACTCCAAAACTTACTCAAGAACAGAAAGCGATTTATGCTTCTCAGGTAATCATCCCTACAACTGTTCTTGATAAAACCCTAGGTGTTATGGGTCCTTTGATTTCTACTGAGCGTCTGGAAAAAAACAAAAGGCTTTTTCCGTGTTTATTTTGAAACTAAACCCATCATTAATAACTTTGCTCCTTTAAAAATTAAAGAAGATGAATCAGTGGTTAAAACCTCAAAAACCCTAAAAGACAAATCTTGTGAGGCAGAAACTTCTAAACCCAGGAGAGAAGCTTTCAATATGGATTATGTCACCGGAAATTTTAAACCATTTCATTCATGTCCCTCATCAGATCAATTGTACCAGGATTGACTAGCAAAGGTAGAAAATAAGAAATCTTAGGAATGGGAGAACCTAGGTATCTTGAATCTCATTCGAATTTCAAAATTAGGATTTAGCTATAGCCAACCTTTTTATTAGCATCTTTATATTTTTGGGATAGTACCTACAACACTTTTCATCTTCCCTGTGGGATGATAACACCCACCTTCTTCGATATTGCTGCCATAACTGGACTTTCCCCCATTGGGGAAGTGTTCAATCCAAATGAAGATGCAGACAATCTTATAGATTTTGATGTCAAGCATGCTAGCTTTTCAAAATATACCAATTTCTATCATTCTGCTGAAGAAGAAGAAGTCTCTGATATTGAGCACATAGCTTTTTTGGCGTTGTGGCTATCGAAGTATTTTTTTGCAGCAAATCCTTACAGGTTGCTAGCAGATTTATCACTCTTGCAAATCAGCTTCACCATGGTCAAAGGGTATGCATAAGTGAATTGTTGGTAGCAAGTCTATATGAAAGTATAGGCGTTGCCGTCTCAAAGTTGAAAACATATGAAGCTAGTACCAATTTACTTCTTGCTGGCCCCTTTTGGCTACTTCAACTCTGGTTGAATGCTACGTTCGAATCATCTCTCTCAACTTTTGGGGTAATTAACGAAGAGCGCCCTAATGTTGTAAATCGAAGTATTGAGGGTACTAGGCTGCTAAAGTTGACCCCAAATGATGACAGAGAAAACTTCAGAACGTGCTTCACCAACTATATGATGATTTTTCGAAAAGACATATGTTTGATTCTTCAATGGCTCATTTTGCTACTCGAAGCTGTGGTCCAAATTGGTTCACCATGTCCCTCGAAGAAGCTATTGAGGAAGAATTAATCAGAGACATCTAGTATTCCTTCTTGAAACGTGATTTCAGAGCGTATTGGCAGCAATGTATCCTCTGACAATCAAAAGGTAAATTCACTCAATAATTTTGAAATTATTCCTATGTGAATTCTCCTTATGCTAACCATTCATTTCATATACAGAGTTCCCATTCTATTCTCTCTGATCTTCCTGCCCCTCAAAGCCAAATCTCAAATCCCATCACTTCTTCGCCACAAGGAGGATTTAGTTCCCATTCTACTGTTGACATTTTCACCCTTCTGAAAGAAGATGTCACAGCCTATTATTCCATGAAGAAGTTGCTTACTCAAATTGATCTCAGCATCTGCCCTTCTGAACTGAGCGAAACTATCTATGACCTGCAAATTTTGCTCAACGAAGTTAGCAGCGAATATAACAGGGCAAGTGATGTTGATGCCAAGATTCGAGCCAAGCAGGAAGCTTTATCTGAAGCTTATGATCAAACTTCAAAGTTTTCTGAAGAAGCATAAGCGTTGGAGCGCACACAAATTCAAGCTAAAGATAAGCATGATGTTCTTGCTCGATCAATCTTGCTGTGGGAGTCCCATATTGAAGAACTTCAGAAGAAAATTGAAGGCGCTCGAAACGAGCAAGCAGCCTTGAAGACTGTTGATGAAAAAGAGCTTGAAACTCTTGTTTCAAAAAGCCTTCAGCAAATGGAAGTGGCTGAGCGAATTAATGAGCAACTTAAAACCCATTTCTTGTGCAAATTCTTGCATCTTTCGTCCTGTGAAAATTGAGCCTTGGTCTGTTGTAATACTTTCTGATATTCCAAATCTGTAAATTATTTGTTTTTGGATAAATTCTATGATAGCTTCTTGATCAACATTCACTAGAGGTATTGCTTCGACCCACTTTGTAAAATAATCTATACCTACGAGGATATACTTTTGTCCTTTGGACGAAGTTGGTCGAATTTCACCAATTAAATCTAATGCCCATCCCCTAAAGGGCGAAGGCTTAACAATTGAATGTAACTCACTTGCAGGAGCATGTTGGATGCCTGCATGAACTTAACATTCCTCACAACCCTTAGCAAATTCTATGCAATCTTTGAGCATAGTGGGCCAATACATGCCATATCAAAACAATAACCATTTCATCTTATGACCTGCTTGATGTGCCCCACATGCCCCACTATGTACGCTGGATAATGCTAAGTATGCTTCATTCTCTCCTAAATATTTGAGTAAGATTCCTTCTGGGGATTTCTTGAACAGTTCGTTTCCCATTAGTACATAAGACAATGCTCTGTATTTGATCTTTTTCTCTGTATTTATTGAAGGTTCCTTTAAATAATTTATTATTGGACTTCGCCAATATGTATCAACCAAAGCGTCTATACTTAATACTTCGAATTCTCTTTTATTGGCATAGCCAAGTTTCGAATTTTCCAGGTCTAATGGTGACAACCTGGTAGCCATTATTCTCCCTTTTGCTTCAATGAGGTATTGAAGTTTTTCCTTGGATATTTTATATCCTGAGGCTATTTGAGCCAAGTCATTTGCCTCTTGATTGCTAATTTTGGGAATATGTTTAATATCTACATACTCAAATCTCTTGAGTAATCTATTAGCAATAACAAAATACATGATCAAGTTTTCTTTTATGCACTTGTATTCCTTTGTTATTTGTTTAATGACCAACTCTGAGCCCCCTCTAATTTTGACTCTAGTTTCCCCCAATTCCAACAAAGATTCAAGTCCAACAATTAATGCTTCGTACTCAGCTTCATTATTCGAACAAGGAGGGCCTTCTAACTTATACTTGAATTTTGTTGGAATTCCTTCGGGAGAAATTATAAGAATCCCAACTCCACTTCCTTCTTTGTGTGTTGAACCATCAAAGAATAACTTCCATGGTTGGACTTCAATATAGTTTAATGTGAAGTCTTCACTCACAGAGTGATCCACTATGAAGTCTGAAACTATTTGACCTTTCATGGCCTTTAAAGGCTTGAAGGCTAAATTATATTTAGTGAGCGCTAAGGCCCATTTTCCAATTCTGCTATGCATAATCGGGTTTGAAAGCATATGCTTAATTACATCAAAATGAGATGAAACATAAACATCAACTGGTTTTATATAATACTTAATTTTTATACATGAAAAATATAAGCAGAGACATAGTTTCTCTATAGTACTATATCAAGTTTCTGCTTTATTTAAGACCCTACTAAGATAATAGACGGCTCTTTCGATGCCATCATTGTTTTCTTGGGCCAACATACTACCTATAGTTACATTAGAAGCAGATATATACAGTCTCATAGGCTTATCCCTATAGGGTGGCGCAAGTATGGGAGGATGCATCAAGTAAGCTTTGATCTTCTCGAATGCCTCTTGATGTTCTTCCTTCCATTGGAAATTGCCTTGTTTGAGACGAAGGAGTGGATAGAATGCTTGAGTTCGCCCACTCTGGTTAGATATGAATCTTCTTAGGAAGTTGATTTTACCTAAAAGGGATTGCAACTCCTTCTTTGTTGTTGGAGGTTTTGTCTCCACAATTGCCTTCGTCTTATTTAGGTTAATTTCGATCCCCTTCTTATGGACCACAAAGCCCAGGAAGTCACCAGCCTGCACAAAGAAGGCACACTTAAGAGGGTTCATCTTTAAGCCATGTTTTCTCATTCTTTCGAATGATTGGCAAAGATGATTTAAATGACTCTCATCAGATACAAACTTTACTACTATGTCATCTATATAGATCTGCATGAATGATTCAATGAAGTCATGAAATATGGTGTTCATTGCTCTTTGATATGTTACCCCAACATTTTTTAGCCCAAAAGGCATAACTACCCACTCATAGGTGCCTAAGGCTCCTAGGCATCTGAAAGCTGTTTTGAGAACATCATCTTCAGCAACTAATATCTGGTTATACCCAGAATACCCATCTAACATACTTAAGTATTCGAAACCTGCAGCTGAATCAATTAACATTTCTGCTATAGGCATGGAATATTCATCCTTAGGTGTTGCGGTATTTAAATCCCTAAAGTCTATGCAAATTCTTAAAGAACCATTTTTCTTAATAACAGGTACTATGTTAGCGAGCCATTCAACATACCTTGTGGTCCTTATAAACTTGCATCGAAGGAGTCTTTCGATTTCCGCCTTTATTTTTGAGAGGATTGTCGGGGAGAACCTTCTAGGCATCTGTTTGATGGGCTTCTTGCCATCCTTAATTGGTAGCCTGTGTTCCACCAGCTCTCTCTTTAAACCAGGCATCTCCTCGTAGTCCCACGCAAAGCAGTCTTTATTCCGTTTGAGCATTTCGATCACTCTGCCTTTCAGACTGGGACTGAGTTTCGCACTAATGTACGTAACTCTTCTTTCGACGCCATCTCCTATGTCCATCTCTTCCAGTGGATCATGCGCTAGCATCTTCACGCTTGTTGATTCCGGATCCCTTTCGAATCCTAGGGGCTCCTGATCATAAATTGCATCTAGCCTTAGATCCAATGGTTCTGAAGTCTGTCCATCAAAGGGTGGAGATTGGTTGCTATCCCTAGGACTTGTTGTATCTATTTTTTTTTCTTTTTATCTGTGGCTTCGACAGCCACATTTTTTATTTCGGCTTCGAGAGTCGTTTTCCTTTTATTCTCAACCAAATAGGCCGAAATCTTTTCGAAAAAATTAGATTCAGTCATAGTTGTCTTCGTCTCCCCAGCCAGTTGGCCGTATGGTCGAAGTCTCTTCAGTTTCCTGTCTGTCCCACATAATCTCCCTATCCCACTGGAAACCATTAGGACGGAGAGTCAGGGAATACAAAGCATTCTCATTAGGTTTGAAGTATTCTTCAGGAGGGTTACATGGCCCTATATTGGCCATATTCCTATCAAAATTTCTCTTGTCTACGTGATTAATTTCTGCCATATAATAGCTCTGATCTGCTTCTATATTCTCTACAATCCCATCATCTCTCCAAATATCTAACCTCTGGTGCATTGATGAGGGAACTACGCCAACGCCATGGATCCATTCTCTACCAAGTAACAGATTGTAATTTGCTTTTGAAGCAATAACCATAAACATAGTTGGCCTTGTGATAGAGCCAACAGTTAAATCAACTTGTACTACGCCCAAAGTCTTTCCTACTTTTCCTTCGTAATTTGATAATACCATATTATGAGGTCTGATATCTGAGTCAAACATACCTATCTTCTTCAGCATGAAACGTGGCATCAGGTTCACAGTAACACCTTCATCTATCAGGACTTTATTTATGCCAAATTGCTCTACTTTTGCTCGAATAAATAAGGGTTTCAAGTGATTCCTTATTCCAGCGTCTGGTCTTTCGAAGAAGGCATTCTGTTCTTTGACTGACCCATTATTCATTACATAGTAACAGACTGGCCTATGTTTGGCCATTTCGTCATCGTCGTTTTCCTCACTTGTATCAACTTTTGTTTCTTGATTATACTCATAAGGTAACACAGAAACAACATTGCAATTTGCATTGAAAAAAGATTCTCCCTCTAACTCGAAATCATCTGTCATCATTTCTTCCTCGCTTACAGCTATCTTTTTCTCTTTATCTTCAACACTTTCTTTCTTGGGTGAGAAAAGCCTCCTGGATACTGGAGGTTTGCCCCTAGTTTGGACTATTGATGCTGGTTTGTTGGTGCTTGATTCTCCCACTTCTATGGACTTCGATTCTCTCTCAGCCTTCTTATTTCTTTGATGTCTGCGCCACTGAGATCGAGACATAGGGTTCTTCCCTTTATAGTTTTCCAATATGATCTCTTCTCTTCTTCTTGTATTAAACTGTTTTCTGTATGCCATCGTAGTTCTGCCTCCCTGATCAAAGCATTCTCATCTGTCAGTAGGGATTTCTATAGGTAATTTGAAAGAGACTCTTTTCTCCCCCTTAGGATAGGGACTATCAAGCCTTATTGGCATATTTCTGCCAACATTATCAGAATTCGAGGGCATTCTGCCCTGGTGACCCCAACAGGATGCAAAATGAACTCTTTTGAATGCCTCTACCATCTCTCTGTCATACACAGCAACACATCTGGGACACATCAAGCATTCTGTTCCGATTTTGTGACATGGAACTAGAAATCCCAGTAAGCTTTCTTCAGCCTTTGGGTAGACCTTGTACAACTAGTTATCCTGTCTCTAATTGACCCCTGTTCTCTCACGTTGAGCCCTCTCGAACTCTGCAGTAATTCTTGGGTTACATATGATACTGCATCTTGGGCATAGCAACATGTCTTGGTTTCTTTTGTGACAATGAAACAGATACTCACGCAAGCTTGCGTCTTTCTTAGGGTAACTCCCCCTTCTCTGCTCTTTCTCCATTTCTAAACAACGTTCAACTTCTTCCATCTCTGCATTAGGTTGTTTAAGATCAACCATATGCACTCCTAAATTCTGACCCTCAATGATCTGGACTTTCTCGAATTTTGCTCTGAGGCCTTCAGTAGCCTCTGTCAATTTCCTGTCAGCAACAAGTGGGCCATCAGTAGCCTTCATTGCATCACTATGTATTTTCTCCTTAAGCACCTTTGGGAGGCTCTCAGTAGCCTTTGTTTTGTTCTTGATTATGATAAAGTCCTCATCTTCTTCGAATTCATTCTCCAATTCAATTTTCTTCTCAACAATTTCCACCATGTTAACATCCAGAGGTTCAGCATAATTGGTTTCTGCCGTCAGCAACGGATCAGTATCAACTTTCATTGAGTTTTTTGCTTTTTCTGAAAATTTGAGTTTGCCCTCCTTAATCGCGCTCTGAATCAAGTCCCTAAAAAGAAAGCATTGTGAGGTTTTATGGCCTAAAAAGTTATGATACTTGCAAAAACCCCTCTTCTTTCGTTGTTCCAATGGAGGAATTTTAAGATTATGAGGCACTATTAATTGGCCATCTTTGACAAGCAAATCAAATATTTCATCACACTTAGTTATATCAAACGTATAAATTTTCTTAGGGAATTTATCATTCTTCTCATTTTCGGCAGGATTCTTTCCATTAGAGGGAATCAGAACTTTGCAAGAATAAGGAGGTGTTTCCTTTAGTTCTACAAGATTCTATTTTGAGTTGATCGAACTCGTATGGGTCTTGATATTCATCTGGATTTCCTTCTTCAGCCTATATATAGGCTATTCTTTCTTTTTTATGATTTTTACTGGCCCTAGCCTTTTCAGCTTTTAATCTTTCCACTTGTCGAACTCTATCTGCTAGTTGGGCCATATCTCTTAGATATTGTGTATCTAACTTCTTTTGAATAGAATAATCCAGGCCCCCAGCAGCCATTTCGACCAATTCATGCTCAGGGACCACAGTAAAACATCAAGATTTTAACAAACGGAACCTATTCAAATAATCATCTATTGGTTCTGTGAATTTCCTCTTAATGCTTGCTAATTCTTTCAAACTTATCTTAGATTGGCCCATGTAAAATTGTTCCTGGAACAGTCTCTCTAAATAGGGCCAAGTATCTATAGATCCTGGGGGAAGAGTTGTGAACCAAGTGAAAGTGTTTTTTGTTAGAGAACTTGGAAAGTATTTTATCCTAAGGTTTTCGTTATTTTCCAAATCTTCTGCTTCAGTTAAGTATCTTTCTATATGTTCCACCGTTGATTCACTTGTATCTCCAGCAAACTTTGTAAATTTAGGGACTTTACAACCCCTGGGTAACTCTGATTGTAAAACATAATCTACAATAGGAGATGTATAATTTGGTCTCCTAAATCCTGAGTTTAAACCATTTTGGGTCATTATTCTTTCGATCATATTGGTTAGATTATTTTCTGCCACTAAGTTGTCATTTTTGATTCTATGAAAAACTTCATATGCATTTTGTTCCCTATTTACCATTATTATTCATCTAGGATGTTCCTCTTGTATTTCCTGAACTTCTTGTTGCCTTAATCTTGCCCCTATATTTCTTTCTTCGACCACTTGTCTAGGGGGGCGAATTTATTCGATTGTGGGTTCTTCATTTTGAACCACTGCTGGATTTTTTCTACGTCTTGCAGGCGCATCAGGGACACCAAAGAAAACTGCTATTCGAGCCATTTGGGTTGAATTTTCTTGGTTCGTTCTATTTACGTTCTAGATTAGAGGATTAAATATGACATTCATCTCACGGGCTAGGACTCCTACCATATCATGATTGCTATCATCCATTTGTTGCCTAAATGATGCCTGACTATTAGTTGTAAGGGTAGGTATTTGGGCAAAATTTCCTAGACTCTGGGTATTTGGGCCCAAATGATTCATTCCAGAACCAGACCCTTGGATTGGAGACGAAGTTGACGCATTATGTAATCCTGCCATAAACGAAGTTGGCATCTCATATGGGGGGTTCCTGGGTCTAAAGGCCTCGAAGCCTGGAGGCCTCGTGGGGGTCGAATACCGTTGATTCCATATGTTTGGCAAAATTTGTGCTGATGACATGTTCGATGGCATCTCTATTGTACTTATAGGGATTGGATTCGAACTGCCTATGGGGATCGTATTAGATGCATCAATCAAACCAGAAACGATTGTGTCAGCCCCCTGTGGGGGATTTTGTCCCCCATCTTGGTTAGTTGTGTTAACCATTGTTTTAGTATGTTGTCTCCTGGGCATATGTGGGTTACTATTTGTTATTTTACCGCTTCTAAGGTTCATATAACAAAATGCACTCCAGACTCAGAAGATCCTAAAAAGTTTTCTAATAAATTTGAATACAGAATTTTATTATGACACTGTCCCACTGGGTGTGCCAATTTGTTTGCAGTGATTTCTAGCAAACAACCGCTAGTCTTCCAATTACTGGTTACTTACAGGATCGACTAGATTGATCCTAGGACATGTGTCATAATTCAATTTCATGTTTATATCCATTGTTTTACAGATTTGTATCTTTTGATATGTAACGTAGAACTCTTGAATTTTTCTCTAAATTTATCTAAGGGGACGTACTGACTGAATGATTTGTAGGCTAATAATTGGCTTCGATTTAAACTAAAAATTTGACAATTAAATGTAAAACTGTGAAATGCGGAACAAATAAAATATAAAGGATTTTGATAATGAAATAAAGACTTCTGGAAATCTAAAGTGTTTGAATGAAAGAAAAAGGCAATAAAGTAAGGTTTCTGGAAAATAAAGTGTTTGAACAAAATGTAAAGGTAGAACAAAAAGATTCAGAAACAAAGAAACTGTAAAGGCGAAGTAAATGTAAAATAACTTGAATTTAAATTATGAAAAGTGTAATACGGTGGGAGAACTGACTTTGAGATTTGTTTTGCTTTTTATCGCAAATGTTGCGGATAGCAAGAGTCGCCACCGACTTTTCTTTTATCCAATTAAGGGAAGGTGAAAAGAACAGAAAAAGACCTTCATTAGATTCTGAGTAAGGGAGAAGGTTATGGAAAGGGAAGGTATTAGTACCCCTTTCCATCCGTAGTTATCTTCGGGCTCTTAGTTGCTTCTAGCTCATCTTTTAAAAATTGCTTTCTGTGTGTTTGACAAAAATGTTTTGAAAAGGCATTTTGCTTTGACTTTGTAATGATTCATGTAGGAATGTATACAAAGTGTTCAGAAATGTTTCGTTTTTGAAAAGTGTTTGAACTTTGACAAAAGTGTGAGGTGTGAAAAGTATTTTGATTGAGCAAGCAACTAAAAGTCTTATTACCTACTCAGAATGGTCGTTTTCGTGTTGTTTTATGTTCCTTTAGAATAGTGCTATCCATACTATTAGTTGGTAGGTAACCCTCTTCGTTGGATGTAAAGGGACATTCGAAGGGACATCGGATTGGTCATAGAAGGAAACTTGTAGGAGTATCCTAGCACATTCGAAGGGACGATCATCACTTTTCGTAGGCAACAATCGAGGGACGAGATCATGTATTCGTAGGCGACATCGTGGGTCTATGATCTTTGTATCGAAGGGACTATGATGATATGTTTGTAGGCAACGGTGCTAGGATACCTCTACGTTCGAGGGACTTGACCATTTATTCAAAAGGCAACGAGAGAGAATTACCCTAAGGGGTGCATGTGTGAAAAGAGTGTGTCAAATTCAGATATTTTATCTTGAAATTAGAAGTGATCTACGTTCGTTTTTATCTTGCCATACACGCCTAATTACTAGCAGTTTATAGGGTGCAGAAAGTAAATTGCAGAAAGTAAAGTGCGGAAAGTAAATGTCCTACGCTATTACATGGCTTTGGGGCAGTTACATAATAGGAGGGCAGAAAGTATAATCCTAATTAAACTATTACATCCCATGAGCAGTTACATAATATTGGAAAAGAATGCGAGAAAATAAATCCTAACTATTACAACCTGTAAGCAGATACATAATAATCAGAAAATATAAGAAATTCGCATAAGAGAAAAATACGTTAGTAAAAGAAAGTTTTGAATGAAGAAAAATGTTTTTGGGTTAGTAATGATAATTAGATGATAGAGTAATTTTTTTTTTGGAATTTTCTAAATTGGTTTGGATGAAAAAAAGTAATTAAAAGTCAATTTAATGGTTAATTAACAATTAATTAAAATATGCATGCAAAAATATTAATTTTTATGTCAAAAATTAAATAAACATTTTTCTGATTAAAATGCAAAAAGAAAATATTTTTGGTGATTTTTTAATGCATGAGAAAATTGTTTGAAAATAAATTAAATTGAATAAGAAAAAATATGAAAAGAAATAAGAAAAAGAGTTAGTTTGCAAATGTTAAAAAATAATGTTGCAAAGTCAGGGATCGAACCCATGACCTTCCTTTCACATGCACGCGCCCTTGCCACTGAGCCATCCTGCGGATCGTGTTAGTTAAATGAAACAAAAACAATATAAACGAAATAAGTTCTTGGGCCCCAGAACGCGTGCGAAGATCTTCATCTTCTTCGTTTAAATTTTTGAACCTATAGCGACGGCCTTGTTCGTCGCTAAAGCCCCTGCAAATTCTCAAAATCACATACAAGTAATATAAATTCATTATGAGTACATGGTTCGACTGGGAATTTCGTTCTGAACACGATGGTGGTCTTAGTTTTGTCCAATTTTTCCTAGAATGCAAAGCCCTAAATCGGAGCTATGAGCCCTAGCCATGGCAGACTTCGATTCCTGTACTCAAAACACAATTAACCAATGCAGAAAGCTTCGAAGCTTCATTCTAAACACAAATAAACAATCAAAACACGTTAAGTATGCATGAATTATAAAAATCAATTTTGAAAGTTTAAGAGAAAACCGAAACTGTGATTTCGTGATTCTGGGCTTGTTAATGGCTTGTGAGTATCTGGAATGAATCAGTGAACCTCCAAGAATGTATTGGAATGCTTAGAATTGGCTGAATCGATCTGGAACTAGGGCTGCCAATAGCTTGCAATACACGGTTTTCTTGAGCTTTTTTAGGGTTCTTAGAGGCAGAATTTTCGTCCTTTGTTCATGTGAATGCATTGTGTACTTATAGTGGATGGATTTAGGTCAAGAATCATGAAGAAATAATGTACCAATCAATGAGAAAATATTTGATTTGGTATAAAACCAAATATTGCCTTTTTGATCAAATTTCAATCAATTCTCTTGCCAATCAATGCCAATTTCGAATTTGCCAGCTTGTGTGATTTTCTTGGACCTCAAGAATGAGAGAAAAATCCAATTTGCATTTAATTTTGATTTTCTACCTTTTATTTTAATTTAATTGGCTTTTAAATGATTAAAATAAAAAATAAATAGAAAATAAAAGATAAAATTCGTGGCCTTGAGCTTGGAGGTTTCAAATTAGCTGAGGAACAAGTTTGAACCAAGAAAAGTTAGGCCCATTTGCAAAATTTTGAATTTTGACAAGTATTTCTCTTTGTGCACCTCTTCAAAAATGCTCAACTTGTGCAAGGTGTATCTTGCTCAATTATTAACATTTTTGGGTGTTCTTGGACTTTTTAAAAAGCTCTAGATGTCCTCTAAACAACCTCTTTGGTTTCATCTCAATTGAAGTTTCCATGATCCATAACACTTCTTTACAAAAAGTTGACTTTGAAAAGGACCTGTAATATTTTGATCCGTATCTTCAAAATGAAGCATTTTTTGACCAAGCTTATGAGACATGAAATTGTAGAGAATTCAATTCTCTTCAAAATGAGAGGTGGTGGAAAAATGTTTGATAAAGTATGAGAAAGTTATGTCTGGTCAAAGTTCTGTTGACTTTTGTCTAAGAAAGCCCAATTTAGAAACTTTGACTTTTGATCAATTCTTGAGTTTTTCTTGATGAATCATGATCAATCCTTGATCAAATGATGAATGTTACTTCAAAATATGGATGTTGACCAAAAATTATGAAGTTTGACTGTATGTTGACCACAGTTGACTTTTTGTCCAATACAACTGATTTTCAACCATTTGAGCAATTGTTTGAGGAAACTTGACTTGTAACGCTTGAAACTTGGAATGGAGATTCTTTGAAGCTTATGATGAGGCATGATGACCATTGGAAATGTTGGAGGCTCATCTGGACTTGAGGATAGCCAAACCCTAGTTTGAGTTGATTGCTTGAGTATGGATGTATGTGATGTCTTGAGAAGTAGGAGGGCAAATTTTGGGGTATGACAAAAAGGCATTGTGATGATGTTCAATACGTACATGTTATCTGCAACTCTTTTCCCTAGATCACGGTAATTTGAGTATGTGATATTTTCTAGTACACAAGTGAACACTTTAAAATTCTAATATTAGAACACCTATTTATAGTATTTTGACCCTAACGGCCTTGCTCTAAAATTACGCCACGTTCGAAGCATGCATGCCTCTTTCGTTTATTGGCCTCCACGCGTCCTCTGCAAATGGCGCCTTTTATTTGAATTTCGAATCTCACGCTAGCGAAGTGGATTTTGTTTCTTTCGATTCAAATCATAAGTAATTCTCCCTTGGACCACTTCAACTCTTGAACGAAAGCTCTTATAATAAAAACATGGAGATGCAAAAATCGAAACCCACACCTTGCTCGAAATCGAAAGGTTTAGAGTAACAACTCTAATTTTCTAACTAATTATTCTTCAATTCAACACTCTTTGCTGATGCCAATTTATGTTAACTTTTAGACTCTATTTGAAATAAGTATCTCTTTGACATCAAACATCTCTTTATCGAAATTGTCGGCTAACAAATTGCCCCTCAAGAACGTTTATTTCGATATATATATATATAAAGAAATACTCGTTTTTTGGATCACTCATGGTAATTTCGATGATACCAACCTCATGATGACTACACTGTACGTGATATTACAGCCATCAGCCAACTTTCTGCAAAACGTCCAATCACGATGCTTTTTCTTAAACGTGCAAGCATAGCAGTTATAGCTAATAATTAACAAAAACGTCACTTCCCTAGGAATTTCAAAAACCACCTCTCTTTCTTTCCAATAAGGAGGCTACACGTATTCTACTTTTTCCAAAGGTGAAAATTTTCCATGAACCGCCAAAGGCCTCTATAAAAGCGTTTCAGCTTCTAGAATCTGAATTTACTCTCTTCAAATCCCTTCAATCTCCAAGCAATCCTATTTTCTCTTTTCTCAGGAAAATTTTCAAAATCTTTCCCACAATGTCCTCTCCTTCTCCAGTACCATCGTCCCCATCTAAGAAAACAGAGAAGCTCAAAAGTGCTTCTTCTTCTGGTCACAAACCCGTGGGTAAAATCATCAACATTGATAATCAAGAATTCATAGCAACTCCAAAACTTACTCAAGAACAGAAAGCGATTTATGCTTCTCAGGTAATCATCCCTACAACTGTTCTTGATAAAACCCTAGGTGTTATGGGTCCTTTGATTTCTACTGAGCGTCTGGAAAAAAACAAAAGGCTTTTTCCGTGTTTATTTTGAAACTAAACCCATCATTAATAACTTTGCTCCTTTAAAAATTAAAGAAGATGAATCAGTGGTTAAAACCTCAAAAACCCTAAAAGACAAATCTTGTGAGGCAGAAACTTCTAAACCCAGGAGAGAAGCTTTCAATATGGATTATGTCACCGGAAATTTTAAACCATTTCATTCATGTCCCTCATCAGATCAATTGTACCAGGATTGACTAGCAAAGGTAGAAAATAAGAAATCTTAGGAATGGGAGAACCTAGGTATCTTGAATCTCATTCGAATTTCAAAATTAGGATTTAGCTATAGCCAACCTTTTTTATTAGCATCTTTATATTTTTGGGATAGTACCTACAACACTTTTCATCTTCCCTGTGGGATGATAACACCCACCTTCTTCGATATTGCTGCCATAACTGGACTTTCCCCCATTGGGGAAGTGTTCAATCCAAATGAAGATGCAGACAATCTTATAGATTTTGATGTCAAGCATGCTAGCTTTTCAAAATATACCAATTTCTATCATTCTGCTGAAGAAGAAGAAGTCTCTGATATTGAGCACATAGCTTTTTTGGCGTTGTGGCTATCGAAGTATTTTTTTGCAGCAAATCCTTACAGGTTGCTAGCAGATTTATCACTCTTGCAAATCAGCTTCACCATGGTCAAAGGGTATGCATAAGTGAATTGTTGGTAGCAAGTCTATATGAAAGTATAGGCGTTGCCGTCTCAAAGTTGAAAACATATGAAGCTAGTACCAATTTACTTCTTGCTGGCCCCTTTTGGCTACTTCAACTCTGGTTGAATGCTACGTTCGAATCATCTCTCTCAACTTTTGGGGTAATTAACGAAGAGCGCCCTAATGTTGTAAATCGAAGTATTGAGGGTACTAGGCTGCTAAAGTTGACCCCAAATGATGACAGAGAAAACTTCAGAACGTGCTTCACCAACTATATGATGATTTTTCGAAAAGACATATGTTTGATTCTTCAATGGCTCATTTTGCTACTCGAAGCTGTGGTCCAAATTGGTTCACCATGTCCCTCGAAGAAGCTATTGAGGAAGAATTAATCAGAGACATCTAGTATTCCTTCTTGAAACGTGATTTCAGAGCGTATTGGCAGCAATGTATCCTCTGACAATCAAAAGGTAAATTCACTCAATAATTTTGAAATTATTCCTATGTGAATTCTCCTTATGCTAACCATTCATTTCATATACAGAGTTCCCATTCTATTCTCTCTGATCTTCCTGCCCCTCAAAGCCAAATCTCAAATCCCATCACTTCTTCGCCACAAGGAGGATTTAGTTCCCATTCTACTGTTGACATTTTCACCCTTCTGAAAGAAGATGTCACAGCCTATTATTCCATGAAGAAGTTGCTTACTCAAATTGATCTCAGCATCTGCCCTTCTGAACTGAGCGAAACTATCTATGACCTGCAAATTTTGCTCAACGAAGTTAGCAGCGAATATAACAGGGCAAGTGATGTTGATGCCAAGATTCGAGCCAAGCAGGAAGCTTTATCTGAAGCTTATGATCAAACTTCAAAGTTTTCTGAAGAAGCATAAGCGTTGGAGCGCACACAAATTCAAGCTAAAGATAAGCATGATGTTCTTGCTCGATCAATCTTGCTGTGGGAGTCCCATATTGAAGAACTTCAGAAGAAAATTGAAGGCGCTCGAAACGAGCAAGCAGCCTTGAAGACTGTTGATGAAAAAGAGCTTGAAACTCTTGTTTCAAAAAGCCTTCAGCAAATGGAAGTGGCTGAGCGAATTAATGAGCAACTTAAAACCCATTTCTTGTGCAAATTCTTGCATCTTTCGTCCTGTGAAAATTGAGCCTTGGTCTGTTGTAATACTTTCTGATATTCCAAATCTGTAAATTATTTGTTTTTGGATAAATTCTATGATAGCTTCTTGATCAACATTCACTAGAGGTATTGCTTCGACCCACTTTGTAAAATAATCTATACCTACGAGGATATACTTTTGTCCTTTGGACGAAGTTGGTCGAATTTCACCAATTAAATCTAATGCCCATCCCCTAAAGGGCGAAGGCTTAACAATTGAATGTAACTCACTTGCAGGAGCATGTTGGATGCCTGCATGAACTTAACATTCCTCACAACCCTTAGCAAATTCTATGCAATCTTTGAGCATAGTGGGCCAATACATGCCATATCAAAACAATAACCATTTCATCTTATGACCTGCTTGATGTGCCCCACATGCCCCACTATGTACGCTGGATAATGCTAAGTATGCTTCATTCTCTCCTAAATATTTGAGTAAGATTCCTTCTGGGGATTTCTTGAACAGTTCGTTTCCCATTAGTACATAAGACAATGCTCTGTATTTGATCTTTTTCTCTGTATTTATTGAAGGTTCCTTTAAATAATTTATTATTGGACTTCGCCAATATGTATCAACCAAAGCGTCTATACTTAATACTTCGAATTCTCTTTTATTGGCATAGCCAAGTTTCGAATTTTCCAGGTCTAATGGTGACAACCTGGTAGCCATTATTCTCCCTTTTGCTTCAATGAGGTATTGAAGTTTTTCCTTGGATATTTTATATCCTGAGGCTATTTGAGCCAAGTCATTTGCCTCTTGATTGCTAATTTTGGGAATATGTTTAATATCTACATACTCAAATCTCTTGAGTAATCTATTAGCAATAACAAAATACATGATCAAGTTTTCTTTTATGCACTTGTATTCCTTTGTTATTTGTTTAATGACCAACTCTGAGCCCCCTCTAATTTTGACTCTAGTTTCCCCCAATTCCAACAAAGATTCAAGTCCAACAATTAATGCTTCGTACTCAGCTTCATTATTCGAACAAGGAGGGCCTTCTAACTTATACTTGAATTTTGTTGGAATTCCTTCGGGAGAAATTATAAGAATCCCAACTCCACTTCCTTCTTTGTGTGTTGAACCATCAAAGAATAACTTCCATGGTTGGACTTCAATATAGTTTAATGTGAAGTCTTCACTCACAGAGTGATCCACTATGAAGTCTGAAACTATTTGACCTTTCATGGCCTTTAAAGGCTTGAAGGCTAAATTATATTTAGTGAGCGCTAAGGCCCATTTTCCAATTCTGCTATGCATAATCGGGTTTGAAAGCATATGCTTAATTACATCAAAATGAGATGAAACATAAACATCAACTGGTTTTATATAATACTTAATTTTTATACATGAAAAATATAAGCAGAGACATAGTTTCTCTATAGTACTATATCAAGTTTCTGCTTTATTTAAGACCCTACTAAGATAATAGACGGCTCTTTCGATGCCATCATTGTTTTCTTGGGCCAACATACTACCTATAGTTACATTAGAAGCAGATATATACAGTCTCATAGGCTTATCCCTATAGGGTGGCGCAAGTATGGGAGGATGCATCAAGTAAGCTTTGATCTTCTCGAATGCCTCTTGATGTTCTTCCTTCCATTGGAAATTGCCTTGTTTGAGACGAAGGAGTGGATAGAATGCTTGAGTTCGCCCACTCTGGTTAGATATGAATCTTCTTAGGAAGTTGATTTTACCTAAAAGGGATTGCAACTCCTTCTTTGTTGTTGGAGGTTTTGTCTCCACAATTGCCTTCGTCTTATTTAGGTTAATTTCGATCCCCTTCTTATGGACCACAAAGCCCAGGAAGTCACCAGCCTGCACAAAGAAGGCACACTTAAGAGGGTTCATCTTTAAGCCATGTTTTCTCATTCTTTCGAATGATTGGCAAAGATGATTTAAATGACTCTCATCAGATACAAACTTTACTACTATGTCATCTATATAGATCTGCATGAATGATTCAATGAAGTCATGAAATATGGTGTTCATTGCTCTTTGATATGTTACCCCAACATTTTTTAGCCCAAAAGGCATAACTACCCACTCATAGGTGCCTAAGGCTCCTAGGCATCTGAAAGCTGTTTTGAGAACATCATCTTCAGCAACTAATATCTGGTTATACCCAGAATACCCATCTAACATACTTAAGTATTCGAAACCTGCAGCTGAATCAATTAACATTTCTGCTATAGGCATGGAATATTCATCCTTAGGTGTTGCGGTATTTAAATCCCTAAAGTCTATGCAAATTCTTAAAGAACCATTTTTCTTAATAACAGGTACTATGTTAGCGAGCCATTCAACATACCTTGTGGTCCTTATAAACTTGCATCGAAGGAGTCTTTCGATTTCCGCCTTTATTTTTGAGAGGATTGTCGGGGAGAACCTTCTAGGCATCTGTTTGATGGGCTTCTTGCCATCCTTAATTGGTAGCCTGTGTTCCACCAGCTCTCTCTTTAAACCAGGCATCTCCTCGTAGTCCCACGCAAAGCAGTCTTTATTCCGTTTGAGCATTTCGATCACTCTGCCTTTCAGACTGGGACTGAGTTTCGCACTAATGTACGTAACTCTTCTTTCGACGCCATCTCCTATGTCCATCTCTTCCAGTGGATCATGCGCTAGCATCTTCACGCTTGTTGATTCCGGATCCCTTTCGAATCCTAGGGGCTCCTGATCATAAATTGCATCTAGCCTTAGATCCAATGGTTCTGAAGTCTGTCCATCAAAGGGTGGAGATTGGTTGCTATCCCTAGGACTTGTTGTATCTATTTTTTTTTCTTTTTATCTGTGGCTTCGACAGCCACATTTTTTATTTCGGCTTCGAGAGTCGTTTTCCTTTTATTCTCAACCAAATAGGCCGAAATCTTTTCGAAAAAATTAGATTCAGTCATAGTTGTCTTCGTCTCCCCAGCCAGTTGGCCGTATGGTCGAAGTCTCTTCAGTTTCCTGTCTGTCCCACATAATCTCCCTATCCCACTGGAAACCATTAGGACGGAGAGTCAGGGAATACAAAGCATTCTCATTAGGTTTGAAGTATTCTTCAGGAGGGTTACATGGCCCTATATTGGCCATATTCCTATCAAAATTTCTCTTGTCTACGTGATTAATTTCTGCCATATAATAGCTCTGATCTGCTTCTATATTCTCTACAATCCCATCATCTCTCCAAATATCTAACCTCTGGTGCATTGATGAGGGAACTACGCCAACGCCATGGATCCATTCTCTACCAAGTAACAGATTGTAATTTGCTTTTGAAGCAATAACCATAAACATAGTTGGCCTTGTGATAGAGCCAACAGTTAAATCAACTTGTACTACGCCCAAAGTCTTTCCTACTTTTCCTTCGTAATTTGATAATACCATATTATGAGGTCTGATATCTGAGTCAAACATACCTATCTTCTTCAGCATGAAACGTGGCATCAGGTTCACAGTAACACCTTCATCTATCAGGACTTTATTTATGCCAAATTGCTCTACTTTTGCTCGAATAAATAAGGGTTTCAAGTGATTCCTTATTCCAGCGTCTGGTCTTTCGAAGAAGGCATTCTGTTCTTTGACTGACCCATTATTCATTACATAGTAACAGACTGGCCTATGTTTGGCCATTTCGTCATCGTCGTTTTCCTCACTTGTATCAACTTTTGTTTCTTGATTATACTCATAAGGTAACACAGAAACAACATTGCAATTTGCATTGAAAAAAGATTCTCCCTCTAACTCGAAATCATCTGTCATCATTTCTTCCTCGCTTACAGCTATCTTTTTCTCTTTATCTTCAACACTTTCTTTCTTGGGTGAGAAAAGCCTCCTGGATACTGGAGGTTTGCCCCTAGTTTGGACTATTGATGCTGGTTTGTTGGTGCTTGATTCTCCCACTTCTATGGACTTCGATTCTCTCTCAGCCTTCTTATTTCTTTGATGTCTGCGCCACTGAGATCGAGACATAGGGTTCTTCCCTTTATAGTTTTCCAATATGATCTCTTCTCTTCTTCTTGTATTAAACTGTTTTCTGTATGCCATCGTAGTTCTGCCTCCCTGATCAAAGCATTCTCATCTGTCAGTAGGGATTTCTATAGGTAATTTGAAAGAGACTCTTTTCTCCCCCTTAGGATAGGGACTATCAAGCCTTATTGGCATATTTCTGCCAACATTATCAGAATTCGAGGGCATTCTGCCCTGGTGACCCCAACAGGATGCAAAATGAACTCTTTTGAATGCCTCTACCATCTCTCTGTCATACACAGCAACACATCTGGGACACATCAAGCATTCTGTTCCGATTTTGTGACATGGAACTAGAAATCCCAGTAAGCTTTCTTCAGCCTTTGGGTAGACCTTGTACAACTAGTTATCCTGTCTCTAATTGACCCCTGTTCTCTCACGTTGAGCCCTCTCGAACTCTGCAGTAATTCTTGGGTTACATATGATACTGCATCTTGGGCATAGCAACATGTCTTGGTTTCTTTTGTGACAATGAAACAGATACTCACGCAAGCTTGCGTCTTTCTTAGGGTAACTCCCCCTTCTCTGCTCTTTCTCCATTTCTAAACAACGTTCAACTTCTTCCATCTCTGCATTAGGTTGTTTAAGATCAACCATATGCACTCCTAAATTCTGACCCTCAATGATCTGGACTTTCTCGAATTTTGCTCTGAGGCCTTCAGTAGCCTCTGTCAATTTCCTGTCAGCAACAAGTGGGCCATCAGTAGCCTTCATTGCATCACTATGTATTTTCTCCTTAAGCACCTTTGGGAGGCTCTCAGTAGCCTTTGTTTTGTTCTTGATTATGATAAAGTCCTCATCTTCTTCGAATTCATTCTCCAATTCAATTTTCTTCTCAACAATTTCCACCATGTTAACATCCAGAGGTTCAGCATAATTGGTTTCTGCCGTCAGCAACGGATCAGTATCAACTTTCATTGAGTTTTTTGCTTTTTCTGAAAATTTGAGTTTGCCCTCCTTAATCGCGCTCTGAATCAAGTCCCTAAAAAGAAAGCATTGTGAGGTTTTATGGCCTAAAAAGTTATGATACTTGCAAAAACCCCTCTTCTTTCGTTGTTCCAATGGAGGAATTTTAAGATTATGAGGCACTATTAATTGGCCATCTTTGACAAGCAAATCAAATATTTCATCACACTTAGTTATATCAAACGTATAAATTTTCTTAGGGAATTTATCATTCTTCTCATTTTCGGCAGGATTCTTTCCATTAGAGGGAATCAGAACTTTGCAAGAATAAGGAGGTGTTTCCTTTAGTTCTACAAGATTCTATTTTGAGTTGATCGAACTCGTATGGGTCTTGATATTCATCTGGATTTCCTTCTTCAGCCTATATATAGGCTATTCTTTCTTTTTTATGATTTTTACTGGCCCTAGCCTTTTCAGCTTTTAATCTTTCCACTTGTCGAACTCTATCTGCTAGTTGGGCCATATCTCTTAGATATTGTGTATCTAACTTCTTTTGAATAGAATAATCCAGGCCCCCAGCAGCCATTTCGACCAATTCATGCTCAGGGACCACAGTAAAACATCAAGATTTTAACAAACGGAACCTATTCAAATAATCATCTATTGGTTCTGTGAATTTCCTCTTAATGCTTGCTAATTCTTTCAAACTTATCTTAGATTGGCCCATGTAAAATTGTTCCTGGAACAGTCTCTCTAAATAGGGCCAAGTATCTATAGATCCTGGGGGAAGAGTTGTGAACCAAGTGAAAGTGTTTTTTGTTAGAGAACTTGGAAAGTATTTTATCCTAAGGTTTTCGTTATTTTCCAAATCTTCTGCTTCAGTTAAGTATCTTTCTATATGTTCCACCGTTGATTCACTTGTATCTCCAGCAAACTTTGTAAATTTAGGGACTTTACAACCCCTGGGTAACTCTGATTGTAAAACATAATCTACAATAGGAGATGTATAATTTGGTCTCCTAAATCCTGAGTTTAAACCATTTTGGGTCATTATTCTTTCGATCATATTGGTTAGATTATTTTCTGCCACTAAGTTGTCATTTTTGATTCTATGAAAAACTTCATATGCATTTTGTTCCCTATTTACCATTATTATTCATCTAGGATGTTCCTCTTGTATTTCCTGAACTTCTTGTTGCCTTAATCTTGCCCCTATATTTCTTTCTTCGACCACTTGTCTAGGGGGGCGAATTTATTCGATTGTGGGTTCTTCATTTTGAACCACTGCTGGATTTTTTCTACGTCTTGCAGGCGCATCAGGGACACCAAAGAAAACTGCTATTCGAGCCATTTGGGTTGAATTTTCTTGGTTCGTTCTATTTACGTTCTAGATTAGAGGATTAAATATGACATTCATCTCACGGGCTAGGACTCCTACCATATCATGATTGCTATCATCCATTTGTTGCCTAAATGATGCCTGACTATTAGTTGTAAGGGTAGGTATTTGGGCAAAATTTCCTAGACTCTGGGTATTTGGGCCCAAATGATTCATTCCAGAACCAGACCCTTGGATTGGAGACGAAGTTGACGCATTATGTAATCCTGCCATAAACGAAGTTGGCATCTCATATGGGGGGTTCCTGGGTCTAAAGGCCTCGAAGCCTGGAGGCCTCGTGGGGGTCGAATACCGTTGATTCCATATGTTTGGCAAAATTTGTGCTGATGACATGTTCGATGGCATCTCTATTGTACTTATAGGGATTGGATTCGAACTGCCTATGGGGATCGTATTAGATGCATCAATCAAACCAGAAACGATTGTGTCAGCCCCCTGTGGGGGATTTTGTCCCCCATCTTGGTTAGTTGTGTTAACCATTGTTTTAGTATGTTGTCTCCTGGGCATATGTGGGTTACTATTTGTTATTTTACCGCTTCTAAGGTTCATATAACAAAATGCACTCCAGACTCAGAAGATCCTAAAAAGTTTTCTAATAAATTTGAATACAGAATTTTATTATGACACTGTCCCACTGGGTGTGCCAATTTGTTTGCAGTGATTTCTAGCAAACAACCGCTAGTCTTCCAATTACTGGTTACTTACAGGATCGACTAGATTGATCCTAGGACATGTGTCATAATTCAATTTCATGTTTATATCCATTGTTTTACAGATTTGTATCTTTTGATATGTAACGTAGAACTCTTGAATTTTTCTCTAAATTTATCTAAGGGGACGTACTGACTGAATGATTTGTAGGCTAATAATTGGCTTCGATTTAAACTAAAAATTTGACAATTAAATGTAAAACTGTGAAATGCGGAACAAATAAAATATAAAGGATTTTGATAATGAAATAAAGACTTCTGGAAATCTAAAGTGTTTGAATGAAAGAAAAAGGCAATAAAGTAAGGTTTCTGGAAAATAAAGTGTTTGAACAAAATGTAAAGGGAAAACAAAAAGATTCAGAAACAAAGAAACTGTAAAGGCGAAGTAAATGTAAAATAACTTGAATTTAAATTATGAAAAGGCATTGTGATGATGTTCAATACGTACATGTTATCTGCAACTCTTTTCCCTAGATCACGGTAATTTGAGTATGTGATATTTTCTAGTACACAAGTGAACACTTTAAAATTCTAATATTAGAACACCTATTTATAGTATTTTGACCCTAACGGCCTTGCTCTAAAATTACGCCACGTTCGAAGCATGCATGCCTCTTTCGTTTATTGGCCTCCACGCGTCCTCTGCAAATGGCGCCTTTTATTTGAATTTCGAATCTCACGCTAGCGAAGTGGATTTTGTTTCTTTCGATTCAAATCATAAGTAATTCTCCCTTGGACCGCTTCAACTCTTGAACGAAAGCTCTTATAATAAAAACATGGAGATGCAAAAATCGAAACCCACACCTTGCTCGAAATCGAAAGGTTTAGAGTAACAACTCTAATTTTCTAACTAATTATTCTTCAATTCAACACTCTTTGCTGATGCCAATTTATGTTAACTTTTAGACTCTATTTGAAATAAGTATCTCTTTGACATCAAACATCTCTTTATCGAAATTGTCGGCTAACAAATTGCCCCTCAAGAACGTTTATTTCGATATATATATATATAAAGAAATACTCGTTTTTTGGATCACTCATGGTAATTTCGATGATACCAACCTCATGATGACTACACTGTACGTGATATTACAGCCATCAGCCAACTTTCTGCAAAACGTCCAATCACGATGCTTTTTCTTAAACGTGCAAGCATAGCAGTTATAGCTAATAATTAACAAAAACGTCACTTCCCTAGGAATTTCAAAAACCACCTCTCTTTCTTTCCAATAAGGAGGCTACACGTATTCTACTTTTTCCAAAGGTGAAAATTTTCCATGAACCGCCAAAGGCCTCTATAAAAGCGTTTCAGCTTCTAGAATCTGAATTTACTCTCTTCAAATCCCTTCAATCTCCAAGCAATCCTATTTTCTCTTTTCTCAGGAAAATTTTCAAAATCTTTCCCACAATGTCCTCTCCTTCTCCAGTACCATCGTCCCCATCTAAGAAAACAGAGAAGCTCAAAAGTGCTTCTTCTTCTGGTCACAAACCCGTGGGTAAAATCATCAACATTGATAATCAAGAATTCATAGCAACTCCAAAACTTACTCAAGAACAGAAAGCGATTTATGCTTCTCAGGTAATCATCCCTACAACTGTTCTTGATAAAACCCTAGGTGTTATGGGTCCTTTGATTTCTACTGAGCGTCTGGAAAAAAACAAAAGGCTTTTTCCGTGTTTATTTTGAAACTAAACCCATCATTAATAACTTTGCTCCTTTAAAAATTAAAGAAGATGAATCAGTGGTTAAAACCTCAAAAACCCTAAAAGACAAATCTTGTGAGGCAGAAACTTCTAAACCCAGGAGAGAAGCTTTCAATATGGATTATGTCACCGGAAATTTTAAACCATTTCATTCATGTCCCTCATCAGATCAATTGTACCAGGATTGACTAGCAAAGGTAGAAAATAAGAAATCTTAGGAATGGGAGAACCTAGGTATCTTGAATCTCATTCGAATTTCAAAATTAGGATTTAGCTATAGCCAACCTTTTTATTAGCATCTTTATATTTTTGGGATAGTACCTACAACACTTTTCATCTTCCCTGTGGGATGATAACACCCACCTTCTTCGATATTGCTGCCATAACTGGACTTTCCCCCATTGGGGAAGTGTTCAATCCAAATGAAGATGCAGACAATCTTATAGATTTTGATGTCAAGCATGCTAGCTTTTCAAAATATACCAATTTCTATCATTCTGCTGAAGAAGAAGAAGTCTCTGATATTGAGCACATAGCTTTTTTGGCGTTGTGGCTATCGAAGTATTTTTTTGCAGCAAATCCTTACAGGTTGCTAGCAGATTTATCACTCTTGCAAATCAGCTTCACCATGGTCAAAGGGTATGCATAAGTGAATTGTTGGTAGCAAGTCTATATGAAAGTATAGGCGTTGCCGTCTCAAAGTTGAAAACATATGAAGCTAGTACCAATTTACTTCTTGCTGGCCCCTTTTGGCTACTTCAACTCTGGTTGAATGCTACGTTCGAATCATCTCTCTCAACTTTTGGGGTAATTAACGAAGAGCGCCCTAATGTTGTAAATCGAAGTATTGAGGGTACTAGGCTGCTAAAGTTGACCCCAAATGATGACAGAGAAAACTTCAGAACGTGCTTCACCAACTATATGATGATTTTTCGAAAAGACATATGTTTGATTCTTCAATGGCTCATTTTGCTACTCGAAGCTGTGGTCCAAATTGGTTCACCATGTCCCTCGAAGAAGCTATTGAGGAAGAATTAATCAGAGACATCTAGTATTCCTTCTTGAAACGTGATTTCAGAGCGTATTGGCAGCAATGTATCCTCTGACAATCAAAAGGTAAATTCACTCAATAATTTTGAAATTATTCCTATGTGAATTCTCCTTATGCTAACCATTCATTTCATATAACAGAGTTCCCATTCTATTCTCTCTGATCTTCCTGCCCCTCAAAGCCAAATCTCAAATCCCATCACTTCTTCGCCACAAGGAGGATTTAGTTCCCATTCTACTGTTGACATTTTCACCCTTCTGAAAGAAGATGTCACAGCCTATTATTCCATGAAGAAGTTGCTTACTCAAATTGATCTCAGCATCTGCCCTTCTGAACTGAGCGAAACTATCTATGACCTGCAAATTTTGCTCAACGAAGTTAGCAGCGAATATAACAGGGCAAGTGATGTTGATGCCAAGATTCGAGCCAAGCAGGAAGCTTTATCTGAAGCTTATGATCAAACTTCAAAGTTTTCTGAAGAAGCATAAGCGTTGGAGCGCACACAAATTCAAGCTAAAGATAAGCATGATGTTCTTGCTCGATCAATCTTGCTGTGGGAGTCCCATATTGAAGAACTTCAGAAGAAAATTGAAGGCGCTCGAAACGAGCAAGCAGCCTTGAAGACTGTTGATGAAAAAGAGCTTGAAACTCTTGTTTCAAAAAGCCTTCAGCAAATGGAAGTGGCTGAGCGAATTAATGAGCAACTTAAAACCCATTTCTTGTGCAAATTCTTGCATCTTTCGTCCTGTGAAAATTGAGCCTTGGTCTGTTGTAATACTTTCTGATATTCCAAATCTGTAAATTATTTGTTTTTGGATAAATTCTATGATAGCTTCTTGATCAACATTCACTAGAGGTATTGCTTCGACCCACTTTGTAAAATAATCTATACCTACGAGGATATACTTTTGTCCTTTGGACGAAGTTGGTCGAATTTCACCAATTAAATCTAATGCCCATCCCCTAAAGGGCGAAGGCTTAACAATTGAATGTAACTCACTTGCAGGAGCATGTTGGATGCCTGCATGAACTTAACATTCCTCACAACCCTTAGCAAATTCTATGCAATCTTTGAGCATAGTGGGCCAATACATGCCATATCAAAACAATAACCATTTCATCTTATGACCTGCTTGATGTGCCCCACATGCCCCACTATGTACGCTGGATAATGCTAAGTATGCTTCATTCTCTCCTAAATATTTGAGTAAGATTCCTTCTGGGGATTTCTTGAACAGTTCGTTTCCCATTAGTACATAAGACAATGCTCTGTATTTGATCTTTTTCTCTGTATTTATTGAAGGTTCCTTTAAATAATTTATTATTGGACTTCGCCAATATGTATCAACCAAAGCGTCTATACTTAATACTTCGAATTCTCTTTTATTGGCATAGCCAAGTTTCGAATTTTCCAGGTCTAATGGTGACAACCTGGTAGCCATTATTCTCCCTTTTGCTTCAATGAGGTATTGAAGTTTTTCCTTGGATATTTTATATCCTGAGGCTATTTGAGCCAAGTCATTTGCCTCTTGATTGCTAATTTTGGGAATATGTTTAATATCTACATACTCAAATCTCTTGAGTAATCTATTAGCAATAACAAAATACATGATCAAGTTTTCTTTTATGCACTTGTATTCCTTTGTTATTTGTTTAATGACCAACTCTGAGCCCCCTCTAATTTTGACTCTAGTTTCCCCCAATTCCAACAAAGATTCAAGTCCAACAATTAATGCTTCGTACTCAGCTTCATTATTCGAACAAGGAGGGCCTTCTAACTTATACTTGAATTTTGTTGGAATTCCTTCGGGAGAAATTATAAGAATCCCAACTCCACTTCCTTCTTTGTGTGTTGAACCATCAAAGAATAACTTCCATGGTTGGACTTCAATATAGTTTAATGTGAAGTCTTCACTCACAGAGTGATCCACTATGAAGTCTGAAACTATTTGACCTTTCATGGCCTTTAAAGGCTTGAAGGCTAAATTATATTTAGTGAGCGCTAAGGCCCATTTTCCAATTCTGCTATGCATAATCGGGTTTGAAAGCATATGCTTAATTACATCAAAATGAGATGAAACATAAACATCAACTGGTTTTATATAATACTTAATTTTTATACATGAAAAATATAAGCAGAGACATAGTTTCTCTATAGTACTATATCAAGTTTCTGCTTTATTTAAGACCCTACTAAGATAATAGACGGCTCTTTCGATGCCATCATTGTTTTCTTGGGCCAACATACTACCTATAGTTACATTAGAAGCAGATATATACAGTCTCATAGGCTTATCCCTATAGGGTGGCGCAAGTATGGGAGGATGCATCAAGTAAGCTTTGATCTTCTCGAATGCCTCTTGATGTTCTTCCTTCCATTGGAAATTGCCTTGTTTGAGACGAAGGAGTGGATAGAATGCTTGAGTTCGCCCACTCTGGTTAGATATGAATCTTCTTAGGAAGTTGATTTTACCTAAAAGGGATTGCAACTCCTTCTTTGTTGTTGGAGGTTTTGTCTCCACAATTGCCTTCGTCTTATTTAGGTTAATTTCGATCCCCTTCTTATGGACCACAAAGCCCAGGAAGTCACCAGCCTGCACAAAGAAGGCACACTTAAGAGGGTTCATCTTTAAGCCATGTTTTCTCATTCTTTCGAATGATTGGCAAAGATGATTTAAATGACTCTCATCAGATACAAACTTTACTACTATGTCATCTATATAGATCTGCATGAATGATTCAATGAAGTCATGAAATATGGTGTTCATTGCTCTTTGATATGTTACCCCAACATTTTTTAGCCCAAAAGGCATAACTACCCACTCATAGGTGCCTAAGGCTCCTAGGCATCTGAAAGCTGTTTTGAGAACATCATCTTCAGCAACTAATATCTGGTTATACCCAGAATACCCATCTAACATACTTAAGTATTCGAAACCTGCAGCTGAATCAATTAACATTTCTGCTATAGGCATGGAATATTCATCCTTAGGTGTTGCGGTATTTAAATCCCTAAAGTCTATGCAAATTCTTAAAGAACCATTTTTCTTAATAACAGGTACTATGTTAGCGAGCCATTCAACATACCTTGTGGTCCTTATAAACTTGCATCGAAGGAGTCTTTCGATTTCCGCCTTTATTTTTGAGAGGATTGTCGGGGAGAACCTTCTAGGCATCTGTTTGATGGGCTTCTTGCCATCCTTAATTGGTAGCCTGTGTTCCACCAGCTCTCTCTTTAAACCAGGCATCTCCTCGTAGTCCCACGCAAAGCAGTCTTTATTCCGTTTGAGCATTTCGATCACTCTGCCTTTCAGACTGGGACTGAGTTTCGCACTAATGTACGTAACTCTTCTTTCGACGCCATCTCCTATGTCCATCTCTTCCAGTGGATCATGCGCTAGCATCTTCACGCTTGTTGATTCCGGATCCCTTTCGAATCCTAGGGGCTCCTGATCATAAATTGCATCTAGCCTTAGATCCAATGGTTCTGAAGTCTGTCCATCAAAGGGTGGAGATTGGTTGCTATCCCTAGGACTTGTTGTATCTATTTTTTTTTCTTTTTATCTGTGGCTTCGACAGCCACATTTTTTATTTCGGCTTCGAGAGTCGTTTTCCTTTTATTCTCAACCAAATAGGCCGAAATCTTTTCGAAAAAATTAGATTCAGTCATAGTTGTCTTCGTCTCCCCAGCCAGTTGGCCGTATGGTCGAAGTCTCTTCAGTTTCCTGTCTGTCCCACATAATCTCCCTATCCCACTGGAAACCATTAGGACGGAGAGTCAGGGAATACAAAGCATTCTCATTAGGTTTGAAGTATTCTTCAGGAGGGTTACATGGCCCTATATTGGCCATATTCCTATCAAAATTTCTCTTGTCTACGTGATTAATTTCTGCCATATAATAGCTCTGATCTGCTTCTATATTCTCTACAATCCCATCATCTCTCCAAATATCTAACCTCTGGTGCATTGATGAGGGAACTACGCCAACGCCATGGATCCATTCTCTACCAAGTAACAGATTGTAATTTGCTTTTGAAGCAATAACCATAAACATAGTTGGCCTTGTGATAGAGCCAACAGTTAAATCAACTTGTACTACGCCCAAAGTCTTTCCTACTTTTCCTTCGTAATTTGATAATACCATATTATGAGGTCTGATATCTGAGTCAAACATACCTATCTTCTTCAGCATGAAACGTGGCATCAGGTTCACAGTAACACCTTCATCTATCAGGACTTTATTTATGCCAAATTGCTCTACTTTTGCTCGAATAAATAAGGGTTTCAAGTGATTCCTTATTCCAGCGTCTGGTCTTTCGAAGAAGGCATTCTGTTCTTTGACTGACCCATTATTCATTACATAGTAACAGACTGGCCTATGTTTGGCCATTTCGTCATCGTCGTTTTCCTCACTTGTATCAACTTTTGTTTCTTGATTATACTCATAAGGTAACACAGAAACAACATTGCAATTTGCATTGAAAAAAGATTCTCCCTCTAACTCGAAATCATCTGTCATCATTTCTTCCTCGCTTACAGCTATCTTTTTCTCTTTATCTTCAACACTTTCTTTCTTGGGTGAGAAAAGCCTCCTGGATACTGGAGGTTTGCCCCTAGTTTGGACTATTGATGCTGGTTTGTTGGTGCTTGATTCTCCCACTTCTATGGACTTCGATTCTCTCTCAGCCTTCTTATTTCTTTGATGTCTGCGCCACTGAGATCGAGACATAGGGTTCTTCCCTTTATAGTTTTCCAATATGATCTCTTCTCTTCTTCTTGTATTAAACTGTTTTCTGTATGCCATCGTAGTTCTGCCTCCCTGATCAAAGCATTCTCATCTGTCAGTAGGGATTTCTATAGGTAATTTGAAAGAGACTCTTTTCTCCCCCTTAGGATAGGGACTATCAAGCCTTATTGGCATATTTCTGCCAACATTATCAGAATTCGAGGGCATTCTGCCCTGGTGACCCCAACAGGATGCAAAATGAACTCTTTTGAATGCCTCTACCATCTCTCTGTCATACACAGCAACACATCTGGGACACATCAAGCATTCTGTTCCGATTTTGTGACATGGAACTAGAAATCCCAGTAAGCTTTCTTCAGCCTTTGGGTAGACCTTGTACAACTAGTTATCCTGTCTCTAATTGACCCCTGTTCTCTCACGTTGAGCCCTCTCGAACTCTGCAGTAATTCTTGGGTTACATATGATACTGCATCTTGGGCATAGCAACATGTCTTGGTTTCTTTTGTGACAATGAAACAGATACTCACGCAAGCTTGCGTCTTTCTTAGGGTAACTCCCCCTTCTCTGCTCTTTCTCCATTTCTAAACAACGTTCAACTTCTTCCATCTCTGCATTAGGTTGTTTAAGATCAACCATATGCACTCCTAAATTCTGACCCTCAATGATCTGGACTTTCTCGAATTTTGCTCTGAGGCCTTCAGTAGCCTCTGTCAATTTCCTGTCAGCAACAAGTGGGCCATCAGTAGCCTTCATTGCATCACTATGTATTTTCTCCTTAAGCACCTTTGGGAGGCTCTCAGTAGCCTTTGTTTTGTTCTTGATTATGATAAAGTCCTCATCTTCTTCGAATTCATTCTCCAATTCAATTTTCTTCTCAACAATTTCCACCATGTTAACATCCAGAGGTTCAGCATAATTGGTTTCTGCCGTCAGCAACGGATCAGTATCAACTTTCATTGAGTTTTTTGCTTTTTCTGAAAATTTGAGTTTGCCCTCCTTAATCGCGCTCTGAATCAAGTCCCTAAAAAGAAAGCATTGTGAGGTTTTATGGCCTAAAAAGTTATGATACTTGCAAAAACCCCTCTTCTTTCGTTGTTCCAATGGAGGAATTTTAAGATTATGAGGCACTATTAATTGGCCATCTTTGACAAGCAAATCAAATATTTCATCACACTTAGTTATATCAAACGTATAAATTTTCTTAGGGAATTTATCATTCTTCTCATTTTCGGCAGGATTCTTTCCATTAGAGGGAATCAGAACTTTGCAAGAATAAGGAGGTGTTTCCTTTAGTTCTACAAGATTCTATTTTGAGTTGATCGAACTCGTATGGGTCTTGATATTCATCTGGATTTCCTTCTTCAGCCTATATATAGGCTATTCTTTCTTTTTTATGATTTTTACTGGCCCTAGCCTTTTCAGCTTTTAATCTTTCCACTTGTCGAACTCTATCTGCTAGTTGGGCCATATCTCTTAGATATTGTGTATCTAACTTCTTTTGAATAGAATAATCCAGGCCCCCAGCAGCCATTTCGACCAATTCATGCTCAGGGACCACAGTAAAACATCAAGATTTTAACAAACGGAACCTATTCAAATAATCATCTATTGGTTCTGTGAATTTCCTCTTAATGCTTGCTAATTCTTTCAAACTTATCTTAGATTGGCCCATGTAAAATTGTTCCTGGAACAGTCTCTCTAAATAGGGCCAAGTATCTATAGATCCTGGGGGAAGAGTTGTGAACCAAGTGAAAGTGTTTTTTGTTAGAGAACTTGGAAAGTATTTTATCCTAAGGTTTTCGTTATTTTCCAAATCTTCTGCTTCAGTTAAGTATCTTTCTATATGTTCCACCGTTGATTCACTTGTATCTCCAGCAAACTTTGTAAATTTAGGGACTTTACAACCCCTGGGTAACTCTGATTGTAAAACATAATCTACAATAGGAGATGTATAATTTGGTCTCCTAAATCCTGAGTTTAAACCATTTTGGGTCATTATTCTTTCGATCATATTGGTTAGATTATTTTCTGCCACTAAGTTGTCATTTTTGATTCTATGAAAAACTTCATATGCATTTTGTTCCCTATTTACCATTATTATTCATCTAGGATGTTCCTCTTGTATTTCCTGAACTTCTTGTTGCCTTAATCTTGCCCCTATATTTCTTTCTTCGACCACTTGTCTAGGGGGGCGAATTTATTCGATTGTGGGTTCTTCATTTTGAACCACTGCTGGATTTTTTCTACGTCTTGCAGGCGCATCAGGGACACCAAAGAAAACTGCTATTCGAGCCATTTGGGTTGAATTTTCTTGGTTCGTTCTATTTACGTTCTAGATTAGAGGATTAAATATGACATTCATCTCACGGGCTAGGACTCCTACCATATCATGATTGCTATCATCCATTTGTTGCCTAAATGATGCCTGACTATTAGTTGTAAGGGTAGGTATTTGGGCAAAATTTCCTAGACTCTGGGTATTTGGGCCCAAATGATTCATTCCAGAACCAGACCCTTGGATTGGAGACGAAGTTGACGCATTATGTAATCCTGCCATAAACGAAGTTGGCATCTCATATGGGGGGTTCCTGGGTCTAAAGGCCTCGAAGCCTGGAGGCCTCGTGGGGGTCGAATACCGTTGATTCCATATGTTTGGCAAAATTTGTGCTGATGACATGTTCGATGGCATCTCTATTGTACTTATAGGGATTGGATTCGAACTGCCTATGGGGATCGTATTAGATGCATCAATCAAACCAGAAACGATTGTGTCAGCCCCCTGTGGGGGATTTTGTCCCCCATCTTGGTTAGTTGTGTTAACCATTGTTTTAGTATGTTGTCTCCTGGGCATATGTGGGTTACTATTTGTTATTTTACCGCTTCTAAGGTTCATATAACAAAATGCACTCCAGACTCAGAAGATCCTAAAAAGTTTTCTAATAAATTTGAATACAGAATTTTATTATGACACTGTCCCACTGGGTGTGCCAATTTGTTTGCAGTGATTTCTAGCAAACAACCGCTAGTCTTCCAATTACTGGTTACTTACAGGATCGACTAGATTGATCCTAGGACATGTGTCATAATTCAATTTCATGTTTATATCCATTGTTTTACAAATTTGTATCTTTTGATATGTAACGTAGAACTCTTGAATTTTTCTCTAAATTTATCTAAGGGGAAGTACTGACTGAATGATTTGTAGGCTAATAATTGGCTTTGATTTAAACTAGAAATTTGACAATTAAATGTAAAACTGTGAAATGCGAAACAAATAAAATATAAAGGATTTTGATAATGAAATAAAGACTTCTGGAAATCTAAAGTGTTTGAATGAAAGAAAAAGGCAATAAAGTAAGGTTTCTGGAAAATAAAGTGTTTGAACAAAATGTAAAGGGAAAACAAAAAGATTCAGAAACAAAGAAACTGTAAAGGCGAAGTAAATGTAAAATAACTTGAATTTAAATTATGAAAAGGCATTGTGATGATGTTCAATACGTACATGTTATCTGCAACTCTTTTCCTTAGATCACGGTAATTTGAGTATGTGATATTTTCTAGTACACAAATCAACACTCTAAAATTCTAACATTAGAACACCTATTTATAGTATTTCGACCCTAACGACCTTGCTCTAAAATTACGCCACGTTCGAAGTATGCATGCCTCTTTCGTTTATTGGACTCCACGCGTCCTCTGCAAATGGCGCCTTTTATTTGAATTTCGAATCTCACGCTAGCGAAGTGGATTTTGTTTCTTTCGATTCAAATCATAAGTAATTCTCCCTTGGACCACTTCAACTCTTGAACGAAAGCTCTTATAATAAAAACATGGAGATGCAAAAATCGAAACCCACACCTTGCTCGAAATCGAAAGGTTTAGAGTAACAACTCTAATTTTCTAACTAATTATTCTTCAATTCAACACTCTTTGCTGATGCCAATTTATGTTAACTTTTAGACTCTATTTGAAATAAGTATCTCTTTGACATCAAACATCTCTTTATCGAAATTGTCGGCTAACAAATTGCCCCTCAAGAACGTTTATTTCGATATATATATATATAAAGAAATACTCGTTTTTTGGATCACTCATGGTAATTTCGATGATACCAACCTCATGATGACTACACTGTACGTGATATTACAGCCATCAGCCAACTTTCTGCAAAACGTCCAATCACGATGCTTTTTCTTAAACGTGCAAGCATAGCAGTTATAGCTAATAATTAACAAAAACGTCACTTCCCTAGGAATTTCAAAAACCACCTCTCTTTCTTTCCAATAAGGAGGCTACACGTATTCTACTTTTTCCAAAGGTGAAAATTTTCCATGAACCGCCAAAGGCCTCTATAAAAGCGTTTCAGCTTCTAGAATCTGAATTTACTCTCTTCAAATCCCTTCAATCTCCAAGCAATCCTATTTTCTCTTTTCTCAGGAAAATTTTCAAAATCTTTCCCACAATGTCCTCTCCTTCTCCAGTACCATCGTCCCCATCTAAGAAAACAGAGAAGCTCAAAAGTGCTTCTTCTTCTGGTCACAAACCCGTGGGTAAAATCATCAACATTGATAATCAAGAATTCATAGCAACTCCAAAACTTACTCAAGAACAGAAAGCGATTTATGCTTCTCAGGTAATCATCCCTACAACTGTTCTTGATAAAACCCTAGGTGTTATGGGTCCTTTGATTTCTACTGAGCGTCTGGAAAAAAACAAAAGGCTTTTTCCGTGTTTATTTTGAAACTAAACCCATCATTAATAACTTTGCTCCTTTAAAAATTAAAGAAGATGAATCAGTGGTTAAAACCTCAAAAACCCTAAAAGACAAATCTTGTGAGGCAGAAACTTCTAAACCCAGGAGAGAAGCTTTCAATATGGATTATGTCACCGGAAATTTTAAACCATTTCATTCATGTCCCTCATCAGATCAATTGTACCAGGATTGACTAGCAAAGGTAGAAAATAAGAAATCTTAGGAATGGGAGAACCTAGGTATCTTGAATCTCATTCGAATTTCAAAATTAGGATTTAGCTATAGCCAACCTTTTTATTAGCATCTTTATATTTTTGGGATAGTACCTACAACACTTTTCATCTTCCCTGTGGGATGATAACACCCACCTTCTTCGATATTGCTGCCATAACTGGACTTTCCCCCATTGGGGAAGTGTTCAATCCAAATGAAGATGCAGACAATCTTATAGATTTTGATGTCAAGCATGCTAGCTTTTCAAAATATACCAATTTCTATCATTCTGCTGAAGAAGAAGAAGTCTCTGATATTGAGCACATAGCTTTTTTGGCGTTGTGGCTATCGAAGTATTTTTTTGCAGCAAATCCTTACAGGTTGCTAGCAGATTTATCACTCTTGCAAATCAGCTTCACCATGGTCAAAGGGTATGCATAAGTGAATTGTTGGTAGCAAGTCTATATGAAAGTATAGGCGTTGCCGTCTCAAAGTTGAAAACATATGAAGCTAGTACCAATTTACTTCTTGCTGGCCCCTTTTGGCTACTTCAACTCTGGTTGAATGCTACGTTCGAATCATCTCTCTCAACTTTTGGGGTAATTAACGAAGAGCGCCCTAATGTTGTAAATCGAAGTATTGAGGGTACTAGGCTGCTAAAGTTGACCCCAAATGATGACAGAGAAAACTTCAGAACGTGCTTCACCAACTATATGATGATTTTTCGAAAAGACATATGTTTGATTCTTCAATGGCTCATTTTGCTACTCGAAGCTGTGGTCCAAATTGGTTCACCATGTCCCTCGAAGAAGCTATTGAGGAAGAATTAATCAGAGACATCTAGTATTCCTTCTTGAAACGTGATTTCAGAGCGTATTGGCAGCAATGTATCCTCTGACAATCAAAAGGTAAATTCACTCAATAATTTTGAAATTATTCCTATGTGAATTCTCCTTATGCTAACCATTCATTTCATATACAGAGTTCCCATTCTATTCTCTCTGATCTTCCTGCCCCTCAAAGCCAAATCTCAAATCCCATCACTTCTTCGCCACAAGGAGGATTTAGTTCCCATTCTACTGTTGACATTTTCACCCTTCTGAAAGAAGATGTCACAGCCTATTATTCCATGAAGAAGTTGCTTACTCAAATTGATCTCAGCATCTGCCCTTCTGAACTGAGCGAAACTATCTATGACCTGCAAATTTTGCTCAACGAAGTTAGCAGCGAATATAACAGGGCAAGTGATGTTGATGCCAAGATTCGAGCCAAGCAGGAAGCTTTATCTGAAGCTTATGATCAAACTTCAAAGTTTTCTGAAGAAGCATAAGCGTTGGAGCGCACACAAATTCAAGCTAAAGATAAGCATGATGTTCTTGCTCGATCAATCTTGCTGTGGGAGTCCCATATTGAAGAACTTCAGAAGAAAATTGAAGGCGCTCGAAACGAGCAAGCAGCCTTGAAGACTGTTGATGAAAAAGAGCTTGAAACTCTTGTTTCAAAAAGCCTTCAGCAAATGGAAGTGGCTGAGCGAATTAATGAGCAACTTAAAACCCATTTCTTGTGCAAATTCTTGCATCTTTCGTCCTGTGAAAATTGAGCCTTGGTCTGTTGTAATACTTTCTGATATTCCAAATCTGTAAATTATTTGTTTTTGGATAAATTCTATGATAGCTTCTTGATCAACATTCACTAGAGGTATTGCTTCGACCCACTTTGTAAAATAATCTATACCTACGAGGATATACTTTTGTCCTTTGGACGAAGTTGGTCGAATTTCACCAATTAAATCTAATGCCCATCCCCTAAAGGGCGAAGGCTTAACAATTGAATGTAACTCACTTGCAGGAGCATGTTGGATGCCTGCATGAACTTAACATTCCTCACAACCCTTAGCAAATTCTATGCAATCTTTGAGCATAGTGGGCCAATACATGCCATATCAAAACAATAACCATTTCATCTTATGACCTGCTTGATGTGCCCCACATGCCCCACTATGTACGCTGGATAATGCTAAGTATGCTTCATTCTCTCCTAAATATTTGAGTAAGATTCCTTCTGGGGATTTCTTGAACAGTTCGTTTCCCATTAGTACATAAGACAATGCTCTGTATTTGATCTTTTTCTCTGTATTTATTGAAGGTTCCTTTAAATAATTTATTATTGGACTTCGCCAATATGTATCAACCAAAGCGTCTATACTTAATACTTCGAATTCTCTTTTATTGGCATAGCCAAGTTTCGAATTTTCCAGGTCTAATGGTGACAACCTGGTAGCCATTATTCTCCCTTTTGCTTCAATGAGGTATTGAAGTTTTTCCTTGGATATTTTATATCCTGAGGCTATTTGAGCCAAGTCATTTGCCTCTTGATTGCTAATTTTGGGAATATGTTTAATATCTACATACTCAAATCTCTTGAGTAATCTATTAGCAATAACAAAATACATGATCAAGTTTTCTTTTATGCACTTGTATTCCTTTGTTATTTGTTTAATGACCAACTCTGAGCCCCCTCTAATTTTGACTCTAGTTTCCCCCAATTCCAACAAAGATTCAAGTCCAACAATTAATGCTTCGTACTCAGCTTCATTATTCGAACAAGGAGGGCCTTCTAACTTATACTTGAATTTTGTTGGAATTCCTTCGGGAGAAATTATAAGAATCCCAACTCCACTTCCTTCTTTGTGTGTTGAACCATCAAAGAATAACTTCCATGGTTGGACTTCAATATAGTTTAATGTGAAGTCTTCACTCACAGAGTGATCCACTATGAAGTCTGAAACTATTTGACCTTTCATGGCCTTTAAAGGCTTGAAGGCTAAATTATATTTAGTGAGCGCTAAGGCCCATTTTCCAATTCTGCTATGCATAATCGGGTTTGAAAGCATATGCTTAATTACATCAAAATGAGATGAAACATAAACATCAACTGGTTTTATATAATACTTAATTTTTATACATGAAAAATATAAGCAGAGACATAGTTTCTCTATAGTACTATATCAAGTTTCTGCTTTATTTAAGACCCTACTAAGATAATAGACGGCTCTTTCGATGCCATCATTGTTTTCTTGGGCCAACATACTACCTATAGTTACATTAGAAGCAGATATATACAGTCTCATAGGCTTATCCCTATAGGGTGGCGCAAGTATGGGAGGATGCATCAAGTAAGCTTTGATCTTCTCGAATGCCTCTTGATGTTCTTCCTTCCATTGGAAATTGCCTTGTTTGAGACGAAGGAGTGGATAGAATGCTTGAGTTCGCCCACTCTGGTTAGATATGAATCTTCTTAGGAAGTTGATTTTACCTAAAAGGGATTGCAACTCCTTCTTTGTTGTTGGAGGTTTTGTCTCCACAATTGCCTTCGTCTTATTTAGGTTAATTTCGATCCCCTTCTTATGGACCACAAAGCCCAGGAAGTCACCAGCCTGCACAAAGAAGGCACACTTAAGAGGGTTCATCTTTAAGCCATGTTTTCTCATTCTTTCGAATGATTGGCAAAGATGATTTAAATGACTCTCATCAGATACAAACTTTACTACTATGTCATCTATATAGATCTGCATGAATGATTCAATGAAGTCATGAAATATGGTGTTCATTGCTCTTTGATATGTTACCCCAACATTTTTTAGCCCAAAAGGCATAACTACCCACTCATAGGTGCCTAAGGCTCCTAGGCATCTGAAAGCTGTTTTGAGAACATCATCTTCAGCAACTAATATCTGGTTATACCCAGAATACCCATCTAACATACTTAAGTATTCGAAACCTGCAGCTGAATCAATTAACATTTCTGCTATAGGCATGGAATATTCATCCTTAGGTGTTGCGGTATTTAAATCCCTAAAGTCTATGCAAATTCTTAAAGAACCATTTTTCTTAATAACAGGTACTATGTTAGCGAGCCATTCAACATACCTTGTGGTCCTTATAAACTTGCATCGAAGGAGTCTTTCGATTTCCGCCTTTATTTTTGAGAGGATTGTCGGGGAGAACCTTCTAGGCATCTGTTTGATGGGCTTCTTGCCATCCTTAATTGGTAGCCTGTGTTCCACCAGCTCTCTCTTTAAACCAGGCATCTCCTCGTAGTCCCACGCAAAGCAGTCTTTATTCCGTTTGAGCATTTCGATCACTCTGCCTTTCAGACTGGGACTGAGTTTCGCACTAATGTACGTAACTCTTCTTTCGACGCCATCTCCTATGTCCATCTCTTCCAGTGGATCATGCGCTAGCATCTTCACGCTTGTTGATTCCGGATCCCTTTCGAATCCTAGGGGCTCCTGATCATAAATTGCATCTAGCCTTAGATCCAATGGTTCTGAAGTCTGTCCATCAAAGGGTGGAGATTGGTTGCTATCCCTAGGACTTGTTGTATCTATTTTTTTTTCTTTTTATCTGTGGCTTCGACAGCCACATTTTTTATTTCGGCTTCGAGAGTCGTTTTCCTTTTATTCTCAACCAAATAGGCCGAAATCTTTTCGAAAAAATTAGATTCAGTCATAGTTGTCTTCGTCTCCCCAGCCAGTTGGCCGTATGGTCGAAGTCTCTTCAGTTTCCTGTCTGTCCCACATAATCTCCCTATCCCACTGGAAACCATTAGGACGGAGAGTCAGGGAATACAAAGCATTCTCATTAGGTTTGAAGTATTCTTCAGGAGGGTTACATGGCCCTATATTGGCCATATTCCTATCAAAATTTCTCTTGTCTACGTGATTAATTTCTGCCATATAATAGCTCTGATCTGCTTCTATATTCTCTACAATCCCATCATCTCTCCAAATATCTAACCTCTGGTGCATTGATGAGGGAACTACGCCAACGCCATGGATCCATTCTCTACCAAGTAACAGATTGTAATTTGCTTTTGAAGCAATAACCATAAACATAGTTGGCCTTGTGATAGAGCCAACAGTTAAATCAACTTGTACTACGCCCAAAGTCTTTCCTACTTTTCCTTCGTAATTTGATAATACCATATTATGAGGTCTGATATCTGAGTCAAACATACCTATCTTCTTCAGCATGAAACGTGGCATCAGGTTCACAGTAACACCTTCATCTATCAGGACTTTATTTATGCCAAATTGCTCTACTTTTGCTCGAATAAATAAGGGTTTCAAGTGATTCCTTATTCCAGCGTCTGGTCTTTCGAAGAAGGCATTCTGTTCTTTGACTGACCCATTATTCATTACATAGTAACAGACTGGCCTATGTTTGGCCATTTCGTCATCGTCGTTTTCCTCACTTGTATCAACTTTTGTTTCTTGATTATACTCATAAGGTAACACAGAAACAACATTGCAATTTGCATTGAAAAAAGATTCTCCCTCTAACTCGAAATCATCTGTCATCATTTCTTCCTCGCTTACAGCTATCTTTTTCTCTTTATCTTCAACACTTTCTTTCTTGGGTGAGAAAAGCCTCCTGGATACTGGAGGTTTGCCCCTAGTTTGGACTATTGATGCTGGTTTGTTGGTGCTTGATTCTCCCACTTCTATGGACTTCGATTCTCTCTCAGCCTTCTTATTTCTTTGATGTCTGCGCCACTGAGATCGAGACATAGGGTTCTTCCCTTTATAGTTTTCCAATATGATCTCTTCTCTTCTTCTTGTATTAAACTGTTTTCTGTATGCCATCGTAGTTCTGCCTCCCTGATCAAAGCATTCTCATCTGTCAGTAGGGATTTCTATAGGTAATTTGAAAGAGACTCTTTTCTCCCCCTTAGGATAGGGACTATCAAGCCTTATTGGCATATTTCTGCCAACATTATCAGAATTCGAGGGCATTCTGCCCTGGTGACCCCAACAGGATGCAAAATGAACTCTTTTGAATGCCTCTACCATCTCTCTGTCATACACAGCAACACATCTGGGACACATCAAGCATTCTGTTCCGATTTTGTGACATGGAACTAGAAATCCCAGTAAGCTTTCTTCAGCCTTTGGGTAGACCTTGTACAACTAGTTATCCTGTCTCTAATTGACCCCTGTTCTCTCACGTTGAGCCCTCTCGAACTCTGCAGTAATTCTTGGGTTACATATGATACTGCATCTTGGGCATAGCAACATGTCTTGGTTTCTTTTGTGACAATGAAACAGATACTCACGCAAGCTTGCGTCTTTCTTAGGGTAACTCCCCCTTCTCTGCTCTTTCTCCATTTCTAAACAACGTTCAACTTCTTCCATCTCTGCATTAGGTTGTTTAAGATCAACCATATGCACTCCTAAATTCTGACCCTCAATGATCTGGACTTTCTCGAATTTTGCTCTGAGGCCTTCAGTAGCCTCTGTCAATTTCCTGTCAGCAACAAGTGGGCCATCAGTAGCCTTCATTGCATCACTATGTATTTTCTCCTTAAGCACCTTTGGGAGGCTCTCAGTAGCCTTTGTTTTGTTCTTGATTATGATAAAGTCCTCATCTTCTTCGAATTCATTCTCCAATTCAATTTTCTTCTCAACAATTTCCACCATGTTAACATCCAGAGGTTCAGCATAATTGGTTTCTGCCGTCAGCAACGGATCAGTATCAACTTTCATTGAGTTTTTTGCTTTTTCTGAAAATTTGAGTTTGCCCTCCTTAATCGCGCTCTGAATCAAGTCCCTAAAAAGAAAGCATTGTGAGGTTTTATGGCCTAAAAAGTTATGATACTTGCAAAAACCCCTCTTCTTTCGTTGTTCCAATGGAGGAATTTTAAGATTATGAGGCACTATTAATTGGCCATCTTTGACAAGCAAATCAAATATTTCATCACACTTAGTTATATCAAACGTATAAATTTTCTTAGGGAATTTATCATTCTTCTCATTTTCGGCAGGATTCTTTCCATTAGAGGGAATCAGAACTTTGCAAGAATAAGGAGGTGTTTCCTTTAGTTCTACAAGATTCTATTTTGAGTTGATCGAACTCGTATGGGTCTTGATATTCATCTGGATTTCCTTCTTCAGCCTATATATAGGCTATTCTTTCTTTTTTATGATTTTTACTGGCCCTAGCCTTTTCAGCTTTTAATCTTTCCACTTGTCGAACTCTATCTGCTAGTTGGGCCATATCTCTTAGATATTGTGTATCTAACTTCTTTTGAATAGAATAATCCAGGCCCCCAGCAGCCATTTCGACCAATTCATGCTCAGGGACCACAGTAAAACATCAAGATTTTAACAAACGGAACCTATTCAAATAATCATCTATTGGTTCTGTGAATTTCCTCTTAATGCTTGCTAATTCTTTCAAACTTATCTTAGATTGGCCCATGTAAAATTGTTCCTGGAACAGTCTCTCTAAATAGGGCCAAGTATCTATAGATCCTGGGGGAAGAGTTGTGAACCAAGTGAAAGTGTTTTTTGTTAGAGAACTTGGAAAGTATTTTATCCTAAGGTTTTCGTTATTTTCCAAATCTTCTGCTTCAGTTAAGTATCTTTCTATATGTTCCACCGTTGATTCACTTGTATCTCCAGCAAACTTTGTAAATTTAGGGACTTTACAACCCCTGGGTAACTCTGATTGTAAAACATAATCTACAATAGGAGATGTATAATTTGGTCTCCTAAATCCTGAGTTTAAACCATTTTGGGTCATTATTCTTTCGATCATATTGGTTAGATTATTTTCTGCCACTAAGTTGTCATTTTTGATTCTATGAAAAACTTCATATGCATTTTGTTCCCTATTTACCATTATTATTCATCTAGGATGTTCCTCTTGTATTTCCTGAACTTCTTGTTGCCTTAATCTTGCCCCTATATTTCTTTCTTCGACCACTTGTCTAGGGGGGCGAATTTATTCGATTGTGGGTTCTTCATTTTGAACCACTGCTGGATTTTTTCTACGTCTTGCAGGCGCATCAGGGACACCAAAGAAAACTGCTATTCGAGCCATTTGGGTTGAATTTTCTTGGTTCGTTCTATTTACGTTCTAGATTAGAGGATTAAATATGACATTCATCTCACGGGCTAGGACTCCTACCATATCATGATTGCTATCATCCATTTGTTGCCTAAATGATGCCTGACTATTAGTTGTAAGGGTAGGTATTTGGGCAAAATTTCCTAGACTCTGGGTATTTGGGCCCAAATGATTCATTCCAGAACCAGACCCTTGGATTGGAGACGAAGTTGACGCATTATGTAATCCTGCCATAAACGAAGTTGGCATCTCATATGGGGGGTTCCTGGGTCTAAAGGCCTCGAAGCCTGGAGGCCTCGTGGGGGTCGAATACCGTTGATTCCATATGTTTGGCAAAATTTGTGCTGATGACATGTTCGATGGCATCTCTATTGTACTTATAGGGATTGGATTCGAACTGCCTATGGGGATCGTATTAGATGCATCAATCAAACCAGAAACGATTGTGTCAGCCCCCTGTGGGGGATTTTGTCCCCCATCTTGGTTAGTTGTGTTAACCATTGTTTTAGTATGTTGTCTCCTGGGCATATGTGGGTTACTATTTGTTATTTTACCGCTTCTAAGGTTCATATAACAAAATGCACTCCAGACTCAGAAGATCCTAAAAAGTTTTCTAATAAATTTGAATACAGAATTTTATTATGACACTGTCCCACTGGGTGTGCCAATTTGTTTGCAGTGATTTCTAGCAAACAACCGCTAGTCTTCCAATTACTGGTTACTTACAGGATCGACTAGATTGATCCTAGGACATGTGTCATAATTCAATTTCATGTTTATATCCATTGTTTTACAGATTTGTATCTTTTGATATGTAACGTAGAACTCTTGAATTTTTCTCTAAATTTATCTAAGGGGAAGTACTGACTGAATGATTTGTAGGCTAATAATTGGCTTTGATTTAAACTAGAAATTTGACAATTAAATGTAAAACTGTGAAATGCGAAACAAATAAAATATAAAGGATTTTGATAATGAAATAAAGACTTCTGGAAATCTAAAGTGTTTGAATGAAAGAAAAAGGCAATAAAGTAAGGTTTCTGGAAAATAAAGTGTTTGAACAAAATGTAAAGGGAAAACAAAAAGATTCAGAAACAAAGAAACTGTAAAGGCGAAGTAAATGTAAAATAACTTGAATTTAAATTATGAAAAGGCATTGTGATGATGTTCAATACGTACATGTTATCTGCAACTCTTTTCCTTAGATCACGGTAATTTGAGTATGTGATATTTTCTAGTACACAAATCAACACTCTAAAATTCTAACATTAGAACACCTATTTATAGTATTTCGACCCTAACGACCTTGCTCTAAAATTACGCCACGTTCGAAGTATGCATGCCTCTTTCGTTTATTGGACTCCACGCGTCCTCTGCAAATGGCGCCTTTTATTTGAATTTCGAATCTCACGCTAGCGAAGTGGATTTTGTTTCTTTCGATTCAAATCATAAGTAATTCTCCCTTGGACCACTTCAACTCTTGAACGAAAGCTCTTATAATAAAAACATGGAGATGCAAAAATCGAAACCCACACCTTGCTCGAAATCGAAAGGTTTAGAGTAACAACTCTAATTTTCTAACTAATTATTCTTCAATTCAACACTCTTTGCTGATGCCAATTTATGTTAACTTTTAGACTCTATTTGAAATAAGTATCTCTTTGACATCAAACATCTCTTTATCGAAATTGTCGGCTAACAAATTGCCCCTCAAGAACGTTTATTTCGATATATATATATATAAAGAAATACTCGTTTTTTGGATCACTCATGGTAATTTCGATGATACCAACCTCATGATGACTACACTGTACGTGATATTACAGCCATCAGCCAACTTTCTGCAAAACGTCCAATCACGATGCTTTTTCTTAAACGTGCAAGCATAGCAGTTATAGCTAATAATTAACAAAAACGTCACTTCCCTAGGAATTTCAAAAACCACCTCTCTTTCTTTCCAATAAGGAGGCTACACGTATTCTACTTTTTCCAAAGGTGAAAATTTTCCATGAACCGCCAAAGGCCTCTATAAAAGCGTTTCAGCTTCTAGAATCTGAATTTACTCTCTTCAAATCCCTTCAATCTCCAAGCAATCCTATTTTCTCTTTTCTCAGGAAAATTTTCAAAATCTTTCCCACAATGTCCTCTCCTTCTCCAGTACCATCGTCCCCATCTAAGAAAACAGAGAAGCTCAAAAGTGCTTCTTCTTCTGGTCACAAACCCGTGGGTAAAATCATCAACATTGATAATCAAGAATTCATAGCAACTCCAAAACTTACTCAAGAACAGAAAGCGATTTATGCTTCTCAGGTAATCATCCCTACAACTGTTCTTGATAAAACCCTAGGTGTTATGGGTCCTTTGATTTCTACTGAGCGTCTGGAAAAAAACAAAAGGCTTTTTCCGTGTTTATTTTGAAACTAAACCCATCATTAATAACTTTGCTCCTTTAAAAATTAAAGAAGATGAATCAGTGGTTAAAACCTCAAAAACCCTAAAAGACAAATCTTGTGAGGCAGAAACTTCTAAACCCAGGAGAGAAGCTTTCAATATGGATTATGTCACCGGAAATTTTAAACCATTTCATTCATGTCCCTCATCAGATCAATTGTACCAGGATTGACTAGCAAAGGTAGAAAATAAGAAATCTTAGGAATGGGAGAACCTAGGTATCTTGAATCTCATTCGAATTTCAAAATTAGGATTTAGCTATAGCCAACCTTTTTATTAGCATCTTTATATTTTTGGGATAGTACCTACAACACTTTTCATCTTCCCTGTGGGATGATAACACCCACCTTCTTCGATATTGCTGCCATAACTGGACTTTCCCCCATTGGGGAAGTGTTCAATCCAAATGAAGATGCAGACAATCTTATAGATTTTGATGTCAAGCATGCTAGCTTTTCAAAATATACCAATTTCTATCATTCTGCTGAAGAAGAAGAAGTCTCTGATATTGAGCACATAGCTTTTTTGGCGTTGTGGCTATCGAAGTATTTTTTTGCAGCAAATCCTTACAGGTTGCTAGCAGATTTATCACTCTTGCAAATCAGCTTCACCATGGTCAAAGGGTATGCATAAGTGAATTGTTGGTAGCAAGTCTATATGAAAGTATAGGCGTTGCCGTCTCAAAGTTGAAAACATATGAAGCTAGTACCAATTTACTTCTTGCTGGCCCCTTTTGGCTACTTCAACTCTGGTTGAATGCTACGTTCGAATCATCTCTCTCAACTTTTGGGGTAATTAACGAAGAGCGCCCTAATGTTGTAAATCGAAGTATTGAGGGTACTAGGCTGCTAAAGTTGACCCCAAATGATGACAGAGAAAACTTCAGAACGTGCTTCACCAACTATATGATGATTTTTCGAAAAGACATATGTTTGATTCTTCAATGGCTCATTTTGCTACTCGAAGCTGTGGTCCAAATTGGTTCACCATGTCCCTCGAAGAAGCTATTGAGGAAGAATTAATCAGAGACATCTAGTATTCCTTCTTGAAACGTGATTTCAGAGCGTATTGGCAGCAATGTATCCTCTGACAATCAAAAGGTAAATTCACTCAATAATTTTGAAATTATTCCTATGTGAATTCTCCTTATGCTAACCATTCATTTCATATACAGAGTTCCCATTCTATTCTCTCTGATCTTCCTGCCCCTCAAAGCCAAATCTCAAATCCCATCACTTCTTCGCCACAAGGAGGATTTAGTTCCCATTCTACTGTTGACATTTTCACCCTTCTGAAAGAAGATGTCACAGCCTATTATTCCATGAAGAAGTTGCTTACTCAAATTGATCTCAGCATCTGCCCTTCTGAACTGAGCGAAACTATCTATGACCTGCAAATTTTGCTCAACGAAGTTAGCAGCGAATATAACAGGGCAAGTGATGTTGATGCCAAGATTCGAGCCAAGCAGGAAGCTTTATCTGAAGCTTATGATCAAACTTCAAAGTTTTCTGAAGAAGCATAAGCGTTGGAGCGCACACAAATTCAAGCTAAAGATAAGCATGATGTTCTTGCTCGATCAATCTTGCTGTGGGAGTCCCATATTGAAGAACTTCAGAAGAAAATTGAAGGCGCTCGAAACGAGCAAGCAGCCTTGAAGACTGTTGATGAAAAAGAGCTTGAAACTCTTGTTTCAAAAAGCCTTCAGCAAATGGAAGTGGCTGAGCGAATTAATGAGCAACTTAAAACCCATTTCTTGTGCAAATTCTTGCATCTTTCGTCCTGTGAAAATTGAGCCTTGGTCTGTTGTAATACTTTCTGATATTCCAAATCTGTAAATTATTTGTTTTTGGATAAATTCTATGATAGCTTCTTGATCAACATTCACTAGAGGTATTGCTTCGACCCACTTTGTAAAATAATCTATACCTACGAGGATATACTTTTGTCCTTTGGACGAAGTTGGTCGAATTTCACCAATTAAATCTAATGCCCATCCCCTAAAGGGCGAAGGCTTAACAATTGAATGTAACTCACTTGCAGGAGCATGTTGGATGCCTGCATGAACTTAACATTCCTCACAACCCTTAGCAAATTCTATGCAATCTTTGAGCATAGTGGGCCAATACATGCCATATCAAAACAATAACCATTTCATCTTATGACCTGCTTGATGTGCCCCACATGCCCCACTATGTACGCTGGATAATGCTAAGTATGCTTCATTCTCTCCTAAATATTTGAGTAAGATTCCTTATGGGGTTTTCTTGAACAATTCGTTTCCTATAAGTACATAAGATAACGCTCTGTATTTGATCTTTTTCTCTGTATTTGTTGAAGGTTCCTTTAAATAATTTATTATCGGACTTCGCCAATCTGTATCAGCCAAAGCGTCTATGCTTAATACTTCGAATTCTCTTTTATTGGCATAGCCAAGTTTCGAATTTTCCAGGTCTAATGGTGACAACCTGGTAGCCATTATTCTCCCTTTTGCTTCAATGAGGTATTGAAGTTTTTCCTTTGGATATTTTATATCCTGAGGCTATTTGAGCCAAGTCATTTGCCTCTTGATTGCTAATTTTGGGAATATGTTTAATATCTACATACTCAAATCTCTTGAGTAATCTATTAGCAATAACAAAATACATGATCAAGTTTTCTTTTATGCACTTGTATTCCTTTGTTATTTGTTTAATGACCAACTCTGAGCCCCCTCTAATTTTGACTCTAGTTTCCCCCAATTCCAACAAAGATTCAAGTCCAACAATTAATGCTTCGTACTAAGCTTCATTATTCGAACAAGGAGGGCCTTCTAACTTATACTTGAATTTTGTTGGAATTCCTTCGGGAGAAATTATAAGAATCCCAACTCCACTTCCTTCTTTGTGTGTTGAACCATCAAAGAATAACTTCCATGGTTGGACTTCAATATAGTTTAATGTGAAGTCTTCACTCACAGAGTGATCCACTATGAAGTCTGAAACTATTTGACCTTTCATGGCCTTTAAAGGCTTGAAGGCTAAATTATATTTAGTGAGCGCTAAGGCCCATTTTCCAATTCTGCTATGCATAATCGGGTTTGAAAGCATATGCTTAATTACATCAAAATGAGATGAAACATAAACATCAACTGGTTTTATATAATACTTAATTTTTATACATGAAAAATATAAGCAGAGACATAGTTTCTCTATAGTACTATATCAAGTTTCTGCTTTATTTAAGACCCTACTAAGATAATAGACGGCTCTTTCGATGCCATCATTGTTTTCTTGGGCCAACATACTACCTATAGTTACATTAGAAGCAGATATATACAGTCTCATAGGCTTATCCCTATAGGGTGGCGCAAGTATGGGAGGATGCATCAAGTAAGCTTTGATCTTCTCGAATGCCTCTTGATGTTCTTCCTTCCATTGGAAATTGCCTTGTTTGAGACGAAGGAGTGGATAGAATGCTTGAGTTCGCCCACTCTGGTTAGATATGAATCTTCTTAGGAAGTTGATTTTACCTAAAAGGGATTGCAACTCCTTCTTTGTTGTTGGAGGTTTTGTCTCCACAATTGCCTTCGTCTTATTTAGGTTAATTTCGATCCCCTTCTTATGGACCACAAAGCCTAGGAAGTCACCAGCCTGCACAAAGAAGGCACACTTAAGAGGGTTCATCTTTAAGCCATGTTTTCTCATTCTTTCGAATGATTGGCAAAGATGATTTAAATGACTCTCATCAAGATACAAACTTTACTACTATGTCATCTATATAGATCTGCATGAATGATTCAATGAAGTCATGAAATATGGTGTTCATTGCTCTTTGATATGTTACCCCAACATTTTTTAGCCCAAAAGGCATAACTACCCACTCATAGGTGCCTAAGGCTCCTAGGCATCTGAAAGCTGTTTTGAGAACATCATCTTCAGCAACTAATATCTGGTTATACCCAGAATACCCATCTAACATACTTAAGTATTCGAAACCTGCAGCTGAATCAATTAACATTTCTGCTATAGGCATGGAATATTCATCCTTAGGTGTTGCGGTATTTAAATCCCTAAAGTCTATGCAAATTCTTAAAGAACCATTTTTCTTAATAACAGGTACTATGTTAGCGAGCCATTCAACATACCTTGTGGTCCTTATAAACTTGCATCGAAGGAGTCTTTCGATTTCCGCCTTTATTTTTGAGAGGATTGTCGGGGAGAACCTTCTAGGCATCTGTTTGATGGGCTTCTTGCCATCCTTAATTGGTAGCCTGTGTTCCACCAGCTCTCTCTTTAAACCAGGCATCTCCTCGTAGTCCCACGCAAAGCAGTCTTTATTCCGTTTGAGCATTTCGATCACTCTGCCTTTCAGACTGGGACTGAGTTTCGCACTAATGTACGTAACTCTTCTTTCGACGCCATCTCCTATGTCCATCTCTTCCAGTGGATCATGCGCTAGCATCTTCACGCTTGTTGATTCCGGATCCCTTTCGAATCCTAGGGGCTCCTGATCATAAATTGCATCTAGCCTTAGATCCAATGGTTCTGAAGTCTGTCCATCAAAGGGTGGAGATTGGTTGCTATCCCTAGGACTTGTTGTATCTATTTTTTTTTCTTTTTATCTGTGGCTTCGACAGCCACATTTTTTATTTCGGCTTCGAGAGTCGTTTTCCTTTTATTCTCAACCAAATAGGCCGAAATCTTTTCGAAAAAATTAGATTCAGTCATAGTTGTCTTCGTCTCCCCAGCCAGTTGGCCGTATGGTCGAAGTCTCTTCAGTTTCCTGTCTGTCCCACATAATCTCCCTATCCCACTGGAAACCATTAGGACGGAGAGTCAGGGAATACAAAGCATTCTCATTAGGTTTGAAGTATTCTTCAGGAGGGTTACATGGCCCTATATTGGCCATATTCCTATCAAAATTTCTCTTGTCTACGTGATTAATTTCTGCCATATAATAGCTCTGATCTGCTTCTATATTCTCTACAATCCCATCATCTCTCCAAATATCTAACCTCTGGTGCATTGATGAGGGAACTACGCCAACGCCATGGATCCATTCTCTACCAAGTAACAGATTGTAATTTGCTTTTGAAGCAATAACCATAAACATAGTTGGCCTTGTGATAGAGCCAACAGTTAAATCAACTTGTACTACGCCCAAAGTCTTTCCTACTTTTCCTTCGTAATTTGATAATACCATATTATGAGGTCTGATATCTGAGTCAAACATACCTATCTTCTTCAGCATGAAACGTGGCATCAGGTTCACAGTAACACCTTCATCTATCAGGACTTTATTTATGCCAAATTGCTCTACTTTTGCTCGAATAAATAAGGGTTTCAAGTGATTCCTTATTCCAGCGTCTGGTCTTTCGAAGAAGGCATTCTGTTCTTTGACTGACCCATTATTCATTACATAGTAACAGACTGGCCTATGTTTGGCCATTTCGTCATCGTCGTTTTCCTCACTTGTATCAACTTTTGTTTCTTGATTATACTCATAAGGTAACACAGAAACAACATTGCAATTTGCATTGAAAAAAGATTCTCCCTCTAACTCGAAATCATCTGTCATCATTTCTTCCTCGCTTACAGCTATCTTTTTCTCTTTATCTTCAACACTTTCTTTCTTGGGTGAGAAAAGCCTCCTGGATACTGGAGGTTTGCCCCTAGTTTGGACTATTGATGCTGGTTTGTTGGTGCTTGATTCTCCCACTTCTATGGACTTCGATTCTCTCTCAGCCTTCTTATTTCTTTGATGTCTGCGCCACTGAGATCGAGACATAGGGTTCTTCCCTTTATAGTTTTCCAATATGATCTCTTCTCTTCTTCTTGTATTAAACTGTTTTCTGTATGCCATCGTAGTTCTGCCTCCCTGATCAAAGCATTCTCATCTGTCAGTAGGGATTTCTATAGGTAATTTGAAAGAGACTCTTTTCTCCCCCTTAGGATAGGGACTATCAAGCCTTATTGGCATATTTCTGCCAACATTATCAGAATTCGAGGGCATTCTGCCCTGGTGACCCCAACAGGATGCAAAATGAACTCTTTTGAATGCCTCTACCATCTCTCTGTCATACACAGCAACACATCTGGGACACATCAAGCATTCTGTTCCGATTTTGTGACATGGAACTAGAAATCCCAGTAAGCTTTCTTCAGCCTTTGGGTAGACCTTGTACAACTAGTTATCCTGTCTCTAATTGACCCCTGTTCTCTCACGTTGAGCCCTCTCGAACTCTGCAGTAATTCTTGGGTTACATATGATACTGCATCTTGGGCATAGCAACATGTCTTGGTTTCTTTTGTGACAATGAAACAGATACTCACGCAAGCTTGCGTCTTTCTTAGGGTAACTCCCCCTTCTCTGCTCTTTCTCCATTTCTAAACAACGTTCAACTTCTTCCATCTCTGCATTAGGTTGTTTAAGATCAACCATATGCACTCCTAAATTCTGACCCTCAATGATCTGGACTTTCTCGAATTTTGCTCTGAGGCCTTCAGTAGCCTCTGTCAATTTCCTGTCAGCAACAAGTGGGCCATCAGTAGCCTTCATTGCATCACTATGTATTTTCTCCTTAAGCACCTTTGGGAGGCTCTCAGTAGCCTTTGTTTTGTTCTTGATTATGATAAAGTCCTCATCTTCTTCGAATTCATTCTCCAATTCAATTTTCTTCTCAACAATTTCCACCATGTTAACATCCAGAGGTTCAGCATAATTGGTTTCTGCCGTCAGCAACGGATCAGTATCAACTTTCATTGAGTTTTTTGCTTTTTCTGAAAATTTGAGTTTGCCCTCCTTAATCGCGCTCTGAATCAAGTCCCTAAAAAGAAAGCATTGTGAGGTTTTATGGCCTAAAAAGTTATGATACTTGCAAAAACCCCTCTTCTTTCGTTGTTCCAATGGAGGAATTTTAAGATTATGAGGCACTATTAATTGGCCATCTTTGACAAGCAAATCAAATATTTCATCACACTTAGTTATATCAAACGTATAAATTTTCTTAGGGAATTTATCATTCTTCTCATTTTCGGCAGGATTCTTTCCATTAGAGGGAATCAGAACTTTGCAAGAATAAGGAGGTGTTTCCTTTAGTTCTACAAGATTCTATTTTGAGTTGATCGAACTCGTATGGGTCTTGATATTCATCTGGATTTCCTTCTTCAGCCTATATATAGGCTATTCTTTCTTTTTTATGATTTTTACTGGCCCTAGCCTTTTCAGCTTTTAATCTTTCCACTTGTCGAACTCTATCTGCTAGTTGGGCCATATCTCTTAGATATTGTGTATCTAACTTCTTTTGAATAGAATAATCCAGGCCCCCAGCAGCCATTTCGACCAATTCATGCTCAGGGACCACAGTAAAACATCAAGATTTTAACAAACGGAACCTATTCAAATAATCATCTATTGGTTCTGTGAATTTCCTCTTAATGCTTGCTAATTCTTTCAAACTTATCTTAGATTGGCCCATGTAAAATTGTTCCTGGAACAGTCTCTCTAAATAGGGCCAAGTATCTATAGATCCTGGGGGAAGAGTTGTGAACCAAGTGAAAGTGTTTTTTGTTAGAGAACTTGGAAAGTATTTTATCCTAAGGTTTTCGTTATTTTCCAAATCTTCTGCTTCAGTTAAGTATCTTTCTATATGTTCCACCGTTGATTCACTTGTATCTCCAGCAAACTTTGTAAATTTAGGGACTTTACAACCCCTGGGTAACTCTGATTGTAAAACATAATCTACAATAGGAGATGTATAATTTGGTCTCCTAAATCCTGAGTTTAAACCATTTTGGGTCATTATTCTTTCGATCATATTGGTTAGATTATTTTCTGCCACTAAGTTGTCATTTTTGATTCTATGAAAAACTTCATATGCATTTTGTTCCCTATTTACCATTATTATTCATCTAGGATGTTCCTCTTGTATTTCCTGAACTTCTTGTTGCCTTAATCTTGCCCCTATATTTCTTTCTTCGACCACTTGTCTAGGGGGGCGAATTTATTCGATTGTGGGTTCTTCATTTTGAACCACTGCTGGATTTTTTCTACGTCTTGCAGGCGCATCAGGGACACCAAAGAAAACTGCTATTCGAGCCATTTGGGTTGAATTTTCTTGGTTCGTTCTATTTACGTTCTAGATTAGAGGATTAAATATGACATTCATCTCACGGGCTAGGACTCCTACCATATCATGATTGCTATCATCCATTTGTTGCCTAAATGATGCCTGACTATTAGTTGTAAGGGTAGGTATTTGGGCAAAATTTCCTAGACTCTGGGTATTTGGGCCCAAATGATTCATTCCAGAACCAGACCCTTGGATTGGAGACGAAGTTGACGCATTATGTAATCCTGCCATAAACGAAGTTGGCATCTCATATGGGGGGTTCCTGGGTCTAAAGGCCTCGAAGCCTGGAGGCCTCGTGGGGGTCGAATACCGTTGATTCCATATGTTTGGCAAAATTTGTGCTGATGACATGTTCGATGGCATCTCTATTGTACTTATAGGGATTGGATTCGAACTGCCTATGGGGATCGTATTAGATGCATCAATCAAACCAGAAACGATTGTGTCAGCCCCCTGTGGGGGATTTTGTCCCCCATCTTGGTTAGTTGTGTTAACCATTGTTTTAGTATGTTGTCTCCTGGGCATATGTGGGTTACTATTTGTTATTTTACCGCTTCTAAGGTTCATATAACAAAATGCACTCCAGACTCAGAAGATCCTAAAAAGTTTTCTAATAAATTTGAATACAGAATTTTATTATGACACTGTCCCACTGGGTGTGCCAATTTGTTTGCAGTGATTTCTAGCAAACAACCGCTAGTCTTCCAATTACTGGTTACTTACAGGATCGACTAGATTGATCCTAGGACATGTGTCATAATTCAATTTCATGTTTATATCCATTGTTTTACAAATTTGTATCTTTTGATATGTAACGTAGAACTCTTGAATTTTTCTCTAAATTTATCTAAGGGGAAGTACTGACTGAATGATTTGTAGGCTAATAATTGGCTTTGATTTAAACTAGAAATTTGACAATTAAATGTAAAACTGTGAAATGCGAAACAAATAAAATATAAAGGATTTTGATAATGAAATAAAGACTTCTGGAAATCTAAAGTGTTTGAATGAAAGAAAAAGGCAATAAAGTAAGGTTTCTGGAAAATAAAGTGTTTGAACAAAATGTAAAGGGAAAACAAAAAGATTCAGAAACAAAGAAACTGTAAAGGCGAAGTAAATGTAAAATAACTTGAATTTAAATTATGAAAAGGCATTGTGATGATGTTCAATACGTACATGTTATCTGCAACTCTTTTCCTTAGATCACGGTAATTTGAGTATGTGATATTTTCTAGTACACAAATCAACACTCTAAAATTCTAACATTAGAACACCTATTTATAGTATTTCGACCCTAACGACCTTGCTCTAAAATTACGCCACGTTCGAAGTATGCATGCCTCTTTCGTTTATTGGACTCCACGCGTCCTCTGCAAATGGCGCCTTTTATTTGAATTTCGAATCTCACGCTAGCGAAGTGGATTTTGTTTCTTTCGATTCAAATCATAAGTAATTCTCCCTTGGACCGCTTCAACTCTTGAACGAAAGCTCTTATAATAAAAACATGGAGATGCAAAAATCGAAACCCACACCTTGCTCGAAATCGAAAGGTTTAGAGTAACAACTCTAATTTTCTAACTAATTATTCTTCAATTCAACACTCTTTGCTGATGCCAATTTATGTTAACTTTTAGACTCTATTTGAAATAAGTATCTCTTTGACATCAAACATCTCTTTATCGAAATTGTCGGCTAACAAATTGCCCCTCAAGAACGTTTATTTCGATATATATATATATAAAGAAATACTCGTTTTTTGGATCACTCATGGTAATTTCGATGATACCAACCTCATGATGACTACACTGTACGTGATATTACAGCCATCAGCCAACTTTCTGCAAAACGTCCAATCACGATGCTTTTTCTTAAACGTGCAAGCATAGCAGTTATAGCTAATAATTAACAAAAACGTCACTTCCCTAGGAATTTCAAAAACCACCTCTCTTTCTTTCCAATAAGGAGGCTACACGTATTCTACTTTTTCCAAAGGTGAAAATTTTCCATGAACCGCCAAAGGCCTCTATAAAAGCGTTTCAGCTTCTAGAATCTGAATTTACTCTCTTCAAATCCCTTCAATCTCCAAGCAATCCTATTTTCTCTTTTCTCAGGAAAATTTTCAAAATCTTTCCCACAATGTCCTCTCCTTCTCCAGTACCATCGTCCCCATCTAAGAAAACAGAGAAGCTCAAAAGTGCTTCTTCTTCTGGTCACAAACCCGTGGGTAAAATCATCAACATTGATAATCAAGAATTCATAGCAACTCCAAAACTTACTCAAGAACAGAAAGCGATTTATGCTTCTCAGGTAATCATCCCTACAACTGTTCTTGATAAAACCCTAGGTGTTATGGGTCCTTTGATTTCTACTGAGCGTCTGGAAAAAAACAAAAGGCTTTTTCCGTGTTTATTTTGAAACTAAACCCATCATTAATAACTTTGCTCCTTTAAAAATTAAAGAAGATGAATCAGTGGTTAAAACCTCAAAAACCCTAAAAGACAAATCTTGTGAGGCAGAAACTTCTAAACCCAGGAGAGAAGCTTTCAATATGGATTATGTCACCGGAAATTTTAAACCATTTCATTCATGTCCCTCATCAGATCAATTGTACCAGGATTGACTAGCAAAGGTAGAAAATAAGAAATCTTAGGAATGGGAGAACCTAGGTATCTTGAATCTCATTCGAATTTCAAAATTAGGATTTAGCTATAGCCAACCTTTTTATTAGCATCTTTATATTTTTGGGATAGTACCTACAACACTTTTCATCTTCCCTGTGGGATGATAACACCCACCTTCTTCGATATTGCTGCCATAACTGGACTTTCCCCCATTGGGGAAGTGTTCAATCCAAATGAAGATGCAGACAATCTTATAGATTTTGATGTCAAGCATGCTAGCTTTTCAAAATATACCAATTTCTATCATTCTGCTGAAGAAGAAGAAGTCTCTGATATTGAGCACATAGCTTTTTTGGCGTTGTGGCTATCGAAGTATTTTTTTGCAGCAAATCCTTACAGGTTGCTAGCAGATTTATCACTCTTGCAAATCAGCTTCACCATGGTCAAAGGGTATGCATAAGTGAATTGTTGGTAGCAAGTCTATATGAAAGTATAGGCGTTGCCGTCTCAAAGTTGAAAACATATGAAGCTAGTACCAATTTACTTCTTGCTGGCCCCTTTTGGCTACTTCAACTCTGGTTGAATGCTACGTTCGAATCATCTCTCTCAACTTTTGGGGTAATTAACGAAGAGCGCCCTAATGTTGTAAATCGAAGTATTGAGGGTACTAGGCTGCTAAAGTTGACCCCAAATGATGACAGAGAAAACTTCAGAACGTGCTTCACCAACTATATGATGATTTTTCGAAAAGACATATGTTTGATTCTTCAATGGCTCATTTTGCTACTCGAAGCTGTGGTCCAAATTGGTTCACCATGTCCCTCGAAGAAGCTATTGAGGAAGAATTAATCAGAGACATCTAGTATTCCTTCTTGAAACGTGATTTCAGAGCGTATTGGCAGCAATGTATCCTCTGACAATCAAAAGGTAAATTCACTCAATAATTTTGAAATTATTCCTATGTGAATTCTCCTTATGCTAACCATTCATTTCATATACAGAGTTCCCATTCTATTCTCTCTGATCTTCCTGCCCCTCAAAGCCAAATCTCAAATCCCATCACTTCTTCGCCACAAGGAGGATTTAGTTCCCATTCTACTGTTGACATTTTCACCCTTCTGAAAGAAGATGTCACAGCCTATTATTCCATGAAGAAGTTGCTTACTCAAATTGATCTCAGCATCTGCCCTTCTGAACTGAGCGAAACTATCTATGACCTGCAAATTTTGCTCAACGAAGTTAGCAGCGAATATAACAGGGCAAGTGATGTTGATGCCAAGATTCGAGCCAAGCAGGAAGCTTTATCTGAAGCTTATGATCAAACTTCAAAGTTTTCTGAAGAAGCATAAGCGTTGGAGCGCACACAAATTCAAGCTAAAGATAAGCATGATGTTCTTGCTCGATCAATCTTGCTGTGGGAGTCCCATATTGAAGAACTTCAGAAGAAAATTGAAGGCGCTCGAAACGAGCAAGCAGCCTTGAAGACTGTTGATGAAAAAGAGCTTGAAACTCTTGTTTCAAAAAGCCTTCAGCAAATGGAAGTGGCTGAGCGAATTAATGAGCAACTTAAAACCCATTTCTTGTGCAAATTCTTGCATCTTTCGTCCTGTGAAAATTGAGCCTTGGTCTGTTGTAATACTTTCTGATATTCCAAATCTGTAAATTATTTGTTTTTGGATAAATTCTATGATAGCTTCTTGATCAACATTCACTAGAGGTATTGCTTCGACCCACTTTGTAAAATAATCTATACCTACGAGGATATACTTTTGTCCTTTGGACGAAGTTGGTCGAATTTCACCAATTAAATCTAATGCCCATCCCCTAAAGGGCGAAGGCTTAACAATTGAATGTAACTCACTTGCAGGAGCATGTTGGATGCCTGCATGAACTTAACATTCCTCACAACCCTTAGCAAATTCTATGCAATCTTTGAGCATAGTGGGCCAATACATGCCATATCAAAACAATAACCATTTCATCTTATGACCTGCTTGATGTGCCCCACATGCCCCACTATGTACGCTGGATAATGCTAAGTATGCTTCATTCTCTCCTAAATATTTGAGTAAGATTCCTTATGGGGTTTTCTTGAACAATTCGTTTCCTATAAGTACATAAGATAACGCTCTGTATTTGATCTTTTTCTCTGTATTTGTTGAAGGTTCCTTTAAATAATTTATTATCGGACTTCGCCAATCTGTATCAGCCAAAGCGTCTATGCTTAATACTTCGAATTCTCTTTTATTGGCATAGCCAAGTTTCGAATTTTCCAGGTCTAATGGTGACAACCTGGTAGCCATTATTCTCCCTTTTGCTTCAATGAGGTATTGAAGTTTTTCCTTGGATATTTTATATCCTGAGGCTATTTGAGCCAAGTCATTTGCCTCTTGATTGCTAATTTTGGGAATATGTTTAATATCTACATACTCAAATCTCTTGAGTAATCTATTAGCAATAACAAAATACATGATCAAGTTTTCTTTTATGCACTTGTATTCCTTTGTTATTTGTTTAATGACCAACTCTGAGCCCCCTCTAATTTTGACTCTAGTTTCCCCCAATTCCAACAAAGATTCAAGTCCAACAATTAATGCTTCGTACTCAGCTTCATTATTCGAACAAGGAGGGCCTTCTAACTTATACTTGAATTTTGTTGGAATTCCTTCGGGAGAAATTATAAGAATCCCAACTCCACTTCCTTCTTTGTGTGTTGAACCATCAAAGAATAACTTCCATGGTTGGACTTCAATATAGTTTAATGTGAAGTCTTCACTCACAGAGTGATCCACTATGAAGTCTGAAACTATTTGACCTTTCATGGCCTTTAAAGGCTTGAAGGCTAAATTATATTTAGTGAGCGCTAAGGCCCATTTTCCAATTCTGCTATGCATAATCGGGTTTGAAAGCATATGCTTAATTACATCAAAATGAGATGAAACATAAACATCAACTGGTTTTATATAATACTTAATTTTTATACATGAAAAATATAAGCAGAGACATAGTTTCTCTATAGTACTATATCAAGTTTCTGCTTTATTTAAGACCCTACTAAGATAATAGACGGCTCTTTCGATGCCATCATTGTTTTCTTGGGCCAACATACTACCTATAGTTACATTAGAAGCAGATATATACAGTCTCATAGGCTTATCCCTATAGGGTGGCGCAAGTATGGGAGGATGCATCAAGTAAGCTTTGATCTTCTCGAATGCCTCTTGATGTTCTTCCTTCCATTGGAAATTGCCTTGTTTGAGACGAAGGAGTGGATAGAATGCTTGAGTTCGCCCACTCTGGTTAGATATGAATCTTCTTAGGAAGTTGATTTTACCTAAAAGGGATTGCAACTCCTTCTTTGTTGTTGGAGGTTTTGTCTCCACAATTGCCTTCGTCTTATTTAGGTTAATTTCGATCCCCTTCTTATGGACCACAAAGCCCAGGAAGTCACCAGCCTGCACAAAGAAGGCACACTTAAGAGGGTTCATCTTTAAGCCATGTTTTCTCATTCTTTCGAATGATTGGCAAAGATGATTTAAATGACTCTCATCAGATACAAACTTTACTACTATGTCATCTATATAGATCTGCATGAATGATTCAATGAAGTCATGAAATATGGTGTTCATTGCTCTTTGATATGTTACCCCAACATTTTTTAGCCCAAAAGGCATAACTACCCACTCATAGGTGCCTAAGGCTCCTAGGCATCTGAAAGCTGTTTTGAGAACATCATCTTCAGCAACTAATATCTGGTTATACCCAGAATACCCATCTAACATACTTAAGTATTCGAAACCTGCAGCTGAATCAATTAACATTTCTGCTATAGGCATGGAATATTCATCCTTAGGTGTTGCGGTATTTAAATCCCTAAAGTCTATGCAAATTCTTAAAGAACCATTTTTCTTAATAACAGGGTACTATGTTAGCGAGCCATTCAACATACCTTGTGGTCCTTATAAACTTGCATCGAAGGAGTCTTTCGATTTCCGCCTTTATTTTTGAGAGGATTGTCGGGGAGAACCTTCTAGGCATCTGTTTGATGGGCTTCTTGCCATCCTTAATTGGTAGCCTGTGTTCCACCAGCTCTCTCTTTAAACCAGGCATCTCCTCGTAGTCCCACGCAAAGCAGTCTTTATTCCGTTTGAGCATTTCGATCACTCTGCCTTTCAGACTGGGACTGAGTTTCGCACTAATGTACGTAACTCTTCTTTCGACGCCATCTCCTATGTCCATCTCTTCCAGTGGATCATGCGCTAGCATCTTCACGCTTGTTGATTCCGGATCCCTTTCGAATCCTAGGGGCTCCTGATCATAAATTGCATCTAGCCTTAGATCCAATGGTTCTGAAGTCTGTCCATCAAAGGGTGGAGATTGGTTGCTATCCCTAGGACTTGTTGTATCTATTTTTTTTTCTTTTTATCTGTGGCTTCGACAGCCACATTTTTTATTTCGGCTTCGAGAGTCGTTTTCCTTTTATTCTCAACCAAATAGGCCGAAATCTTTTCGAAAAAATTAGATTCAGTCATAGTTGTCTTCGTCTCCCTGCCCGTATGGTCAAGTCTCTTTCTCTGTCCACATAATCTCCCTATCCCACTGGAAACCATTAGGACGGAGAGTCAGGGAATACAAAGCATTCTCATTAGGTTTGAAGTATTCTTCAGGAGGGTTACATGGCCCTATATTGGCCATATTCCTATCAAAATTTCTCTTGTCTACGTGATTAATTTCTGCCATATAATAGCTCTGATCTGCTTCTATATTCTCTACAATCCCATCATCTCTCCAAATATCTAACCTCTGGTGCATTGATGAGGGAACTACGCCAACGCCATGGATCCATTCTCTACCAAGTAATAGATTGTAATTTGCTTTTGAAGCAATAACCATAAACATAGTTGGCCTTGTGATAGAGCCAACAGGTTAAATCAACTTGTACTACGCCCAAAGTCTTTCCTACTTTTCCTTCGTAATTTGATAATACCATATTATGAGGTCTGATATCTGAGTCAAACATACCTATCTTCTTCAGCATGAAACGTGGCATCAGGTTCACAGTAACACCTTCATCTATCAGGACTTTATTTATGCCAAATTGCTCTACTTTTGCTCGAATAAATAAGGGTTTCAAGTGATTCCTTATTCCAGCGTCTGGTCTTTCGAAGAAGGCATTCTGTTCTTTGACTGACCCATTATTCATTACATAGTAACAGACTGGCCTATGTTTGGCCATTTCGTCATCGTCGTTTTCCTCACTTGTATCAACTTTTGTTTCTTGATTATACTCATAAGGTAACACAGAAACAACATTGCAATTTGCATTGAAAAAAGATTCTCCCTCTAACTCGAAATCATCTGTCATCATTTCTTCCTCGCTTACAGCTATCTTTTTCTCTTTATCTTCAACACTTTCTTTCTTGGGTGAGAAAAGCCTCCTGGATACTGGAGGTTTGCCCCTAGTTTGGACTATTGATGCTGGTTTGTTGGTGCTTGATTCTCCCACTTCTATGGACTTCGATTCTCTCTCAGCCTTCTTATTTCTTTGATGTCTGCGCCACTGAGATCGAGACATAGGGTTCTTCCCTTTATAGTTTTCCAATATGATCTCTTCTCTTCTTCTTGTATTAAACTGTTTTCTGTATGCCATCGTAGTTCTGCCTCCCTGATCAAAGCATTCTCATCTGTCAGTAGGGATTTCTATAGGTAATTTGAAAGAGACTCTTTTCTCCCCCTTAGGATAGGGACTATCAAGCCTTATTGGCATATTTCTGCCAACATTATCAGAATTCGAGGGCATTCTGCCCTGGTGACCCCAACAGGATGCAAAATGAACTCTTTTGAATGCCTCTACCATCTCTCTGTCATACACAGCAACACATCTGGGACACATCAAGCATTCTGTTCCGATTTTGTGACATGGAACTAGAAATCCCAGTAAGCTTTCTTCAGCCTTTGGGTAGACCTTGTACAACTAGTTATCCTGTCTCTAATTGACCCCTGTTCTCTCACGTTGAGCCCTCTCGAACTCTGCAGTAATTCTTGGGTTACATATGATACTGCATCTTGGGCATAGCAACATGTCTTGGTTTCTTTTGTGACAATGAAACAGATACTCACGCAAGCTTGCGTCTTTCTTAGGGTAACTCCCCCTTCTCTGCTCTTTCTCCATTTCTAAACAACGTTCAACTTCTTCCATCTCTGCATTAGGTTGTTTAAGATCAACCATATGCACTCCTAAATTCTGACCCTCAATGATCTGGACTTTCTCGAATTTTGCTCTGAGGCCTTCAGTAGCCTCTGTCAATTTCCTGTCAGCAACAAGTGGGCCATCAGTAGCCTTCATTGCATCACTATGTATTTTCTCCTTAAGCACCTTTGGGAGGCTCTCAGTAGCCTTTGTTTTGTTCTTGATTATGATAAAGTCCTCATCTTCTTCGAATTCATTCTCCAATTCAATTTTCTTCTCAACAATTTCCACCATGTTAACATCCAGAGGTTCAGCATAATTGGTTTCTGCCGTCAGCAACGGATCAGTATCAACTTTCATTGAGTTTTTTGCTTTTTCTGAAAATTTGAGTTTGCCCTCCTTAATCGCGCTCTGAATCAAGTCCCTAAAAAGAAAGCATTGTGAGGTTTTATGGCCTAAAAAGTTATGATACTTGCAAAAACCCCTCTTCTTTCGTTGTTCCAATGGAGGAATTTTAAGATTATGAGGCACTATTAATTGGCCATCTTTGACAAGCAAATCAAATATTTCATCACACTTAGTTATATCAAACGTATAAATTTTCTTAGGGAATTTATCATTCTTCTCATTTTCGGCAGGATTCTTTCCATTAGAGGGAATCAGAACTTTGCAAGAATAAGGAGGTGTTTCCTTTAGTTCTACAAGATTCTATTTTGAGTTGATCGAACTCGTATGGGTCTTGATATTCATCTGGATTTCCTTCTTCAGCCTATATATAGGCTATTCTTTCTTTTTTATGATTTTTACTGGCCCTAGCCTTTTCAGCTTTTAATCTTTCCACTTGTCGAACTCTATCTGCTAGTTGGGCCATATCTCTTAGATATTGTGTATCTAACTTCTTTTGAATAGAATAATCCAGGCCCCCAGCAGCCATTTCGACCAATTCATGCTCAGGGACCACAGTAAAACATCAAGATTTTAACAAACGGAACCTATTCAAATAATCATCTATTGGTTCTGTGAATTTCCTCTTAATGCTTGCTAATTCTTTCAAACTTATCTTAGATTGGCCCATGTAAAATTGTTCCTGGAACAGTCTCTCTAAATAGGGCCAAGTATCTATAGATCCTGGGGGAAGAGTTGTGAACCAAGTGAAAGTGTTTTTTGTTAGAGAACTTGGAAAGTATTTTATCCTAAGGTTTTCGTTATTTTCCAAATCTTCTGCTTCAGTTAAGTATCTTTCTATATGTTCCACCGTTGATTCACTTGTATCTCCAGCAAACTTTGTAAATTTAGGGACTTTACAACCCCTGGGTAACTCTGATTGTAAAACATAATCTACAATAGGAGATGTATAATTTGGTCTCCTAAATCCTGAGTTTAAACCATTTTGGGTCATTATTCTTTCGATCATATTGGTTAGATTATTTTCTGCCACTAAGTTGTCATTTTTGATTCTATGAAAAACTTCATATGCATTTTGTTCCCTATTTACCATTATTATTCATCTAGGATGTTCCTCTTGTATTTCCTGAACTTCTTGTTGCCTTAATCTTGCCCCTATATTTCTTTCTTCGACCACTTGTCTAGGGGGGCGAATTTATTCGATTGTGGGTTCTTCATTTTGAACCACTGCTGGATTTTTTCTACGTCTTGCAGGCGCATCAGGGACACCAAAGAAAACTGCTATTCGAGCCATTTGGGTTGAATTTTCTTGGTTCGTTCTATTTACGTTCTAGATTAGAGGATTAAATATGACATTCATCTCACGGGCTAGGACTCCTACCATATCATGATTGCTATCATCCATTTGTTGCCTAAATGATGCCTGACTATTAGTTGTAAGGGTAGGTATTTGGGCAAAATTTCCTAGACTCTGGGTATTTGGGCCCAAATGATTCATTCCAGAACCAGACCCTTGGATTGGAGACGAAGTTGACGCATTATGTAATCCTGCCATAAACGAAGTTGGCATCTCATATGGGGGGTTCCTGGGTCTAAAGGCCTCGAAGCCTGGAGGCCTCGTGGGGGTCGAATACCGTTGATTCCATATGTTTGGCAAAATTTGTGCTGATGACATGTTCGATGGCATCTCTATTGTACTTATAGGGATTGGATTCGAACTGCCTATGGGGATCGTATTAGATGCATCAATCAAACCAGAAACGATTGTGTCAGCCCCCTGTGGGGGATTTTGTCCCCCATCTTGGTTAGTTGTGTTAACCATTGTTTTAGTATGTTGTCTCCTGGGCATATGTGGGTTACTATTTGTTATTTTACCGCTTCTAAGGTTCATATAACAAAATGCACTCCAGACTCAGAAGATCCTAAAAAGTTTTCTAATAAATTTGAATACAGAATTTTATTATGACACTGTCCCACTGGGTGTGCCAATTTGTTTGCAGTGATTTCTAGCAAACAACCGCTAGTCTTCCAATTACTGGTTACTTACAGGATCGACTAGATTGATCCTAGGACATGTGTCATAATTCAATTTCATGTTTATATCCATTGTTTTACAGATTTGTATCTTTTGATATGTAACGTAGAACTCTTGAATTTTTCTCTAAATTTATCTAAGGGGAAGTACTGACTGAATGATTTGTAGGCTAATAATTGGCTTTGATTTAAACTAGAAATTTGACAATTAAATGTAAAACTGTGAAATGCGAAACAAATAAAATATAAAGGATTTTGATAATGAAATAAAGACTTCTGGAAATCTAAAGTGTTTGAATGAAAGAAAAAGGCAATAAAGTAAGGTTTCTGGAAAATAAAGTGTTTGAACAAAATGTAAAGGGAAAACAAAAAGATTCAGAAACAAAGAAACTGTAAAGGCGAAGTAAATGTAAAATAACTTGAATTTAAATTATGAAAAGGCATTGTGATGATGTTCAATACGTACATGTTATCTGCAACTCTTTTCCTTAGATCACGGTAATTTGAGTATGTGATATTTTCTAGTACACAAATCAACACTCTAAAATTCTAACATTAGAACACCTATTTATAGTATTTCGACCCTAACGACCTTGCTCTAAAATTACGCCACGTTCGAAGTATGCATGCCTCTTTCGTTTATTGGACTCCACGCGTCCTCTGCAAATGGCGCCTTTTATTTGAATTTCGAATCTCACGCTAGCGAAGTGGATTTTGTTTCTTTCGATTCAAATCATAAGTAATTCTCCCTTGGACCGCTTCAACTCTTGAACGAAAGCTCTTATAATAAAAACATGGAGATGCAAAAATCGAAACCCACACCTTGCTCGAAATCGAAAGGTTTAGAGTAACAACTCTAATTTTCTAACTAATTATTCTTCAATTCAACACTCTTTGCTGATGCCAATTTATGTTAACTTTTAGACTCTATTTGAAATAAGTATCTCTTTGACATCAAACATCTCTTTATCGAAATTGTCGGCTAACAAATTGCCCCTCAAGAACGTTTATTTCGATATATATATATATAAAGAAATACTCGTTTTTTGGATCACTCATGGTAATTTCGATGATACCAACCTCATGATGACTACACTGTACGTGATATTACAGCCATCAGCCAACTTTCTGCAAAACGTCCAATCACGATGCTTTTTCTTAAACGTGCAAGCATAGCAGTTATAGCTAATAATTAACAAAAACGTCACTTCCCTAGGAATTTCAAAAACCACCTCTCTTTCTTTCCAATAAGGAGGCTACACGTATTCTACTTTTTCCAAAGGTGAAAATTTTCCATGAACCGCCAAAGGCCTCTATAAAAGCGTTTCAGCTTCTAGAATCTGAATTTACTCTCTTCAAATCCCTTCAATCTCCAAGCAATCCTATTTTCTCTTTTCTCAGGAAAATTTTCAAAATCTTTCCCACAATGTCCTCTCCTTCTCCAGTACCATCGTCCCCATCTAAGAAAACAGAGAAGCTCAAAAGTGCTTCTTCTTCTGGTCACAAACCCGTGGGTAAAATCATCAACATTGATAATCAAGAATTCATAGCAACTCCAAAACTTACTCAAGAACAGAAAGCGATTTATGCTTCTCAGGTAATCATCCCTACAACTGTTCTTGATAAAACCCTAGGTGTTATGGGTCCTTTGATTTCTACTGAGCGTCTGGAAAAAAACAAAAGGCTTTTTCCGTGTTTATTTTGAAACTAAACCCATCATTAATAACTTTGCTCCTTTAAAAATTAAAGAAGATGAATCAGTGGTTAAAACCTCAAAAACCCTAAAAGACAAATCTTGTGAGGCAGAAACTTCTAAACCCAGGAGAGAAGCTTTCAATATGGATTATGTCACCGGAAATTTTAAACCATTTCATTCATGTCCCTCATCAGATCAATTGTACCAGGATTGACTAGCAAAGGTAGAAAATAAGAAATCTTAGGAATGGGAGAACCTAGGTATCTTGAATCTCATTCGAATTTCAAAATTAGGATTTAGCTATAGCCAACCTTTTTATTAGCATCTTTATATTTTTGGGATAGTACCTACAACACTTTTCATCTTCCCTGTGGGATGATAACACCCACCTTCTTCGATATTGCTGCCATAACTGGACTTTCCCCCATTGGGGAAGTGTTCAATCCAAATGAAGATGCAGACAATCTTATAGATTTTGATGTCAAGCATGCTAGCTTTTCAAAATATACCAATTTCTATCATTCTGCTGAAGAAGAAGAAGTCTCTGATATTGAGCACATAGCTTTTTTGGCGTTGTGGCTATCGAAGTATTTTTTTGCAGCAAATCCTTACAGGTTGCTAGCAGATTTATCACTCTTGCAAATCAGCTTCACCATGGTCAAAGGGTATGCATAAGTGAATTGTTGGTAGCAAGTCTATATGAAAGTATAGGCGTTGCCGTCTCAAAGTTGAAAACATATGAAGCTAGTACCAATTTACTTCTTGCTGGCCCCTTTTGGCTACTTCAACTCTGGTTGAATGCTACGTTCGAATCATCTCTCTCAACTTTTGGGGTAATTAACGAAGAGCGCCCTAATGTTGTAAATCGAAGTATTGAGGGTACTAGGCTGCTAAAGTTGACCCCAAATGATGACAGAGAAAACTTCAGAACGTGCTTCACCAACTATATGATGATTTTTCGAAAAGACATATGTTTGATTCTTCAATGGCTCATTTTGCTACTCGAAGCTGTGGTCCAAATTGGTTCACCATGTCCCTCGAAGAAGCTATTGAGGAAGAATTAATCAGAGACATCTAGTATTCCTTCTTGAAACGTGATTTCAGAGCGTATTGGCAGCAATGTATCCTCTGACAATCAAAAGGTAAATTCACTCAATAATTTTGAAATTATTCCTATGTGAATTCTCCTTATGCTAACCATTCATTTCATATACAGAGTTCCCATTCTATTCTCTCTGATCTTCCTGCCCCTCAAAGCCAAATCTCAAATCCCATCACTTCTTCGCCACAAGGAGGATTTAGTTCCCATTCTACTGTTGACATTTTCACCCTTCTGAAAGAAGATGTCACAGCCTATTATTCCATGAAGAAGTTGCTTACTCAAATTGATCTCAGCATCTGCCCTTCTGAACTGAGCGAAACTATCTATGACCTGCAAATTTTGCTCAACGAAGTTAGCAGCGAATATAACAGGGCAAGTGATGTTGATGCCAAGATTCGAGCCAAGCAGGAAGCTTTATCTGAAGCTTATGATCAAACTTCAAAGTTTTCTGAAGAAGCATAAGCGTTGGAGCGCACACAAATTCAAGCTAAAGATAAGCATGATGTTCTTGCTCGATCAATCTTGCTGTGGGAGTCCCATATTGAAGAACTTCAGAAGAAAATTGAAGGCGCTCGAAACGAGCAAGCAGCCTTGAAGACTGTTGATGAAAAAGAGCTTGAAACTCTTGTTTCAAAAAGCCTTCAGCAAATGGAAGTGGCTGAGCGAATTAATGAGCAACTTAAAACCCATTTCTTGTGCAAATTCTTGCATCTTTCGTCCTGTGAAAATTGAGCCTTGGTCTGTTGTAATACTTTCTGATATTCCAAATCTGTAAATTATTTGTTTTTGGATAAATTCTATGATAGCTTCTTGATCAACATTCACTAGAGGTATTGCTTCGACCCACTTTGTAAAATAATCTATACCTACGAGGATATACTTTTGTCCTTTGGACGAAGTTGGTCGAATTTCACCAATTAAATCTAATGCCCATCCCCTAAAGGGCGAAGGCTTAACAATTGAATGTAACTCACTTGCAGGAGCATGTTGGATGCCTGCATGAACTTAACATTCCTCACAACCCTTAGCAAATTCTATGCAATCTTTGAGCATAGTGGGCCAATACATGCCATATCAAAACAATAACCATTTCATCTTATGACCTGCTTGATGTGCCCCACATGCCCCACTATGTACGCTGGATAATGCTAAGTATGCTTCATTCTCTCCTAAATATTTGAGTAAGATTCCTTATGGGGTTTTCTTGAACAATTCGTTTCCTATAAGTACATAAGATAACGCTCTGTATTTGATCTTTTTCTCTGTATTTGTTGAAGGTTCCTTTAAATAATTTATTATCGGACTTCGCCAATCTGTATCAGCCAAAGCGTCTATGCTTAATACTTCGAATTCTCTTTTATTGGCATAGCCAAGTTTCGAATTTTCCAGGTCTAATGGTGACAACCTGGTAGCCATTATTCTCCCTTTTGCTTCAATGAGGTATTGAAGTTTTTCCTTGGATATTTTATATCCTGAGGCTATTTGAGCCAAGTCATTTGCCTCTTGATTGCTAATTTTGGGAATATGTTTAATATCTACATACTCAAATCTCTTGAGTAATCTATTAGCAATAACAAAATACATGATCAAGTTTTCTTTTATGCACTTGTATTCCTTTGTTATTTGTTTAATGACCAACTCTGAGCCCCCTCTAATTTTGACTCTAGTTTCCCCCAATTCCAACAAAGATTCAAGTCCAACAATTAATGCTTCGTACTCAGCTTCATTATTCGAACAAGGAGGGCCTTCTAACTTATACTTGAATTTTGTTGGAATTCCTTCGGGAGAAATTATAAGAATCCCAACTCCACTTCCTTCTTTGTGTGTTGAACCATCAAAGAATAACTTCCATGGTTGGACTTCAATATAGTTTAATGTGAAGTCTTCACTCACAGAGTGATCCACTATGAAGTCTGAAACTATTTGACCTTTCATGGCCTTTAAAGGCTTGAAGGCTAAATTATATTTAGTGAGCGCTAAGGCCCATTTTCCAATTCTGCTATGCATAATCGGGTTTGAAAGCATATGCTTAATTACATCAAAATGAGATGAAACATAAACATCAACTGGTTTTATATAATACTTAATTTTTATACATGAAAAATATAAGCAGAGACATAGTTTCTCTATAGTACTATATCAAGTTTCTGCTTTATTTAAGACCCTACTAAGATAATAGACGGCTCTTTCGATGCCATCATTGTTTTCTTGGGCCAACATACTACCTATAGTTACATTAGAAGCAGATATATACAGTCTCATAGGCTTATCCCTATAGGGTGGCGCAAGTATGGGAGGATGCATCAAGTAAGCTTTGATCTTCTCGAATGCCTCTTGATGTTCTTCCTTCCATTGGAAATTGCCTTGTTTGAGACGAAGGAGTGGATAGAATGCTTGAGTTCGCCCACTCTGGTTAGATATGAATCTTCTTAGGAAGTTGATTTTACCTAAAAGGGATTGCAACTCCTTCTTTGTTGTTGGAGGTTTTGTCTCCACAATTGCCTTCGTCTTATTTAGGTTAATTTCGATCCCCTTCTTATGGACCACAAAGCCCAGGAAGTCACCAGCCTGCACAAAGAAGGCACACTTAAGAGGGTTCATCTTTAAGCCATGTTTTCTCATTCTTTCGAATGATTGGCAAAGATGATTTAAATGACTCTCATCAGATACAAACTTTACTACTATGTCATCTATATAGATCTGCATGAATGATTCAATGAAGTCATGAAATATGGTGTTCATTGCTCTTTGATATGTTACCCCAACATTTTTTAGCCCAAAAGGCATAACTACCCACTCATAGGTGCCTAAGGCTCCTAGGCATCTGAAAGCTGTTTTGAGAACATCATCTTCAGCAACTAATATCTGGTTATACCCAGAATACCCATCTAACATACTTAAGTATTCGAAACCTGCAGCTGAATCAATTAACATTTCTGCTATAGGCATGGAATATTCATCCTTAGGTGTTGCGGTATTTAAATCCCTAAAGTCTATGCAAATTCTTAAAGAACCATTTTTCTTAATAACAGGTACTATGTTAGCGAGCCATTCAACATACCTTGTGGTCCTTATAAACTTGCATCGAAGGAGTCTTTCGATTTCCGCCTTTATTTTTGAGAGGATTGTCGGGGAGAACCTTCTAGGCATCTGTTTGATGGGCTTCTTGCCATCCTTAATTGGTAGCCTGTGTTCCACCAGCTCTCTCTTTAAACCAGGCATCTCCTCGTAGTCCCACGCAAAGCAGTCTTTATTCCGTTTGAGCATTTCGATCACTCTGCCTTTCAGACTGGGACTGAGTTTCGCACTAATGTACGTAACTCTTCTTTCGACGCCATCTCCTATGTCCATCTCTTCCAGTGGATCATGCGCTAGCATCTTCACGCTTGTTGATTCCGGATCCCTTTCGAATCCTAGGGGCTCCTGATCATAAATTGCATCTAGCCTTAGATCCAATGGTTCTGAAGTCTGTCCATCAAAGGGTGGAGATTGGTTGCTATCCCTAGGACTTGTTGTATCTATTTTTTTTTCTTTTTATCTGTGGCTTCGACAGCCACATTTTTTATTTCGGCTTCGAGAGTCGTTTTCCTTTTATTCTCAACCAAATAGGCCGAAATCTTTTCGAAAAAATTAGATTCAGTCATAGTTGTCTTCGTCTCCCCAGCCAGTTGGCCGTATGGTCGAAGTCTCTTCAGTTTCCTGTCTGTCCCACATAATCTCCCTATCCCACTGGAAACCATTAGGACGGAGAGTCAGGGAATACAAAGCATTCTCATTAGGTTTGAAGTATTCTTCAGGAGGGTTACATGGCCCTATATTGGCCATATTCCTATCAAAATTTCTCTTGTCTACGTGATTAATTTCTGCCATATAATAGCTCTGATCTGCTTCTATATTCTCTACAATCCCATCATCTCTCCAAATATCTAACCTCTGGTGCATTGATGAGGGAACTACGCCAACGCCATGGATCCATTCTCTACCAAGTAACAGATTGTAATTTGCTTTTGAAGCAATAACCATAAACATAGTTGGCCTTGTGATAGAGCCAACAGTTAAATCAACTTGTACTACGCCCAAAGTCTTTCCTACTTTTCCTTCGTAATTTGATAATACCATATTATGAGGTCTGATATCTGAGTCAAACATACCTATCTTCTTCAGCATGAAACGTGGCATCAGGTTCACAGTAACACCTTCATCTATCAGGACTTTATTTATGCCAAATTGCTCTACTTTTGCTCGAATAAATAAGGGTTTCAAGTGATTCCTTATTCCAGCGTCTGGTCTTTCGAAGAAGGCATTCTGTTCTTTGACTGACCCATTATTCATTACATAGTAACAGACTGGCCTATGTTTGGCCATTTCGTCATCGTCGTTTTCCTCACTTGTATCAACTTTTGTTTCTTGATTATACTCATAAGGTAACACAGAAACAACATTGCAATTTGCATTGAAAAAAGATTCTCCCTCTAACTCGAAATCATCTGTCATCATTTCTTCCTCGCTTACAGCTATCTTTTTCTCTTTATCTTCAACACTTTCTTTCTTGGGTGAGAAAAGCCTCCTGGATACTGGAGGTTTGCCCCTAGTTTGGACTATTGATGCTGGTTTGTTGGTGCTTGATTCTCCCACTTCTATGGACTTCGATTCTCTCTCAGCCTTCTTATTTCTTTGATGTCTGCGCCACTGAGATCGAGACATAGGGTTCTTCCCTTTATAGTTTTCCAATATGATCTCTTCTCTTCTTCTTGTATTAAACTGTTTTCTGTATGCCATCGTAGTTCTGCCTCCCTGATCAAAGCATTCTCATCTGTCAGTAGGGATTTCTATAGGTAATTTGAAAGAGACTCTTTTCTCCCCCTTAGGATAGGGACTATCAAGCCTTATTGGCATATTTCTGCCAACATTATCAGAATTCGAGGGCATTCTGCCCTGGTGACCCCAACAGGATGCAAAATGAACTCTTTTGAATGCCTCTACCATCTCTCTGTCATACACAGCAACACATCTGGGACACATCAAGCATTCTGTTCCGATTTTGTGACATGGAACTAGAAATGCCAGTAAGCTTTCTTCAGCCTTTGGGTAGACCTTGTACAACTAGTTATCCTGTCTCTAATTGACCCCTGTTCTCTCACGTTGAGCCCTCTCGAACTCTGCAGTAATTCTTGGGTTACATATGATACTGCATCTTGGGCATAGCAACATGTCTTGGTTTCTTTTGTGACAATGAAACAGATACTCACGCAAGCTTGCGTCTTTCTTAGGGTAACTCCCCCTTCTCTGCTCTTTCTCCATTTCTAAACAACGTTCAACTTCTTCCATCTCTGCATTAGGTTGTTTAAGATCAACCATATGCACTCCTAAATTCTGACCCTCAATGATCTGGACTTTCTCGAATTTTGCTCTGAGGCCTTCAGTAGCCTCTGTCAATTTCCTGTCAGCAACAAGTGGGCCATCAGTAGCCTTCATTGCATCACTATGTATTTTCTCCTTAAGCACCTTTGGGAGGCTCTCAGTAGCCTTTGTTTTGTTCTTGATTATGATAAAGTCCTCATCTTCTTCGAATTCATTCTCCAATTCAATTTTCTTCTCAACAATTTCCACCATGTTAACATCCAGAGGTTCAGCATAATTGGTTTCTGCCGTCAGCAACGGATCAGTATCAACTTTCATTGAGTTTTTTGCTTTTTCTGAAAATTTGAGTTTGCCCTCCTTAATCGCGCTCTGAATCAAGTCCCTAAAAAGAAAGCATTGTGAGGTTTTATGGCCTAAAAAGTTATGATACTTGCAAAAACCCCTCTTCTTTCGTTGTTCCAATGGAGGAATTTTAAGATTATGAGGCACTATTAATTGGCCATCTTTGACAAGCAAATCAAATATTTCATCACACTTAGTTATATCAAACGTATAAATTTTCTTAGGGAATTTATCATTCTTCTCATTTTCGGCAGGATTCTTTCCATTAGAGGGAATCAGAACTTTGCAAGAATAAGGAGGTGTTTCCTTTAGTTCTACAAGATTCTATTTTGAGTTGATCGAACTCGTATGGGTCTTGATATTCATCTGGATTTCCTTCTTCAGCCTATATATAGGCTATTCTTTCTTTTTTATGATTTTTACTGGCCCTAGCCTTTTCAGCTTTTAATCTTTCCACTTGTCGAACTCTATCTGCTAGTTGGGCCATATCTCTTAGATATTGTGTATCTAACTTCTTTTGAATAGAATAATCCAGGCCCCCAGCAGCCATTTCGACCAATTCATGCTCAGGGACCACAGTAAAACATCAAGATTTTAACAAACGGAACCTATTCAAATAATCATCTATTGGTTCTGTGAATTTCCTCTTAATGCTTGCTAATTCTTTCAAACTTATCTTAGATTGGCCCATGTAAAATTGTTCCTGGAACAGTCTCTCTAAATAGGGCCAAGTATCTATAGATCCTGGGGGAAGAGTTGTGAACCAAGTGAAAGTGTTTTTTGTTAGAGAACTTGGAAAGTATTTTATCCTAAGGTTTTCGTTATTTTCCAAATCTTCTGCTTCAGTTAAGTATCTTTCTATATGTTCCACCGTTGATTCACTTGTATCTCCAGCAAACTTTGTAAATTTAGGGACTTTACAACCCCTGGGTAACTCTGATTGTAAAACATAATCTACAATAGGAGATGTATAATTTGGTCTCCTAAATCCTGAGTTTAAACCATTTTGGGTCATTATTCTTTCGATCATATTGGTTAGATTATTTTCTGCCACTAAGTTGTCATTTTTGATTCTATGAAAAACTTCATATGCATTTTGTTCCCTATTTACCATTATTATTCATCTAGGATGTTCCTCTTGTATTTCCTGAACTTCTTGTTGCCTTAATCTTGCCCCTATATTTCTTTCTTCGACCACTTGTCTAGGGGGGCGAATTTATTCGATTGTGGGTTCTTCATTTTGAACCACTGCTGGATTTTTTCTACGTCTTGCAGGCGCATCAGGGACACCAAAGAAAACTGCTATTCGAGCCATTTGGGTTGAATTTTCTTGGTTCGTTCTATTTACGTTCTAGATTAGAGGATTAAATATGACATTCATCTCACGGGCTAGGACTCCTACCATATCATGATTGCTATCATCCATTTGTTGCCTAAATGATGCCTGACTATTAGTTGTAAGGGTAGGTATTTGGGCAAAATTTCCTAGACTCTGGGTATTTGGGCCCAAATGATTCATTCCAGAACCAGACCCTTGGATTGGAGACGAAGTTGACGCATTATGTAATCCTGCCATAAACGAAGTTGGCATCTCATATGGGGGGTTCCTGGGTCTAAAGGCCTCGAAGCCTGGAGGCCTCGTGGGGGTCGAATACCGTTGATTCCATATGTTTGGCAAAATTTGTGCTGATGACATGTTCGATGGCATCTCTATTGTACTTATAGGGATTGGATTCGAACTGCCTATGGGGATCGTATTAGATGCATCAATCAAACCAGAAACGATTGTGTCAGCCCCCTGTGGGGGATTTTGTCCCCCATCTTGGTTAGTTGTGTTAACCATTGTTTTAGTATGTTGTCTCCTGGGCATATGTGGGTTACTATTTGTTATTTTACCGCTTCTAAGGTTCATATAACAAAATGCACTCCAGACTCAGAAGATCCTAAAAAGTTTTCTAATAAATTTGAATACAGAATTTTATTATGACACTGTCCCACTGGGTGTGCCAATTTGTTTGCAGTGATTTCTAGCAAACAACCGCTAGTCTTCCAATTACTGGTTACTTACAGGATCGACTAGATTGATCCTAGGACATGTGTCATAATTCAATTTCATGTTTATATCCATTGTTTTACAAATTTGTATCTTTTGATATGTAACGTAGAACTCTTGAATTTTTCTCTAAATTTATCTAAGGGGAAGTACTGACTGAATGATTTGTAGGCTAATAATTGGCTTTGATTTAAACTAGAAATTTGACAATTAAATGTAAAACTGTGAAATGCGAAACAAATAAAATATAAAGGATTTTGATAATGAAATAAAGACTTCTGGAAATCTAAAGTGTTTGAATGAAAGAAAAAGGCAATAAAGTAAGGTTTCTGGAAAATAAAGTGTTTGAACAAAATGTAAAGGTAGAACAAAAAGATTCAGAAACAAAGAAACTGTAAAGGCGAAGTAAATGTAAAATAACTTGAATTTAAATTATGAAAAGGCATTGTGATGATGTTCAATACGTACATGTTATCTGCAACTCTTTTCCCTAGATCACGGTAATTTGAGTATGTGATATTTTCTAGTACACAAGTGAACACTTTAAAATTCTAATATTAGAACACCTATTTATAGTATTTTGACCCTAACGGCCTTGCTCTAAAATTACGCCACGTTCGAAGCATGCATGCCTCTTTCGTTTATTGGCCTCCACGCGTCCTCTGCAAATGGCGCCTTTTATTTGAATTTCGAATCTCACGCTAGCGAAGTGGATTTTGTTTCTTTCGATTCAAATCATAAGTAATTCTCCCTTGGACCGCTTCAACTCTTGAACGAAAGCTCTTATAATAAAAACATGGAGATGCAAAAATCGAAACCCACACCTTGCTCGAAATCGAAAGGTTTAGAGTAACAACTCTAATTTTCTAACTAATTATTCTTCAATTCAACACTCTTTGCTGATGCCAATTTATGTTAACTTTTAGACTCTATTTGAAATAAGTATCTCTTTGACATCAAACATCTCTTTATCGAAATTGTCGGCTAACAAATTGCCCCTCAAGAACGTTTATTTCGATATATATATATATAAAGAAATACTCGTTTTTTGGATCACTCATGGTAATTTCGATGATACCAACCTCATGATGACTACACTGTACGTGATATTACAGCCATCAGCCAACTTTCTGCAAAACGTCCAATCACGATGCTTTTTCTTAAACGTGCAAGCATAGCAGTTATAGCTAATAATTAACAAAAACGTCACTTCCCTAGGAATTTCAAAAACCACCTCTCTTTCTTTCCAATAAGGAGGCTACACGTATTCTACTTTTTCCAAAGGTGAAAATTTTCCATGAACCGCCAAAGGCCTCTATAAAAGCGTTTCAGCTTCTAGAATCTGAATTTACTCTCTTCAAATCCCTTCAATCTCCAAGCAATCCTATTTTCTCTTTTCTCAGGAAAATTTTCAAAATCTTTCCCACAATGTCCTCTCCTTCTCCAGTACCATCGTCCCCATCTAAGAAAACAGAGAAGCTCAAAAGTGCTTCTTCTTCTGGTCACAAACCCGTGGGTAAAATCATCAACATTGATAATCAAGAATTCATAGCAACTCCAAAACTTACTCAAGAACAGAAAGCGATTTATGCTTCTCAGGTAATCATCCCTACAACTGTTCTTGATAAAACCCTAGGTGTTATGGGTCCTTTGATTTCTACTGAGCGTCTGGAAAAAAACAAAAGGCTTTTTCCGTGTTTATTTTGAAACTAAACCCATCATTAATAACTTTGCTCCTTTAAAAATTAAAGAAGATGAATCAGTGGTTAAAACCTCAAAAACCCTAAAAGACAAATCTTGTGAGGCAGAAACTTCTAAACCCAGGAGAGAAGCTTTCAATATGGATTATGTCACCGGAAATTTTAAACCATTTCATTCATGTCCCTCATCAGATCAATTGTACCAGGATTGACTAGCAAAGGTAGAAAATAAGAAATCTTAGGAATGGGAGAACCTAGGTATCTTGAATCTCATTCGAATTTCAAAATTAGGATTTAGCTATAGCCAACCTTTTTATTAGCATCTTTATATTTTTGGGATAGTACCTACAACACTTTTCATCTTCCCTGTGGGATGATAACACCCACCTTCTTCGATATTGCTGCCATAACTGGACTTTCCCCCATTGGGGAAGTGTTCAATCCAAATGAAGATGCAGACAATCTTATAGATTTTGATGTCAAGCATGCTAGCTTTTCAAAATATACCAATTTCTATCATTCTGCTGAAGAAGAAGAAGTCTCTGATATTGAGCACATAGCTTTTTTGGCGTTGTGGCTATCGAAGTATTTTTTTGCAGCAAATCCTTACAGGTTGCTAGCAGATTTATCACTCTTGCAAATCAGCTTCACCATGGTCAAAGGGTATGCATAAGTGAATTGTTGGTAGCAAGTCTATATGAAAGTATAGGCGTTGCCGTCTCAAAGTTGAAAACATATGAAGCTAGTACCAATTTACTTCTTGCTGGCCCCTTTTGGCTACTTCAACTCTGGTTGAATGCTACGTTCGAATCATCTCTCTCAACTTTTGGGGTAATTAACGAAGAGCGCCCTAATGTTGTAAATCGAAGTATTGAGGGTACTAGGCTGCTAAAGTTGACCCCAAATGATGACAGAGAAAACTTCAGAACGTGCTTCACCAACTATATGATGATTTTTCGAAAAGACATATGTTTGATTCTTCAATGGCTCATTTTGCTACTCGAAGCTGTGGTCCAAATTGGTTCACCATGTCCCTCGAAGAAGCTATTGAGGAAGAATTAATCAGAGACATCTAGTATTCCTTCTTGAAACGTGATTTCAGAGCGTATTGGCAGCAATGTATCCTCTGACAATCAAAAGGTAAATTCACTCAATAATTTTGAAATTATTCCTATGTGAATTCTCCTTATGCTAACCATTCATTTCATATACAGAGTTCCCATTCTATTCTCTCTGATCTTCCTGCCCCTCAAAGCCAAATCTCAAATCCCATCACTTCTTCGCCACAAGGAGGATTTAGTTCCCATTCTACTGTTGACATTTTCACCCTTCTGAAAGAAGATGTCACAGCCTATTATTCCATGAAGAAGTTGCTTACTCAAATTGATCTCAGCATCTGCCCTTCTGAACTGAGCGAAACTATCTATGACCTGCAAATTTTGCTCAACGAAGTTAGCAGCGAATATAACAGGGCAAGTGATGTTGATGCCAAGATTCGAGCCAAGCAGGAAGCTTTATCTGAAGCTTATGATCAAACTTCAAAGTTTTCTGAAGAAGCATAAGCGTTGGAGCGCACACAAATTCAAGCTAAAGATAAGCATGATGTTCTTGCTCGATCAATCTTGCTGTGGGAGTCCCATATTGAAGAACTTCAGAAGAAAATTGAAGGCGCTCGAAACGAGCAAGCAGCCTTGAAGACTGTTGATGAAAAAGAGCTTGAAACTCTTGTTTCAAAAAGCCTTCAGCAAATGGAAGTGGCTGAGCGAATTAATGAGCAACTTAAAACCCATTTCTTGTGCAAATTCTTGCATCTTTCGTCCTGTGAAAATTGAGCCTTGGTCTGTTGTAATACTTTCTGATATTCCAAATCTGTAAATTATTTGTTTTTGGATAAATTCTATGATAGCTTCTTGATCAACATTCACTAGAGGTATTGCTTCGACCCACTTTGTAAAATAATCTATACCTACGAGGATATACTTTTGTCCTTTGGACGAAGTTGGTCGAATTTCACCAATTAAATCTAATGCCCATCCCCTAAAGGGCGAAGGCTTAACAATTGAATGTAACTCACTTGCAGGAGCATGTTGGATGCCTGCATGAACTTAACATTCCTCACAACCCTTAGCAAATTCTATGCAATCTTTGAGCATAGTGGGCCAATACATGCCATATCAAAACAATAACCATTTCATCTTATGACCTGCTTGATGTGCCCCACATGCCCCACTATGTACGCTGGATAATGCTAAGTATGCTTCATTCTCTCCTAAATATTTGAGTAAGATTCCTTCTGGGGATTTCTTGAACAGTTCGTTTCCCATTAGTACATAAGACAATGCTCTGTATTTGATCTTTTTCTCTGTATTTATTGAAGGTTCCTTTAAATAATTTATTATTGGACTTCGCCAATATGTATCAACCAAAGCGTCTATACTTAATACTTCGAATTCTCTTTTATTGGCATAGCCAAGTTTCGAATTTTCCAGGTCTAATGGTGACAACCTGGTAGCCATTATTCTCCCTTTTGCTTCAATGAGGTATTGAAGTTTTTCCTTGGATATTTTATATCCTGAGGCTATTTGAGCCAAGTCATTTGCCTCTTGATTGCTAATTTTGGGAATATGTTTAATATCTACATACTCAAATCTCTTGAGTAATCTATTAGCAATAACAAAATACATGATCAAGTTTTCTTTTATGCACTTGTATTCCTTTGTTATTTGTTTAATGACCAACTCTGAGCCCCCTCTAATTTTGACTCTAGTTTCCCCCAATTCCAACAAAGATTCAAGTCCAACAATTAATGCTTCGTACTCAGCTTCATTATTCGAACAAGGAGGGCCTTCTAACTTATACTTGAATTTTGTTGGAATTCCTTCGGGAGAAATTATAAGAATCCCAACTCCACTTCCTTCTTTGTGTGTTGAACCATCAAAGAATAACTTCCATGGTTGGACTTCAATATAGTTTAATGTGAAGTCTTCACTCACAGAGTGATCCACTATGAAGTCTGAAACTATTTGACCTTTCATGGCCTTTAAAGGCTTGAAGGCTAAATTATATTTAGTGAGCGCTAAGGCCCATTTTCCAATTCTGCTATGCATAATCGGGTTTGAAAGCATATGCTTAATTACATCAAAATGAGATGAAACATAAACATCAACTGGTTTTATATAATACTTAATTTTTATACATGAAAAATATAAGCAGAGACATAGTTTCTCTATAGTACTATATCAAGTTTCTGCTTTATTTAAGACCCTACTAAGATAATAGACGGCTCTTTCGATGCCATCATTGTTTTCTTGGGCCAACATACTACCTATAGTTACATTAGAAGCAGATATATACAGTCTCATAGGCTTATCCCTATAGGGTGGCGCAAGTATGGGAGGATGCATCAAGTAAGCTTTGATCTTCTCGAATGCCTCTTGATGTTCTTCCTTCCATTGGAAATTGCCTTGTTTGAGACGAAGGAGTGGATAGAATGCTTGAGTTCGCCCACTCTGGTTAGATATGAATCTTCTTAGGAAGTTGATTTTACCTAAAAGGGATTGCAACTCCTTCTTTGTTGTTGGAGGTTTTGTCTCCACAATTGCCTTCGTCTTATTTAGGTTAATTTCGATCCCCTTCTTATGGACCACAAAGCCCAGGAAGTCACCAGCCTGCACAAAGAAGGCACACTTAAGAGGGTTCATCTTTAAGCCATGTTTTCTCATTCTTTCGAATGATTGGCAAAGATGATTTAAATGACTCTCATCAGATACAAACTTTACTACTATGTCATCTATATAGATCTGCATGAATGATTCAATGAAGTCATGAAATATGGTGTTCATTGCTCTTTGATATGTTACCCCAACATTTTTTAGCCCAAAAGGCATAACTACCCACTCATAGGTGCCTAAGGCTCCTAGGCATCTGAAAGCTGTTTTGAGAACATCATCTTCAGCAACTAATATCTGGTTATACCCAGAATACCCATCTAACATACTTAAGTATTCGAAACCTGCAGCTGAATCAATTAACATTTCTGCTATAGGCATGGAATATTCATCCTTAGGTGTTGCGGTATTTAAATCCCTAAAGTCTATGCAAATTCTTAAAGAACCATTTTTCTTAATAACAGGTACTATGTTAGCGAGCCATTCAACATACCTTGTGGTCCTTATAAACTTGCATCGAAGGAGTCTTTCGATTTCCGCCTTTATTTTTGAGAGGATTGTCGGGGAGAACCTTCTAGGCATCTGTTTGATGGGCTTCTTGCCATCCTTAATTGGTAGCCTGTGTTCCACCAGCTCTCTCTTTAAACCAGGCATCTCCTCGTAGTCCCACGCAAAGCAGTCTTTATTCCGTTTGAGCATTTCGATCACTCTGCCTTTCAGACTGGGACTGAGTTTCGCACTAATGTACGTAACTCTTCTTTCGACGCCATCTCCTATGTCCATCTCTTCCAGTGGATCATGCGCTAGCATCTTCACGCTTGTTGATTCCGGATCCCTTTCGAATCCTAGGGGCTCCTGATCATAAATTGCATCTAGCCTTAGATCCAATGGTTCTGAAGTCTGTCCATCAAAGGGTGGAGATTGGTTGCTATCCCTAGGACTTGTTGTATCTATTTTTTTTTCTTTTTATCTGTGGCTTCGACAGCCACATTTTTTATTTCGGCTTCGAGAGTCGTTTTCCTTTTATTCTCAACCAAATAGGCCGAAATCTTTTCGAAAAAATTAGATTCAGTCATAGTTGTCTTCGTCTCCCCAGCCAGTTGGCCGTATGGTCGAAGTCTCTTCAGTTTCCTGTCTGTCCCACATAATCTCCCTATCCCACTGGAAACCATTAGGACGGAGAGTCAGGGAATACAAAGCATTCTCATTAGGTTTGAAGTATTCTTCAGGAGGGTTACATGGCCCTATATTGGCCATATTCCTATCAAAATTTCTCTTGTCTACGTGATTAATTTCTGCCATATAATAGCTCTGATCTGCTTCTATATTCTCTACAATCCCATCATCTCTCCAAATATCTAACCTCTGGTGCATTGATGAGGGAACTACGCCAACGCCATGGATCCATTCTCTACCAAGTAACAGATTGTAATTTGCTTTTGAAGCAATAACCATAAACATAGTTGGCCTTGTGATAGAGCCAACAGTTAAATCAACTTGTACTACGCCCAAAGTCTTTCCTACTTTTCCTTCGTAATTTGATAATACCATATTATGAGGTCTGATATCTGAGTCAAACATACCTATCTTCTTCAGCATGAAACGTGGCATCAGGTTCACAGTAACACCTTCATCTATCAGGACTTTATTTATGCCAAATTGCTCTACTTTTGCTCGAATAAATAAGGGTTTCAAGTGATTCCTTATTCCAGCGTCTGGTCTTTCGAAGAAGGCATTCTGTTCTTTGACTGACCCATTATTCATTACATAGTAACAGACTGGCCTATGTTTGGCCATTTCGTCATCGTCGTTTTCCTCACTTGTATCAACTTTTGTTTCTTGATTATACTCATAAGGTAACACAGAAACAACATTGCAATTTGCATTGAAAAAAGATTCTCCCTCTAACTCGAAATCATCTGTCATCATTTCTTCCTCGCTTACAGCTATCTTTTTCTCTTTATCTTCAACACTTTCTTTCTTGGGTGAGAAAAGCCTCCTGGATACTGGAGGTTTGCCCCTAGTTTGGACTATTGATGCTGGTTTGTTGGTGCTTGATTCTCCCACTTCTATGGACTTCGATTCTCTCTCAGCCTTCTTATTTCTTTGATGTCTGCGCCACTGAGATCGAGACATAGGGTTCTTCCCTTTATAGTTTTCCAATATGATCTCTTCTCTTCTTCTTGTATTAAACTGTTTTCTGTATGCCATCGTAGTTCTGCCTCCCTGATCAAAGCATTCTCATCTGTCAGTAGGGATTTCTATAGGTAATTTGAAAGAGACTCTTTTCTCCCCCTTAGGATAGGGACTATCAAGCCTTATTGGCATATTTCTGCCAACATTATCAGAATTCGAGGGCATTCTGCCCTGGTGACCCCAACAGGATGCAAAATGAACTCTTTTGAATGCCTCTACCATCTCTCTGTCATACACAGCAACACATCTGGGACACATCAAGCATTCTGTTCCGATTTTGTGACATGGAACTAGAAATCCCAGTAAGCTTTCTTCAGCCTTTGGGTAGACCTTGTACAACTAGTTATCCTGTCTCTAATTGACCCCTGTTCTCTCACGTTGAGCCCTCTCGAACTCTGCAGTAATTCTTGGGTTACATATGATACTGCATCTTGGGCATAGCAACATGTCTTGGTTTCTTTTGTGACAATGAAACAGATACTCACGCAAGCTTGCGTCTTTCTTAGGGTAACTCCCCCTTCTCTGCTCTTTCTCCATTTCTAAACAACGTTCAACTTCTTCCATCTCTGCATTAGGTTGTTTAAGATCAACCATATGCACTCCTAAATTCTGACCCTCAATGATCTGGACTTTCTCGAATTTTGCTCTGAGGCCTTCAGTAGCCTCTGTCAATTTCCTGTCAGCAACAAGTGGGCCATCAGTAGCCTTCATTGCATCACTATGTATTTTCTCCTTAAGCACCTTTGGGAGGCTCTCAGTAGCCTTTGTTTTGTTCTTGATTATGATAAAGTCCTCATCTTCTTCGAATTCATTCTCCAATTCAATTTTCTTCTCAACAATTTCCACCATGTTAACATCCAGAGGTTCAGCATAATTGGTTTCTGCCGTCAGCAACGGATCAGTATCAACTTTCATTGAGTTTTTTGCTTTTTCTGAAAATTTGAGTTTGCCCTCCTTAATCGCGCTCTGAATCAAGTCCCTAAAAAGAAAGCATTGTGAGGTTTTATGGCCTAAAAAGTTATGATACTTGCAAAAACCCCTCTTCTTTCGTTGTTCCAATGGAGGAATTTTAAGATTATGAGGCACTATTAATTGGCCATCTTTGACAAGCAAATCAAATATTTCATCACACTTAGTTATATCAAACGTATAAATTTTCTTAGGGAATTTATCATTCTTCTCATTTTCGGCAGGATTCTTTCCATTAGAGGGAATCAGAACTTTGCAAGAATAAGGAGGTGTTTCCTTTAGTTCTACAAGATTCTATTTTGAGTTGATCGAACTCGTATGGGTCTTGATATTCATCTGGATTTCCTTCTTCAGCCTATATATAGGCTATTCTTTCTTTTTTATGATTTTTACTGGCCCTAGCCTTTTCAGCTTTTAATCTTTCCACTTGTCGAACTCTATCTGCTAGTTGGGCCATATCTCTTAGATATTGTGTATCTAACTTCTTTTGAATAGAATAATCCAGGCCCCCAGCAGCCATTTCGACCAATTCATGCTCAGGGACCACAGTAAAACATCAAGATTTTAACAAACGGAACCTATTCAAATAATCATCTATTGGTTCTGTGAATTTCCTCTTAATGCTTGCTAATTCTTTCAAACTTATCTTAGATTGGCCCATGTAAAATTGTTCCTGGAACAGTCTCTCTAAATAGGGCCAAGTATCTATAGATCCTGGGGGAAGAGTTGTGAACCAAGTGAAAGTGTTTTTTGTTAGAGAACTTGGAAAGTATTTTATCCTAAGGTTTTCGTTATTTTCCAAATCTTCTGCTTCAGTTAAGTATCTTTCTATATGTTCCACCGTTGATTCACTTGTATCTCCAGCAAACTTTGTAAATTTAGGGACTTTACAACCCCTGGGTAACTCTGATTGTAAAACATAATCTACAATAGGAGATGTATAATTTGGTCTCCTAAATCCTGAGTTTAAACCATTTTGGGTCATTATTCTTTCGATCATATTGGTTAGATTATTTTCTGCCACTAAGTTGTCATTTTTGATTCTATGAAAAACTTCATATGCATTTTGTTCCCTATTTACCATTATTATTCATCTAGGATGTTCCTCTTGTATTTCCTGAACTTCTTGTTGCCTTAATCTTGCCCCTATATTTCTTTCTTCGACCACTTGTCTAGGGGGGCGAATTTATTCGATTGTGGGTTCTTCATTTTGAACCACTGCTGGATTTTTTCTACGTCTTGCAGGCGCATCAGGGACACCAAAGAAAACTGCTATTCGAGCCATTTGGGTTGAATTTTCTTGGTTCGTTCTATTTACGTTCTAGATTAGAGGATTAAATATGACATTCATCTCACGGGCTAGGACTCCTACCATATCATGATTGCTATCATCCATTTGTTGCCTAAATGATGCCTGACTATTAGTTGTAAGGGTAGGTATTTGGGCAAAATTTCCTAGACTCTGGGTATTTGGGCCCAAATGATTCATTCCAGAACCAGACCCTTGGATTGGAGACGAAGTTGACGCATTATGTAATCCTGCCATAAACGAAGTTGGCATCTCATATGGGGGGTTCCTGGGTCTAAAGGCCTCGAAGCCTGGAGGCCTCGTGGGGGTCGAATACCGTTGATTCCATATGTTTGGCAAAATTTGTGCTGATGACATGTTCGATGGCATCTCTATTGTACTTATAGGGATTGGATTCGAACTGCCTATGGGGATCGTATTAGATGCATCAATCAAACCAGAAACGATTGTGTCAGCCCCCTGTGGGGGATTTTGTCCCCCATCTTGGTTAGTTGTGTTAACCATTGTTTTAGTATGTTGTCTCCTGGGCATATGTGGGTTACTATTTGTTATTTTACCGCTTCTAAGGTTCATATAACAAAATGCACTCCAGACTCAGAAGATCCTAAAAAGTTTTCTAATAAATTTGAATACAGAATTTTATTATGACACTGTCCCACTGGGTGTGCCAATTTGTTTGCAGTGATTTCTAGCAAACAACCGCTAGTCTTCCAATTACTGGTTACTTACAGGATCGACTAGATTGATCCTAGGACATGTGTCATAATTCAATTTCATGTTTATATCCATTGTTTTACAAATTTGTATCTTTTGATATGTAACGTAGAACTCTTGAATTTTTCTCTAAATTTATCTAAGGGGAAGTACTGACTGAATGATTTGTAGGCTAATAATTGGCTTTGATTTAAACTAGAAATTTGACAATTAAATGTAAAACTGTGAAATGCGAAACAAATAAAATATAAAGGATTTTGATAATGAAATAAAGACTTCTGGAAATCTAAAGTGTTTGAATGAAAGAAAAAGGCAATAAAGTAAGGTTTCTGGAAAATAAAGTGTTTGAACAAAATGTAAAGGGAAAACAAAAAGATTCAGAAACAAAGAAACTGTAAAGGCGAAGTAAATGTAAAATAACTTGAATTTAAATTATGAAAAGGCATTGTGATGATGTTCAATACGTACATGTTATCTGCAACTCTTTTCCTTAGATCACGGTAATTTGAGTATGTGATATTTTCTAGTACACAAATCAACACTCTAAAATTCTAACATTAGAACACCTATTTATAGTATTTCGACCCTAACGACCTTGCTCTAAAATTACGCCACGTTCGAAGTATGCATGCCTCTTTCGTTTATTGGACTCCACGCGTCCTCTGCAAATGGCGCCTTTTATTTGAATTTCGAATCTCACGCTAGCGAAGTGGATTTTGTTTCTTTCGATTCAAATCATAAGTAATTCTCCCTTGGACCGCTTCAACTCTTGAACGAAAGCTCTTATAATAAAAACATGGAGATGCAAAAATCGAAACCCACACCTTGCTCGAAATCGAAAGGTTTAGAGTAACAACTCTAATTTTCTAACTAATTATTCTTCAATTCAACACTCTTTGCTGATGCCAATTTATGTTAACTTTTAGACTCTATTTGAAATAAGTATCTCTTTGACATCAAACATCTCTTTATCGAAATTGTCGGCTAACAAATTGCCCCTCAAGAACGTTTATTTCGATATATATATATATAAAGAAATACTCGTTTTTTGGATCACTCATGGTAATTTCGATGATACCAACCTCATGATGACTACACTGTACGTGATATTACAGCCATCAGCCAACTTTCTGCAAAACGTCCAATCACGATGCTTTTTCTTAAACGTGCAAGCATAGCAGTTATAGCTAATAATTAACAAAAACGTCACTTCCCTAGGAATTTCAAAAACCACCTCTCTTTCTTTCCAATAAGGAGGCTACACGTATTCTACTTTTTCCAAAGGTGAAAATTTTCCATGAACCGCCAAAGGCCTCTATAAAAGCGTTTCAGCTTCTAGAATCTGAATTTACTCTCTTCAAATCCCTTCAATCTCCAAGCAATCCTATTTTCTCTTTTCTCAGGAAAATTTTCAAAATCTTTCCCACAATGTCCTCTCCTTCTCCAGTACCATCGTCCCCATCTAAGAAAACAGAGAAGCTCAAAAGTGCTTCTTCTTCTGGTCACAAACCCGTGGGTAAAATCATCAACATTGATAATCAAGAATTCATAGCAACTCCAAAACTTACTCAAGAACAGAAAGCGATTTATGCTTCTCAGGTAATCATCCCTACAACTGTTCTTGATAAAACCCTAGGTGTTATGGGTCCTTTGATTTCTACTGAGCGTCTGGAAAAAAACAAAAGGCTTTTTCCGTGTTTATTTTGAAACTAAACCCATCATTAATAACTTTGCTCCTTTAAAAATTAAAGAAGATGAATCAGTGGTTAAAACCTCAAAAACCCTAAAAGACAAATCTTGTGAGGCAGAAACTTCTAAACCCAGGAGAGAAGCTTTCAATATGGATTATGTCACCGGAAATTTTAAACCATTTCATTCATGTCCCTCATCAGATCAATTGTACCAGGATTGACTAGCAAAGGTAGAAAATAAGAAATCTTAGGAATGGGAGAACCTAGGTATCTTGAATCTCATTCGAATTTCAAAATTAGGATTTAGCTATAGCCAACCTTTTTATTAGCATCTTTATATTTTTGGGATAGTACCTACAACACTTTTCATCTTCCCTGTGGGATGATAACACCCACCTTCTTCGATATTGCTGCCATAACTGGACTTTCCCCCATTGGGGAAGTGTTCAATCCAAATGAAGATGCAGACAATCTTATAGATTTTGATGTCAAGCATGCTAGCTTTTCAAAATATACCAATTTCTATCATTCTGCTGAAGAAGAAGAAGTCTCTGATATTGAGCACATAGCTTTTTTGGCGTTGTGGCTATCGAAGTATTTTTTTGCAGCAAATCCTTACAGGTTGCTAGCAGATTTATCACTCTTGCAAATCAGCTTCACCATGGTCAAAGGGTATGCATAAGTGAATTGTTGGTAGCAAGTCTATATGAAAGTATAGGCGTTGCCGTCTCAAAGTTGAAAACATATGAAGCTAGTACCAATTTACTTCTTGCTGGCCCCTTTTGGCTACTTCAACTCTGGTTGAATGCTACGTTCGAATCATCTCTCTCAACTTTTGGGGTAATTAACGAAGAGCGCCCTAATGTTGTAAATCGAAGTATTGAGGGTACTAGGCTGCTAAAGTTGACCCCAAATGATGACAGAGAAAACTTCAGAACGTGCTTCACCAACTATATGATGATTTTTCGAAAAGACATATGTTTGATTCTTCAATGGCTCATTTTGCTACTCGAAGCTGTGGTCCAAATTGGTTCACCATGTCCCTCGAAGAAGCTATTGAGGAAGAATTAATCAGAGACATCTAGTATTCCTTCTTGAAACGTGATTTCAGAGCGTATTGGCAGCAATGTATCCTCTGACAATCAAAAGGTAAATTCACTCAATAATTTTGAAATTATTCCTATGTGAATTCTCCTTATGCTAACCATTCATTTCATATACAGAGTTCCCATTCTATTCTCTCTGATCTTCCTGCCCCTCAAAGCCAAATCTCAAATCCCATCACTTCTTCGCCACAAGGAGGATTTAGTTCCCATTCTACTGTTGACATTTTCACCCTTCTGAAAGAAGATGTCACAGCCTATTATTCCATGAAGAAGTTGCTTACTCAAATTGATCTCAGCATCTGCCCTTCTGAACTGAGCGAAACTATCTATGACCTGCAAATTTTGCTCAACGAAGTTAGCAGCGAATATAACAGGGCAAGTGATGTTGATGCCAAGATTCGAGCCAAGCAGGAAGCTTTATCTGAAGCTTATGATCAAACTTCAAAGTTTTCTGAAGAAGCATAAGCGTTGGAGCGCACACAAATTCAAGCTAAAGATAAGCATGATGTTCTTGCTCGATCAATCTTGCTGTGGGAGTCCCATATTGAAGAACTTCAGAAGAAAATTGAAGGCGCTCGAAACGAGCAAGCAGCCTTGAAGACTGTTGATGAAAAAGAGCTTGAAACTCTTGTTTCAAAAAGCCTTCAGCAAATGGAAGTGGCTGAGCGAATTAATGAGCAACTTAAAACCCATTTCTTGTGCAAATTCTTGCATCTTTCGTCCTGTGAAAATTGAGCCTTGGTCTGTTGTAATACTTTCTGATATTCCAAATCTGTAAATTATTTGTTTTTGGATAAATTCTATGATAGCTTCTTGATCAACATTCACTAGAGGTATTGCTTCGACCCACTTTGTAAAATAATCTATACCTACGAGGATATACTTTTGTCCTTTGGACGAAGTTGGTCGAATTTCACCAATTAAATCTAATGCCCATCCCCTAAAGGGCGAAGGCTTAACAATTGAATGTAACTCACTTGCAGGAGCATGTTGGATGCCTGCATGAACTTAACATTCCTCACAACCCTTAGCAAATTCTATGCAATCTTTGAGCATAGTGGGCCAATACATGCCATATCAAAACAATAACCATTTCATCTTATGACCTGCTTGATGTGCCCCACATGCCCCACTATGTACGCTGGATAATGCTAAGTATGCTTCATTCTCTCCTAAATATTTGAGTAAGATTCCTTCTGGGGATTTCTTGAACAGTTCGTTTCCCATTAGTACATAAGACAATGCTCTGTATTTGATCTTTTTCTCTGTATTTATTGAAGGTTCCTTTAAATAATTTATTATTGGACTTCGCCAATATGTATCAACCAAAGCGTCTATACTTAATACTTCGAATTCTCTTTTATTGGCATAGCCAAGTTTCGAATTTTCCAGGTCTAATGGTGACAACCTGGTAGCCATTATTCTCCCTTTTGCTTCAATGAGGTATTGAAGTTTTTCCTTGGATATTTTATATCCTGAGGCTATTTGAGCCAAGTCATTTGCCTCTTGATTGCTAATTTTGGGAATATGTTTAATATCTACATACTCAAATCTCTTGAGTAATCTATTAGCAATAACAAAATACATGATCAAGTTTTCTTTTATGCACTTGTATTCCTTTGTTATTTGTTTAATGACCAACTCTGAGCCCCCTCTAATTTTGACTCTAGTTTCCCCCAATTCCAACAAAGATTCAAGTCCAACAATTAATGCTTCGTACTCAGCTTCATTATTCGAACAAGGAGGGCCTTCTAACTTATACTTGAATTTTGTTGGAATTCCTTCGGGAGAAATTATAAGAATCCCAACTCCACTTCCTTCTTTGTGTGTTGAACCATCAAAGAATAACTTCCATGGTTGGACTTCAATATAGTTTAATGTGAAGTCTTCACTCACAGAGTGATCCACTATGAAGTCTGAAACTATTTGACCTTTCATGGCCTTTAAAGGCTTGAAGGCTAAATTATATTTAGTGAGCGCTAAGGCCCATTTTCCAATTCTGCTATGCATAATCGGGTTTGAAAGCATATGCTTAATTACATCAAAATGAGATGAAACATAAACATCAACTGGTTTTATATAATACTTAATTTTTATACATGAAAAATATAAGCAGAGACATAGTTTCTCTATAGTACTATATCAAGTTTCTGCTTTATTTAAGACCCTACTAAGATAATAGACGGCTCTTTCGATGCCATCATTGTTTTCTTGGGCCAACATACTACCTATAGTTACATTAGAAGCAGATATATACAGTCTCATAGGCTTATCCCTATAGGGTGGCGCAAGTATGGGAGGATGCATCAAGTAAGCTTTGATCTTCTCGAATGCCTCTTGATGTTCTTCCTTCCATTGGAAATTGCCTTGTTTGAGACGAAGGAGTGGATAGAATGCTTGAGTTCGCCCACTCTGGTTAGATATGAATCTTCTTAGGAAGTTGATTTTACCTAAAAGGGATTGCAACTCCTTCTTTGTTGTTGGAGGTTTTGTCTCCACAATTGCCTTCGTCTTATTTAGGTTAATTTCGATCCCCTTCTTATGGACCACAAAGCCCAGGAAGTCACCAGCCTGCACAAAGAAGGCACACTTAAGAGGGTTCATCTTTAAGCCATGTTTTCTCATTCTTTCGAATGATTGGCAAAGATGATTTAAATGACTCTCATCAGATACAAACTTTACTACTATGTCATCTATATAGATCTGCATGAATGATTCAATGAAGTCATGAAATATGGTGTTCATTGCTCTTTGATATGTTACCCCAACATTTTTTAGCCCAAAAGGCATAACTACCCACTCATAGGTGCCTAAGGCTCCTAGGCATCTGAAAGCTGTTTTGAGAACATCATCTTCAGCAACTAATATCTGGTTATACCCAGAATACCCATCTAACATACTTAAGTATTCGAAACCTGCAGCTGAATCAATTAACATTTCTGCTATAGGCATGGAATATTCATCCTTAGGTGTTGCGGTATTTAAATCCCTAAAGTCTATGCAAATTCTTAAAGAACCATTTTTCTTAATAACAGGTACTATGTTAGCGAGCCATTCAACATACCTTGTGGTCCTTATAAACTTGCATCGAAGGAGTCTTTCGATTTCCGCCTTTATTTTTGAGAGGATTGTCGGGGAGAACCTTCTAGGCATCTGTTTGATGGGCTTCTTGCCATCCTTAATTGGTAGCCTGTGTTCCACCAGCTCTCTCTTTAAACCAGGCATCTCCTCGTAGTCCCACGCAAAGCAGTCTTTATTCCGTTTGAGCATTTCGATCACTCTGCCTTTCAGACTGGGACTGAGTTTCGCACTAATGTACGTAACTCTTCTTTCGACGCCATCTCCTATGTCCATCTCTTCCAGTGGATCATGCGCTAGCATCTTCACGCTTGTTGATTCCGGATCCCTTTCGAATCCTAGGGGCTCCTGATCATAAATTGCATCTAGCCTTAGATCCAATGGTTCTGAAGTCTGTCCATCAAAGGGTGGAGATTGGTTGCTATCCCTAGGACTTGTTGTATCTATTTTTTTTTCTTTTTATCTGTGGCTTCGACAGCCACATTTTTTATTTCGGCTTCGAGAGTCGTTTTCCTTTTATTCTCAACCAAATAGGCCGAAATCTTTTCGAAAAAATTAGATTCAGTCATAGTTGTCTTCGTCTCCCCAGCCAGTTGGCCGTATGGTCGAAGTCTCTTCAGTTTCCTGTCTGTCCCACATAATCTCCCTATCCCACTGGAAACCATTAGGACGGAGAGTCAGGGAATACAAAGCATTCTCATTAGGTTTGAAGTATTCTTCAGGAGGGTTACATGGCCCTATATTGGCCATATTCCTATCAAAATTTCTCTTGTCTACGTGATTAATTTCTGCCATATAATAGCTCTGATCTGCTTCTATATTCTCTACAATCCCATCATCTCTCCAAATATCTAACCTCTGGTGCATTGATGAGGGAACTACGCCAACGCCATGGATCCATTCTCTACCAAGTAACAGATTGTAATTTGCTTTTGAAGCAATAACCATAAACATAGTTGGCCTTGTGATAGAGCCAACAGTTAAATCAACTTGTACTACGCCCAAAGTCTTTCCTACTTTTCCTTCGTAATTTGATAATACCATATTATGAGGTCTGATATCTGAGTCAAACATACCTATCTTCTTCAGCATGAAACGTGGCATCAGGTTCACAGTAACACCTTCATCTATCAGGACTTTATTTATGCCAAATTGCTCTACTTTTGCTCGAATAAATAAGGGTTTCAAGTGATTCCTTATTCCAGCGTCTGGTCTTTCGAAGAAGGCATTCTGTTCTTTGACTGACCCATTATTCATTACATAGTAACAGACTGGCCTATGTTTGGCCATTTCGTCATCGTCGTTTTCCTCACTTGTATCAACTTTTGTTTCTTGATTATACTCATAAGGTAACACAGAAACAACATTGCAATTTGCATTGAAAAAAGATTCTCCCTCTAACTCGAAATCATCTGTCATCATTTCTTCCTCGCTTACAGCTATCTTTTTCTCTTTATCTTCAACACTTTCTTTCTTGGGTGAGAAAAGCCTCCTGGATACTGGAGGTTTGCCCCTAGTTTGGACTATTGATGCTGGTTTGTTGGTGCTTGATTCTCCCACTTCTATGGACTTCGATTCTCTCTCAGCCTTCTTATTTCTTTGATGTCTGCGCCACTGAGATCGAGACATAGGGTTCTTCCCTTTATAGTTTTCCAATATGATCTCTTCTCTTCTTCTTGTATTAAACTGTTTTCTGTATGCCATCGTAGTTCTGCCTCCCTGATCAAAGCATTCTCATCTGTCAGTAGGGATTTCTATAGGTAATTTGAAAGAGACTCTTTTCTCCCCCTTAGGATAGGGACTATCAAGCCTTATTGGCATATTTCTGCCAACATTATCAGAATTCGAGGGCATTCTGCCCTGGTGACCCCAACAGGATGCAAAATGAACTCTTTTGAATGCCTCTACCATCTCTCTGTCATACACAGCAACACATCTGGGACACATCAAGCATTCTGTTCCGATTTTGTGACATGGAACTAGAAATCCCAGTAAGCTTTCTTCAGCCTTTGGGTAGACCTTGTACAACTAGTTATCCTGTCTCTAATTGACCCCTGTTCTCTCACGTTGAGCCCTCTCGAACTCTGCAGTAATTCTTGGGTTACATATGATACTGCATCTTGGGCATAGCAACATGTCTTGGTTTCTTTTGTGACAATGAAACAGATACTCACGCAAGCTTGCGTCTTTCTTAGGGTAACTCCCCCTTCTCTGCTCTTTCTCCATTTCTAAACAACGTTCAACTTCTTCCATCTCTGCATTAGGTTGTTTAAGATCAACCATATGCACTCCTAAATTCTGACCCTCAATGATCTGGACTTTCTCGAATTTTGCTCTGAGGCCTTCAGTAGCCTCTGTCAATTTCCTGTCAGCAACAAGTGGGCCATCAGTAGCCTTCATTGCATCACTATGTATTTTCTCCTTAAGCACCTTTGGGAGGCTCTCAGTAGCCTTTGTTTTGTTCTTGATTATGATAAAGTCCTCATCTTCTTCGAATTCATTCTCCAATTCAATTTTCTTCTCAACAATTTCCACCATGTTAACATCCAGAGGTTCAGCATAATTGGTTTCTGCCGTCAGCAACGGATCAGTATCAACTTTCATTGAGTTTTTTGCTTTTTCTGAAAATTTGAGTTTGCCCTCCTTAATCGCGCTCTGAATCAAGTCCCTAAAAAGAAAGCATTGTGAGGTTTTATGGCCTAAAAAGTTATGATACTTGCAAAAACCCCTCTTCTTTCGTTGTTCCAATGGAGGAATTTTAAGATTATGAGGCACTATTAATTGGCCATCTTTGACAAGCAAATCAAATATTTCATCACACTTAGTTATATCAAACGTATAAATTTTCTTAGGGAATTTATCATTCTTCTCATTTTCGGCAGGATTCTTTCCATTAGAGGGAATCAGAACTTTGCAAGAATAAGGAGGTGTTTCCTTTAGTTCTACAAGATTCTATTTTGAGTTGATCGAACTCGTATGGGTCTTGATATTCATCTGGATTTCCTTCTTCAGCCTATATATAGGCTATTCTTTCTTTTTTATGATTTTTACTGGCCCTAGCCTTTTCAGCTTTTAATCTTTCCACTTGTCGAACTCTATCTGCTAGTTGGGCCATATCTCTTAGATATTGTGTATCTAACTTCTTTTGAATAGAATAATCCAGGCCCCCAGCAGCCATTTCGACCAATTCATGCTCAGGGACCACAGTAAAACATCAAGATTTTAACAAACGGAACCTATTCAAATAATCATCTATTGGTTCTGTGAATTTCCTCTTAATGCTTGCTAATTCTTTCAAACTTATCTTAGATTGGCCCATGTAAAATTGTTCCTGGAACAGTCTCTCTAAATAGGGCCAAGTATCTATAGATCCTGGGGGAAGAGTTGTGAACCAAGTGAAAGTGTTTTTTGTTAGAGAACTTGGAAAGTATTTTATCCTAAGGTTTTCGTTATTTTCCAAATCTTCTGCTTCAGTTAAGTATCTTTCTATATGTTCCACCGTTGATTCACTTGTATCTCCAGCAAACTTTGTAAATTTAGGGACTTTACAACCCCTGGGTAACTCTGATTGTAAAACATAATCTACAATAGGAGATGTATAATTTGGTCTCCTAAATCCTGAGTTTAAACCATTTTGGGTCATTATTCTTTCGATCATATTGGTTAGATTATTTTCTGCCACTAAGTTGTCATTTTTGATTCTATGAAAAACTTCATATGCATTTTGTTCCCTATTTACCATTATTATTCATCTAGGATGTTCCTCTTGTATTTCCTGAACTTCTTGTTGCCTTAATCTTGCCCCTATATTTCTTTCTTCGACCACTTGTCTAGGGGGGCGAATTTATTCGATTGTGGGTTCTTCATTTTGAACCACTGCTGGATTTTTTCTACGTCTTGCAGGCGCATCAGGGACACCAAAGAAAACTGCTATTCGAGCCATTTGGGTTGAATTTTCTTGGTTCGTTCTATTTACGTTCTAGATTAGAGGATTAAATATGACATTCATCTCACGGGCTAGGACTCCTACCATATCATGATTGCTATCATCCATTTGTTGCCTAAATGATGCCTGACTATTAGTTGTAAGGGTAGGTATTTGGGCAAAATTTCCTAGACTCTGGGTATTTGGGCCCAAATGATTCATTCCAGAACCAGACCCTTGGATTGGAGACGAAGTTGACGCATTATGTAATCCTGCCATAAACGAAGTTGGCATCTCATATGGGGGGTTCCTGGGTCTAAAGGCCTCGAAGCCTGGAGGCCTCGTGGGGGTCGAATACCGTTGATTCCATATGTTTGGCAAAATTTGTGCTGATGACATGTTCGATGGCATCTCTATTGTACTTATAGGGATTGGATTCGAACTGCCTATGGGGATCGTATTAGATGCATCAATCAAACCAGAAACGATTGTGTCAGCCCCCTGTGGGGGATTTTGTCCCCCATCTTGGTTAGTTGTGTTAACCATTGTTTTAGTATGTTGTCTCCTGGGCATATGTGGGTTACTATTTGTTATTTTACCGCTTCTAAGGTTCATATAACAAAATGCACTCCAGACTCAGAAGATCCTAAAAAGTTTTCTAATAAATTTGAATACAGAATTTTATTATGACACTGTCCCACTGGGTGTGCCAATTTGTTTGCAGTGATTTCTAGCAAACAACCGCTAGTCTTCCAATTACTGGTTACTTACAGGATCGACTAGATTGATCCTAGGACATGTGTCATAATTCAATTTCATGTTTATATCCATTGTTTTACAAATTTGTATCTTTTGATATGTAACGTAGAACTCTTGAATTTTTCTCTAAATTTATCTAAGGGGAAGTACTGACTGAATGATTTGTAGGCTAATAATTGGCTTTGATTTAAACTAGAAATTTGACAATTAAATGTAAAACTGTGAAATGCGAAACAAATAAAATATAAAGGATTTTGATAATGAAATAAAGACTTCTGGAAATCTAAAGTGTTTGAATGAAAGAAAAAGGCAATAAAGTAAGGTTTCTGGAAAATAAAGTGTTTGAACAAAATGTAAAGGGAAAACAAAAAGATTCAGAAACAAAGAAACTGTAAAGGCGAAGTAAATGTAAAATAACTTGAATTTAAATTATGAAAAGGCATTGTGATGATGTTCAATACGTACATGTTATCTGCAACTCTTTTCCTTAGATCACGGTAATTTGAGTATGTGATATTTTCTAGTACACAAATCAACACTCTAAAATTCTAACATTAGAACACCTATTTATAGTATTTCGACCCTAACGACCTTGCTCTAAAATTACGCCACGTTCGAAGTATGCATGCCTCTTTCGTTTATTGGACTCCACGCGTCCTCTGCAAATGGCGCCTTTTATTTGAATTTCGAATCTCACGCTAGCGAAGTGGATTTTGTTTCTTTCGATTCAAATCATAAGTAATTCTCCCTTGGACCGCTTCAACTCTTGAACGAAAGCTCTTATAATAAAAACATGGAGATGCAAAAATCGAAACCCACACCTTGCTCGAAATCGAAAGGTTTAGAGTAACAACTCTAATTTTCTAACTAATCATTCTTCAATTCAACACTCTTTGCTGATGTCAATTTGTGTTTTAGACTCTATTTGAAATAAATATCTCTTTGACATCAAACATCTCTTTATCAAAATTGCCGGCTAACAGCTGGGTGATATGGAACAAGCGAAATGCGATCATTTTCCAAAATGAAACTGTAGTTGTAGCAGAGGTGTTCGAGCAAATTAGAGAGTGTACTTGGCTATGGCAGAACATAGGGAGGAAAACAAAAATTCCTGTTAATTTTTACTTATGGTGTAAAAATTCATTAGACTCTATGCGAATATAACTTGTGTTTTTTCTATGTAATTGAGTGAGTATCCCTTATACTCTATTCATAATAATCCTATTCCATTCCTTATAAAAAAAAATTGTCTTTATTCGGTATTTTGAGATTGAAAACATTTCATACAAATAGATATATTTTAATAGGCATAACTTTGTTCTAAAGAAGTTCTTCGGTCGATTTAGTTAATTTATGCATGAGTTTGAGGTCTAAATTTGGGGTCTTCCTTCATCAATCATCTAAAGTTATCATTCAAGATTTTGCTTAGTTCTAATCAATGAGCAAATTTAAAGTTTTTTATCATAAAATTAAAGCTTAAAATAAGCAGGGAAAAAGTTTACCGTTTACAGAAATAAAATAAATTACAAGACCATGTCATATTTAATTTCAGATTTAAACAAATACAGAGACGACAATAACAAAAAAAAAAAAAAAACAAAGTTGTTCATCAAACGATAACGTTGCTAAATTATTACAACCTTACAATTATTTAATTAAAAAGAAGTTAAAAATTAGTTCTAAAAAAAAAAAATATATATGAAAAAAAGGAAGACAGATGTAGAATGAATCTGTCGTTCGGAGAATTCAAGGTAACAACGTCATAGGAGATACCGAACCAAACATTCTATGTTACAACAACGGCGCGTGAGCCAACTCCCCAAGAATCAAATCCTACGCGCCACCGTTTTCGGCGGCTTCAGGAGCCACAGCGTTCAAGTCAAAACCATGATTTATAGTTAGCACTTCCCCACCAGATTTAACGGCGGCGATATTTTCTCCGCCGTGGGTGACGGCGAGTTCCGCCGGTTTCTCAAGCGTTTCTCTCCAATCTTTTCCTTTTTCGTCGAAATATTTGACAGCCACTTTCATTCTTTTGAGTATTGTATAAAACTCTTCAACTTCTTCCTCGGTTGGAACACCAGTATTCTCTTGTTTTTCTTCATCTTCTTTTGTGACTCTCTTCTTCTTCTTTCTCTTCTCAATTTCCATGGAAGAAATATTTATATTTATTTGTCAAATTGATATAGAAAACATAGATCAAAGAAGCAAGAGAATATAAGTAGTAGTGTGTATAGTTTTTCTAAAGAAGAATAGAATAAGACTCGGTTAAGAAAAGTCTTTGTTTTATATTTTTATAAGAAAATCAGAAGGGCGTGTTTGATTGAAAAGATAAAAAGTAATATCGGTATGGTTTAATAGTTTATACTCTAATGACATACGGTTGTGTTAAATACGGTGTGTCAAATATTAAAATATTATTTCTTTATTCCATTGGACAAAACAATTATTTATGTGACTAAACTATAGCAGTATTTTATTTTATTTTTGATTTGCTTTTTTTTGAAGATTTATTCTCACAACTCACAAGTGTATATTTGTCATTTTACACAACACATTATAATGAGGATTATAACGAGGGATCCTACACACTATTTTATATATATTAAAAAAATAAAAAAATAAAAAAAATAAGAGAGGATAATATTTTTACTATAATACTTCTAATTTATATTGAAAATTATAAAAATTTAATTAATTAAAGAGTAAAATTAAAAAAAACTATTATAAACTAAAATAAACCATTAATTTTAAAACATTATTTTATTACAAATGCATCATTCATTATAGAAAGAAGAAAATATTATTATTATTATTATAATTATTTAAAGAGGGCCCAAATACATTCGTTGATGTTTCTAAAAAAATATTGATGGGTAGGGAAGACTTTGGATGCTTAAAAAAGCATGGAGTATGAACAGATGTGTTGAGAAAGACGAGAGTGATGTCATGGAAACTAGCGATCTGACGTTTCATGTTGCGTCAGTGCGATGATACGATTCTCTAGTTAATAATTATTTTCCCAATTGCAGTCCAAGGCAACATGCTCCACGCGCCCATTTGATTGGTTGTTGATCTTCTATCTCACTTCCATTATTTGAAGAGTCATGATGACTCATGATCTAATTTTTAAAATTGAATTTATTCATTTGAAGAAAGGTGAACACACCGAAGTTACCGAAAGTTAGAAAATGGCAAATTGAAGATGTTTACTTTTGCTGAGGAGCTCTTTATTATTGATAAGGCTATGCTAAAATATATTTTTATAGAGCAATTAGGGTGCATTTGGTTGTAAAGAGATACAGAAGAGACAAATAAATAAGAGTATAAAAAGAAAGAAATATAAGAAAAATTGAGAATATTTAAACTATGTAGTAATATTTAATATAAGGGATGTTTGAATGTAAGAAGAAATAAAAAAGAGAGAAAGAGATGAGAAAGTTAAAAAAGAAAAAGAAATGAGAAATAGAAGAGAAAGAATTCTATTAAATTTACAAAAAGACTAAAATAATTTTATGTTTAAAATATAATATGTAATTTATTATTATATCAATTTAATTTCATATATAAATTATTTTAGTTTATATTCTAATTTTAATTCATAAATTAAATTATTTGTTTGCATGAAAATGTAATACTTTAATTAATTTTTAACTTTTTTACTTTAGTGATTTAGTTAAATTGTTCATTACTTAACAATGAATTATAATAGTAACTTAATTTTTAATTATTAAAATATAATACATGTTCAATTAAATTTTTTAGAAAATATTGACATAGTTAATGGTCAAAGAAATATAAAATAGTTTTAAAAAGGTAAATAAATTTGGCAAGATATATTGGAGAAAGTCTCAAAAATATTGATTTTTTCGCATCATAACAGAGGTGTGGGACTCAGCTAAAATTAATCTCTCTATTCCATTTCTCATTTCATCAAACAACTTTGATGGGACACTTCTCTCCATCTTCTCTCTGTTCAATTTCTCTAGTCTTTTTTTTTCTCTATTCAAACAAACAAATTCTAAAAGAAATATAAGAAAAATAAAGAAGAAAGAAATTGAATAATTTTATGATTTAACAAAAACATCATTTTCAAAAATTTATTCTTTACAATAAAAAGTAAAAAATAAATATTAAAATTATTTGTTAATTAATATAATTTTAATTATTAATCATATCGTTACTTTCTTGAGTTGTTGTACTATTTTGGTTGGTTGTGGGACCACTGCACCAAGACTTGTTTGTGAGGACGACTTTGTTTATAGCAAATGCGATCGGCCAGAATGGCTATGGGGTGTAATAAAGGTCGATTGGCGATACTAGCCTCTGACAATGGATAAAACTTGTCTACAGCTGATCCTTTGAAAGAACGCAACAAGGATACGTGGAATGTGGGATGAATGCGACTTCTCGGTGGTAGACCTAACTTATAAGCTACTAGACCCATGTGTGTTACCATTGGGAATGGTCCAAAGAACCTTCGACAAATCTTGTGATTCAATCGAGCAACCACAGTTGCTTGCCTATACAGTTGAAGTTTCACGAGGACCAACTCACCCACCTCAAATTGCATGTTAGTACGATGTTTGTTTGCTTGTTTCACCATGCGCTGTTGAGAACGTATCAAATTCTTCTTTAGGTGTTGCAGAATTTCGTCCCTCGTCAATAGGTCACCTTCTACTACTTGAAGTTTGAATTGTCCTCGCAAATACATTGAAATGGTTGGGGCGGGCGACCATAGACATCTTGAAAAGGAGTCATGTTGATTGACGAATGATGACTAGTGTTGTAGTGATATTCAGCCCCATGTGAGAAACCTGCCCCATTTCTTAGGATAGTCCGCTGCAAAAGCTCTCAAGTATTGTTCCATATATCGATTTGTTACCTCAGGTTTTCCATTGGTTTGAGGATGGTATGAGGAGCTCATCTTAAGTTTAGTGCCTATGAGATCAAACAATTTACGCCAAAATTTGCTTGTGAATATAGGGTCGCCAAAATTTGCTTTCTGCCACCGGCCGGTCCCCTTCAGGCGCCGACCTGCCCCTACTCTGCCCTCCCTTCCGCCCGGCAAACGGTCTCCTCCGCCCGACGACGGTCCACTGCGGACAGCTCCCTCCGCGCATTTTCGGTCGCTCTCTCTTCTCTTTCCTTTGCTCCGATCGGAGCATCTCCTTCACCGGCCTCCCACCAATGGTAGGAACTCATCCTTCTTCACCTTAGGATCTCGGCTTCCTCGTCCTTTGCATAGGGAAGCTCTCCCTCTCATCAATTCCAACCTATTTCTTCCAATTTTCAAGAATTAAGCATTTCCTCTTCATTCTTCTTTCGATTCAAGCTTCGATTTCGATTATCATCATCAATTGAAGATCAATTCGGTATTTTCTTTAAATAGTGCAAGGAATTCCTCTTCAATTTGACTCAAACTTCAAGTTCAAGTAAGTGATTAATTCAATTAAGCACTTATTTTAAGCACTTTTCACTTTTGGCTTAAATTGAATTTGAATAGTCGAATTGATTGCATTTTCCGTGTGGATTCCGATTCTTGAATTTATATTTCCGAATTTCTTGATTTGATTCTGATTTGGTGATGTTAAAGTGTGTCGGTGTGAAGGAATATTGTACATAACACACACATACACTTGTGTAGTTATTTTTCTTTGCATTTAAGCCATTTATTTGTGTATTTTGCATCATCTATCACATTCTCATGCATTAGAGAGCATATAGGTTGATTAAATTGCATAGAATCATGTGAATCAAAGCATAATTTTCATACTTACTTGTGTTGAAATGTAGTTTTCATTGCATTTTAGGTGTAGATAACATTTGCATTGTACATAATGCATCTAAGACACAATTTGTATCCTCACATGTTGACATATAAGCATAAGGAATAATCAAATCCATTTCATGTGTGGGTGTTCAATTTTTATGATGTTTAGGTGTGTCGAAACTTCACTTTCTCTCACTTTTTCACATGTTGACAACAATTTTTCACATTTATGAAATCACAACACCGACATATATCACATGCTTGATTCTTATTAATTTTAGTACATATTTTGCATAGCATTTAGATAAGATTTGCATTGAGCACGTGTCCTTTGCATATGACATCTCATACACTTGCAATTCATCCATCTAAACACCATAAAATGTATATAAATATGCATTTTCATGCATAATTTCACATCATAAAATGTACATGAATTTGCATTTACATGCATATTTACACACTTTTTGATTTCAAATTTCAATCAAACTTGTACATAACTTGTGTTTCATTTTGTTTTGGCTTATTGATTACATGTAGTGAATTAAATTTCAATTCATCTCACATTTCAAAACCAAACAAAAATTGAATCGAAATTTAATTCAAAACATGAATTTTATGATTCCGAAGCAATTTTTAGCGTTTTCATGTGTCGAAACTCACTTTTCCCCAAAAGTTTGAAGTAATGGTACATGTCCCCTACATTTTGGAATGTTCCGAAACCATTTTTGGAGGTTTCGGAACCAAATTTTGAGTGCAACATGCCTAAAACATAGTGGTGCCCCGTCACATTAAGGTCCGAAAAATGCCACTTCCACTCGGAATTAATTAAAACCACTCACGTTTTTGAAAATGTTAATGTTTTTGCAAGCAACCATGTGATTCTTATTGATTCCAAGAAGTTGAATTTTTCGCTCTGATTTCGAAAAACCGCCTTCCCAAGCCGACTCTTGTGATTTTATTTCACTTCTTACATGCTTATACTAGTTTATAATCATATTTGCAATCGGTTTTGCATTCGGCGCTTTATTTCTAGCACTTGTTTTGTTAATTCTGACACTTTATTTCATGCGCAAGGTACTTTGAACTCATATACATGACATTTAGATTTATAGCATCCATATTTTGCGCTTGCACATATACATGTATATTTTATTGTCTGGTTGTTTGGATTCACACCTTACTTGCAGGTTATCTTATCTAGAATGCGTACGAATGCGCATTGTAACGCCCCGTTTTAATTAATATTATATTATATTAATATTTTCGAGTTACCGATCGATATTTATTTTGTGACGAGAATATTTATATTAATCAATATATCTGATAATATATTTGGAGACTTTTCGTTCGGTTCGGTAAAATATTATTCGGATCCGATATTTAATTCCCCGAAATTATTCTAATTAATTGGATTAATAATATTATTAGATGTTATTAGTGTGTTAATTAATAGATAGGGGTGTGAGGAGTAATTTTGTAGAAATGGGATTTACACCCTTGGCTAGTAAGAGTACACCCTTATAAAACCAATTTTCCTCATTTTCTTTCCATTCAAAAACACCAAAGCCAAACATAGAAGTATGGAGAGAAAAGAGGGTTTTGGAAAGAAGAAGAAGAAGAAGAAGAGGAGCAAGAACAAGCATGAGGTTGAGATTTTGTTGAATCATCTTGCAATCATTCAAGCACTAGAGGTAAGGGGTTTGATTTTCCATCTCATATAGTTGGGGTTGATAGTTGTATTTTGGATTTGGGGAAAACTTGATAGTTGGTTTATAGGGTTTTGGTTGGTTGATTGTTGAAATAGTTTAGAAAAGTTGGATTAGGAGTAAGGATTGTGGGTGTTTTATTGCCAAGCTTGTAGGAACTAGAAGTGTTAAAATGGAGGAAAACATAAACTGTGAAAAACCAGAAAAATTGCACTGTCTGTAAAATACAAGTTCCGTGGAAGAAGAAAGAAAGGAGGGTGCAGCAATGGGGGAGGCGCCCACCTCTAGATGTGGGGCGGCCGTCCCCCTCCTAGGGCGCACGCCTCAGCTCCTTTGGTAGCAAGGGACGATCGTTCTTGTTGGCATGGAGGGTGGAAGCAGAAAACGTAGTTTTTCTATTTTCTGTATTATGTTTTTCTGTTTTCTGCAGATAAGTTTCCTGCATAATTCCTGTTAAATTAGCTTCTGTTTCTTTTCATTTTCCCAATTTCATATACTACTAGTTAGTATTAATAAAATATAACTAGGACATAAGTTAGCCGACTAAATTTAGAACCCGATTATATTCCGATTTTCCGATTTCGGTAATTTCGGCGACGGAGCAAGTTGCTTTGAATTCAACGAAAATTGACGTGCTAGCTAAGTTCGACGTGTAGAACGTAGTGGTGAGGTTAGTTTTTCGAAATTACGAGTTTTTATGAGACGACCCGAAATAGGCCAAATTATGGTTAAATTGAATCAGATTGCGTTTTAGTAGATTTAAGACACGTATGGACAAGCCGATTGCGATGTTGGCGATTATGATTAATGTCGATTATTAGGAATGGTTTTCGAGACGATTATAGGTGTTCGACTATTTTTCCGTATTTGGAATTTAGTGAATGAATTGATAATGATATGGTGTGATTAAACTTAATGTTTGCAACAATGTATTTATTAATGAATACTTGATGATATGTGATGCGATGATATATGTCTTTATACATGATGATGTGATGATTATATTGATGTTGTTAATAAATGCTTCCGATTTGTGAATGCATGACTTTTGACGATGATGAATTATATGTGACGTTTTGCATAATGCAAATATGATGCGATGATATGTTTATCTTGATTTGGATAAATTATGGCGATGTGTGTTTTATGCCAATTTTGATGAGCGATGATGATGTTTTTGTGTTGTGTTGTTTTATTATCGAGTCACATACATTGAATTGGCGGCGAAGGCTTTTATGCCAAACGACGAGGCTTTTATGCCAAGCGACGATGGGCTTTATGTCAAGTGTTCCTAATAATGGACAAAGCGACGGGTACCACATGCATAACATAGTCGTGTCTCGTGGAGTCGGTTATGTTTATGTTTGAGTTGTTTGGCGTTGGGTTTTAATTGATGGATGATGTTGAATTGCGATGATATATGATGCTTTGTTTGGTGATGATCTTTATGATGAACATGAAATTAATATAACTTGATAATTTCATGATAACTAGGCGATGAATACAAATGATGGGTTTTATGATGATGTAATTTTAATGAAATGCTTAATGCAAATATGATGTGATGATGTTTGCGACGATGAGCTTTTATGCCAAAAAGCGACGATGGACTTTAGCCAATTTGTGATTGCCATGTTGATTAGTGACGTATTAACTTGTGATGATTTCGTGGTGAGGAACGTTTATGTGTTGTTGTGACGATTTATGTCAATGAGGTTATGGAGATAAAGTGTAGATTATACACATTAGAATGACGATTAGAGTGAGTGAGTTTTGGATATGTGTTGGAATTACACTTATTAATCTATACCCTTTATAATTCCGAAACTATATATATATTTTATCATGCCTTTAATTATATGTTTTGGATTATCTCACCCTTTACTTGTTTCGCCGTTACCTTTATATTGGTAACGTGCAGGTTATGAAGACGTATTTTATAGTTGTTGTTAGTCGAGTCGGTGTCGCTCTGATACGTAGCACTCGGGGGGGAATATTTATGTCGTCTTGTTGTTGTTCTTTTATTATTATTCCTTTTGTGAATAAGTATCATACTTTATGAAAACATGATTTGATGAGGAAGTTTAATAAAGAAGATGTTTTGATTTTTAAGAATCAATTTATGATTTCCGATGATTGCTATATATCCGAGATTTATACTTTAAAGCAAACTGTTTAAAGTGATTTGGTTTTGAAGGTGTGACACCTCAGTATTAAATTTATGAAATTTTAAATTACTCTGATTTTGCATATAAAACCTTGGGTAATATTGGGTGTTACATTAGTAGTATCAGAGCAGGCCGGTCTGTCGGCCAGGTTATTAATGTGTTTAACCCTTTTGTATGCGACATGCGTGTGAAACACTATCGGTACTTGCTTGTTTCTATTTGTTTGTCTGCAGAGATGAGTTTGAAACAAGTGGGGGAGAAGTTTTACTTCTTGGTGGCGCTTGTGGCTTAGAGATGGAGCCTCAAGCAGGGTTACGCTTGGGTAACTTGAAGTGTAAGTTTGAAGACGCTGTTGTAGTTTGGTAAAGATGGTTTATGTCACCATCATGATTGTCGACTGTCTATTGACAAATTGAGGAACTGATCACCCTTAATCTCTTGTTGATAGTAGTCGGGATTTGTGTTGGTTGGGATAGACTTGTCTTGCCAGCTTAATAGTGTAAGTAGCAGATGAGTTAGCACAAGGAGGTGCATGGTTACTTGAATTGTGGGCGAATTTGGATTTTAGTGAGAAACAATATGTTGGCAAGCGAACTTCTTGTTGTGATTCTTCCAAAGCATATAGTGAAGATGTGAGTGAATTACCGCCGTAGTGCGAAGTGAATTTTTGATGGATTTAGTTTTTGGAATTAGTTGTGATTCGAAGTATCCTTAAGGGATGTTTTCTTCTGAGTTAGAGTTGAGGAGTCAACTTGAGGATTGGTTTGAGCAGAGTTTGTTTATTCGAGCGGGTCGCTGTGGAGTGCTCCAGTTGTGCTGTTCGAGAAGAACAAAGGTCGCTTAAGTTGGTGAGTCGTTTTCAGACAAAGGGACGAAGTGGATGTTGAGGACAAGTATCTACTTCCAAGGACTAATGTTGGATAAATCAGTCAGTTGGAGATTAAGTGTTTAGTGAGATCGATGTGAAGTCTGGCTGTCTACGGGTTAGTGTAAGGGTTGAAGATGTTTAGACAATGCTTCTCAAGATAGTGTATGGTCCTGGCGAGTGTTTGTTGATGTCATTAGTGTGACTAATGCGTCAGGTATGATTTGGAATGTTCGGACAATACTCTCATGAGTAGTTGTAAGAGTTATTTTGTGTTCATGGATATTAATTGGTTCACATCAAGTTAAGGAATTGTAGCAAGCATCCGAGCTTTGCATTATCAGTAGTGAAGTTAGACTAGTGCATGCCGAGTATTCTAAAGAAAGAGTTTTGAACTGTTGGACGTGAGTGCCTTAAGTAAACGACTTAGACGATGATATTTAGGACAGTTCCGCAAAGATTTATTTTGTATCTTGTAGAAGACTTTAAGGGGTTATTTCAGAGTTTAGAAGTTCTTTTGTTTGGATGGTTAGCTTTGTGAGTTTGATGGAAGATCATTTTATAAGTTGGTATTGATCGTGGGTACTTTGACTTGAGATGGTTGAGTCGCTATTTGGACTTCGCAATGGGAAGCGGATTTTGTTTGAGCCAGTGAAAAGTCTAGCGAATGCTTTGATTTTGGTCTTGTTTAGTACTGAAGAACCTTGTGCGGTGTATTGTGATATTTCATTTTGGACTTAAGATGTATTTCGACATAGAGTTGGAAAAGTGTATTGCTACCTTGGAACGATTTGATTTTTCATAAGGAAAAATTGTCGGACGCGTGAGTTAGAGTTTAATGTGGTTGTGCTCATTTGAAATTTTAAAGGTGCAGATGTTAACAACAAGGAGATTAGAATTGTTGAAGACAATTCAAGTTTGAGTGCGACCTATAAAGAGACTTCGTTTGGTGTTGAGTTTAGTAAGTTGATATCGCGGATAACCCAAGAATATGGATTTGGGATTTATTATTTTGAAGAATGTTGCATGTTTGTTTTGGGACACTTGTTGAGATTAAGCTCGGAAGGTTATTAAGGATTTGTTCACTACTACCATATGGATTTCATTGGATACTAATGGTCGCGGTGGATTATTAGATTACGACTAAGATAAGTCTTGACAGTAAAGAATTTTGTGACGGTTTGGTAGCCACGGATACCTTAAGATAATTGATGTTTTATAAAGGAAAATGTTCTATCTGTGACTGAAGTCGGCCGCGACGGTGTTCATGTTAGATTCCATAAAATTTATGTCATGGTTCTAAGTCCAACCTGTGTTGTAAGTACAGGAGTATGAGACGACGTTGATGGGTAGAGTTCTTGAGAGAGTGTTTTGGTTTGAATTACCACTTTGGAAGATTGAAAGTTATGAAAGGTGTTTTGATTAAGAAACCTGTGTATTGATCGTTGCGACGGTGCGAGGATGGTGATTACTTAATACAAATTTTGGGAATTGAATTGTTATAAGGGAAGACTTCGTTGAAGTCAAGTGTATACGTCGAAGTTTCACAAGTAAATATTTGGAGAATATTTGAAAAGGTCAAACTATGTCGTGTATTTTAGAGGATCAATGGATGTTGATCAATCAAGAATGAAAGAGTGATTTACGAGTTGATGAGACTGATGTTACGAGGTGTCCTGATGGGTGTACGTTTCGAACGTATCCATTCTGAGTAATTGTGAAGTTGAGGATTAACCAAGTTGTTTTACGGTTGGTATCATATGCGTAAAAGTGACGCAACATGGTTTAGATATTGAGCATTGAATTTTTAGCGAGTATGCGAGATCGTTGGATTTGGGCTAGTGAGTTATAGTCGCAAGTCATTAGTATAAGCCCTAGAATGAGTGGTGTATTGCAGTTCAGTTATGTTTGAGTAGCTTATTATTGTTCAAGGGTTGTACGTTGGTAATCTAAAGGATGATGTGACCTTGTGATTTTCTGGAATGAAAGTGATAACTACAAGTGAAATTCTTGAGTTCGTACTTATGCGTGAATGAAGACATCTTTTCCGTGGTTGCGAAGCACGCGTGGTACTATCCTATTCTGACTGTTTCAGTTTTGGTTTGTATAACCATTTTGATGTTTTCTTTTTACCGATGGTGTCAGTGTTGTGTCGTAGGACTTTATGTTCCTATCTTCGTTGACTCGTTGCCGAGGTGTCGGTTTGAGTGTGTGACTAATTCTATAGTTGAGGCGTTAGGATATCGATCTTGTTTGTTTAGTTCTCGAGTGCATTGTATGGGCTTTGCATCTCGGTATGGTTGTTCTTGACTGGACGTTGTGGTTAGGGAGGTGCCCTTGTTTTTGGTGTATTTTGTATGTTGTTTAATTGACGCGAGGATTGAGTGGACGAATGCGTAGGCATGTCCCAAACTGTTCGTTTTGGTCGAAATTTCGAGGACGAAAGTTTATAAGTGGGGGAGAGTTGTAACGCCCCATTTTAATTAATATTATATTATATTAATATTTTCGAGTTACCGATCAATATTTATTTTGCGACGAGAATATTTATATTAATCAATATATCTGATAATATATTTGGTGATGTTTCGTTCGATTCGGTAAAATATTATTCGGTTCCGATATTTAATTCCCCGGAATTATTCTAATTAATTGGATTAATAATATTATTAGATGTTATTAGTGTGTTAATTAATAGATAGGGGTGTGAGGAGTAATTTTGTAGAAATGGGGTTAACACCCTTGGCTAGTAAGAGTACACCCTTATAAAACCAATTTTCCTCATTTTCTTCCATTCAAAAACACCAAAGCCAAAGATAGAAGCATGGAGAGAAAAGAGGGTTTTGGGAAGAAGAAGAAGAAGAAGAGGAGCAAGAACAAGCATGAGGTTGGGATTTTGTTGAAGCATCTTGCATTCATCCAAGCACTAGATGTAAGGGGTTTGATTTTCCATCTCATATAGTTAGGGTTGATAGTTGTATTTTGGATTTGGGGATAAATTGATAGTTGGTTTATAGGGTTTTGGTTGGTTGATTGTTGAAATAGTTTAGAAAAGTTGGATTAGGAGTAAGGATTGTGGGTGTTTTATTTCCAAGCTTATAGGAACTAGAAGTGTTAAAATGGAGGAAAACATAAACTGTGAAAAACCAGAAAAATTGCACTGTCTGTAAAATACAAGTTCTGTGGAAGAAGAAAGAAAGGACGGTGCAGCAATGGGGGAGGCGCCCACCTGTAGATGTGGGGAGGCTGTCCCCCTCCTAGGGCGCACGCCTCAGCTCCTTTGGTAGCAAGGGACGATCGTCCCTGTTGGCATGGAGGGTGGAAGCAGAAAACGTAGTTTTCTGTTTTCTGTATTATGTTTTTCTATTTTCTGCAGATAAGTTTCCTGCATAATTCCTGTTAAATTAGCTTCTGTTTCTTTTCATTTTCCCAATTTCATATACTACTTGTTAGTATTAATAAAATATAACTAGGACATAAGTTAGCCGACTAAATTTAGAACCCGATTATGTTTCGATTTTTCGATTTCGGTAATTTTTCGATTATGCTCCGAATTGAACGAAAATTGACATGCAAGCTAAGTTCGACGTGTAGAACGTAGTGTTGAGGTTAGTTTTTCGAAATTACGAGTTTTTACGAGACAACCCGATATAGGCCAAATTATGGTTAAATTGAATCGGATTGCGTTTTAGTAGATTTAAGACACGTATGGACAAGCCGATTGCGATGTTGACGATTATGATTAATGCCGGTTATTAGGAATGGTTTTCGAGACGATTATAGGTGTTCGACTATTTTTCCGTATTTGGAATTTAGTGAATGAATTGATAATGATGTGGTGTGATTAAACTTAATGTTTGCAACAATGTATTTATTAATGAATACTTGATGATATACGATGCGATGATATATGTCTTTGTACATGATGATGTGATGATTATATTGATATTGTTAATAAATGCTTCCGATTTGTGAATGTGTAATACGGTGAACTGACTTTGTAGGTTTTGTATCGCAAATGTGCGGATAGCAAGAGTCGCCACCGACTTTTCTTTTATCCAATTAAGGGAAGGTAAAAAGTACAGAAAAAGACCTTCGTTAGATTCTGAGTAAGGGAGAAGGTTATGAAAAGGGAAGGTATTAGCACCCCTTTTCATCCGTAGTTATCTACGGGCTCTTAGTTGCTCTTAGATCATCTTTAAAATTGCTTTCTGTGTGTTTGACAAAAATGTTTTGAAAAGGCATTTCGCTTTGACTTTGTAATGATTCATGTAGGAATGTATACAAAGTGTTCGGAAACGTTTCGTTTTGAAAAGAGTTTGAACTTTGACAAAAAGTGTGAGGTGTGAAAAGTATTTTGATAGAGCAAGCAACTAAGAGTCTTATTACCTACTCAGAATTGGTCGTTTTCGTGTTATTTTATGTTCCTTTAAAATAGCGCTATCCATACCATTAGTTGGTAGGTAACTCTATTCGTTGGATGTAGCGGGACATTCGAAGGGACATCGGATGGTCATAGAAGGCAACTTGTAGGAAGTATCCTAGCACATTCAAAGGGACTATCATCATTTTTCGTAGGCGACAATCGAGGGTCAAGATCATGTTTTCGGAGGCGACATCGTGGGTCTTATGATCTTTGTATCGAAGGGACTATGATGATTTGTTTTGAAGGCAACGGTGCTAGAATACCTCTACGTTCGAGGGACTTGACCATTTGAATTTGTAAAGGCAACGAGAGAGAGAGAATTACCCTAAGGGGTGCATGTGTGAAAAGAGTGTGTTGATTTCAGATTCGTGTTATCTTGAAATTTAGAGTGAGCTATGTTGATTTTAGTCTTGCCATACACGCCTAATTACTAACAGTTTATAAGGTGCGGAAAGTAAATGCGGAAAGGTAAAGTGCGGAAAGATAAATCCTACGCTATTACATGGCTTTGGGGCAGATACATAATTTAAAATGCGGAAAATAAAAGCCCTAATTAAACTATTACATCCCATAAGCAATTACATAACTTGGAAAAAAGAAAACGATAAAAGAAATCGTCCGAAACGGGATAACCTGTGAAAAGATGAGAAATCGGAAAATACGGGGAAATCGAATAAGAGGAAAATGTTAGTAAAAATAATAGTTTTTGAATGAGAAAAATATTTCATGCTGGAAATAACATTAATATGCTAAAATAATTTTTTGGGATTTTTTGGAATTAATTTAATAATTAAAAATCAATTAAAAGTGATTTAAATGATAAATTAACAATGAAATTAAATATGCATGCAAAAATAATATTTTTAATTTTATAAATTAAATAAACATTTTCTGGAAATAATGCAAAAAGAAAAATATTTCTTGGTGTTTTTAAATGCATGATAAAAATTATTGAAATTAAATTAAAATGCATGAAATTATTAAATGAAAATAGAAAAATATGAAATAATGCAAACATGTGAAAAAATGCTTTGCCATGGCCAGGGATCGAACTCAGGACGTTGCTTTCACACCCCCTCGCCTTTGCCAACTGAGGTGGAGTGCACGCGTGTCATTGAAGCGGAGCGAGTAGTTTGTAAACAGGTGTCGCTTCCTGACTTGCACCAATCACGCGCCAAGAACTTCATCGTTCTCATTTGAATCCTGGGAATTTTGCGTCGGCCTCAGTGCGACGCTATAGCCCCTGCAATTCTTAAAATCTCATACACATAATATAAATGAGTTGTGAGTACATGGATCGATTGGAAATCACATTCTAAACACAATGATAATGGTCTTTTGGTCCAATTTAACCGATTTAAGGAAGCCCTAATTTGGTTCAGAAAACCCTAACAATGGCGTATTTCGATTCAGGCCATGAAAACTCAATTCGATTGTCCAGATAGCTTGCAAACTTTGTTCTAAACACAAAACAATCATCAAAACACATTAATAATGCATGATAAATAGAATTCGATTTTTGAAAAAGTAAGAACAAACCAAATCGTGATTTCTCAATTCCTGATGTTTTTGGACAATGTAAAGGCCTGGATCGATTCAGGAGATGTCAAGGAATGTGTTTTGATGCTTGGAATCAATTGAATCGAGCTAAAACCCTGGCTGCTAGTAGCTTGTGAAGCACGGATTTTTTGAGTTTGAATAGGGTTTCTCCAAGAAATTTTTCTGCCCTAATTCATGTGGTATGTATTGTATATATATAGTAGATGGAATTGGAGCTGATTTGAGGAAGAAATCATCATCAATCAATGCAAAACATATTTGATTTTGTACAAAATCAAATTTTCTCTTTTTTGATCAATTTCAATCAATTTCTTTCCAAATCCAATCAAATTTCGAAATTTGCTGGCTTCTTTAGGTTACTTGGATCTCAAGGATGAGAGAAAAAATCAATTTGCAATTAATTTTGATTTTATACCTTATTTTTGAATTTAGTTTGTATTTAAATGAATAAAATCCAAATTAAATAGAAAAATAAAATAAAAATTCGTGGCATTGGGCTTGGATATTCCTAATTGTATAAGGAACAAGTTTGGATGAAGAAAAAGTAAGCCTATTTGCAAAAATTTTGATTTTTACAAGTATCTCTCTTTGTGTACTTCTTCAAAATTGCTCAATTTGTGAATGGTGTATCTTGCTCAATTTTCTACATTTTTGAGTGTTCTTGGACTTTTTAGAAATCTCTAAGAGTCCTCTAACCAACCTCTTTGGTTTCATCTCAATTGGAGTTTCCATGCTCAATATATCTTCAAAACAAAATGTTGACTTTTTGTTGACTTTGAAAAGGACCTGTAATATTTTGATCCATACCTTCCAAATGAAGCATTTTTTTTGAACATTCTTGTGAGACATGAAGTTGTAGAGAATTGAATTTCCTTCAAAACAAGAGGTGGTGGAAATTTTTTTGAGAAAGTATGAAGAAGTTATGCTCAGTCAAAGTTTGGTTGACTTTTCATTAAGAAACCCTAATTTAGCAAGTTTGACTTTTGAGCAAATCTTGAGTTTCCTTGATGAATCATGATCAACCCTTGATCAAATGATGAATGTAACTTAAAAATGAGGAGGTTGACCAAAAATTATGAAGTTTGACTGTATGTTGACCACAGTTGACTTTTTGTCCAATACAACTGATTTTCAACCATCTGAGCAATTGTCTGAGGAAACTTGACTTCTGAGGCTTGAAACTTGACATGGAGAATCTTTGAAGCATATGAGGAAGCATGATTACCATTGGAGATGTTGGAAGTCCATCTTGATCTGAGAAATGCCAAACCCTAGTTTGGGTTGATTGTCTAGGAGAAGGTTTGTCTGATCAACCCTTGAGGAATCCTTGAGTATGGATGTATGGAATGTCTTGAGAAGTAAGAGGGCAAATTTTGGGGTATGACAGCTTCCCCTGTTCAATATTCTTGTACAGGAAGGGTTAGATTGGCATGCCTTCCTTTCGTGACCTGGAGGTAGAAGCTGATTGAACACTCGAGTATACCTGAAAATTTGCACTCGTTGTTGGCTGATGATACAGGAATGGGCTTACAGATGCCATTTGGAGAAGTTGGGGACTTTGCTGGGGAACGAGTCGTACGCTAGACTCGAGATTATTGATAGGAGAACCGACGGAGATGGGCTTAAGATGCCATATGGAAAGACCGATGCTGGGGAGTGAGCCGTACGCTAGGCTCTGTAGATGTTTCCTGAAGTGAAAGGAGATGGGCTTAAGATGCCATCCGGAGGGAGTCGTACGTTAGACTTCGTGCTCATCTTTGAATGAAGTTATTGGTTTGTATTGGTTTTTAACCAAATATGCAGCATTCTAAAGGCGGGGAAATGTTGACAAGTAGTCGGAGATGGGCTTAAGATGCCATCCAAGATAACTGAGTCGTACGCTAGACTCCGTAGTTGCTGTTGATAATAAGAGGGAGTCAGAATACATCTTCGTACTGATTACTCTGAGGGGGATAATAGTTGGCAATATGTGAATACCTTCCCTATTGTGCATCGGGTGTTGGTCCACTGCCTGTTATCGGAGGATAACTTGTGATCGTTCAGATAAGGTTTCCCGTCTGGCTTCGGGTATTAATCCTGGATCCGTTGTCGGAGGACAACGAGGGCGGTCTTTCGGATAGTTTTCCCGTCTGGAATCGGGTCTTAATCCTGGACCAGTTGTCGGAGGACAACTAGGGGCGGTCGTTCAGATAGCTTTCCCGTCTGGATTCGGGTCTTAATCCTGGACCAGTTGCGTCGGAAGCGATTTTCACCTGTTTTGGAAAAAACAAGAGAAACTTTGATAGAATATTGATTATTCTTATGCAAAGTATGATGCATGATGATGCGTATGAATGACATATGCATGTATTATGACTTTCATGAGTAATGTATAAATGATAGATTTTGTGGTATTTTAAAACATATCTATCTTGAGGAAGATGCGGATGTTCTGCTTGGAGATTTCTGACTTCTGTTTGAGGATGAAAATCCTGAGAAGAAAAATAACCTTGATTCCTCCGGTGCACTATCTGACCAAGTCTTGGGGGCGGTAGAGATACACTGTCGAGGATCTTGTTGCGTAGACTCTGTTGGGGATAAGTCTAGGGGGTACTATACCGGGGATTTTGCGTGTGGATCTTGCTGAAGGGTACTTGATAGTTGCTGGGAGACCGGGTTAGAAGAATCTGGGGCCCGTTGAAATCTCTTACTGGGGAATAAGAGGTGTGGGTTTCCTCCGATGCACTATCTGACCAAGTTTCAGGTCTGGACACTGCTGTTGGAGAAAAGGGGAATTGTTGAGAGATATTTTGTTGGGGATAAATACCTCGGCTGGGGATGACATATTATTGCTCGAAGATGGGTGCAATCCGGTTAAGTTGAGCGGAATCACTGTTTGGGGGAATTCTCCTCTACTCCGCTGGGGAAGGTTTGTTGTGAATGACGCCTCTGTGGGGATTATGCTTTGCAGGGGAATATTTTGGTGACTTTCGTCGTCATCTCAATTCCTGGAGTCTGTAGTAGCTACTTTTTCTTGTTCACTTTTCGCATGTTCGTGAATAGATTTTTATTGTCAAATGCATATAATCATTCAAAGCAAACGTTGGACTTTATGCAAACGACAACAACAAGAATTGTAAAGAGAAAGAAACTTGTATTTATTTGAAATGTGGCGTATGGCCAAGTAGTTTGTACACAAGAAAAGTAAAAAAGCTATGCGGAAACAATCTCGTTAAGTTCCAACTATGCTAGTACTCATATATTTCAACTATCTCATCTCCTTGCTGTCAGTAGAAAGTGAGTGAATTGATCTTCGCCATTTGAATCTTGAATGCTGATAGTAGTCTGGAAGTAAGATGATCGGGACGAGACATAGTCGTACGTTTAAATCCCTAACTTTTGCCTAGACCGCCCTTTCAGGTTTTCAGTCTATCGGGATACCCTTTTTTGCCCAAGCCGCCTTTTCAGGTTTTCGACTTGTCGGGTGTACATGTTTTGTATATATCCTTAACTTTTGCCCGAACCCTTTTGGTTCGCCAGGATGCCCTTATTTTTGCCTAGGCCGGTCGACCTAGCGGGTCTCATTTATGCGTAGTATTTTTTGACTATGTCTGCGTTCATAGGGTGTGGGAAGTCTTCACCATCCATGGTGCTAAGTATCGTAGCTCCACCGGAAAATACTGTCTTAACTACAAACGGTCCCTCATAGGTGGGAGTCCATTTGCCCCTGGGATCACCTTGTGGAAGAATGATGCGCTTGACTACTAGATCACCGACTTGGTAGACTCGGTGCTTGACTTTCTTGTTAAATGCTCTGATCATTCGCTTCTGATAGATTTGTCCATGGCAGATGGACGCGAGTCGTTTCTCATTAATCAAGTTAATCTGATCAAGGCGGGTCTGGACCCAATCGTCTTCGCCTAACTCTGTGTCCTAGAGGACTCTGGTTGAGGGTATCTGAACCTCGATGGGTAGGACTGCTTCCATTCCGTACACAAGAGAGAAGGGGGTTGCCCCTGTTGATGTCCGTACTGTAGTGCGATAACCATGCAGAGCAAATGGTAACATCTCATGCCAATCTTTGTAAGTCACTGTCATCTTCTGTATAATCTTCTTAATGTTCTTGTTGGCGGCTTCCACTGCGCCATTCATCTTAGGCCGGTATGGAGAAGAATTGTGATGCTTGATCTTGAACTGCGTGCAGAGTTCGGTGATCATCTTATTATTGAGGTTAGAGCCTTTATCTGTGATAATCCTTTCGGGAGTGCCATACCGACAGATGAGATTATGTTTGATGAATCGAGCCACAACATTCTTGGTAACAGATGCGAATGAGGCTGCTTCTACCCACTTGGTGAAATAGTCAATTGCCACAAGGATGAAACGGTGTCCGTTGGAAGCTGTGGGCTTAATTTCTCCGATCATGTCAATGCCCCACATTGCAAAAGGCCAAGGAGCGGTAAGAACATTCAAGGGTACTGGAGGTACGTGCACTTTGTCTGCATAAATCTGGCATTTGTGACAAGATCGAGCATAGCGGTGACAATCAGCTTCCATGGTGGACCAATAGTAACCTGTTCTCAAAATCTTCTTAGCCATTGTATGTCCACTAGAGTGAGTACCAAATGCGCCTTCGTGTAACTCTTCCATGATACGTTCCGCCGCTTTCCGGTCTATACAGCGGAGTAAGCACAAGTCGTGGTTGCGCTTGTATAAGATGTCATTGCTGATGAAGAATTTGGATGCAAATCTTCTCAAGAATTTCTTATCGTTGACAGATGCCCCTGCGGGATATTCCTGAGTCTCAACATACCTCTTCACGTCGTAGTACCAAGGTTTCTCTTCTGTATCAAGCTCATAACAATAAGCTAGTTCGTCAAACTTTTCAATGATGATCTGAGGAGCCTCGTTGTCCCATCTGACCTTGAACATAGATGACATAGTAGCCAATGCGTCCGCCAACTGATTCTCTTCTCGTGGAATGCGATTGAAAGTGATCTCTTCAAAGTAGGGGATCAAACTTAGAACATTCTCTCGATAGGGAATGAGATTCGGATGCTTCGTATCCCACTCGCCCTTAATCTGACTGATCACTAAAGCTGAGTCTCCGTACACTTGCAAGAACTTGATTCTTAAGTCAATAGCAGCTTTGATACCCATAATGCACGCTTCGTATTTGGCCATGTTGTTGGTGCAACTGAAACATAATCTGGCCGTGAAAGGCGTGTGTCCGCCTGCAGGGGATGTAATGATGGCGCCAATGCCATTGCCAAGTGCGTTTGAGGCTCCATCAAAAACCATGGTCCATCGGGATCCTTGTTCAAGTCCTTCGTCCGGGCCTGGTTCTTCATAATCTGTGACTAATAAAACATCTTCATCTGGAAACTCGAACTGCATAGACTGATAGTTGTCTATGGCTTGGTGAGCCAAATGATCGGCTACTACACTTCCTTTGATTGCTTTCTGAGAAGTGTACTGGATGTCGTATTCGGTCAAGATCATTTTCCATCTTGCTATTCTTCTGGAGAGAGCTGGTTTCTCTTGAATAGCTTTAACCTTAGCGGGGTCCACTTCAATACCTTTACCACTGACAACAAACCCTAAAAGTTTTCCGGATCTGACTCCAAAGGTGCACTTGTTGGGATTAAGCCTCAGTCTGTACTTCTTCAATCTGTCAAACAGTTTCTGCAAATGATCTAGATGTTCTTCTTCAGTCTGTGATCGAGCTATCATGTCGTCGACATAGACCTCTATCTCGTGATGAATCATGTCATGAAATAACGTCACCATAGCACGCTGATAAGTGGCGCCCGCGTTCTTCAGTCCGAACGGCATAACCTTGTAGCAGAAAGTGCCCCACTGTGTAACGAAAGTAGTCTTCTCCATGTCTTCAGGAGCCATTTTGATCTGATTTTAACCGGAGAAACCATCCATGAAGGAGAAAACCTTATGCTGAGCGGTGTTGTCAACCAGAACATCGATATGAGGAAGCGGGAAATCGTCTTTCGGACTCGCTTTGTTCAGATCTCTGTAATCTACACACATTCGAACTTTACCATCCTTCTTAGATACAGGTACCACATTTGCAACCCATTGTGGATAAGAAGTAACAGCTAAGAAACCGGTGTTGAACTGCTTCATGACTTCGGCTTTGATTTTCTCTGACATCTCGGGACGCATGCGATGAACCTTCTGTTTCACTGGGAGAAAACCTTCTTTTGTTGGCAATTGATGAACCACAATATCAATGTCCAAACCCGACATGTCTTCGTATGACCAAGCAAAAACCTCAATATAGTTTCGTAGCATCTGAACCAACCTTTCTTTAACACTGTTCTCAAGACCCGCTCCTATCTTGATCTCTTTTTTGTCTTCGTTAGGGCCCAAATTCACAACCTCAACCTGCTCTTCGTGTGGCTGTATAACTCGTTCTTCTTGTTGTAGCAGTCTGACAAGTTCTCCTGGCACTTCACAATCTTCCTCACTTTCGTCTTCGGCTTGGTAGATCAGATTATTGAAGTCATATTTAGCAATAGCATAGCTGTTATCAATGAGATTCGGAGTGATTCTGCAGTGTATCACGTGGGTGTGTGTAAGAAACACATAGCTTTTTGAAGGGGTGATAAAGTAAAAGAAAGAAAACAACAATATAATGCAAAAGTCCAACGATTTTATTAAATGAAAATATGCAAATGACAGATAATAACCCTCACAAACGAGCCATGATGCCCCGGGTAAGGCACTAGGCTTTAGAGTTTATTGTTCAAAACATAGAAAATACGAAAAGCAAAACAAAACAAGAGCAATTACTCCTGTCTAAAGGAGATTGGTATGACGTCTTCAGTCTTCCAATTGCTGAGCCCAATGTCTGGAGTTGGGAAGATCCACTTGCTGATGTCGAAGTCGTTGTCGTCGTCTTCTATAGCATGGATTCCACTCTGGCTGATGCGGAAAGGAATTTGGCCGGCATGTTCGCGGCGTATCATCTTCTGACCCTTAATGGTGAAGCCTTTACCAGTCTTGTCAGATTTGAAAGGAAGATCAGGGAGCTGACCCCAAATAGTACTACCTCCTTCTTCAACAGCAGCTTGAGCATCTTTCAGCGAGGCCATCCTAGGCGGAACTTGCGTAACTTCAGGAGTGACAGAGAGTCTACAGGCATGACTCTGGGGATTGTTTCAAAAGCTTGGCAGGGAGTCTCGAAGAATTCACCCTCCACCTCGAGGTATCGGAATGACTGTAGATGACTGACCATATACTCTTCTTCACCACATACTGTAACAACTTACCCTTTCACCGGGTATTTCAGCTTCTGATGCAGGGTAGAGGTAACAGCGTCTGCCCCATGTATCCAAGGGCGTCGAAGTAGGCAAGAGTAAGCTGGACGGATGTCCATGACAAAGAAAGTGGAGTCAAAAGTCTGGGAACCGACTTTAACAGGCAGAATGAGCTCTCCAAGTACTGTTCGCTTAGAACCATCAAAAGCTCTCACAATCATGTCACTGGGTTTCAGAACCAACCCTTCAACATCAAGTCGATCAAAAGCGATCTTCGGTAGGATGTTCAGAGCAGAACCAGTATCCACCAAAACATGAGATAATGTAACGCCCTTGCATTCAATAGAGATGTGCAAGGCTTTGTTGTGTTTCTTTCCAGTAGGAGTCAAATCAGCATCAGAGAAACCTAGGCCGTTGTTGGCAGCCAGGCTAGTAATACAAACTTCAAACTGGTCAGTAGTAGTGTCTTGCGGTACGTGAGCATTCTTCAGAAACTTCACCAAGGCATTAGCATGAGCCTCGGAGCATAAGAGCAGAGCAAGCATGGATATCTTGGATGGAGTCTGTCCCAACTGTTCCACAACATTGTAGTCACTCTTCTTGATAATCTTCAGAATTTCCTCCATTTCCTGTTTGGAGGTGTCTTCAGCAACTTCCTTTGGTACTTCTGGCTGAGCAGGATGAGCCACTGGTTCTTTCCCTCTAGCTTGGGGAATGGATTGAATAGCTGGAATGCGAACTAGAGTCGCAGCGTCTTTTGGAGGAGAGATATCTGGAGAGAAAACCCTTCCGGTTCTGGTCACCTTACTTGATCCGGTGATGTTGTCAATGTCAAGAATGGTAGCTTCAACTGTAAGATCTTCTATGGTCAGAGGGTCTTGCTTAAGCCATGATAGTAAACATCAGCTCCATAATTCCAAGGGATAGCCTTGTCAGAGGAATATGGAACTGGTCTGGGAGAAGTAATGATGAGAGGTGCCACTCTAGGCACAGGATCAGCAGAGGAAATCCTTATAGTGTTAACATCAGCGTAGTCTTCTGGGAAATCGTCACCCCATCCGGTTGCCTTAACATCTTCAATAGGAATCTTGTAGCTTTCAGGAACAGTGTACTTCACCATGTAATCATACTTTCCACTTGGCTGCCCCAAGGTATCCCACACAGATGGTGCTGTTTCACTCGCATTGTCGATCTTCAATTTAGACATATCTTCACACAACTTCTGCACAGGTGGTTTCAGAAATAGTATCTCGCGGTTATCCATCATGCACTGGACACGTCTTCTCAACCAAGCACAACCATCAGGTGCAGATGGGCACCAACGACAATTCTCTGGGCATCCTGGATTGACACCGGCTTGTAGCAGATTCTTCTTAACAGTCATCAGAGGAATGGTCAAGTCATCTATGTTGAAAACATAAGTATCTTCCCCAACAACATTGGAACTCTTGTCATGGTTAGGCATAGGCGCGTTGATCACATTCGGAGTCTCAACGGGAGGATCAAACTCAATCTGCTTAGCTTCGATCATATCTTGAATTTTGTTCTTCAGGGCCCAACAATCATCAGTGTTATGTCCTGGGCTGTTGGAGTGGTAAGCACACTTAGCATTAGGATTGTATCTCGGAGAGGAAGTGTTGACACTCTGAGGAGGATCCTTCAAAGTAATCAGCTCTGCTTTCAACATGTGTTGCAAGGCTTGTGACAACGACATGTTGATCTTCGTAAACTGTCTTCGTGGCGCGTTCTGGTTACGCGCGTTGTCTCGCTGAGGTTGTGCTGATGTAGGATTGGAGATCACAACTGCCCCCACGGATTGAGCACGGTCGGTCTTGGCTCGTCTTTTCTGACCGTACACAACATTAGCTTCTTTCTTACCACCAAAAGATTTCTTCGCAGCATTTGAAGATGTCTCTACCTGAATCTTTCCGCTCCTAATACCTGCTTCAATGTGTTCTCTTGTCAATATCAGCTCGGTGAATCCGGCTGAAGAGTTTCCAATCAGATGATTGAAGAATGGGCCTGTCAGTGTTCCCATAAACATATCAACCAACTCCCTATTGGATAAGGGTGGTTGAACTCTGCCTGCTAGATCTCTCCATTTTTTAGCATACTCTTTGAACTTCTCATCGCGACCCATAGACATGTTCTGTAGTTGCATGCGAGTGGGTGTCAATTCAGCATTGTACTCATACTGTCTGTAGAAAGCATCTGCCAAATCACTCCAAGTACGAATACGGTCATTCTCTAACTGATAATACCACTCCAATTGAGTTCCGGACAAACTCTCTTAAAAATAATGCATCCACAACTTTCTGTCATCAGTGTGGGGGTTGATCTTCTGAACATAGGACTTCAAATACAGCTTTGGACAGGAAATGCCATCATATTTAGCAAAAGTTGGAACTTTGAACTTGGGAGGAATCACCACACCGGGAACAAGACTCAGATCATCAAAATTCAGCCCGGACATCTTCAGGTTTCCACAGCATTTAGACGGTCTTCAAGTTGTTTGTACTTGTCATCTTCATCAGAGTACTGGCCATTATCATAGTCTTTTTCAGGCTCATGCTGGCTGCCTTCGTCATCACCCTTGACACTCCCCTCATTCTTGACACTTCCTTCAGAGAGCTCTATCCGACTGACCACTTTAGGACCACCTTTGTAGTGTCTGCCCATGTTGAGAAGACCAACAACCTTCTTCTTCTTGTTGATGAGCTTCTTCAGATCTTCTTGGCCTTGGACCAAGCTGGTGAACATCTGTTGGAACTGAGCATTCTTGAGCCTGGAGATCTTTGACAGACTGTTCAAGAGCCATTTCTGCTAAAATAAATAGCAAGAGAATGAGAAAACCAATCTTCAATGTACCTGTGATGCAAATGTTATGCTATGATATGCGATGTTTATGCGAATGCAATGCAATGTTTTCAAGGATCTAAGAGATTTAAATTTGTTAAACAAGCACGAACAAACATTTATTAGTTTTCTTTTTATTCTTTTTCTTTTTAAGTACAAAAGGTAGTTCAAATCAATAAAAGAAAAGCATAAAAATCCTAAAGCTCTAAGTCTCCCATGGGCGCTTCCTCTTGGTGCCGAGGTAGGCGTTGATGTTTCGCTCCTCGTGAAGTAGCTTGGACAACTCTAACACTTTCTTCTCGCTTGCATAGCACTGAGATTCAAATGTATCCCTCTCTTCTTTAAGTTGAATCCAGGATCTCTTCAAATCTTCAAAATCAGTAGGCATGTCAGGATGGAGAACAGTATAGGATTCGTCACTTATAGCAACAGGTTCCATAATTACGGGTAAGACAGGCGTAAATGGCATCATGAGGTTTTGAGCTCGAGCTCGCACCCATTTGAGGTAAGGTTCCCAAGGAATGGAGTTCTGGTGCCCCAAAGTTTTGGTATCAGTCTTCTTTACCATGCCCCAAGCATGTATGAACCTTCGTCGGTAATTCTGGAGATCGTGGTTGTAGTCGAACACAATATCTTGGAGAAGCATATCATGTGGTCCCTCTCTTCGAGCAAAACCAAACTGACGTAGAGCTAAAGAAGGGTTGTAAGTAATACCTCCCCCTTATACCAAGTAGAGGCACATTAGGGAATTCTCCACAACGCTCAATGAATGTGAAATCCTTTTGAGAGAAAAGATTCCAACAGATATCTGAATGAGAGAGTGACATTAGTCTTTGAGACCATCTCAACCTTTGTTCGTTCTTTAAAACTGATGGAGGAAGGTGCGAAATAAACCTCCTGGAAAGTAACGGTATACAACACATGAGAGTTCCTTGTCTCTTGATAGTACGAGTGTGGAGAGAATGTAGAATGTCTCCAAGTAAAGTAGGGACAGGATTGCGGGTAAGGAATAACTTGATGGCACTGACATCTATGAATTGATCCGAGTTAGGGAATAGAACCAAACCATAGATTAGCAAGGCCACAATGTCTTCAAATGCATGGAAACTCATAACTTTGAGAAATTCTCGAGCTTTCTTAATTAGGAACTTAGCAAGTAAACCCTTAACTCCACTTCTAGTTTCCCAATTGGCTTTAATGTCTGAGCGCTTAAGATGTAAGGCTGATGCAACGTCTTCGTACTTAGGAACCTTTTCTAAACCGGTGAATGGCATTTGATCAAGAATAGGTATCCCAAGTAGCTTAGAGAACTCTTCCAAGGTAGGAACTAACTGATAATCTGGGAATGTAAAGCAATGGTGTTTCGGATCGAAGAACTGGAATAGGACATGCATCATATCTTCTTCAAAACCAGAGATAACCAAGTCAAGTAGATAACCATGTCTTTTGACGAACTGAGCATGATCGGGAATCTCTGAAACCAATTCTTTGAGCTGAGAAGGTATACCCATGAAGTTGATTCGGATAGTCTTTCTAGAAGCCATAATCCCTACAAAACAGAGAAAAGATAAATCCCTAGGTCCTTGAAATAGTTAGAAATGATATGCAATGCGAATGATGTCATGATGTCATGTTTAGCACACACAAACAATTCACACAATGAGCCTAGGTTTAAGGCTTGCACGAGGCATAGGTGATTACCCCACCAAAAGTTTGAGTTGGTTCATCCTGTCCTATAATAGTAACCAGGTTCTAGGAATCTCATATCATTGATCTTTCTCGTAGGCATTTATTTCAATACGACTACCAAGTGGTCGATCGAAAATATCCCAAAAGTCTGATCTTAATGAGCGTAGCATCGAGTATCAACCAACCTTAGTCTGCACCAAAGCCGGCCATCTCACTACCTTCTAATGGCCAAGATGGGTCAATTAAGGTTCTAAAAGTTTAGTTAGTGCTTGATGACACCACGCAGAAGCCAAATACTATCCTCAACTTGGAAATGAAGAGTATCAGGACATCCAAAGTGTCACACTAACGTAGCCATCATGTTGACCGTTTCGATATACGTCTAACGGTCGCGACGATTTATTGCTACTTACCTAAAAGGAAGCCTAGATCCGGGTGTAGGATCCCCCACAAATATAATACCCAAGCAACCCTTAAAGATAAAGCATACAAGTCAAACAAAAAGCAATAAAGATGATCTAGAAATCCCTAAGGCATTCTCTCTTTAGGGTGTCTCCCCGGCAGAGTCGCCAGTTCTGTAATACGGTGAACTGACTTTGTAGGTTTTGTATCCCAAATGTGCGGATAGCAAGAGTCGCCACCGACTTTTCTTTTATCCAATTAAGGGAAGGTAAAAAGTACAGAAAAAGACCTTCGTTAGATTCTGAGTAAGGGAGAAGGTTATGAAAAGGGAAGGTATTAGCACCCCTTTTCATCCGTAGTTATCTACGGGCTCTTAGTTGCTCTTAGATCATCTTTAAAATTGCTTTCTGTGTGTTTGACAAAAATGTTTTGAAAAGGCATTTCACTTTGACTTTGTAATGATTCATGTAGGAATGTATACAAAGTGTTCGGAAACGTTTCGTTTTGAAAAGAGTTTGAACTTTGACAAAAAGTGTGAGGTGTGAAAAGTATTTTGATAGAGCAAGCAACTAAGAGTCTTATTACCTACTCAGAATTGGTCGTTTTCGTGTTATTTTATGTTCCTTTAAAATAGCGCTATCCATACCATTAGTTGGTAGGTAACTCTATTCGTTGGATGTAGCGGGACATTCGAAGGGACATCGGATGGTCATAGAAGGCAACTTGTAGGAAGTATCCTAGCACATTCGAAGGGACTATCATCATTTTTCGTAGGCGACAATCGAGGGTCAAGATCATGTTTTCGGAGGCGACATCGTGGGTCTTATGATCTTTGTATCGAAGGGACTATGATGATTTGTTTTGAAGGCAACGGTGCTAGAATACCTCTACGTTCGAGGGACTTGACCATTTGAATTCGTAAAGGCAACGAGAGAGAGAATTACCCTAAGGGGTGCATGTGTGAAAAGAGTGTGTTGATTTCAGATTCGTGTTATCTTGAAATTTAGAGTGAGCTATGTTGATTTTAGTCTTGCCATACACGCCTAATTACTAACAGTTTATAAGGTGCGAAAAGTAAATGCGGAAAGGTAAAGTGCGGAAAGATAAATCCTACACTATTACATGGCTTTGGGGCAGATACATAATTTAAAATGCGAAAAATAAAAGCCCTAATTAAATATTACATACCATAAGCAATTACATAATTTGGAAAAAAGAAAACGATAAAAGAAATCGTCCGAAACGGGATAACCTGTGAAAAGATGAGAAATCGAAAAATACGGGGAAATCGAATAAGAGGAAAATGTTAGTAAAAATAATAGTTTTTGAATGAGAAAAATATTTCATGCTGGAAATAACATTAATATGCTAAAATAATTTTTTGGAGTTAATTTAATAATTAAAAATCAATTAAAATTGATTTAAATGATAAATTAACAATTAAATTAAATATGCATGCAAAAATAATATTTTTAATTTTATAAATTAAATAAACATTTTCTGGAAATAATGCAAAAACAAAAATATTTTTTGGTGTTTTTAAATGCATGATAAAAATTATTGAAATTAAATTAAAATGCATGAAAATATTAAATGAAAATAGAAAAAATATGAAATAATGCAAACATGTGAAAAAATGCTTTGCCATGGCCAGGGATCGAACTCAGGACGTTGTTTTCACACCCCCACGCCTTTGCCAACTGAGGTGGAGTGCACGCGTGTCATTGAAGCGGAGCGAGTAGTTTGTAAACAGGTGTCGCTTCCCGACTTGCACCAATCACGCGCCAAGAACTTCATCGTTCTCATTTGAATCCTGGGAATTTTGCGTCGGCCTCAGTGCGACGCTATAGCCCCTGCAATTCTTAAAATCTCATACACATAATATAAATGAGTTGTGAGTACATGGATCGATTGGAAATCACATTCTAAACACAATGGTAATGGTCTTTTGGTCCAATTTAACCGATTTAAGGAAGCCCTAATTTGGTTCAGAAAACCCTAACAATGGCGTATTTCGATTCAGGCCATGAAAACTCAATTCGATTGTCCAGATAGCTTGCAAACTTTGTTCTAAACACAAACAATCATCAAAACACATTAATAATGCATGATAAACAGAATTCGATTTTTGAAAAAGTAAGAACAAACCAAATCGTGATTTCTCAATTCCTGATGTTTTTGGACAATGAAAGGCCTGGATCGATTCAGGAGATGTCAAGGAATGTGTTTTGATGCTTGGAATCAATTGAATCGAGCTAAAACCCTGTCTGCTAGTAGCTTGTGAAGCACGGATTTTTTGAGTTTGAATAGGGTTTCTCCAAGCAATTTTTCCGCCCTAATTCATGTGGTATGTATTGTATATATATAGTAGATGGAATTGGAGCTGATTTGAGGAAGAAATCATCATCAATCAATGCAAAACATATTTGATTTTGTACAAAATCAAATTTTCTCTTTTTTGATCAATTTCAATCAATTTCTTTCCAAATCCAATCAAATTTCGAAATTTGCTGGCTTCTTTAGGTTACTTGGATCTCAAGGATGAGAGAAAAAATCAATTTGCAATTAATTTTGATTTTATACCTTATTTTTGAATTTAATTTGTATTTAAATGAATAAAATCCAAATTAAATAGAAAAATAAAATAAAAATTCGTGGCATTGGGCTTGGATATTCCTAATTGTATAAGGAACAAGTTTGGATGAAGAAAAAGTAAGCCCATTTGCAAAAATTTTGATTTTTACAAGTATCTCTCTTTGTGTACTTCTTCAAAATTGCTCAATTTGTGAATGGTGTATCTTGCTCAATTTTCTACATTTTTGAGTGTTCTTGGACTTTTTAGAAAGATCTAAGAGTCCTCTAACCAACCTCTTTGGTTTCATCTCAATTGGAGTTTCCATGCTCAATATATCTTCAAAACAAAATGTTGACTTTTTGTTGACTTTGAAAAGGACCTATAATATTTTGATCCATACCTTCCAAATGAAGCATTTTTTGAACATTCTTGTGAGACATGAAGTTGTAGAGAATTGAATTTCCTTCAAAACAAGAGGTGGTGGAAATTTTTTTGAGAAAGTATGAAGAAGTTATGCTCAGTCAAAGTTTGGTTGACTTTTCATTAAGAAACCCTAATTTAGCAAGTTTGACTTTTGAGCAAATCTTGAGTTTCCTTGATGAATCATGATCAACCCTTGATCAAATGATGAATGTAACTTAAAAATGAGGAGGTTGACCAAAAATTATGAAGTTTGACTGTATGTTGACCACAGTTGACTTTTTGTCCAATACAACTGATTTTCAACCATCTGAGCAATTGTCTGAGGAAACTTGACTTCTGAGGCTTGAAACTTGACATGGAGAATCTTTGAAGCATATGAGGAAGCATGATTACCATTGGAGATGTTGGAAGTCCATCTTGATCTGAGAAATGCCAAACCCTAGTTTGGGTTGATGGTCTAGGAAATGGTTTGTCTGATCAACCCTTGAGGAATCCTTGAGTATGGATGTATGGAATATTTTGAGAAGTAAGAGGGCAAATTTTGGGGTATGACAGAATGCATGACTTTTGACGATGATGAATTATATGTGACATTTTGCATAATGAAAATATGATGCGATGATATGTTTATCTTGATTTGGATAAATTATGGCGATGTGGGCTTTATGCCAATTTTGATGAGCGATGATGATGTTTTTGTGTTGTGTTGTTTTATTATCGAGTCACATACATTGCATTGGGGACGAGGGCTTTTATGCCAAGCGATGAGACTTTTATACCAAGCGATGATGAGCTTTATGCCAAGTGTTCCTAATAATGGACAAAGCGACGGGTACCACATGCATAACATAGTCGTGTCTCATGGAGTCAGTTATGTTTATGTTTGAGTTATTTGGCGTTGGGTTTTAATTGATGGATGATGTTGAATTGCGATGATATATGATGCTTTGTTTGGTGATGATCTTTATGATGAACATGAAATGAATATAACTTGATAATTTCATGATAACTAGGCGATGAATATAAATGGTGGGTTTTGTAATGATGTAATTTTGATGAAATGCTTAATGCAAATATGATGTGATGATGTTTGCGACGATGGGCTTTTATGCCGAAAAGCGACGATGGGCTTTAGCCAATTTGTGATGATTTCATTTATGTTGCTTATGTTATTAGCATTGTTTGATGTTGTTGTTTATGATTATCGTGTTGATTAGTGACGTATTAACTTGTGATGATTTCATGGTGAGGAACGTTTATGTGTTGTTGTGACGATTTATGTCAATGAGGTTATGGAGATAAAGTGTAGATTATACACATTAGTATGACGATTAGAGTGAGTGAGTTTTGGATATGTGTTGGAATTACACTTCCTTAATCTATACCCTTTATAATTTATATATATATATATATATATATATATATATATATATATATATATATATATATATATATTATCATGCATTTAATTATATGTTTTGGATTATCTCACCCTTTTCTTGTTTCGCCGTTACCTTTATATTGGTAACGTGTAGGTTATGAAGACGGAGTTTATAGCTGTTGTTAGTCGAGTCGGTGTCGCTCTGATACGTAGCACTCGGGGGGAATATTTATGTCGTCTTGTATTTGTTCTTTTATTATTATTATTTTTGTGAATAAGTATCATACTTTATGAAAACATGATTTGATGAGGAAGTTTAATAAAGAAGATGTTTTGATTTTTAAGAATCAATTTATGATATCCGACGATTGCTATGTATCCGAGATTTATACTTTAAAGCAAACTGTTTAAAGTGATTTGGTTTTGAAGGCGTGACACCTCAGTATTGAATTTATGAAATTTTAAATTACTCTGATTTTGCATATAAAACCTTGGGTAATATTGGGTGTTACACGCATTACTTGTGTGATATTTGGATTGACACCTTTCGTGCAGGTTATCTATTGGTTTGAATACGTACGAACGCGTATTTCATTGCTTGTGCACATATATGTACATTCTATTGTCTGATTGTTATGGATTCACATCTTTCTTGCAGGTTATCCTATCTAGAATGCGTACGAACGCGCATTCTAACACTTGTATGCGTACAAACGCGCATTACTTTGTGTGATATTGGGATCGGCACCTTTCTTGCAGGTTATCCAATTACTTGAATGTGTACGAGTGCACATTCTATCGCTTGTGCACATACGTGCATATTCTATTGTCTACTTGCTTAGGTGTTCACTTTTGCAGGTGTATCTTGATTGGGTTGTGTACGAACGCACATTCTAATCCTCGCTTGTGCATATACGTGTACATTCTATTGTTTGTTTGTTGGGATTTCGCTCCTTTGCAGGTGTATTTGATTTCGAATGTGTATGAATGCGCACTCCGTTTATGCTTTGATGCCTCCGCGCATTAGGTTTTCTATTATAGCTTGGTTGCAGTACTTATAGTTTTCCGGAGTATTTCTTAGCTTGCAATGCTTTTTGAATTTGTTATCTGTTTGGTACTTTCCACACCATTTTATTACATTCTCTTACAGCTTTCCTAGATATCATGAAAAGTAGGATTTTATAGCTTTCTTCTACTACCGATACTCACACTTGTTGCTCTTCACACTTGACAATTCATGTTGTGTTGTGATACCCTTCACGGGAATCGGATGTGTCGGCTCCTGGTTGCTTCCAATACATCGGTGTTATTGTAGACTATGGGACTTCCTCCTCTCCTGCGCTTGTGTGACATTTGTTTGTGCATTGCATTGCTTGTGTGCTTCTGCCAAAGCACTTGATTGCTTCATCCTGTCATACCCCAATTTTTGACCTAATATACCACCTTACATTTGCATTACTGCATCACTAACATTCGTAATGTAATTAATCGGTGTGGCTTCTACAGGTCAAAATTAGGGTTTCACAAAATTTTCATCTGATTCAAGAGGTAATCAATTAGGGTTTGAGTGTCACTCACCTCAATTGATCTATCTTAATCAAATCATCAACCTCTGATCTTCAGATATCCAACTTTTCTTCATGATCTATCGAGGATCGACCAATTAGGGTTTTTGTCGAGGATAAGGAATCACTGATTTTTTGATCAATGAATGACTTTTTTGCTTGGATATTGATCTTCATATCTTCAATACAACATCTTGACCTAATTTCTGGATTCAAAACATCACAGAAGTTCACAAAATTCATCAGTCAATTTCTGGATTATCTGATGAAATTTCATCTGCACTGAAAAGTCAAACATTGACTTTTGGTCAACTTTTTCAATCATCAAAATACTTCAAATGATCCATCATGATCATAAAAAATCAAGAAATTTGGAAAAGTCAACAAAAAGTCAAAATTTTCAACACTTTGAAAATTTTTCAAGTGTTAAAATTTCACATTTTTTCCTACTTTCATGGCATTTTTTCACATGGTTCCATTTGGAATTAGGAAAAACTCAAAACATGAAAGTTGTAGCCCTTGAAACAAGCTTTCCAAAATGTCCAAGAACTTGCAAATCCACGGTGTCTAGCTATACTTTTGATTTTGAAACATAAAGCTCCAAAAGCCATGATTTTCAAGTACAACCTTCAAAATTACAAGTCATTTTTTAGTTTTCTCCTTCTAGAAGCCTTGCCACCTAGCCAAGAAGGATAGAGCTGATAAAAATCAGATGGAAAGTAATTATGATGAGATAAGATCAAGTTGAATTATTAACCATGGTTAAAAGGAAGCTTCCTTTTGCATTTATTACAAAAATGACTTTCTTGCCCTCTAAGGCAAGTTGTCCAAATCCAAGCCAATCCTTTTTGCTTGCTAATCTGATTTTTTGACCTATAAATAGAGGTCATGTTTGCCATTTGAAACTACACCAAAGCTATGCCAAAACAAGCTTTCTCCTTTCTTTCTTAAATTTCAAGTAACATAGTTCAAAGTGAGAATTCTTGCAATTTTCAAAACTTGTGAAAAACCATGAGAGATTTGGTGTCTAACATGTCTTAAAATCAATATGTAATTGGTTTGTAACTTAAAATCAACATAAGAATAGCTAAAAACCAGAATTGCATTTCAAACTTTCAAACTTGCCAAAACTGCCTTAACTTTCAAAACTGATGTTTGGCTAGAGCAAGTTGTGTTTTTATCATTCAAACATCATCAACATACTCCATATGGATGATACAAACCATCACTTTTGATCTATAACACCTCCAAGCACGGATTCGAATTTCGTTTCAAGCATATGCAAGTGGACTTGGTTGGAATGATCCAGGCAATTTCAGAGCAAGCAGACCATCCTCACACCTTCCATAAGGTTCACTGGTGCTCCAACAATCCTTAAACAACAACTGGAAACACTCTATTGAAGATTTCGATCTCAGCTTCAAGAGGTAAGTGACTCAACTTCGAACTCCTTGATTTCTCACTTCCAGTTCAAAAAGCTCTTGGCCGTTTTGTTTCTGCACTACCACTGATCATTAACCCTAAACTAATTGCTTGAATCCATGTCCATACACGATTTCAATTTGATTTTAAAGAACTAGGGTTCTTCGTGTTTTCTGGAAATTTAATCATGTTAAACTAAAAATAAATGAAATTAAACCACATCATCATGTTCCTGGTTCAATTTCGATCAAGTTTGATGTTTACATCGAGCAATTTCATTGAGAAACAACGAATCCATGGCTGGATGAAGGATTGGGGAAGAAGAAGATGATGCTTTTTCAAATTCAAACATAAAGTTTATAATATTATAACATGGTTTGAAATCAATACACTGATGTATTTCCGCCCCAGCGGTTTCTAGCTCACTCTTAAGACTTTGCCTTGCCACGCCTTGCCCAATGGTCCCGGGTTCGAGTAGCCTTGGGACCATTTTTGCCAAACTTTTTCATTTTCTCTTCATATTTTTTCAAACTTTGACTTCAAAACCCAATCATAACTCCTCATTTTGAGGTGATTTTTGCACACGTGTCATTTAACATGTCTATTTTATGATAGTGTCAAAAAATTCAAAATACTTTCTTTTGATTATATTTTTATCGAGCCGAAAACGATACGTTTGAGTACTTTTTCAAAACACTTTCAAAGGCGTTTTTTTCAAACTTTCGAAGCCCGAAACTTTTTCAAACTTCTTGTAAGTAAACTTCATCTTTCAAAAGCACTTTCAAGATCTTTTCAACAAACTTACACTTTTTTCCATGATCGATCCGATTCGACGATAAAACCGAACTCGTTTTTTCCTCGAATTTCTTAACCGATCATAGGCCTCCCTTACGGTGTAAGTCCCAAAATTCTTTTATGTACATACATATTTCCTTGTACATACAAAATTCTTTTATGTACATACCAATTTTTATTTGTACATAATACAGACGTCCTTTGTAAATACTCAAGTACAGACAAACTTCGTCCGTTTGTTTTCGTTTCGCGTATACAAATACCATTGGTATTAAAGGAGCATTATTCATGAAACGCTTATAAACCAATGGCCTCCCTACGGTGTAAGTCCCAACCTTCCTATGTACATATTCATTTCCTCGTACATAAATACTCGTCCGTGTACATATTCATTCCGTTGTACACCTTCAAACTTGTAAATAATCAAGTTACGTTCGTTTTAAACGCTCGCTTTACGCACACTTGTTTATATTACTTTCATAAACTCTTGTAAATAAACATCACACACACTTGTTTATATTTCCTTCATAAACTTCTGTGAATAAACTTCATACGCTTGTTTATATAACTGTCTGGTTATAACATAACAACTAGTCTAATCATTAGGCTCCCTACAGAGTTAGCCTCCTCTTGGGCTTTGTACAAGGTAACTCATTTCATCTGAGTTCAGCCTCCTCTTAGGCTTCATATAAGAAAACTCATTCATTTGAGTTTAGCCTCCACTTAGGCTTCATATAAGACAACACTCCCCTGTTGAGTCAGCCTCCTCTTGGGCTTCGTTCAAAAGAACTCCTTATTGAGTTTAGCCTTCTCTTGGGCATCAAACAAAGAAAGAGACCAGGAAATTTCTTAACAGCCTCATATTGTGCTTCCAATACAAAGAATAACCCGCGCTAGGATAGAACCCAGAGAGTATAATTTCCCGGTGAAATTGCTCTTAATCCTAAGAGGATGGTTTCCCGGTGAAATCCCTCTTAAAGCCAAAGCACCATACCTATAGCTTCCTCTTGAGCATACAAGGACCGATGACCTCGGAATGCCTCCTGGGCTTACAAAGGACCCATGGGCTTCTTAAAAGCATCCCCTAATCCATAATCAATTTCTCCTCGAGATTTAGACATTTATCATCTCTATGGAAGAAATATCTCATCTATCACATCACATACAATCAAAAACTTTTCAAACTCTTTTCAAACAAAAACATCTCTTAATCGCAGTGGTAACGCTACACTCAAGCAAAACACCCAATACTTACAATTAAAAGATTCAATCATCTTTCAAAACATCTTTCTAAACTCGTAAGTGGTAACACTTGTACACTCAAGCAAAACACCTATAACTTACGATGAAATATTTCAATCAATCAAACTTTTCAAAATGTATGTGATGAAATAGATTAGATACATTTTCATTAAGATGACATTTGTCTTGTCTCTTAATAACATCCCGTTGCTTCCACTAGCATAAGTGGGAACTACGATTGCTCGACTTTCTCAACATCCTTTGAGAATACGTAGGCCAGGTCTCATCCTGGCGAGCAAATTTTCTCCTCAAACCAAACAAACCATAGATCCCTTTAGATCCGAACTACAAATGATCGATTCCCATTGGGATATGTATGCGAAGATCCCAATGATCGTGCGAGCACAATAATAACAAACCTAGGATCCCACATAATCTATCATTCTTAAAATCCAAAGGAGAAACTTTCCCAATCATAGAAATAGCAATTTAAAACACACAAACATATCAAACATATTCATATATAAAGATAATATATATATTTAGGGTGCTCCATCTATTCCTTTATATAACAAACCCCTTACCCTAATCTCCCATGCATCGTCAAAAAGTGACGCTAGGAATCGAATCAATTCGGATCCTCCGCTCAAACGATTTACTCTTTTGTTTTGTTTATAAAGATGTGAGCATCAAGCTTTATTATTTTCAACACAAGAAAAGATGATTTAATGATTATGAAAAAGGAGAAAGCTGTTAATACCCTCAATTGATTTTGATATGCATTACGACTAGCGCAAACTAGACGTAACGCATTGGGGAGTATTCCGGGTAAGGGGGTTTGTTATATAAAGGGAATAGATGGAGCACCCTAAATATATATAGTTATCTATAGCTTTATATATGATTACGTTTGATATGTTTGTGTGTTTTAATTGCTAGTTCTATGATTGGGAAAGTTTCTCCTTTGGGTTTTTAAGAAGGATAGATTATGTGGGATCCTAGTGTTTGTTATTATTGTGCTCGCAAAGATCTTTGGATCTTCTCATACATATCCTTAATGGGAATCGAGCATTTGTAACTCGGATCTGCAGGATCTATGGTTTGTTTGGTCGAGAGAGAAAGAAATTTGCTCGCAAGGATGAGACCAGCTACGTATTCTCAAAAGGATGTTGAGAAAGTCAGAGCAATTGTAGTTCCCACTTATGCTAGTGGAAAGCAACGGGACGTTAGTAAGAGACACAGACAAATGTCATCTTAATGAAAAATGTATCTAATCTATTTCATCACATACATTTTTGAAAAGTTTGATTGATTGAATCTTTCGTCGTAAGTTAAAGGTGTTTTACTTGAGTGTACAAGCGTTACCACTTACATGTTTAAGAAAGATATTTTGAAAAAAATATGATTGAATCTTTTAATTGTAAGCATTGGGTGTTTTGCTTGAGTGTACAAGCGTTACCACTTACAATTAAGAGATGTTTTTGTTTGAAAAGAGTTTGAAAAGTTTTTGACCGTATGTGATGTGATAGATGAGATACTTCTTCCATAGAGATGATAAACGTCTAAATCTCGAGGAGAAATTGATTGGATTAGGGGATGCTTTTAAGAAGCCCGTGGGTCCTTGTATTGTAAGCCCAAGAGGAGGCATTTCGAGGGTCATCGAGGGTCATCAAGGTTCATCGAGGGTCCTTGTATGAAGCTCAAGAGGAAGCTATAGGGTATGGCTGGTTTTGGCTTTAAAAGGGATTTCACCGGGAAACCATCCTTTTGGAATTAAGAGCAATTTCACCGGGAAATTATACTCTCAGGGTTCTATCCTAACGCGGGCGATTCTTTGTATTGGAAGCTCAATAGGAGGCTGTTAAGAGATTTCCTGGTCTCTTTCATTGTATGATGCCCAAGAGAAGGCTAAACTCAATGAGGAGTTCTTTTGAACGAAGCCCAAGAGGAGGCTGACTTAGCAGGTGAGTGTTGTCTTATATGAAGCCTAAGCGGAGGCTAAACTCAGATGAATGAGTTTTCTTATATGAAGCCTAAGAGGAAGCTGAACTCAGATGAAATGAGTTGCCTTGTACAAAGCCCAAGAGGAGGCTAAACTCTGCAGGGGATGAGTTATCTTGTACAAAGCCCAAGAGAAGGCTAATATTATGGGGAACCTACTGGTTAGACTAGTCGTTATGTTATAACTAGACAGTTGTATAAACAATTGTGTGTGTGATAATGTATTCACAGGAGTTTATGAAGGAAATATAAATAATGCATGTAAAGTTTATTTACAAGAGTTTTATGAAGTAAATATAAACAAGTGTCTGTGAAACTAACGTTTAAAACGAGCGTAACTTGATTATTTACAAGTTTGAATTGTGTACAAGAAAGTAAATATGTACACGAACGAGTATTTATGTACAGGAGGATGTGAATGTACATATGAGGGTTGGAACTTACACCATAAGGGTGGCCCATTGGTTTAAAAGCAGTTTCACCGGGAATAATGCTCCTTTCAATACCAATGGTATTTGGTGTATACACAAGCGAAACGAAAAACAAACGATCGAAGTTTGTCTGTACTTGAGTATTTACAAAAGTATCTGTATTATGTACAGGTAAAAATTTGTATGTATATGAAAAGAATTTGATATGTACAAGAAAATATGTATGTACATAAAGAATGTTGGGGCTTACACCATAAGGGAGGCCCATGATCGGTAAGAATTTTGAGAGAAAACGAATTCGGTTTTATCGTTTAATCAGATCGATCATGGAAAAAGATGTAAGTTTTGATGAAAAGTTTTGAAGAATGTTATTTGAAAGTGTTTTTGAAATGTGAAGTTTTTCTTATGAAGAGTTTTGGAAAGAATCGGGCTTCGAAAGTTTGAAAAAATCACCTTTAAAGGTGTTTTGAAAAGTACCCAAAGTACCATTTTCGGCTCGATAAAAATATAATCGGATGAAAGTTTTTCTGAAATTTTTTTGCACTATCATAAAATAGATACATTAATTGACAAGTGTACAAAAAATCACCTCAAAATGAGGAGTTTTGATTGGGTTTTGAAAAAGTCAAAGTTTGTAAAAAAAAATACAAAAGTTTGGTAAAAAATGGTCCCAAGGCTGCTTGAACCCGGGACCTCAAGGCAAGGCAAGGCATAAGTGACTTAAGAGTGAGCTGGCAACCGCTGGGGCGGCAATACATCCGTGTATTGTGTTTAAACAAAGTAAATATATTTTAAACTGATATTTGAATTCAAAAAAACGCGCGCAAGCCTTCTTCTTCTTCTTCAATCCTTCATCAGCCATGGATTTCTTGTTTCTCAATGAAAATACATGATGTAAACATCAAACTTGACCGAAATTTAACAAGGAACACGATGGCAGTGGTTAATTTCATTTATTTTTGGTTTAACATGATTGAATTTCTGAAAAACACGAAGAACCCTAAAACTGAAAAATCTAATTGAAATCGTGTATGGTTGATGAATTGTTCAATTGATTGAGGGTTAATGATCGTGGATAGTGCAGAAAACAAATGGCCAAGAGTTTTTTCATTTGAATCAAGAAATCACAGAGTTCGAATTTGAGTTTCTTACCTGTTGAAGCTGGAATCGAATTCAGCCTTAGAGTGTTTCCAGTTGAGTTTTTGTGATTGCTTGAGCACCAACGGACCTTATGGAATGTGTGAGGATGGTCTGCACATCATGAGCTTGTCTGGATTATTCTACCCAAGTCGACCTGCAATTGGCTCAAAATGAAACTGGATTTTGATGTTAGAGCTGTTACAGTTGGTTTTTATGATCTGCATCATCTCTATGATGTATGTTGATGATGTTTGGATGAAGAAATCACAAGTTGCTCGAGCCAAATATGGAATTCGAATGTTTAGGCAGTTTGGAGCAAGTTTGTGAACATGGCATGTAATTCTGATTTCTAGCTTTACCTATGTTGCTTTTAAGTTATAAACCAATTACACATGATATTTACAACATGTTAGACACCAAACATCTTATGTTCTTTCACAAATTTTCAAAAATGCATAATCTCTCAATTTGAACTATGTTTCTTGATTTTTAAGGAAGAGGAGAGAAAACATGTCTTTGCATTACTTTGGTGTGGTTTGGATTGGCAAATAATACCTCTATTTATAGGCCATGAGTTCTGAAAAATAAGTGAGAAAGTTTGGCCTTGGTAATTTTAACTTGCCTTAGAGGGCAAGGAAGTCATTTTTGCATTAAATGCAAAAGGAAACTTCCTTTTAACCATGGTTAGTTCTTACCTTGATCCTATCTCTTTACAATTACTCTCCCTTTGATATTTATCAGCTCTAATCCTCAATTGGCAAGGTGGCATGCTTCTAGAAAGAAAGAAACTCAAAATGACCTATAATTTCAAAGTTTGTACATGAAAGTTATGGATTTTGGAGCTCTAAGTTTCAAATTCAAAAGTATGGCTAGACTCCATGGATTTTAGAGTTCTTGGACATTTTGGAAAGCTTGTTTCAAGGGCTACAACTTTCATGTTTTGAGTTTTTTCCAATTCAAAGTGGAACTATGTGAAAAAATGCCATGAAGTTTGGAAAAAGTATGAAATTTTAACACTTGAAAAATTTTCTAAGTGTTGAAAATTTTGACTTTTTGTTGACTTTTCCAAATTTCTTGATTTTTTATGATCATGATGTATCATTTGAATTATTTTGATGATGGAAAAAGTTTTGTCTAGAAAAAGTTGACCAAAAGTCAAAGTTTGACTTTTCTATGCAGATGAAATTTCATCAGATGATTCAGAAATTGACTGATGAATTATGTGAACTTCTGTGATGTTTTGAATCCAGAAATTAGGTCAACATGTTGTATATAAGATATGAAGATCAATCTCTAACCAAAAAAGTCATTCATTGATCAGAAAATCAGAGATTACTCATGCTCGACAAAAACCCTAATTGGTCGATCCTTGATAGATCAATGAGAAAAGTTGGATATCTGAGGATCAGAGGTTGATGATTTGATCAAGATAAATCAAATGAGGTGAGTGAAACTCAAACTCTAATTGATTGCCTTTTAAATCAGATGAAAATTTGATGAAACCCTAATTTTGACCTGTGAACTCCACACCCGATTAATCCTGTTCTAAACTGTTAATAATGCAATGATGAAAATGTGGGGTGGTATATTAGGTCAAAAATTGGGGTATGACAGTTACGTCTAGTTTACGCTAGTCGTAATGCATATCATATCAATTGAGGGTATTAACAACTTTCCCCTTTTTCATAATCATTTTTCTTGTGTTGAAAAAAATAAAGCTTGATGCTCGTGGAATCTTTATAAACAAATCAAAAGAGTAAATAGTTTCGAGCCAGAGAATCTGAATTCAGATTCGATTCCCTCGCGCGTCACTTTTTAACGCGAACACATCCCTTTGCATCCCTTGGTTCTAAAACCAAGACGGATATTAGGATAACTTTCCCTTAGGACCGCTCAGTTAGGATAGCTCTCGAGCCTAGACATTAGGATTTAGATCCTTGGCATGTCAACATAGGTAGAGATTCCCCTTCATCCTCAACCTTAGGTCTAATCTTTGCATGACAAAATTAGGGGTAGAACTAGTTAGTTTCCCTTTTGTTTTGCTTCTTTGTTTTTGCATCCTTGCATATAATTAAAACTAAAACTTGCTTTATTTTACACTTAATAATGGTTCAAAACTCCTTTCTTAAAGTAAAAGCAACCAACCAATGCAAACCTTTTTCCTCCTACGGGAGCTTTCTTTTATGTTTAAAACCTTTTTCACAAGTCAAAAACACAAAACCCACCAAAACAAGTGAGTCGAACTACGTTGCTCTGAATTTCCCATTGCACGAGGGAATACATAGGCATCTTGTCACGGGGATCGATTGAGCAAAACTTTGTAAAAACTTCCTTTTTTTCCCCGTGGTTTCTTTATTTTTCTTTTCTTTCTCATGCAATGTAGCGGTTAAGCAATAGATAGATATAACACACCCCTTAGCTAGAAAATAGAAGTGGATACCGTAGAGTATACAGGCGTGTGGGGTTCTAATCCTTTCTCCTCATGTAATAGACTCCCTTACCCCGATCTCTCGGTCGTAAGACCGCAATTTCTCCCCTTTCAGGTTTACTCGATGTTTTCCTTTCTCCTTCGCGAGATAAAAAAACATTCGATGGCGACTGTGATACGGTGAACTGACTTTGTAGGATTTTTATATCCAAATGTGCGGATAGCAAGAGTCGCCACCGACTTTTATTTTTATCCAATTAAGGGAAGGTAAAAGTAACAGAAAAAGACCTTCGTTAGATTCTGAGTTCGGGAGAATGGTTATGAAAAGGGAAGGTATTAGCACCCCTTTCCATCCGCAGTTTATTCTACGGGCTCTTAGTTGCTCTAGATCACTTTTTTAAAATTGCTTTTTGTGTGTTTGACAAAAAAAATGTTTTGAAAAAGGCATTTCGCTTTGACTTTGTAATGACTCATGTAGGAGTGTATACAAAGTGTTCGGAAATGTTTCGTTTTGAAAAGAATTTGAACTTTGAAAAAAAGAGTGTATGGTGTGAAAAGCATTTGGTTTAGAGCAAGCAACTAAAAGACTTATTTACCCACTCAGAATTGGTCATTTTGTTGTACTTCTACATTCCTTTAGAATAGCGCTAGCCATACCATTAGTTAGTAGGTAGCTCCATTCGTTGGATGTAAGCGGGACATTCGAAGGGACATCGGATGGTCATAGAAGGCAACTTGTAGGAAGTATCCTAGCACATTCGAAGGGACTATCATCATTTTTCGTAGGCGACAATCGAGGGTCAAGATCATGTATTCGGAGGCGACATCGTGGGTCTTATGATCTTTGTATCGAAGGGACTATGATGATTTGTTTGGAAGGCAACGGTGCTAGAATACCTCTACGTTCGAGGGACATGACCATTTTGAATCGAAAGGCATCGAGAGAGAATTACCCTAAGGGGTGCGTGTGTGAGAGAAGTGTGTCAAATTCAGAATATATTATCTTGAAATTAGTGTGAGCTATGTCCAATTATTATCTTGCCATACACGCCTAATTACTAGCAATTGATAAGGGTGCGGAAAGTAAAATGCGGAATGTAAAGGTGCGGAAAATAAACCTACGCTATTACATGGCTTTGGGGCAGATACATAATTTAACTTGCGGAGAATAAAAGCCTAATTTAAACTATTACATCCCATATACAGTTACATTATTGGAAAAATAGAATGATAAAATGATAAAGAGAAAATCGTCCGAATCGGAGCAACCTGTGAAAGAACAAGAAAATCGGGAAATATGATGAAATTGAAATAAGATGAAATGTTAGAAAAAATGCAATTTTTAATATGAGAAAATTAATATATGCTGGAAATAAGATAAACATATTAAAATAATTTTTTGGGATTTTTTGGAAAAGGTTTAATAATTAAAATGTAATTTATAATGATTTAAATGCAAAAATAAGAATAAAATAAATATGCATGCAAAAATTATATTTTTTAATTTATTAAATTAAATAAAGGTTTTTAGAAAAATAATGTAAAAAGAAAAAATGTTTTTGGTGATTTTTTAATGCAGAAATAAAATGTGGAAATTAATTAAAATATAATGCAAAATATGAAAATATAGAAAATATGAAGAAAATTGAGTTTGGAAAAGAAAGTAGCAAAACTGGTCTCAGGATGGCTCGAACTGGAGACCATGGGGTGAAACCTTGAATTCACTTGTCATTACCATTACGCCACGCTGCATTGGATGTTATGGAACGAAAACGTGCAACCATGAGCTACACGCGTCGTCATCTGGTGGAGTCAAAGCACAATCAGCATGGTGGGGTCCTTTGACTTATGAACGAGCGAATCGGAACGCATCCTCCTGCCACGCCAGCTTCCTCGCCGGTCAACATATTCAACGACGCCGGAGCCCTAGCTCCGGTCGTCTTCTCCGATGAGGAGATTTTGAAAACCTGCAAAACACGCGAAATAAAAGAGAAAGAAGGACCTTGTCCACCTAAATCGGACCTCCTGAATCCAATGGTAGTGTTAGTTTTGACTGAATCGGCCTGTACAGGCCGGTTCGAAACTCACAGTCCGAAAAGCCCTAGCAATGGTATTGCACTATTCTGACGTTCAAAACCAAGGACGATTGCCCAGATCAAACCAGTGGAACCTCATGAACACATTGCAAGCATTAGAATCAATTAAAACAGGCTGGTAATAAAAATACGAATTCAAGAGAAATCAGTTATGTATGCATGTATATGGTTCGATTCAGCATGTTTTAAACCATGGCATGAGTGTGTACTTACTCAAACTTACCTCCTGAAGGCAATGGAGTGGTTCTTGAGGGCTGAAAAGGGCTGGAATTTGAAATTCGAATTTCAAAGATTCTTGGAAAATTTTGACAAAATAAGGGTTTGGCTTGAGCTAGGGTTTCGTCCTTTGTACTGGCTGTATTGCTTGGTATTTATAGGAGTTTTTGGAAGAGAAAAAAACAAGGAAAAAAGATTGGAAATTGAATGTGCAAATATTTTCTTTGAAAATCAAATCAAATTTTGAAGAAAATATGATTTTCTCATCAATGCCATGGCTTGCACGAATTTGGTAAATGGTGTGGGCTTTCTTGGACATTAAGAGAGATATAAATCCAACTTAATTGAAAATAACTTAATTTTCATATTTTACATAATTTATTTTGAATTAAATGTTGTAAAATTCAAATATAAATCATAAAAATAGAAAATCACCAATGCCAAGCATTTATGGGTCAAGAATATCATTATGAACAAGTTTGGATCAAAAGATTGTAGGCCCATTTGGAAAATTTTGCATTTTGACCAAAATGTCCTTTGTGCAATGTTCAAAATTGCCCAACTTCTGAATAGTGTAACTTGCTCAATTTTCCACATTTTTGAGTGTTCTTGGACTTTTTGGAAAGCTCTAAGAGTCCTCTAACCAATGTCTTTGGTCTCATCTCAATTGGAGTTACCATGCTCAATATATCTTCAAATCAAAAAGTTGACTTTTTGTTGACTTTGAAAATGACCTGTAATGTTTTGAGCCATACCTCTCAAATGAAGCATTTTTTGGACATTCTTGTGAGACATGAAGTTGTAGAGAATTGAATTTCCTTCAAAACAAAAGGTGGTGGAAAATTTCGAGAAAGTATGAGAAAGTTATGATCATCAAAGTTCATTGACTTTTCATCTAGAAACCCTAATTTAGAAAGTTTGACTTTTGGGCAAATCTTGAGTTTTCTTGATGAATCATGATCAACCCTTGATCAAATGATGAATGTAACTTCAAAATGAGGATGTTGACCAAAATCGAAGTTTTGACTGTATGTTGACCACATTGACTTTTGTCCAATACACCCGATTTTCAACCATCCGAACAATTGTCTGAGGAAACTTGACTTGTGAGGCTTGAAACTTGGCATGGAGAATCTTTGAAGCATATGAGGAGGTATGAGGGCCATTGGAGATGTTGGAAATCCATCTTGTCTTGAGAGATACCAAACCCTAGTTTGGGTTGATTGTCTAGAGAGAGTTTGTCGATCAACTCGAGGAATCCTTGAGTATGGATGTATGAAATCTCTTGAGTAGATGGAGGGCAAATTTTGGGGTATGACATGCCCCTGCTCAATCTTCTTGTATGGAAGGGTTAGATTGACATGCTTGTCTTTCGTGACTGGAGGTAGAAGATGATTGAACACCGAGTACACCGAAAATTTGCACTCGCCTGGTGGATGATGCGGAATGGGCTTACGGATGCCATTTGGAGAAGTTGGAGATTTCACTGGGAACGAGTCGACGCTAGACTCGAGGTTGTAATAGGAGAACCGACGGAGATGGGCTTAAGATGCCATTTGAAAGGTCATCTGGGGTGAGTCGTTAGACTACTGTAGATGTTCTGGAATGGAGAGGAGATGGGCTTAAGATGCCATCCGAAGGGAGTCGACGTTAGACTTCGTGTTCACTTTAAATGAAGTTATTGGTCCGCATTGATTTTTAACCATATATGCAGATTCGATAGTGAAGAGATGTTGACAAATAGTCGGAGATGGGCTTAAGATGCCATCCAAGGCAACCGAGTCGCACGCTAGACTCTGAGTTTTGTTGATAATCGAATAAATCTTCGCTGATTACTGGGAGAGATTGTAGTTGGCAAAATGTGGATAGCTTCAGTGCATCGGTGTTGATCCATTGGTTATCGGAGGATAACAGAGGTGGCCTTTGGATAGTTTTCCGTCGGTTCGGGCTTAATCTGGACCATCGTCGGAGGCGGTCTTTCGATAGTTTTCCGTCGGCTCGGGCTTAATCCTGACCTGTTTCGTAAATGATACTGCTTTTTTGGAGAAATCAAGAAAACTTTGATAGAATATTTGTTAGTCTTATGCAAAGTATGATGCATGACAGTGTATATGAATGACATATGCATGAATTATGACTTTATGAGAAATGTATGAATGATGAATGTTGTGATATTTCAAAACATATCCATCTTGAAGAAGATGCGGATATTCTGTTTGAAGATTTCTAACTCCTGCCTGGGGAATTGAGTAGGTGAGAACCCTGCTTTTGAAGGAGAAGAAAGATATCTTGGATTCCTCCGATGCACTATCTGACCAAGTCTTGGGCCTAGACGTTGTTGAGGAAGGTAGAGATTTTGAGAGGCTCGTTGTCGGAGATCTCATATATAGACCCTGCTGAGGAGAGTCTGGGAGGCGATCTGTTGAGGACCTTGTATGTAGATCCTGCTGAGGAAATTTAAGAGACGCTCTACTGGGGATTCCGAGTGTAGATCTCTGGAGAGCATTTGATGGTTCGAGAGACCGGCTTGAAGAGTCTAGAGTCCGTTGTAATCTCCGGCCGGGAATAAAAGTGTGTTTCCTCCGATGCACTATCGACCAAGTTTCGAGTCCGGATACCGCCGGGAGAAGGGGAGGATTGAGAAATATCCGCTGGGGATGAAGTGTTACTGCTTGGAGACTGATGTAACGTTGCTCGATTGAGTGGAATTGCTGCTCGTGGATTCCCTTATACTCCGCTGGGGAAGGTGTGTTGTGGGTGACACCTTTATGCTCTGTGGGGAATTGTATGGGTGACTTTCGTCGTCATCCCAAATCCTAGAGCCTGTAGTAAGTACTTTTGCATATTCACTTTTCGTATGTTTGTGATCAGATTCTTATTGTCAAATGCGTATAGTCATTCAAAGCAAACGTTGGACTTATTGCAAATAACAACGTAAATTGTAAAGAGAAAGAATTTTATTTATTTGAAAGTGGCGTATGGCCAAGTAGTTTTGTACACAAGAAAGGAAAAATCTATGAAACAATCTCGTTAAGTTCCAACTATGCTAGTACTCATATATTTCAACTATCTCATCTCCTTGTTGTCGAGAAAGTGAGTAGACCGATCTTCGCCATTTGACTCTTGAATGATAGTAGTCGAAGGGTGATCCGAAGAGACATAGTCGACGCTTAAATCCCTAACTTTGCCTAGACCGCCTTTCGGGTTTTCACCACCGATACCCTTTTTGCCCAAGCCGCCTTTTCGTGTTTTCATGTTTTGTATATATCCTTAATTTTGCCCGAACCTTTGGTTCAGACTTATTTTGCCTCACCAGAGGTCTATTCATGGTATTGGGAAGTCTTCACCATCCATGGTGCTAAGTATCATAGCTCCGAAAATCCTTGACTACAAACGGTCCCTCATAAGTGGGAGTCCATTTGCCCTGGATCACCTTGTGGAAGAATGATGCGCTTGACTACTAGATCACCGATTTGGTAGACTCGGTGCTTGACCTTCTTGTTAAATGCTCGATCATTCGCTTCGATAAATCATCCATGGCGATGGATGCGAGTCGCTTCTCATCAATCAAGTTAATCTGGTCAAGGCGAGTCTGACCCAATCGCTCGCCTAACTCGCCTCGGAGGACTCGTTGAGGGTATCGAACCTCGATGGGTAAGACGCCCATACCATACAAGAGAGAAGGGGGTTGTTGCTGATGTTCTGAAGTGCGATAACCATGAAGAGCAAATGGTAACATTTCATGCCAATCTTTGTAAGCCACCGTCATCTTCAGATAATCTTCTTAATGTTCTTGTTGGCGGCTTCCATCGCGCCATTCATCTTAGGCCGATAAGGAGAAGAGTTGTGATGTTTGATCTTGAACTGCTGCGAGTTAGTTGATCATCTTGTTGTTGAGATTGGAACCGTTATCGGTGATAATCCTTTCGGAGTGCCATACCGACGATAAGATTATGCTTGATGAATCGAGCCACAACATTCTTGGTAAGATGCGAACGAGGTGCCTCTACCCACTTGGTGAAATAGTCAATTGCCACAAGGATGAAACGATGTCCATTGGAAGTCGGGCTTAATTTCTCCAATCATGTCAATGCCCCACATTGCAAAAGGCCAAGGAGAAGTTAAAACATTCGAGGTACGGAGGTACGTGCACTTTGTCTCGCATAACCGCATTTGTGACAAGATCGAGCATAGCGGTGACAATCGCTTCCATGGTGGACCAATAGTAACCTGTTCTCAAAATCTTCTTAGCCATGGTGTGTCCACGAGTGGGTACCAAATTCGTGTAACTCTTCCATGATACGCATTGTCGCTCGGTCTACACAATGGAGTAAGCACAAGTCGTGGTTGCGCTTGTATAAGATGTCGCTTCGAGGAAGAATTTGGATGCAAATCTTCTCATGAACTTCTTATCATTAATGATGCCCTCAGGATATTCCGAGTCTCAAGATACCTTTTCACGTCATAGTACCAAGGTCTCTTCCGTCAAACTCATAACAATACCGGTTCATCGAACTTTTCAATGATGATCTGGGGAGCCTCGTTGTCCCATCTGACCTTAAACATAGACGACATAGTAGCCAATGCGTCTGCCAACTGATTCTCTTCTCGTGGAATGTGATCAAAAGTAATCTCTTCAAGTAAGGAATCAAACTCGTAACATGCTCTCGATATGGAATGAGATTCGGATGCTTCGTATCCCACTCCCTTAATCGACTAATCACTAAAGTCGAGTCTCCATACACTTGTAAGAACTTGATTCTTAAGTCAATAGCCTTTGATACCCATGATGCACGCTTTACGCCATGTTGTTAGTGCAACAAACATAATCTGGCGGTGAAAGGAGTATGTCCATGGGGACGTAATGATGGCGCCAATGCCATTGCAAGTTTGAGGCTCCATCAAAGACCATAGTCCATCGATCCTTGTTCAGTCCTTCGTCGGGCTGGTTCTTCAATCTGTAATTAGTAAAACATCTTCATCCGGAAATTGAACTTCATAGATCGATAGTCATCTACGGCTTGATGAGCCAAATGATCGGCTACTACACTCCTTTGATCGCTTTCTAAGAAGTGTACGGATGTCATACTCGGTCAAGATCATTTGCCATCTAGCTATTCTTCCGAGAGAGTGGTTTCTCAAATATGTATTTTATCGGATCCATCTTGGAAATCAACAAGGTAGTGTGAGTCAACATATACGTCTTAGTCGGCGCCCAAGCCAAAGCGTTGCAAGTTTTCTCAAGTCATGAGTATCTTGTTTCACATCGGTAAACTTTTGCTAAGGTAGTATATTGCATGCTCTTTTCGACTGCACTCGTCATGTTGCCCCAACACACACCCCATTGAGTTCTCTAACACCGCAAGTACATGATAAGAGGTCTTCCTTCGGCATCAGGATAGGAGGATTGTAGTATTCCTTGATTTTGTCAAAAGCGATCGGCAATCGCCATTCCATTCCACTACCGATCTTTCTTTAGTAACTTGAAGATTGGCTCACAAGTAGCGCTTATGTGCAATGAACTGCAATGTAGTTTAATCGCCCAAGAAACCTCGACTTCCTTCTCTCAAGGGAGGCGGCATCTCTTGAATAGCTTTAACCTTGGGGATCAACTTCAATACCTCTTCCACCGACTACAAACCCTAGGAGTTTTCCGGATCGACTCCAAAGGCGCACTTGTTAGGATTCAGTCTCACTGCACTTCTTCAACCTATCAAACAATTTCCGCAAATGATCGAGGTGTTCTTCTTCATCGGATCGAGCTATCATGTCGCCGACGAGACCTCTATCTCGTGATGGATCATGTCATGAAACAATGCCACCATACCGATAAGTGGCGCCTGCGTTCTTCATCCGAACGGCATAACCTTGTAGCGAAAGTGCCCCACCGTAACGAAGTAGTCTTTCCATGTCTTCGTGGAGCCATTTTGATCCGATTGTAACCGAGAAACCATCCATGAAGGAGAAAACCTTGTGCCGAGCGGTGTTGTCAACCAAAACATCAATATGAGGAAGTGGAAATCGTCTTCGGCTCGCTTTGTTCGATCTCTAATCCACACATTCGTACCTTACCATCCTTCTTAGGCACGGTACCACATTTGCAACCCATCGGGATAGGAAGTAACGGCTAAGAAACCAGCGTTGAACCGCTTCATAACTTGGCTTTGATTTTCTCTCGACATCTCGGACGCATGCGACGAACCTTCTTTCACCGAGAAAACCTTCTTTGTCGCAATCGGTACCACAATATCAATGTCTAAACTGCATGTCTTCGTATGACCAAGCAAAACCTCAATATAGTCTCGTAGCATCCGAATCAACCTTTCTTTAACACTGCTCTCAAGACCCGCTCCTATCTTGATCTCTTTCTTGTCTTCGTCAAGACTCAAATTCACAACCTCAACTTGCTCTTCGTGGTGGTCAGATAACTCTTCTTTGTCAGAAAGCAAGTTCTCCGGCACTTCACAATCTTCCTCACTTTCGCCTTCGGCTTGGTAGATCGGATTATCAAGTCATATTTAGCACTAGCATAGCTGTTATTAACGAGATTCGAGTGATTCAGTATCACGGTGTGTAAGAACACATAGCTTTTGAAGGGTGATAAAGTAAAGAAAGAAAACAAACGATTGAATGCAAAAGTCCAACGAATTTATTGAATGAAAATACGCAAACGACAGATAATAACCTCGCAAACGAGCCATGATGCCCCGCAAGGCACTAGGCTTTCAAAGTTTATTGTTCAAACATAAAGAAATACGAAAACAAAACAAGAGCAATTAATCCCGACTAAAGGAGATTGGTATGACGCCTTCGCCTTCCAATTGTCGAGCCTATGATCCGAGTGGGAAGATCCACTTGCGATGTCGAAGCCGTTGTCGTTGTCTTCTATAGCATGGATTCCACTGGCCGATGCGGAAAGGAAGTTGGCCGCACGTTCGCGGCGTATCATCTTCCGACCTTTGATGGTGAAGCCTAAACCGTCTTGTCAAATTTGAAAGGAAGATTAGGAGCCGTCCCCAAATAGCACTACCTCCTTGTTCAACAAGAGCTTGAGCATCTTCAATGAGGCCATTCTAGGTGGAGCTTGTGTAACTTCAGAGGACGGGAGTCACAGCATGACTCGGGTATTGTTTCAAAAGCTTGACAGGAGTCTCAAGAATTCACCCTCCATCTCGAGATAGCGGAATGACAGATGATGACCATATACTCTTCTTCACCACACTGTAACAACTTTCCTTTCACCGGTACTTCCGATGCAAAGTAGAGGTACCCATGTATCCAAGGGCGTCCGAGTAGGCAAGAGTAGGCTGGACGGATGTCCATGACAAAGAAAGTAGAGTCAAAAGTCTGGGAACCGACTTTGACAGGCAGAGTAAGTTCTCCAAGTACGGTGCGCTTAGAACCATCAAAAGCTCTCACAATAATGTCACTGGGTCTCAGAACCAACCCTTCGACATCAAGTCGATCAAAAGCGCTTCGAAGGATATTCGAGCGTAACCGATTCTACCAAAACATGAGATAAGGTAGTACCCTTGCATTCAACAGAGATGTGCAAGGCTTTGTTATGTTTCTTTCCGGAAGGAGTCAAATCAGCATCAGAGAAGCCTAGGCCGTTGTTGGCAGCCAGGCTAGCAATACAAACTTCGAATTGATCAGTAGTGTCTTCGGCACATGAGCATTCTTCGAAACTTCACCAAGGCGTTAGCATGAGCCTCGAGCACAAGAGCAGAGCAAGCATGGAGATTTTGGACGAGTCTGTCCCAACTGCTCCACAACATTGTAGTCACTCTTCTTGATTATCTTCGAATTTCCTCCATTTCTTGTTTGGAGGTGTCTTCAACTTCCTTTGGTACTTCTAATGAAAGGTGATGAGTTCGGTTCTTTCCTCTAGTGGGATATTGATTGAGTAATGGAATGCGAATGAGTCGCAGTCTTTTGGAGGAGAGATATCCGAGAGAATACCCTTCCTTCGGGTCACCCACGGATCCGTGATGTTGTCAATGTCGAATAGAAACTTCAGAGAAGATCTTCAATAGTCAGAGGGTCTTGTTTGACACCATGATAGTAAACATCAGCTCCATAATTCCAAGGGATAGCCTTGTCAGAGGAATATGGAACTGGCCTTGGAGAAGTGATAATGAGAGGTGCCACTCTAGGCACGGGATCGCAGAGGAAATCCTTATAGTGTTAACATCAAGATAGTCTTCGGAAATCGTCACCCCATCCGTCGCCTTTAACATCTTCAATAGGAATCTTGTAACTATCGTGACGTGTACTTCACCACGTAATCATATTTTCCACTTGGCTGCCCCAAGGTATCCCACACAGATGATACAGTTTCATTCGCATTGTCAATCCTTAACTTAGACATTTCTTCACACAACTTCTGCACAGGTGGTTTCAGAAATAGTATCTCACGGTTATCCATCATGCATCGACACGTCTTCTCAACCAAGCACAACCATCAGTGCACGAGCACCAATGACAACTCTCGGGCATCCCGGATTGACACCGCTTGCAACAAATTCTTCTTAACCACGAGGAATGGTCAAGTCATCTATGTTGAAAACATAAGTATCGTCACCGACAGCATTGGAACTCTTGTCATGGTTAGGCATAGGAGCGTTGATCACATTCGGAGTCTCAACAGGAGGGTCAAACACAATCTGCTTAGCTTCGATCATATCCTGAATCTTGTTTTTCAGAGCCCAACAATTGTCAGTGTCGTGCCCTGGGCTGTTGGAATGGTAAGCACACTTAGCATTAGGATTGTACTTTGGAGAGGAAGTGTTGACATTCTGAGGAGGATCCCTCAAAGTAATCAATTCTGCTTTCAACATGTGTTGCAAGGCTTGCGACAAAGGCATGTTGATCTTCAGAACGCCTTCGTGGCGCTGCTCGCTACGCCGTTGTCTCACCGAGGTCCGATGTAGGATTGGAGATCACAACCGCCCCACGATTGAGCGGTCGGTCTTGGCTCGGCCGACCATACACATTGGCTTCTTTCTTACCACCAAAAGATCTCTTCAAAGATTCAAGATGTCTCTATCTGAATCTTTCCGCTCTTGATACCGCTTCAATGCGTGTCAATATCACTCGGTGAATCCGGATGAAGAATTTCCAATCGATGATTGAAGAACGGGCTGTCGGTGTTCCCATGAACATATCAACCAACTCCCTATTGGACAAGGGTGGTTGAACTCTCACCGCTAGATCTCCACTTCGAGCATACTCCTTGAACTTCTCGTCACGACCCATAGACATGCTTTGTAGTTGCATGCGAGTGGGTGTCAATTCAGATTGCACTCATATTGTGAGAAAGCATCGCTAAGTCACCCAAGTACGGATACGGTCATTCTCTAGTGATAGTACCATTCCAACTGGTTCGGACAAACTCTCTTGAAAATAGTGCATCCACAACTTTCGTCATCGTGGGATTGATCTTCTGAACATAGGACTTCAAATGCAGCCTAGGGCAAGACATGCCGTCATACTTAGCAAAAGTTGGAACTTTGAACTTGGGAGGAATCACAACACCAGGAACAAGACTCAGGTCATCAAAATTCAGCCCGGACATTTTCAGGTTTTCTACAGCATTCAGACGATCTTCAAGTTGCTTGTACTTGTCATCTTCATCAGAGTGTTGGCTATAATCAGAGTGGTCCTCCCCTCCTTTCTTTGGTTCACGCTGCTCACCTTCATCAACCTTGGTACTCCCCTCGGTATGGACACTTCCTTCAGAGAGCTCAATACGGCTGACCACTTTAGGACCCCCTTTGAAACGTCTACCCATGTTGAGGAGACCAACAACCTTCTTCTTCTTGTTGATGAGCTTCTTCAGATCTTCTTGGCCTTGGACCAAGTGGTAAACATCTCTAAACCGAGCATTCTGAGCCTGGAGATCTTTGACAGTCTGTTCAAGAGCCATTTCTGCTAAAATAAATAGCGAGCAAATGAGAAAACCAATCTCCAATGTATCTGTGATGCAATGTTATGCTATGATATGCAATGTTTTATGCGAATGCAATGCAATGTTTTCAAGGACCTAAGAGATTTAAATTTGTTAAACAAGCAATGAACAAACATTTATTAGTACTTCTCATTATTCTTTTTCTTTTTAGGTACAAGAGATAGTTCAAAACAATAAAAGAAAACAAAAACATCCTAAAGCTCTAAGTCTCCCATGGGCGCTTCCTCTTGGTGCCGATGTAAGCGTTGATGTTTCGCTCCTCGTGAAGTAGCTTGGTCAACTCTAGAACTTTCTTCTCACTTGCATAGCATTGAGCTTCAAAGGTATCCCTTTCTTCTTTAATCTGAATCCAGGATCTCTTCAAGTCTTCAAAATCAGTAGGCATATCAGGATGAAGAACAGCATAGGGTACGCCACCTATAGCAACAGTTCCATAATTACGGTAAAACAGCGTGAATGGCATCATGAGGTTTTGAGCTCGAGCTCGCACCCATTTGAGGTAAGGTTCCCAAGGAATGGAGTTCGGTGCCCCAAAGTCTTGGTATCGTCTTCTTTACCATGCCCCAAGCGTGTATAAACCTTCGCTTAGAGATCGTGATTATAGTCGAACACAACATCTTGGAGAAGCATATCATGTGGACCATCCTTTCGAGCAAAACCAAACCGACGTAGAGCTAGAGAAGGGTTGTAAGTAATACCTCCCTTATACCAAGTAGTGGTACATTAGGAATTCTCCACAACGCTCAATGAATGTGAAGTCCTTTTGAGAGAAAAGGTTCCAACGGATATCTGAATGAGAGAGTGACATCAATCTTTGAGACCATCTCAACCTTTGTTCATTCTTCAAAACTGATGGAAGAAGGTGCGAAATAAACCACCTTGAAAGTAACGGTGTACAACACATGAGAGTTCCTTGTCGCTTAGTAGTACGAGTGTGGAGAGAATGCAGGATGTCTCCAAGTAAAGTAGGCACTGGATTACGGGTAAGAAACAACTTGATGGCATTGACATCTATGAATTGATCCGAGTTAGGAAATAGAACCAAACCATAAATTAGCAAGGCCACAACATTCTCAAATGCATGGAAACTCATAACTTTGAGGAATTCTCGGGCTTTCTTAATTAAGAACTTGGAAAGTAAACCCTTAACTCCACTTCTAGTTTCCCAATTGGCTTCAATGTCTGAGCGCTTAAGATGTAAGGCGGATGCAATGTTCGAACTTAGGGACCTTTTCTAAACCGGTGAATGGCATTTCGTCAAGAATGTACCAAGTAGCTTAGAGAATTCTTCCAAGGTAGGAACCAATGATAACTGGAAATGTAAAGCAATGGTGTTTTGGTCAAGAACTGGAATAGGACATGCATCATATCTTCTTCAAAACCGAGATAACCAAATCAAGTAGATAACCATGTCTTTTGATGAACTGAGCATGGTCGGAATTTCAAACCAATTCTTTGAGTTGAGAAGGATACCCATGAAGTTGATTCGGATAGTCTTTCTAGAAGCCATAATCCCTACAAAACAGAGCAAAGATAAATCCCTAGGTCCTTGAAATAGTTAGAAATGATATGCAATGCGAATGATGTCATGATGTCATGTTTAGCACACACAAACAATTCACACAATGAGCCTATGTTTAAGGCTTGCATGAGGTATAGGTGATTACCCTACCAAAAGTTTGAGTTGGTTCATCCTGTCCTATAATAGTAACCGGTTCTAGGAATCTCATATCACGATCTTTCTCGTAGGCGCTTATTTCAATACGACGCCAAGTGGTCGATCAAAATGTCCCAAAAGTCTAATCTCAATGAGCGTAGCATCGAGTATCAACCAACCTCGTCTACACCAAAGCCGCCATCTCACTACCTTCTAATGGCCAAGATGGGTCAATTAAGGTTCTAAAAGTTTAGTTAGCGCTTGATGGCACCACGAAGCCAAATACTTTCTTCAACTTGGGAATGAAGAGTATCGGGCAACCAAAGTGTCACGCTAACGTAGCCATCATGTTGACCGTGTAGTTATACGCCTAACGGTCGCGATGATCTAATGCTACTTACCTAAAGGAAACCCGGATCCGGTGTAGGATCCCCAACAATATAATACCCAAGCAACCCTTAAAGATAAAGCATACAAGTCAAACAAAAGCAATAAAGGTTATCTAGAAATCCCTAAGGCAATTCTCTCTTTGGGTGTTTTCCACAGAGTCGCCATTCTGATACGGTGAACCGACTTTGTAGGATTTTTGTATCCAAATGTGCGGATAGCAAGAGTCGCCACCGACTTTTATTTTTATCCAATTAAGGGAAGGTAAGAAAAAGACCTTCGTTAGATTCGAGTTCGGAGAATGGTTATGAAAAGGGAAGGTATTAGCACCCTTTCCATCCGCATTTATTCTACGGCTCTTAGTTGCTCTAGATCACTTTTTTAAAATTGCTTTTTGTGTGTTTGACAAAAAAAATGTTTTGAAAAAGGCATTTCGCTTTGACTTTGTAATGACTCATGTAGGAGTGTATACAAAGTGTTCGGAAATGTTTCGTTTTGAAAAGAATTTGAACTTTGAAAAAAAGAGTGTATGGTGTGAAAAGCATTTGGTTTAGAGCAAGCAACTAAAAGACTTATTTACCCACTCAGAATTGGTCATTTTGTTGTACTTCTACATTCCTTTAGAATAGCGCTAGCCATACCATTAGTTAGTAGGTAGCTCCATTCGTTGGATGTAAGCGGGACATTCGAAGGGACATCGGATGGTCATAGAAGGCAACTTGTAGGAAGTATCCTAGCACATTCGGGACTATCATCATTTTCGAGGCGACAATCGAGGGTCAAGATCATGTATTCGGAGGCGACATCGTGGGTCTTATGATCTTTGTATCGAAGGGACTATGATGATTTGTTTGGAAGGCAACGGTGCTAGAATACCTCTACGTTCGAGGGACATGACCATTTTGAATCGAAAGGCATCGAGAGAGAATTACCCTAAGGGGTGCGTGTGTGAGAGAAGTGTGTCAAATTCAGAATATATTATCTTGAAATTAGTGTGAGCTATGTCTAATTATTATCTTGCCATACACGCCTAATTACTAGCAATTGATAAGGGTGCGGAAAGTAAAATGCGGAATGTAAAGGTGCGGAAAATAAACCTACGCTATTACATGGCTTTGGGGCAGATACATAATTTAACTTGCGGAGAATAAAAGCCTAATTTAAACTATTACATCCCATATACAGTTACATTATTGGAAAAATAGAATGATAAAATGATAAAGAGAAAATCGTCCGAATCGGAGCAACCTGTGAAAGAACAAGAAAATCGGGAAATATGATGAAATTGAAATAAGATGAAATGTTAGAAAAAATGCAATTTTTAATATGAGAAAATTAATATATGCTGGAAATAAGATAAACATATTAAAATAATTTTTTGGGATTTTTTGGAAAAGGTTTAATAATTAAAATGTAATTTATAATGATTTAAATGCAAAAATAAGAATAAAATAAATATGCATGCAAAAATTATATTTTTTAATTTATTAAATTAAATAAAGGTTTTTAGAAAAATAATGTAAAAAGAAAAAATGTTTTTGGTGATTTTTTAATGCAGAAATAAAATGTGGAAATTAATTAAAATATAATGCAAAATATGAAAATATAGAAAATATGAAGAAAATTGAGTTTGGAAAAGAAAGTAGCAAAACTGGTCTCAGGATGGCTCGAACTGGAGACCATGGGGTGAAACCTTGAATTCACTTGTCATTACCACTACGCCACGCTGCATTGGATGTTATGGAACGAAAACGTGCAACCATGAGCTACACGCGTCGTCATCTGGTGGAGTCAAAGCACAATCAGCATGGTGGGGTCCTTTGACTTATGAACGAGCGAATCGGAACGCATCCTCCTGCCACGCCAGCTTCCTCGCCGGTCAACATATTCAACGACGCCGGAGCCCTAGCTCCGGTCGTCTTCTCCGATGAGGAGATTTTGAAAACCTGCAAAACACGCGAAATAAAAGAGAAAGAAGGACCTTGTCCACCTAAATCGGACCTCCTGAATCCAATGGTAGTGTTAGTTTTGACTGAATCGGCCTGTACAGGCCGGTTCGAAACTCACAGTCCGAAAAGCCCTAGCAATGGTATTGCACTATTCTGACGTTCAAAACCAAGGACGATTGCCCAGATCAAACCAGTGGAACCTCATGAACACATTGCAAGCATTAGAATCAATTAAAACAGGCTGGTAATAAAAATACGAATTCAAGAGAAATCAGTTATGTATGCATGTATATGGTTCGATTCAGCATGTTTTAAACCATGGCATGAGTGTGTACTTACTCAAACTTACCTCCTGAAGGCAATGGAGTGGTTCTTGAGGGCTGAAAAGGGCTGGAATTTGAAATTCGAATTTCAAAGATTCTTGGAAAATTTTGACAAAATAAGGGTTTGGCTTGAGCTAGGGTTTCGTCCTTTGTACTGGCTGTATTGCTTGGTATTTATAGGAGTTTTTGGAAGAGAAAAAAACAAGGAAAAAAGATTGGAAATTGAATGTGCAAATATTTTCTTTGAAAATCAAATCAAATTTTGAAGAAAATATGATTTTCTCATCAATGCCATGGCTTGCACGAATTTGGTAAATGGTGTGGGCTTTCTTGGACATTAAGAGAGATATAAATCCAACTTAATTGAAAAAATAACTTAATTTTCATATTTTACATAATTTATTTTTGAATTAAATGTTGTAAAATTCAAATATAAATCATAAAAATAGAAAATCACCAATGCCAAGCATTTATGGGTCAAGAATATCATTATGAACAAGTTTGGATCAAAAGATTGTAGGCCCATTTGGAAAATTTTGCATTTTGACCAAAATGTCCTTTTGTGCAATTGTCCAAAATTGCCCAACTTCTGAATAGTGTATCTTGTTCAATTTTCCACATTTTTGAGTGTTCTTGGACTTTTTGGAAAGCTATAAGAGTCCTCTAACCAATGTCTTTGGTCTCATATCAATTGGAGTTACCATGCTCAAAATATCTTCAAAACAAAAAGTTGACTTTTTGTTGACTTTGAAAAGGACCTGTAATGTTTTGAGCTATACCTCTCAAATGAAGCATTTTTTGGACATTCTTGTGAGACATGAAGTTGTAGAGAATTGAATTTCCTTCAAAACAAGAGGTGGTGGAAAAATTTCTGAGAAAGTATGAGAAAGTTATGATCAGTCAAAGTTCAGTTGACTTTTCATCTAGAAACCCTAATTTAGAAAGTTTGACTTTTGGGCAAATCTTGAGTTTTCTTGATGAATCATGATCAACCCTTGATCAAATGATGAATGTAACTTCAAAATGAGGATGTTGACCAAAAATCAGAAGTTTTGACTGTATGTTGACCACAATTGACTTTTTGTCCAATACACCCGATTTTCAACCATCTGAACAATTGTCTGAGGAAACTTGACTTGTGAGGCTTGAAACTTGGCATGGAGAATCTTTGAAGCATATGAGGAGGTATGAGGGCCATTGGAGATGTTGGAAATCCATCTTGTCTTGAGAGATACCAAACCCTAGTTTGGGTTGATTGTCTAGGAGAGAGTTTGTCTGATCAACTCTTGAGGAATCCTTGAGTATGGATGTATGAAATCTCTTGAGTAGATGGAGGGCAAATTTTGGGGTATGACAGCGACTTCATTGATATATCCTATTAGTTGATGTTCAGCTGGGTAGTTTCAATGTCGAAACATCATACTAGGACATCATTCTTGATGTTCCAATGTTCTCTTTGTATTTTAAGGATCCCATAGATCACATAAAGTTTCTCTTCCTTAAAAGTTGCTCTTCAGAGATAACATAACATAAGCACTTCTCCCCCTTTTTAGCCATAATATGATAAAGGCTTGTTGAAGGAGAACTCACTATAGCATAAGAAACATAACACCACAGACACCATCTTCATAAAGAAAGAGAAAAACCGAGGCCATGATGCACATGAGGAAGAAGATATTAAATATTCCCCCTCAAACTAAGACCAATGCTATGACACAAATAGACACAACATCCTCTTTTAGAGCATAAGAGGAAACAAACGACCAAAAAATCCTTGAACTATCAATCTACAAGTATAGAGAACCAGACCTCTATATTGGATAACTCAGAACACAAGATACAATTTGTGTTCATAACTCAAAAACAACACACAATTCAAAAATACTTGTAGAAAATGCAAGAACCAACAAACTCATAATAGGACATCCATTCAACATCTTTGCAAAAACAGCTGCAAAGAGTGACCTCGGACTTAACAACGTCTGAACACTATCCTTTTTCCCTATGTTTGCCACAAGTTGACAAAAATATCCTTCACAGACTCTAAACTTACTCATATCTGAACAAAGGACATGAGAATACAACAAACAAGGACACGCACAAAAGTGAAGGAAAGAAAAAGAACAAAAAGACACTCTAAATACCCGAGCAACCAAAATAATGTACCTACACTGTAACAATAATATTGGTAAAGAAACGATACTTCAACAAAAAATGCATCAGGTGAATTTGTGCAGCGGCTAAAGGCTATGAATTCCTTTAATACAACCCATTCATCCTCCCATAGTGTAGGGTTGCCATTATTACATACTCCTGGTTAGACATACTAGTTAAGTACGACTTCATATTGTAAAATCATCTTGACTTTTACAGATCTAGAACCATCAATTCCTTGAGAGAGATATCAAGTACCCTGAGCTGTCCACGTAAGTAAAGGCACACTTAATTTGGAACTTTTCACATATTCTATATCAAATGCTCTTAGCTTATTTGTTGTACAAGTTTCATACTGCCACTCTGTTCCTTGTTGAAGATGAAGTCGTCCCTTAAAAGGAATATTGATCAGATCCCCTGTCTGATGTTAAACTCCTAGAAAATTCTGGATATAACTGATGACTTTAGGAATATTGCCTTTCCCATACACCCTTGTGGATAGGGACAAAAGCTTCATATACTAATCCCATAGTATTCAGAAATACCACTCCTGAATATAGTGATGAACTTGTTAACAACCAGTAATCATGATGTTCCAACATCATTTAGGACATCAACTTTGGAAGTTGAATTTGGTTGTCAATTACCACCACTGATAGAAATAAACTCTCAGTAGTTAGTAGCTTTTAAGCTACTCAGCCACATAGAGAAACATAAATTATCTATACTTTTACTAAACCTTGAGAGTTCAGTTTGCAGAATTACATAAGTCTTCAGATAAGCACTCCATATCCCATCAAATTATTCACCATTAGTCGCATGCTTACTTCTTCTGCCTTCTTGTGGCTCAGACTAATGACTAGGTCATGACAACCTCCTTTATCACAACAACTCTAGATTAGGTCAGTGGATTGACCTTGCGCTTTATTCTGGACAACCTGGGACTTTTTGCTAAAGAGATAAATGTCTTAACATCATATTCGACATCTACCTTTCACTCATAGCTTCAACAACTATGGTTTTTGGAGGAACCTCTGCAGTAATCTTTGTAAGAATCTTGTAGGGGATACAAGATGATTCTTCAGCAACTGATCATTCTTTATAATCAAACAATGACTTCATGTAGTAACATGCATGATACGCACCTCAGGAACATATGTACAGACCTCTTATTTGACATTGAGGTGGTATGAGCCGGACTTCTTCATCTAAAGAGGAGATTCCCTCTAAACAGATATCTGAGGCAAAAGCAACTAGTAGATGATAGGGTTAGCACAATACCATAACGACCTTAGCTTCTTCAAGGCTCACTAATGCACTTTAGCCCTTAGGGCATAGCCAACAGATCCAACATGTGGGGACACAACACAATTGGACTTAGCTTGAGAAAAACCTCCTTGAGTTAACATACCTTGTTTTTGATGTGGTATATAGGGATGGCAAGCAGACCCAAACCCGCGGGCCCCACCCGAACCCGCACCCGAGTCAACGGGTGAAACCCGAATTGACTGGGTTTGGGTGCCACCCGATATTTTGGGTGTGGGTTTGGGATAGCTTAAACCCGCACCTGAAACCCGAAACCACGCCCGCTTATATGTTAAATTACATAACTATCCCTAAATATAAATATATATATTTTAATAAGTATTAAAAATAAAATGTAGGGTTTATTTTTCACTTCAATTCAGTAGTTCACGGACTCACGCTCACTTCAGTTCAGACCTCACCCACCGGCCACCGCCATCGGCGACTACAAACTACTCCATCTCCTTCACTCACACGGGTACAAACTCCTCCGTCTCCTTCACTTCTTCACCGGCGAGTACAAACTCCTTCGTCTCCTTCGTTTCTTCGTCACCTCCGTCACCTTCGTTTCTCCGTCTCCTTCGCTTCTTCACCGGCGACTACAAACTCCTCCGTCATCTTCTTCATAAAATCCAAGGTTCGTTTCAAAAACTGTAGAAATTAGAATATCTTTATGCTAATTGTGTCGTAACTATAAAATTAGGATATGTTACTAACTTTCAATTGAGGGATTATTTAATTTCTGCTAATTTCTACTAACTTTGAACTGGGGATTTATTTAATAGCCGACTAAACTTTGTCAAACACAGGTTGTAACTTTGTTGCCTTGAAACAGGTTGTAACTTTATCATAAGGCACAGTGAACTGAGGAAGCCTTGAAACTTTGTTGAATAAGCCATGTTACATATTCATATAATTCATTGATTCTAATTTTCTTTAGGATGAATAGGATTAAGAAAGCTAAAAAGCTTTTCAATTCAATTTTATAATCTGGCTTAAATCCTGAAAGTTACAGATATAGTGGTAAAAAGCTTTTCAATTCAATGTTATAATCTGGTTAAGGAAGCCAATGAATAATTTTATAGACTGGTTTTGATGGTGTTACATTCTTATAATTTTTTTAATGATTTTATATATTTCCATATGGTTTTCATTTATTTGTATTTTTATTTCATAAGTTTTTATATTAAAAAAATCGTTGATATTTGTATCGCAGAATAAATTCATTAATTCTTGTTTGCTATTTTAATTTTTCATTAAAAATAAATTCAAGTTTTCATTTTAAAACAGTATTAAATTATTTTTTTGCGTGAAAAGAGTATTATTATTTACATAAAATATATATAAAAGTTGATTCAAAATTTATTTATCAAACTATACAGAGTACTTGCCTGTTGTCTGCATCATCATTTCATGCCATCAATTTTTTATACAATTGTTTATGAAATTTCTTGTTGTTTGTAGTAGGTAAAATGGATCAAGTGAACACAACCCCAGAATTATAAGGAGCATGTAATCCTACACAAGAAAGTACATGTCCAACTTAGGAGGTATCTTCTAATCTAAATCCGACACTTGAACCTGATATTGGGCAACAACAATAAATTGATACAAGTTTAGAACCTGCATCAAAGAAACTTAGAAGTAATGTGTGGCAAGAATTTAAAAAGATGAAAGTGAATGGAAAAGATAAGGCTGAATGCATCTGGTGTAAAAAACAACTTAGTGGCACTTCAAAGAATGGAACAAATCACTTGAAAGAACATCTCTTGAGTTGTATTCAAAAAAAGATCAAGACTAGAAACCATGACAAAGGACAACCATTTCTCCTGCCGACTATCTCAGAAGGAAAGCAAGAGTTAGGAATTGGGACTTATGATCCAGAACATGTGAAGAATTTGATTGTTGAAGCTATTATTATGCACGATTATCCACTATCAATTATGGATCACATTGGTCTTAGAAGAGTCTTTGTTTCTCTCCAACCATTGTTTAAAGTTCCTACTCGAAACACAATCAAGAAGGAGGTATTGAAAGTTTATGATTTTGAGAAAAAAATGTGCTATGAAGATGTTAGATAACCATGAAGGAAGAGTGGTAATTACCACAGATATGTGGACTTCAAGCAACAAAAAAAAGGGTATATGGCGGTTACGACTCACTATATTGATGGCTCGTGGACTTTACAGAGTTGAATCTTAAGGTAACAATGTTTATATTTTATAACTTAATTGTATCTTTTTTTTTGTTCTTAATGACAATAAGTGAAAGACTTGTTTTTTGTAAATATTATGTTAGGTTCATTTATGTTCCATCCCCTCACACTAGTGAAAGACTTGCTAAAGCACTTGTTAATTGTTTAATGGACCGGAACATTGATTCAAAGCTTTCTACGATTACTTTAGATAACTGTAGCACAAATTACTCAATGATTAGGAAAATTAAGGATAAGTTGTCGTTGGAATGTTTAATAAGGGGTGGGTCTTTGTTACATATGTGTTGTTGTGCGCACATCCTAAATTTAATTGTTCAGGAGGGGCTACAAGTGATTAAGGATGGCATAGAAAATATTCGGGATAGTCTAGGATTTTGCAGTGCTACACCTAAAAGGCATGAAAAATTTGAAGATACCGCTAGACAATTGAGAATTATTTGCACTAGAAAGTTAGCTCTAGATTGTCCAACAAGATGGAATAGTACATATAAGATGCTTGATATTTCCATAGAGTACAAGGATGTATTTATTCGGTTGAAGCAATGTGAGTCTTTGTACACTTGTCTTCCAACTAATTCACAGTGGAAATTTGGTAAAGATGTTTGTGGGTGCTTAAAATTATTTAATGAAGTAACTGAGTTGATTTCTGGTACAAAATATCCAACTGCCAACTTGTACTTTCCTAAGAATTGTAAGATTAAGTTGGCAACATAGGAATGGAAGAAGTCCTCCAATTCAATTATTGAGATGATGGCCACAAGAATGATGGAAAAATTTCAAAATTATTGGAGTGGTGTTCATGATATGATGGGAGTTGCTGTAGTTTTGGATCCTAGGAAGAAGATGGTTGTACTTAATTTCTGGTTTCCTAAGTTGTATGGAGAATAATCAAGTGCACAAGTTAGTAGTATCAAAGACATGTGTTATGATTTGCTCGATGATTATCAACAGATTAAACTTAGAGATGCATAACCTACTGCTCCATCCATTGGTACAACTGTTGTTGTTGATGACGAGGCTGAATTTGATGCATACATTGAGATGATTGTCGTTGCCGAAGACTCAAGTTCAAGTGTTAAGTATGAGTTAGATCATTATTTGAAGGAGCCAGTTATAAAAAATACTCCACAGTTTGACATTTTGAATTGGTGGAAGGGAAATGGAGTTGTGTATCCAACACTTCAAGCAATTGCAAGAGATGTGTTAGTTATTCCTATCTCTACAGTAGCTTCTGAATTGGCCTTCAGTAATAGTGGTAGAATATTGATTCCTCATCGTAGCCGACTTAATTGGACTACCGTAGAGGCTTTGATGTGTGCTAGGAGTTGGCTATGGGCTGCTGAGAATAACGACATGTCATTGTCAAATTATTTTTACTTTCTACCTTAATTTTCTTGTTATATAATGTATTACTACTTTGGTATGTCATTGGAAAATAATATATTACTAATTTTTCTTGTTATATAATATATATAGGAATTTTTAGAGTTGCAGAAGAAATTTCTACTGTGTTGAATGAAATGGAGTCAGACGATGAAGGTATTTTGTACTTCATTTGGTGTAGAAGTTTTAAGCTTTAGTGTTTTATTTAACTTCAATTTATTTGTTAATACAGTTGAGTTGATGGAAGGTTGTTTGGGTTACCATTTTGAAGATTAGAAGTTGTTGTTTCTATACGTTAACATGGTGAGTATTGTTATTTCTATCTTCCAACATTGTTGCCCCGACTAATTTACACTAATGCTTTTGATATTAGACAGTTCTTTTAGTGTTGTGCTTATGTTTCTAGAAAGTTCAAAAACATGATATTTAACGCGCATGCAAGCATGCTGAAAGTTAGTAGACAAACATTATTATAGGCAGTTTTATTCCAGTTGCAAACATGATATTAAAAGCTGGTTTGACTATCAAGAATATGGATGTTAAATTATTACAATTTAAAAGCGACATGTTTTTTGTGTTGTAAGCTATTACATCTCTGTATGTATCAAGAAGTGGTCTAAAGGATTCTTCTTATGAGAAATAAACATCTGTGTATGCTTCTTTGAGTACTCTATATGTTTTCTGTGTTACTTTCATAATATGGCCCACTCATAAGCTTCTGGAGGTTGAATATGGCATGTTAAATTATTACAATTTAAAAGTTCAGCATTACCAAGAATTAAGTTACATGCTTTATATGTTTTAAGCTTCACATGTTTGTTATTACAATTTAAAATTATGATGATAATATCTATTAGTGTTTCTTAACATGTGAAATATATTTTCTTTGTAATAGGTAAAATAGATCAAGTGAACACAACTCCGGAGCCGGAAGGAACATCTAATCTTACACAAGAAAGTTGTAATATATTAGCTTGTTGTTGTTGAAAAGTTGTAATTTGATTGTAGAATTTAATTTTAATTGTAATGTTAAGATGTTGAAGACTATGTTAAGATAATTGTGATTATATTTTCTTGAAGACAATGTAAAGAGACCTTATTTAAATTGAAATTTTTTATTTTATTTTTGGTGCGGGTTTGGGTTTGGGAGAAAAAACCCGAACCCAACGGGTGCGGGTGTTATTTTGTCACCTGAATAGCCTTCGGGTTCGGGTGATGATTTCAGGTGCGGGTGTGGGTAGTGTGAAACCCACACCCGACCCTACCCGTTGCCATCCCTAGTGGTATGCTCAACTTTCTTTTCTCAAGTCAAAACAGAAGGATCATTCCAAACAGATTGGATGAAACTTCTAAAGTGCAGTTACTTATCAACCAGTGAGCATAGGTTGGTACGCCTTTCATTATCCCTTCTTGGATAATAATACTCATTTGCTTCAGAACCAGAGTTCCATGATCTCATATACTTTCCAGATGAGTCAAGTTAGAGTAAACAACCTTCATCTTGTTTATAGAATTAACTATCATCCAGGAGTAGGTTCCAAACATGTGTGATTAATACACCAAATGTTCAGCCCCCAAAGCATCTAATGTGCAATCTCTTTAATTAGCAAAATTTTGCATAATCTGCTGATGTGATGTCCCAACATCAGGTAAAACATCATTCAAGAACGGCACCATGAGATCCTTCAACAAAGACCTGTGGTTGGCCTTTCAAATTAGAGAGCAAACATAAATTGCTTCCTTCTGATCTCACATTAACCAAATTATTGAAAAATACCATTATGAGTAGACTTGGGTCAAACTTCAAGAATCATTGGCTACTTTAATAAGTTATTCAATATTATCCTAAAGATACATATTTAGAGGATACACCAGGAGTTTTCCATTAGATGCAGCGGAATAATTGAAAAAATCCTCCAAGCATCAGGTATAACATGAGTCTCTACTTTCCTGATAGCTTCACAACAAAGTCACCACATCCTTTGTCACGAATATTTTATCCTACACTTCTAAGGACCATTCAAAATCATATGAACTGACCAAGTTTATACAACTTCTCAGCAAAACTATCTTTCTTGCACATGAACCAGAAAGTATCTTCCCTATGATCTCACCCAAAAATAGAAGAGGATGCATGCTCTGATACCAATTGAAATTTTGGTATACCAGTTCCAGATGTCGAATAACATGTCTGTGAGCAACCCTTTACATAATGTGTGCAATAATGCTAGATAGTTTTGAATGATAGCAAATATATATGTTTGATTATCTAATTGAGTCAATATACATGTGTGCTTGTATGACCAAATGATAACATGCATAAAAGTGGTCAAAGTATTATTTTAGTCATGTACTAAACTCTTGGATCGATACAAAAAGGCATGCATTGATACATATACCTTTTTGACTTCATAAAAACAGTTTTCATTCAGTATGAGTTAACTCATACGTGTTTTGTGTCGATACAAGTGAGTTTGAAGGCTCAAGAGATTAAGCCTTGCATCGATACATATAACCATGGATCGACTCATATGTATCTTGTGTCAATATATACCATTTTGCATCGATACATAAATATATCAAAAATTGGGATTCAGTTCTGTTTGGTATTTGCATCAATACAAAATCCTTTGTGTCAATACAAACCAGTTCTTCTTTTTTGGAAAATAAATTCCATACAGTATGCATCGATGCATACATGTTTGTATCGACTCATACAAGACTTCAGACATTGGATTATTGCATGACTTAGTTTTTGTATCAATACATAAGCTCTTGTATCAATACATAAGTGACTTGTGTCGACACATACGAAACTTGTATTGACACATAGTGATCTTAACTCTCTAAAATTAATTCCAATACAGTATGCATCAATACATAAGTTCTTGTGTCAATACATAAGTCACCTGCATCGACCCATATGTGCTATGAATCGACTCATACTTTAGTTTGATTTCTGGAAATCATTTTAATAATAGTATGTATTGATACATAATTGTTTGTATCGACTCATATGTATCTCAACTCTCTGGAATCAATTTTAATATAGTATGTATCGATACAAAATCTCTTATATCAATACATTGAGATATTGTATCGACTCATACGCATTTTGTGTCGACTCATTATTTTATTTTTCTTCTAACATTTTTTGTTTTCCATATAAAAGAAAGTTTGGCAGTTTTTGTAGATATGTGCCACAAATACAGTTGGTGAGCATCATTTTTCTGAGCAAATAGAAACCTGAAAGATACTTCATCTTCATCATATTCTCAATCACCTTGGTTCAAGAACATTGACACATAATCGTCATTGCTTATTGGATCAACGAATCAAAGAGATAACATTCAGTGGTACGATCGGTGATCTAGCTGAGTTGAAGATTGGAAGGGGGTTTCGAGGAAAAACCATAAGGTTTTTCCAGCAAGAACGGAGGTGTCTTGTGGGTTTGTTAGTCACGATTGCACAGGGCAGATTCAGCCATAGCGTAGGGTTTGGAGATCAGGGTGATTTTGAAAATAGGTCGTGGAAGTGGTGAATTGTCTTAGAATCTTGCAGGAGTGTTCTTGATCGGCTCAAATCAAGAGAAAGTCGATACAAGAAGAAGAAGATTTGTGGGATTTGTTTTTCTGTCTTTGTATTGCAACCTTGTAAACAATTTTCAGCATATTGATAAAGAAAGTTCTCAATTTCAATTTGGAAATTGAGAGGGAGACGTACCCACACGCGAGGACGAACGAGGGGAACTTCCTTACCAAACTGCTCTGCGTATCGTATTCTTTCTCTCTTTCTCTTTACTTTTACAATACGTTTGTGATTCAATTGGTGTGAAATTTTCTGTTCATTGATACAAGGCTGGAAGAAACTCTTTATCAACACTCCATTGTCATTGATCATTGAACAAGCATACTCCCACTGTTTGACAAAAGTGCTAGCTTGATTTCATTAATTGGAAATAGTGTTATAGTGATAAGTGCATTAATTCAACATAAATTCTATGTTAATTCATCTTTCTCATCTCAATTAAAATCCAGCAAACTATCGCATGTCTGGTTTTCTAGTAGCCGGTTCAAAATAGACTGAAGTCAATTCAGGACCGTTTATCGCTTTCCACAAGTTTTATCATTAACTCTGATAAATAATTTTTAATCCGTAATAATAAAGAGGTGATTTATTCACCCCCTCTCGATCACTTGCCACATCGTCTAACAAGTGGTATCAGAGCACCGGTTTGCTGGTGCTTTGTGGCTACTTCTAACGATATGGCTTCTGGACCTAAGGGGGCGTACACTAGAGCTCCTATTTTTAACGGTGAAAACTATGACTATTGGAAAGACTGCATGCGAGTTCATATAAACTCCATAGATAGAACTGTATGGATTGCCATTCAAAATGGACCTTTTGAAATTTCGATGACGAATCATGCAGGTGCCTTTGTGCCTAAACAAGAGGACGGTTGGAATGAAAAAGATGAGAAAAAATGGTCAAGCGATTGGAGAGGCCGAAATATGATAATTTCAGCACTTGGTGTTGATGAATATTATCGGGTATCTCATTTCACGACAGCTAAAGAAATGTGGGATGCTTTAGAAGTTGCCTATGAGGGGACTACTGAAGTTAAGCAATCTCAAATCAACACACTTAACCAAGAGTTTGAGTTTTTTCGAATGAAACAAGGAGAAACTATCTCTAACATGCAAAAGAGATTCGTTCATCTCACTGGTCGTTTAAATGCACTTGGAAAATTTGTTTCCAATGAAACTGATACTAATAAAATTTTGAGATGTCTTAGCAGGGAATGGAAACCTAAAGTTACAACAATTAAGGAAGCCAACGACCTCACTACGCTTACCATTTCAACTCCGTTTGGTAAGATGGAAGAACATCAACAACATTTGGAAAATCTTGAAAAGCATGAGAACAAGAATAAGGAGAGGAATAGAGACAAGGAGAGTGAGAAGACGCCTATAGCTCTTAAGGCTTCTAGCTTTAATTCCTCAAAAATAGAGCATAATGATAATGACTCAAGTAGTGACGAAGATTTAGATGATGAGGAAATGGGACTGTTTGTTTGGAGATATAATAGATTCATTCGAAAGAATGGAATCAAACACTCCGAAAAAAATCTCACAAAGTTTAGAAGACAATCCCTGGAATCAAAGTAAGAGGAAAATAAGAAATATAAGGGAAAAGGATCTTGCTTCAATTGTGGTAAATATGGGCACTATAAGACAGAATGTCCTATGGACAAAAAGGACAAAGAAAAGGCTCGACCAAAGAAGTTCAACAAACAAAGAAGAGCTTACATTGCGTGGGAAAGTGATGGTGAATTATCAAGTAATGACAACTCAAGTGATAGTGATGAGAATAAAAATCTATGTCTCACGACTCACATCAATAACCAGCCTTGCCACAAGAAGAGAATCAATGAAAATAAAGTAAGACATGCCTACTACAGTAATTTTGAATCTTTGTCTTTCTCTGAACTGAAAGTAGCTTTTGAAAAACTGCATAACGAAGTTGTAGACGCTTTTAAACGATTATCCTCCAACAAACAAGTCTTTTCTCATTTGGAGGATAAAGTGTATAAAGTTGAACAAGATTTAAAAAGTCTAAAAGCTAGTATTGCAGAAAGTTCAAAAGTTATTGATGTAAATGGATGTATGGAAACTAGATATTGTGGAGTTTGTCATATTTGGCAACAATAGGTTAAAACTATTCATGCCAAATTGGGAAATACCCTACAACCCAAGATTACTTATGCCATTGATCCTATGATTTTTAAGAAGTCATTGAATCCACTATATGCTAAATATTCTTTTATAGAAAAGATTCCAAAGCATTCAATAAGCAAAAGTAAGCAAGTTCATCATCATGGTTTATGTCATTATTGTTGTCATAAAGGTCATACCATCGAAAAATGAAAGTTTAGGAGGTTCTTAGTTCCTAAAGGAATTTATCAATGGAGGCCTAAAGGCAACCATGTTACCACTTACCCACATGGACCCAATGAAAATTGGGTACCTACCTCTCTCTTTTGATAATGTAGATTGAATGTCTTGCATCCGTAGATAGACGATGGTTTCTGGACAGCGATGTTCAAGGCACATGACAGGTGACATATCACTCTTCATTGACTTCAAAGCAAATAAGAAAGGATATGTTACTTACGGAGACAATAACAAAGGAGCTATACTCGGTAAAGGTAGTTATCATCCGAAAAATGTCGGTAAAGGTATTTCTTTTGATGGCGCAGGTGTATCTTCAGAAGACATACTCAAGGAAGTTGTTCTGGAAATTGATCAGTCCAAATCAGTTGACAATGAGAAGGAGGAAGATACGAGTCATGACTAAGATGAGGAAGAAAGGCTAGCAGAAGTGAAATCTCTTCCACCAGCCTGGAAATCCTCAAAAGACCATCCTATTGACAATATATTGGGACACATATCAAAAGGAGTGATGACTCGTTCTAAGATAAGTAATTTATGCTATCACTTTGCATTTGTTTCACAAGTAGAACCTAAAAATGCAAAAGAGGCATGATTGATGAATTTTGGCTAATGGCCATGCAAGATGAGCTTAATCAATTTAAAAGAAATGACATTTAGGAACTTGTCCCTCGTCTGCGAGACCATCATATCATAGGCACTAAGTGGGTTTTTAGAAACAAGCTTGATGAAAACAGAGTGATAACTCGAAATAAGGCTCACTTAATAGCACAAGGGTATAACCAAGAGGAAGGCATAGACTATGAAGAAACTTCTGCTCCAGTTGCCTGCCTTGAGGCTATTCGTCTTTTGCTCGCTTATACATGTTCTAAGAATTTTAAGATTTACCAAATGGATGTAAAGAGTTCTTTTCTAAACGGTGTCATAAATGAAGAAGTATACATCTCACAACCTCCTGGTTTTGAGAATGATGATTATCTAGATTATGTTTACAAACTAAAACGAGCTTTGTACGGTCTTAAGCAAGCCCCTCGGGTTTGGTATGAAAGACTTAGCAAATTTATGCTTGATCATGGATATTCAAGAGGTAAAGTGGATACCACTCTCTTCATTAAACATAAAGGAAAGCACATTCTTTTAGTTCAAGTATATGTAGACGATAAAATCTTTGGTTCAACTAACCTACACTTGATCGAAGATTTTTCTAATGTCATGCAGGGGGAATTTGAGATGAGTCTTATGGGGGAGCTAAATTACATCCTCGGTCTACAAGTAAAACAGCTCGATGACGGCACAGAAGTGTGTCAAACAAAGTACTGCAGAGAGTTGCTCAAGCGCTTTGAATTGAATGACTCAAAGTCCATCAAAACCCCCATGGCTACTAACGGGAACTCGGATAAAGATGAACATGGTAAGAGTGTAGGTGTCAAGAAGTATAGAGGTATGATTGGATATCTCTTTTACCTTACTGCTTCTAGGCCTGACATCATGTTTAGTGTTTGTATGTGTGCACGACATCAATCGAATCCTAAGAAATTGCACTTGAAAGCTTTCAAGCGCATACTTAGATACCTTCATTGAACATCTAAATATGGGCTTTGGTATTCCAAAGGAAGCGATTGTAGCTTAGTAGGTTACTCCAATTCTAATTTTGCAGGCTGCAAATCAGATAGGAAAAGCACTAGTGGCACATGTCACTTATTTTAAAATTCCTTATTAAGTTGGTACAACAAAAAGTAAGTTTTTGTTGCCTTATTAACTGTTGAGGCTGAATACATTGTAGCTGGTAGTTTTTGCGCCCATATTTTTTGGCTAAAGTAACAACTACAAGATTTTGATATTCAACTAAAACGTATTCTGATAAAATGTGACAATACTAGTGCCATCAACCTCACTAAGAATCCTGTTTTACATTCAAGAGATAAACACATAGAGATTAGGCATCACTTTCTTCGCGATCATATTGAAAAAGAAGATGTTGTGTTTGAGCATGTTGATACTAAAATTCAACTTGCTGATATTTTCACCAAACCATTAGCAACGGAATCCTTTTTTAAAATTCGTCGTGAGCTAGGGATCTTGGATCTCTCTCACTTGATGTCTTACGTATGAATGTACTCTATTTATGTATATATGTATCTCACCATGTTATTGAGATATAGTCTAGTTTCTGTACGTGCATATTAAAGGTTCATTAACCAAGGTAATATCGTTCCTCTCCATACCGTGTTAAAATTCATTGATTTTGTGTATGAGTAATATGTTCCTTAAAATGTCCTTAATATGTTTAGCTTCTATGAACTTTTATTCCAACATTTGTACTCTTGTGGTATTGCTTGTATCACATGTTAGTTCTTGTTTACTTACATTTGCCTAATATCTGACACTCTTTGTGAGTGAAAGTATGTGATTTCCCTAAAACCTGTCACTCTTTGTGAATGACAGTTTCTAAATCAATTTTGTTGTGTTTGCCAACTTAAAATATTGTTGTCTTTATTGAATTCCGCTGTCAACTACTTTGATATTATCCTTTTTCGCTTTTTGATAATGACAAAGGGGGATAAAAGGTAGATATTATGTTAGAAAAGAATCATGCACAAACTCGGGGGGAGCAATTCATTATTCACCAATTATCAATCAACATACATCTTGCAAGAATTTGCCATCATCAAATAGGGGGAGTTTGTGAGCAACCCTTTACATAATGTGTGCAATAATGCTAGATAGTTTTGAATGATAGCAAATATATATGTTTGATTGTCTAATTGAGTCAATATACATGTGTGCTTATATGACCAGATGATATCATGCATAAAAGTGGTCAAAGTATTATTTTAGTCATGTACTCACCTCTTGGGTCGATACAAAAAGGCATGCATCGATACATGTACCTTTCTGACTTCTTAAAAACAGTTTTCATTTAGTATGAGTCGACTCATACGTGTTTTGTGTCGATACAAGTGAGTTTGAAGGCTCAAGAGATTAAGCCTTGCATCGACACATATAACCATGGATTGACTCATATGTATCTTGTGTCAATACATACCAGTTTGCATCGATACATAAATATATCAAAAATTGGGATTCAGTTCTATTTGGTGTTTGCATCAATACAAAATCATTTGTGCGAATACAAACCAGTTCTTCTTTTTTGGAAAATAAATTTCATATAGTATTCATCGATGCATACATGTTTGTATCGATTCATACAAGACTTCAGATTCTGGATTATTGCATGACTTAGTTTTTGTATCAATACATAAGCTCTTGTATCAATACATAAGTGACTCGTGTCGACACATACGTGCTATGAATCGACTCATACTTTAATTTTCTTTCTGGAAATCATTTTAATAACAATATGTATTGATACATAATTGTTTGTATCGACTCATATATATCTCAACTCTCTGGAATCAGTTTTAATACAGTATGTATCGATACAAAATCTCTTGTATCAATACATTGAGCTTTTGTGTCGACTCATATGCATCTTGTGTCGACTCATAATTTTGTTTTTGTTCTAACATTTTATGTTTTCCATGTAAAAGAAAGTTTGGAAGTTTTTGTAGATATGTGTCACAAATACAGTTGGTGAGCATCATTTTTCTGAGCAAATAGAAACCTGAAAGATACTTCATCTTCATCATCTTCTCAATCACCTTGGTTCAAGAACATTGACACATAATCATCATTGCTTGTTGGATCAAGGGATTAAAGAGATAACGTTCAGTGATCTAGCTAAGTTGAAGATTGGAAGGAGGTTTCGAGGAAAAACCAGAAGGTTTGTACAACAAGAACGAAGGTGTCTTATGGGTTTGTTAGTCACGATTGCACAGGGCAGATTCAGCCATAGCATAGGGTTTGGAGATCAGAGTGATTTCACAAACAGGTCGTCGAAGTGGTGAATCATCTGTGAATCTTGCAGGAGTGTTCTTGATCGGCTCAAATCAAGATAAGGTTGATACAAGAAGAAGAAGAAGAAGAAGAAGAAGATCTGTGGGATTTGTTTTTTTGTATTTGTATTGCAACCTTGTAAACAGTTTTCACCATATTGATAAAGAAAGTTCTCAATTCCAATTTGGAATTGAGAGGGAGACTTACCCACACGCGAGGACGTACGGGGAACTTCCTTACCAAACTGCTATGCGTATCGTATTCTTTCTCTCTTTCTCTTTACTTTTACAATACGTTTGTGATTTAATTGGTGTGCAATTTTCTGTTCATTGATACAAGGCTGAAAGAAACCCTTTAACAAAACTCCATTGTCATTGATAATTGAACAAGCATACTCCAACTGTTTGACAAAAGTGCTGGCTTGATTTCATTTTTTGGAAATAGTGTTATAGTGATAAGTTCATTAATTCAACATAAGTTTTATGTTAATTCATCTTTCTCATCTCAATTAAAATCCAGCAATCTATTGCATGTCCGGTTTTCTAGTAGCCGATTCAGAATAGACGGAAGTCAATTCAGGACTGTTTGTCGCTTTCCACAAGTTTTATCATTAACTCTGATAAATAATTTTTAATCCGTAATAATAAAGAGGTGATCTATTCACCCCCTCTCTCTATCACTTGCCACACCGTCTAACAATGTTGAGACACCTAGTCTGTTATTAATAGCATGAACAAGATATAGACAGTTAAAGTAGTTACAGAAAAGTAAAGTGCAAACAAGAATTGTTTACCCAGTTCAGTGTAATCACACCTACATCTGGAGGCTACCAAGCCAGGAATGAAGTCCACTATCAACAGTATTAATTTGGAATTAAACTTTCCCATTTTTAACTCCTCACTTAATCACTATCCAATGACCCTTCTACCTAGGTCCTCCCTAGATATGGAATATCCACATCCCACTTCCAATCATTGCAATGATGTCTAGCAGTCAACACCTCATCCACTACATCGACGTCTCTTCACCTACAACTCTTCAAACACAAAAAAGTAGAAGACACACTTCCATGATGAGAATACACACTTTTATGCAAATACTCAGCCATGACTCTAGGCTAATAACACATACTTGGAGCTGCTTCAAAACTTCCTCCAAGAACAATACTCAACTTATTACCTAAAGGCTTTTGAGTGAGAACATGATGACCATCCCACAAACCGGGTTGCTCATCTACAAACACAACCCTTATTATTTTACATGTTGGTTGGCTTGGTTTTCTAGGTTATAATGCTTTTATTTATAACATATTCCCAACTTGTCTTGGGCTTCTAATAGCATAATATAAGTTGTTACAAATCTGCAAAAGATTCTCCTACAAAACAGGTCTTTAATCAAGTCTTCCTAAAATATCTCCATATATTTATACCAACAAGTAAGCTGTTACAAATCTGCAAAGGATTCTCCTAAAATATCTTCATATTTATAACAACAAATTACCTGCTATAAATCTGCAAAAGATTCTCCTACAAGATAGGTCTTCGATCAAATCTTCCTAAAATATCTCCATATTTATAAAGTCTTCATTTGAACATATTTTGACTTGATTCTTTCCAGATCCTTCTTGCGCCACATATGATTGCATAATATTGGTTAGTAATATTCTGCATTTTGTTAATTGCTGAGTCAGATTCAATTAATAGTCTTTGAGGTCCCAGGCGCGATGTTAAATGGCTCTGCATAGGATATCTTCTTCGACATGTTGTCCATATGTTGAAATATTTTAACTCAACATGTTCCTTTGTCAAATCGAACTTCCACTTGCTTTCTCTTACAAGTTACAAATTCTATCTAACTAATTTCTACTATATTAGTTTTACCAAACATAATGTCAATTCAAATAATAGAGAAATAACACCCTACAAAGTTATCTCAATTTTCTTTACAAAAACATTACTCACTAAGTAGTCTTTCTGCTCATATTGATCAGATATTCACTCCTCAATATCAATGTGATTTACGCAAATATCAGCTTTACTCATTAAATTGCCATAAAAGCGCACAACTTCATTTTCAATATTCTCTGGTCAGTAGTGAGAGTACCATCATCTTTTTGGAGAACCTTTATACTTTTTGCATTATGCTTAGAGTTAAGATAGGCATAAAAAAAGCATTATGCTCATCTTCTTTCCCAATCCATAGCTCTCTACATCAACATATTTTCCTCCAAATTATTCAACTTAATAACTTCCTCATTTAGAAGTTTGACCTTTTCAATTTCAGGGCTATCCATTCTATGGTTCATCGCATCATTTTGAGCCATATTAAGGACACTTCTAGCCTTATCCACTCTTTGATTCACATTTGCAATAAGCTTACTAAACTTTCTAAGAACATGTTTATGTCTCTTGAGTTTGTTCCATAGTATATACACGGGAGTTCCCTTAAGAGGTTGACTCCAACCTTTTCTAACCACCTCCTCAAACCCCTCCATGTCCACCAAGAAATTGTTGAAGTTGAACTTGTTTTTCCTATTAATCACTTCAACAGGGCCATTAATACACAGTAAAGCATGATAAGAAACGTTGGGAGGAAATAATCAATGTTATCTAGAAAATAATCCACATTGTCTAACATTCTATCAATTTTGGAATATATATATAGTCCCCACAATATGTTTATGAACTACCTACCCAATATTGGAAAATGCTTATGCATTTCCCATTCTACCCTTTCTTCAAAATTTATTTTGCACTACCTTTTGCCCAAATTGGTCTTTCAATATATCACACTTTATGACCAATGATATTAACCCTTTATTCCAAGTGTCAAAGTTTTATTTAAACCATTATGAAGGGAAATGTTTATCTGGTAAAAAGCCTGAGTTTGGGTTTTATCCAATGTATAACACAATATATCTTATACATCTTTCCATAACACATTATTATATTCAAGATAAACATCACATTTGTTCCCATCTTTCTCCCGTATCTCATTTGGTCATCTGGTCTTCATCTTCTTCTACAAATTGAGATTCATCTTTCCATAAACCACCTTGTCTCCCTTCCACTCATCGCCCTAGCGCTAGTTTGTAACATCAACATCTCTCCTCTTTCTCTTTTTCTCTGTGTTTATGTTTTTGACTTATGATAATAGTGTTGATGAGTTTGTTTATAAAGATGCAGGTTTAAGAGATGGAAAAGATGGAGGGTTGACTGTTGGATGAAAGGTACTGTCCCAATTCATCTCTCAATACAAGATCATGGGACTGCTATTTAGTTTTCCTCTAATTTTTAGGATTTGTTATGTTAGTAGTTGTCCCCAAGATCTAGAGACAAGCCAACTATGTTCAGAAATATTTTTCTTCTATAATTTTGAATTTAATGAGAATTTAGGATTATTTTTCATTACTCTTATTCATATTGAGTTATTTGTTTTGGGTGTAGGTTTTTTGGGCCTTTGGATTTGTGCATAAGATTACTACTTTTGAGAAAACACTTGGATTTGAGGTTTGATACTTATCCCTTTAATCTAATTTAGATTTATTTTCTATCCTATAGACAAAAACTTACTCTATACACAATTGTTTAGGCACCGGTGCAAATCTTAGATGTTGAAACCGCAACTTCTGCAAAGGATGGATGCTTTGGATGGAAGAAGCATACCTAGATGGCAGTTGTATTACATTATAGCATAACTTGTGAGGCTGTATAAAGAATATGACCTTGATATGAAAATGGTATGTTGGGTATTAATCGTTTTTTGCATTCGTTCAATTTTTCTATTCTATATCACTTATACAGTATGTTTAAAATATCTCAGAAACTTGAAAATGCCCCATTCAATGAGGAAAAAGATAACGGAAAAGAAGGAGTCTCAACAGAAGAAGATGTCAATGATATTACTGTTGCTCAAACTTTTGTTGCTGCTGCCTAGAACTGGAGTCCAGATCCTGCCTCTAATAATACTCCTTCTAAGCGTCTCTCCTTGGATGAATCAACTCAAGACCCCGATAATGCTGAGATGATTTCACCAAAAGTATCTACAACAAAGGGTGGAAGGAACAAGAGTGCAAGACACACTAAACGTAAATGAATCTAGGGGTTGAAATGGTTTAGACTATATTTTGTGATGGGAGATTACTATGCCCACCAATTTTGTGTAACAGTTGTATTCCAAACTTATTAGGGATGAATATTTTGTGTTATTTCTAATCTATTATGGAGAATGTAATGACTTCTCCATTCAAATGGAACAATTATTAACTTTGGTTTATGAGGTTTTTTGAATTACCAACTTGTCCTACTCACCTGTTGGTTGAGTTTATATAAATGCATATTTAACGACAAATTTGTTTGCTTTCACTCTTTGATTTTTAACACAATGTTATATATCTTGCAATTTTAGTTGGAAATGCCTTTATAAGTTCATCAGAACATCGCTTAGAGCGTGAATCTTCTAACGTATCAGAACTTCGCTTAGATCAGAGTCTTCTAACGTATCAGAACTTCGCTTAGATCAGAGTCTTCTAATGTATCAGAACTTCACTTAGATCAGAGTCTTCTAACGTGTCATAACTTATCTTAGATCAGAGTCTTAATAAATCCATTGTATCAGAACTTCTGTAGGTTCAGATCAAAATCTTCTTCTGCTATCAGAACTTCTGAAGGTTTAGATCAAAAAAACTTCTTTTCTTTTCAAGGTCAGAACTTCATCTGCATACTCTATTAAACAAAATTAGGAGACAACAATGTTTCATACAAAATATTTATGAGTAATGTTATTCATACTGTCATACCCCAAAATTTGCCCTCCATCTACTCAAGAGATTTCATACATCCATACTCAAGGATTCCTCAAGAGTTGATCAGACAAACTCTCTCCTAGACAATCAACCCAAACTAGGGTTTGGTATCTCTCAAGTCAAGATGGATTTCCAACATCTCCAATGGTCTTCATGCCTCCTCATATGCTTCAAAGATTCTCCATGTCAAATTTCAAGCCTCACAAGTCAAGTTTCCTCAGGCAATTGCTCAGATGGTTGAAAATCGGGTGTATTGGACAAAAAGTCAACTATGGTCAACATACAGTCAAAACTTCTGATTTTTGGTCAACATCCTCATTTTGAAGTTACATTCATCATTTGATCAAGGGTTGATCATGATTCATCAAGAAAACTCAAGATTTGCCCAAAAGTCAAACTTTCTAAATTAGGGTTTCTAGATGAAAAGTCAACTGAACTTTGACTGATCATAACTTTCTCATACTTTCTCAGAAATTTTTCCACCACCTCTTGTTTTGAAGGAAATTCAATTCTCTACAACTTCATGTCTCACAAGAATGTCCAAAAAATGCTTCATTTGAGAGGTATAGCTCAAAACATTACAGGTCCTTTTCAAAGTCAACAAAAAGTCAACTTTTTGTTTTGAAGATATTTTGAGCATGGTAACTCCAATTGATATGAGACCAAAGACATTGGTTAGAGGACTCTTATAGCTTTCCAAAAAGTCCAAGAACACTCAAAAATGTGGAAAATTGAACAAGATACACTATTCAGAAGTTGGGCAATTTTGGACAATTGCACAAAAGGACATATTGGTCAAATTGCAAAATTTTCCAAATGGGCCTATAATCTTTTGATCCAAACTTGTTCATGACAATATTTTTGACCCATAAATGCTTGACCATGGCAATTTTCTATTTTATTGATTTTATTTTGAATTTTAGAACATTTAATTCAAAATTAAATTATATAAAATATGAAAATCATATTTTTTCTAAGAAGGGCTGATTTTATATGTTCCTTAATGTCCAAGAAAGCCCAAGATACTTGCCAAATTCGTGCTTGATCATGCATTGAAGGAGAAAATCAAATTTCTTTCAAAATTTGATTTTTATTTGAAAAATATTGAATGCTCCAAATCAAATCTTTTCCATTCCTTTTTTCCCTTCCAATCCTCTCTATAAATACCAAGCATCACAGCCAGCAAAAAAAGAGGAAACCCTAGCTCAAGCCAAACCCTTATTTTGTCAAAATTTTCCAAGAATCTTTGAAATTCGAATTTCAATTTTCAGCAAGCTTCAGCCTCTTCCAGCCATCCAAACGTGCTCAGGGGGTAAGTATGAGTAAGAATACATCATTGGTATTGATTAAAACAAGCTAAATCGTGCCATACACATTCATACATATTTGAATTTTTCTTGAAATTGCATTTTATTATTCTGCGTGCTTTAATCGTTTCTAATGGTTTGAATGTGTTCATGAGGTTCTACTTGGCTGATCTGGGCAATCGTTTGAGAGGTTGAACGTAAGAATCATGGTTTGCCATGTTTAGGGTTTCTCAAGCTGTCCTCTTCGAACCGGCTTGTACAAGCCGTTTCAGCCAAAAATAACACCACCAATGGATTCAGGAGGTCCGATTTAGGGGGACAAGGTCCTTCTTTCTCTTTTAAATTTCGTGTTTTGCAGGTTTCGAAATCCTCGTCGCCGGAGAAGACGACCGGAGCTAGGGCTCCGGCGTCGGCGACTTGTTGACTCCGGCTCGAGGCAAGCGTGGCACAATGGAGCCTTCTGATTCGCTCTCTCATCCAACGAGGACCCCACCAGCTGACTGGGCCTTGACTTCTCCCAAACGGCGACGCGTGTTGCTCATCACTTCACGTTTTCATTCCATAACACGCTTGCACACATGGCGTAGCGGTCAGCGTATTGGCTTTAAAGGTTTGAAAGGGATGTCTCCAGTTCGATTCCTGGTTCAGACAATCCCTTTTTCACTTTACAAACTCTAATTATTTTCCATGTTTCATATTATTTAATATTTTCCATTCATTTTAATTTCTTTTCTATATTTTATTTCTGCATTAAAAAATTACCAAAAACATTTTTTCTTTTTACATTATTTTCATAAAAACCTTTATTTAATTTAATAAATTAAAAAATATAATTTTGCATGCATATTTATTTTTATTCATATTTTTGCATTTAAATCATTATAAATTGCATTTTAATTATTAAACCTTTTCTAAAAAATCCCAAAAAATTATTTTAACTTATTTATCTTATCTCCAGCGTATATTAATTTTCTCATATTAAAAATTGCATTTTTTCTAACATTTCATCTTACTTCAATTTCATCATATTTCCCGATTTTCTTATTCTTTCACAGGTTGCTCCGATTCGGACGTTTTTTTATCATTTTCCAATAATGTAACTGTTCATGGGATGTAATAGTTTAATTTAGGGTTTTATTTTCCGCAAGTTAAATTATGTATCTGCCCCAAAGCCATGTAATAGCGTAGGTTTATTTTCCGCACCTTTACATTCCGCATTTTACTTTCCGCACCCTTACCAATTGCTAGTAATTAGGCGTGTATGGCAAGACTAAAATTGAACATAGCCCACTAATATTCAAGATAAAATATCTGAATTTGACACACTTCTTTCACACATGCACCCCTTAGGGTAATTCTCTCTCGATGCCTTTCGATTTCAAATGGTCATGTCCCTCGAACGTAGAGGTATTCTAGCACCGTCGCCTTCCAAACAAATCATCATAGTCCCTTCGATACAAAGATCATAGACCCACGATGTCGCCTCCGGATACATGATCTTGACCCTCGATTGTCGCCTACGAAAAATGATGATAGTCCCTTCGAATGTGCTAGGATACTTCCTACAAGTTGCTTTCTATGACCATCCGATGTCCCTTCGAATGTCCCGCTTACATCCAACGAATGGAGCTACCTACTAACTAATGGTATGGCTAGCGCTATTCTAAAGGAATGTAGAAGTACAACAAAACGACCAATTCTGAGTGGGTAAATAAGTCTTTTAGTTGCTCGCTCTACCAAATGCTTTTCACACCACACACTTTTTTTTCAAAGTTCAAACTTTCTTTTCAAAAACAAAAACATTTCCGAACACTTTGTATACACTCCTACATGAGTCATTACAAAGTCAAAGCGAAATGCCTTTTCAAAACATTTTTCAAACACACAAAAAGCAATTTTAAAAAGTGATCTAGAGCAACTAAGAGCCCGTAGAATAAACTGCGGATGAAAAGGGGTGCTAATACCTTCCCTTTTCATAACCATTCTCCCGAACTCAGAATCTAACGAAGGTCTTTTTCTGTTACTTTTACCTTCCCTTAATTGGATAAAAATAAAAGTCGGTGGCGACTCTTGCTATCCGCACATTTGGATACAAAATCCTACAAAGTCTGTTCACCGTATCACAGAACTGGCGACTCTGCTGGGGACTACACCCTAAAGAGAGAATTGCCTTAGGGATTTCTAGATCATTTTTACTGCTTTTTGTTTGACTTGCTTGCTTTATCTTTAAGGGTTGCTTGGGTATTATATTATTGGGGGATCCTACACCCGGATCCGGGTTTCCGTTTCCTTTTAGGTAAGTGGCATTAGATCATCGCGACCGTTAGACGTATAACTACACGGTCAACATGATGGCTACGTTAGCGTGACACTTTGGTTGCCCCGATACTCTTCATTCCCAAGTTGAAGAAAGTATTTGGCTTCTGCGTGGTGTCATCAAGCGCTAACTAAACTTTTAGAACCTTAATTGACCCATCTTGGCCATTAGAAGGTAGTGAGATGGCCGGCTTTGGTGTAGACCGAGGTTGGTTGATACTCGATGCTACGCTCATTGAGATTAGACTTTTGGGACATTTTCGATCGACCACTTGGCCGTCGTATTGAAATAAGCGCCACGAGAAAGATCGTGATATGAGATTCCTAGAACCCGGTTACTATTATAGGACAGGATGAACCAACTCAAACTTTTGGTGGGGTAATCACCTATACCTCATGCAAGCCCTAAACCTAGGCTCATTGTGTGAATTGTTTGTGTGTGCCAAACATGACATCATGACATCATTCGCATTGCATATCATTTCTAACTATTTCAAGGACCTAGGGATTTATCTTTGCTCTGTTTTGTAGGGATTATGGCTTCTAGAAAGACTATCCGAATCAACTTCATGGGTATCCCTTCTCAACTCAAAGAATTGGTTTCAGAAATTCCCGACCATGCTCAGTTCATCAAAAGACATGGTTACCTACTCGATTTGGTTATCTTCGGTTTTGAAGAAGATATGATGCATGTCCTATTCCAGTTCTTTGATCCGAAACACCATTGCTTCACATTTCCCGATTATCAGTTGGTTCCTACCTTGGAAGAGTTCTCTAAGCTACTTGGGGTACCTATTCTTGACCAAATGCCATTCACCGGTTTGGAAAAGGTTCCTAAATTCGAAGACATCGCATCCGCTTTGCACCTTAAGCGCTCGGACATTGAAGCCAATTGGGAAACTAGAAGTGGAGTTAAGGGTTTACTTTCCAAGTTCCTGATTAAGAAAGCCCGAGAATTCCTCAAAGTTATGAGTTTCCATGCATTTGAAGACATTGTGGCCTTGCTAATTTATGGTTTGGTTCTATTTCCTAACTCGGATCAATTCATAGACATCAATGCCATCAAGTTGTTCCTTACCCACAATCCAGTGCCTACTTTACTTGGAGACATCCTACATTCTCTCCACACCCGTACTACTAAGCGACAAGGAACTCTCATGTGTTGTATACCGTTACTTTCCAGGTGGTTTATTTCGCACCTTCCTCCATCAGTTTTGAAGAATGAACAAAGGTTGAGATGGTCTCAAAGGATGATGTCACTCTCTCACTCAGATATTCGTTGGAGTCTTTTCTCTCAAAAGGACTTCACATTCATTGAGCGTTGTGGAGAATTCCCTAATGTACCACTACTTGGTATTAGGGGGGGTATTACTTACAACCCTTCTCTAGCTTTACGTCAGTTTGGCTTTGCTCGAAGAGATGGTCCACATGATATGCTTCTCCAAGATATTGTGTTCGATTACAATCATGATCTCCAGAATTACCGACGAAGGTTTATACACGCTTGGGGCATGGTAAAGAAGACTGATACCAAGACTTTGGGGCACCCGAACTCCATTCCTTGGGAACCTTACCTCAAATGGGTGCGAGCTCGAGCTCAAAACCTCATGATGCCATTCACGCCTGTTTTGCAAGTAATTATGGAACCTGTTGCTATAGGTGACGTACCCTATGCTGTTCTCCATCCTGACATGCCTACTGATTTTGAAGACTTGAAGAGATCCTGGATTCAACTAAAAGAAGAAAGGGATACCTTTGAAGCTCAATGCTATGCAAGCGAGAAGAAAGTTCTAGAGTTGACCAAGCTACTTCATGAGGAGCGAAACATCAACGCCTACATCGGCACCAAGAGGAAGCGCCCATGGGAGACTTAGAGCTTTAGGATTTTTATGTTCTCTTTTATTGTTTTGAACTATCTCTTGTACTTAAAAAGAAAAAGAATAATGAAAAGAGTACTAATAAATGTTTGTTCATTGCTTGTTTAACAAATTTAAATCTCTTAGGTCCTTGAAAACATTGCATTGCATTCGCATAAACATCGCATAGCATAACATTGCATCACAGGTACATTGGAGATTGGTTTTCTCATTTGCTCGCTATTTATTTTAGCGAAATGGCTCTTGAACAGATCACAAAGATCTCCAAGCTCGAATGCTCGGTTCAGATATGTTCACCAACTTGGTCCAAGGCCAAGAAGATTTGAAGAAGCTCATCAACAAGAAGAAGAAGGTTGTGGGTCTCCTCAACATGGGTAGACGTTTCAAAGGGGGTCCAAAAGTGGTCAGTCGGATCGAGCTCTCTGAAGGAAGTGTCCATACCGAGGGGAGTACCAAGGGTGATGGGGGTGATCAGCGTGAGCCAAAGAAAGGAGGAGAGGACCACTCTGATTATAGCCAGTACTCTGACGAAGATGACAAGTACAAACAACTTGAAGACCGTCTGAATGCTGTGGAAAACCTGAAAATGTCCGGGCTGAACTTTGATGATCTGAGTCTTGTTCCTGGTGTTGTGATTCCTCCCAAGTTCAAAGTTCCTACCTTTGCTAAGTATGATGGCATGTCTTGTCCTAAGCTGCATTTGAAGTCCTATGTTCAGAAGATCAATCCCCACACTGATGACAGAAAGTTGTGGATGCACTATTTTCAAGAGAGTTTGTCCGGAACTCGATTAGAATGGTACTATCACTAGAGAATGACCGTATCCGTACTTGGAGTGATTTGGTGATGCTTTCTCTGCAGTATGAGTACAATGTGAATTGACACCCACTCGCATGCAACTACAAAGCATGTCTATGGGTCGTGACGAGAAGTTCAAGGAGTATGCTCGAAGTGGAGAGATCTAGCGAGCAAGTTCAACCACCCTTGTCCAATAGGAGTTGGTTGATATGTTCATGGGAACACCGACAGCCCGTTCTTCAATCATCGATTGGAAATTCTTCGTCCGGATTCACCGAGTGATATTGACAAAGCAGGAAGGTATCAAGAGTGGGAAGATTCATGTAGAGACATCTTGAAATGCGAAGAGATCCTTTGGTGCTAAGAAAAAGCTAATCTGTATGGTCGAAAAGCCGAGCCAAGACCGACCGTGCTCAATCTGTGGGGCGGTTGTGATCTCTAATCCTACATCGGACAACCTCGTGAGACAACGCGTAGAACACGCCACGAAGGTTTGAAGATCAACATGCCATTGTCGCAAGCCTTGCAACACATGTTGAAGCAGAGTGATTACCTGAGGATCCTCCTCGAATGTCAACACTTCCTCTCCAAGTACAATCCAAATGCTAAGTGTGCTTACCATTCCAATAGCCCAGGCACGACACGACAATTGTTGGGCTCAAGAACAAGATTCAAGATATGATTGAAGCTAAGATTGAGTTTGATCCTCCTGTTGAGACTCCGAATGTGATCAACGCTCCTATGCCTAACCATGACAAGAATTCCAATCTGTTGGTGATGATACTTATGTTTTCAACATAGATGACTTGACCATTCCTCGATGATTAAGAAGAATTTGTTACAAGCGGTGTCAATCCAGATGCCCAGAATTGCGTTGGTGCCCATCTGCACCTGATGGTTGTGCTTGGTTGAGAAGACGTGTTCAGTGCATGATGGACAACCGTGAGATACTATTTCTGAAACCACCTGTGCAGAAGCTGTGTGAAGATATGTCTAAGTTGAAGATCGACAATGCAAACGAAACAACACCATCTGTGGGTGGGGCAGCCAAGTGGAAAGTATGATTACATGGTGAAGTACACTGTCTCGATAGTTACAAGATTCCTATTGAAGATGTTAAGGCGACCGGATGGGGTGACGATTTCGAAGACTATCTTGATGTTAACACAATAAGAATTTCCTCTGCTAATTACGTGCCTAGAGTGGCACCTCTCATCATTACTTCTCCAAGACCAGTTCCATATTCCTCGACAAGGCTATCCCTTGGAATTATGGGTGATGTTTACTATCATGGCGTCAAGCAAGATCCTCGACCATTGAAGATCTTATGAAGTTTCTATTCCGACATTGACAACATCACCGGATCCAAGGTGACCGAACGGAAGGGTATTCTCTCGAGATCTCTCCTCCAAAAGACATCGACTCCACTCGCATTCCAGCTACTCAATCAATATCCCGGCTAGAGGAAGGAACCAGGCTCATCCCTGCTCAACGAAGTACCAAAGGAAGTTATCAAGACACCTCCAAACAAGAAATGGAGGAAATTCAAGATTATCAAGAAGAGTGACTACAATGTTGTGGAGCAGTTAGGACAGACGTCCAAGATCTCCATGCTTGCTCGCTCTTGTGCTCCGAGGCTCATGCTAATGCCTTGGTGAAGTTTCGAAGAATGCCGCAAGACACTACCACCCACCCGAAGTTTGTATTGCTAGCCGCTGCCAACAACGGCCTAGGCTTCTCTCGACGATTTGACTCCTTAGGAAAGAAACACAACAAAGCCTTGCACATCTCTGTTGAATGCAAGGATACTACTCTCATGTTTTGTTGACACCGTTACTCTTTGAATATCCTTCAAGATCGCTTTTGATCGACTTGATGTCGAAGGGTTGGTTCGAGACCCGGTGACATTATCGTAAGAGCTTTTGATGGTTCTAAGCGCACACTTGGAGAGCTCACTGCTTAAAGTCGGTTCCCAGACTTTTGACTCCACCTTCTTTGTCATGGACATCCGTCCCGCTTACTCTTGTCTACTCGGACGCCCTTGGATACATGGGGCAGGCGCTGTTACCTCTACCTTGCATCAGAAACTGAAATACCCGGTGAAAGGGAAAGTTGTCACAGTATGAGGTGAAGAAGAATATATGGTCAGTCATCTACAGTCATTCCGCTATCTCGAGATGGAGGGTGAATTCTTCGAGACTCCCTGTCAAGCTTTTGAAACAATTCCCAGAGTCATGCCTGTTGACTCTCCTGTCACTCCTGAAGTTACGCAAGCTCCACCTAGGATGGCCTCACTGAAAGATGCTCGAGCTGCTGTTGAACAAGGAGGTAGTACTGTTTGGGGTCAACTCCCTGATCTTCCTTTCAAATCCGACAAGGCTGGTTTAGGCTTCACCACCAAGGGTCAGAAGATGATACGCCGCGAACGTGCCGGCCAACTTCCTTTCCGCATCAGCCAGAGTGGAATCCACGCTATAGAAGACGACGACAACGGCTTCGACATCAGCAAGTGGATCTTCCAACTCGATAAAGGGCTCAAAGAATTGGAAGAAAGACGTCATACCAATCTCCTTTAGCCAGGAGTAATTGCTCTTGTTTTGTTTTGCTTTTCGTATTTCTTTATGTTTCGAACAATAAACTTTGAAAGCCTGGTGCCTTGCCCGGGGCGTCATGGCTCGTTTGCGAGGGTTATTATCTGTTGTTTGCGTATTTTCATTCAATAAATTCGTTGGACTTTTGCATCCAATTGTTTGTCTTCTTTCTTTACTTTATCACCCTTCAAAAGCTATGTGTTTCTTACACACACCCACGTGATACAAGAATCACTCGAATCTCGTTAATGCTATGCTAGTGCTAAATATGACTTCGATAATCCGATCTACCAAGCCGAAGACGAAAGTGAGGAAGATTGTGAAGTGCCGGAGAACTTGCCGATGCTACAAGAAGAAGAGCGAGTTATACACCACACGAAGAGCAAGTTGAGGTTGTGAATTTGGGTCGACGAAGACGAAAAGAGATCAAGATAGGAGCGGGTCTTGAGAACAGTGTTAAAGAAAGGTTGATTCAGATGCTACGAGACTACATTGAGGTTTTTGCTTGGTCATACGAAGACATGCCTGGTTTAGACATTGATATTGTGGTACACCGATTGCCGACAAAGGAAGGTTTTCTCCGGTGAAACAGAAGGTTCGTCGCATGCGTCCTGAGATGTCAGAGAAAATCAAAGCAGAAGTCATGAAGCAGTTCAACGCAGGTTTCTTAGCCGTTACTTCTTATCCACAGTGGGTTGCTAATGTGGTGCCTGTGCCCAAGAAGGATGGTAAGGTACGAATGTGTGTGGATTATAGAGATCTAAACAAAGCAAGTCCAAAAGATGATTTCCCACTTCCTCATATTGATGTTCTGGTTGACAATACCGCTCAGCATAGGTTTTTCTCCTTCATGGATGGTTTCTCCGGTTACAATCAGATTAAAATGGCTCCTGAAGACATGGAGAAGACTACTTTCGTTACACAGTGGGGCACTTTCTGCTACAAGGTTATGCCGCTCGGATTGAAGAATGCAGCGCCACTTATCGCGCTATGGTGACATTATTTCATGACATGATTCATCACGAGATAGAGGTCTCGTCGGCGATATGATAGCTCGATCACGATGAAGAAGAACATCTAGATCATTTGCGAAACTATTTGATGATTGAAGAAGTACAGATGAGACTTAATCCTAACAAGTGCACCTTTGAGTCGATCCGAAAACTCCTAGGGTTTGTTGTCGCGAAAAGGTATTGAGGTTGACCTGAAGGTTAAAGCTATTCAAGAGATGCCACTCCCGCAGAAGGAAGTCAGAGGTTTCTTGGGCCGATTGAACTACATTGCCAGATTCATTGCACACCTAACTGCTACTTGTGAGCCAATCTTCAAGTTACTTAAGAAAGATCAAGTGGTAGAATGGAATAACGATTGCCAGATCGCTTTTGACAAAATCAAGGAGTACCTACAGAATCCTCCTATCCTGATGCCGCCCACCGAAGGAAGACCTCTTATCATGTACTTGACCGTGTTAGAGAACTCAATGGGGTGTGTGTTGGGGCAACATGACGAGTCTGGTCGAAAAGAGCATGCAATATACTACCTTAGCAAAAAGTTTACCGACTGTGAAACAAGATACTCACAGCTTGAGAAAACTTGCAACGCTTTTTGCTCACGACTAAGAAGTATATGTTGACTCACACTACCTTGTTGATTTCTAAGATGGATCCGATAAAATACATCTTTGAGAAACCAGCTCTCTCCGGAAGAATAGCAAGATGGCAAATGATCTTGACCGAGTATGACATCCAGTACACTTCTCAAAAAGCGATCAAAGGAAGTGTGGTAGCCGATCATTTGGCTCATCAAGCCGTAGATGACTATCAGTCTATGCAGTTCGAGTTTCCAGATGAAGATGTTTTACTAGTTACAGATTGCGAAGAGCCAGGCCCAGACGAAGGACCTGAACAAGGATCTCGATGGACTATGGTCTTTGATGGAGCCTCAAACGCACTTGGCAATGGCATTGGCGTCATCATTACATCCCCTACAGGCGGACATACTCCTTTCACCGCCAGATTATGTTTCAGTTGCACGAACAACATGGCCGAGTACGAAGCGTGCATCATGGGTATCAAAGCTGCTATTGACTTAAGAATCAAGTTCTTACAAGTGTATGGAGACTCAGCTTTAGTGATCAGTCAGATTAAGGGCGAGTGGGATACGAAGCATCCGAATCTCATTCCGTATCGAGAGCATGTTCTGAGTTTGATTCCCTACTTTGAAGAGATCACTTTCAATCATATTCCGCGAGAAGAGAGTCAGTTGGCAGACGCATTGGCTACTATGTCATCTATGTTCAAGGTTAGATGGGACAACGAGGCTCCCCAGATCATCATTGAGAGGTTCGACGAACCAGCGTATTGTTATGAGCTTGATACAGAAGAGAAACCTTGGTACTATGACGTAAAGAGGTATCTTGAGACTCGGGAATATCCCGCAGGGGCATCTGTTAATGATAAGAAGTTCATGAGAAGATTTGCATCTAAATTCTTCCTCAGCAACGACATCTTATACAAGCGCAACCACGACATGTGCTTACTCCGCCGTGTAGACCAGAAAACAGCAATGCGTATCATGGAAGAGTTACACGAAGGCAAATTTGGTACCCACTCCAGTGGACACACCATGGCTAAGAAGATTTTGAGAACAGGTTACTATTGGTCCACCATGGAAGCTGATTGTCACCGCTATGCTCGATCTTGTCACAAATGCCAGATTTATGCAGACAGAGTGCACATACCTCCAGTACCTCTGAATGTTTTAACTTCTCCGTGGCCTTTTGCAATGTGGGGCATTGACATGATTGGAGAGATTAAGCCCACAGCTTCCAATGGACATCGTTTCATCCTTGTGGCAATTGACTATTTCACCAAGTGGGTAGAAGCAGCCTCGTATGCATCATTACCAAGAATGTTGTGGCTCGATTCATCAAAGATAATCTTATCTGTCGGTATGGCACTCCCGAAAGGATTATCACAGATAACGGCTCTAATCTCAACAACAAGATGATCACTGAACTCTGCACGCAGTTCAAGATCAAGCATCACAATTCTTCTCCTTATCGACCTAAGATGAATGGCGCAGTGGAAGCCGCCAACAAGAACATTAAGAAGATCATACAAAAAATGACAGTAACTTACAAGGATTGGCATGAGATGTTACCATTTGCTCTTCATGGTTATCGCACTACAACACGGACATCCACAGGGGCAACTCCTTTCTCTCTTGTATACGGTATGGAAGCCGTCTTACCCATCGAGGTTCGGATACCCTCAACCAGAGTCCTCCAGGAAGCAAAGGTAGGCGAAGACGATTGGTTTCAGACTCGCCTTGACCAGATTAACTTGATCGATGAGAAACGACTCGCGTCCATCTGCCATGGACAGATCTATCAAAAGCGAATGATCAAAGCATTTAACAAGAAGGTCAAGCACCGAGTCTACCAAGTCGGTGATCTAGTAGTCAAGCGCATCATTCTTCCACAAGGTGATCCCAGGGGCAAATGGACTCCCACCTATGAGGGACCGTTTGTAGTCAAGACAGTATTTTCCGGCGGAGCTTTGATACTTAGCACCATGGATGGCGAGGACTTCCCACACCCTGTGAACGCAGACATAGTCAAAAATACTACGATAAAGAGACCCGCTAGGTCGACGAACCTAGGCAAAAAATAAGGGCATCCTGGCGAACCAAAAGGTTCGGGCAAAAATTAAGGATATATACAAAACATGTACACCCGGCAAGTCGAAAACCTGAAAGGGCGGTCTAGGCAAAAGTTAGGGATTCAAGCGTACGACTATATCTCTTTCACATCACCTGCTTCCAGACTACTATCAGCATTCAAGGTTCAAATGGCGAAGATCACTACTCACTTTCTCGACAAGGAGATGAGATAGTCGAAATATATGAGTACTAGCATAGTTGGAACTTAACGAGATTGTTTCCGCATAGCTTTTTACCTTTCTCGTGTACAAACTACTTGGCCATACGCCACCCTTCAAATAAATACAAGTTCTTTCTCTTTACAATTTTCACTGATGTCGTTTGCAATAAGTCCAACGTTTGCTTTGAATGATTATACGCACTCGACAGTAAAAATCTCTCTGCAAACATACGAAAAGTGAATATGCAAAAGTACTTACTACAGGTTCCAGGAATTGGGATGACGACGAAAGTCAACAAATAGTTCCCCACAAGAGCATAAAGGTGTCACTCACAACACACCTTCCCCAGCGGAGCATAAGGGAATCCACGAGCAGCAATTTCACTCAACCGAGAACGTTACATCACCTCCAAGCGGAACACTTCATCCCCGGATATTTCTCAATCCTCCCCTTCTCCCAAAGGTATCGGACCGAAACTTGGTCGATAGTGCATCGGAGGAAACATACACCTTCTATTCCCACCAGAGATTACAACGGACTCCAGACTCTTCTAGCCGGTCTCAACAACCATCAAATGCTCTCCAGCAAGATCTACACTCGGAATCCCCAGTAGAACGCCTCCTAAATTTCCTCAACAGGGTCTACATACAAGGTCCTCCACAGATCGCCTCCCAGACTCTCCTCAGCAGGGTCTATATATGAGATCTCCAACAACGAGCTTCTCAAATCTCTACCTTCCTCAATAGTATCTAGGCCCGAGACTTGGTCAGATAGTGCATCGGAAGAATCCAGGATATCTTTCTTCTCTTTCAAAAGCGGGTTCTCACACTTCCCAAGTCAAATCTTCAAAGAATATCCGCATCTTCTTCAAGATGGATATGTTTTGAAATATCACAACATCTATCATCCATGCATTTCTCATAAAGTCATAATTCCTGCACATGTCATTCATATACACTGTCATGCATCATTCCTTGCATAAGACTAACAATATTCTATCAAAGTTTCTCTTGTTTTCTCCAAAGCAGGTGAAAGTCATTTCTGACGAAAACAGGTCCAGGATTAAGCCCCGAGCCGACGGGAAAACTATCTGAAAGACCGCCTTCGCAAACAGGTCCAGATTAAGCCCGAGCCGACGGAAAACTATCCGAAGACCACCTCCGACGACGTCGATTAAGCCCGAACCGACGGAAAACTATCCGAAAGACCACCTCTGGTTATCCTCCGATAACAGGCAGTGGATCAACACCCGATGCACAACAGGGAAACTATCCACATTTTCGCCAATCACAATCTCCCCCAGAGTAATCAACACGAAGATTTATTCGCCTCTTCTTATTATCAAAGAACTACAGAGTCTAGACGACTGGTTGCCTTGGATGGCATCTTAAGCCCATCTCCGTCAATTCTCCTATCAACAACCTCGAGTCTAGCGTACGACTGTTCCCAAATAAGTATCCGGCTTCTCCAAATGGCATCTAAGCCCATTCCCGCATCATCCACCAACGAGTGCAAATTTTGTGTACTCGGTGTTCAATCATCTTCTACCTCCGGTCACGAAAGACAAGCATGTCAATCTAACCCTTCCAGACAAGAAGATTGAGCAGGGCAGTTGTCATACCCCAAAATTTGCCCTCCATCTACTCAAGAGATTTCATACATCCATACTCAAGGATTCCTCAAGAGTTGATCGACAAACTCTCCTAGACAATCAACCCAAACTAGGGTTTGGTATCTCTCAAGTCAAGATGGATTTCCAACATCTCCAATGGTCTTCATGCCTCCTCATATGCTTCAAAGATTCTCCATGTCAAATTTCAAGCCTCACAAGTCAAGTTTCGTGCAATTGCTCGGATGGTTGAAAATCTGTGTATTGGACAAAAAGTCAACTATGGTCAACATACACAAAACTTGATTTTTGGTCAACATCCTCATTTTGAAGTTACATTCATCATTTGATCAAGGGTTGATCATGATTCATCAAGAAAACTCAAGATTTGCTCAAAAGTCAAACTTTCTAAATTAGGGTTTCTAGATGAAAAGTCAACTGAACTTTGACTGATCATAACTTTCTCATACTTTCTCAGAAATTTTTCCACCACCTCTTGTTTTGAAGGAAATTCAATTCTCTACAACTTCATGTCTCACAAGAATGTCCAAAAAATGCTTCATTTGAGAGGTATAGCTCAAAACATTATAGGTCCTTTTCAAAGTCAACAAAAAGTCAACTTTTTGTTTTGAAGATATTTTGAGCATGGTAAATCCAATTGATATGAAACCAAAGACATTGGTTAGAGGACTCTTAGAGCTTTCCAAAAAGTCCAAGAACACTCAAAAATGTGGAAAATTGAACAAGATACACTATTCAGAAGTTGGGCAATTTTGGACAATTGCACAAAAGGACATATTGGTCAAATTGCAAAATTTTCCAAATGGGCCTATAATCTTTTGATCCAAACTTGTTCATGACAATATTTTTGACCCATAAATGCTTGACCATGGCAATTTTCTATTTTATTGATTTTATTTTGAATTTTAGAACATTTAATTCAAAATTAAATTATATAAAATATGAAAATCATATTTTTTCTAAGAAGGGATGATTTTATATGTTCCTTAATGTCCAAGAAAGCCCAAGATACTTGCCAAATTCGTGCTTGATCATGCATTGAAGGAGAAAATCAAATTTCTTTCAAAATTTGATTTTTATTTGAAAAATATTGAATGCTCCAAATCAAATCTTTTCCATTCCTTTTTTCCCTTCCAATCCTCTCTATAAATACCAAGCATCACAGCCAGCAAACCACACGAAACCCTAGCTCAAGCCAAACCCTTATTTTGTCAAAATTTTCCAAGAATCTTTGAAATTCGAATTTCAATTTTCAGCAAGCTTCAGCCTCTTCCAGCCATCCAAACGTGCTCAGGGGGTAAGTATGAGTAAGAATACATCATTGGTATTGATTAAAACAAGCTAAATCGTGCCATACACATTCATACATATTTGAATTTTTCTTGAAATTGCATTTTATTATTCTGCGTGCCTTAATCGTTTCTAATGGTTTGAATGTGTTCATGAGGTTCTACTTGACTGATCTGGGCAATCGTTTGAGAGGTTGAACGTAAGAATCATGGTTTGCCATGTTTAGGGTTTCTCAAGCTGTCCTCTTCGAACCGGCTTGTACAAGCCGTTTCAGCCAAAAATAACACCACCAATGGATTCAGGAGGTCCGATTTAGGGGGACAAGGTCCTTCTTTCTCTTTTAAATTTCGTGTTTTGCAGGTTTCGAAATCCTTGTCGCCGGAGAAGACGACCGGAGCTAGGGCTCCGGCGTCGGCGACTTGTTGACTCCGGCTCGAGGCAAGCGTGGCACAATGGAGCCTTCTGATTCGCTCTCTCATCCAACGAGGACCCCACCAGCTGACTGGGCCTTGACTTCTCCCAAACGGCGACGCGTGTTGCTCATCACTTCACGTTTTCATTCCATAACACGCTTGCACACATGGCGTAGCGGTTAGCGTATTGGCTTTAAAGGTTTGAAAGGGATGTCTCCAGTTCGATTCCTGGTTCAGACAATCCCTTTTTCACTTTACAAACTCTAATTATTTTCCATGTTTCATATTATTTAATATTTTCCATTCATTTTAATTTCTTTTCTATATTTTATTTCTGCATTAAAAAATTACCAAAAACATTTTTTCTTTTTACATTATTTTCATAAAAACCTTTATTTAATTTAATAAATTAAAAAATATAATTTTGCATGCATATTTATTTTTATTCATATTTTTGCATTTAAATCATTATAAATTGCATTTTAATTATTAAACCTTTTCTAAAAATCCCAAAAATTATTTTAACTTATTTATCTTATCTCCAGCGATATTAATTTTCTCATATTAAAATTTCATTTTTCTAACATTTCATCTTACTTCAATTTCATCATATTTCCCGATTTTCCTATTCTTTCACAGGTTGCTCCGATTCGGACGTTTTTTTTTATCATTTTCCAATAATGTAACTGTTCATGGGATGTAATAGTTTAATTTAGGGTTTTATTTTCCGAAGTTAAATTATGTATCCGCCCCAAAGCCATGTAATAGGTTTATTTTCCGCACCTTTACATTCCGCATTTTACTTTCCGCACCTTACCAATTGCTAGTAATTAGGCGTGTATGGCAAGACTAAAATTGAACATAGCCCACTAATATTCAAGATAAAATATCTGAATTTGACACACTTCTTTCACACATGCACCCTTAGGGTAATTCTCTCTGCCTTTCGATTTCAAATGGTCATGTCCTCGAACGTAGAGGTATTCTAGCACCGCCTTCCAAACAAATCATCATAGTCCCTTCGATACAAAGATCATAGACCCACGATGTCGCCTCCGGATACATGATCTTGACCCTCGATTGTCGCCACGAAAATGATGATAGTCCTTCGAATGTGCTAGGCTTTCTATGACCATCCGTCCCTTCGAATGTCCCGCTTACATCCAACGAATGGAGCTACCTACTAACTAATGGTATGGCTAGCGCTATTCTAAAGGAATGTAGAAGTACAAAAACGACCAATTCGAGTGGGTAAATAAGTCTTTTAGCTTGCTCTACCAAATGCTTTTCACACCACACACTTTTTTTTCAAAGTTCAAACTTTCTTTTCAAAAACAAAAACATTTCCGAACACTTTGTATACACTCCTACATGAGTCATTACAAAGTCAAAGCGAAATGCCTTTTCAAAACATTTTTCAAACACACAAAAAGCAATTTTAAAAAGTGATCTAGAGCAACTAAGAGCCCGTAGAATAAGCTGCGGATGAAAGGGGTGCTAATACCTTCCTTTTCATAACCATTCTCCGAACTCGTAATCTAACGAAGGTCTTTTTCTGTTACTTTTACCTTCCCTTAATTGGATAAAAATAAAAGTCGGTGGCGACTCTTGCTATCCGCACATTTGGATACAAAATCCTACAAAGTCAGTTCACCGTATCACACATACACCAAAATCCTACACCAATACTTACATCAAACACTATTCATCGTACTTATACGGTGAATAGTGTTTTTTAATAAAAAATATATATTTATGAATAGTAATATATTATTATAATAATATTTTTTTATAAAATTTATTTATTTTTAATAGTAAAATAAAATTGGTTAATGAAATATAAAAAATTGGTAGGCAACATGATGAAGTTGGTTAATAAATGACTAAATATAAAAAATAATTTAGTAGCACTTCTATCAGAGGTTGCTTTGGTGCTCCTATCAGAGGTTGCGTTAGCATTCTTCCTTCAGAAGATGCATATGTTTAGTTTCAGAAGATGTTCTAACTCAAGCGCTTAAAATGGAACATTATACTATGTTGAGCAGAAGATGAATTTAGAAGTTCTAAGGAAGAACTTCTGAAACACGCATGCTGTAAAGAAAACTTCTAAGTGAAGATTGAAATACAAAATCTGATAGAAGCACCATATGTAAACCCCTGATAGAAGATGTGTTCAATAAGGCTTACAGAATATCATAAAGTATTAGAAGTTCTAATGAAGAATAGAACTTCTGATCAAGCATATGAAAGCAACTTCTGAAGGAATCATGCTAACGCAACCTCTGATAGAAGCACCAAAGCAACCTCTGATAGAAGTGCTACTAAATTATTTTTTTATATTTAGTCATTTATTAAGAAACTTTATTTAATGAATAGCAACGCATCAGAATGTTGCAGCCAGAACATGGATATCAGAGTTTGTAGAGCAATCTGGTGCTTTCAGAAGTTTGGCTTGAATCCTTGATGTATTGATCAGAAGATGATGTAGCAGAGCTTTAAGATTTCTTAGATCAGCTGACAAGGTTTACATCAGAGTTTAGTGCAGCTTTGGTGCTTTTAGAAGTTCATCAGAACTTCGCTTAGAGCATGAATCTTCTAACGTATTAGAAATTTGCTTAGATCAGAGTCTTCTAACGTATCAGAACTTTTCTTATATCAGAGTCTTCTAACGTATCAGAACTTCGCTTAGATCAGAGTCTTAATAAATCTATTGTATCAGAACTTCTGTAGGTTCAGAGAAAAATCTTCTTCTGCTAACAGAACTTCTGAAGGTTCAGATAAAAAAAAACTTCTTTTCTTTTCAAGGTCAGAACTTCATCTGCATACTCTATTAAACAAAATTAGGAGACAACAATGTTTCATACAAAATATTCATTTATTAGGGTCAGAACATAATTTTCATCAACAGTGCTTGTTATCACCAAAACTGCTAAGATTGGTGTAGAACCAAACTATGTTCTAACACTTATTTCATAAATATCAATCTGAAACACAAAGTATATACACAGTAAGACTGGTTATCATTTTGCATATGTTTCAAAGTTTGTTTTATCACTTTTAGGAGTTTTATGAAATCTCTTCATACTGTTATCACATTGGTTTTTCAACTACTTTATAGTTTGCTAGTGCTTACCAATAAACAACACATAATGATAAAGAAAAATATAAAATCCCTAGGAACATATAACACTTACACGATTATTTTTGTTTTGCATTAGAATTTGAATTACAATGCCTTTTGTATCACTTGGTTCAAGGAGGTTCTTCTTCACACTATCATTACCTACCATGTACTTTACAATCTTACTTTAAAATAGTATGTCATAGCAGAGGCATTCCTTTCTATATGTTGTACATTACCTATATAGCTGTAAAAACTGTGTCTTACTCATGAACCTGCTGCATAAACATTAAATGCAGTATATGGTGTCTGCTAAATAACTTGTTGCATCAAGTACAAGAACTGCCCAAACAACTCATAAAAAATGGCAACCCTCTTATTGAAACCTGTGCATACAATATCAATATTGACCATGGCCCAGTTATTGTGTATCATGAACTTTTATTTTGCCTTTGTGAAGTACATCTTGCTGGGCAATATATAGTATAACTTGGGATTTTGGCTATAAGTAAAACTGTACTATACAACTTAACTAGAGTCAATACTTCAAATAAGAAACTCATGGTTACATACTAATTCCTTTATTTTCATCTGGTTACAATATATGATAGCTATTATATTATTAATTTTAATTTATTTTTATTTTACTAATCATCATTTCTTATTATTTTTATAATTTCTATCAATGGTATATTCTTACTTTTACTTTATTTTTCTTTACTAATAAAAAATTCTTATTATTTTCATAATTTCTATTGGAGGTTGCCACTTAACATTTCGTTACAATATAACATTTAATACGTTACTAAATTGACATAGCCTACCATATTTATAATCATTTCCGTTTCTAAATACACAAGTCTACCATGTCTATAAACATTTGCTTTATACACTAAATTTATTAGTTATTATGTTTGGAATAATATATTATTATTTTTCTAATCTTAACACTACTTAATTTTGTTAAAATATAATAACCAACAGTTATTAAAACTATTTAATATTTGTATTATACTCTTTCATTAACACTAACTATAATTCTAGAGAAGCTCTAGCAGCAATTTGTGACATAGCAAGAAATTCTGATTTTGCTGGTCTTTTGCAAATAACAAAATTGATTATCTGGGATGAGACTCCAATGGCTAACAAGTTTTGCTTTGAATCTCTAGACAAGTCTTTGAAAGATATAATAGGTGTTGGTGATGTTGCTTGCGAAAAGATTTTCGGTGGCAAGGTGGTGGTGTTTGGTGGAGACTTTCGTCAAATTCTACCTATTGTACTAAGAGGAACCAGGTCTGATATAGTGCATTCGACAATTAATGCTTCATATATATGGCAATATTGGAAAGTTCTAACTCTTTCCAAAAACATTCGTCTCCAAACTGGTTCATAATTAAACAATGTAACTGATATTCAGAACTTCTCAAAATAGATTTTAAAAGTGGGGGTGGAAAAATATTTGAATCTAATGATGGATTTGCTAATATTACTATTCCAGATGAATTTATTCTATCTGACTATGTTGGCCTAATTGAGAAGATAGTTACAAGTACTTACCCAAATCTCATTCAAAATTACAAAGATTCTAATTTTCTACAAAGTAGAGCCATTTTAGCTTCAACTATAGAGATTGTTGATGAGATTAACGACTACATTACTAATCTAATACCAGGTTAGTATTATTGTATTGTTAAAAATTATTAATTTCATGTTACAATGTTTTACATTATTAAATTCATGTTACTAATGAAGTTTATTATAATTAGGTGATGTAAAGGACTATTTAAGTAGTGATTCAATAGATCAATCAGAAGCTAAATGACAATGAAGCTTTTGAGCATTTGACACCTGAATTCTTGAGTTGTTTAAAGACTTCTAGTTTACCATACCATTCTTTGAAATTGAAGATTGGCACAACAATTATGCTTATAATAAATTTCGATCAATCTGAAGGTCTTTGCAATGACACAAGATTGACGGTAACAAGACTTGCAAATCACGTTATTGAGGCTCAAATCATTTCTGGTACCCATGTTGGTAATATTATTTACATCCCAAGGATGTCGTTGTCTCCTTCTCAATCTCCTTGGTCTTTCAAGCTTATTAGAAGGCAATTTCCTATTATTGTCTCTTTTGCCATGACTATAAACAAGTCTCAGGGTCAATCATTAAATTTTGTTGGTTTATATTTACCAAAGATGTGTTTAGTCACGGCCAGTTATATGTTGCCATGTCAAGAGTAAAGAGCAAAGCAGGTCTAAAGATTTTAATCCATAACAAAGATAAACTCTCGTTAAATCATACAACAACCGTGGTTTTCAAAGAAGTCTTCTACAATGTTGTTTAGGTAATCTTTATTAAAATATGCACATTTTTTATGTTTGTTAACTATGACTCATATACTACATTATTTGCTATTCCTTGACTATAACTACAAGATCTCAAATATTAATTTTCTTTCTCTTCAGGCATGAACGACATTTCTTCATGGTGGTTGTTGTAGCTATTTTGTCATGATTTTTTGAGACTATGACTTTTTTGGTTATTGTAATGTGATTATGAACTACAACATTACATTAATATTTTATAAATTGGGTAATTCTAAGTTCTACTAAACAAGTCCACCTTATATTATATATCATTTCAATTATAATTAACACTTATTCAAGAAAATTAAATTATGTACGGACGTACGGGTCTTCTACTAGTTAGACCAAATAAAATAGTCTCCTATATTATCCATCTCATACAACTAGTTCTAGCCATCATGTTATTTAAGTCTTCATACTCAACCTCAGTGACAATTTTACCTCATATTTTATCTTGAACTTTAGCCACATTATTGAAATCATCAATAGCACACCAAGCCCCTGATGATTTGTGAAACATTTCCATACCCTTCTATATACTTTTGATGTTTTTACTTGAATTGAAACACTATCAATAGTGAAATTAGTCTATCGGATTAGTTGATTATTTAGTAAGATACAAAATTTTAAAAACAACAACACTTTGAAATAAAAATAAAAAACAAATATAATTTGAAGGAATTATAATTTACAGTGAATATAATTTATATTAAATAAAAATTAAAATAAAATAAAATTGAAAAATAATTATAATAAATTGATAGAAATAATAAAGAAAAAACACAAAAAAAGCAAAAATATGAATAAAATTAATAATTTTGAAATATTAAAATTATATTGAATATATCTTAATAAATATATAAATTAATTAAAGATTAAAATTCACATTCTCTTCTCTCCTATCCCAATTCCTCTAATTTGGAGTGATTCAAAAAGCATGATTTAAAAAGATTTTGTTGCTCTTCCCTCCCTTTTCTTTCCTCTTAAAAGTTAAACCAAACACATTTCATTAAAAATATTTTATCATCTCCTCTCCATTTACCTCAAACCAAAATACATTCTAAATGTGGCAAATACGTAACCGTCTTGTGAGATATTGGGTCGAACTCTATTGTGTCGAAGGATGCTAGAATTGTTAGCATCGAATTGGGCCTATTTGTTATGTCCAATTGGTTAAGTTAGCTTGTACCCTAAGTTAGATTGTAATGGGTATTTGTGATAAAAGCCCATTATTTAGTATGTTAGGTTTATTATAAATAGCATACTAGTCTCTCATCATTGCATACTGCAAATCCTAATTTAGGGTGAGAGGGTTATTTGTTATTCTTGTATACTTGTAATCTTGTTTTAAGATAAAGGAAAGAATAGCAGTTAATAACCAATCTTTGTGTTCATCGTGTTCTTCATTCTTTTTCACTACCTTGAGCAACAAGCTTATATATATTTGTTTCAAGGCATCCGATTCACAACAAATTCGTGCGGTGAGCGTGGAGAAGATGCCTTCGACAAAGTATGAGATTGAAAAGTTCACCGGAGTGAACGATTTTGGTCTGTGGCGCTTGAAGATGAAAGCCCTATTGGTTCAGCAGGTTGTTTGGAAGCGTTGAAGGAGAGTCGACCATGAGCAAGCGTTACGGCAAGCGAGAAGAAGGCAATGATAGAGAAGGCCCACGCAATTTTGTTGAGCCTTGGTGATAAGGTTCTTGACGGTATCAAAGGAGACGACGGGTAGGGTTATGGGTGAAACTTGAAAGTTTGTACATGACTAAATCGTTGGTGAATCGACTCACCAAGCAAGCTTTGTATTCATTCAAGATGATTAAAGACAAAGTGTTGGTGAGATTGGATATGTTCAACAAGCGATTCTTGATCTTGAAAATATTGATGTGAAGATCAATGATGAAGATCAGCGTTATTTGTTGTGCTGCTTTCCCGGATCACATGCCCACTTCAAAGAAACTCTCTTGTATGGAAGGAGTCCCGACCTTTGAAGAGGTTCAATCACCTTGTATTCAAGGACTTGAATGAACGAAAGGAGCATAAACCTTCGACGGTTGGTGAAGGTTTGGTTAAAGGAAAATTCTTGCGAAAGGATAATAAGTTCGACAAGAAGAAAGGTAAAAGTCAGCAAGTTTTGGTGGTGAAGCATCTAGTATTCGATGCTATCATTGTAGAAGGAGGGTCACACAAGAAAAGTGTGCCCCGAGCGCTGAAAAATCATGGAGGAAAGGATAATGGCAATGCAACTATTGTTCAAGATGATTTCGACTCATCCGATGTTCTTGTGGTTTCGAGCAAAGAACTTGTCGAAGGAATGGATTATGGATTCGGGTGCACTTGGCACATGACTCCAAACAAAGACTTGTTCGAGGAATTATGTGATCAAGATGGTGGATCAGATTATTGGAAACAAAAAGCTTGCAAGATTGCGGTGTGGGATCCGTGAGATTCAAACTCCATGATGAGTCAATAAGGTTATTGATCAAGTCGTATGTACTGATTTGAAGAGAAATTTGATTTCTCTTGGTGAATTCGACAAGAAAGGATATGTTTTCAAGGAGAGAAAAGTATCCTAAGAGTTATGAAGGGGTCGAAGGAAGTCTTGAGAGGCGTGAAGAAACAAGGCTTGTATACCCTTGTGGATGAAGTTGTAAGTGGTTCGACAAATGTTGCATCCACGAAATCTTTGTCGAAGAAAGCACATGAGATTGTTGAAAGGGTTTGGTCGAATTGGGAAACAAAATTTGCTTGGTGGAGACAAAGTCGAAAAGTCAAGTTTTGTGAACCCCATGTACTTGGAAAATCTTGCGAGTGAAGTTCAACAAAGGAAAACAAAGAACACATGGATCCCTGATTACATCCATGCCGATCTTTGGGGCCTGCAAGGTGTCCATCACATTCAGAGCAAGGTATTTTCTATCCATAGTAGATGACTACTCCGAAAGTTATGGGTATTCATTCGAAGACTAAGGATGAAACTTTTGAGAACTTCAAAGGTTGGAAGACTCAGTCGAAAACCAAACCGCGAAAGTTCAAGAGGTTGAGAATGATAATGGTCTTGAATTTTGCAATGAGGCATTCGGCATTTTGTGCTGCCTCGGTATTGCAAGGCACGAACTACGCAGGCACTCCATAACAAAATGGTTTGGTGAAAGGTTTAATCGAACCATCTTGGAGAGAGTTAGATGCATGTTGACTAGTCTTTGGCTTAAAGAAGGGTTTTGGGTGAGGGTGCTTCGACAAGAACATATCCGATAAATAGATGTCCTTCGATTGCATTAGATATGAAGACACCAAGAAGTTTGGTCAGACATCCACCAAATCTCGACAACCGAGAGTATTTGGTGAGCCTATGCTCACATTAGGCAAGACAAGGTCGAACCTAGAGCTCTTAAATGCATGTTCATGGGATATCCCAAGGAGTCAAAGCTTATAGGCTATGGTGCCTAGAGTCGTCACGTAAGAATTATCACCAATCGAGATGTTGTTTTCAATGAATCAAATGGCTTTCAAGAAAACGGATGATGTTGGTCAAGTGAAGTATCGACGAAGAGGAACAGTAGAGATTCTGTTGAGGTGGAGCATGTTGATGAATTGCATATCCTAGATAAATTCAAGAAGCAGATGATCTTGATGAAGTTGAGGAAACTGATGACTATCTATTGGCAAGAGATAGGACACGAAGAGTCATCAAACCACCTCAAAGGTTTGGGTATGCAGATCTTATAGCTTATGCCTTAATCTCGCAAGTGAGGTTCGGACGAAGAACCAAGAGACCATAAGGAAGTTTTGAGGAGTCGAATAAGACGAATGGTCAAGGCCATGGATGATGAGATGAAGTCTCTTCATGATAACAACACTGGGAATTGATCAAGAAACCCGTTGAGCCGTTAGTCATCGTAAATGGATTTTCAAAGTTAAGGAAGGAATCAAGGAGTGGCGAAAAGATACAAGGCAAGGTTGGTTGCAAGGGTTTCACTCGAAAGAAGGTATAGCTTTCAATGATGTGTTTTCTCCTGGAAGCATAGGTTCATTCGAATGTTGCTTGCCATTGGGTACGCTCAATCTTGAATCGAAGATGGATGTGAAGACTGCGTTTGTATGGTGATCTAGATGAAACAATCTCGATGAGGCAACTCAAGGGTATGTCGAAAAGGAAAGGAAGATTATGTGTGCAAGTTGAATAGATCTTTATATGGGCTGAAACAATCTCCTCGACGGTGGAATAGGAGATTCGACAAATTCATGACACGCATAAGTTTCGTTAAAAGTCCTCGACCAACGTGTTTACTTGATTTCGTCTTGGTAATTCATTTGTTATTTTGTTACTTTATATTGATGATATTCTCATAGCAAGTAACAATGTCGAAGAGGTAATGAGGGTGAAGGCGAACTCAATAAGGAGTTCAAATGAAGGATCTAGGAGCACTTCGTGATTCTTGGAATTGACATTCAAGAGATAGAAAGTCAAAATTATGCTTGTCTCAATAGGCATATTTACTGAAGGATTCTCGAAAAGTTTGGTATGTCGACCAAGCCTGTTGTGACTCCAACAAACCCTCAATTCAAGTTGAGTATTGATCAATGTCCCAAGATCGAGGTCGAAAGAACTTATATGAATAGCATCCCATATGCTAATGTAGTAGGTTCTTTGATGTATGTTATGGTTTGTACTAGACCCGACATAGCATATGCAGAAGTCTTGTAAGGTGTACATGGCGAATCCTGGAAAGGCTCACCGCAAGCATGAAGTGGATTCTAAGGTACATAAATGGGTCTCGAGCGAGTCTTAATTTATGGTGGAGCCTTTGGTGAAGATAGTAAAGCGAATCGAAGGATATGTCGACTCGATTATGCAGTTGTATGGATTCCAAAATCTATCTTTGGATATGTTTTCACTATGTTTGGTACACTATTAGTTGAAAAGCAACACTTGAAGGTTGTTGCATTATCAACCAAAGCGGAATATATTGCTTTAAGTGAAAGAAGCATTGTGGCTTGAAGGTTTTGCTAAGGAGTCGAAAATTCAAGGGAAGTTATCACCGTTAAATGTGATTGTCAAAGTGCAATACACCGTCAAGAATTCACCTATCATGAGCGAACCAAGCACATTGATGTGAGGTTGCATTTCGTCGAGGGTAATCGAGCGTGGAGAAGTCCAAGTGTCAAGGTTTCAACAGATCATAATGCTGCTGATATGATCACCAAGACATTGCCTAGTTGCAAGTTTTTCCACTATATGCAGTTGATAAAGCTGCATGAAGAAAACTAATTCGTTAGTTGATAATAAAGTTTGTTCCAAGGTGGAGATTTGTGAGATATTGGGTCGAACTCTATTGTGTCGAAAGATGCTAGAATTGTTAGCATCGAATTGGGCCTGTTTGTTATGTCCAATTGGTTAAGTTAGCTTGTACCCTAAGTTAGCTTGTAATGGATATTTGTGATAAAAGTCCATTAGTTTAGTATGTTAGGTTTATTATAAATAGCATACTAGTCTCTCATCATTGCATACTGCAAATCCTAATTTAGGGTGAGAGGGTTATTTGTTATTCTTGTATACTTGTAATCTTGTTTTAAGATAAAGGAAAGAATAGCAGTTAATAACCAATCATTGTGTTCATCGTGTTCTTCATTCTTTTTCACTACCTTGAGCAACAAGCTTATATATATATATTTGTTTCAAGGCATCCGATTCACAACACGTCTCATAGAATTCAAGTCCGTGGACTTTTAATACTTCATCCATGAGTGATTTAAAAGAAATAAAATGATGTCACAAAATAAATGATAAATTTCAATATTCAATACATCTTTTCTAATTCTAACATCTAATCAATTAAGCTTTCACAATTTTCAATACATAATTAAGGATATTATAATAAAAACATTACTTTTCTCTAAAAAAAATTTATTTTTTTAATATATATGAAATGGTAGGAGTAATTTTATTACTCGATTCCAATTATTTTTTAAAAAAACACATTTATACTCTCAGCAACACGTAACTTATGTTAGGTAGGTGATATCACGCGCGTGTGAGCTGTGAGTTGTTGGCTGAAAAAATGAGAAAATATTCAACAGAGTTGTTTGTTTTCGACTGTTGGTGAGTAATAATTCTAGGGGGACCCTACTCATATTATTTCAAGGAACTCAGACGTGTCATAAGAGCCACAAACAAATAAAATTTATTGATATTTATTATTTATAATGTGGATTTTTAATATTATTATAAAGTAAATCAATTCTTTTCTTATAGTATATGGATGTTGTTTCCGGTCAAAAATGTTAATCTCAACAAATGAATTCGTCAAACAGTTTAAAATTCGAATTAAATCTTTTAATGTTCTAAACAAATGAATTCATCAAACAGTTTAAAATTCGAATTAAATCTTTTAATATTCTAATAAGTTGGGAAAAAAAAAATCAATTTAACCGCTAAAATTTTAATGTAAGTTAGTTGCTTATGTATCTTGTGTTGGGTTTGCAAAATATAAATAAGAAGATGAAAATTGCACAAAATAAATTTTCGTATATCATTTGAGTTTATCTCTATTTATAGAGAAATTTGTATCATTTGGTGGAATAAGACACCTTTTTAATTATTGGTTGCATCTAGTTGTATATACATTTCTCTTCAGAATTCAAATCAAATAACGTGGTTGAGTGATGATCGCTTCTATCCAGGAGTTCTCTTAGATATGATGTCCCCGCTTTGAGTAATTATTCAAAGTCAGAACCGCTACACCAATAACCATTTATGTTCCAAAAATTACATTAAATAAATATTTTGGAAATCACTCCAACAATTGTTTTTGTATATAAATAGACATAGTTTGTTATTCAGTTTGTACATTTCAATTCAATAATAAAATCCTTATTTCATTATTCTCTCTTTTTCCCCTCACTAAAAGTGCATCACATACTAACAAATTGATATCTAGAGCTTCGATTTGATTCTTGATCGTGTTTTTGAGAATCACACGCCAAAGATCGTGTTTTCAGGGAGCGTGAATTGCAATCACCGCAAAGATGAATGGTACAAACGATATTCTGAATTCTCTTCCAATTCTTGACGACAAGAATTGGATCCGATGGAGAATATAAATGCAATCCTTGTTCAACTTCCATGAAACCCTATAAGTGGTTAACAATGGTGTCCTTGAGCTTGTCAAAAATGCAACTGGTGCTCAGAAAGTCGTACATAAGGATGCCCAGAAGAAATATTGCAAGGTTGCGTGTTACATTCAATCAACGGTTGATGCAGCGAATTTTGACAAAATCTTTCATGTTGAGTTGGCGAATGAGGCATGGGATATTCTTGTCAATTACTATGAAGGAGGTGACAAAGTCAAGGTTGTCAAGTTGCAAACTTTGCAACGAAAATATGAATTATCGATGGGAGAAGACAACAATATTGAAGACTATGTGTCGAAGGTGCATAAACACATCCATCTCATGAAGAGTTATGGTGAAACCCTAACTGATAATATGATAGTTGAGAATGTAATGTGTATGTTGACCTCTCACTTTGATCACATTATCGTATCTATTCAAAAATATAACAATCTTGAAACCTTAAAATTGGAAAACATGGTTGATTCTTTGAAGGCGCATGAGATTAGGATTATCGAAAAGAAAATAGTTCAAGACTTGATACAAGCACTATAGGCTCAGTCAAGGAAAAATAATGGTGGTTCCAACAAATTCAAATGCAAAATCGATAAGACTCATGGAAAGAAGTCTTGGTCGAATCTCAGTGGTTAGGAAATATGGAGCTTAAGAAATATTCAACACTCAGAATAACTTGGTCTTGAAACCTCTTATGTCGAATAATAGGACATTTAATACCTTGATCAGTTCGATTGAGGTACCATGTCTGAAAATAGTTGTCGACCACAAGAATAACTGGTTGTGGCATTTGAGGTTTGGTCACATGAACTTTCGACCACTCAATCAACTGATTACTCAAGATATGGTAATTGTCATACCAAGTCTTGAGATTCCCGACAAACTCTCTAAATGTTGTCTAGTCGGAAGCAATCTAGAAAGTCTTTCATCTCGACTATGCCATTGAGATCCTCCTGCATACTTGAAGTTGTACATTCATATGTATGTGGCTCGTTCGAAGAACATACCATTGGCAAAAATGTGTATTTCGTCTCATTTATCGATGAGTACAGAAAAAAATATTGATCTATGTGATCAAGTGAAAGGATTGATTATTTGAAATCTTTAAGAGATTCAAGATACTTGTTGAAATCAAAGTGAAAAGAAGATTAAAGTTCTACGAATAAATGGAGGTGGTAAATACACGTCCAAGATGTTTGAAGAGTTCTATGTAGAATATGGTTTCGATCATGAGGTAATTTCTCCTTATACGCCTAATATAATAGAATTGCATAAAGAAGAAATAAGACCATATTAGATATGGTGAGATATTTGTTGAAGCAGAAGAATTTTCCAAAATCCTTATATAGGGTGAAGTTGTTTCTAGTGTTATTTATATCCTAAACATGTGTCTGTTGGTTTAAGCTCTAGAGGCCAATACTTTTGGTACTTGTATCAAATTATTTATTAATAATAAAAAGCATTTTTTTTTATTATGTTTGCTTTTCCAAAATAATAAAATTCCTAGAATAATTACTCTGTTTAACGAAATGTTAAGTGTGACTTAATCATAAGATCTCATTAAACATAAAGACATCATTCTTAAAGTATCAGTAGTCAAGCTTTATTGTGAAGTGGGATAACATTAAAGCATTGAGATTATTATGTACATAAACTGATGATCACATTTCATCGATCATGGATAAGGAGTTATCAAGTCTTGACATAGGTATGAATATTAGGAGTAATATTTATACTGGATTGACCCGCTATGAGAATACTACATATAATGTTATACAAAGTATCATAAGTTATTCTCATAGTGATAATGATGTATATCACCCTTTGACCTGAAACCACTATGAATCCGATGTATAGTCAAGTATTTTTATTGTTGATCAAACGTTATCTGTAACTGGATGACCATAAACACAATTGATGGGTACTTCACAAAGCATGCTGAGGGACATGAGTGACCTAGAATGAATTTTCCATCATGTATAACAGGATAAACGTCTAAGGGACCAATATTTAATTGGAAAAGGGTGACATGATCTATCCATTATGTTCAATATAGACATAAGGGCAAAATGGTAATTATACACACATGTGTTATCACGAAAAGGTTTTGTCATATCACATGACATTTTCGTGACTTGTGTAACTGTGATGTGCTGCTAGATATCGCTTATTGTTTATTATGTTTAATATGTGATTTAATATAATTATCAACGTCGCAAAAACCTACAAGGTCACACACAAAAGGATAGGTTGATGATATAGAGTAAATAAGGAATACATAATATGGTAAGGTACCACGTGATTAAGTGACATGCGGTACATCATAAGGTATGATGTCCGTAGACATAATTGGGCATTTGGCTTGCAGCCCACATAAGTGGTTCTATAAATAGAACCCTTGTGTTGAAGTATTTTCACTTGATCAAAATTTGATCTTGAAACCCTAGCTGTATTTTCTCTCACTCTCTCACCCAAAGCTTTCATTTGTAAGCAGCTAACACTATAACCAGAAGTGGTATGTTTGTGTGGACTGAGTAGAAGCGTTGTTCTTCATCAATGCTCGTGATCATAGCATCAAATGTCTAAATCACCACAAGAGATAATAGTTTCTAGCACTGACCATTCATAAGGATCACTAAAGGAAAATTTTAATTTCTGCTGCATTTTTAATCACAATTTTCCTTCAGTGCCCTCCCAAGAAATTGAAGAACAAGGTTCCTGAAAAAGTATGGAATGGAGAACGACCATCAGTGAGTTATCTGAAGGTATTTGGATCTATATGCTACAAGCATGTTCCTGATGCAAGAAGAAGAACTACTACGGAAAAGCAATACCACAACGGTTGGAAAATCGATACCACAACGGTAAGGGGTGATTGTAAGTCAGGTGCTTTCCACCATGGTCTCGAGATTGTGATAATAAGGCAGGACCCGTGCTACATATCACAACTGTTATGCTAACCAACAGTTGTGATATATATATAGGTAATGGGTTCAAAATCCATCAACAATTTATTTGGAGCATAAATAACATTTCATTACGATTACAATATATAACTGTTGTGGAAAGTACCCATAGTTTATTATATAATATGTAGATTTCTTGTTTTTCCATACACCTCAATAAATAAATATAACCATTCAAATTGATGAAGAAATATATAATTTGAAAATTAAACTATTCTTGAAAACCCACTTAAACAAATCATTGTTATCTGAATTGCATGCGTCTCATCATTCATTTATCGCTCTTTAACATATAGAATGTGGTTCAATTGTCAAAGTCCTTCATGGAATTTATTCCTTTGATTCTAATTTAATTTTAATAACATAAATTTATTGGCCAAGTCCACCTCATCATCGTCGTTTATCATCATGATTGTTATGATGACTTATCATCATAACAATCACGATTATAAGTAAAGATGATGCGATAGACTTAGCCAATTATTAGATTTTATTCAAATTAAATTATAAGAGAAGATATCACTGTAATGAAGGAATCTGGTTATTGAGCCATATTCTTTATCTTAAAGAGAGGGAAATGAATGATGATACACATGCAATTCAGAAAATATGGATTGATATAAGCTGATTTTTAAATACAACTTAATTTTCAGATTATAAGTTTCTATGTTAATTTAAACAAATGTATTTTCAGTGAAAGTTTAGTGAAACAAACAATCTACATAGCATATAATAAACTCAACTTCATCTACTATCAACTTGCATAAGAATTTAAAGAACAAAACATTGCTAAGTCACAAAAAGCCTCTTTCTTGTGACTTAGCAATGTTTAGTTCTTGTTATGAGAATATTTATCAATAACAACAACATACAAAAACACAAAAAATACATACAACAAAATAAAAAACATACATTTTAGTAACAAAACACTAATAACAAACAACAACACAAGATATAATAAAATGTTTCAAGAACACATCTCATTGAAACTAATCGTGGAACTGGAATAAATTATGAAGTTAATCTAGTTTATAATGATATAAAAAGAAATAAAATATGGATGAAGTTTTCGCAATAGCTTCATAATTCGTGTATTTTTTTAATAGCAACACAACTCATATGTACCATAGTCAAAGTATGCGCTTTGTTAAGGTGGTGAAGACAAATCTAAAAAAAGGAGAACATTCACCAAATGGAAAAAAAATGGGAACCCGTTTTTAAAAAGAAACGCAAATGAAATCGAAGAATAGTTTTAATGAACGAACCTCAAGATAGCGATTGGTGAACATGAATCTAAAGGTTACAATATGTGTGAAGAGTGACATGGATGTTAGGGTTATGTTTTAGAGAGATTAGTGAAATATGTTAGGATTTTCCTTAGAGAAAACTATTGTTATGTACTGGGCACAAACACTTTTGCTTATATATATTAAAAAATATCACTTTTTATCACGTGAAATTCTAGTACAGTAGACCCAGATGTTTTATAGAGATGTCGAGACATTTGTTCTGACATTAAACAAACAGACAAGGTAAAAGTCACAGTGCAGAAAACAAAAATAACACAACAGAATTGTTTACCCAATTCGGTGCAACACACCTACATCTGGAGGCTTCCAAGCCAGAGATGAAATCCACTATTAGTAGTGTTAATTCAAAGCTAAACTACCCCGTCTACAACTCCTCATTTAATCACTACCCAATGCAATTTCTACCCCAGAACCTCTTAGATATGAGAACCCATCTCTCCTCCCTCAATCACACACGATGATAATTACAAAAGACTAGAAGACACACTTCAAAGACATAGGATCAGAAGATAAACTTCTATCTCAAACTACCTAAGACTTAAAGCAAATTTCTTGTAACTTAGAACACACCTTGGAGTTACTTCACATATTCCTCCAAGACACAAAACATGTTGCCTCTCACCTATGGGTTTCAAGGAATATGGTGACCATCCAACAAACTGGGTGGTTCACAACATCTAGCCCTAATGATTACATCCTTACTAAATTCGGCTAGCTTTCTAAACTAGGTTACAAAATCCTTATTTATAACCTATACCCAAACTGGACTTGGGTCTTCAAACAACAACATATTAGTTGTAACAAACTGCAGAAAAGTTATGCTACAAGCAAGGTCTTCAATCCTTAGTTTCGTGATTTTTCTCCTTAACTTCTGATTGAATCTTCTGGACCTTCACATATGCCTTCAAGTATACGCCACATAGGTTGCATAATATTCCCTAAATATTCTGCATAATTTAAAATAGAACTGAAACTTATTTATCAGTTCAATAGGCGTGATGTTAAATGCTTGATGTCATGATATCTTTTTCGACATGTTGTTCCAGATGTTGAATTAGTTCAACACAACATGTTCAAGCATTCCAATAGGACTTATTGTTGTACATGTTCTTCTTATTCAAGTTATACATCCTATTGTACATTACATTATTGCTGCTATTATTTGTTTTACTAAAATTAATGTCAATCCTTAAAAACAAGGAACTTACAATCTCCCCCTTTGACAAATTTTGGCTAAAACAAATAATTAAAAATTACAGCAAAACAACAACAATAATTAAAACTTCTTCAACAGTAACACCCGTAGTCTTATGCACATAGATACATATTTGGTGATTGATACGAGAAAAAACTTCATCAATAGTACTTCCAAAGTCTGCACCAGTGGTCTTTCAGTTGAAGACAATGTCTCAACATCCAGTTTGACATCTTCTAGTGTTTTTGAATTCCTCCATTGAACCAACACGAGTAAAAGAAAGGAAATTCCTGATGTACACAAGGAAGAATATATGTTCCACTCCCCCCTTAAGCCAAGAACCAATTCTTGTCACAAGTGGTGGAAAAAGAGGACCATGGGAGATAAGCAACCCCTTAAGTGAGATAAACTACCCATCAAGTAGCATAAGAGGAAACTTAAGAGGTATCCTGAAATTTTCCCAAGTCAGAAGTAACAAAAGGAAGTTCAAAGCAGGTACCTGATAGATATTTTGGTATGGCTTGCATTTGGATAATGTGACTTAGATATAACCTCATCCTCTCCTGTTTAATGACACAACTTTTCTCACCCTTTTTGGCCAAAATTTAGCAATGGAACCCCTCACAAAACCAGATCCAGGCATAGGAAGCCCATACTCGAACAAACCTCATGATCACTGGTACTGAAAGAAAATACTCACTTGACCGTAGAGGTAGAGAGATCCTCTATATATAGCCCAGGAGTTACTTAGGAATTTATGATTTTCTTCAATTATTGGTCAAAGTAACATTAATTGAGGCGGAGAAATTGATACATGAATCACTGTGCACCATCCAAGCTATCTTTGAATACCTTTAATAGTTATTGACTATTTCTCTTGAGGAAATCAGTTCCAATGTGTGCATCAATCACTTCACCTATGTTGTCCATGCAGAAGTATGTCATGACTAATTTTCTGACACTCAGTCAGACATTTTTTTCTTGTATTATATGATCCCCACTTTTTCTCCCACTAAACATAGGTGCTCCACCATGTGAGACTTGACTTCACACTATCATAGTATGTTGCTTGGGCATACTTCCTTCAGTGGAGAATGATATTCTGGCTTTAAGATATCTATACTATTGCAACATAACTCTATAGATATTCACATAACTCTTTCAAGGAGATAAAATTACAAAGATACTTCCAACTTATACTCCTAAGTGTTCACACATTGTCATGACTTTTGAAAGGTTAACAAGTCATACTACTATAGTCTGAATCTCATCACTAACTTCTTAGTGTAAAAATGAAAATCCATTAATATTCAGACTATTCAGTAGAAGAATTTCCTTTTCAATACCTTGTAGGATCATTATTCTTTTGTGTAGAGCCTTAACTAATGCTTGCTGATATTTAGTGAGGTATTCAAACCAGTAGTTATGCATTGTCCGAGCATACTACTTTTTAACATCTCTTTATTTAACATAATAGATAGAACTTGTCCTGATGAGTGAAGAGTTATAATATAGAGATTCACAGTATCAAACTTGATGTTCCAACATTATTTAGGACATTCACAACACTGCCACAAAACCTATTTGCTCTGGTTCTGGAGTCACAATCTAAGGAATCTATTTCCATCCATTTCCCTTAATAAAATCCCCATATGTCCCTTAATTAACTCACTCCTTTCAGCCATAATATAGAGAGGAAGAAACTAATTGTACCAGCACAAATACACTTCTTCATCAGCATAACTTAAGATAATACCTGGACCATATACTAGATGCCATCTAGTATTGCAAGGAGGAATAAGAAGGTAGACCATACAGTCTATTGGAGTATAGCAGTATAGGCTAGCTTCTCCTGGCTGACATCACAAAAACTTAGATAGAGAGTTAAGTCATTACTCCTTATATCACGCTCTCTGCAGTCTTGAGTCACGTTCAAATTTCATCATATATGCACTACTGACAAGAACGTATGATGGTTTTCAAGCTCTCGCAGGGAATGACATCTCTTTCACACATCTGCAAGACCAGCCATGTTGATCCCTTCACTTCAAACTCCCTGAGTTACACATAATAAGGACACATTTGTTAAGGTCCTGTCAATAATATAAGCACTCTTAATTTGGAATTTCTCACATATTCCAAAATAAGAATCCTTTGTTTTCTTGCTACACAAGGTTCAAATGGCCACACTTTGTTACTTGTAATAGAATAAACCACTTTTTCAACCATCATGTTGATCAGCTCATCTTATTTGATATTCTCTTTCATATAGTGAGCCTAATGTGTATAGCCAGAAATACGTCTTCATAAGATAAATTTGAATCTTATTTGCCTTTTCTCAACATCTGGTATCTTCAACAACTATGATGTTACATCATCATATATGACATCATTTTCTCCCCATCACAACTTTCATCATTCTTGATTCTGAGTATCAAGAAGACATACCATCTCACATCCATTCTAATACTTGGTGTTGTACCCCAAAATTTTCCCTCCCATTTTGAGACCGAGATGCATCTCCATGCTCAAGAACTACTCAAGGGTTGATCAGACAAACCCTCTCCTAAGCAATCAGCCCTCAACCAGGGTTTTGTTTCTCTCAAGGAAAAATTAATTTATAATGGCTCAAGTGAATGACATGCCTCCTCATATGCTTCAAAGTATCCCCATGTCAAGCTTCAAACCTTATATCCCAAGTTTGCTCAGTTAATTGCTTAGATGGTTGAAAATTAGTTGTATTGGACAAAAAGTCAATTATGGTCAACATGCAGTCAAACTCTATCATTTTTGGTCAACATCAATATTTTAAGGTCACATTCATCATTTGATCAAGGGTTGATCATGATTCATCAAGAAAACTCAAGATTTGATAAAAAGTCAAAAGTTGCTAAATTAGGGTTTCTTTAGGGAAAGTCAACAGAACTTTGACCAAGCATAATTGTCACATACTTCACCATAAATTCCTCAACAAATGCTCATTTTAAATGGAATTCATTTTTCTAACAATTTGTCTCATACAAGATTTTCCCAAAAATTGCTTCATTTGAGAGATATGGGCCAAAACATTATAGGTCCTTTCAAAAGTCAACAAAAAGTCATCATTTCCCAAAGAAGTGTACATGAACATGGAAGCTTCAATGAATATGAAACCAAAAAGAGATCTTAGAGGACATCTTAAGCTTTCTAAAAAGTCCAAGATCACCTCCAAATATTGAGAATTGAGAAAGTTATGGTTTGTCCAAGTTTGGCAATTTTAAGACAATGCATGAAGAAAATATTGAGCAATCTTTGAATTTTTCAAAATGGGCTTATGCTTTCATGTTTTGAATTTTTTTCTAACATTGTCCATGACCCCTAAGCCCAGCCACACGCCATATTATTATTTATTTCATTTATTTTTGAATTAATTCATTTAAATTCAATTTTAATTAAAATAAAATGCCAAGACGTGTAAGGCGTGTGGGCTTAATATTTAAGAGTCTTGAGGACCAAGCAAGCCCAAGATAGCTAGCCAAGAACGTACAAGGGATGATTGGCAAGAAATTGGCCAATTTTATTAGCTTTCCATTTGATTTCTCAATAAAATATATTCACCTTGAATGCTATATTTTTTCTCAAAATACTTGACCTAATGCACTCATTATAAATAGAAGATCATGACCAAGTGAGAAGAACACAGATTGCTGCCTTAAGAACCCTAGAAAAACTCTTCAAAAATATAAAGTTGTAGGGAAAACTTGAAATATATTTTCCAATTGTTCTCAAGCCAAACCAAGCATCCATTCACTCTCCTGAGGTTCCCAGGAATCGATCTAGGCCCTTACACCATCCCAAAGCATCCCAGAATCGCCTCCCTCGATTGCACCGGTTTGGTAAACTTTTGAAACTTCAAATCTTTAATTTATGCAATATAAGTGATTTTGATTCATATATACATGTTCATGCTGATGTTTATGATTGCTTAGAACCATCGTGCATGAGTTTTAACGCAGGAATCAAGAATTTCCATTGTTAGGGCATGAAGCTTCTACTTCATCGTAACCCTAGTTACGGGCCGTTTCAGACCAAACCAATGTCACTATTAGATTCACAACACTTTAATTAGTGGATCTGAGTTGTTTTCGTTTTTATTTTGATCAATTTTGCAGGTTTAGTGTTTTGACCGATCGGAGAAGATGACCGAAATTCATCTTTGGCGTCACTGACTTTAGGTCAACTGGCGAAGGCATGTGTGGCTTGCTTCGATTGGTTCGTTTGAACATCCTGGGTCCCACGCGTGTTTGGTTTAAAAAAAATTAGATTTCTGGAAATAAAAATCACACATATGTTCATGGTTTCAATTTAATACACAGATGTATCACCACCCTAGTGGTTCAAAATGTGCGCGTAGTCCTCTTCGCACGGGTTCGATCCATGCCTTTTGGCAAAAAATTTCATATTTTCTGATTTTGCAGGTTAACACATACATACGTTTGGAGGCGTGATTACAACACCATTGGCATGTGGCCTAGTGGTCCAATTTTGAACCAGTGACCTAAGGGTCACGAGTTCAACACCTTCCAGGGCCAATCTAATTTTTTGCTACTTGTTTTCTTCATATTTTTTATTTCTTTTAATTTTTAACTTATTTTAATTCTTTTCAAAATTATTTTTAATCACTACAAAAAACGCTAAAAAATATTTTAATTTTATATTTAGGTTTAAAAAATGTTTAATTAATTTTAGACACAAAAATATTTTATTTTTCTTTTCATTTAAATTATTTTTGTAATTAACTTTTAATTAACTTAGAATTAGATTTTCTTATTTATGATCACAAAAAATACCAAATATATTTTTCTTCTAATCTTAGGGTTTTAGAACATTGTCATATTTATTAAAATAATTTTACTTTTATTTATGTTTTGTTTTTATTTTAAATACTAGAAATTGATGTATAGGTCACAAGGATATTTTTGTAATAGCATAGCTTTATTAATCTCGCATTTTTCTATTATGTAACTGCTTACAGGATGCAATAGCCAAGGCTAAATTTACTTTTCCGCACCTCCTTATTATGTATCTTCCCCAAAGCCATGTAATAACGTAGGACCTTTATCTTTCCGTAGTTTACTTTTCTATACATATAAACTGCTAGATGTATGGTTAATAGGATTGTATTGCAAGATCTAAAATTAACCATAGAATAACCTTAATCTCAAGATCAAATATATGAATTGAATCACTATTACACACTTGCACCCCTAGGGTATCCTCTCTTGTTGCCTTACGAACATGGTCATGTCTCTCAAACGTAGGGATACCATTAGCCAAGTTACCTACACATAACATCATCATAGTCCCTTCAATATAAAGATCATAGTCTCTCGGTGACCCTCCGATGTTACCTACGAATACATGATCTCGTCCCTCGATGTTGCCTACGAATGAATGATGATAGTCACTTCGATACAATTGCTAAGTTATCCTTACAATGTTGCCTTTAATGACCATGCGATGACCCTACGCATGTCCCTTCATATCCAATGGATGGGGCTACCTACCAACTAATGGTATGAATAAAACTATCCCTAAAGGAGAAGGAAAATAACAAGAATGACCTTTGAGTGGGTAAACTCTTAATTTCTTGCTCATTAATTCAAAATACTTTTCACACCTCACATTTCAAAAGAAATATTTCCAAACACTTTGTATACATTCTTGAGGACTGATACAAGAATCATTACAAAGTCAAAGCAAAATATTTTCAAACAAATCACACAAACACAAAAGAAAGTTTTCAAAAGTGAGTTAAGCAATTAAGTGCCCGAATATAACTACGGGTGAAAATAGTGCTAACACCTTCCCTTTTCATAAGTACCCCCGAACCCAAAATCTATCAAAGGTCTTTCCTGTTCTTTCTCAGTTCTTCCACCGTGTTACAGAAAATTTTAGTGCATGGCTTCGTACCCCACCAGCATCAAATTTTATTATTTTTAAAACTAACATATCTTTTATCTCGATTTTTTAAATAACCGAGTGAAAAGATTATTTATTTATTTTATTTAAAAATTGTAATATGTTTTACCAAAATATTACATTGTTTACCCGTAATATTTAAATTAAAATAAAAATCAAACTCCCTAGGGATCTAGATGAAAATCAAATTCCCTCAAGATGTAGAACAAGATCTTCGAATTATTGAATATGATTGTTGTATGAGTTTAACAAAGACTGTAGTGAAATATCTTTTAGTGAAAACAAAAAAATCCCAAAAATGTGTTTCTACCACGGTTAAAGAAAGTCCATTGTAATATTGTTTGACAAAATATGTTTTTCGTAGTAGTGAGTGAAGCTTTATGACAAGAGTGAACCTATGATTCTGGTAGGATATTATAATATTAGGGCATACAAGTTGTTCAATCCAATCAATGAGAAATTATGATAAGTCGATACATTGTGATTGATGATAATTTTGCCTATGATTGGAATTTTGATGATGTAATTAACAAGTCGTTGATGAGCTATGGATTCAACAAAGAAACTAATGAAGTCGAAGTCGAAGAAATTGTCGATAATATAGCCTAAGTCAGGTAGTTACTGGCATTCCTGACACATTCGAAGTCAAATAGGGTGTGGCTAGCACAAGCCAAAGACCTCAAAGATCTAGATTTTGTCCAAAAAGACTTCAAGACTATGAAAAATATGGTGATGATGAAATAACACCAGATGGAGAATTAGTTTATTTTACTTTACTTGCAGGTGTTGAACCAATCAACTATAACAAGGCTTTAAAGAATAAGCAATTTAAGTCTACTATGGTCGAAGATTTACATGCAATTGAAAGAAACAACACTTGGAAATAAGTCAAATTTCCAACAAACACAAAATCTATCCAAATAAAGTGGGTGTTCAAGTTGAAACACAATGATGATGGGTCTATAACAAGACTTAAGGCGAGATTGGTAGCTCGAGGATTCATTTGAAAATCATGACTTGACTACTCTGAAGTATTTTCTCCAATAGCAAGATTGGAGACTGATAAAATAATGGTAGCCCTAGTATGCAAGCAAGGCTAGTCTACATTTCACTTAGATGTGAAGTCAACATTTTTGAGTTGACCCTTAGAAATAGAGGTCTATGTCACACAACCTCTTGTATTTTTGATTAAGAAGAAAACGAGTAAGGTGTATAAGTTTCACAAAGCACTTAATGGCCTCAAACAGGCACCTTGGGCATGGAGTAAGAATTCGACTCATACTTACTCGAATTGGGATTGGTAAAGTGAAAATATGAGTATGGTGTCTATGTTCAGGTTATGGCACAATATATAAATCATCTACTTATATGTCGATGACTTTCTGGTAACAAGAAATAGCTTGGAGAACTTATCGAAGTTTAAGGAGCCGATGATTAGGGAATTTGAAATGTCAAATCTAAAAAAAATGGTCTTATTTCCTATGCATGGAATTTCAAATGTCGAAACAAGGAGTGGTACTACATTAAAGGAATTATTTCAAAGAGATACTCAAGAGATTTAGGATGGATGATTCGACTCTAGCATCTTCACCTGTCGAACCAAATTTGAAGTTGGAGAAGCATGGAGAGGAAGACAAAGTCAATGTAACTTTGTTTAAACAAATAGTTGGATCTCTGATATATATGTGTGCAATCGCCGACCTGAGATAGGTTTCGCAGTTGGACTAGTGAGCAGATACATGAGTGAACCATGAGTGTAACACATGAATTCTACCAGAAGAATCCTTAAATACTTAAAAGGATCGATAAACTCTGGAATTCTATTTCGACAAGATTCTGAAAGCAAAGAAGTTATAATTACTTTCTATTCAGATGTTGATTGGTGTGGAGATGAGGAAGATCGAAGAAGCACAACTGGTTAATTATATTAAGTATTTAGTTCCCCAATCTCATGGTGCTCGAGGAAGAAACTTGTGGTGGCATTGTCATCATGTGAGGCTGAATATATAGCAGGATCCTATGTTGCATATCAACCAATTTGGATCAGATCTGTGTTGTAATAGATCGAGGTCTAAGAGAAAAAACCTCTAGTGCTGCAGATCGACAACATGTCAACCATAAATCTTGTAACGAATCCAATTCTGCATGGAAGGAGTAAGAATATAGAGGATAGATTTCACTTCTTAAGAGAAAAGGTAAATCGAGGTGAACTTGAAGTAAGAAATTTCTCAACTGAAGCACAGTTGGCCAAAATTCTTACCAAAGGATTGGAGATCGACATATTATTGAATTTGAGAAAGAATTTAGGAATAGTTAAGATCGACTATGATTAGCATATGTTCGACAACTTGGACTATATGGGGGTATATTGAGATATAAGATATAATCCAAGTTGGTTAATCCAAGATCAATTAGGGTTTATTAGCCTACTTAGTGTACACGTTAGTTGTATATAAGCATACATAATTTGTAATTTAGTTTGTACAATTTAATTTAATAATATAATTCTTATTTCCTCATTCTCTCTTTCTCCCCTCACTAAAAGTGTCTCACACAGTAACATAGACAAGTGAACTATTTTTAAAATAATAAGAAAACTAATAACAATTTTAAAGGCGTTGCTTATATTGTTAAATTTATCTATTTCATGTACAATGTCTTACAAACATTAATTTAATCCTAATAGGTCCGATGTTTCATATTTTTTCGGTAAATATAGTAGAAGAAATGAATTCTATAATTATAATTATATTCTATTTATTTACAAGAGATTGTTCTTTTTATGATTTTTGAAAAAGTACAACTGAAAAAATTAATAGGTCGAGTTGCAAATTAGGTCGCTCTTTTTAAGACATTTTACGTAACTTCTCAAATTAGTGCAAATCAGTCACTCAACCACAACACCTATAGGATAAAACAATTCAGTTCTATACTATACAATTATTACTTGTATGGTAGATAAACAATCTACAAATACATCATCTAATGATACAAAAATCATTCGAATATGGTATAAATACTACTCTTAGCATTTGATATAAGGATCAATGATAATAGTTTCTCTATTGTGAATCTTGTTGTTAATTACGACAAAATTCGATATTAATTTGTGAGGCAAAAAATAGTAGCAACCAAAATAAATGGTCTTCAACAATGATAATTCGTTCACAGATAATATAACAGAATACGGCGAGAAAAAGACGAAGGTTTATTTACCCAGTTCGACCAAACGATCTACTCTGGGGGAGAGAGCATCTCTCCAATTCACTATACTCAGAAAGTTGTTACAAGAGATTACATATGAGTTACAAGAAAATAGCCTTTGCCTTCAAAACAAGAACAACCCTGAAGGTGCCCAAGAATTACCCAAATTTCTACCCAATTGTTTCCCAACCTCTTCAACCTTCAATATATGAATAACTCAAACCCAAAATGTTAAAAAGTATTTCCCAATTCCCAATAACCTTAGATAACCCTAAAGGTTTCCAAAACCTCTACCTTTCTAAGTTTCCCTTGAGAGTAGCCAAAATCTTAAGTTATGCCTTTAAACCCTTGCTTTAACTTGTTGGTGTAAGCTCTAAGATTATCACATCTTCTAGCATATAAGAGACACATATTTATAATATAAAATACCCAACGAACAAAGTCCAAAATCACAAGTATCCATGGACAAAACGAGAAACTGTCGAAAAAGCTCTAAAAGTCGAAATCACTATTCATCATACAAATGCTACTATTCACCGTACGAATAACATTATTCGCCCGTAAGAACGATATTATTCATCCGTACAAATATTACTATTCACCGACCAATTTTTTTTAATTTCTATGTTTTGACTTTTCGTCTGACTTTCTAAAACTTCTAATTTTTGCGGTAAATGCAATCTCCAAAATATGTTTTCTTTCTCTTCATCAAAAAAGGTTTTAAGGCACATTTACAATATTCTCAAACTAAGAGAAATTCAAATAATTCTGCAAAGAAAACTGAATAATGATTATTTGACCACTCAAAATAATTGCTCAAATAAAGAGAAACTAAAATAATTCTCCAAAGAAAACAATATACTGATCTTAATGTTCTCATAGCCTTTAGGAAGTTAGGTAGGTCATGTACTAGGCACCACTTGTCTAACTTTGTATCATATTCAAACTTGTCTCCATATTTTGTTGCATTTACTTCTAATTTATCTAGTGTCAAAATTCCTAAGAATGTACAGAAGTCTCTAGAAATTCCAAAGTGGAATGAAGATGTTTTTAAGGAGATGAAAGCTCTTGCAAAGAATAAAACTTGGAGTGCCACAACTCTGTCGGCATTTAAAAGAACTGTGGGATGTAAGTGGGTGTTCACAATAAAGTACAATTTTGATGGATCAATCAGAAGGTATAAAGCTCGATTGGTTGCAAAAGGATTCACTCACACATATGGCATATATTATTCAGAGACATATGCTCCTGTTGCAAAGCTTAACACAATCAGAATACTCTTATCCCTCATTTCTAACGTAGACTAGCCTCTCCATCAGCTATATGTCAAAAATGTCTTTCTCAATGGTGATTTAGAAGAAGAAGTATATATGGATTGTCCGCCAGGTTTTGAAGAAACCTTTGGGTCACATGTGTGTAAACTAAAGAAATCCTTGTATGGGTTGAAACAATCTTTGAGAGCTTGGTTTGAAAAGTTTACCCAGTCTCTGAAGAAACATGAATATAATCATGGACAAGCAGATCATACTTTATTCACAAAGTCAGTTCAAAATGGAATAATATTGTTTTGATAGACTATGTTAATGATATTATTCTTACAGGTAATGATGAGATAGTAATGGAGAGATTAAAAAGAAACTTCGCAGTAGATTTTGAAATCAAAGACTTGGGTCCCCTCAAGTATTTCCTTGGCATGGAAGTAGAAAGGTTAAAGAAAGGAATTGTTGTTTCTCAAAGAAAATATGTTCTTGTTCTCCTACAAGAGACATGTATGAATGGTTGTAAGCCTGTCGACACACCGATGGACCAAAATGCCAAATTTTGGGAGAAATGGGACACACCAGTGCACATTGGAAGATGCCAGAGGTTGGTTGGGAAATTAATATATTTGGATCATACTCGTCCTGACATTGCTTTCTCCGTTAGTGTTGTGAGTCAATTCATGTATGCACCATATGAAGAACACCTTGAAGTTGTGCACAAAATCTTGAGATACTTAAAAGCAACTCATGGAAAATGGTTATTCTTCAAGAAGACCAATGATAAAAATGTGGCAGTATTCTCTGATGCAAATTGGGCAGGGTCCATTATTGATAGAAAATCAACTTCAGGTTATTGCACATATGTGTGGGGGAACCTAGTGACTTGGAGAAGCAAAAAAAAACAAGGAGTAGTTTCAAGAAGTAGTGCTGAAGTTGAGTTTAGATTAATGACCCAAGGAATTTGTGAAGGTATGTGGATTCTCAGAGTCCTAAAAGAACTGAAGGTAGAGGTAGAACCCTCATTGAAAATGTACTGTGACAACAAGGAAGCTATAAGCATAGCTCATAATCCAGTTCAACATGATCATACAAAACATATCAAGATCGAACATCATTTCATCAAAGAAAATATTGACTCTGGTACTCCCTACTTTCCATTTATCCCTTCCAATCAATAAACCGCTAATATATTGACCAAAAGCTTGAGAAAAACAACATTTGAATACTTGATCAACAAGTTGGGCATGATTGACATCTATGCACCAACTTGAAAGGGGTGTTGAAATATTTCTTATTTAGTACTATTTATTTTCTTATTTAAGAGTCATTATATTACTTTAAGAGTCATTATATCACTCCTAAAATAAAGGAGTTACTTTGTATATTCTCTCCTATAAAAAAAGCCATTTTCCTTCATAATAAAATATACAATTATCACTCGTATGTTTTTCTACATGTGAGAGGCTATGTGATATGCGTAATGCTGATTAATTTATGATCTATATTTCTCTCGTTAGAGAAGGATATTATAGAGGTCATTGGGCCTAAGGTTAAGTAGACCCTAGGAAGTGGCAACTACTCCCCATGAATGAGGGAGATAGTTAACCACCTATTTTGAAGGGAGTCATGGTATGACTCATTCTTGTACGACTAGTGGAGAGATAATAGAATTATATGTGTCATATATCCTAAAGGAAAGAACCATACTTCGTAAAGGTAGATCTCGGGCGATGCCTTACTAGGCGAGGACCCTATCATTGCTCATATTTGAAGCACTCACAAATATAACTCTAAAACTTTAAATAATGCTCTTAAATAATTCAACGCAAGGAAAATATAATGTGAAATCAAGTTTACATTTAAAATAAATATATTTCTTTAAGATCTTCTCAAAATAATGAGATTCATCCAAAGATATTTCCTTTACAGATCTAGTGGTCTTGGTTCCAAGAATCACATTGGCTACTTTGATGTCTTTTAAAATAAAGTTTTTACAAATAGTGATTTTACATTATTAATGACATGAAGGTTTGATCCAAATATGAGAAATTCATCTACACATATGATAATGCAATTGCCATTTTCAAATTTGTCATAAATGCATTTGTCACTTTCATTCACTTTGTGCTCATTCGATATCATTAAGTTATCATACTTTTCATGTCATTGTTGTGGAAATTGTTTTATACCATACATAGCCTTATCTAACTTACATACATTGTTTTCTTGCCCGTGAATCACAAACCCTTTAAGTTGAATTTCTTCTTCTAAGTTATCGATTAAAAAAATCGTTTTAACATCCTTTTGGTGAACTACTAAGTTGTAAATAGAAGAAATTGAAATTATTACCCGAATGAATGTAATTCTAGTGACCGGAGAAAAAATCTATAAAAAAATTCTCTCTTCTTAAACCTTTGGCCACATGGCGAGCCTTTTATTTATCAGCTGTGCCATCAGATTTTAGTTTCTTTTTTAAAATTCATTTACAATCAATTGGTTTGGAGCCAAGGGAAAAGTCTATGGAGTGTCAGGTCTTGTTAAATTTTAGAGAATATATCTCATAGTTACTAGCTTCTTGTCAACAATTTGCATTCAAAGATGACAAGACTTTTTGAAGATTTGTTGGATCTTCATAATCATATAGGTCAACCCATAGTCTTTAGCAACTCTTACTCTTTTAATTCGTTAAAGTTTTGTTTCTACTTTGTTATTGCTTTCGATGCTTTTTATGAGAGACTGTTGTTTTAAGGTTTTGAAAAAATGTCACCAAAGAAATTATCGAGTCGGATCGCATACTAGATTGCTTTCTTTAAGACATTTGCAAAACTATTCAAATTAGTGCAAAGTAGTCACTCAACCATGACGCCTTCAGGATAAAATAACACAGTTCTATACTATATAATCAGTCCTAGGGGAGGATCCAAGCATTATACATTAGTGTGGCTAAACATGAAAGAAAATATGAACTAAATCATATTAAAATGAATAATAATATTGTTTAATGCAATAAATTACAATGAAAATCGTCTATAATTTATTTCTTATAAAGAGCTAAAGTAACATCAATATTAATTATTCCAAGAACATCTCTTTCTATAAAAGTTACAAGATGATCATTTAACCAATGATCACTTATTTTGTGACATATTTGACCCTTCTCAAACTTTATAGCTGAAAAAAATACATTACACGCTTGCAGATGCTACTGGCAATACTAAAGCAATTTCAGAAGCTTATAAACCATATCAAATGTGTTGCACTTATTTGTTTCCACAAAATTTTCACAAAGATCTGAAAGTCCTTTTAACTTTGCAAGTCACATCGAACATTTCTAACATAACTCTGAAGTTGATGTCGCAACACCACTTTCGAAAAATATACATAATCATTTATAAATGACGATGAAGGGCTCAAACATGAAACACTAAAAGTTTAGTATTCTCGTCATCAAACTTAGCATTGAGCCCGTCCAACTGCAAATTTAAAGCACTAATCAACATGATTATTGAAAGAAGTAGCATGATTAGTCAATCTTTGAGCATTCTTCTAGTCACTAAAACTGCCTCCCACAAAATAATCTCCCATATTTAGAGACATTTTTAAACAAACCAAGAGTAAATGAAATTGTGAGGAGGTTGATGACGAACTATTTTTTAATAAGTTTTCCTTACCTCATTTTGGATATCAGGATGATAGTTTGAAATTGGAGGCCTAATTTATGGATTTGTTTCCAACAATTTATACTCAACAATTTTGATACTTTCACTTGGATGTTAAGTTTTCATGCTTCTAAATTAGCCAAAAAAGTAGTTTTGTCTTTAGAAAATATCTAATTTTTTTCATCATATAAAAAGAACAATCAAACCAAAATTGATTAGAAAGAAAACAATTTATAAGAAATTAAATAAATTAACATTTTTAATAAATTAGAGTTTTAGAGTTGAGAGAAAAGAATGAGGAAAAATTGAAATAGTAACTTTACTTTTGATTTTCAATCACCCATAATGAGTTGGTGTTGGTCGTATTTTTTATTAACTACCTTAATATATATATATATATATATATGAGAGAGAGAGAGAGAGAGAGATCAAATTACACCCAAAGAGTTACACCATGAGTCACACTCGCTCAAAAACGTCATTTCGGATTAATATTTTTTAAAATCAACCGTTGGATTGAAACATACCATCATATAAATCATACCTATAAAGTTTGAGATTAATCTATAATGATATACTATACGATCAAGATATCCAAAGATTAACGTCAAAATGAACTTTCATATAACGTTAATTTTGATGTAGTTCAATGACATAGTAAATCATTATAGATTAATCTCAAACTTTATAGGTATGATCTATATGATGATATATTTCAATCCAACGGTCGATTTTAAAAAATATTAATCTGAAGTGACATTTTTGAGCGAGTGTAACTCATGGTGTAACTCTTTGAATGTAATTTGATCTCTTTTCTCTCTATGTATATGTTAGAAGTATACCATCTAATATAGTAATTCGCTATATTGCCATGTTAGTTCTATGAATGTTCCCAATATGTTTGAATTGGTTTTAAAGTCAAAAGTCACATGTGTTAAAAATTCACATAGTGCGTAATTTGCTTTGGAAGTTGGAATTCTTCCTCAAAAGAATATGAATCTCATTTGATATTAGTTAAATATGTTTTTTTTCTTATAAATTATTCAATTTTGTTTTTGTCTATATAAAACAACATAATATATTTTAGTCCTTACAAAATTATTATATATGTAATTTTAGTCTATTGTATTAACTGATACGTATTATGTATTTTTGAATGATTATTTTATAAATATATTTAAAACGTTATAAAAAGTTGTTTGAAAAAAAGAAATTCAAAATTTGATTTCTAAATCGATGTTTTATTACTTTTATCAATATTTTTAAAACTTTAAAAAATTTATATTTAATTCTTTTTATTTTAAAAAATTCTAAAATTTTGTAAAGAAACCATTTATAGTATTTAAATATGTATAAAAAGATTATTCAAAAATTCAAAAATTTAAACGTAATTAAATTTTTTTAAAATTTTAAAAAATAATAGAGATTCAAACTGTGTGATTAATTTTTTTTTAAAGACTAAAATTTATTAATTTTTAATAAGAACTAAAAATAAAATTTAAAATATTTATAGAAATAAAAATACATTTGACCTTTGAATCAATTAAATGCTTTGAATAGGATTAACTTTTCTTTTTAAAAATGTTTTTTGGGTTACAAGGTTAAAAAACAAAATAAAAAGGACTACAATTTCGAATAGAAGGTACTTCATTTTATGCCTCGATTGATATAATCAAATACTTATATATTTATGTACATATATTATGTTAAATAACATATTATATGATGATTGATGAATACCAATCGAGAAAATTTTTTTTAAATAACCAAAAAAAAAAAAAAAATTACAAAAATGTCCCTAAAAAAAAAATAATTCCAAAAATGTCCAAAAAATTTTTTTATATACACATAGGCGCCACTTGATGTGGCGCCCTCACTTTCCATTTTTTTTTTTTTTTAAATTTTTTTTTTCAAAATTTTTTAAATGATTTTTAATTGATTTTAATTATAAATAAATTATTTTAAATACAAAAAAATTATTTTAAGGTGAAATAAAATATTTAAGAAATTATGAAAATTGTTTTTATAATTTTTCAAATTTTTGTAAGTGATATTTAATTGTTTTTAATTGTATTTAATTGTTTTTAATTATAAATAAATTATTTTAATTACAACAACCTTATTTTAATTAGAAAGAAAACATTTAATAATTTATTTATTTGTTTTTATAATTTTTAATATTTTGTAAGTAATTGTTTTTAATTGTTTTTATTTATAAATTACTTTTTTAGATAATTATTTAATTGTTATATAATTAACTTAAAAATTAATTATTTAATTTATATACATTAAATCTTATTAAAAAATTACTTTTATAATTTATATATAAATAATTATTTCATTATTTAATTTTATTATTTAGCATATATATAATTAAGAAATTAACATTTAAAATTAAGTTAATTATATATTAATTATATAAATTATTATTTAAAATAAAATTATATAATTTATTTAATATATAATTATATGTTATATTAATTATTTATTTGTTGCTATTTGTTTTAATTGTTAAATTATATATAAATAATTAATTCATTATTTAATTTTCTTATTTGGAATAAAAAGAACTCTTTATTGATAAATAAAATTGTTACATAGAGTTATAAAATTGAAAACTATGTTGTGGAACTTGATCCACGATTTGGACATTGTTTTGTTATGTCCTATTTGTCGACATATGCCACATTTTCTGCGTTCTCTCTCGACGTCCATTTCGGTTCTAATCGCTTTGTTTGGGCGTCCACTTTTATTCCGCATCGATTCGTTGTGCCAAACAATTTCCCTTCATACTCGGCCAATATGCCTCTAATGCTACCACCGAAAAGGATTGTCATATACATTCAACAATGTTGCAACTTTGTAGATGGGAGACACTAACGACAACGCATCGAAGTGGGTGTGTGAGCACGCGCAATCACATGGGAGCAGGGCATACGATAGGCTTGAAATTGACCACGATCGCACCAACGATCTTGTATTAGGACCCTATACTCTTGGGGCAGCCCCGGTTATGGTCAATTGTTTCCTTGACGCTAAAAGTGTGGCCATGGCGGTCGATTGTAACCCTGTTGGCTTTGGTAGATTCTCCTCATAAACTTCATGGGCATCACTATACACTTGATTCGTTTGTAACAATGTGTTGCCTCTGTTCTGACGGTGTTGCCATTCGAAAATAAGTCGCACTCACCAAAGTCATTATCGAGGTTCGTATGCCCTTAAAGACCCGTTCATTGACTCCACGAGATTTGTTGTCATGTGCCCCACCTCACCCCATCGTCGTGGGACCTAGTCCACTTTGCTCTGTCGATATTATCGATCCACCTCCGATCGAATTTGCCAACACTATTTCCGGTAGTAGTATTGGAATCAGGTTGGTTTAACGAATACCAGCGTTTATCAAATTTTGCTTCAAGAATTTGTCTTTGAACTCCCACAAAATTTTGGGCAATATATACGTCTATATACATGCGTTGACGGGGTCATGCCAACCTTTGGATTGTTGTATGCCTTTGTTTATGGGCGTGCACGGAAATAACAGATGTCGGCTTGTGGACGTGCATTCGGAGGTTCTTAAGAAAGAAACTCAATGTTCTCCTTCTACCAATGCAAATGCCTGGAAAATATTGGAATTTCCATCTTGTCGACCGCCATTGATCCTTGTATTTCCCATACACCATGTTCCATCTACTTGAATGGCGGCTTACAAAAGGTGAAACCTATAATGGGACGAAATGCCGGAAAAGCCTATGGAAAATCCCATTACCTTCTAGACAATTTCCATTAGGGTCTTGTCGCAATGTCTCCATTATTGAAACCGTCCGGAGAATACAAATGTAGTGCGGCTAAGTATCGTGGAAGTTGCTCGACTCCTCCAATTCCGTAAAGTTCAATTGCCTTGGTTTTCGCTAACCGTGCCTTCGATCGACGGTGTATATTTGAATCTGACAACACGTGGGAGATAATTGTCTTCACCTTGATGATGGGTCGGCCTCAACAAGAGGTAAAATGGAATGGCGGATCATATCGTGACTAAGTTTACGATGATCTTGTGCCAAGTTTGTGTTGGCGTGTGTGGTTGTGAAATTGACCCTATCACCCACGCATTATATTTCTTCTTATCGATGACATCAACTGTACCACACTCGGGTTTTACATGAAATGACGTATCGTTGGGTTGGATTTGTTGACATCGTAGTCAAACGATTTTCATGTGCGGTTTTTATTGCTAGCGAGCACGCTTCTTTGGTCGAAATTGGTCACCTTTCTTTAACTCCTCGTCGGACCGCGTACGGGTTGAAGAACATATCTTCGAGGGCTCATCCTCTCCCAAGTTAAGGGTTGTGAAGTGCCCAGGCGGTGAGTAGCGTTGCGCTTCCGGTATTTGTACTTGTTCATCGTCCTCGGAATCCCGGTTCACCAAGTCATCAACCACGTCTTCTGCGTCATCAACTCCATCGTCTTCTACGGGATGTTCAGCATCTTGTTCGTCATCAACCACAGGATCAATAACTTGTGTTGGACATTCTGTGATGCTTGAGTCATTCTAAAATAATGTACAAAACAATATAATCGTAACCAGAATACTCATGGATACGAAACATGTTTTGTACCTCCGAGTCATTTTGAATCAATGACTTATAAAACCGTACTGAGTTATTATCAGTGAAAAAAGGTTGTTGATAAAATATTTGTGACAGGTTGTCTAAGTTTGGACTCTAGCTTTTTTCGGTAGGAGAAGTCGGCTCCTCTGTTTAGACAAAATCGAGTGCGATCGGTGTTCCTAAATAGGAAGCGGACATATTACATTCATATGTCTCGCCATTCATGTGAGCTTTGATTTTGTATTGTGATGAAGATGCCATGATATTTGAATATTTGTGTGCGGTATGTGAATGTGTGGTAAAGGAAGGTGAGAATACTTTGTGAAAAGTTGTGTGATTTTTTCTAACTAAAGGCTGAATATATAGTGGAGCAACTTATTCACCTAGGCCTTGGATGCAGTAGACGTGTCAAGTCTCTCAGGATTCCCATCATGCAAGCTGCCACCCGTCTCCGCATGCAATGGTCGTGTCAAGTCTCTCAGGATTCCCATCATGCAAGCTGCCACCTGTCTCCGCATGCAATGGTCGTGTCAAGTCTCTCAGGATTCCCATCATGCAAGCTGCCACCTGTCTCCGCATGCAGTGGTCGTGTCAAGTCTCTCAGGATTCCCATCCAGCAAGCTGCCACCTACTCCTGCATGCAGTGGTCGTGTCAAGTATGCAAGATTCTCACGCATGCCCATACTGCAAGATGCCATAATGACATGACAAGTGCACCATTAGTTGTCCCAATGCATGCAGATCTGCTGTTGCATGCGTTACACTTGGCAAAATTTTGCATAATCACACTTTTTGAATAAGATTATAAATAGCAGGTCACTCTTTCAACAACTCACCTCGTTCTACTTTGCAATCATGTCTCTACTAACCATGGGCCAAGAACACAGAGGCACTAGGGCGAACATTGCCTCATTCGTAAGTTTTACTTGAACACGTCCTCTTTTGTATGTTTATAATTTAATTTTTTAAAACTCCATTCTAATGCTTGTTTATATTGTATGTCTTTAAAGGATGTAAAGAAATTTCGTCAACGTTCACACCCGATGCCTTATCCAGACCCATGGTGCATACCTTACATACAGCGTGCGGGGTTTGGTAATGTTATGAATGTGGTTAATGCCACAATTGATGTCAAGTTTATACTTGCTTTGTGTGAACGTTGGAGACCAGAGACCCACACTTTTCACCTACCAACTGGTGAATGTACCGTCACACTCGAGGACGTGTACATGCTTTTGGGTCTTCGCATTGATGGGAAGCCTGTGACTGGAAACGTACAACAGCCCAACGAAATATGTGTTCGAATGTTGGGCGTAGATCTAGTCGAAGGTGAGGGAAATGCAAAAGCAAGGGGCCAGGGTATTAAACTTTCGAGCCTCCATGCATATCATGATAGTATTGTTTTAACTGAGGAATCCGCCGAAGAAGAAAAAATAATTAAAACAAGATTTTATATCATGTTATTATTTGGACACTTGCTATTTCCCGAAGGAACAGGAAATAGCATAAACTTTATGTACTTGAGTTTGCTCGAGGACATAGATTTAATAAGCACATATAGTTGGGGTTCTGTATTGGCTTACAGTATAGCTCGTTGTGTAAAATGCAAAAGGACCTTTGTACCTTTTGGATGTGCTTTTTTGCTTCAAACATGGGGGTGGTGGAGATTGCCAAGGCTAGCACCAGAAAACCCTAACGTCTACTCCTTCCCCTACGCAACTAGGTAAATTTTTGATGTCATTTCCTTTTGTATATTTATTCTATAAATATTTGTAAATAATATTGTTGTTCTTTTTTTTTGTTTAGGTTCATTGCAACTGGCCTAGATTACAGCCTAACCCCAAAAATAAAATAATATTTTATCGTCAACTATTGGATCGGCTCCGAAGGCGTATTACTACTAAATCATTCCTCATCTAACTAATTTATTAATATCAAACATTCTCGGTGACTAAAGTATTTATTTTTCCTTTGGAGACCGTATTTGGGATTGGAACACCAACCTAATCCGAAGGCGCATTGTTGGACAAGAACAACTTCTATCATTCGGTTCACCACGGTGGAGATGCACCAAAGTGACCGTGTCAAACTACAATTTGGCATGCATCGAAATCCAGCCCCCATTGTCCTTGGAACCTTGGCATCTTAAAAAGTCACCACCGGTGGTATGAGCAGCTGGAAGGCTTTTGCAAAGGAGTTCGAAAAATGTGGAAAGAGCGTGCCCACTCGTCCTACAATTCCTGTGGCGCCCAATGAAATGAAGCCACAGGAATATGTGGATTGGTATAGAGCAAATACCAATCCGAAATGATTATGTCGACCCTTTTACTTGGGCGACCCTCGGTTGCAACAACCCTATTTCCATCAACAACCAACCAACATATTACCAACAACAACAACAACCAACATATTACCAACAACAACAACCACCCAACCACCATTTTACCAACCACAACCACCACAACAATCTCAACAATATATACCCCAAACTCAACCTCAACACCATGAAGATTACCAACACGCACCTCAACATTCCGCCACCATCAACACATGTCCACCCCATAAATCAAAACTATACCCCCATCAACACCAATCTCAACACTTCCATCACGGCGATGTCCGGGCTCTTCTAGTCCTCCACTTAGTCCGACACGGGCATACAAGAGGATTATCAACCCGACTACTACACACCACAACAAACATACATCTATGGCCAACCCGATTCAACCCAAAACTACCAATTACGCATTTCGCACCAAGTAGGAGTCGGTTTGTCCCACCAAGGCAACGCTTTGAGGCGTGAGGCACCGCCTTTCCTCTGACGAAGGGACTTCAACGCAACCACAAAGGCAAAGGCCAAGGGACGCGGACGGCGGGAATAGGAAGCACCACCACCACGTGAACCATCTAGGAGAGTTGTTAGACCCCCGTGCGGATCATACAAGGGACCGCATTAAAAATATGTAACCTTTATTATTTGTATTATTTTCAATATAAATATATTGTCTTTATTATTATAGTTTAGTATATTTAAATTAATATTATTTAATAACTTATAAATAATATTATTTAATTATTTATTAAGTTAATATATAAATAATGAGATATATATATATATATATATATATATATATATATATATCAACTTAATAAATAATGCAATTACAAAACAATTGCTTAAAAATTCTAAAATTATAAAAAAATTAAATAAATTTCAAAATATTTTTAAGAATAATTAAAATACATTTTTGTATTTAAAATAATTTTTATAATTAACAACAACAAAAACAAATAAATATATAATTGAGAAATATATAATTTATAAATAAAAACAATTAAAAACAATTGCTTAGAAAATATTACAAATTATAAAAACAAATAAATAAATTCTTAAATATTTTCTTTCTAATTAAAATAATTTATTTATAATTAAAAACAATTAAATACAATTAAAAACAATTAAATATCACTTACAAAAATTTGAAAAATTATAAAAACAATTTTCATAATTTCTTAAATATTTTATTTCACCTTAAAATAATTTTTTTTTATTTAAAATAATTTATTTATAATTAAAATCAATTAAAAATCATTTAAAAAATTTTGAAAAAAAAAATTTAAAAAAAAAAAATGGAAAGTGAGGGCGCCACATCAAGTGGCGCCTATGTGTATTAGAAAAAAATTTTTGGACATTTTTGGAATTATTTTTTTTTTAGGGACATTTTTGTAATTTTTTTTTTTTTTTGGTTATTTAAAAAATTTTTTCATAAGAAAAAGTAAAAGTTTGTAAATAAAATTGCTTAATTTATTATTTACTTTTCAAATTTTTAATTTAAAAAACACACTATCAGCAAGGCAAAATTATACTTAAAAATAGAGAAGGGATTTTCTTGATTTCTCTTTCTCTCGCATGAATGTCTTATTCTGTCAATTTTTTTCTTCTTTATTTTTTTAGATAATTATGGCAGTATGAAATTAAATATAATTAATAGAATTCCTTCCCAAAATAATATGCATGACAAAGAAATAAATCAAATAACCCTTTTAAATCAAATTCCTTTCCACCTAAGAGTCAAATCAATAAGGCCTAACAAGAAAAAAAAATCTCAACAACATGCGATAATGAACTTCATTAGTCAAATACATTGTTTACGTACAAGTTTGATTTGACTAAAGGATTTAGAAACATTGTTGTCCACCACTTAATTTTTGTTCAATGTACAAGACTTTTTACATGTGATATATATATATATATATATATATATATATATATATATATATATATATATATATATAAAGAGGAATCAAATTACACTCGAAGAGTTACACCATGAGATACACTCGTTCAAAAACGTCACTTCAGATTAATATTTTTTTAAATTGACCGTTGGATTGAAACATACTATCATATAGGTCATACCTATAAAGTTTGAGACTAATCTATAATAGTTTACTATATCATTGAACTACATCAAAATTAACGTTATATGAAAGTTTATTTTGACGTTAATTTTTGGATATCTTGATCGTATAGTAAATCATTATAGATTAATCTGAAATTTTATAGGTATGATCTATATGATGGTCTGTTTCAATCTAACGGTTGATTTAAAAAAATATTAATCTGATGTAACGTTTTTGAGCGAGTGTAACTCATGGTGTAACTCTTCGGGTGTAATTTGATCCATATATATATATATATATATAGAATGTAATAACAACCGTTGAATCTATATTTAATTGTTGAGATTAAAAGACAATTAATGATTTGTCTTTCTTATTAATGACACATGATTTAGTAAAGAATATAATTTAATCTCAACCTTTTATTTTTAAATCTGATAATTGCTGTTCATTCTCACATTCTCATATAACTTGTCCAATTCTTCTATGATATGCCATATACACACGGTACGGTTAATCTTTTTTTCTTATTTCAGTACATATTTGTTATATGACAATGTTTTTAAAAATATATATATTTTATAAATAGTAATATGAACACTACGTGAAGAGTGCGTGAACAATGTCGGTGAATTGTGTCCGTGAATAGTATATGAATAGTGACTTTTAATGGTAAAATAAAATTGGTTAATGAAATTTAAAATTTAGTTAATAAAGTGATGAAGTTGGTTAATAAACATCCAGATATTAAAAATAATTTTTAGTAATAAAATAAAATTGGTTAATGAAATATACAATGTTGGCTAATATAGTTGCGAAGTTGGTGAATAGACTACCCAGATTTTTAATAATTATGAAGTTAGTAAATAAAATGTAAAAAATTGATTAATAAAATTATAAAATTAGTTAATCACATAATTTTGATTTTTTACTCCCTCGTTCTTTAAAAATAAAAAAATAAAAAAATAAAAAAAATATTTATTATTATTTTTATAATATTTCATTGTTCGTCATATATGTGAATAATGAAATACGATATAGATGTAGAAAATAGTGTAAAAATATAAATTTTCGTTTTAGAATTATCCCATACATTAGAATTTGAGTCACTTTTAAAATGATGCTTCAAATTACGGTGCAAATGACTGGTATAATAGTACGGTGTAAGCATAACATCTCTCATTTAAATTATATATAGTCTAAATATATTAATTTTTGAACAATTTAAAAAACAATTTTTTTTTTGTATTAAGAGAGTATTAAAAATTAATATTATTACATAAAAATAAATTTAGAGTAGAAAAAAACAACGAAATTTCAAGAAATATAATGTCAATATATTTTTAATAAGAAAATTAGATTAAAAGAGAAGAAGCTTCAATTCAAAGAACAAGAGGGGATACAAAGACCCCAAAAGGTCCAACAACCAAAAGTCCAAAACAAATTAGAAAATGTGATGCATTGGAATAGAAATCCACACATTTCACTGTAAGCTAACCTTCCTCTTAAAAGTAATAGACATGGCTTTGACTAAAGCTAAGACTTCCTCCACACTCCTTAGCTTGCCATTGCAGACAACTTCATTTCAGTCAACCACAAAGCCCAACAAACTGCTAGCTAGCCACAACAAGCAGTGAAACGTCTTAATAATTAAACCATCAAGCCATGTACGGACCTGCTGGAGAAAGGTTTGGATTGAGCATGCATCGATTAACTCCTTGAGACTAAGCCAGTTAGCAAGCAAACACCTCACTTGCACAACAGTTGGACAAAGAAAATACATGTGATGCACCGTCTCTTCCAAACTAATACACAAGGGACAAATAGACTGCTGAAATCCTCCTATAGCACCTCTACTCACAAGCTCTGTCCTAGTTGGAAACTTATATGTTAGAAACTAGGGTAAGATAATCCTGGATTACTTCGAAAATCGTGTTTGTTCACTTTCCGAACAAAGTATTTCGACCCTATTTTTGCCTGGGTTCACGAAATCTTTGCGGGGATAATTATCGAAGGACAATCGGTTTTCTGGCAATGGAATACTGATTTTGAATGTAGAGATTAATGATCGGTTTTTCTGTGTGCGAACCGAGGCCAATTGACTCCTTAAATAGGAGTTCAAAATTTGAAACGAAGAGACACACCCATTCGGAAAACAATTGTGTCAGTTGGCGAAAAGGGTTGGCTTCCTTGGACCTTGATGAGGCTCCATATGGAACCCGTTTGATTATTCGTATTCGATTATACATTGGCTCAACGAGTGTGCACTCCGCACTTCCCTAACTCGTTTCCGAACTTAACGTATAATTGCATTGGCCTTTAGTAAATCACATTACTACTAAAATACATTGGTGATGATAAAATCACCAACAAATCCCCCCCATTTTAGTGTAATCCTTGATTCAATCAGTATATACAAAATATATACAAGGGTACAACCTACAGGTATAACGATCAAACAAATGCATAAATGAAAATGTCTTACGATTGAATTTTCATCTTAGTATAAATACACATTTCAAATACTCGAAAATCAGGGTGTCATATCGATTGAACCCGTCAATCCATTTGAATATCTGAAGATACAATACACATATGTTTCTTACAAAACTCTACTATTCATTCTTGACACTTTTACAAGCCATGTGTCCTTATCCATTAATAAGCATATAGGAAGCCAAGTCCAAGCTTCTTGAAGCGGCAAAACTTCATGCTCACATAGGTGATCCCTTTAATCTTGCACCTGCATTTGCAATTTTTCAAAGAGAACCATTAAGAAGATATACTTCAACCTAGACATTACTTGCAGGTCTGAGCACATACCTTGGGAAGATAAATACAATTGCTCCAATCTTTAACTATGATCTTTCCACATTGAATTCTGCTTCTAACGTTGTATTAGAAGGGAATTGGGTATACCATAACTAACAGATTTAAATGGACTTTAATCACATCCCAATTACTGACTTTTTCACTAAGTCTCTAGCTAACCCTTCGTCAAGTGGTCACTAAGTTTTGTTGCGACCGAACAAAATCAATAGATATCACCCATTCATGATTAATTCCCTAATCATACTATGTCTAACACCCAAATGTCTAGACTTCCCGTTGTATATACTATGCTTTATGTGATACTATCACAACGGATGGAAATTGGTGATATCGGTTTAGGCCACATCGGAATCTCATATACCAAGTTCCTTAGCCATTCCGCTTCTTTGACTAATGCCACAAACTCGATTCCATTGTGGAACTAGTTATACATGTTTGCTTCTTGGAAGCCCACGAAATGGCACCTCCCCCAAGCAAGAACACCCATCCACTTGTAGAGGATGAATCTTCAGCATTATTTATCCAACTAGCATCTGAATAACCTTCTAACACCGAAGGAAATCCCATATATGACAATCCATAATTCATAGTACCCTTCAAGTACTTGAATACCCTTGTTATCGCATGCCAATGGTGTCTACTAGGATTACTAGTAAATCTGCTCAACTTTCCAACCGCATAAGCAATATCCGGTCTAGTGCTAATCATAGCATACATCAAAGAACCTATAGCTCTTGAGTATTCGAGTTGATCCACAGGTTTACCTGTATTTGGCATGAGTTTTCTCCGGATCCATGGGAGTACTTTGGAGAACAACTTTCATGATTGAACTTCTTGAGTATTTTCTCAATGTAATGGGATTGAGTAATTACAATCCCTTATTCTCCCATTTAATCTTAATACCAAGAATAACGTCCGCTTCTCCCATATCCTTCATGGAGAACTTTGATGATAGAAAACTCTTCGTTTTATCAACTTGATTTTGGTCGGTGCCAAAGATCAACATGTCATCAACATATAGACAAATGAAAACTCCTTTACCGGATGTATCAAATTTGCTATATACATTTGTCGACTTGGTTTAGAATGAAACCGTTAGACAAAACAACCTCATCAAACTTTTGATGTCGATTGGAGCTTGTTTCAGCCCATACAACGACTTAACTAGCTTACACACTTTATGCTCATTACGGGCATTACAAATCCTTCAGGTTGCTTCATATACACTTCTTCTTCCAAATCACCATTCAGAAATGCTGTTTTGACATCCATTTGATGAATCACTAGATTATGAATAGCCGCCAAGGCAATCAACAATCTAATAGTAGTGATACGGGCAACTGGAGCATAGGTATCGAAATAATCGATCCCTTCCTTTTGTCTGAAGCCTTGGATAACTAATCTAGCTTTAAACTTGTCAATTGTACCATCGACTTTCATCTTCTTTTGAAGATCCATTTGCAACCCAATGGTTTGCAACCAGGTGGTAAATCAGACAATACCCAAGTATTATTTTCCATGATAGAACCAATCTCTTCATCAATTGCTTCTTTCCAAAAACTAGAGTCTCGAGATTTCACAGCTTCATCATATGTTCTTGGATCCTCCTCTATACTATAGCAATAATAGTATTGAGCATCAATCTGATCCTTTGATCCCTCAACCAAATATAATTGAAAATCAGATCCATAAGTTCTAGGTTTTCTAGCTCTTTTGCTCCTACGCGGTTCAAGTGTCTCACTTGGCACATCACTGAATGATCATCCCTTAGAGATTCATCTGAATTAGGTATAGAAATATTTGGTCTAGGTATAGAAGAGAAACAATTCTCATCAAATATGGCATCTCTCGATTCTATTATCGTGTTAATAGAAATCGAGTTATTAGGTTCTATAACATAAAACCTATAGGCCTTGGAGTGCTCAGCATATCCAACAAAGATGCACGCTATACCCTTTTCACCCAAAGTTTTCCTTTTTGGGTCCGGGAGTCTAACGACGGCCCTACAACCCCAAACACGTAGAAATGTTAAGTTGGGTCGTTTCTTATACCAAAGTTCATATGGGGTAGTCTTGTTCCTTTTATTAGGAACCCTATTTAACAAATAGCAAGCCGTTAACATAGCTTCTCCCCAAAACCCTTCGCTCAGACCAGAGTAGGATAACATGGCGTTCACCATTTCTTTAAGAACTCTATTTTTCCTTTCAGCCACACCATTTTGTTGAGGTGTATAAGGTGCCGTAGTTTCATGAATGATTCCTACGGACTGGAAAAACAGGATCATAATATTCACCACCTCTATCATCGTAATGTTTTAATCAACACATTTTGTTGCACTTCAACTTCAGTTTTATAGATTTTAAATTTATCTAAAGCTTCATCCTTAGTGTGCAACAAATAAACATAGCAGAATCTAGACGCATCATCTATGAAAGTGATAAAATATTTTTTATTTCCTAATGATGGAGTAGCATGCAAATCACATAAATCACTATGTATCAATTCAAGAATTGTAGATTTCCTTGTTATACTTTTAAAAGGTTGCCTAGTGATCTTTGTTAACATGCAAGTTTTACACTTTTCTACATTTTCATTAAAACTAGGAATTAAATCATCTTTAGACATTTCATGCATTCTTTTATAATGTACATGTCCTAGACGAGCATGCCATAACGATAAATTTATAACATTCGACGAAGACATAAATATAGAACCAGAATCATTTGGAACTCCATTCAAATTCATCATAAACATACCATTATTATAATATCCAAATCCTACAAACACACCACACTTTGATAAAACATATTTATCGGATTCACACACTTGCTTGTATCCAAGCTTATTTAATACAGGACCAGAAATCAAATTCTTACGTAATTTAGGTACATACAAAACATTAAACAAAGTAATAGTCTTTCCAGAACTGAATTCTAGCACCACGTTTCCTTTGCCTTCAACGGGAGCGAAGTGATCATCTCCCATGTACAGGACAGAACCATCTTCCACTGGAACAAAAGTCTTGAACCAGAAACGATCCTTGCAAACATGTGTTGTGGCACCAGAATCAATCCACCACGCGGTAGCATCATCCTGCACATAAAATGCTTCAGAATTTAGTGAAACCGAATGTTTAATCAAACTGTTCAAATCACGAATTGATTTCTGACCTTGGTTTTCAGAGTGGTCCTTAGACCCCTTTCCTGAACCGCTTGCATTCGCGTTGTTGTGCTTTTTGCCGAAACGACAATCCTTCTTGAAGTGGCCTGTTTTGCCACAGTTCCAGCATTCTAGTTTCGGTTTCTTGTTAGCACCGAAACTGCCTTTGTTGTTCTTGAAGGCACGCTTCTTTCCTTTGTTTTTATTGTAATCATTCTTACCACCCTCTTCGACCATATTGACCGAGGGTCCAGCAATTTCTTTGCCCTTTCCTTTGTCCTTTCCTTTGTCATCTTCCTGCGCTCTTAGAGATTCCTCTATGCGCAAATGACTTCCAAGTTGGATCAAAGACAATTCGTCTTTTCCATGTTTCAGATTGTGTTTGAAATCCTTCCACGAAGGAGGCAACTTGTCTATGATGCTTGAGACAGATATTGTTTCATCCATATTCAATCCGTGTTGTGTGAACTGTCCAAGGATTCGGAGGAGTTCATTGAATTGTTCCATGACAGACCTCGATTCAACCATTTTGTAATTGTTGAAATCGGTTACCAGAAACTTTTTACTGGATGAGTCCTCTGCCATGTACTTGGATTCAAGGATATCCCACAATTCCTTTGCAGATTCCACGTTTTGGTAAATATCAAATAAGGAATCAGACATACCGTTAAGAATGTGCCCTCTGCATATGTAGTCGTCGTTCTCCCACTTTGATCTGCGTCTCATATTTTCGACTGAATCATTCTCCAGCAATTCTGGTATCGGTGTAGACAGGACGTGTACCACCTTCAATGTTGTCAACATGAAATGCATCTTCTTACTTAACGCCTAAAGTCCTGTCCTTGAAACTTGTCCAATTTTCCGAAGTTTGTAGTCATCTCCTTGATGGTGTGTCCTCCAGCCATGATTATCAGAAAATACTTTGTTCGTTTGTTAGAAATTAGGGTAAGATAATCCTGGATTACTTCGAAAATCGTGTTTGTTCACTTTCCGAACAAAGTATTTCGACCCTATTTTTGCCTGGGTTCACGAAATCTTTGCGGGGATAATTATTGAAGGACAATCGGTTTTCTGGCAATGGAATACTGATTTTGAATGTAGAGATTAATGATCGGTTTTTCTGTGTGCGAACCAAGGCCAATTGACTCCTTAAATAGGAGTTCAAAATTTGAAACGAAGAGACACACCCGTTCGGAAAACAGTTGTGTCAGTTGGCGAAAAGGGTTCAAAATTTTTGACGGGCGCCGCACCCATGAGGCTCGCCTGGAACCCGTTTGATTATTCGTATTCGATTATACATTGGCTCAACGAGCGTGCACTCCGCACTTCCCTAACTCGTTTCCGAACTTAACGTATAATTGCATTGGCCTTTAGTAAATCACATTACTACTAAAATACATTGGTGATGATAAAATCACCAACATTATCGAGGATGAGTCTCCAACAAACAACCTGAAAAATTGGATGTAAATAGATTCTATGTTACATCCTTTTAAAATAAAAATTGAGTATAAATAGGTTGTATGTTACACTATTTTTTATTAAAAATTGGGTTTAAATAGGTTCTATGTTATACCATTTTCTATTAAAAATTGAGTGTAAATGTTATTATGTACACGCTATTTTAATAAAAATTGGATGTATGTGCACCTATTTTAATAAAAAATTGGATATAAATATATGCTAATTTATACCATTTTTAAATAAAAATCGGGTGTAGTTATACCCTATTTTATATAATTTTATATTTTTAAAAATAAAAATTGAGTGTAATTACACCCTGTTTTAATATAATTATACATCATTTTTAAATATAATTTACACTCTTTATGAATTAACAAATTATATTATATTTAATTTCATTTACACCCTATATTATATTTAATTCAATTTACATCATATTTCGTATGCCACATTTACCCCTTTTAGTTATCACATTTCATGTACTAAGAAGTCATAATATTTTAAATACTATAAAGTCATACAAATAAAAATTATATTTCATTTACTAAGTCATAATATTTTTCATATTTATAAAAAAGTATACAAAATCATATTTTTGTACTAAGAAGTCATAATATTAACAACAAAATATTCAATCGACTCAAAATATTTCATGTCACTTAAAAAGTTAGCTTTGATCACCATACGAAGCACTTTGAAATGGCCAGCATCTGCTGGCATTGGATATGCTAGAACAATCCAACCATGGTATCGCAACATCTCTAATATCTTGAATTCATCATACTAGTTTGTGTCCTTAAGAGAAAAATGCTACCATGAGAGTACGTTAAAGTATCCATTTTCTTCCAAGTGTTGCTTCAAAACCATTGCATATTCGTTGCAATCCTTCATTATACTCCAACAACCCTAGCAAGACATGCATACACAAGTTAGTTGGTATCTTGAGAGTGATACAGATTGTGAATCAAACTAAAATATATTTCTTTGGCTCACCTCTTGAACAAGACAAATTAGTTGATAATATTGAGCAATTATCTAACTTGAACCTGCAAGTGGAAGGTTAAATTTAAGTTATGTGATGAATAAGGTTGCTATATATCTATGTGATGAACATGTGTTAGACATTTAACACTCATGTATTCAACGGTGGTGTTGGTGCTACAGTAATAAAAGATCAAAAGATATGGTTTTTATTTACCTTTTGAAAAATTTAGGGTGAAGGTGGGTAAGCCAGTCCCAAGGTAGTTAATATGGAATATAAGATCTTCAGGCAAGTCTTCTTTTGACCTCCACATAACCCAACCAATTCCTTCATAAACAAGGCCATACTTATGGCCACTAACATTTATTCTTTTCACTAATGGAAGTTTGGAAGTTTGAAATCTCATTCTAGCTCTAGATATAAAAAATGAGCAATAATACCACCACTTGCAATCCAACCAGTTTAAAAATTCCTTATTCCAAAGTTAATAAGCAATGTGTATCAGAATTAGATGGACCAAAGTGTAGTACAAACCTCTTGAAATCTCAAAAACTTTGATGCTCTCAGTTGAAGGATAATGTTACCCTTGCTCTTGTTCATGACACATCGCCTTGATGGACACTCAAACAAAAGCATGAATATTCTAGTTGTTACTTCCTGTTTAGGTAGGGGAGAAAACATCAAGGTTAAAAAAACTCCAAAACAATCATATCATTACCTAACCATAATCCGAACAAAAATGACAACAACAAAGTCTTATTCCACTAAGTGGGTTTGGATATACAGCCATACCCCACAACAGAGAAAAATCCATCCCAAAAATCTAACAAGGTTTAATCATAGTTATAAGGAAATTATAGTAGTAATACTTAAGACATAGTTGGTTAACACCCTGTCACCCGAATCCTAATACCATAACAAAACACTTTCATTTCTTTTTCTAAACCTAATGTGTATCTAAGTAAAGAAGTTCTCTCATTACTCTAATGAACTACCTGATAAATTTCAAAGCCACAATCTTCACAGGTGTACACAGCAATCTACATCAATGGTCTAACATCAGAGCATCTTGTAACTATTTCAGCTAATCTCACAAGCTGGCCAATGTTTGAAGCCTTCACCTCCCTAATTGTAAATGGTCATCCTTTTGAAGATGCCTCAATATAAACCTCGCTACAAAATAACCTACAAAGCCAAAAATCAACCCTAATGTCATGCAACACAAATTTGCACAACATCATAGATTATTACAAATTCGAATAGCCTGGAAAAAATGAAGTCTTACAAAAAGCGTTTGATTTCAAGAGGCATCTTCTGGTGTGGGTTAGAACCATCAACACCTTCAGTCCCTTCATCAGATCTCTGAGTCATCAAAATATCATGATCATCATCCACAAACGTCTCAGTAGACTCTAACATGAGCTCATCAATCGCATCAGCAAAAATCCCTACATATCTTCTCGTATTCTCCGTAACTCGAGTCAGAAATTCCTCATCTAGATCCTTATACTGAAAACAACAAACACATCACTTAAAATGTTTTTTACCTGAATTATAATAATTGCATCGGCATGCTTCCTAAAACGCAACGCAACAGGAAGCAATACCTCGCATACCAATTTGAATAGAAATAGCCAAGCGGTAAGACTCATGTATGTCTTCCTAGCAATGTCCATGTTGAATGCATCTGAATGTTCAGACTAGAAGCCTCCTGCCACAATCCCAACCAAACATATGAAAGGCTCACTCATTTGGTCATTGGAAAATGAAAGTAAACATATGGAAGATTCCTATTGTATCAACTCTAGATGAGTCATTACTAATAACAATCAAATTAAGTCATGGACCAAGGCTCTTAGTAAAAATTACATTGTATTGAACATAAGGTTTAAATTTTGAGTTTCCCTGGTTATATAACACACAACCATTCAACTTAAAATAGGAGTCTGTACAAATTGGTAGTCAAGGAGCCCTTTACTTTCTTAAATTTAAACTAAACTTACCTAAACAACTTGAATTTCAAACATTTCATGTGCCGCCAAAACCAAATCACCCATTTATCAATGACCTACTATATAGTTCAAAATTAACTATTACTACCCAGCTCCAAAACATCAAATTCAATTTTAAATTTCCCATATTTCTTCCCAAATGAAACCTGCCTACATAAAGGTTTGAAAAAAGAGCTTTAATGAATTTCTCCAACATTGTGCCAATTCAAACTTGATGTAAAAGCTGCCTACATAAAGGTTAGAAGTGTATTTTGAAAATGTGAGGGCATTGAGTCCAAACATGAAACAGTTGCATCTTAACAAACATATAAAGGTGTTATTATTCTACTTTCTACCCAACAAACATATGTTTTTACAGGAAACAGTTAAATAAATATGAACGATATAAATATGAAAAAAAACATAACATCAAAAAGTTGTGAGGATAAAAGCAAAATGGTGTGATTCAGATCTTACTATTCGGTAACATCTTCAAGGACCATGTTGACATAAATATCAAATACTCTAAGAGTACCAACAAGCTCCTTGTCACCTTTCATTATCACCCATATTTTTGAATCTATACAACGGTCAATCAACTCTGCAAATTTTCAGCAAAAAATGTAAAGTTACCTTAAACAAATTTCAAAGCTACACTGGATAATCAAATAAATGGTTCAATAGAGGTAATGAAGTAAAAAAAAATACATGACTTAAGAAGTTGTGATAGTTTATTAGCCATGAAGATGAATTGAGAATTTTATTGGAATAATATGCAAGTGTGAGTAAGTGGAGAAATAGTCTCACACGGGATAGAAATATGGAGACTTAAGCATATATAAGTGGGAGAACCCACTCACCTATTACCTTAAGGTTTTAGGTGGACAAGTGGTGTGTCTCTCACAAGGGTGTTTGTTCCTCAACTTTATATGCTAGTACTATTAACTCCCTCTAACAAATTTCACTAAAAAATATCAGAACTTACCTTAAATTGATAGGTGTGCAGGTTCTACCACTTATATATTATTCAATATATAGGTGGTCGCAGCCATTTCTTTTGTGGCCAAGGGAATTTGAACAATGTACGTTTAGATTATAGACAAATTCTACACCACTAAGCCACTGGTACTTTCTGTACATTAATTGCAATAAAAACGTATATATTAAATTACTGTAGTTTCTTTTGAAAAGTTGAAAATTGAAATATTTACTAATAAATATACTAATTCGTTGAAATATAATGAAATAATAATTAATATAAAATAATTAAATATTGATTAGTTGAGATACTAAATAGTTAAAATATTTAGTATTGTAAATTTGTTTTTACATTAACAGTAGCAAATTTCCTTTTAAATAGTTAAATATACCTTAACTATATTAAAATATTTAGTTTATTAAAATAATAATTAATTTACTAAATAAGTCTTAATTATTTTATATTTAAATAATCAATTATTTTATATTTAACTAAAATAAATAAATTTTAAATAAATGAATTAGTTATGAAATTACCAAATGAACTAGTTAATAAACTATTTACTATTAATTTACTAATAATTGATTCATTTACTTGTCACTTTATTAAATAGTTTATTTTCTAATCATTAAAATACAGAATAGTTTGTTTACTAATAATTAAATTAAATTATTTAACTAATCAATTATTTAATAAAATGATAAGTAAATGATTAGTACATAATTTAATAACTATAAATATTTTATTCAATAGTTTTTTTTTTTATGGGTAATGCTACCTAGTGTCTCGGGGGCATTAGATAAGAATCATTAATTACACTATAAAATTTAGGTTTAAATGCGTTTTTGTTCCCCTTATATTAATTTCTTTAACATTTTAGTCTCTCTATAAAAAAAAATCAACTATTAGGTCCCCCAATATCATATTTCATATTTTTTTAGTGGTCCTCCATGATAAAATAATTTAAGTTGCATAGGTGACATTGAAATTATGAAGTGACATTTTTTAATTGATGTCACGTCATTACAAATATTTAAAAAATTATTTCTTTTTTTAAGTTTTCTTTATAATAATTAAACGTTTTTTAATTATTTTAGTTATTTTTGTTTATAAATATTTATTTAGAAATTATATATTATAAATTTTAATTCTAAAATATATATTTTGGGTCTATTTTTAATGACGTGACAACAATTAAAAAATATCACCTCATAATTTCAATGTCACGTATGCAAATTAGACTATTTTGTTACGGGGACCTCAAAAAAAACATAAAATACGATATTGGGGGACCTAATAGTTGATTTTTTAAATAGGAGGACTAAAATGTTTAGAAAATTAATATAGGGAGACTAAAAGTGCATTTAAGCCAATGTTTCATTAACCTAAATCTGAAATTAAAATATTTTTGTGATTTTTGAAAATGTTGGAATTAATTTTGAAAGAAAATCAAATTAAATTAGAAAAATAAAAGGGAATGAGAAAATGTAAGAAAACCATTTGTTAAAAAATAGGTAAAATAGGTTGGCCTTGCTGAGGCTTGAACTCGTGACCTTAGGGTCACAGATTCAAAAGTTAATCACTGGACCACAAGGCATGTGGTGTTAGATCTTGCCTCCAATAATATGTATGTGTTACCTGTAAAAATCAGAAAATATGGAGAAAAAATTGCAAAAGGCAGGTTCGAACCAGCGACCTGATAGAGGGAGGGACTAACGCGCGCATGTCTTACCGCTGGGGCCGCCATACATCCATTCATAATCACACATGGATTAATATATATATATATATATATATATATATATATATATACGATATTATTTCCTGAAATCAAACCAAAAAGGAAAACACGCGCAAGTGGGGTCCCCTCGTTTGAATGGACGAATCTAACAATGACACACCATGGTCAAAGAATCAGTGGGTCGGAGGGACGCCAGAGCCCTAGCTCCGGTCGTCTTCTCCAGCGAGCTCCTTCCCTGTACCTTCAAAACAACGAAAATTAAAAGCAAAAGGAGGACCCTACCCCCCCTAATTCGAGGGTTGTGAATTCAATTGTGGCCTTGGTTTGGCCTGAAAGTGCTTGTATCAACAGGTACGAAGCTCTACAGTTTGCGAGCCCTAGTAATGGTGTTTCACGATTTTGCCATTAAAAGCTTGCTACGATTTATCTAACCTGCTCTAATGAACCTCAGGGACACATTGGTATGGTTAGTTTTCATTAAAACATGATGAAATGCAAAATACGAAAATCAAAACCATGACGCAATCGGAGTTTATGCATGGTACGATTCAGGGACATTTGGCCATGGCTATTGACCTGTATTTACCCTACAATACCTCAGGAGCACGAATCAAGCCTTGGAAGTGCTTGAGAATGGCTGGATATTGGAAACCAATAATGCAAGTTTGCTTGGAATTTTCGAGCAAGAACCCTAGTCTTTTGGCTGCAAAAATTTGTCTTCTTGATGTCTGAACTTGTGGGGTATATATAGAAGAGTGGAATTAGGTCAAGACTTGAATGAAAAGTGTATTCTTTCAATGGAGAATATTTGATTGGAAAATCTTATCAAAACTTCCCAAATTTGGCTCAATCTTTCCTTAATGCCTCTTGTGCGTTTTTGACAGCTTATGATGAGTTATCTTGGACCTCAAGTCATACAAATATCAAGCCCAATTCGCCTTACCTCTTACCTTTGTATTTTATTTAATTAAAATTAAATTTTAGCCATTTAATTCAAAAATAAATTAAATAAATATAGGAAGGGTGTGCAAATGAGTGTAGAGGTCATGGATAATATTAAGAACAATTTTGGATCATAAAAACTTAGGCCCATTTGGAAAAAATTTGACTTTGCTAAGTATTTTCCTTTATGCACCTCTTCAAAATGGCCAAACTTGCACAACTTGTATCTTGCTCAATTTTCAACATTTTAAAGTGTTCTTGGACTTTTTAGAAAGCTCAAGATGTCCTCTAAACACTCCTTTTTATTTCATCTTCATTGAAGTTTCCATGTTCATGTACAATTCTTTGAAAAAAGATTACTTTTGTTGACTTTTAGAAGGACCTATAATGTCTTGATCCATAACTTCCAAATGAAGCATTTTGGCCAAAGCTTGTGAGACATGAAGTTGTATAGAATTTAATTCTCTTCAAAATGATCTTTGGTTGAAAATTTCTGATAAAGTATGTGAAATTTATGCCTGATCAAAGTTTTGTTGACTTTTTGTCAAGAAACCCTAATTTGGAAACTTTGACTTTTGATCAAATCTTGACTTTTCTTGATTAATCATGATCAACCCTTGATCAAATGATGAATGTGACTTCAAAATATTTATGTTGACCAAAAATGATGAAGTTTGACTGTATGTTGACCACAGTTGACTTTTTGTCCAATACAACTAATTTTCAACCATCTGAGCAATTGACTGAGCAAACTTGAGTTGTGAGGCTTGAAACTTGACATGATGATCCCTTGAGACATAGGAGAAGGTGTGATGACCACTTGAGGCATTATAACTCATCTTTGACTTGAGAGAATCAAAACCCTAGTTGTGGGTTGATTGCTTAGGAGAGGGTTCATTTGGTCAACCCTTGAGAAATTCTTGAGTATAGAGATGTGGATTGACTTGGGAAATAGGAGGGAAAATTTTGGGTTATAACACATATATACATGAAATTGAATGCAATTTAGTAGTAAAATATCCCAAAATTGTGACTCTATGGTATGACCATTTAGATCACCTTGGTTCAACAATGATCTGCATAATAGTTGAAAGTACACATGCTCATCCATTGAAAAGTTTAAAACTTACAAAAGATGACGAACCATGTGAAGCTTTCTCTCTTGGCAAACTAATAACAAAGCATTCATCAGGAAAGATTCAGACAGAATTATCGGCATTTCTTGGAAGAATTCAAGGATATATATGTGGACCTATCCGTCCATCGTCAGGACCATTCAGATATTTTATGGTATTGATTGATGCATCTAGTAGATGGTCATATGTATGTTTACTGTCAAGTCATGATATGGCATTTGCAAAAAAAATTGCACAAATAATTAAACTTAGAGCTCAATTTCCTGACTACACTATAAAGAAAATTAGACTTGATAATGTAGGTGAATTTACATCTGAATCATTTAATAATTATTGCATGTCATTTGGAATTATTGTTGAACACCCTATTCCTCATGTACATACACAAAATGGTTTAGCAGAGTCATTAATCAAATGTCTTCAATATATTTCTAGACCATTAATAATGAAAACTAAACTACCAGTTACAATTTAGGGTCATGCAATTTTACATGTTGCAACACTCATCTGTCTAAGGTCAAGTGCTGATCACAAACATACCCCTTGTCAACTTGCAATTAGTAAGGAACCAAATATTTCTCATTTAAAGATATTTTGTTGTGCAATATATGTCCCAATATCTCTACCTCAAAGAATAAAGATAGGGACCTCAAAGGAGATTAGGAATATATGTGGGGTATGAATCACCATCTATTATTAAATATCTTGAACCTTTAACGTGTGAAATTTTTCAGGCGAGATTTGTTGATGGTCATTTTAATGAGACAAAATTTCAACACTAGGGGAGAGAATAAAAAGGTAGAAAAGGACATAACATGGTATGCACCTCATTTATTACATTTAGACCCATATAATAGATCACGAGAAAAAAATGTAAAGAAAATAGTCCTCTTACAAGATTTAACAAATCAATTGCCAAATTCATTTACTAATTTGAAAAAAGTAACAAAGTCACATGTACTAGCTATAAATGTCCCAACTAGGATTGAGATTTCAAATTTAAATGACGTAGCAAGTATATCTAAGGCACATTTGAAGCGTGGGCGACTTATGGGATCCAAAGACAAAAATCCCTGAAAAAAAAGGAACATAAAAGGTGAATCTGATTGGAACTGATATTGATAAGACATCAAATAATAATAATAATAATAATAATAAATTCACGATTGAAAATCGTGCTTTCTAAGAAGCACAAGATAATGATAATGAGATCATGGATAATAAAACTGAAAACAAGAATAATCTCGAGATTTCAATTAATTATGTTGATACATAAACTTTGTGGAACCAAAAATATTTGAATATAAATGAAATATTTTCATTCTCCATTGCATGTGAAATAATGAATGAAAACGATGATCTTGAACCAAGAACTATGAGTGAATGTCAAAATAGGCATGATTAGAAAAATTGAAATGATGCAATAGACACTAAATTAAATTCTCTTTAAAAATGAAATGTATTTTGTAACACCCCTTCTAAATACCCCGCGAATTAATATTTAAATCAGAGTTAACATAAAACGAAAGGGCGTCACAATTATTTTAAAACAGAAATCTCATCAAACAACGTCATGCTTCACTGAGGACTTTATAAAATATAATTCAAAATCCAATAATATGTTTTACAAAGCGGAAATAACATAAAAATCCAGAATAAATTCAAATCATGATCATTCCAACATAACCCAAAAGAAACAAGTCAATTCGAGGATTCTAAAACAATCGTTCCCTAGTGTTACAACTACTAGAGCATGACACTGACACGCGGACAATCTAAATAGCACAGCTCAAGGTTATCCTCACCAGCTCCAAAGCGGCTAACACTTCAATCTGAAATCATCAAAGTAAGGGTGAGATTTCATCAACAATTAAAATGCATTATATGTTTCTTTAAAGCAATAAAACAATCAATACATTATTCTACTCTCATTAGTATATTCAGATTCTAGTTCACAAATACAAATCACACAGATCAATATGCATATAACAACAATCAATGAAATTATAACACTGGAAGTCATCCTAACATGTTATAATTCCATATGCAATGCAGACTCAATGCATGTGGTACCAAAACGTGAACTAAGTCACCAACATCGATTCGTCCATAATCACCCGGACACGAATCCAGCCTCACCACCCATAATCACCCGGGAACGGTTATTGGCAATACGAGCCAAAATTCGCACAATGAGAATTAACTCCACCAGAATGTATATGCATGCACATCAAAAGCATGCAACATTCAAATAAGGAATATGATAACACAACATTATTCTATACATGGTTAACACCATCAACATACACGGCATAATCATGCATATACAACGTTAATCACAACACAAGGCATTAACATCTATCAAGCATATACAACGTCAACGACGAACAATCACGAATTACAACGGATTCCTCATACGGAAAGCCATATCAATCTATCAAGATTCAGTTACTAGGTTTTAAAAATGTTTTTAATAGATAGTACGTGCTTCCAGCTTTCCAACGATACCAACTACGACTAAATCGGAGTTATGGTCGCAAAGATATGACCAAAACAGTTTTTCAAAAGTATATGTTTAATTCTGTCCAGCTTGGGTCGATGTATAAGCTCATGCATCAATGCAAAATTAGCTTGTGTCGACACAAGCATCGTATGCATCGATGCATACATTTTCAAAATTAATTATTTTTCTATTTTTTTCCAGTATGTGTCGATGCATAACACGCATGTGTCGATGCAAAACTCCAAATTTGACCACATGAATCGATGCATAGGGTTTTGTATCGATGCAAGCCTTATTCCAACTTCTGTTTTTCACACGTTTGACTACTTGTATCAATGCATAACAGCATGTGTCGATCCATGCTGCATTTTTTTCACTAAAAATCAGTTTTGTTTTCACTGTTTACAATTCCAATTGATCTCATTCATCACCAACAGCCATAGTACATCAGAAACAATAATTGTTATGTGTTTTCACATCTAATTAACAACAGAATTACACTTCCTAATTAATCCACAATCAACCTACACATATTCCCCATTCTTATCAATTCCAATTGAGGTTTTTACGTCGGATCATATCATTAGGGCACAACCTAGAAATTCTAATTCGAGATTCCTAACGCATCAATTCATCCTATTGATTATCAAAACCTATAAGGCATATTAATCATACCAAATCACCCCTTACCTTGCGATGATTCTTCGAATTTCCGACGCCTTGACTTTTCTCTTCTTTCTCTTCTCTTCTCAAAAGCACGTACAATGAATATTCCAATTCTTCTCACTTTTTCCTTTTATTCCTTTACTTATGCCTTTTTATTATTCCAAATAATAAAAATTAAAATAATTAGAGTAATTAGAGTGTTTTACTCCACACACCCTCTGATTCAACCTCACACCCCCCAACACTTCCTTTATTTAATTATTTAATTAAATCAAATAATCTAAAAATGCCAATAATTAAATTTTTAATTAAGTTAATAATTAAAATTCCAATTATTTAATAATTGAATTATTTGGGGTGTCACATATTTGGCCCTATTAAGGTTATACCGAAAGATGTGAAATTGGTTGGATATAAGTGATTTTTGTAAGAAAACTAACTGAGAAAAATGAGATTGCCAAATACAAAGTTTGTCTTGTTGCACAAGGTTTTTTTACCAAAGACGGAGAGTTGATTATGAGGTAACATATTCTCCTGTTATGGATGTCATTACTTTTCGTTATTTAATTGATTTATCAGTATTTAACAATCTTGATATGTATCTTATGGATGTAGCTACTACTTATTTATATAGATCACTTGATATTGGTATATACATGAAAACCCATAAGGATTTAAATTCCCAAGACATCAAAATCTAGAGAAATGTATGCAATTAAGTTTCAAAGATCATTGTATGGGTTAAAACAATCTGGCACATGTGGTATAATAGATTAAGTGAATATTTACTAAAAGAAGACTATGAGAGTAATCTTATTTAGTAATCTTATTTACTAAAAGAAGCATGTACAAAATATTGAAATGTGTCACCTTCGAGATCTTTAAAAAAAATTATATGTGTTCTGTTGAAGGGAGCATAATGTTATACTGTTTTTCACTTATTAAAGTTTTTATTCCAATGAAATTTTCTTTATAAGGTTTTTAATGAGACAACGTATGTTCCCATAAGATTTCTCTCGATAAAACTTCAGTGGAACACCTTGATAGATATTTTAAAAGGGAGGTGCTATAATAATTAATAAGATAATATAATATTATTAAAATTGTCTATCTTAAATAGTAATGATAAATTATTAGAGGTGTTAAATTTATCATAAAATAGTAATACCAATTATTCAATTATTATAATAGTAACATTATTACTAGTATAAATATCCTCTTTGATAAATGTAAATAGACACTCCAATTTTATTTTGAAAGACCATTTTACTTCTTCAATTTCTCTAGTTTAATATTATAAACCAATAATATCATATTAATTTCATAAATATTAAGTTAAATTTAAATATCCGACTTTTCTCAACACAAATGAATTATATTCTTGTAATAAAAAACTAATGTCTTTGACAGCAATAATTAAAGTTGCATCCCCTTTAACGTGTTTATCGTTGAAAAATAATTCGAAATAATACTTCACTAAAAGATACGTGACAATTATAGCTTGGGATGGTTAGAATGTTCACAATACAGTCTAGAATATAAAATTTGCTTCAAGAATGATGATTAGAATATTCATAATACTATTTAAAATATAAAAAATTTAGTTTGAAAGTGATCGTTTATAGGAGATATTATTCATCCTTATTATAACTTTTGCAGATTTAGCAAAGATCCTTTGCTATTTCTCTCAAAAATCTAATTGGTGGATAATTTCTTTCTTTTCTTTTTTTTGTCGGATTTGTTCCCGATTTCTGATGTAAATAGATTGGTTGAAGAATCCTTCATTCTCCCTTTAATATCATCTTACTTAAAAATAAAATAAAAAAATATACGTGACAACGCAAGTGCATTAACAGTTAGGAATTTTTCAACATATCCAAGTGTTGCAAGTTGTATCACCATTGCCTTCATAAAATTAATTACTCGAATTGTTTGTTATATCACATTTCTCAATCTATAGTATAAATATCAAGAAAAATATGCCTTTTGTAGTGAACACAAATATATCATCAGTAATATGAAAAATTGAGACTGTGCTATAAGAAGATACAGTAATAGCAGAAAATGAAAACAATTTAACTATACCAATCAAGAAAGATGATGGAAAAAGTGAGCACAAACAGAAATAGTAAAAGAAATGTTCTGCTGCTACTATTGCGCTGAATGGCTTGTGAGAGTTCTTTGTTACCAAGCTCAACATTCTTAGTAGCTTCAACTGCCTGTAAAAACAAATCAGAACAATTAAACTTCTTATTATATACAGATATTTGATTATTTGTTGTTGTTTCAAAATTTTAGTGTTTGATTTGTATATACACCCTAAACAGATCCACAAAAACGTGAAGAATGTGATATGTTATCTAACCTGGTCATACAGATGCTCAATTTGTTGAGCTTGTTGCAATACATGTGTAGCCATCAAGTGATTTAATGCAGACATTTCTACCATCTTAGTTTCAGTTTCTTGAACTGTGTCTAGAAGACTAGTCAATTCCACCTACAGGAAAGGAACATTAGCAAAGGGTTAGTCATGAGAATCGAAAAGCCTCAAATAAATAAGTTGTATTTAAACATGGACCCGATTTTTGTCACCTGAAGGGCACGTGTTTCATCGTCCAAGAGTTGTTGCTGGACTCTAAGAGGCTCACTGCGCAGCTCATCAGGTTCCCTGAGCTCCACATCACCTGAATTAGAGGTTTCAGTAGAATCTTTTCTGGTTACACGATTAAGTTTTCTTCGTGGTATTGCCCTATTAATAGCATCCTGGAAGCGTATAGCTCTGAGCTGATCAAACTGCGCCGTAACTGAATGGAGTCTCTCACTTAAAATTAAAACCTAAAAAATTAAGTAAATATTAGCACCCAAAAAGCAAACAGCATCTCAATTGATGAATGTAATAGTATTCACTATTCAGTGTTAGTGCTTAATATAACATCCATATCTTGTATTTCTGTATCATAGTATAATCTTGCCATTATACCAGTTCTTGTATCAGTTAGTTAGAGTAGCTGTTGGCGGTTGAAACTGAATATGCTGAGTCAGTATATTCAGTTAGTATTAGTAACTAGCAGTTACCTTAAGGGTCTGTTTGGGAGGAGCGAGGAGGGCTTTGAAAAAAAAAATGAAAGATGGAGTGGAAAGAAAGGAGGGCATAGAGGAGTTTATTTTCTTCATTATACAAAATCCCCCTAATTCAAAGGAGCTCAAGTTATATTGGAGAAGGATTTTGAAGGGTTTGGAGGGCTTGGATAAATTCTCCCAATCTAATCTAGTTAAAATACTTTCAATATAAAAATATATTAATTATAAACAATTATTTATCATTCACTACAAATGCACTCAATCAAAAAAGTTGAGCAAGATTTCTCAATATTTTTTTCTATGGAAGGCACACTGCATACTCCTCACGTATATAAGAATCAATTTTATCAAACTCTCATGACAGATGAGAGAAATCTCGTTTCTCTCATCACATTCTCTTCACTCAATCAAAAGTGCCAAGTCATATTCTCTCTTCACCAAATACTCATATCAACTCCCATGACAGAGATCGGGAGCACTTTCAGGTGGTTGAAGCTGTGTAATCAAGTTACACAAGCTTCACCTTTTTTTGTAAATCCTCAGATTCCAGCACAGTATACATCTGAAACAGACCAAGAACTTGATGTTGTCACTAATGCTTTGAGCTTAGAACCTTTGCACAATTTCTCAATGAATTTAGCAACATCCTAGATTGACTGGTACTTGCACATCTAACCAAAATGGTTTGGTTGAATATGAACCGAAAATTAGTATACAAGAGTCTAACTCCTAACTCTACTTGCCCATTCCTCCTCCATACTGCTTTCCTTATAGGATCACAGTTATTGAGTTGCAGTATACCCTATCAAAAGACTACCTTTAGCTTCAACTTAATTATGTTCCTCATGCCACGCTTAATAAGTTCCTATCTGATAACAAGGATCTAAGAAACATTGGGCGTGCTTGCTATTCATTTTTTAGGCCTTACAATCAGCATAAAATGGATTTCAGATCCAAGGTGTATTTCTGGGTTTACCATACAATCACAAAGGGTGCAAATTTCTTGCTAAGGATGGCCGCATATGTGCATCTAAGGATATGTTATGTTTAATAAGTATTGGTTTCTGTATCATATCGTATTCCACACTTTTTCTATGTTTCCTTCCTCTACCTCTTCATCTTCCATCATCTCTATGACCAGACTGGATCAGATTATGAAAGTTTACTCTACATGAGTTTACTGTAAATGATTTATAAGCGAAGTATTGAGGCAAAGACAAGCACTACTGCAGATATTCTTTGGGTTCAATTTCTTATCTTAACCAAACTACAGGTTCCTACAGCAACTCCAATATTGTTATGCAATGAACCAAGTGAAATTTCTATTGTCTCTTACTCCAGTTTTAGATGATCAGCCCAAGCATAGAGTTAGATCCAGTCTTTGCCTATCAGAAACTTATAAACAAAAATCTTACAATTTCTCATGTCCCAGCATAGAATCAATTGGTTGACTCTCTTACTAAACTTCTCTCTACAACAGATTTTATGATCCTTCCTCCATACTCAGGGTGTTTATAAAGAGGGTATATACCTTGTGTTTCTGTGTAATATAATCTTGCCCATGTACATTTCCAGTGTTGCCATGAATGTATAGCTTAAGCTAGATATGGTATCAGGTAGTTAGAGCAGTTGTTAGTTGTAGTAGCTGCTGAACATCAGCTAGCAGATAAGATACCTAGATAGGACACAGACAGGATAGGAAATATGAGTTAGTATGCGTCCCTTGATTTCAGGGATTGCGGCTGTTTGAGTGAGAGAGGGTGGTGTAGAGATTCATTCAGAAATATTGTTAGAGTTGGTTAGGAGAATGTTTTCTCAGGGTTTAGAACCATTCAACTCTGGATAGGAGTTCTAGAAACTTTGGTTTATCCTTTGTTCACCATTTTCTACCATTGTAAAGCTTTTGAGCTCATTGTTACCGTTAAATAAAATACGATTTTATTACCGTAATTTACAGGTTCTATCATACGATAAATCTCTTCAAGCTTCATGCCTATATAAAGGCTCACCGTATATTCTGAGGTGTACAAGTATCAGAGTCATTTTGAACAGAGAGCACTTTTCTTTCAGATCGTGCTCTCTCAAGACACTCTTCACTCACTCAACTCTTAAGTTTCAGTAAACGGAATTCAATAAAAACAACTTCAAAAAAGTACTAGCTGTGCATATATCATGATAGTAATATGGCTAGTGTTTTTACCCAGGGAAGGGGATGAGCAATCAAGACTGTTTAGAAATGTTCAAGTGGGGTTCAGTTGTGCTGTAAGAGTAATTTGGCTACACCATGCGGAAAATAAGCAACTAATTAGTTAATTATTGAAAAATTCAATAAGCACAAGACATACCACTCCGTGTTTGTGGGCAATGGTGTCGGCGTTAGCCTTTGCGGTTGTAATGCCAAGCCAACCTTTTGAGTTTTCCTCTTCATTGTTTATACTATTCTTCAGAACATCAATTTGTTGTTGGCAAGTTTTAATAAAAGCACTAACCTGCACCAAAGTAATAACAAAATAATAGTAAATCATAAGCAAAACCATGCTCAACATTTCAAAATGTTTAACTAATTTATTACAAACTTGTTGGCTCCATAACGAGAGAAGACTAAGGAAAGCTATATAGAAAGACGGGGATGCAAAGAAGTCAATGACAGAAAATTGTATTGATGAAGACAAAAGACAATCTATTTAGTAGTTACATATGTAAAGGAAATAGGTTTCACATATCAAATTTCGTAACAGGCTTAAATAAAGTTCTATTTATGGATTGCAGTGAGCTAGCATTGATGTCAACAGCAGATGTAAAACCAAGTATGTAAAGATTCAACTTTTCATTGGTTTATGGAACCCCTTAGGCTGGAAGTAAAATGAGAGATTCAATATGATCTAATAATGAAAGCACCAGTAGATCATAACTTAATACCAGAGTAAGAATTGGAGTTTAGTTAGATCTATAAATCTATATATAAATATAAAATAATAATTCACAAAGCCACAATGCTAGGCTGTCTAAGAAAACATATTCAAATTGAGTGTATTACATCATAGAGAGAAAGTTGTAAATTATCAACGTTAGAGGAAAACATACAATGAAGTAGTATGTGAAACGCCAAACTATTACCAAGAACCAATCTGATATAATAATGACAGTGATTAAGGTAGGAAATGTAATACCAATCAGTATTTTTCTAATCATTAATTAAGATAGATACCACAATACTTTTAAATCTAGCATATCAGCTGAAGAGACATGGCTTACTTCATGCTCAATGCTATCTCTCTCATGTTCAGTTGTTCGGTGCAGATCTGTATAGTCCTTTCTATGCTTTAACAAAAAATGATCCAATTCTCCAATACTCTCGAGCTACTAACAACAAACAAGTAGAAGCAGTATCAAATAAACATAATTTAAAAGCAGGGTTGCATCCCTTGCTTAATGAAACAACAATAAAAAACTCTACAAGCAGCACAAACAGACTCATTAACGACTATACATTTACTAATTTGATCTTCCGATAAAGTAACTAGTGTTGGAAAATAGTAGCGCTATAGCGTAGCAGAATTCGAACATATGACTATTGTTCCGCAATACATTTTTTAGTAGAGTGTTGTCAAATAGCAATTGCAGCGGCGCTATAGCATTGTACAGTACTGGAATTTGAACAAAATGCTATTTTCCGCGATTGACAACACTGAAAGCAACTTAATGCAACAAGTTAAAATACCAATGTTGAGCCTACCGTCTTAAACGCAGCTTTGGAGAATGGGGACCTTTGGGGAGGTTTATGAATAATGAAAGAAGCCAAAATGGATGCCAATTTAGCCTGTAAACGAATGACAACACACCACTCAAAGTTCAAACCAACCAGAATAACACTGATCCAGCACTAAATAGCAAATCCTAAAGAGTATAATAGTGAATTGTATCATCATATATACCTCATCGTATCCCAAAGACCGAGCACTTTGGCGCACGGCGTCTTTGAAATCCTCAGTCCTATCCCTTGCCTTTGCCATCTATGAATATTCCAAATCTGCTATTCACAAACTTTTGCATTCAATAAAAATTGTTAACTAACTACTACCAATTAGAATCACTAAAAACATAAACATATGAAACACACTAAAACCATTGAAAAATTTCTCTTTTCTCGAAAACCCTTTTTTTTCGTTTCAAATTATCTTAGTAACTAAAATTCATCGTTTATAACCACTTCTACACAGATTAAACGGCACTATAATGCAATTTATGATGTCAATTGCGGCGGTTTATGGCGCAATTGAGGAATTGTGGTGGAGAGTTGAGGTTTGATCTGCAGGCAATTCGAACACTGGTGCGTTGCCTTTTGCAGGTCCGCGAATCGCGCTCGAATTGCGTCCATGGAGGGGAAGAAGGATACCTGGATTTGGTGATTCTGGTCGCCGACGATGAACGCCGGCTATGCTTTCCGGCGAGTTGAGTTCAGTGCGGTCGACTCCAACTTGTTTCTCGATTCGGGGCTTAAAAAATATTTGTATAGGTGTTTTTTTTTAGTAAATAAACATTTTAATAGTCTATTTTTATTTATTTTTTTATTAATATGTAGATTCTGTTTCGTTCTGAACTTTAAAAAAAAAAAGGTTTATTAATAATTTGTAATAAAGTAATGAATATTTCTAGGAAAAACCTCAGATATATTATAATTAAGGGTAAAATAAAATAACAGGAATTAAAAATAAAATAAAAACATGTATTTGTAAAAACTAAAGCTAAACAAAAAATTATGGTGACTAAAATTTAAAAAATAATATAATTGTATACTTATTTAAATTTTTATAAATTTTGACCAAAGAATAGGTTCCAAACTTTTCTAAAAAACAAATATTTCATCTATATTTTAATTTCTTACCACAACAATTATAAAAAAATTATAAGACTTTAAAAATTGCCGTGCAAAATTTAAAAATGTTTATTTACATTGGAAAATAATATAATCTATTAGTTAAGAGCGACATAAATATGATTTAGTGATCGGTGAGTGCAAATATAACTAAATATGAGATAGGGTATCACTCTAATTTAAAGAGATTTATAAAGATAATGAAAGAGATAAAATAAATCAAAATTAAATTAAACTTGACAAGTAAGCTTTTTTTAGGTCTTATCAAACACAATCTTAATCTTACTACATGTATATATGTCACTAACCAAAGAAAGTTAAGATAGGACCAAGGAAGCATGTTTCGAGGGAAATGTGCATACATGGATATGAAGAAACGGAAAAATGTCACAAAATTGAATAATCAAGTTAAAGTGAGGCGTCATGTACCACAAGCAAGGTAACCCTTAGATTAAGGTTAGGAGTATGACGGTGTACGCTCCAAGATTTGGAGTGATTCGAGTCACACACAAGAAGATCCAATTTTCAAGTTTTTCATAATAATCTTAAATTCCACTTTCCAGATAACTTGAACTAACATCAATTATAATTCTTGTTCCATTAACTTAACCAATTGACGTAAAACACAATGATAATACTCAACTACAGACACTTAAATTATGCATGCTAAAATGGATGAATTCAAAACTTAATCCAAATATGTACAATTGAAGAGAAGGCTCAGTAAATAATAAAACAAAGCGAAAGCTTATAAGACAAACAACAAAATTATATTGGGTTCTCCCTCCTTAATTTATCAGAGACACACAACTTCAGTCTCTCACTTTTTTATGCTGAAAAGCTTTTACTTGGAATTGAATCAAATTTCAGTCAAAGCAAATAAATGTGTGTTCCTCCTAAAACATGGCACACACACAACTGTTGGTGTAAGTCCTAGAGGCCAATACCTTTTGGTACTTGTATCGAATTATTTATTAATAATAAAAGGTTTTTCTTTATTATGTTTGCTTTTTGAAAATAATAAAGTCCCTAGAATAGTTAGTCTGTTTAATGCAATATTAAGTGTGACTTAATCATGAGATCCATTAAACACAAGGACACTATTCTTAAAGTATCCATAATCGAGCTTTATTGTGAAGTGGGATAACTGATAACACGATTTTATATAGTATATTTGATTTAATTTTCATAAATAATGTTAGTATTTTTATTTAATTATTTCATTTTATTTCCATATTACGCTGGTATTTTTATTGTTTCAGGTATTTTATTTTAAATAAACAAATTGAGCAAAGTGAAGAAATTAAGAAGATTATTTAATTAAATGAGCAAGAAATGAAGAAAAAGGGGTGTGCAAAGTAAAACAATGGATCAAGGACCCAAGCAAGCAAAGGCCCAAACAAAGCCAAGCCCATTGCAAGCAAAACCCTAGCAAACAAACCCTAAATGCCACGCAGAAGAGTGAGACGCACGTCTTCACTCTCTCCTACAAGTGAGGCGCCCGCCTCGGTCTCTTCCCTCAGTGGGAGACGACCGCCTCCAGTGCCACGTAGGCCCTAGGAGGAAAAGGTGGGACGCCCGTCTCAAGTGGCCAGTTAGTGAGAAAAATCCGGGACGACCAAGGCAGTTGGGCTGCTACATTCTAGGAGAAAGTGGTGCTACATTCAAGGACAAATGGTTACCTCCAACCATTATAAAAGGGCCTCTCCAGATCATAACCGGGGACACGAATTCTCAGCTTTATTTTCCCAGTTTCAAAGTTTATTTTCCTGCATTTATTTTCCATTGTAATTCAGAATTCAGAAGTTATTTTTCCAGCATTGTTCTAGTTTTCAACCACTGTGGTTTAAATTCCTGTTGAAGAACCAAGATTCAATTCCAGCATTTATTTAATTCAGGTTTCTATTTACATTGCTTTCATTTATATAATTGTTTGCATGAGATATATTTATTTTGCCATGAATTTATTAATGAACGTTAAAACCTTTAATTTATTCATGTTTGTTTTTATGAATATGTTTGGCTAAATTATTTAAATATCGGTATGTAATGAGTTAATTTGAGAGTATCCTAATAAACGGCTTGATTATATTTTATAAAATAAACACTTTTTCGATTTAGTTATCTAATTTATTTTGTTAAAAAAGGTTTAGAAACCAACAGAGCGAAAGTTTGAGGTTAATAAACTTTCTAAGATTAGAAACCAACAGAGCGACAGTTTGAGGTTTAGAATCAGATAGTAGATACTAGGTATTGTTTTTAAAAACCGCGACAGCATTTTAAAACCAATTAAAATTTATTTATTTTCAAAAAGTAATTTTAAAATCGGTGGGATAAGCATACATTAGAGTTTAAAATTATAATCTACTTCAATAGAAGACAGTTTGAGAATGGGTTTTAAATAAATACTTTTTTTGAAAAAAATTATTATCATTTTCAAAAAATAAGCCGTGAAACCGGATTCTTTAGGATTAACGAAATACATACCGATATTTGTCTTATTATTATTTTAATTAAAATTAAGTTTTATTGCCCAAAAATTCCCCAATTTATTTATTCGATAGCTATAGCTTTACACGGTAAGCTTAGATTACGTTAGTTCAATTTATAGTCCCTTTGGTTCGATATCTTTTAAAACTACGATATATGTATACTTGCATCTCCGATTAATTTAGACGATAAAGTCGCGATCAAGTTTTTGGCGCGTTGCGGGACTATTCAAGTTGATATCGTAATTTTATTACGAAGTATAGACTATAGCAACTATTTCTTTTCCCTCTGTGTATGCCAAATACTCGCTCTCAAGGCGCGCCTTTGCATATACCTATTTACGACATCGAGCGTTATCTTAGATTAAGAAGACGAATTCAAGAGTATTTAGAACGCAACAATCTTCCTTCGACCAAACTTCCTGACGTTGAAGAACTTAAGAAGATGGCTGACCCAGAACCTCCTGCTCCTCGTCCTCTTAAGGATTACTTTTCCTTCTCAAGCGGAGCCTCATAATAGTATTGCTGCTCCAGCTATTGCTCGAAACGATTTCGAGCTAAAACCTTCGCTTCTTTCCGCCGTTCAGCAGAACCAGTTTTCTGGAGCCCCTACTGACGACCCTAATCTTCATATGTCAGTGTTTGTGCGACGCAGACCGAAAGCGAATGGTGTAAACCCGAGGCGATACGATTGCGCCTATTTCCTTTTCTCTCGAGAGGCAGCGCATGGCTCCAATCTCTTCCTTCCAACTCAATCACCACATGGGATGAGTTGAAGAAAGTATTCTTGGCTAGATATTTCCCTCCAAGTAAAACTACTATGCTCAGAGCCAATATCAATGGTTTCAGACAAAAGGACAATGAATCACTCTTTGAAGCTTGGGAACGTTATAAAGACATGCTTAGACTTTGTCCTCATCATGGTTTAGAAGAATGGTTAATCATTCACACGTTTTACAATGGTCTCTTGTATAATACGAGATTGACTATAGACGCTGCAGCTGGTGGCGCACTGATGAATAAACCATATGCTGAAGCAAAGCAACTTATTGAAAGCATGGCTCAGAACCATTACCAATGGGGTATGGAGAGAGTTACTGTAGAGAAATCTCAAACTAAAGGTGCCATGGTTGAAGTGAATAGTCGGATCAAGTCAACGCTAAAGTGGAAGCTCTCACCAAAAGCTCGAGGAACTTACCATCGCTCCCAGACGCAATTACTCAAACTGCGACTTATGTGGTATTCAATCACATCTTGCTCGAATGCCCACTTCTAACAGGAGTTCCAGTTGAACAAGCAAATTACGTGAATAATCCTTACAAAGAACACATATAATCCTGGTGGAAGAATCATCCTAACTTTTCCTACAAGAATAACAACGCGTTATATGCACCGACAAGCTCCGCTACACCACCGTTATCCTAAAGCTATTCCAAATCATCCTAACAATGGTCCTAATACAACAAATGCTCCTAGGAAGTCTAATTTGAAATCATGATAGAGCACTTCATTGCTACTCAAACCAAACCAATAGTGCTCAAGCCGGACTAATAAGGAAGTTCAAAATCGAATATACACATTAATGAGAAAATGAAGCGTTTTCTAACAAGCTTGACGCTTTAGCTACACACAATAAAATGTTAGAAACACAAATCTCTCAAGTAGCTCAACAACAAGCTGCTGCTCCTGCTGTTCATTTCTGGTCACCTCAACCTAATCCCAAAGGACATGCAAATGTGTTATCTTAAGAAGGAACAAAGTATGATGGACCTAGATCCGAAACAATAGCCCACTATGCAACAAAATTCGTCAAACCTTCAAACTAAAGATAAATCGAAAAGAAATTGAAAGATAATAATGAAGATACCACACAAAAGGACGAACCTTATATACCCCACCACCTTATAAGCCTCCTATTCCATACCCTCAAAGGTTAGTTAAAACTAAGAATGTGGGACAATTCAAGAAATTTGTGGATCTTCAAGCAACTTAATGTTACAATTCCTTTTACCAAGCTATAACTCAAATGCCCTCCTATGCTAAATTCCTTAAAGAGATTTTATCCAATAAGAAAAAGCTAGAGGATAATGAAACTGCATGCTTATCTGAATGTAGTGCAATTATTCAAGACACAATGCCTCCTAAACTCAAAGATCCGGAAGTTTCTCTATTCCATGTGTAATTGGCAAATTTGTCATAGACAAAGCTTTATGTGATCTAGGAGCCAGATAAGTGTGATGCCGTTATCCATCCGCAAGAAACTTGATATGGGAGAGCTGAGACCAACCAAAATGTCCGCTCAACTAGCGATAGGTCGTTAAATATCCTGCAGGAGTACTTGAGAATATTCCATACGTATTGGCCAATTCTATATACCAACCGATTTCATTATCATGGACATAAGGGAGGAAGTTACTCCAATCATTCTTGGAAGACCTTTCTTAGCCACAGCAATAATAGATGTGAAAAGAGGAAAACTTACTTTTGAAGTAGGCGAAGAGAAAATCGAATTTATCCTCTCTCAATTCCTGAAAGCACCTGCAATAGAAGATACTTGTTATTTCATGGATATCATCGACGAGTGCAGAAAAGAGGCTGAACTTGAAAATGCGGATAATCTGGATGAAAATATGAGTAGTAATCTAAGTGAATGCTTAGCTATAGCACCAGATCCCACACAAAGTTTAAGGAAACCTCCCCTAGAACTCAAAACACTTCCTGAAAATTTAAGGTACGAATTCCTAGATTCCGAACTCGAACGGCCAGTGATAGTCAACGCAAAACTTGGAGAATCTGAAACTGAAAAACTTTTACAAATTCTGAGAAAATACCCAACAGCCTTAGGGTATAATATCACTGATCTTAAAGGAATAAGTCCCTTTATCTGTATGCATCGCATTATGCTAGAAGAAGATTGTAAAACTTCAAGAGAACACCAGAGGAGACTAAACCCGATTTTGAGCGAGGTTGTGAAAAAGGAAGTAATGAAGTTGTTAGAAGCAGGAATCATATATCCTATCTCTGATAGCAAATGGGTTAGCCCTGTGCATGTTGTACCTAAGAAAGGAGGTGTCACAGTAGTCGAAAATGAGAAAGGAGAAATAATAACTAAAAGAGTTGAATCTGGCTGGAGAATGTGCATCGATTATCGAAAACTTAACAAAGCCACCAAAAGATCATTTCCTTTACCATTTATTGATCGGATGTTGGAACGCTTAGCTAGACACTCTCATTTCTGTTTCTTAGACGGTTATTCAGGTTTCTTTCAGATACCTATTCATCCTGATGACCAAGAGAAAACAACTTTCACATGCCCCTTTGGAACCTTTGCTTATAGAAGAATGCCATTTGGTTTATGCAATGCTCCTGCAACTTTTGAGATGTATGATGGCAATATTTGCTGATTTTCTGGACAATATTGTGGAAGTCTTCATGGACGATTTTTCCGTCGTGGACAAAGCTTTGAAGAATGTTTAGAAAATTTAGAAAGGGTATTGGAACGTTGTGTGAAGGTTAATCTAGTGCTTAATTGGGAGAAATGCCATTTTATGGTACAAGAAGGAATTGTTTTAGGACACATTATATCCAAAAGAGGAATTGAAGTCGATTCTGCTAAAATCGAAGTTATTGAGAACCTTCAACCTCCAAAACCGTTAGAAATCCGAAGCTTTTGGGACACGCCGGTTTTTATCGACGTTTCATTAAAGATTTCTCTAAGATAACTAAACCCCTAACTGAGCTATTAATGAAAGACGCTGAGTTCATCTTCGACGAAAAATGTTTAGAAGCGTTTCAAACACTTAAGAAAGCATTAATTTCTGCGCCTATCATGCAAACTCCAGATTGGAATGAACCGTTTGAAATAATGTGTGACCAAGTGACTACGCCGTAGGAGCTTTTAGGACAGCGAAAGGATAAAAGACTTCACGTCATATATTATGCAAGCAGAACTCTGGACGAAGCGCAAATGAATTATGCTACAACCGAGAAAGAGTTCTTAGCAGTGATCTTCGCATTAGACAAGTTCCGTTCCTACTTAGTAGGATCCAAGATAATCATATACACTGATCATGCTGCTATTAGATATCTCCTAACCAAAAAGGACGCTAAACCTAGACTCGAGATGGATATTATCAATTTGATTTAGAAATTAAAGATAAGAAAGGAACCGAAAATGTAGTAGCGGATCATCTCTAGACTAGAAAATTTTAAACATGAACAAGTGCCGATTGATGATGAATTCAGATGATAAACGATTGCCCACTTGGAAGACACGAACGGATAAACTCATGGAAACCACTTTAGCTATTTCCTCGTGCCTTGGTATCCGACTTCGTGAACTACCTCGCAGGAGTTCTACCACGAACTTACCTACCAATGTAAGAAGAAATTCTTCCATGATCTTAAACAATATTATTGGGATGAACCTTTACTTTTCAAGAGAGGTCCCGATGGAATTTTCCGATGTGTGCGGAAGAAGAGATTGAAAACATTATAACACATTGTCATTCGCACCTTACGGAGGACATGCTAGTACATCCAAAACATGTGCAAAGATCTTACAATCCGGTCTCTATTGGCCTAATTTATGGAAGGACGACATGCCACCATCTTAAATGCGACGGTGTCAACGCACGGTAATATATCTAGACGTGACGAAATGCCACAAAAGGCATTTTAGAAGTCGAAATCTTTGATGTGTGGGGATAGACTTTATGGGACCCTTTCCTTCTTCATCCGTAATAAGTATATACTGTGGTGTAGATTATGTTTCCAAATGGATCGAGGCTATAGCTTCTCCAACAAATGACACCCAAGTGGTACTTAATTCAAGAACATAATCTTTCCTAGGTTCGTGTACCCCGACTCGTTATAAGCGACGGTGGATCTCATTTCATTTCCAAAATCTTTGAAAAATTATTAAGGAAATATGGAGTTCGACATCGCATAGCTACACCTTACCATCCCCAAACTAGCGGACGGTTGAAGTTTCAAATCGCGGATAAAACAAATCCTTGAAAAACCGCTACTTCGGAAAGGATTGGTCTTTTAAACTTCATGAAGCTTTATGGGCTTACCGCCTATAAAACTCCCATCGACTACTCCTTTCAAGCTTATTTATGGAAAGTCATGCCATCTCCGGTTGAGTTAGAACACAAGGCTTATTGGGCCATTAAGAACTGAACTTAAGTTATCTTTGGAGAAGCGTATCCGGATATTAATGAATTGGAAGAACTTAGGCAGGATGCGTAAAACGCTAGGATTTACAAAGAGCGCACAAAGAAATGGCACGATAAGCGTATATCTAGGAAGAATTTTAATATAGGTGTATTACTATTTAACTCACGATTAAAATTATTTCCGGAAAATTACGATCTAGGTGGTCGGACCTTTCGAAATTACTCGAGTTTATCCAAGTGGAGCAATAGAGATTAAGGGACCTTCGATTGAACCGTTTATAGTAAGCGGGCGTCTAAAACATTACCATCTCACCGAAATCGAGGGATATTCTCAAAAGATAACTCTAGGCGAGCCACAAGCTCGATTAGACGACTAATCTCTAGTTTTATTTGTCGAGCTTACGACATAAAACAAAGCGCTGGGAGGCAACCCACCGTATTTATTTCTTTCTCCTTATTTTATTTTATTTCTTCATTCTATTCAAAACAAACAAAAATATCTATTTCTTTTTCTATTTTCTTCTATTCTTATATTCTATTCTATATCTCTCTTCTTATCGGCATTTGGCCAATGCGATGTTCTTTATTTTCTTTCTCCTCGATTCTTCTAGCTACTTCTTTCTCTTTCCACTATGTCTCGTGTTGATGATATGCCAGTCAGTTTTAGAGGAAGAAATCAGCGCACCAAATATGGAGTTTTATCCGAGCGTGAGATGTTACCCATTACCTACTTTCATTATGATGCTATGAATGCTCTTGGCATTCGTGATAGTGTGCTTTTTCTGCTAAATCAGATTGGGTGGGATAATTCACGCCTGATGACTTGCTTTGCCACTTATCGGAACCTCACTTTGGAATTCCTCAGCTCTTTAGCTTATTTTCCTACTCATGGGATAGCTCTACGCCGTGGACTTATTATTTTCGGACTTTTTGGCTTCACCTTCAAGTTTACCCATAAGGAATTGGCTGATCTTCTTGGTTTTCCTAGTGGTTTAGGAGTTTATACTGAAACTCAAGAGGAGTATCTTGGATTTAGAGATCTTGACTATTTTGGGGATCTATTTCGGAATCCTTAACCACGAGCCCGGGACCTTGTATCGAGAATATCCATAACCTTGGTATTTCCATAAGATTCTTGCCCATACCGTTTTGGAAAACCCGAATGTAACTCATTTCTAAGGATGAGCTTTTATCATGTTTTGTGCTTAAAACCGTCCGGTTAATCGATCCCTTATCGCTCCGTACCTTTGTGAATCTCATTGATACTGATCATGCACCCATTCGGATGGGAGGTCTCGTTACTATGATTACAAATGTTGTTGGACTTCGACGACCCTTTGGGCATCTGAATGCTTTTGCTGGTGTTACTTCCATGACCATCGAGTTCTTTCAACACCGGTATGATTGGTGATCTTGGCCGACTCGGTTTACCTTGTTGATTAATGATCGTTACCTTGCCAAATCGCTACTAGTGTGCATAACAAAGCCAATTGGCTTTATGGTTTTGATCCATCCTTCTCCAAGCTCTCGAGATTCCACGGTTTTGATGTTTTAGAGGATGCTCGAAGTTCCTCTGCCACTTCCACAGATCCCTCTGTTGCTCCTGACACTGTTATGCATGAGGCTCCTCCTTTTGATTATGCGACTGTTATCCACGCTCTCCAGGTGGAACATCAGGCTTTGAGGGACGAGTTCACTACTCTGCGAGCTGACTTCTTTAGTTTTATGGATATAGTTTCTGCACAATTTCAAGAAGTCTTCTCTTATCTTCATTCTCCCTCTGCTCCTAAGGCAGGACCATCTAGTGGCTAGAGTTCTTTAGTAGTTAATTTATCTTATTTAGTTTAGTTTAGTTTGATTTCATTAGGATTTGCAATGTTTTCGTTATGTTCTTTTGTTTTACTTTCCAAATACTTGATTCTTTAATTGTAAGCAACTTTGATCTCCATTCTAATGCAATTCATGTTATCTTTTATTATTATAAAGTTGTATAATATATTATATATATATTATATTATTATTATTATTGTTGCATTTTTCTTTAATTGCATTCTTATTGTTGCTACATATTTACTAGCTCATGTGTAATCCGTGCCCTGCCACTCTATCTTGCATGTGGAATGTCCCAAGTGTACCTTGCATGCTCTCCTTCATTCCCACGCGTGCTGGCTTGCTTCCTATGTATGGAGACGCGCCTCTAAACCACAGACGCGCCTCCACCTGTCCCCTGCCATGCAACTTTGAGACGCCCGCCTCCCTTTTTCCTCGCGCGGTCGCCTGATGCTTTCTGCAGAGCAAAGTTGGTCTCCTCGCATTTACTTGTCTTGTCCGTTTTTTCTCCACTTCCCACACTTCAATTCCATTCAAACACTATTCACTATACTATTAAAATTAATATTCATTCCATTTCCCACCATCAATTCAAATTCAAACTTTCCCTCTCACTTTCCAACATCATATTATTATAATTTATACCTCTTAACTCTACCTCCACTATAAATACCCTTCATTCTTCTTTCTTATTTCACAACATTTCTAACCATCTCTACCATTTTCTCTCATACACTCATATTTTCTACCTTTTCCTTCTTCCACCCATATCCATCTATGGCTCCACGAAACAACCAAAGACAAGTTAAGCCGACCGACCACCACCGACCTATCCAATATCATTTTTCGAGATGACGCGGACAACAACAACAAAAATATAAAAATTCTATACCCGTTCATCGTCCCTACGAAATCGTCGATTCAATTGTTTGGATAATTTAGGAATGGAGGATAGCGTCGTATTCTTGCTCACTAATACCGGTTTACTTTGTGCACAAACCCGTATCCTACCTTTGAACCCCTCATGCTTGGTTTCTTAGTTCCTTCTCACACAACTCGACAACCCTTACACAACCGCCAATTTCCGCATGTTCAACCATAGTACTCTCGACCAAGAAAGAGTCGCGAACTCTTATCTTTCACTCGAGCATGTTCATTACAAGTCTTTTGACGACGACAATGATCTTTCTTGGGATCAAGTCGGTTTCTCCTTATGGAATGATCTAACTGGTCAAACCACGGAAAGCTGGCGCGATCTCTATGCTTCTCAAATACATAACCCTGCATTAAGGTATTTTCACCGCGTTCTTGCTAACACCATCTTTGGTCGGACCAATAATCACAAGGTCAACCAAAATGAGATGTTCATCATTTTCTGTGCCCTTAATGGTCAGGCTGTCAATGTCGCTCCTTTTATGCTCAGTCACATCCACTCATGCGTGAATGCCGCAGGTACTAATCCTTTTGTCTTTGGTGGCATCATAACCTCTCTCGCTTATGCTTTAGGTCTTTTCGACGAATTGTTGACTTTATCGCAATTTATGATGCCGGGTACTTTACTTGATACAATCTATTGTCGGGATTCCCACATAATCTCCCCAAGACAGGATGGCCGGTTTACATTAGTGATAAATCGTCGTCAAATTCCAGATTTTGTGTTGCCTTGTCCGAATCGTACCGACGTCCGCATCCGCGCCAATTGGCGTTATGCTCTTGATGCACCTGCTGCCCAACAACCAGATAATCCCGCTGCAAATTTCGCAGCTATGCAGGCTCATATGCTTCGTCAAGATCAGTTGTTCAACGCCATGCAACAAACACAGGCTGAGACTAACCGTCTCATGCAAGAAATGCGACGCGAACACCAAGAATATGCTTTTCGCCATGATCGTAACCTCGAATCATTGCAGGCTCGCATAGCAGATGCACTTCATCTCAATGATTCTGATTCTGACGAACGTCAACGACCGCGTACGAGAGGACGAAGAACAAGAGGTCAAGGTTCTCGTAACAACGAGTGAACACCTTTCTCCATCCGGTTTCCCTTAGTTTTTTATCGCAATGAGGACATTGCTCCTTTTCAGTATAGGGGAGTCGGATCATTTATTTCCTTCATTTACTTTCCTTTGCTCTCTTTATGGTATTTTCCTTTTATTTCTTTTCTTGTAATGCAATTTTCAATTCAATAAAATACATATTTATGCAAATTTTTAATCTTTTACATTATGCAAAAATTTGTGCTTACTCGAATTCCTCCTATTTCTTGAGCCATAACAAAAAAATAAAATAAATATATATATATATATATAAAACAATTTTAAAAATAAAAAATAAAAAAAAAACGCATTTATAAACATATTCAACTAGTATTAAGGTTGCTTAATCTAAATAAGGATTCAAGTACGACTTAGCAAAATTGTTATCGTCCTAACACTTTAAAACCCCCAATATGCTAGATCGATTTAAGTACTTATTATACCAAGAACCTTTAAAACTTAGTTTTAGATTAGCCCCAAGTAGTTTATTAAGCAGTCGGCACCGCCGAAAACACAAACTACGTGGAGAACCGATGAATATAAGTGATTGATCAAATATCTTTAAGAAAATTGCTTTTATTTAAGATGCACTTACTAAGTTAGATGGTCCTTACGGATCGTTTAATCCAAAAGTTTGAAAATATGAATTTTATGCAAAATAATCCATTAATAAATTGGTTCGGTGGTCACGGTGTGAACTTGGTAGGAATTACGATTCGATCCCCGCAATTTTAATTGGAAAAAAGGAGTACCAAATATTCTATTACGTAACTCCTAGTTGGCTTACTAAGATCAAACTCACTAACGGTTTCCACTATATGCGTGTAAGGTAATGGGCTTAATGTGATTGCACTAGAATGAAAACGGGCAAAATAAAACATAGTATTAGGTTGAAGCTATAATGACATGACTTGAATTGGTCTGCATAGATGGGGTTGTCTAGTGTTTCTACGGTAACTTTGGTGTTTAAGTTCAACTTTAATTTTCCGATGAAAAATCAATTTGCAACCTGATACAAAGTGATATATGTTGTTATATTTGTGTTTAACTGTGCTTCAAAGATTTTCATTTTTACTTTTTGCTTGAGGACAAGCAATGGTTCAAGTATAGGGGAGTTTGATAACACGATTTTATATAGTATATTTGATTTAATTTTCATAAATAATGTTAGTATTTTTATTTAATTATTTCATTTTATTTCCATATTACGCTGGTATTTTTATTGTTTCAGGTATTTTATTTTAAATAAACAAATTGAGCAAAGTGAAGAAATTAAGAAGATTATTTAATTAAATGAGCAAGAAATGAAGAAAAAGGGGTGTGCAAAGTAAAACAATGGATCAAGGACCCAAGCAAGCAAAGGCCCAAACAAAGCCAAGCCCATTGCAAGCAAAACCCTAGCAAACAAACCCTAAATGCCACGCAGAAGAGTGAGACGCGTCTCCCTCTCTCCTACAAGTGAGCGCCCGCCTCGGTCTCTTTCGGTGGGAGGACCGCCTGTGCCACGTAGGCCCTAGGAGGAAAAGGTGGGACGCCTGTCTCAAGTGGCTTGGTGAGAAAAATCCGGACGACCAAGGCAGTTGGGCTGCTACATTCTAGGAGAAAGTGGTGCTACATTCAAGGACAAATGGTTACCTCCAACCATTATAAAAGGGCCTCTCCAGATCATAACCGGGGACACGAATTCTCAGCTTTATTTTCCCAGTTTCAAAGTTTATTTTCCTGCATTTATTTTCCATTGTAATTCGAATTGAAGTTATTTTTCCAGATTGTTCTAGTTTTCAAGCAACGTGGTTTAAATTCTGTTGAAGAACCAAGATTCAATTCCAAAGATTTATTTAATTCAGTTTCTATTTACATTGCTTTCATTTATATAATTGTTTGCATGAGATATATTTATTTTGCCATGAATTTATTAATGAACGTTAAAACCTTTAATTTATTCATGTTTGTTTTATGAATATGTCCGCTAAATTATTTAAATATCGGTATGTAATGAGTTAATTTGAGAGTATCCTAATAAAGCTTGATTATATTTTATAAAATAAACACTTTTTCTGATTTAGTTATCTAATTTATTTTGTTAAAAAAGGTTTAGAAACCAACAGAGCGAAAGTTTGAGGTTAATAAACTTTCTAAGATTAGAAACCAACAGAGCGACAGTTTGAGGTTTAGAATCAGATAGTAGATACTAGGTATTGTTTTTAAAAACCGCGACAGCATTTTAAAACCAATTAAAATTTATTTATTTTCAAAAAGTAATTTTAAAATCGGTGGGATAGCGAAAGCATACATTAGAGTTTAAAATTATAATCTACTTCAATAGAGCGACAGTTTGAGAATGGGTTTTTAAATAAATACTTTTTGCTGAAAAAGAAATTATTATCATTTTCAAAAAAATAAGCCAGTGAAACCGGATTCTTTAGGATTAACGAAATACATACCGATATTTGCCTTATTATTATTTTAATTAAAATTAAGTTTTATTGCCCAAAAATTCCCCAATTTATTTATTCGATAGCTATAGCTTTACACGGTAAGCTTAGATTACGTTAGTTCAATTTATAGTCCCTTTGGTTCGATATCTTTTAAAACTACGCGATAGGGCTGTATACTTGCAGTCTCCCGATTAATTTAGACGATAAAGTCGCGATCAATAACATTAAAGCATTGAGATTATTATGAAGATAGACTGATGATCACATATCATGGATCATGGATAAGGAGTTATCAAGTCTTGACATAGGTATAAATATTAGGAGTAATATTTATACTAGATTGACCCGCTATGAGAATACTACATAGAATGTTATGCAAAGTGTCATAAGTTATTCTCATGGTGATAAGTGGTGCATACCATCCTTCGACCTGAAACCACTATGGACCCTAGATGTAGAGTCAAGTGCTTTATTGCTGATCAAACATTATCCGTAACTGGATGATCATAAAGACAGTTGATGGGTACTTCACAAAGCATACTGAGGGGCATGAGTGACTTAGATAGAATTTGTCCATCCTGCATAACGGGATAAATGTCTGAGGGGCCAATATTGAACTGGACAAGGATGACATGGTCTATGCCTTGTGTTCAATATAGACATAAGGGCAAAAGGGTAATTATACACACAAGTATTATCACAGAAAGGTTTTGTCAGATCACATGATATTTTCGTGACTTGGGTAGCAGTGATGTGTTGCTAGATACCGCTCAATGTTTATTATGTTAAATGTGATTTAATATAATTGTCAACGTCGCGGAAACCTACAGGGTCACACATATAAGGACAAATTAATGAGAGATAGTGTAAATAAGGAACATCGTAGGGTATGGTGTATTTAAGTGGAATACGGAATGTGGTAAGGTACCACATGCTTAAGTGATATACGATACACCATAATGTATGATTTTCATGTGCTTTATTGGGCTTTTAGTTTACAGCCTTTATTGGGCTTTTAGCTTACAGCCTACACTTGTGGTCTTATAAATAGAACCCTTGTGATGAAGTTTTTCACTTGATGCAAATTCGGTGCTGAATCCTTGCCAAGATTTCGTTCACTCTCTCACTCAAAGCTTTCGTTCGTGAGCAGCTACTGTGATCGGAAGCAAACTGTTCGTGTGGACTGAGTAGAGACGTTGTTCTTCATCAACGTTCATGATCAAAGCATCAGAAATCCAAATCGCCACAAGAGGTAAAAATACTCTATCACTGACCATGAACATTCGTAAGGATCACAAAGGAAAATTGTTTTCCACTGCAATTTTTAATGTCACAATTTTCCTTCAACAACAACATAAAACAAGTATAGACTCACATTACAACTTATCCCCCTTTAACAAGATCAAAAAGAGATAGATGAAAATGAGTCTAAACACCAAATAACCAAAATAAAAAATAAAAAATTACAGATGATCACATGAGCTAAATAGCTAAGAAGGATATACAACATCAGAGATCAGATACATAACACGAAGATAGACATGCTACATGCAACAAACACTCAAATAGACGTGAAACAACATATCAACACAAAGATAAGTGATCAAGACTGCTAAAAATGAAAGATTAAATAATGCATGAACAAGTACATGAATGCTCAAATACACATAATTAACAACACGCATTTAAAAAGACTTTAAATGCAACTATGAACAATCATAATCATGCTAGAGATGAATGAGTAAAATAAAGAATGTAATAAACAAACCAATGAACATATGCGGAACAAACATATACACAATGATATAAAAACCAAACCTACATACATCCTTCAGTATGGATGCTATTAATAATTGAAGAAACTATGGTTTATCTGGATATTATAATTGTGTTATATTCCTACCATGGTTAATACACTACACTGATTTACGAAACTGCAAACATTAATGTCTCAACGTGAAATGATTAATATAAATATAAATATGATAAAATAGATCTTTGAAATCATAAGTAAATATTTGTTTACCTATCTGTTACAAATGTGAGCAACAATATGACTTCCATATAGTTGAAGAAGTGACATTTTTTGATGGACCTCCTTGAAATCCCTTAGGGGTGAAGGGAGCACATATAGGAGAAGATACACGGGTTCAGGATTTACCATGAAATTGAGATCCCTGACCAAGTGATGATGGGTCTTTAGTGGTTCTAGATGATTGTCATACTTCACACTTTCACTCTACGAACTGAAGTATATTGTGATAATCGACCATTCTTATATCTTGATTGTTCATTAATCATTTTTCTATACTCACACAATACAAGAAACAACACTAGCAAACATATCAAAGTTATATTCCATGTTTTTTATATGGATATTGGTCATACACATAAGTGGATTTATCAAATCCAACAAAAGATAATATTTAATCTAAAAATGGGATATAATGGAAATATGTTATGTCCAAAAATAGGAATTCAAATGAAGTCTCTTATTAGTACTTTTCAAATGGTTGAAATGCAACATAGATGGCGCAGCGGTTGGCTCTCCTTTGAACTCTGCTTGTGGTGGGATTTTAGGGACGAGAAGGCGAATCATGTCGAGCTTTAGCATGTTTCTTGCACCTCTGTTTATGCTTATGGCTGTTATCATTGCTTTGGAAAAAGCCATAGACCTCCAATGCTCCAAATTGTGGCTGGGATCGGATTGTACTAGAGTTGTCAACGCTATTACTAATCATAACCTTGTTCAGTGAAAAATCAGATCTTGTTGGCTTATGTGTTGGACGTATACCTTTACTATTGATTTTATGATAACTCATATTTATAGAGAAGCCAATTTTTGTGCGGATTCTCTCGCGAACATAGGTTTACTTTTCAAAACTGTTGTTTGGTGTTCTCGAGTACATAATAGTATTAATTCTGATTTTTTGTTAAATTTTATAGACACCCCTAGACTTAGGCTGACTCACTAAGAGGTTTTTTGGTTTGGTCCTCCTTTAGTTCTTTTGTATCTTTCTTTCTTTTTAAATATATTTTGGCTTATTAAAAAAAATGGTTGTGAACTAGAGATCACAATCATTCACAAACCTAATCCTCAAATCTTACAAAAGAACACAACCAACAATAGATAGAACATGTAGAATGAAAATGATGCACATTAATTCAAAACTATAAAGAAAATGAATGTATCATACTAAGCAAGAGTAATGTGAGAATGTTAAGAGATCAAAGTTAATGAAAGTTCGTCAAATGTCGTAGCTAAATATGAGAAATTTCAGGAATAATTAACGAAATTAGTTTGAATGATTATGAGTAGTGATTGAATATTTTGGATAAATGGTGATAGTGCTCATAAATATAGTGAGAGTTGAGATATTTGCTATGTTTTTTGGGTAAGAATATTTTTGAAGTGTACAACAAATTGAAATCTAATAGATGTTAAAGTTAAAAACACTTTGCTAACTCAAAATCCGTTAAATAGTTCAAATTGGTATAAATGGAATGAAGATCAACAAACTAGTATTCACTTAAATTCAACATCTAATCGTGATTTAGAGAGTTTAATCTATGAACATTATAAGGTTTCTAATAAACTTGTAAGTCTTAAGTTGAAACACTTGAAAATAAAATACTCTCTAATGTCTTTAGTCTTTTTTGGGAAATGGACAAATTAAAAACATGCACTTACACAATTTTTAAAGAGAGTTTCAATCTATTATTATTTTATGTCTAGTTATTTACAAGTACAATAGTTTCTCTGTCCTTCATTTCTTCTCCACACTGTAAAGTAAAAACTTTCTGCAGAAAAAGAGTGAAAGCTGCATATATTTTTTCAGAGGTTTGAATGTGCTTAATGTTTTTTCTATATCTCTTCTCTATGCTTCTTGTTGAGCCTCTTGCATGCAACTCCAACCACTTGAGTAGAGACACACAATAACTATGTCAAACTTCTGCATGAGTGTTATATCAAAATGGTATGTGTAATCTACCTATATATCTCTTAGTACAATCCATAGTTTTTAGAAGTTTTACATTTTTTTAAATCATTTTCTTACTTAAAAAGATTCATTTTTTACCCTCTTGATACTAAAAAATTTCTTAATCTTTCCAACCCTTTTTGAGATTTTGTTTCATTTTCTTTATTTAGATTTTGGGTTGTGGTTGAATCCACTGAAAAAGAAGATATTAGCATGCAATGAAATCTAAGAGAGGAAAAGAGAGAGTTCAAGTTAAAGAGAAAAACTTGAACAAAATGAGGAAAGTTAGAATTTTGTATAGTGATCCTTATGCTACAGATTATTCAAGTGAAGAAGAAGATTTGTTTATGAGAAATGAGTATAAATTAGATGGTTCTAAGAGGATTGTGCAGGAAATTTTAGTTCCATTTATACCCTTAGTTTATGAGAATAAGAAGAAGAAGATTGCATTGGAAGATGTTAAAGAAATGTTGTTGCTTCAAACATCTCCATCTTCTGTGCTTGATGTCACTGTCACAGCTACAGAACCTACAAAAGATATTAATGGCATTAATGATTCAGTCAAAGAAAGTGATGTCAAAGAGTTAAGAGGTGATGGAAATAGAGGAAATAGTTCATTTCTATATTTGCTAGAGGAGGCAAATGTGGCATCATTGGCTGGTTATGATCTTTATTTTTTGGATGAAATGGAAATGTGGCTTGGTGATGGATTATGTAACTTGTTGGAGAATGAAATTGAATGTGGCTCTATGTGGAAGCTAGAAAATGATGAAGGTAGCAGCATTCTTCCATATATTGATTGTGATTTCAATGATCATGAGCTAGATTGGTTTGATGAAACTCCTAATTGGGATTGCCACTAAAATTTTGCATCTATCTATTCTACAAAGAGTCTGGTGGAATGTCATACATCTGTTTTTCGAATTTGAATTCGTAGCTAGACGCATTTTCAAGTAACCGGCATATGCGGGCATTGGAGAAAGATTGGGCGGTCTAGATTTCAAATTTGATTTTTTAGAGTTTATATAGAAAGACACAATTTGTCTGCCTTCAGTCCAATGTGATTTCAATCCAACAATTATCTATGCAGAAGGCATGAATGCCTGATTTACGACCCCAACAAACTTAGTGAGAAAAGTCTTGTTGTGGTAGAGAAAAATTGGTAGTTATAATTACATAGCATGTATATGCAAACAAAAGGAGTATAGTTATGTTATTTGTTAAGGATATGTTCTCTAGTCTCTATTGACATGTTGAGTTTTTCAAATGTAAAATTGTAAACATGAGATTTTGAATTTGCTTCATATTTGTCTACCTAGACATTGTATTTTCCTTCTTTTTCACTTTAAAAAGACATTGCATAGTTTTGTCTACTGCTGATGATTGGGAAAGAAAACAAAAAATAGAAACATATTAAAGCAGAGGTAAAAGGAAAAGCATGACAAGAACAAGGAAGATATGTCTCATTCAAACAAACAAAATTACCTAGTGTTTTCTCTTTCACGTAAACACTAGAAAGGTAAACTAAGGAAGAATCATTTATAACATTCTTGTTTATTCTTTTTCCAAGGGTGGGTGAAAAGGACAATCTGTAGAGTTGTGTTAATCTCTTGCAATTAGAGACAATAAACATGCGTATTAGCATTGAACATTTTGACATGAAAATAACCAATTCAGAGTCTATAGGAGTCTGAAACTCATTGGATTGATAAATGATTAAAATAACTTATGGAGAATACAATTCTTAGTTCCTACCTAAAGGTACTCTGCAATAATTGAGAAAACATTACAAATAATTAGTGATAAATGATACATAATTAGTCTGAGACATACATTATTTTGGATATGTACCAACTTTTCTGTGAACCTCGGAACAGGTTGTTACCACATGTTCACAGGGAGAGTTTGCACTTAGCAGATCAGTGGCAAGTTGCAGCATGATGTTCATTTTGAATTATCAAGAAGCAATTTGAAACTTGATCTCATGATGAAAGAATGAGCAGTGCAAGAACAGGTCTTGAAACAGAAAATGGTTTGACTCTCCTCAATTTCCATACTTTTCAATCAGCCTAACGTTCGGGTTTCTTACATTATACATACTCTAGGGAAGATCACAAGACTCAGAACTTTCAGCACTTTTTGCAAAGGCAAATTCACATACAACGGCGAGGTGGTCACTTCCCCAATTCTGTAGGGAACAGAATCATATAAGATATTGATAAATACAATATGGAACAAAATACATATGCATCGATGCAAGTTAAAAAACAATGACCCAGATAAGGACACAACACGGACAATAACACCGACACGTCAGTACAGATGATAATTTGAAAAAGATGAGAAATTAAATACAACTATGTATAGTATACAAGCATACAAGTACGTGTTTTAAGTAGAGTACCTCGTTAGGGAGTCCTCTAGTTCTTCGAAGAATATCAATGGGCAAGGTTTCAAGAACTCTGACTGGGATAAGTTCCTCAGAATGCCTGCTTACCACAGACGTCAGTAATGGAAAATTTGTACATTCAAATAATTCTGGTGTTTGGTATGGAATGACGTAACTACCAGATATAATCAACAGTTCCCATGAACTTAGAGTGGTATGATGTTGCCAAGGGCTCTCCAATATCATCTCTTGTTCTAAGCTTTCCCTGTTATATGACGTAGAAAATATCATCATTGTCTTAATATCCCGTAGAAAAGTTCCAAGGAGTTTCCCATATCAAAATATCAGGGATAAACTTATTATCTTAAGCATAAGAAAAAGAAAATTGGAGAAATAGATTGTTGTAAATATGTAATTATTATATTGACATTGGATTAAATTTAGAAATACAGTTACTAGATTCAAATAACATACAGGAATGCCGCTATAAGCACTGCGGAGCTTGAGCTGGTGCTGAAGTCGAGTGACTCCTTTTGCGCCAGTTGCAAGGATTAGTTCTTCCGCACTCCATTTGTATACGATTTGCCTTGAAACAGACATTGAAATGCTGCACCAGATATACACCCAAGTTATTATCATAGAATACCAAACATATAACATATGTGAACAAGGATTACAATCCTTCCCTCTAAAATTGGAAAATTATGATGATGGAAATACTATTATGCTATATGTTCAGAGCAGTAAAAAAAATGTTTTTTTCATAATAAATAATCGGAAGTCTTGATAAATCATTGCTAGTTGCCATGTTTCTAAGGAGGGGCCGGGGAGGTGAAGCCGTGTCATAAGTCATATATCATTTATAGAAACTCAAAATAAAAGTTTTACTAAAACAACCTAGCATCATCACCAATCTTTGATCTGAAGTATCTGTGATTGGGTCGGATTTCAAGCTGTCCTGACATATTTCTGCGATCATGTAATTGGACGTCTAACTGCAATAAATAATGCACTAAGTTAATAAATGCTATAAACTTTTCATGGTCCCTACCCCACAAACAACAGAATCTACCCCTAACTGTGTTGGATGCTTTTCATTAATGGAATTAAATGCAATAAGGAGGAACAGACTGGAATAAAACTACATTTACCCTGGTTTGGAAGATTAATAAGGAAAGGAACAGCACTATATGCCCGTTTGTTGCAAAAAATGACATGGCCGTTAGTTACAAATTATATAAAAATGATTGTGACATTCAATAATTTAGGATTTATTTTTTCACAGATTCTTAAGAAAAGCAGAAGCTTGTGTTTGTTTATTATAATGAAAATCACTTTTTAAACAAATCTTCTATTGAAGGCTTTACTACCTATAATCCGAACATAAATTAAATTAGGGAATCCATTCTCCTTTCCTTTCCTTGTTCCCTTTTCATTCCCTTTACTTCCTATAATCCAAACACAAATAAATTATTAACTCAAGGTTTGCGATTCTGTCCATATACACAAATTTCTCTCGTATACAGCACAAAAAATAAAGCTTAAAGGCTTGAGAATGTACCATGATGAAAATATGCCAAACTCACCTTTGATGAAGACAGAAATTTATATATCGCACTCTGCCAAAACAAGAACAAAAAATAGAAGAAATGAAGTAACTGCACCTGGACAAAAATAATCTTAACATTGATCACCTGCTTAGTATTATAATGACCTTACCTGTGGCACACTGTTTAAATCCCCAGCTAAAATAACAGGGATGTTTCCCCATTCTTGTGATAACTTGTAAGCTTTATCAATTAAAAGTCTGACCTGTCCATTATGTCATGTGCCAAGTTACCAGAATCGATACTAAATTATTAGACAACTTAATTAATTTTATTAATTAATTTAAAAATCAAAATTAATACGATAACAAAGATATTAAAATACTTAAATTTAGTATATTGATAATTGAGAAAATCACAATTTTCACTCAAATTCAAATAACAAGAAAAAATGAAATACCACGAGTACGATACATATACCCGGTACGGGTGCGTACCTGGTACTGGTACTTCATCATTTTAGAAATACCCATGTTTCAGAGATAGACAGTCAAATTGTTTGAGTGGGCCAAAATGGTTTGCAGTCTGCACCAACCCAGCCCAGAAAAGAACATTTAAAACTTAAGGGTCTGTTTGAGAGAGGGATTTTGGAGGAGACGACTTGTTTTTCTTTCCTAAATTAAGCAAACTATAAAATATTTCTAAAAATGAATGAAGTGTGAATTGTTATATGACCAAATATCATAATTTCTTTCTTTTTTAAAAAAAAAGATTTCAAATATATATAGATCTAGCCCTTTAAAACCCTGCAAACACCTCCCAAACAGACCTTAAGGAAAAAGTCAAGCACAAACACAAATGTGTACAAGAATAATGCTAACAACACACTTTTCAACGCACTATTTTTATAGATTAAAATTTATATGGAAACCACATGATTTGGCAGGGCTTATATAACTAATAAAAGTGTGTTTAGAAAGTGTGCTCCTAGCACTCCTCATACTTACAAATACGACAATAAGTAAAGCTACCCCAGCTAGTAAAAAATTTAAGTACCTGGCCAAGTTTGATATCACCACGGTTAGGGTTGAACAACACATGTATATTTCCTATTACAAATCTTTTGTTTCTGGTGGATTGTTCCCTACAGATTTAGATCAATCTCAGTCATGAAGCAGAAAATATTAAAACTACATGGTCATGAAATAGGCACCATGTGTGGTCAGCATACGAGCATGCATGATATTATATTTTATTCTTTCCAATATTTTCACTTCCAAACACATTTTCAGCAAAAGTTTAGTAGTAAAATCAACGTTATCAGAAAAGTAAGAAATTACAGTAAATAGTTACATATACATACGCAACAATAAAACATATATACGCAACACAAGTAACCACTATAGGATACTTGAATATAAACATCCCAAATATTACATGAGAGATATGTTAAAGACAACAGATCATTTGTGTTCACATTACTCATTTTAGACAGCACAAAACTTACTCTGCTGTTAGTTTACATGTGTCAGATTCTGGATTATCATTGTTTACCTGTAAATAAATGGTGCAATAAAGGGTAATGAGATATAAAACAAAACCTAAGATAATAAGTCTAATACCACAAGAACATACATATGCCTCGTAGTATATAAAAACAGTACTAGGTAAAACGGAATTTAATCAAGGGTAAACAATATGAATAACAGATCATAAATTTATCCAATAAAAGACAACAGAGTAAATATAGAACCCGACAAGTCAGAAACTAATTAAAATGATAAAACAAGCCTTATATTGTATACCTCAAAACACAAAGCTGAGCAACATTGTTGCAGACCAAACTTTGGAACTCTATATCTTCTTGATGCAAAAGACTGAATCTGCATTCAAATTTTGAAATATGATGCAATTAGACCAAATTTGGAACTCTATTTTAACAATTTCTATGTTCTAGAATTGGCAAATCTTTTTGATCCATTGGCATTCCTTTGTATCCAGGATACTTATGCGGCTGATTTACTTGTTGTCAAAGGTTACAAATGTAAGATATCAAACAAATTAATATTAGATGCAAAGCCATATTATCTAATGATGTAGAAATGAAAGCCCACAATTTATCTTTCCAAAATATAGCACATCCATCATTTGCTTCTCCAGTGCGAGCCTACGAAAATTGGTAATAATAACCCCGGTAATAAAAATTGATTAATATTTAGACATTAAAAAACATATATGACCATTCAAAGTATATAACTTACCTTGTAAGCACTTTTAAAGCCATTGTTCTGAAAAAGATCATCCAAATCATCAAAATGATCAACCTCCTGCCGGCATAGGATTTATATTAGTCAATTATTGACAAATTAATTCTAGGATGCATGAAATCAATCATGAGCCGACTGGAATTAACATTAGAACAAGAGCATAACTTGTATCTGAACAAAACCCATGAAGGAACAGAAAATAAAACCTCAGATTCCAATCCCCTTCGTTACATGAATACAAGTAACCAAGAGCCGTAGCTAAATACAAACAACTACGTTCAACTCTTGTTCAAACTTTCAAGGCTCGGTAGAGATGCATAAATAATGAATGTAAAATCATTGTAAGTTTGTAATAATGCAGTGTATAAGACAGAGAGATTATTAAACTACCTGGAAACAAAGTATACTTGCATTATAGCCGTTAATCTCATCAAGTATAAGCCTCTTGCGTCTTCCCCACTCCAAGAAACGTCGTGGGATATTGGAATACAAGTCCATATGATTTGACGCATTTTCAACACCAAGTATATTGTATGAAACAACTACAATTGTATCTGTAAGACATGAAAAGAGTTGAAAATAGTAAAATACGAGAAAAACACAATTTGCTCTTAATCACTAGCTCCAAAATATGGAGAAATCTTTAGCCATCTTTATCACAGACAAATCAACCGCAATTCTATGAAATATTAACAATCTCAACATAACTGCAATTCAAATCCTTACAACAATGCTACTTAGTACCAAATACCAATGATTTGTTTCAAAAGAAAATATCTATTAATACTATCCTCACTCAATTACACTTCAGCTATGAAGCACAAACACCGGAAACTCACATCGACACTGATAATAATTTGAAAAAATAAATAAATAAATAAAACGTAATTACAAGTGTGGTGTCAGTTTCAGACACCGACCCTGACACATTTTTTTCCAGAGATGTTGGTGCAACATAGTACTCTTGTCTAGTATACTAATCACAATCACACTTTCTCTAATCCAATCCATATACATCCAATCCATCAATTTTGCCACCCCTACTAAAAATACATTTTTTTTAATTAAACAATTCATTTTTCTTTCTCAAATTTAACTCTCAAGTTTCAACCAGAGAAATCTAACACTTAATGCTTTGAAAACCAAACCATATTAACTTTTCAGAAGAAAACTTGAATCACATTTGAATGCAAAATTCAGAGCAGAAAAAACTCAAATTTCAACAAGTAGAGAGCTTTCTGTGATTCTAACCTGTGCAATCAGAACAATTTTCGGAGGAGAAAACCCATTTTCTAGAAGAGGAATATACTCGGTGATTAGAGGCGGAAATTTCGAACATGGAATGTCTTCTACGCTTTGAAGGATAATCATCGCTTGAAATCTCCGGTGGGAGACTTTCCCGTTTGCGACGCCCCATGTCACCGGCCGGAGTAGGAGTGACGGCGGCGCGTGTGATGAATTAGGGTTAGAGTACTTGCTACGGGTGCCGGTGGTTGATTCAGGATACGATGTCGTTATACATAATACATGTTCATATTTTTTAAAGCAGATAATAAATAATACTTGTTGTACATAATAAGATAAGATAATGAATTTACTTTAATATTCACAAAATAAATTTTTCAGATACATAAAAATTCATTTTTATTAAAAAAGTACTATAAATAATTATGAAATAATAATATTATAAAAAATAATATAATTATATAAAATATAATGGTAAATGTGACAAATGAATGTATTAAAAATTGATTTACATAATTATAAAATAAATAATTAATATGTAAATTTAATTGTATTAAATAATTTAAATAATTTGGAGAACATGGAGAAAGAAAAAATGACAATAGTGTATCATCTAATATACATAATCTTAAATAAATATTGATCGAATGATGATTATAAATTTTTTGATTCCATTTAAAAAGAAAGCATGTGTTTGTATAAGATTCATCTAATATTATAAATATTTACAAATATCATTAATAAATATTTCAAATATTTTGTTGATTAAAATATAAATGTATTATGGTGATAATGACCCGTAAAAATAATGAATTTAAGTGATTCTAACATTTAATTGGTTAAAAATGTTATCACACATCAAATAATTGTTTAAATATAAGTCAAAATAATTTTTGCAAAAATTGTTTACACGACTTTATTCTATTTGTTTTTAATATTTATTTTAATTTAAAAAATTAAAATTTACTTATTGATATTTTATAGAAATATTGATGATTCATTATTAAATTAAAAATTTATATAATATTTTAATTACTTAGATGATAAAGAAATTTGTTTTATTAAATCTTTATGTAACACTTTTGTTGACCATGATATTTAGGATCACACTAACTGAATATTGAATATTGTAGTAATGTTAGTTTGCATATTTTATGATTTGAGTTTTCTAGTTTGGTTTACATAGGAAAATACATGTGAGATCATGTAGTATAGTATGATTAGATGTCAAAATAGACCCGACCTATCGAGCAGTTCATAAATCCATCAATTTAGCGCGGGTTGAATCGTAAAATACTTTTAAAAGTATATGACCCTATTTTTTTAGCCTGTCCATCGGATCTATGTCTTTTATGGGCCAGTCCAAGCGAGCTTTGAGCTGATCCATTAAAAAAATTGTTAAATATTAAGGGGGAATTAAGATAAGATATGATTGCATAAGTTTTCAAATGATAAAAAAAAAGTTAAAGAGGATGAAGATATATTTTTAAGATGATGTGATCAAGGAAATAGTTGTGAGATAAAGAGAAAATTTGATAAGTATTGGTGATAATATTAAATTACTTTGTACTTTTACATGGATATATATATATATATATATATATATATATATATATGAGGAGGGATCAAATTACACTCGCTCAAAAACGTCACTTCGGATTAATATTTTTTAAAATCAACCGTTGGATTGAAACATATCATCATATAGATCATACCTATAAAGTTTGAGATTAATCTATAATAATTTACTATTTCATTGAACTACATCAAAATTAACGTTATATGAAAGTCCATTTTGACGTTAATCTTTGGATATCTTGATCGTATAGTAAATCATTATAGATTAATCTCAAACTTTATAGGTATGATCTATATGATGATATATTTCAATCCAACGGTTGATTTTAAAAATATTAATGTAACTCATGGTGTAACTCTTTGGGTGTAATTTGATATCTCTCTCTCTCTCTCTCTCTCTCAATATTCATTGTTTTCTCTCTTCCATACACATCCAATCCTCGTATCTCTTTCCCTCCCCTAACCTTAGCTGCCTCCACATTCTCTTCTCTCTCCCATACAACTCACCTACACCCCTCTCTTTCTCACTCCTTCAAACCCATTTTTTGCTTCCTTTCAACTGAAGTTTTGCGGTTCAGTATCTCTGTCGTCTCTCTCCTTCGGTTTGGCTTGCATCTTTTCAACATATATTTTCAATGTTTTTCTTTGTTTTTTCATTTTCATTACTCTGTTATTGAAAACATCGGAACCAGAGTGCGAGGAAAAACGAATCGGTAATAAAATCAAGCAATACAAGTGTCAAACTGTAGAAGAACCATATATGAGTTCAAGGAATACATCTTTTTACGAGTTGTGGTTTGGATTTCAAGCGAAGAAAAATATATATTAGCTCTTGGGTTGTGGTTTTGATTCCAAGAGAAGACGAAGATGGAGATCTGGTTAGTTTATTAATTTCATCCTTTATGGTTTTAAGGTTTGTTGGTTTTGTTTAGATTGTTGTTGTTCCAGAGTGCGAAAGGGGGATCAAAGTGAGTGCAGGTGAGCAAACTACAAAGTGGCACAAGAATATAAAGCTCAACAATGGAACAAAAAGAGAAAATTCTAGTCATACTAATTCAAAGGAAAAGTTTGATTACATTCATGTTCGAATATAACAAAGGTCTTCAATCCATGTTGAAATAATGGAAATCATAGAATGATGGCATAATCTACTCCTACTTTGACACTTATGCCGCAATGAGTGGTTTATTCAGAATCCAACTGTCCATGGTATTTGGGACATCCTTTGTAACTATAAAGTCCAAAATATTTAGGAGAATGACTACCGATCATTAAATTATATCAATTGTTATTTTGAGACATGGTTGTTTTTTTAAGACAAATGTAATTGTGTCTTTAAGTTATATATTTCTTAAATATTTTGTTACCATCACTACCAGAAACAAAACAATTTTGATAATTGTTATTGTCTTTTCATATCTTCAGAAACAGTTTTGGTTTGATAATAACAAGAATTGCAAGTTGTGATATATATGTTTGCAGCACATGGTTTATCTGATTTCTGTTAGTTTTATTTCTTATTTTACCTTTTGACATGGTGATATTTATAATAAGACTATAAGCAAATAAAATCTAAGGTATATAGGATTTACCTTATATTTATATTTGAATAAAAAAATTTGCTTTCTAAATTGTATCTGTAGCGTCTTATTCTTAAATATAAAAAATTATTAATATATGGTAGCTTCTATATCATGCTTGGTAGAGTTTACAAATTAGTCTATTGTATCCTGCATTGTCTTTCAAAGCAACATATGTGTCTTGAAATTGAATAGATGTCTCTTTCAAAGCAAATGTGATATTATTACTACACTTCATTACACTAAAATCAGCCACTTGGCATTTGATACTATGTATACAATAGTTTGCGTCGCAAAAACGTGAACACAAATATGAAAGTGTGTATATCTAAATAACAATACATTACTTTAAAAATATATTGGTTTGAGGAGAATAGTATGACTCTAGAAGAGGACCACACTCATACAACATAATATAGATTTCAATGTTCAAGTGTAATTGAAGAAATGAAAATATATATCAAAATTAGTATAATGTTTTGGAAAAGATGTTTATTATGAGGAATAAAGTCCCACATATCTTCACTTGCAATCCTCAAAACTTTAGAGGCTTGATCTATATGAAGGATGAGAAACTTTTGGGATTTCATCTCCATGGTCAAGCTTCTATTTCGGCACCAAGCATAAATTTCGGGTGTCCACAATAGCTAGGTTGGGTGTTTGAGTTCCATAAAGGATAAGTGATATTGATGAAATTATCGCAACTGAAAAGTTTACACGATTCGTACATCCAATCCGCGATAACAAAAGGATTGGCTCAAGAGTAGTGAGAGTGAAAGAAAAGTGTTGATGAAACAAAAAGTTACTGATAAATATTTTATCATAGTGACTTTGTAAATTAGAACCTCTAGCATGCAAACTAAAATTTAATTCCATTTGTTAATATATATATATATATATATAACAATCTACTATAATTAAATACTAACTGAACTAGAGTTTTATAACTAACTCTATAGACTAGCATTTTTGTGCTTTGTAGTAGTTCACAATATTTTAACATGGGAACTGTGAAGCTTAATCATTATCAAGTAACTTTATTTTATCATCTGCGTTTGAACTACTAGCCACTTCAGGTTGGAGTTCATCCACACGTTGAATATTCAGTAAGTGTTGGAACAGATCTTCCATGGTTGGTCTCATGATACTAGAAATTTGATATATGAATTAAAATTTAGGGTATTGTCTACAATATCAGTCAAAGTTTGATTTTGAAATCTTTCCATAGTTGTACAAATATGCATCATCACCCTTTCTGCTGATATCATAAGAACGCAAACATGTTATTAGTTCAATCAACACCACTCCAAAGCTAAACACAACACTTTTATAAGCAAGATCCCCAATTTTTTCATACTCAGGATCTACATAGCCTGAAGTCCCTTTAGCAGTTGTTAAACGCGACTTTTATCAATTGGAAAAATCCGTGAGAGCCCAAAATCTGCTACTTTGACATGATAATTAACATTTAGCATAATGTTAGGTTTTTAAACATCTCTATGGACGACATTAGAAGCATGAATATACTTTAATGCACTGCTCTCACGACATTCCTCATCCTAATATTCCAAGGAAGTTTTTTAGACGTTGTTTGGTTACCGTGAAGATGATCATACAAAGTTCCATTAGAAACATACTCATAGACAACCATAGCTTCGTGGATTTTTAGTAATGTGCAACCATATAAAAAGACAAGATTGGGATGCACAACCCTTGCTAGTATTTCTATTTCATTGTGAAATTACATTTCTTTATCGTCGTTGTAATCAAAAAGTTTCTTCACCGCCACTTCACGCCTATCATGTAGTTTTCCTTTAAAAAAATCAAATGATCAATGGGTAAAGTCATTGAGGGTTAGCCATAAGGACTATATTTCTACTACAAAAGTGTTATATTTTACCATAAAATACTTCTCCGCCTCCAATTGCTGGTATTCTGTCAATGCTAGAATATTATCTGGTCTCATCAAGATCATCTAAGACGAAATGTTAATGACCAAAGTTTGTACTTTTTCTAATCCGTTTAGATGGTTGTAAGGATATGTCAGGAGAGTGTATATAGGACTCATCAAAACTATTATTTTTGTGGCGCCTATAAATACATATGGATGCAATGATAACAAGTGTTGAATAACATAGAACAAATAACACATTTAAAAAAGAATAAGAAGTATAAGTAATTATATTGTGTATAAGAAGTACCTAAATGGAAAAATTGGTAAAATATATTAGAAAATTAAACTTATTACCAGTAGTGAGTTTCATTTTCCAATTCTATTTTCCTGCATTACTTAGTTATGAAAGCAAATATGAGTTAGCATTATGATAGTTCGAATATAATTTTGTACTTCAATATTCAAGAAGAATGATATTTGTCAGACCTATTAATATTATGGATTCCTTTGAGAGACAAAATACTGCATTTTCTATTCTTTTGTATCCACCTATCCCTCCATGTTTTATGCAATTGTGCTATATAAATACATATGGATGCAATGATAACAAGTGTTGCCAACATGGAACAAATAACACCTTTCAAAAAGAATAAGAAGTATAAGTAATTATATTGTGTATAGGAAGTATCTACATGGAAAAAATAGTGAAATATATTAGAAAAATGAACTTATTACCAGCAGTGAGTTTCATTTTCCAATTCCATTTTCCTGCATTATTTAGTTATGAAAGCAAATATGAGTTAGTATTGTGATAGTTCAAATATAATTTTGTACTTCAATATTTAAGAAGAATAGTATTTGACAGACCTTTTAGTGTTCTGGATTCCTTCGAGAGACAAAATACTTTATTTGCTACTCTTTTGTATCCACATCTCCCTCCATGTTTTATGCAATTACGGTACATGTCATTTCTATATTTTGAGTAGTTTTTCAAAGAATTCTTTTTTCCAGAAACTGTGATTTTATTCTTACACTCCATTACACTAAAATCATCCAATTTGTCACTTGATAATATGTATACAATATTTTGCGTGCGCGCACAAAAAAAACATGAACACAAATATGAAAGTGTGTATATCTAAATAACAATACATTACTTTAAAAATATATTGGTTTGAGGGAGAATAGTATGACTCTAGAAGAGGACCACACTCATACAACATAATATAGATTTCAGCGATCAAAGTGTAATTGAAGAAATGAAAAGTGTTGATGAAAGAAAAAGTTACTGATAAATATTTTATCATAGTGAGTTGGTAAATAAGAACCTCTAGCATGCAACCTGAAATTGAATTCCCTTTGTTAAAATATATCTAACAATCTACTAAAATTAAATACTAACTGAACTAGAGTTTTATAACTAACTCTATAGAATAGCATTTTTGTGCTTTGTAGTAGTTCAAACTATTTTAACGTGGGAATTGTGAAGCTTGATCATTATCAAGTAACTTTATTTCATCATCTACGTTAGAACTACTAGCCACTTCAAGTTGGAGTTCATTCACACGTTGAATATTCAATAAGTGTTGGAGCACATCTTCCATGGTTTATCTCATGATACTAGAAATTTGGAGACACCGAAATGCTAAATTGGAAACACAATTAATCATTTGTTTTTCTTTGATATCTAAATTAAAATTGAGGGTATTGTCTATAATATCAGTCAAAGTTTCATTTTGAAATCTTTCCATAGCCATTTACTACAGATATGCATCATCACCCTTTTTGGCGATATCATAAGAAGGCAAACATGTTGTTAGTTCAATCAACACCACTCCCTAGCTAAACACATCACATTTATAAGTAAGCTCCCCAGTTCTTTCGTACCCTGGATCTACAGAGCCCGAAGTCCCTTTAGCAGTTGTTAAAATGAAACTTGTATCAATTGGAAAAATTCATGGGAGCCCAAAATGTGATACTTTGACTTGACAATCAACATTTAGTATAATGTTAGTTGTTTTAACAACTATATGGACGAAATTAGAAACATGAAGATACTTCAATGCACCTTTAGTATCCACGACAATCCTCATCCTAATATTCCAATGAAGTTTTTTAGATGTTGCTTGGTCACCGTGAATATGATCATACAAAGTTCCATTGGAAACATACTCGTAGACAACCATAGCTTCACGGATTTTTAGTGATGTGCAACCATATAACAATATAGGATTGGGATGAACAACCCTTGCTAGTATTCCTATTTCGTAGTGAAATTGCTTTTCTTTATCGTCGTTGTAATCAAAGAGTTTCTTCACTGCCACTTCACGCCCATCATGTAGTTTTCCTTAAAAAAATCAAATGATCAATTGATAAAGTCATTAACGGTTAGCCATAAGGACTATATTTATACTACAAAAGTTTTATATTTTACCATAAAATACTTCTCCACTGCCTCTAATTCCAAGTATTCTGTCAATGCTAAAGTGCTATGTGGCCTCATCAAGTTCATCAAAGATGAAATGTTAAAGACCAAAGTTTGTACTTTTGCTAATCCATTTAGATGGTTGTACGGAGATGCTAGGAGAGTGTATATAGGACTCAACATATCTATTATATTAGTAGCGCCTATAAATACATATGGATGCAATGATAACAAGTGTTGCCAACATGGAACAAATAACACCTTTCAAAAAGAATAAGAAGTATAAGTAATTATATTGTGTATAAGAAGTATCTACATGGAAAAAATAATGAAATATATTAGAAAATTGAACTTATTACCAGCAGTGAGTTTCATTTTCCAATTCCACTTTTCTGCATTATTTAGTTATGAAAGCAAATATGAGTTAGTATTGTGATAGTTCAAATATAATTTTGTACTTGAATATTTAAGAAGAATAGTATTTGACAGACCTTTTAGTGTTCTGGATTCCTTCGAGAGACAAAATACTTTATTCTCTACTCTTTTGTATCTACATCTCCTTATATGCTTTATGCAATTACGGCACATGTCATCTCCTGCACCACCCCATCTCACTTCAAATCCATCAGCTAAAACATCATTTCTATATTTTGAGTAGTTTTTCAAAGAATTATTTTTTTCCATAAACTATGATTTTATTCTTACACTCCATTACACTAAAATCATCAAATTTGTCACTGGATACTATGTATACAAAATTTTGCGTGCGCGCAAAAAAAAAACATGAACACAAATATGAAAGTGTGTATATCTAAATAACAATACATTACTTTAAAGATATATTGGTTTGAGGGAGAATAGTATGACTCTGGAAGAGGACCAAACTCATACAACATAATATAGATTTCAGTGTTCAAAGTGTAACTGAAGAAATGAAAAGTGTTGATGAAAGAAAAAGTTACTGATAAATATTTTATCATAGTGAATTTGTAAATTAGAACCTCTAGGATGCAACCTGAAATTGAATTCCATTCGTTAATATATATATATATATATATATATATATATATATATATATATATATATATATATATATATATATATATATATATATATATATATATATATAACATAAGCTAATTATCTATAAATCTATTAAAATTAAATACTAAATGAACTAGAGTCTTATAACTAACTCTATAGAATAACATTTTTTTGCTTTATAGTAGTTCAAACTATTTTAACATGGGAATTGCGAAGCTTGATCATTATCAAGTAACTTTATTTCATCATTTGCGTTTGAACTACTAGCCACTTCAGGTTGGAGTTCATTCACACGTTGAATATTCAGTAAGTGTTGGAGCACATCTTCCATGGATCGTCTCATGATACTAGAAATTTGGAGACACAAAAATGCTAAATCGAAAACACCATTCATCATTTGTTTTTCTTTGATATCTAAATTAAAATTGAGGGTATTGTCTACAATATCAGTCAAAGTTTGATTTTGAAATCTTTGCATAGCCATTTTGTACAGATATGCATCATCACCCTTTCTGCTGATATCATACGAACGCAAACATGTTATTAGTTCAATCAACACCACTCCCTAGCTAAACACATCACATTTATAAGTAAGCTCCCCAGTTCTTTCGTACCCTGGATCTACAGAGCCCGAAGTCCCTTTAGCAGTTGTTAAAATGAAACTTGTATCAATTGGAAAAATTCATGGGAGCCCAAAATGTGATACTTTGACTTGACAATCAACATTTAGTATAATGTTAGTTGTTTTAACAACTATATGGACGAAATTAGAAACATGAAGATACTTCAATGCACCTTTAGTATCCACGACAATCCTCATCCTAATATTCCAATGAAGTTTTTTAGATGTTGCTTGGTCACTGTGAAGATGATCATACAAAGTTCCATTGGAAACATACTCGTAGACAACCTTAGCTTCGCGGATTTTTAATGATGTGCAACCATATCACAATATAGGATTGGGATGCACAACCCTTGCTAGTATTCCTATTTCGTAGTGAAATTACTTTTCTTTATCGTCGTTGTAACCAAAAAGTTTCTTCACTGCCACTTCACGCCCATCATGTAGTTTTCCTTAAAAAAATCAAATGATCAATTGATAAAGTCATTAACGGTTAGCCATAAGGACTATATTTATACTACAAAAGTTTTATATTTTACCATAAAATACTTCTCCACTGCCTCCAATTCCAAGTATTCTGTCAACGCTAAAGTGCTATGTGGCCTCATCAAGTTCATCAAAGATGAAATGTTAAAGGCCCAAATTTGTACTTTTGCTAATCCATTTAGATGGTTGTACGGAGATGCTAGGAGAGCGTATATAGGACTCAGCAGATCTATTATTTTAGTAGTGCCTATAAATACACAGGATGCAATGATAACAAGTGTTGCCAACATGGAACAAATAACACCTTTCAAAAAGAATAAGAAATATAAGTAATTATATTGTGTATAAGAAGTATCGACATGGAAAAAGTAATGAAATATATTAGAAAATTGAACTTATTACCAGCAGTGAGTTTCATTTTCCAATTCCACTTTCCTGCATTATTTAGTTATGAAAGCAAATATGAGTTAGTATTGTGATAGTTCAAATATAATTTTGTACTTCCATATTTAAGAAGAATAGTATTTGACAGACCTTTTAGTGTCCTGGATTCCTTTGAGAGACAAATTACTTTATTTTCTACTCTTTTGTATCTACATCTCCCTCTATGCTTTATGCAATTACGGCACATGTCATCTCTCGCACCACCCCATCTCACTTCAAATCCATCAGCTAAAACATCATTTCTATATTTTGAGTAGTTTTTCAAAGAATTCATTTTTTCCATAAATTGTGATTTTATTCTTACACTCCATTACACTAGAATCATCAAATTTGTCACTGGATACTATGTATACAAAAGTTTGTGTGCGCGCACAAAAAAAAAACATGAACACAAATATGAAAGCGTGTATATCTAAATAACAATACATTACTTTAAAAAATATATTGGTTTGAGGGAGAATAATATGACTCTGGAAGAGGACCAAACTCATACAACCTAATATAGATTTCAGTGTTCAAAGTGTAATTGAAGAAATGAAAAGTGTTGATGAAAGAAAAAGTTACTGATAAATAATTTATCATAGTGAGTTCGTAAATTAGAACCTCTAGCATGCAACCTGAAATTGATTGTTTATATATATATATATATATATATATATATATATATATATATATATATATATATATATATATATATATATATATATATATATATATATATATAATAATATTATCTATAAATCTATTAAAATTAAATACTAAATAAACTAGAGTCTTATAACTAACTCTATAGACTAGCATTTTTTTTGCTTTGTAGTAGTTCAAGCTATTTTAACATGGGAATTGTGAAGCTTGATCATCATCAAGTAACTTTATTTCATCATCTGCGTTTGAACTACTAGCCACTTCAGGTTGGAGTTCATTTACACGTTGAATATTCAGTAAGTGTTGGAGCACATCTTCCATGGTTTGTCTCATGATAATAGAAATTTGGAGACACAAAAATGCTAAATCGGAAACACCATTAATCATTTGTTTTTCTTTGATATCTGAATTAAAATTGAGGGTATTGTCTACAATATCACTCAAAGTTTGATTTTGAAATCTTTCCATGGCCATTTTTGTATGCATCATTTCTGTGATATCGTAAGAACGCAAATATGTTGTTAGTTCAACCAACACCACTCTAAAAGACATCACATTTATAAGTAAGCTCCCAATTCTTTTGTACCCTGGATCTACAGAGCCCGAAGTCCCTTTAGCAGTTGTTAAAACGCGACTTGTATCAATTGGAAAAATTCATGGGAGCCCAAAATATGATACTTTGACTTGACAATCAACAATTAGTATAATGTTTGTTGTTTTAACAGCTATATGGACGAAATTAGAAACATGAAGATACTTCGATGCACCTGTAGTATCCACGACAATCCTCATCCTAATATTCCAATGAAGTTTTTTAGATGTTGCTTGGTCACTGTGAAGATGATCATACAAAGTTCCATTGGAAACATACTCGTAGACAACCTTAGCTTCGCGGATTTTTAGTGATGTGCAACCATATAACAATATAGGATTGGGATGCACAGCCCTTGCTAGTATTCCTATTTCGTAGTGAAATTGCTTTTCTTTATCTTCGTTGTAATCAAAAAGTTTCTTCACTGCCACTTCACTCCCATCATGTAGTTTTCCTTAAAAAAATCAAATGATCAATTGATAAAGTCATTAACGGTTAGCCATAAGGACTATATTTATACTACAAAAGTTTTATATTTTACCATAAAATACTTCTCCACTGCCTCCAATTCCAAGTATTCTGTCAACGCTAAAGTGCTATGTGGCCTCATCAAGTTCATCAAAGATGAAATGTTAAAGACCAAAGTTTGTACTTTTGCTAATCCATTTAGATGGTTGTACGGAGATGCTAGGAGAGTGTATATAAGACTCAGCAGATCTATTATTTTAGTAGCGCCTATAAATACATATGGATGCAATGATAACAAGTGTTGCCAACATGGAACAAATAACACCTTTCAAAAAGAATAAGAAGTATAAGTAATTATATTGTGTATAAGAAGTATCTACATGGAAAAAATAATGAAATATATTAGAAAATTGAACTTAGTACCAGCAGTGAGTTTCATTTTCCAATTCCACTTTTCTGCATTATTTAGTTATGAAAGCAAATATGAGTTAGTATTGTCATAGTTCAAATATAATTTTGTACTTCAATATTTAAGAAGAATAGTATTTGACAGACCTTTTAGTGTTATGGATTCCTTCAAAGACAAAATACTTTATTTTCTACTCTTTTGTATCTACATCTCCCTCCATGCTTTATGCAATTACGGCACATGTGATCTCCCGCACCACACCATCTCACTTTAAATCCATAAGCTAAAACATCATTTCTATATTTTGAGTAGTTTTTCAAAGAATCCATTTTTTCCATAAACTGTGATTTTATTCTTACACTCCATTACACTAAAATCATCAAATTTGTCACTGGATACTATGTATACAAAATTTTGCGTGCGCGCACAAAAAAAAATGAACACAAATATGAAAATGTGTATATCTAAATAACAATACATTACTTTAAAAATATATTGGTTTGAGGGAGAATAGTATGACTCTGGAAGAGGACCAAACTCATATAACATAATATAGATTTCAGTGTTCAAAGTGTAATTGAAGAAATGAAAAGTGTTGATGAAAGAAAAAGTTACTGATAAATATTTTATCATAGTGAATTTGTAAATTAGAACCTCTAGCATGCAACCTGAAATTGAATTCCATTTGTTAATATATATATATATATATATAACATATGTTAATTATCTATAAATCTATTAAAATTAAATACTATATGAACTAGAGTCTTATAACTAACTCTATAGACTAGCATTTTTTTGCTTTGTAGTAGTTCAAACTATTTTAACATGGGAATTGTGAAGCTTGATCATTATCAAGTAACTTTATTTCATCATCTGAGTTTGAACTACTAGCCATTTCAGTTTGGAGTTCATTCACACGTTGAATATTCAGTAAGTGTTGGAGCACATCTTCCATGGTTTGTCTCATGATACTAGAAATTTGGAAACACAAAAATGCTAAATCGGAAACACCATTAATCATTTGTTTTTCTTTGATATCTGAATTAAAATTGAGGGTATTGTCTACAATATCAGTCAAAGTTTGATTTTGAAATCTTTCCATATCCATTTTGTACAAATATGCATCATCACCCTTTCTGCAGATATCATAAGAACGCAAACATGTTGTTAGTTCAATACACACCACTCCCTGGCTAAACACATCACATTTATAAGTAAGCTCCCCAGTTCTTTTGTACCCGGGATCTACAGATCCCGAAGTCCCTTTAGCAGTTGTTAAAATGCGACTTGTATCATTTGGAAAAATTCATGGGAGCCCAAAATATGATACTTTAACTTGACAATCAACAGTTAGTATAATGTTAGTTGTTTTAACAACTATATGGACGAAATTAGAAACATGAAGATACTTCACTGCACCTGTAGTATGCACGACAATCCTCATCCTAATATTCCAATGAAGTTTTTTAGATGTTGCTTGGTCACTGTGAAGATGATCATACAAAGTTCCATTGAAAACATACTCGTAGTCAACCTTAGCTTCGCGGATTTTTAATGATGTGCAACCATATAAAAAGATAGGATTGGGATGCACAACCCTTGCTAGTATTCCTATTTCGTAGTGAAATTTCTTTTCATTATCGTTGTTGTAATCAAAAAGTTTCTTCACTGCCACTTCACGCCCATCATGTAGTTTTCCCTAAAAAAATCAAATGATCAATTGATAAAGTCATTAACGGTTAGCCATAAGGACTATATATATACTAAAAAAGTTTTAAATTTTACCTTAAAATACTTCTCCACTGCCTCCAATTCCAAGTATTCTGTCAACGCTAAAGTGTTATGTGGCCTCATCAAGTTCATCAAAGATGAAATTTTAAAGACCAAAATTTGTACTTTTGCTAATCCATTTAGATGGTTGTATGAAGATGCTAGGAGAGCGTATATAGGACTCAGCAGATCTATTATTTTAGTATTGACTATAAATACATATGGATGCAATGATACCAAGTGTTGCCAACATGGAGCAAATAGCACCTTTCAAAAAGAATAAGAAATATAAGTAATTATATTGTGTATAAGAGGTATCTACATGGAAAAAATAATGAAATATATTAGAAAGTTGAACTTATTACCAGCAGTGAGTTTCATTTTCCAATTCCACTTTCATGCATTATTTAGTTATGAAAGCAAATATGAGTTAGTATTGTGATAGTTCAAATATAATTTTGTACTTCAATATTTAAGAAGAATAGTATTTGACAGACCTTTTAGTGTTCTGGATTCCTTCGAGAGACAAAATACTTTATTTTCTACTCTTTTGTATCGACATCTCCCTCCATGTTTTATGCAATTACGGCATATGTCATCTCCCGCACCACCCCATCTCACTTCAAATCCATCAGCTAAAACATCATTTCTATTTTATGAGTATTTTATAAAGAATTCCTTTTTTCCATAAACTGTGATTTTATTTTTACACTCCATGACACTAAAATCATCCAATTTGTAACTTGATACTATGTATACAATATTTTGTGTGCGCGCACAAGAAACAACATGAATACAAATATGAAAGTGTTTATATCTAAATAACAATACATTACTTTAAAAATATATTGGTTTGAGGGAGAATAGTATGACTCTGGAAGAGGACCAAACTCATACAACACAATATAGATTTCAGTGTTCAAAGTGTAATTGAAGAAATGAAAAGTGTTGATGAAAGAAAAAGTTACTGATAAATAATTTATCATAGTGAGTTTGTAAATTAGAACCTCTAGCATGCAACCTGAAATTGAATTCCATTTGTTAATATATATATATATATATATAACATATGTTAATTATCTATAAATCTATTAAAATTAAATACTATATGAACTAGAGTCTTATAACTAACTCTATAGACTAGCATTTTTTTGCTTTGTAGTAGTTCAAACTATTTTAACATGGGAATTGTGAAGCTTGATCATTATCAAGTAACTTTATTTCATCATCTGAGTTTGAACTACTAGCCATTTCAGTTTGGAGTTCATTCACACGTTGAATATTCAGTAAGTGTTGGAGCACATCTTCCATGGATCGTCTCATGATACTAGAAATTTGGAGACACAAAAATGCTAAATCGAAAACACCATTCATCATTTGTTTTTCTTTGATATCTAAATTAAAATTGAGGGTATTGTCTACAATATCAGTCAAAGTTTGATTTTGAAATCTTTGCATAGCCATTTTGTACAGATATGCATCATCACCCTTTCTGCTGATATCATAAGAACGCAAACATATAGTTAGTTCAATCAACACCACTCCCTGGCTAAACACATCACATTTATAAGTAAGCTCCCCAGTTCTTTTGTACCCGGGATCTACAGATCCCGAAGTCCCTTTAGCAGTTGTTAAAATGCGACTTGTATCATTTGGAAAAATTCATGGGAGCCCAAAATATGATACTTTAACTTGACAATCAACAGTTAGTATAATGTTAGTTTTTTTTTTAACATCCCTATGGACGACATTAGAAACATGAAGATACTTAAATTCACCTGCAGTCTCCACGACAATCCTCATCCTAATATTCCAAGGAATTTTTTTAGATGTTGCTTGGTCCTGTGAAGATTATCATACAAAGTTCCATTAGAAACATACTCGTAGATAACCATAGCTTCGCGGATTTTTAGTGATGTGCAACCATATAACAAGACGATATTGGGATGCACAACCCTTGCTATTATTTCTATTTCGTAGTGAAATTGCTTTTCTTTATCATCGTTGAAATTAAAAAGTTTCTTCACCGCCATTTCACGCCCATCATGTAGTTTTCCTTAAAAAAATTAAATGCTCAATGGATAAAGTCATTAACGGTTAGCCATAAGGACTATATTTCTACTACAAAAGTGTTATATTTTACCATAAAATACTTCTCCACTGCCTCCAATTCCTAGTATTCTGTCAACACTAAAGTGCTTTGTAGCCTCATCAAGATCATCAAAGATGAAATGTTAAAGACCAAAGTTTATACTTTTGCTAATCCATTTAGATGGTTGTACAGAGATGCTAGGATGGTGTATATAGGACTCAACAGAACCATTATTTTTGTGGCGCCTATAAATACATATGGATGTAATGATAACAAGTGTTGCCAACGTAGAACAAATAACACCTTTCAAAAAGAATAAGAAGTATAAGTAATTATATTTTGTATAAGAAGTATCTACATGGAAAAATGATGAAATATATTAGAAAATTGAACTTATTACCAACAGTGAGTTTCATTTTCCAATTCCAATTTCCTGCATTATTTAGTTATGAAAGCAAATATGAGTTAACATTGTGATAGTTTAAATATAATGTTGTACTTCAATATTCAAGAAGAATGGTATTTGACAGACCTTTTAATGTTATGGATTCCTTTAAGAGACAAAATACTGCATTTTCTATTCTTTTGTATCCACATATCCCTCCATGTTTTATGCAATCACAGCACGTGTCATCTCCCGCACCACTCCATCTCACTTCAAATCCATCTGCTAAAACATGATTTCTATATTTTGAGTAGTTTTTCAAAGAATTCCTTTTTCCAGAAATTTTGTTTTTATTCTTACACTTCATTACACTAAAATCAACCAATTTGGCACTTGATTACAATAATTTGGCACTTGATTACACTTCATTACAATAATTTGCGTGCGCGCACAAAAAAACGTAAACACAAATATGAAAGTGTGTATATCTAAATAACAATACATTACTTTAAAAATATATTGATTTGTGGGAGAATAGTATGAATCTGGAAGAGGACCACACTCATACAACATAATATACATTTAAGTGTTCAAAGTGTAATTGAAGAAATGAAAATCTATAGCCATATTAGTATAATGTTTTGGAAAAAGATGTTTAATATGTGGAATAAAGTCCCGCATATCTTCTCTTGTAATCCTCAAAACTTAGAGGCTTTATTTATATGAAGGATGAGAAACTCTTCGGATTTGATCTCCATGGTCAAGCTTCCATTTCGGCACCAAGCATAAATTCAGGGTATCCACAATTTCTAGGTTGGGTGTTTGAGTTCCAGAGAGGATACGTGATATTGATGAAATTATCGCAACTAAAAGGTTTACACGATTCGTACATCTCATCCGCGATAACAATGGACTGGCTCAAGAGTAGTGAGAGTAAAAGAAAAGTTTTGATAAAAGAAAAAGTTAGTGATAAATATTTTATGTGACTTTGGAAATTAGAACATCTAGCATGCAACATGAAATTTAATTCCATTTGTATATATATATATATATATATATATATATATATATATATATATATATATATATATATATATATATATATATATATATATATATATATATATAAGCTAATTAGACTCATAATTTAATTAATTATTTAATTAAATTATATAAGGAATTCTTTATTGGAATTTAGTCGAAGTTGGATTTATCAGTAGAATTATAAGGAGCATTAATAAATTGATAAGTTGATTTAGGGTGATTTAGTGAATTATCGGAAGTTGGGATTAATTAATGATGAATTAATTTTATTATAGAATATTATCGGAAATAATATTAGAAATAAGTGTGGATTAATAGAATTAATTAATTAGGGCCTATTTGGTGTTAGAAACATAGAACGGAGGTGTGAAAATTAACCCAATAGAAATATTATTATTATTATTATTATTATTACTATTATAAGTTGGATTTAATTATAAAAGATATAAAAGGAGAATTATAAGGGTTTAGTGAATATTTTTGGGAAAAAGTTGTACGTGGGAGAAAGAAAAGAGGAACAAGGGTTTTGGGAAACTAGCCGCCGGAGGAGCATTATGAACCGGAAAGCCAAATCGGAATTCGACCGAAAATTATAGAGAGACCGTAAATCCAAGGTAAGGGTGGGGTTCTAACTCTCTAAACGGGTTTATGATGAATGTTATGTGGGGATGAAATTATATGGAATTATCTCTATTGGTGCAGATTGTGTGTAGAACAATTGTCTGTGATTGTGTATCGGTTCTATTGAATTTGATTGTCCATAGAAATTTCATTATATGTGAATAATTTTATTGGTTGTGATAGTTGAGGCTAGCTGGGAATTAAATTGATGAATCGATGAGAAAATAAATTAAATTGAAATAGGTGAAGCGAAGAAGAGGAATTTTGGTATGGAAGAAGAGGAATTGGAGACGGTGGCTACAGGGGAGGGGACTAGCGCCCCTTGTGCTATAGAGAGGTGAGGCGGACGCCTCATAGTAATGAGAAGGCAAGGGCGGACGCCCTAGTGGGTTGGGGTGGGCGCCTCCCAATGTGTTTCATGTTTGTTTGGATGCTGTTTCTTTTGTTTGTAGATCCTCTGTGTTTTTAAGTTGCAGTGCAATAAAAAAATGTAATAGTACAGTTAGTAGCACTTATATTAGAGGAATAATTTAAAGGACAGTAACAGTTAATCTAAGTAGCAGTTAATTATATCAGAAATTATAAATGCAGATAGTTTAATTGCAGTGTAGAAGAAATAGCAATGTAAATAAACTAGCATGAAAATTAGTATTTTTTTATAACAGTGATGGAAGTAATTTGGTACCAGTAGAATATATTAAGAAGGTTAGAAATTAAACTGTAGAAATAATTAAATGACAAGTTTGATAATTTAGCAGCTGGAAAGAAATAGTAGGGTTGATATAATAGTTAGTGTAGCGGTTAAAACAACAGTATAAAGTGGAAGTTTGTTGCATGGAATTAATTAAATTAGTATAATGAAATTAGTAGAAGCTAGTTAATAATGAGCAGTGATAACAGTGAATAGAAATAATACCGAATTAGCCGAGTTAGTGAATTAAGCGGTGTAAATAATTGTCCAAAATTAATTAAAAATTATCGGAATGGTTCGTATATCTTAGGAGGTGATTACAATTATTTTATTTTGTTGAATTTTGTTGAATGCATCGTGTTGTTGAATTGTTTGGGAGTTATTGGCGAAGAATATGTTGTTGTATATTATTGTTATTTATGTGAAGTTGCAGGGTGTTTTCAGTGACGATAATTACCTCTATTTATTGGTAATAAAAGTGATATAGGCGTATGCCTCGTGAAGTGAACTTACGTTGTTGTTGTATGTTGTTAGCATCGCATTTCATATGCATTTGTGAAGGTATGTATTGGCGGAATTGTGAAGAAGGCTTATGCCTTGTGCCTCTATTAATTGGCAATAGTGAAGGGAGCTGAAGCTCTGTTGGTACCACATGCATATGCATTGTTGTGTCTCATTTAAATTATGTTGTTGCCAACGGTGAAGTGATTTCATGTTGTTGTTAATTGGGAAGTTGTTGTGATGTGCTAACCGGGATGTGATAATTTTGTATGATTTAATCCTAGCATATTATTTATCATACACTTGTTTATGTTGTTGGATATCTCACCCCTTATGTCGATATTTCCCTACCATGGAAATGGCGGTACTCAAGGATAGTCGTGGAAGTTCAAGTAGCATTATGAAGTCGTTAGTTCTTAGTTCAAATTGGTGTCATTGCTCGATACGTAACACTCGGGGTGAACGTTTCTTAATTTGTTGTAGTTGCTTAAATTGTCAAGTTTATGAATAATGTGAATACTTGATCATGTTGATTCTTGAAGTTGATTTAGTTGAATAATTATGCTAAGTGAAGTTAAATAATATTAATAATATTGTGAAATGTTTTGAGGTTGAATAAAAGATGTATTGTTGTTATTATTGAAGAATTATGATTCGTGGTTTAGATTGAGTAATCAAATAATTGAAAAGTGTTGTTATAAGTTCATCCATGACCTAAGTATTATGTATTTGTATAGTTGCGACTAAGTGCACGTTGTTTTGCGAAGAAATTGTGACATCCCTTGTATGATTATCTTTTCCGCACTCTGATTTGAATAATATTCGATGGGTAGATTTGGGTTGTTACACTAATTATCTAACAATTAACTATAATTAAATACTAACGAACTAGAGTTTTATAACTAACTCTATAGACTAGCATTTTGTGTTTTGTAGTAGTTTACAATATTTTAATATGAGAATAATAAAGCTTGAACATTATCAAGTAACTTTATTTCATCATCGGTGTTAGAACTACTAACCACTTCAGGTTGGAGTTCATCCATACGTTGAATATTCAGTAAGTGTTGGAGCACATCTTCCATGGTTGGTCTCATGACACTAGAAATTTGGAGACACTGAAATGCTAAATCGGCAACAACATTAATCATATGTTTTTCTTTGACATCTGAATTAAAATTGAGGGTATTGTCTACAATATCAGTCAAAGTTTGAGTTTGAAATCTTTCCATAGCCATTTTGTACAGATATGCATTATCACCCTTTCTACCGATAGCATAAGAACGCAAACATGTTGTTAGTTCAATCAACACCACTACCAAGCTAAACACATCACTTTTATAAGTAAGCTCCCCATTTTTTCGTACTCTGGATCTACAGAGCCTGAAGTCCCTTTAGCAGTTGTTAAAATAAGACTTTTCTCAATTGGAAAAATATGTGGGAGCCCAAAATCTGCTACTTTGACATGACAATCAACATTTAGCATAATGTTTGTTATTTTAACATCCCTATGGACGACATTAGAAACATGAAGATACTTCAATTCACCTGCAGTCTCCACGGCAATCCTCGTCCTAATATTCCAAGGAAGTTTTTTAGATGTTGCTTGGTCACCGTGAAGATGGTCATACAAAGTTCCATTAGAAACATACTCAGACAACCATAGCACAGCATTTTAGTGATGTGCAACCATATAACAAGACGAGATTGGGATGCACAACCCTTTCTAGCATTTCTATTTCGTAATCAAGAAGTTTTCAAAAAGTTTCTCTACCGCCATTTCAAAAAGTTTTCAAGACGAGATTGGAAATTGCTTTTCTTTATCGTTGTTGTAATCAAAAGTTTCTCCGCCATTTCACGCCCATCATGTAGTTTTCCTTAAGAAAATCAAATGCTCAATGGATAAAGTCATTAACTGTTAGCCATAAGGACTATATTTCTACTACAAAAGGGTTATATTTTACCATAAAATACTTCTCAACTGCCTCCAATTCCTAGTATTCTGTCAATGCTAAAGTGCTATGTGGCCTCATCAAGATCATCAAAGATGAAATGTTAAAGACCAAAGTTTGTACTTTTGCTAATCCGTTTAGATGGTTGTATGGAGATGTTACGAGAGTGTGTATAAGACTCTAAAGAACTATTGTTTTTGTGGCGCCTATAATTACATATGGATGTAATGATAACAAGTGTTGCCAACATAGAACAAATAACACCTTTCAAAAATAATAAGAAGTATAAGTAATTATATTTTGTATAAGAAGTATCTACATGGAAAAATGATGAAATATATTAGAAAATTGAACGTATTACCAGCAGTGAGTTTCATTTTCCAATTCCATTTTCCTGCATTATTTAGTTATGAAAGCAACTATGAGTTAGCATTGTGATAGTTCAAATATAATTTTGTACTTCAATATTCAAGAAGATTGGTATTTGATAGAACTTTTAATGTTATGGATTCCTTTTAGAGACAAAATACTGCATTTTTTATTCTTTTGTATCCACATCTCCCTCCATGTTTTATGCAATTATGGCACGTGTCATCTCCCGTACTACTTCCTCTTACTTCAAATCCATAAGCTAAAATATCCTTTCTATCTTTTGAGTAGTTTTTCAAAGAATTCCTTTTTCCAAGAACTATGATATTGTTCTTACACTTCATTTTTCTAAGAACTTTTCACGAAAGGCGAAGACAAGCTCAATTAGCTAGACTGGATTCTGACAAAAAACATTCAGTTCATACAAAGTCGGGTCAAGAGGAAGGTTCGTCAGATCATTTGGGTTCAGCGTCTGAAGAGGAAGAGATTATGGCTGAAGATCCACCAAAGAGACTTCTTGGTGATTACGGTGGGACGACTACACTGAGTGGTAGGTTGAAAATTATAAACCAACCGGTAAATGTGCCCAAGTTTCAAATGCATCCAAGCATAATTGCTCAGCTTAAGAGAAGGTCTTTCGTCGGAAAGGTCAACGAAGATGCCAATAAACATTTGCAGAGGTTTTTGACTATGAGTACCACGTTGAAGATTGATGGGCATACGAATGAGGCAAAGAAATTGGTGATGTTTCCATTTACCTTATCTGAAGATGCAGAAGAGTGGTTTTACTCACTACTGGCTGAAAGTATTACTAAGTGGGAAGATATGGAGAAAACTTTTCTGAATGAGTACTTTCCTACTTCTGTTTATATTCGCAGAAGATATGAAATTCTTAATTTTAAGTAGAAAGATGGAGAGTCACTTGGGGATGCCTACAAGAGATTCAAGAGATTTTTGGTAGCTTGTCCCACTCATAACATAGACAAGACTGAGCAAATGCAGATGTTTGTGAATGGTCTCAGAATAAAGACCAAGCATCTTATTGACACAGCTGCCAGTGGCTCATCCAACTTTACAACAACCACTGGTATTAAGAAGATCATTGAAGCCATTGCTGTAAATAAGCATTAGTGGAGAAAAAGCTCAAAACTATGAACATGGGTACTCAACAGGTAGCACAAGTTAAAAATGTTGTGTGTGAAATTTACAGTGGACCACACAGTACTGTGCAATGTCTTGCAACTCCGAAACAAATTGAGGAGATAAAATTCTTGAAGCAGAACAATACTTATTCTAACACCTATAATCCTGGGTGGAAGAATTATCCGAATTTTTCCTGGAAAGATCAGCAACAACAAACTCCTCGAAAGGCAGAATGGGGGGTAGCTATTAAAAAGATGGCTGCCCACACTTCCCAATTTCAAGAAGAAACAAGAAGCAATCACCGGAACACCACAGCTGCAATTAAAGATCTGGAGGTCCAATTGGGGCAAATTGCACTGCAAGTAACTCTGCAAGTTCAAGGCAATCAGAAGAGTCATGAGAATGTGAATGTTGTCACAACAAGGAGAAGTGAAAAGGTTGCCAGAGAAAGAGAATAAAAGGTAAAATTTGATGATAATATTATAGAAGTGGATTTAGAAGTGAGAGAGAACAAGAAAAAGCAGGAAGAAGTGGTGCTACCTGCGAAGCTAGCAGAAGAAAAGATTAAACCTGAGATTAGGCTGTCGTATCCCTCTCGAGTGGCAAAGAAGGACACAAAGGAGAAGGAGTTCGATAAATTTGTCAAACTGTTCAAAAAGTTGGAGACTAACATACCTTTCTTTGAAGCACTTGAGAAAATTCCTTTGTACCAAAAATTTATGAAGGAGGTTCTATCAAAAAAGAGGCCAACAAATGATGAACAGGTACCCATTGATGGGAAATTGTGTGCGGTCACGCCCGAGAGAAAAATTCCTATCAAGCAGAAGGATCCGAGATCAATTGTAATACCTTGCACAATAAAATACAAAAATTCAAAAGGGTTTTAATTGATTTTGGTTCTAGTGTGAATTTGATGCCTTTGTCTTTCTTCAAGAAGCCCGACATTGAAAAGATAAGCGGGAGTGGAACAAAATTAAAATTTGTTGATCACACCATCAAGAAGTAATATGGGATAGCTGAAGATGTGTTGGTCGATATTAAAATTTTTGCTTTTCCAGTGGATTTCCAAATCATGGACATACCTGAAGATGAAGAGACCCTAATCATTCTTGGTCGACCTTTTCTGTTGACCAACATGTGCAATTTTGATATCGAGACAGGTTATTTGACTTTAACATATTTTGATGAGGAGATAACCATGAAACTGTTTGAAGTCAAGAAACAAGGTGCAGCTGAAAAGAATAAATTTTCAGTTGGTATGGTCAAAGTAGAGGGAGAGATCAAAATTTCAAAATCAATCCCCGAAGAAGTCTTAGGCAGAATCTCTCAGGTGGCATCAATTAAAATTCCAAAGTTCACTCAAGAAGTCAAGAAGAGAAAGAAGAAGGAATACAAAGGTGAGAAGATGGAAGTTAGAAACAATGGGAAGTATGCAGTGGTTAATGCTTTTGATGTTGATGAGTATTGGGTTGCGGAAAGTACAAGCAATAAAGTGTGGAAGAGAAAGTACCCCCCGTAAGGGGATGACCCGTCGAGTCATGCGACGTTAAACGAAGCGCTTCGTGGGAGGCAACCCACGCTTTTCATAACTTAGTTTTCTTTTTGATTTGTTTGCAGGTAATAAAAAGGGATCCTTTCTTGCAAAAGCTAGGAGGCAGCAGCTGGTGTTGCATTACCCTCTGTGAGTCACTCCTCTCGAGTTTGGTCTGAAACATTGAGGTTAATGTTTAGTTCAAGTTTGGGGGAGGTTTGTTTGTTTATTTTTACTTGTTAAGTTGATGTTAAGTGTTGTGTAAGTACACAAGTAGAAATTCTCCCGAAAGTTTTCCGAATCTTGTCCGAAAATTTTGGAATTGATTTGCTCAAGAGCTTGTGTTTCTGAAAAACCGGGAATAGTATATAGAGACAAAGGGATGATTGTTTGAAGGGAGGAAGTTTAGAATAACGTGGCAGTGATACGAGCCTAACGTGCAGAGTTGTACCAGAGTACTTAAATCCTGAAAAATACTCCTTGAGTAGTTTATCCAAATAGTCTAGAATAGTCTTGATTTGCATGTAGGTAAGATTGGTTGTGAAATAAATAAAGATGGCTCCAAATGATGAAAAAGCAGTAAAAGGAAATTGGCTCGCTAATTTGGGTATCCCTCACTAGGTTATTCAGCCCAAAGGGAGTTGATCCCCAAACGTCGTCCAAATGGACAATATATAACTGCAAAGTTTGAAAATTTCATCGGTAATTAAAAGTAGCAAATGTTGCTCGTTTGTTGCTGAAATAAGAAGTTTTGATTAGTCTCTTGCATGTGATGATCATCTTAATTCTTATTGCCTTAATTTGATTGTACGAATGAAAAAGGAGGAAAATCGGGATAAGACTTAAGTGGTACAAAGCATAGTTGGAGAGGTATCTGAAGAGGAAGCTCCAGGCTAAAAGGTTCTTACAGAAAACTCTTCGTGTCATGTGAAGGCCGAACAAACTACCTTTTTAGCAATGTGAATTGAATTCTCACGTATGAGTACCAGAGGCTTCGATTCCCATGATTTCTTATATTTTTCGCTTGCGGTCAAGCAACAAATTAAGTTTGGGGGAGTTTGATCGGTGGTTTTTACACAGATATTTAGCATTAAACTCTGTTATCGTTTTAATTTTATTTGTTTAGTGTTATCTGTCATTTTACCGCATTTTATGCTTTGGTTGTGTGTTTGAGTGTTTTTAGGGTCAAGAGAATAAAACAGGACAAATCGGGACAAAAGAAGTGCAAAAATCAGAATATTTGAGGCTACAGAGGTCTTGACACGGTCACCCGTGTCAGAAATGGAGCACATATGCAGTTTTGGAGAAGAAATGAGGTCGACACGGTGCCCATGTCGGTACCGTGTCGAAGCCTAAGCAAAAATACGTTTGAATAGAGGCTGACATGGGTGCCCGTGTCAGCCAGGACGCTAATAATTCTAATTTTTGTTGTTTTTTAGTGTTTTGGGTCATTAAGGGTGTTTTGGACATTTGGTATTACTTGGGAATGATCTAACACTATATAAACCTTATTTTGAGAAGGAGAATAGGACCCTTTTTTTTGCCACCGGAGAATATTTTACGATAGAAGATTCAAGATTCAAGAGTTTTGGAAACGGAGAACTCTTCATGCGCGAGAGCAATTGAAGATCGAAGACCTAATTTATTGTAATGTCTTTATCTAATATTTTGATTATGCTACTTTTGAATTCTATGAGAGGATAAATCCTCCAATGTTAGGGGGTGTCCCTAATTTGTTATGCTAAGAATATTGATCTCTTTGTTTTAGTCAACACTTTAGTTCGTTATACATCAATTTGATTATTTAGATTAATTCATAGTTTGACCCTATGGGACCATAGGATTTCACTATTTTAACACAGTATAGTCGGACGGTCGTGTTAAGGTTTTCTAAATAATGATATTATTAAGGATTTCACCTAGGACTAGGGTAATCCTATGATAACAAGAATAGTTCTTGGTAATTGCATGCTTAACCTCTCTACTAATTTAAATGGAAATTGAAATTAGGAAAGAAAGTTAAAGGTTTTTTCACTAAGGAATTAGGATAAAATAATATTGAGAATCGGTAATTGAGGATGATGAACTTGTTGAATAAATCAAAGAGTGAAGGTTATTACATGACAAGTTATACACTCACCCTAACATACTTTCATCAAACAAAAAGTCAATTTTTATCTTATGTCAATTTAATTTCTGCAAGGATTTATTTCCACCAAACTTAAAACTATTATTTTTGTTTAATTGAATAAATCATCTAACTTGGTATTTCCTACGCAATCCTCGAGATTGATACTTGGGGGAAATCTCATTATTACTGCACCAGTAAAAATAGTACACTTGCTATTTTTCATATTAAAAAACGTTGGCAAAGAAATTAAAAAAGGTGAAAATTGTCGATGATGTTTATAGCCTTTATAGCCTTTGTCACATAAGCCTTAAGGATTTTTCACTCCAAGTGATAGAGGGGGTAAACTATCATGCTCTCAAATTTTCGGATTTGATTCAAAGAATGGAAAATTTGTTAGTGGAGCGGATGAGAATGAAAAGCAAGTATTTCACTCCTCTACATTTAAGATTTGAACTAGACATGCTTGCATTCTCAGGTTGCTATTATGGCGTGGGAGATAAAGAAATCTCAGAACTTGGTGAAATTAGGAAGAGGTGGAAAAGTTTACATGCAAGTAATCCTAGAAAATATCTTTATTCCAACAATAATTTTAGAATCTTAAGGACAAGATTCAAGTAAATCCGGCGACAATAATAGAAAGATATAATAATAATAGTAGTTATTAGTATTGTTATTGGACTTTAATTATATTTGGGCTTTTAGATTTATTATCCTATGTAATGTAGTCTTATAGAGACATTTAGAATAAATAAAAAATCAATGAAAATTATTTTATTTTCTAAGTTTTTATTATTGTCTTTCTCTAATATAGAATTTTACATCTTTCTTAGGGTTCGTTAGGGTGCATATTTAGCTTCATAACAATGTGTGTCAATTGATAAACTCTAATACAATATTAAAATTGAGTGTGAATTATTTCATTTGATTACGTAAACAAATAACATCTCACTTACTTATATAATGAGTAAGCAAATCTTAGAGTTTGTCATACAAATTATCTTACTTCTAAGAAAGTTCTAATCATCTTTAACAAACACTAACTATTAACTAGATGTTTATGCTATATCTTTAGAGGTTTTCTTAATACAAACTAGTCATATAGAAATTTAATATAATACAAACTACAATATTACGTGATTGGAATCAATACGGAATGTGGCATTGATTGAAAATCGGAAGTGTACTTCTGGTTTTATACAAGAAGTGCATTTTTGAATTTTTTTTAAAAAAACAAATGAATTGGTGCCATCGAAAATATATTTTCAATTTTTAGAAGTAATTTTAGAATTTTACGTGGTGTGTAAGAAATATATGAGGTAGATTAAAAAATTCTCTATCTTTATTACAGTGTGATTTTGTTAAGCTACACACTGTAATTTTTATTAAAATATCTCACATCTAAACAAGTATTTAGTTTTTGTTAAAATTATGATCATTAATTTTTAGAATATATTAAGAATCTAAGCTAATGTATGATTTGAATATGTGTTGATAAATGGGGCAATCATTACTCTACAAATCGATTTAAATGAATAAGTTATGGTCAATCACATTTTTTAACATGAAATCAGAGTTTTGTTTAAGATATAATTGATCATTTGCTGTCACACACCATTTACTTTCATGCTCTAGATGTTTAGTCCTAGACATAAAAGAGTATGTTTAAGAAGATATAAAATAAATTTTATAGAAATATAAGTTTTAGAAGAGATAAAATTAATTTTATACAAATATATTTAAATTAAATTTGGGAGAGATATTTGTGAATTGAACAACAAATGACAAAAATTAATAAGACAAATATTCTGATCTGACAGGGAATCCGAATCCCAAGTTATTGGAGCTGGACAAATACTATAATTCAGAGGTTTTATGTTTCCTCGGAACTCAACTACAATGTCATGTCACAAAAAGCATAGTTTTAGGATTGGATATAACAAGTTTTCTTTGTACAAGTAATCTCTTTCTTGTTTTGATGCAACATGCATAAAGCTTGTATTGTCCTTTCAGACTCAGTTAGTATGAATTAAGGTTAACATTTACTATGTGGCAAACTGAGAACTAGTCGAGCATTGAGAAAGGAAATGAAAATTGCAATTTTTATAACTCCCTTTTTGCAACAGTGATGATTCGTGGGAATCCTGCAGGTACTACTGAATCTCTTTTGGTAGTTATACAAATAAACCGTTGGACAATATTTAAGAATAATAATAGAGCATGAGCCATTGTTGAAATCCTAAATAGCAAATAGTATTTAAGGGCAAGCAAGAGGAAGGGGGACCATAAGCTTATACTGAAGAATGGAGCTCCATTCTTTCCAATATGAAGGGCTAAGTAGAGGCAAGAGCTGTCATCTCATGCATTCGGCTAACCTTAAATGTTTGTCGGCTACGTAACTTAAAGTTTCACCAAATGCATGATTTGAGAGCAACTCCATCCGTCTACTTTGTCTTACCATTGGATGGAAGGGAGCTCCATGTTTCAAAGCCCCTTGAACAGGTTTGTTCTCTCTTATTCTTGTGAATAAGTTTAACTTTTTAACTTTTGTTATCATGTGTATATGCAGATTTTGTAGCTTTGAATAAAGAGTTTGTGCAAGAGTGCTCGGATGAAATGGCTTATGAGATAGGAAATGTTGCAGTTCATGTCCAAGCAGTTTGGGATGATAACAATGGCTTTACTGTTTGGGATGATAGGAAATGTTGCAGTTCATGTTCACGCAGTTTGGGATGATAACAATGGCTTTACTGTTTGGGATGACAGGAAATGTTGCAGTTCATGTCCAAGCAGTTCATGTTTAAGTTTAGGATGATAACAACTTGAAGTTTTTATTGTAAAGAAATTAATGTCTACGTTATAATATTCCACTTGATAAGTTGATGTTATTGTCGTCATATAATGTATACACATGAATAATAGTACACTTTAAAGAAACACTTGCTTTGATTAGGTTATCAAATTCCAAGTCAACAGTATATTGTTTACATATTGCTTACAATGTCATTAGTACAACAAGTTTCACAGAAAAATTGTTAACACATTGTTATTATAAGCATAAAATAAAATTGTATTTTCAAGTTAAAGTCAAATTGTATAGTAACATTATTAACTCATGGCACATAACATCAAAATACATAAAGTTGACAAAAAAGGTGGTCATCAACACTAAATATATGTCTGATTTTCGTTTTAAAATAGTCAAGAGCCAAAAATAAGTTTTGGCAGCATCTCAACGAAAGCGCTTTCATAGGTTTAGAAAAAAAATTCGCTTAAAAAAAACGCTTTCAAAGGATACTCTAAGAAAGCGCTTTTCAAAAGCGCTGCTAAAAGCCTTTGAAAGATCCCATCTTAGAAAGTGCTTTTGAAAAGCGCTGCTAAAGGTTAACCTTAGAAAGCGCTTTTCAAAACGCTCTTATAGCTGACATTTAGAAAACGCTTTTAAAAGCGCTGCTATAGGCCTATGATACGAAAGCGGTTTTTTAAGGAAAAAGCGCTCTTATAATGGGCCTTTAGAAAGTGCTTTTAAAGCGCTTTCATAGATAATTTTATAGTTAAAATTAATAAACCCTAAATACGCTTTCATTCTTTCATTCTCAGTTTGTTACCCTGTTCATCTTCTTCTTGTCTCTGTTCCTGCTACTCACCTTCCCAATCTTGTTGTTTCTTCCCAGAACTCGCCTTCCCACCTCTGTCTTGTCTCCAGACTCGTCGTTCCACCTCCGTCTCGTCTCAAGACTCGCCGTTCTACTTCGTCTTGTCCCAAGCCTCTCACCAGAAACTCGTTGTATTTTCACTCCGTATGTCACAACTCGTCGTATTTGCTCTCAGGTGTCCTACTCGTCGTACTTACATAATGTTTCATTTTTGTTATTATTATTTAAGTTGAAGTTTGATTATGGTTTGTTTGTGTCAAGCTTAGATTAAGGCGACTGTTTCCATGATTATAATTTGATGACTTTTGACATGCACTGTGAATGTGTTCTTTCTTAACTTTCAATCTGCCATTAAAATAGACTGTGTAGTTATCATTCAAATTATCTTCTTGATGATATGCTCAAGGGAATGTTATATGCTCTTTTTGATATTTTCTTATGGTTATTAAAATTTATTTCTAGCGGTGTGTGGTTTGTTTCTTGATGTTATTTTAGTATGTTTTGATTGGGAGTTTGTATTGAACTCATGGAGTTGTTTGTTAATTTAAATCCAATTGAAGCTTTGTTGGTGTTGAGTTATTCAAACATGTTTGAATTGGTATTTTGAGGCATATATGTTCATGTGCGTCGCTGCCCGGATATTGCAAAGAAGTTAGAAACCTGGTTAAATTTTTGTTTTGGTGATTTTAGAAGTTAACTTGTATTTATCATAAAATTTTAGTTCAATTTGAATTATTACTTTATGATATGGTATAGTGCTGCCTGGACATGGTAAGTTGGTGCAAATGTTTGATTTAATTGATGTTTAATGCACAAGTTAGGTTGCTTTGATGCTTGGATGACATTTATGTCGAGTTTCGATGGTTTTAAATTGACTTTTTCTTGGTTCATGATATGATGTGTTGTTGTCCGAGATTTGTAAATGGTAACGTATCTTAGTTTTAATTCTTGAATATTGCATGAATGAGTTTAATCAGACATTTGTTTAGCATTGGATTAAAGTTTGTTTGGTTTTGATCCAACTTTTTGTGTATTAACATTCGATTCATTCTAATTCTATTGTAAATACGCATTGTTCATGTACATTCATACATTCTAATTTCTTGTGGATTTAGAACTTACTTTGAATTTGATTTTCCATTTTCGAATGTGAATTGAATAATAACTTGAGTTTCTTTAGAACTTACTTGGTTCTTGAATTGTTCATGTGCATCATATAAGTTTCTTGAATTGTTTTATATGTTATGACTTATCCTTGATGTTGTTTTATATGTACAACGCTTATACCTTGTGCTTTCGTGAGTTTGACTCCTCGACGTTGTTGTTCGATAAATCCAAGGTAAATTTCTTCCTCAAATTACTGGTATTGGGATGAATTTGTCTTATATTGCGTGAATATGTTGTGTTTTCTTGCTCCGAATTCATTCTGGGTATACTTTGGGTTTTGACAGAAACACAGTATACTGTTTTAGGCCCTAATTAGTTGTTTTTGTTTAGCTTAATTAGTAAAACTATGGATAAGACATGGATGTATTCCAATCGATTGTCGAAAGAGTACGAGAATGGGGTATCAGAATTTGTTAAGTTTTTTGTTGCGCACGCCAAAGACCCCAGTCGAATAACATGTCCTTGTTTGTGTTACTGTTATGGGAATCGGGTTGACGCGGTTCAGTTGACATCACATTTAATACGGTGTAGAATTGATAGAAGTTATACATGTTGAAATATGCACGGTGATAAAAGTAACGGGAATGTTGAATCGGGGGATAATAGGACCTATGCTTCAAACGATAATTGCACAGATACATATGATTATGGTCAAGTCGAAGAGATTGCAGAAGCGCTTGAAGAAGATCTTAATGATTGCCCCAAAATGTTCAAGAGGTTGGTAAGCGATGCAGAGAAACCGTTGTATAATGGTTGCATAAAATTCACAAGATTATATGCGATATTAAAGTTGTACAACTTAAAGGCGGACAATGGATGGTCGGATAAAAGTTTCACAGAGTTATTAGCCCTTATGAAAGATATGATATTAGAGGATAATGTTCTTCCCAATCGAACGTATGAGGCCAAAAAGATGTTGTACTCTATTGGCATGAGCTATGACTAGATACATGTCTATCCAAAAGATTGCATTTTGTTTCGAAACGAGTATGCATTGTTAAATGAATATCCTAAATGCGGTGCCCCTCGATATAAAAAAAAGTTGTCTCCGGCAAAAGTCTTATGGTATTTTCCTATAATTCCGAGATTTAGACGGACGTATCGTAGTGAAACCGATTCAAGACACTTGACTTGGCATGCAGATGAAAGAATTATTGATGAAAAACTTCAACATCCGACATATTCACCATAGTGGATGAAAATTGATAATGATTATCCTGAATTTGGAAAAGAAGCAAGAAACCTTCGCTTGGCATTGTCTACTAATGAAATGAATCCACACGGTATTCAAAGTATCTCGCATAGCACATGGTCTGTGATTCTTATGATTTATAACCTACCTCCGTAGCTATGTATGAAGCGTAAGTACATGATGTTATCTATGTTAATTTCTGGGCCTAAACAACCAGGAAATGACATAGACGTATACTTGGAACCTTTAATCGAAGATTTGAAGATTTTGTGGGAGAACGGTGTGGAGGTTTATGATGGTTATAGGAAAGAAAGTTCAAATTGAGGGCGATGTTGTTTGGAACAATTAACGATTTTCCAGCATGCGGAAATCTATCTGGGTATAGAATTAAAGGTGAAAAAGCGTGTCCTATCTGTGAAGATGGAACCGATACGATGCGATTGAAAATTTGTCAGAAGAATGTATTTCTCGGTCATCGTAGATTCTTAAATTCTAAACATCAATATCGTGGATGGAGAAAAGCGTCCAACGGAGATACCGAACAACGTAGAGCTCCGCCTGGACTGACAGGTGATCAAATTTTTAAAAAGGTGAAAGATGTGAGTATTCAGTTTGGCAAGCCTTTTTCACATAAAGTTGTCACTGGTGGGTGGATGAAGAGGTCGATTTTTTTTGAATTTCCATATTGGAAATCTTTGTACGTAAGACATTTTCTTAATGTTATGCATATTGTAAAAAAATGTATTTGACAGTGTTATTGTTACGTTACTCAATATAAAAGGGAAGCCTAAGGATGGCCTTAAAGCAAGGGAGGAAATGGTAGAGATGGAAATAAGAACTGAATTGGGACCCGTGAAGAAAGGAAGACGAACATATCTACCACATGTTGTTTGCACTCTATCCAGAAAGGAGAAAAAAATATTGTGCAAGTTCCTAAGTGAAGTTAAAGTTCCAGAAGGCTACTCATCAGATATTAGAATACTTGTGTCTATGAAAGACCTCAAGTTAAAGAGTTTAAAGACGCATGATTGCCATGTTATAATGGAACATTTTCTACCGATAGGTATACGTTTTATTCTTCCAGAAAAAGTAAGAAGCGCAATAACTAAACTGTGTTTTTTCTTCAAGTCAATTTGTAGTAAGGTGATCGATCCTGAGATCTTACCAACATTGCAAAAAGAAATATTTGTTACTTTGTGTGATCTTGAAATGTATTTTCCTCCCTCGTTTTTTGACATAATGGTTCATCTTGTCGTTCATCTTGTGAAAGAGACACAATTGTGCGTACCAACTTATATGAGATGGATGTACCCTGCTAAACGTTATATGAAAATATTAAAAGGGTATATGAAAAACCGAAGTCGACCAGAGGGTTGTATTGTCGAACAAAACATTGTTGAAAAAGCGGTTGAGTTTTGTGCTAAATATCTGTCAAATGTTCAATCAATTGGACTCCCCAAATCTCATATTGTTGAACAAAAAGAAGGTAAAAAGCTAATTGGAAATAAAGTTGTGACAGTATCAAGGGTCGAACGGGATCAAGTGCATTTGTATGTTCTGCACAATGAGATTGAGGTTGAGCCGTATGTTGAAATGCACAAGGGTGTTCTTCGAGGTTTAAATCCGAATAGAAATGAGAATTGGATTGTACGAGAGCACAATCAAAGTTTCATACCATGGTTTAAGGAACATATTTATTCAAAGTATCATTCAGATCCCGCTTCAGTAACAGAAAGGTTGAGATGTTTAGCATATGGTCCAAGTTTGGTTGTGTTTTCTTATAGCGCATACACAATTAATGGATACACATTTTATACCAAAGAACAGGATGATAAAATTACTATGCAAAATAGTGGTGTCACCTTGGTCGCTGAAGCAATGCACATATCAAGTGTGAAGGACTGAAACCCGAAATTTGCAAATTTGTCATATTTTGGGGTTATCGGGCGCATTTGAGTGTTTGATTACGAGAATTTTCAGATTCCTATATTTGGTTGCAAGCGGGTTGAAAATAATAATGGCATACGAATGGATAAGTCAGGATTTTTGCAAGTGGATCTTAACAGGGTGGGGTACAAAGATGAGCCTTTCATTCTAGCCTCTCAAGCTAAACAAGTATTCTATGTCACTGATCCGACAAGTACGAAATGGTCTATAGTGCTTTTATCTAACAAAGTAATTGATGAAAACATTGGAAATCAAGAAAAGTAATCAAGAAAACTCACAGGGTACAGAAAAGTTTGATTATGGATTTTTATATTTGTCATTTCATTTTATTTTATTTTTCTTTATTACGGGTGAAATGACTAGTAATCAAGAAAACTCACAGGGTACAGATGTTCCAGAAGATACTTCAGAAAAAGATATTACACGAGGCATAACTATTATGAGGGAAATCATTCGTGATAGAGATAGAGGAGTTACATATAATGTAGATTGGAATAATGAGGACCAACTAATTGGGTCTAATTCTGCAAAGTTGACAAGCTACATCGGTACACTTGTTCGTATGCATATTCCGATCACCACTCCTAGATGGAAAAGAGGAGAGTTGGATGAGGGTAAAGAAAAAATTTGGACTGAGATAAAGGTACCATATATGGTTGTTGTTATCTGCTTTATCTTAACGATAATGTGTTTAAATTACTTATACTAACACACTTTATGTGTATTGTAACACCCGAATTTAATTAATTGGTTAATTAGATTATTTAAGGATTTAATTATTGGATTTACTCGAAGTTCAAGAAATCAATCGGATTTGTCGGTATTATTTTGGGAAACGTATTTGGATTATTAAGTTGAAGTCGGATTTTATTCGGTTAGTCGGAGAATTAATAAAGTTGATTAAGTGTAAGAAATAATATTAGAAATAATATTATTATTAATAATGGACTATTTTATTAATCGAGTTGAGATTTATTTGTGGTATCGCAAAGTAATGAGGAGGTGTTATTTGTTAGGTCCATTATGATAGGTAGTAAGATATTATTATTATTATTATTATTATTATTATTATTATTATTATTATTATTATTATTATTATTATTATTATTATTATTATTACTAGTGGGATTATAAGAGAAAGGAAAGGATTTGTTTTAAGAGTAGAAGAGAAGAGAAGGAAAGACAAAGAATAGAAATAGAGAGGAGAAAAGAAAGAGGCTAAGGTTTTGGAGAAGAGGCAAGAGCAAAGCTTACAGCTGCCATCAATGAGGTAAGGATGGGGTTCTAACTCTATAACAGAATATATGATGGATGATATGTGGGATAGGGTTATAGATTTGCCTTGTTTGGTGTTATGTTATTTTTGTTGAAATCCCAAATTGATGCTTGTTATTCCATGAAAATTGATGAACAAATTGTGTGCAATTAACCATGATGTGTTGTTATGGACTGTTGGGGTGTTGGGATTGAGATGTATGGGATTTGGGACTTTAAATCAAAGTTACACATAGAACTGGGTTGCTGAAAACTGATATTTACGCATTTTCAAGCATTATGCATCGATACAAAAGGCTATGTATCGATACATACTGTGTTGAGTTTTAAAATAGAAGTTTTAATTCAGTATGCATCGATACAAGTAGCTATGGGTCGACACATGAGTGTTAATTTTGAGAAAACAGAACCTGGAAGGCTGTATGTATCGACACATACAACTATGAGTCGATTCAAGCTGTTTGAAAAATTGGGAATTTTAAGCTATGAGTCGGCACATACGACTTATGCGTCGATACATACTGTTTGAAAAATTGAAAATTTTAAAGTATGAGCCGACACATGGGCTTATGCGTCGACACATACTGTACAAGAAAATGAAAAATACCTTTGAAAACTGTTTTGGTCATATCTTTACAATCGTAACTCTGATTTCATTGTCGATCGTTGGAAAGCTAAAATTACGATCTATCTTATAAAAGTATTTTCAAACATAGTAGGTGAACTTTTGGGGAATCGATGTGGTTTTCCGTGTGTAATATTGGGTAATTGTTGAACCGAGTATTCTTGTTGTTGTACGTAGTTGTTGTTGAAAGTTGTTGTTGTCGAACGTTGTTATTATTAAAGGCTTGATGGCCAACGTTGATGGTTGATTTGTCTTCCTACTGGTTGGTTTATGTTGTCGTTGTATGCCATTGGAATCAACTAAGATAAGTGATTAAGATTGGTAGGGAGTTTATTAATGAAGTGACACTATGGTCGTATGGTTTTATTAAATTAAGTTGGATTATGTAGATTATATGAATACCGACAAGAGCGAAATGGTTGAAGATAATGGACGGTGTTTTGGTTAGCCGAGGTGTTGTGGTAGTGTTGAAATAGTAGAAGTCGGTTAGTTACGATATTGTGGATTAGTAGTATATGTTTATGTTAAGTCGTAGGTTTTTTAGACAGTGATGAGTTGTTGTTAGTTATGTTGATTTTTGTTGAGTTGATTACGTTGTAGGCTTCTGGCCAATGTTGAGTTGATTACGTTGTAGGCTTTTAGCCAATGTTAGATTGTCGTTGATATGTTGTTTACGTTGTAGGCCTATGACTAGTGTTGAATTGGGAATTACGTTGTTGTTGTGTGTTGTCATTGAGTTTCTGTCGTTGATCGAGTTGATGTTGTGGTTGTGGTCGCATGGCATACATTTCATTATTATGTTGAAGGCTTATGCCTTGACCTTGATGGCAAACATGTTGGCCGTTGGGGCAAAGTTGACTATGTTGAAGGCTTATGCCTTGTGCCTCAGAATTACTGGAAAATGATTACGTTGGGAGTTTTACTCCAATGGTACCACATGCATATGCACAGTTGAGTCGCATTTGAAGTCGCATAATTATAGTTGTTATGTTGATTCGTCGGTTGATTTAAGTTGTTGTTGTTATTCACAAGTTGTGAAATAGTTGTTATGTTGTGTTGGAAATGTTGTTGTGATATAATCGTTATAATTGTTGTTGTTGCTAATTGTTAATATATATGTTGCTGTAATCGTTGTTGGTATTGTCGCTATAAATGTTGTTTGGATTATGTGGAGTGGTGAATTATATGATCTACATTCTAATATATTATTTATCATGAATTCAATTATATTGGTAGATATCTCACCCTTTCATTTGTTTCGCCGCTGCCTTTATACTGGTAACGTGCAGGTATTTGAGATTGAAGAATTTAGTTGTTGTTAGTCCAAGTCAGTTTAGTTGCTCTGATATGTTTGTGTTGTTAAAGTTGAAATGTGGCATCCCATGCGTTGTATAAAAAAATTAAAAATACTCTGATTTTCTTTATATTTTCCGGGTAGAATTTGGGGTGTTACACGTATGTTTTTTTGTAGAGGTCTTTTAACATTGAAGATACCCGTAAAAAGTATATAATGGGTTTGGCCGGAAAAAGACATAGAGGGTGGAGGACTTTTTTAACAAACAAGTATCTTAAGGATGAGGAAGGAAATTTTGTTGAAGAGAATTCGGAACGTCCAAAGAAGTATGAGAGCTTCATTACACCTGAAGAATGGGTTGCTTTTGTAGGCCAAAGAAGAGACGAGAATTTCAAGAAAGTGAGCGTCAAAACCCACGTATCCATATAAAAAAGGGTGTTTAGGATATGCACACTTACAGGAAAAAACTGTAAGTAAATATAAATTCTACGATCTTATTAATTCTCTCAATGTGTTATAATTGATGATCTTATTATTTGTGTCAATGCATGGTTAGAAGAGACGAAAAGTGACGAAAATTACTACCCGCACATGTGTTGTGGAAGGAAGCTCGTGTTGGCAAAGATCGAGTTGTTAATCCCGATCTTCATCATGCTTATGATGAATGTGTAAGTATAACATTGTGTCTTTAATTAAATTATATCAAATATTTATTAATATATAATTAATTTTTTATCTCCACTAATAATTTTCGATATGTAAATGGATTACAGGAGACCCTATCGCAATCGGTATCCACAGGTGAGGACCAGGATATCAGGAGCGTACTCAGTCGAGCACTAAATGTTGCTGAGTATCCGGGTCGGGTGAGGGGTAAAGGTCATGTGTGACTCCAACCTCTTTGTATAAGAATCCAAGGAACAAAATTCTAGCAATGTAGAAGTGATGCAAACATTGCAGGACTTACAAGCGCAAGTCCGTGAATTGCAAAAGAATAAAGAGAGATATATGGCGGAAAAGGGCAGTTCACAGTTGAAAGAAACTAGTGACAAAGCTAGTATCAAATGTCAACATAAATTTCCCGAGGTAATTAAGATGATAATCCATTGGAGAAAGTTTAATTGCAATTTATAAAGGAAGTGAACTGAACAATATACATCTGTTATTATTACATAATTTTTTTAGTCACTTCTAATGGTTATTATTGGTTTAGGGCATTTCATCTTGTCATATATACGTATCGTCATCGACTTATCGGCTGGTTGGCAAGGGAAAAGGGCACAACACTTTGGGAGATTCACTTCACCATAGACCGCTCTTGGATGGACACATGAAAGTATCGATTGATGTTGCTTTAGATCTGGATGCGTTGCTACCGGTACCTGACATTGTTGCTGAGACCACATTGCTGCGAGATGTAGTAGGGATCTTTTGTTGCATGGCCATCATGCCTCATTTTCACAGATGATCAGGTATGTTGAAAACCATTATGAATCTTTAAGTATTGAACTGACAGTTCTGACCTCATTTTTTTACATGGTAATTTTAGACTCCTGCAAAACCCGCATCTAAGGATAAAGAGATTTTGCAGTACGGCGAGTCTGTTGCATCACAAAAAGAGGTATGTTTAAAGTGTTAATTATATGATCCGAATAAAAAACTATATAACTTTATAGTTACCTAAGTCTATATGATTTTTAGGTACCTTTTCAAGGGTCACATCAAGTGAACCAGAAAATTGGTAGCGTACCCAGAAAAGGGTTCTGTTAGAAAATTTGTGCCTAGATTCCGACAGTGTTTTGAAACACTAGTGGGAACATCAGATTTGATGGATGGTGGTATTCGTCAAATGGATATGGATGAAGGTATCTTTGGTTTTCCTTGCACCAAAATAATTGGACAAGAGGACATGGAAGAGATTTTTCTTCATAGAAAATTAGGCGTCGATGTTATGCACTCATGCATCCGGTAACCCGATCAATATATTATTTAATTAGTTGAACATTTTTGTAAAACATTTCAATGAAAATAGTCGAATATTAATTATGTTTTTATTTAAGTTCGTTATATGACAAATTGATGTGCGGGAATCAATTGTCAAATAGATTCCATTTCGTGTCTTCCTCCCGTGTCAGCGGAGCGATAATTGTTAGGGAATCGGAGTCAGTAAGAGAGCACTTAGTCGAGAAATTCATGGCACCGGCAGTACAGAAAGCTTGTATCTTTGGGCGTATAATATTATTCCTACAGGGTTAGATTTTCACTCTAAGTTCATTTTAATATTTGTATTTTTTGCGTAGAAAATTTTCATCTAAACTGTTGTTTTAATTTATAGACGTCACTGATTGTTGGTTGCTATCGATCTTATAAAAGAAGTGGTCTATTATCTGAATTCGGTTTACGGTGATTGGACAAATTATCCGGATATGAAGCTAATGATTGATACGTAAGTGAGATTATTCTAAATATTTGTGTGTATTTATATATTTAATTATTTCTGTGACATTGTTCTAAATATATATTTTTATTTTGTTAGAGCAATACAAGTATTCTGATGTCAAAGAGAAGCCCGGGTACGACGGTCTAAATCAAACAACATTAATTGGATCAAAGTGCAAGTATATTAATTTCCACAATTTTGCTTATAATATTTATGCTACTTGATAAAACAAGACAACTATATATTTTTATTTGTTTTTCTATGTAGTATTCTCAACAGCAAAACGACATAGATTGTGGATACTTCGTTTTGAGGTTTATCAAAGAAATCATTCAAATGAATCAAATAGAGATTCCAGTCACGGTATGAATTTATAACTTAGGATTTGTTTTATTATTTATTGGATATTTCATATAATTTATTACTTTTAACTAAATCATGCATATTATATTTTGTTATGTAGTACTTCGATGAACACAAGTGTGCATATTACACGAAACTCCAGTTGGAAGAAATCAAAGAGGAATTGTGTCAATATTTTATTGAGTAAAGAATCATATAAGGTATGAATACATTATTGTGTGAAAAATGTTATGAATACGTTATTGTGTGAATACAATACTGACCATGTTATTATGTTCATATCTTGCAGGACCAGGACCTTGAATATATAATTGACCGTGATTTGTTTAAAAATTATGACTGATTTAGTTATTATTAGGGTTGATTTTATTAGGGTTTTGATCGTACCTGATCAGAAGGTGTCTTGGCCCAATCTGCAACGGTGGTCCAAAGTGAAAGAAAGGGGTATACTCGATGCCAAAGTAAGTAAAGGCAGAGAGAAAGCAAGCAAGTAAGAGAGTAGAGAATGAGATACCCGACCCTCTCAAGTGAGAGGGTATTTATAGCCCCCAGCGTTGGGCCAAGATCCGATTAGTGGACAGAAATCCAGGCCCACTAGCGGATTGTTAGGGCTTGCGTGTGCAGGGAGGCCAGCACGTGGCCTCCTCCCTAGATTGTCGCCCGGGAAATCCGGGTTTGTTGTGAAGTCCCTGGTAGACGTGTGACGATTGAGGGGATCCAGTAAAGGGATCCGAGATTATCGGGGGGCACGTGGCAGTCAAAGACCGTTGGCCACGTGGCCCCCGCGTGGACACTCTAGGTTATTTCCCAAGGGCAGTTGGGCCTAGAACGTGGGCCAGTCCAGAACAGGAGCCCCCCAAGTCTTTGCTCTGGTAGAGTAATGACTTTGAACTGATCAGATCCTCGACGGCGTCAGCGACGACCTTTGTCCGGGTAGGCAACGGGCAGAAGTCCGAAGATGCGGTAGGCGTTGGGCGAGCATATTTCGGGTTGTTATGCTCGGGGATATCCGCGTGAGAACATCGGGGAGTGAGGCTAGCTTTTCCATATTGCCCGGCCCTCGGGAATCAGCTCCTAGGTTAAGCGTCGTGTCAGCTTGATGCCACTTGTCATCTTGAGATGGGGTGTTTGGCGCCTAAAAGGTGTGACCTTTCGTATGCCCAAGAAGTTTGGCTATAAAAAGGACCTTTTAGGGTTTCATTTGCTTATTCTCCTCTAATTTTCCAACTAAAAAGCTCTTGAACGCAGAATCTTCCACAACTTCCTATCTTAAACTCTCAACATGTCTTCGACTCCAAAAGCAGGTAAACATCCCTAATTCTTTGATAATCTCCTTTCAATCCATGTTTTAGGATGAATTTAGGGTTTATTTTTTATGAATATCGCGGAGGAGATTGAATATCGCGGGGAGATTCTTGCATGTGGCGGGGAGAGAGTTGAATATCGCGGGGAGATTCTTACATGTGGCGGGGAGAGAGTTGAATATCGCGGGGAGAGAGTTGAATATTACGGGCAGAAATTAGGATGAGACGGGTAGAAGTTGGAGTAGCACGGGCAGAAACTTGAATACCACGACCAAAAATGTGAATCTCGCGGGGAGATCGTTGCACATTACGGGGAATCTTATCTGTTTTACGGGGAGGTTTCAATGATTAGTTGATAATACGTTGGAGGGAATTAATCCGCGCGAGGTCCTCGATAGAGAGAGAGAGAGCCATATCCGATCGCTGCTGCTCGTGCTTTCGGGCCCCTCGCCGTGTTGCTTGAGTCGTGGTGGAGGGGTGGATTTGATATCCTCGAATTCACTTTTCTTTCGCTGCTTTTCTGGTGCCGGGGATCAGATTTGCGGCGGCGACGAGGGTACAAGTGGACCTCGCCGAATAAGGTTGGCGGCGGACCTCTCCTGGGTCGCGCCCGAGCCAAGGGACTTTCGTTCAGATTTCTCCACTAATTCCTCCAGCGCCTTCAATCGAATAGAAGATGTGGACGAGGAATTCGAACCTTCCCGGTCGCAAACCGGCCTCAAGGAGGATCGCTGTCGTACTCGACGAGATTCCCCATGTACGAGTTCGCATTCTGGGAGGCGGGCTTCCGCATGCCCTTCACTGGTTTTCAGACGGGGGTCTTTACATGGCTGGATCTCGCCCCCTCACAACTCCATCCGAATGCCCTGGCCTTCATGCGGGCATTCGAGATCGTGTGCCGTTACTCGGACATAGGTGCCACTCTTCCTCTCTTTTTCCGTATCTTCCATCTGCAGCGGCAGATGGTCGGGGACAAGTGCGCCTGGGTGTCGTTCAAGCAGTCGGGCAAGCTCTTCAGGCCGTACCTAGACTCTGTCCGGGACTTCAAGAAACAGTTCTATGTGATAAAGCCCGTCACCAGAGAAGCCGAGGACACACTGTTCGAGCGCACCGTGGGGGTCAACGAGGATGGGAAAGAGGTGGAGAGAATATGGGCAAAGTTTCCCCTTGAGTGGGATAAGAAACACTATGAACGGGGGCCGGATTTCTACTCCGTGAAGCCCGAGAAGCTTGATAGGGACGACCAACTCTCCTACGAGAGGTTGGAGAACTTCGTGAAGGGCTTCAGGCCGGCGATCTGCATCGACCGGGAGGGGAACGTGCTCCTTGATTCCAGTCGGGAGATCGAAATTGCCCGGCGTTACATCAACACTAAGGCAATCCTAGATTGCGAGTCCGACGAGGATGCGCTGAGGCTCTTAGGTATTTTATTTGAAAATGTGAGGGAGGAGTTGCCCGCATACTGGCGTGTGCTAACGTGTTTTCGTTGTTTTGCAGATAAAATGGCGGCCATGGAGGAGCGTATGCTCAAGCTGCGACACAAGGGTCCCCGCGTGACTGCCAAAGACCGTGTTGTCGATCTCCAAAGGTAGGCGCGCGAAGATTCTCAGCCCACCGCCAACACTCCTTCCCCAGCTTCGTCCCCCGACCAACCGCTCAAGAGGCGAAGAGCTGAACGCCGAGGTGGAGCGCAGGGTTTCGCCAACCGGGACGCCGCCTTGCCTCCATGCTTTGCCCAGAGGCAACTTTTTGAGGGGAGACCCCCGGCGGTCCAGGCGGCGGAGAGAGAGATGATCTTGGGCTGGACCCGAAGGTACGGGCAGAGGGCCTGAATGCTGATGTGTCCGCAGTCATCCGGATGCTCGAGACCTCGTTGACTCTCAACGACGAGGTGGCCAATGCCCGTGCCCAAGCCTCCAAAGCCAACGATCGTGATGATGCCCTGGAGCTGGAGAATATGGCGCATTGGAATTAACTACAAAAGCTTCGGGGTTTGGATGCTATGCACGAGGCGCTGGCAGCAGAGCTACGGGAAATGACGGACAAGTACGAGCGACTGGTCGAGGAGAAGACCAAACTGGAGGCCGAGGTAAAATTGCTGAGGGCGCGAACAGCTCCTGCTGAGGATGAATCTGCCGAAGAGCAGGCACTTCTCTCCCGGGCGGACTTGATTGGCCGGGTGAGGATCCTCGAAGAGGATACCGTGGAGGCGTTGTCCTTCGGGTTTGATCGGGCTATCCAGCAGGTGCAGATAGTGAACCCCGGGGTGGAGCTGGTGACCTCTGGGATTGGCCCCTTCCACCGCGTGGTCGACGGGGAGGTCGTGGCTCCCGATTCTTGACTTTGTAATTTTTGAGATTGTTTGGGCCTGCGAGCCTGTTACTTCTGGCCTGCGTGCCCCTTGTTACCAATGTTCTTACACTGGGCTGATGCCCGTTTTATTTTGCTTTCCGGATATGTAATTTGGGTCCAGTGCCCATGAATATTTTGTTGGTCGTCTTCGGCCATTTTACTTATGAATGTTTTGATAATCGCTTTGATTGCTTACTGTTATATTCGTTTTTTATATACAAATGCTCGACCTTGTTGTTCCTAGCTTGTGTGTTAGGTTTGGGGGCTCGAGGCTCCCGGGCGAGGATGTGGTCGTGTTAGGAGACCACATACTCGGGGCGTGGACCGTCCGTCGCGAGCCGGACATCCTGCCAAAGGTGCATGAAAAACCCGCGGACCTCGATCAAGGGTTCCGCATCGAACGGGGTCTCTACTTATTGTGGTCGAGTAGGTCCCCGTATGTGAGTGGCTTGGGGCGCGTGCGAGCACCATTCCGCGACCCAAGGCTGAGCTAAATCTGTGGAGGGGTATGAGGGCCACCGGGCGTTGAGCACGTGGTCGTTCTAGCTCAGCTGTAATACTGTTTGAGCTTTGTAGCATTCCAAGGTCGAGGGAGTTGTACTCCGTTCAAATTTTCAAGGTAATAAGCTCTTGTGCCCGTCTTTGTTCGGACGCGATTTTCAAGGCCAATTTTCCTTCTCGAGATTCCTTTTGATTCCTGTGGAGGACCAGGCTGCCGACTTCGAACTCGCGCTTGATGACCTTTTGGTCGTGGCGCAGCGTGATCTGTTGTTTCAAACGTGCTTCTCGTAATTCCGCGCCTTCGCGGATCTCGTCGACTAAATCTAGCTCCTCGCGCAGTGCCTCGTCGTTTGTTTCCTCCTCTAGGGGGAATTCGGTACGTCTTGACGGCTCTCTGATTTCGACGGGTATGACCGCCTCTGTTCCGTATGTTAACCGAAATGGGGATTCTCCCGTAGTTGAGTGGGGAGTTGTTCGGTAAGCCCATAGCACGCTGTGCAGTTCTTTAACCCACCTGTTCTTGGCTTCCCCGAGTCTCCGCCTGAGTCCTCGTAACAAGACCATGTTCGCACCGCTGGCCGTTGGTCCGGGATGCTCGATGATGTGAAGTGATGCTTGGTGCCCGTACCTGCTACGAAATTGCGGAAGTTTTGATCGGTGAACCGTGTCCCGTTGTCCGTGGAGGGCCTGGAATACCGGGCGAGGACGCTTCGCTTGTAAAAGCGAAGGATGTTGAAGGAGGTGATTTTGGCAAGTGCCTCACCTCTATCCATTTTGTGAAGTAGTACGGCCACTATGAGGTACTTGTTTTGGTAAGAGCCTGCGTGAAAGGACCGAGTATATCCATTCCCCACCAGCTGAAGGGCCACGGGGATGTAAGCGCCAGAGCTCGTGAGGTGGTGCGATGCATGTCGGCGTGGCGGCACTTGTCGCATTTTTGACGTGTTCTTTGGCGCCCTTTGCATGGTGGGCCAATAGTAGCCGCGCAATGCTTATGGCAAGAGACCGCCTCCTGTGTTGGCTGATTCCTTCGTGGATTTCATGAAGGATGCCGGCCACTCTGGGCTCCTCGACGCACTTGAGGAGGGGGATGGAGAAGCCTCGCCTATACAAACGCTGCTCGAGGACGACGTAAGAGCATGCACGGCGTTTGGTGGCGGCGGCTTCCAACTTGTCAGTGGGCAACTCCCCGCGAGTGAGGTAGTTGAACACGGGGGTCATCCAGCAGCCTGCATCACCGATCGTGTTTATGTCGAGTGTCGTCGTGGACTTTTTGATGCTCGGTTGGGTGAGTGTTTCTTGTATTACTGACCGGTTTCCTCCCTTTTTCTTCGTGCTCGCGAGTTTGGACAAGATGTCTGCCCGGGTGTTATGTTCACGAGGGACATGCTTAATCTCTGCTCGGTCGAAGCCCTTTAGTTTTTCCTTTACAAGGTGAAGGTATTCGATGAGGCTGTCGTTTTTAGCCTGGTAATCTCCAAGGACTTGCGATGCGACGAGTTGGGAGTCGGTGAATATTTGGATGTCCTGAGCGCCTATGTCCTCGGCTAATCGCAGCCCCGCGAGCAGTGCTTCATACTCTGCCTGATTGTTGGATGTTGGGAAGACCAGAGTTAAAGAATGCTCAATGACGATGCCTTCTTCGTTTTCGAGGAGGACGCCGGCGCCGCTCCCCGTCGAACTTGAGGCTCCGTCGACGTGCAGGGTCCATCTGTTGCTCGCCTGGGGCGCTTGCTCGTGGGCGGTCATTTCGGCGATGAAGTCGGCGAGCGCTTGTGCTTTCAAGGCTTTCCGTCCCTCATATTGAATGTCGAACTCAGAAAGTTCGAGGGACCACCTCAGCATTCGTCCGGCCATATCCGGGCGGGCGAGGAGCTGCTTTATGGGTTGCTCTATGCGCACGACGACGACGTGGGCGAGGAAATAGTATCGCAATCTCCTCGCGGTGATGACGAGGGCGAGTGCGACCTTCTCGATTTGTTGATATCTGGTTTCGGGCCCTTGAAGGGCTTTGCTCGTGAAGTAGACGGATTTTTGCCCGTCTGCAGTTTCACGTATGAGTACCGCGCTCACTGCTTCATTGGATACGGCTAAGTACAAATATAATGTTTCCCCGAGTTGTGGCCGTGAGAGCACTGGTGGTTGCGAAAGTGCCTGTTTGAGGTGTAGGAGGGCTTGCTCGCATTCCTCGCTCCATTCAAGGTCGGCCCTTCCTTAATAATTTGAAAATGGAGTGCATGTTGTGCCGACCTCGCTACGAACCGGATAAAGAGGTTAGCATGTCGCTCAAGACTTGAATGGACTTCTTGACTGGGCGTTCGAGAATGCCCGACATTTGTCAGGGTTGGCCTCAATCCCCGGTTCTTTTAGATAGAAATCGAGGAACTTGCCGGCCTTGACTCCGAACGTGCACTTCTCCGGGTTGAAGCGCATTCTATGCTTCCGAGCTTGGTCGAAGACTTTCTTCAGTCGCGAAGCGTGGTCGTCCTCGGCTTGGGATTTCACGATCATGTCGTCCATGTATACCTCGAGCATGTCGCCGATTTCGTTTTGAAACACCTTGTTCATCATTCACGGTAGGTTGCTCGGCGTCTTCAATCAAGGGCATTACGTTGTAGTAATAGTTCCCGATTCGCCATGAAGGCCGTGCAGTGTCATGTCGGCCATATCCATGGGGATCCGTTGTAACCGAGTAAGCATCCAAAAAGGGTTTATAAGGCCGAGTTGTCGACCAGTCTATCGATATTAGGTAAGGGAAAAGCATCTTTGGGACATGCCCGATTAAGATCAGTGTAGTCAACGCACATACGCCATTTTCCATTAGATTTTTTAACAAGTACAACATTTGACAACCAAGTTGAATACTTGGCCTCGGAAATAAAATTTGCCTCTAGGAGGTCTTTTACAGCTTTTTCAGCCTCCGCTTCTCGGAGAGCCACGCCACGTTGTACTATGGCCCTAGCGGTTGGATCTATGGCGAGTCGATGGGCGACCTCGTGGTCGAGTCCCGCATTTCGATGCACTCCATGCGAAGAGGTCTGCGTTCTCCCGAAGGCAAGCTCTGAGCTGCTTCTTCGCCAGGTCGGGGAGGTCGGCGCCGATCTTGACGCATTTGCTGGGATCTTCTCCGAGGGGAACGAGCTCGAACTCGCCGTCCGGAATTGGGCGAAGTGGATCTGTGTCCCCTGCTTGTCCGTCGACTTCATCCTTTGCGAATCTGGTGTCGAGGTCCACTGAGCCGACGCTGGGGCTCGATCTTCCGCGGTTTTGGGAGCTCGATCCGCGTTGTCCGACCCTTCCTTCTTGCCGTGGCGGGCGCTGGGTCGACCGTGGTTTGTCCTCCGCCGCGCGTTGTGGCACCTCCTCGCAGCTTTGATATCACCGCAGATGGTAGCGACGCGTCCCCGTTTGGTGTAGAATTTGAGCTTCAGATGGACGGTCGACGGAACTGCCGTGAGTTCGCCGGTTGTTCGCCCAATAGCTGTAGAGGAGTGGCACGATCACCGAAACGAACTTTGACTTGTCGCGAAGCAACGCCCCGCCGGCAGGTGACGAGGAGCTCGACGACTTCACGGTCGGGACGTGGAGCCGTTGAACCCTTGAAGGTCAGACCCCACGTATGGTGATAAGTGAGATTCACGAAATGGAGTGTCCGAACAAGTGGGTGTACATGACGCCGACCGAGCGCTTCACGACTGTGATCCCGTGGACTTCAAGTTTGCCATTCTTGCTTTGATAAGGAGGGAATGTGGGCGCTCGTGCTCCTTCGGAAGTTCTTCCAAGTAGAAAGTGATTGGTTCAGATTTGCGCGAACTGCTCGAGCGAGACTCGTTGATCGAGGCCTTGTCAATCACTCGTCGAACTTTCTTTGGCCGAGTTTATTGACAACGCCGCCACCACCGGAGATGACCATGGCCGAGGGAATTCTTCCATGGGGTGGGTGAATATGGGCTCAAAATCTTCGCCTAGTCACCGAGTATGCTATTTGATAGGGGCCGAGTCCCTGTGGTCGGCCTTCGCCTCGGCGCTTTGGTCTCCCGCATTTCGTGACGCTCGTGCTTTTGTATTGTCCGAGTCTTCCACCTTGATTAGTGTTTCGATCGCGAGGGATCTTCGGTCGTGGCCGTGACTTCGGTGATATTGGCGATTTTGTCCCGCCGCCCGGTTTCGCAGAGTGGGTTTCGCGCCATACTCCTCCATCCTTGAACTCGTGGCCGAGCATTCGCTAGGATTCGCGCTGGAAGCGGTCACGTGTGTAGTCGGTGAAACGTCCACTGGGCCTCGCTGGTCGGGATTCCTGGCCTATCCTCACGCCGTTGTCAGGCGACGGATAACCCCGCCTCCGGGCGTTGCTATCCGGGTGCCGTGTGGAGTTCCCCCTCGACTCGAGTCTCGCGCGGTTGCGGCTTCCTTCTCCTCGATGTGATATAGGCGCGAGCTTTGTCGAGGAGAGCATCAAGGTGGCCGGGGCGATGCCAACGGCTTCCGAATCTGGCGGGAGGAGCCCTCTTCCAGAAGTACCGCTTCATTTGATCATCACAGGGACTTGTATGGCTTCCTGAAGCGATCAATGTATTCCTGAGAGTTTCATCGCTTTTCGAATGATGGCCTCGAGGAGGCCTCGGTCTTCGGATGGCCGTGAATGTGCTCGTGAACTGGGCCTTGAGCTCTCTCCAGGAGTGTATGGACCCCGGGGGCAAGCTCTTGTACCAATCCATTGCTGTTTTCCTGAGGGTGGTGGGGAACAGCCTGCACTTGATCGGTCCTCCAACGTTGAGGTATTGGAGCATGGCTTCGAAACCGTCGATGTGGTCGATGGGGTCGTCGACCCCATCATAGCTGGCGAGCTGTGGCGGTTTCTCCATTCCCCGAGGAATTGGGGCATTCATGATGCTGGCGGACAAGGGACCGCGGGGGTCATCCTCGTCGCTCCGGTGGGGAGAGCGCGAGCGAGAGCGGCGCTGAGATTTGGTGCGAGTACGCCTGCTCTTGGTCCCTTTTGATTCATTGGCTCCTCGCTCACGTCGGGGAGGTGATTGAGGTTGTTCCTTGGGTTGTTCCTGGTCTCGTCGCTCGGTCACGGGTCCCTTCCTCGGGAGCGGCGTGTCGGGCTACGAGAGTCATCCCTCTTGTTTCTCCGCGGGGGAGTTCGAGAGCGATGTCGTCGAGGTGACGGTGACCACGAGTCTGGTCGTCGGCGTCTCCGCGGTGACCGGCGGGAAGCTTCAAGAACGTGGAGACGTTCTCCCTGGGTGAAGAGCAGGAGGTTGGTGTTGTTGATGTCCGCGAAGAGGGCCGTGACCGTGGCGTCGGCGTCGGGAGGTGGTTACACTTGAAAGATCGCGGTTCGGTTGACGACGATTTGATTCACTCGCGCTCTTCGATAGGATCCGTCGAGGAGGTTTGCCGTCGCGAGGATCTCCGCTCGAGAAAACGGTGTCGTTTTGCTAGGCCAGATCGTCGTGAGGGGGATTTTGCACGTTGGTTGCAGAGTCGGCCATGACAAATGGATTTTTGTTTTGCTTTGGTCAACTGAATGAAAGGAGACGGGGAAGCAAGGTTCCCACAGACGGCGCCACTGATCGTACCTGATCAGAAGGTGTCTTGGCCCAATCTGCAACGGTGGTCCAAAGTGAAAGAAAGGGGGGGTACCTGCAAGATACTCCGATGCCAAAGTAAGTAGAGGCAGAGAGAAAGTAAGCAAGTAAGAGAGTAGAGAATGAGATACCTGACCCTCTCAAGTGAGAGGGTATTTATAGGCCCCAGCGCTGAGCCAAGATCCGATTAGTGGGCAGAAATCCAGGCCCACTAGCGGATTGCTAGGGCTTGCGTGTGCAGGGAGGCTAGCACGTGGCCTCCTCCCTAGATTGTCGCCCGGGAAATCCGGGTTTGTTGCGAAGTCCCTGGGAGACGTGTGACGGTTGAGGGGATCCAGTAAAGGGATCCGAGATTATCGGGGCACGTGGATAAAGACCATGGCCACGTGGCCCCTGCGGACACTCTAGGTTATTTCCCAAGGGCAGTTGGGCCTAGAATCTATTGGGCCTAGAACGTGGGCCAGTCCAAAACAGGTTTATTTTGGTAATGTTAAAAATATGTGAATTGAATTACAATGGTGTATATATATTTTGGATAACAATGGTATATAATGGTATTTGTATATAATCTCTTTGTTGAAATAACGGATTAGAATTGTAAATTATCTGCTTATGAATTACAAGTATATGAATTACGTGTTTATGAATTACGTGTTTATGAAATAATGCCAAAAATGCGTGTTTAAAAATTATATAAATTTTTGGTTTTTCAATAAAAACCCTAAGAAAGCGCTTTTTCAGTAAAAGCGCAGCCTTAGGCCACCTATGAAAGCGTTTTTGAGTAAAAGCGCTGCCTAAGGTATACATAAGAAAGCGCTTTCATAGGTAGGCCTAAGGCAGCATTTTTTATCAAAAATCGTTTTCATATGTTTGGTTTTTTGAAAAAGTGTTTTATTGTAAAGCATAAAAGACATTCTAAAGTAGACTTAAGAAAACATTTTTCCAGAAAAAAAGCGTTGTTAAAAATCTACTTAAGAAAACGCTTTTTAAAAAAAGTGTTGCCTTAAGTAGACCTACGAAAGCGCTTTTACCTAAACAAAAAGTGTTTTAAAGAAGAAAAAAAACGTTTTCGTAGGTCTTTTTTGTCGTAGTATCTAGAATTAATTCTAAATTTATTTTGACTTGTTTGATCCATCTAATTTATTATTCCTCTAAAATTAATTGTAAGATATGGAAATGTAATTTTTATTATTCAACCCACTTTTTAATGAGTGGATAGTATAATCAATGACAACATATTTAGACACACTTAATAAGTTTATGTTGCAACTTATTAGAATAATCCATTATTCATCAAAATGAATGATAACTTAAGCATTTGGTTGGTTATAAGATCTGTAAAACTAATTTTAATTAAAAGTGAGTTGAATATAAAACCGGGTGTTAGAATTAATTTTAACATAATTGAATTTTGTAGAATTGATTTATGTAAAAATGGGATAAACAATCGATTTTAATGTAAAAATCACTCAGAATCAATTATAGAGACAAAAGTTACAAATTCTAGCTTCAAAATAATCAATTCTAGAGATAGAATCAATTATGCACTCTAAAAGTGCTTTTAACCCCTTCTAAAAGTGTTTCTTCGTACAACTATAAAAACCACCCATAACCAACTCTGGAAGTAAAAGCTAAAAATTCTACCCTCAAGTAAAATTAATTCTGAAAGCAAAATCAATTCTACTTTTGATAAAACAAACACCTCAAAATCACTCATATTCAATTCTACACCTCTAGAATTGATTCTGGACCAAACTCGGCATAATCAATTTTAGACTCCAAAATGTAAACCAATCACACGTATCCAAAACAAATACATTACTACACTAGGGATTCTTATCAATTGAATACAATTTTGTATCAGATCAATACACGAATCACATCCACATAACAAATGGAGTATATCATGTTAAATATTAGAAATGGACTCAGGACACAAGAATCATATAAAAAAGAACAAAAGAAACTTATTTCACAATCTCATGTACTTTTGCTCATAGGTTTTCCATACTTGTTTACATTTAAATGCTAATAACAAGCAATAAAAGCTTATAAGCCAAGGCATGGCAAAATACAATTGTAGTTCACAGGAAATCTGACTATGGAAAATTAACAAAACACAACAGCTTCAACAATTGGCATTCCTCCACCATGTCATCATTGGGTTAAAACTTCCTGCAAAAGACCAACTCTAATCAATAAAAAATTATTTTGAAACAAAGAATAGTAAAACAGCCAATAGAGTGAAAACTACATTAGAAACTGATATTATGAATTGATGAACGGTAAATATGAGTTTTTCTTTATGAAATATAGCAAATGACTTGTTCTTACCGATTTTACAGCATTGCAACGAGTAATAAACCATGCAATTCTTTTTTCAGATTCGTGCAATAAGTACACCATAACATAATTTGTTTTAATTTACTTCCTAGAGTCATTTCTCTTATTACTGTCACACTAGTCATCTACACCAATATTAAATCTAGAAATGAATGGATCTATGCAAAAGTTCATGGCGATAAAAAATCAGATCAGGATGCTCTATAAAGTCGATAGTTTATGGTGTGGTTAAATGGCTGGTTAATGTTGCAGACTTACGACCTCCACTGAAGTTTGGAACACTCCATAATGAAAGTCAACAGTAACAGAAATTTCTAGTCCATCACATTTTTTATTGCAAGTCTAACTATTTTCAGTAGGACCAATTACATATTGATAAAGTAGCAATTGATTGAAATAAAGGTTGAAATTACCTTTTATTTATCCATGGGAAAATCATTCGGCCTCAACTTCCGCAACTTTTGGTCCTGTTTCAAAAATGTAACAAGGCATAAGAAATTATCACAGACCCAAAGCCCAGAGACTCCACAATTACAAGTTAGATGATTACTTGGGAAATAGATTCTAGCAATAAAAGCTTAATTGAATCACTCCATTCACCAACTAATTAATCTTATAATGCAAGCACTCCGTCCATTCCATACACACAAAAAAAACCTAATCGAACAAAACCTTAACACAGTACAAAAAAGGAGATCGAACACTTCAATTTCTCCTCCCAAAGACAACCTTTAATCACAGGTTATGACAATTTGAGAGAAATCACACAAGTCGAACTTGCTAATTCCAAAACACTTTCTACATTGAACATAAAAGCATCAAACGGAGAATTTTGTCAGCAAAATTGGTTTTATAGGAAGTGATTATTTTAACAAGTTTAAGCAGGAGTGTTAGTGTGCTGATAACTTTACACTAAATTTACATCTTATATTGCAAGCACTCAATATTCAAGCGCAAAGTAGTAATACTCTAACTGAGCAGAAGCACCTTTACAAGTCCACAGTAACTGAAATTAAAGTTATATTTTGTGTTCTAACTTAACTTTAGAGTACAAACATTTAATTATAAGTTACTTCACTTCAAACTCAATTTTAACCAAATCAATTTAACAAAATACCTTTACATCAAATCAAATGCTCACCTAAACACATTAAACCTTTCAAAAAAACAGCTTCTACCAAATTAATCAAACTTAAAATGAAATTGAATACACAAGGACACTATTTAATACCACCTTGAGAGAAATTACAAACACCCTCTCTTAATAATTCGCTTAACAGAATCCTCTCAAAACAGAACCAAACCAAAATCTTTTACAATAAATATCTCAACTTTAGAGAAACCACGCAGCCCCACTTGACAATTCACAGCTAAACAGCATACAAAATTGACCAAACTTAAAACGAAACATGGAATAATTCAAGACACGCTTGTAGTCACTCAGCATCCAAAAACACAGATTAAGAGAAATAACATACACCAAACTTAACAATTCACTTAACAGAATCCCTTATCCATTAGTTAAGCGCTTATAGCATACACACTTATCATAAAGTGCTTGAAAACAAAGTCAAACTGCTTATATAAGTTACACGCCATTTTCATAAACGGCCCTAGAGAACTTATAGAAATAAACTAAAACCTAGGTTATTAATCTCAGATAGAGCGCGTAGCATCGAACCCCCAAAATGCTATAACGGCATAGCGGATAGCGGGATGACCGCTATTGTGAGCTTTAAAAATCAAGGTAAATATTTAAATGAATACATAAATACTTAAAATAAGTTCCAACAACCTACATAATGCTTAAAAATAGAAGCTACAACAAAATAAATAAATTCTAACAACACCACAATATAAGTTCTCATCAAAATCAAATTATAAATGTGCTCAAGATGACTAAACCAAATTCTAAGCATACTCAGACGTAAACAAAAGACTACGCCACATCCGCTTTGTTTTCACTTCTAGGTTCCACCACATTAAAATCATCTTTCCCATCACTTGATTCAACTTCAAACTCTTCTTTTTCCACCACAAACTCCCAATCTTCGTTAGACACTAAGTAGCAAGTTTGGAGTTATGTCTAGTAACTCTTACTGTGTTAACCGCTTGCTGAGTTTTAGCGGTTGCTAAATTTTGGGTTGAGAAGTAGAAGAAGAAGATTTGCAAAGAGAGAAAGAACGGTAGTGAAGCTGAGTTCGTTGCTTATTTATAGGTTGAGAATAAAGTAGAAGAAGCAAATTTCCAATGAGAGAGAACGGTAACTTAGGTTCCACCTAGGTTCCACCGCTTGTTGAATTTGAGTGAAGAGAGAAATGATAATGAGTTAAAGCATCAATGTCATATCATATAATAAAAGGAAAAAGTATAAATTTTCCTTAAAAATTAAAATTTCAATATTGCCCTCATCTTCACAATAGTGGTCTGTAAAGCGCTAAAACCGCTAATGCACTGCTATAGCCGCTATGACTCTCCAACAACCTAGCTAAAAACAACTTATAGACAGAGCCTATTTTGACAAACAAACTAATTATGTTTATAGCATAAGCATTCATCATATAAATGCTTATGTATAAGTTACTTCCATAACAAAAGATAAAATAATCCCAAACTTCATTCATATAACCCATCCTAGACAGCTTATACAAATAAGCCAAACAGTCCCACAACTAGCTTATGCAAATAGATAAACTTAAATAAATCAATTAAAACAAGCCCATAAGCAGTTTCCATAAGCTCAAATCCAAACATACCCTAATCAACAAAACCCTCAAAACTACAAACAAAACCAAAACCTTTCATATCATACATAAAAATCAAAACTTTCAGAGAAACCCCACAAACCCACTTGAGAATTAACAATAAACACATAATTATGCATAAAAAGTTAGATAAAAGAGAAGAGAGAGGGACAGAAAAACAACCATGGAGAGAAGGGTGACGACCATCCTTGCCCCAACCAATACCACGCGTAGACTCAAGATACTGTTGAACAAGATGACGACATTTCTGAAGATGATTAATCCCTTCAATGCGATAACACCATCGAAGCTTCTCCCTAATGATCTTAGCTTTTTCGATTTGGATCCATTTTTCTCTGACTATGTGTTCCCTCATCTCCAACATAGCCACCGGATCCTTGTAGGGATTCGCCGGATCAAAATCGTCCGGTGGAGATTCCTCGAACTCGACATACCCTTTCTTCCTTCCCATTTTTTTTCGTTTCACTCTTGAGGAGTCTCTCGCACACAGTTCTCTGAATCGTGAAAGTTGAATCTTTTGTTGTGTGTTTGTGTTTGTGGAGTTTTGTTGGGCCTGGCTTTCTTTTGGTTGGTTTTGGGCTTATTTTTAATTAAGGCCATTGTTACTCAGAAAACTGTACTTACTTTGTACCCCTACTTTTAAACCTGGACCCTCATAACAGTAATTTTTGGACAAAAATGTCCTCATATAAATAGTATAAATTTTAAAAAATTCATTTCTCACGTATCATTATAGTGTTTCAAAACTCCACATGCAAGCATTCTGGGACAGCAAAGGCTTCTGGTTTATAAAACACACACCAAAACAGTCAAGGTGAGTGTTCGGGAAAAAAATTATGCACCGAAACAGCTTTCAAAAGTGTTCTGATTTGGGTGATTTTTTGGTATTTTTTCCGGAACAGTTTTTAAAAGTGTTTCGTTTGAAAAAATGCATCGAACAGCTTTTGAAATATGTTCCGTTTTATAAAATACATTCGACACACTTTTGTAAAGTGTTCCGAAAATATTGACAAAACATAAACTGAAACACTTTTAAAAAATGTTCCGGTTTGTTCTTTCTTTATTTTTATTTTTTTTAATTAATTTTTTTTTGCTTGGTTAATTTACACAATGCCGTGAAGATTAGGCTGTGACGGACGTCTTCCTCGTAAAACGACTGTGCATCTGGATTCGGTTCAAATCTTTCTAAGAGCTAGGGATATCCCGCGACCATCGACTTATTCCTATTAGTTAGATACGAACAGCACTGCACTCGACACTTGTGGTACGGAGAGGTAAGTAAATGAAAACGTAATGTGAAATGAATTAATTTAATTTTTGTTGTAGTTTATTAATATGTTATTTTTTTCTTCAGGAAAGAGGACCTAAAAAACAACTAAAATGTGTTGCACACGGGCAAAAAATGAAGGAGTGGGTTCCCCGACAACTCCCCAGAGAGATAGATAGGTGAGTGACAAATTCGGGTCTTACATTATTGCAAAGATGCAGTCTGTCAAAGATAGGCCCAAATTTGATCACTGCCTCTGTAGAGAGATGGCATTCTGAGACATCGTCATTTCACATGCCATTTGATGAAATGACGATTACTCTAGATGATGTCTCTTGTCTTCTTCACCTCCCTATAAGGGGTATTTTCTGGAATCCCAGCACGTCACTAAAGATGTTGTTGTTGAGCTTGTTGTGACCTATTTAGAGTGTCACGTGTAGTAGCCATGAGTCGTTCGTGGAAATAGAGGTGCCTACTACAAGTCGGAGTGGTTGTATGATCTATTTTTGCCCATAGATCTTCTAGTAATGGGCATATGCGACTGTGGCTTACCTTATAATGTTAGTTGGTTGTACCATTTTGTTGACAAGACGCTTACGCTTGTCGATGCAAAATATGTATCTCTTTGGGGACTGGAGGGTCTTGGAAGATACGCTAGGCGCTACTTTGGTGACCCTTTATGATTCCCTTGGAGATGCATGTGTGTTTGGCACCAAACAACTTGTTGGTTATCCGACTCTTCTTCAGGTATTTCATTTCTTATTTTTAATTTATTAATTGTCTAGATTATTTTTAATTATTATTAATTATTTAGTAATCTAAAATTATTATTATTTATAATTGTTATTGGAACAGTGTTGGATCCATGAGTATTTTCCTTAAATTGGAAGAATAGAGGAAAATTGGCATCCAAGTGAGAACTTTGGAATGTCGAGAGCGATGAGATGGTCCTACAAGCAGAGAGTGTTGAAGGTGGATGTCTTGCGAGCTATTCTTGATAGATTGACACGGTGGACGTGGTATGGTATCCATTGAGGGTCATAGGCGCTTCGCGATTTGACAAGCTCTATTATTTCGAGGAGGACTAAAGTGGTGAGGTACATATGTTCTATACTTGGTCGATGATGTTTATGTCGGGTTCGATTCAAGATATACCACGTCCACCACTGATATTATTGAGGTGGACGTTGATGTTAACTGGATTGGTTACGACCAGAGTGTTTTAGATGTGGTTGATCACACAACAGCTGTCACATTTCCCTCTGAGACTGTGGTAAATTATTTAGACTAGTATTATCGGATGTCACACCCTTGATTGGTACCACCGCCTATGGATGAACCAAGAGAGGTGTCAGTTCCTCGATTTGCACCAGGGCTATCCGATCCTAAATTGGCTTATATCTCCGCTATGAAGGAAATGTTTGACTATGAATTGCGTCTTGAGACTGATACTAGGAGGGTGAATAAGATTTCATATCGTGAAAATTGGAACATGGATGTTGATGGAAGGATAAGTTACAACGTGGTAGAGGTGAAGAGCAACGATGACATGACAGCCATGTGGAAATCATATCATCGTAGACTAACTAAAGGCCCTATTGAGTTTGAAGCGGAGGTAATTAGATCTGCCGAAGACATTATAAAAGCACTGCAACGTCCAAAATCATCTCGTAGAGTCTAGATGTGTTATTTTTAATTCTAGTGTGATGTTTTAAGTTATTTCTCGTGTAGTGTTCTAAGTTAAGTATGTGTGTTGTTTTAATGTTTTTGGATGAATAAAAAGAACATTGGTGTGTTGTTGTAATGCTTTGCTACATTTCATAACAATTTAATTCTACATTACACAAAATATAATTTTACGATAAGCTTATGCTGAGCGAACATATGAAGGTAAAATTGGCGAAAGATGTAGCCATAGTTGCAAACGTCCCGCTAATGATAACATCCAACCAGTTGCATCCGGGTGACGAAACTTCTTCCAATTTGTAGGCACCGGGGGTAAGGGGAATCCATCTTTCATGTTTACCTGAGTATAAAAAACAATTAATCCAACACCTTATATAGTAAATAATAATTGAAAATAGTATTATCGGGGATATAAATTATTACCTGAACCCAATGGTTACCGTTGACTAAACCTATACACCAAATAGTAGGATTATGTGAATGTGATGATGTCATAGGAAAAAGGTCAAGCAGGTATTGCCTAAGTGAATAAGAATGACAGTATAGTGATTCGCTATCAAGTAACCCATGTCTGGTAGTGTCAACCATTTCTCCTCTGGTTGTCTACCAGTGGACTGTATCACCAACCCGCTTATCACTTCTGATAGTCTATCTCCGAATAACTTCTTATACAAACTCTTCTTGTCTCTTATTTCCATATCCAACTCTCGATGAACCATTACCCAACCATCCTGACTATACCCATGCAATGATGCAATGACTCTAAACCCACAATTACCATCTGATTCAACATCCACAATCTCCTGGATATGACCTAAATAATTAACATTACAAATATTTGTGCATAATAAATATATAATATAATAATAAACCTAAAATAATTAACACTATAAATATTAATGCATAATAAATATATATGACATGGTATGTGTAACACCCCCTTCTATTTACCCGCGTTTTATAAATAATAATCAGAGTATTTTAATCACAATCCAAGAGGCGTCACAATTTAAATAATTTAAGATCAATCAATACAGTGTCATGCTTTCACTGAAGAAGATTTATTAAGTAAATAATGCAAAAGATTATGTTTAACAGCGGAAATGAAACATAACCAAAATTCCGAATACATCATTCATAGTATTCTAGAATATTAACCAAAACATGATTCAAACCATTAAGGAATTCCATTAAAGAATTTCAAACAAACGTTCCCCAGTGTTACATCTACCAGAGCACGACACTGACACACGGATTAACTAACTGACTCAATGCTAGAGTTATCCTCACCGACTCCAAGCAGCTAATCACTTCGGATCTGAAATTGTTAAAGTAAGGGTGAGATTCCAATTCAATATAACATGCAATATACATTTTTAGAATACAACAGAATAAACAGATACATTAATCCATTAACCAAACACAAGTCATAATCGGTTCACAAGGCCACACAATGAACATGTAATATAACAAACAATGGAAATTGCAACACCGAAACTATCCTAGCATGTTACAATCCCATATGCAATGCGACTCTATGCATGTGGTACCAAACGTGAATCGAGTTCACCCACCGCCCGCTTACATGTGGAAAGAGTAAATTCATGATTCGCCCATAGCTATTGGGTCAAGAATCCACCTCACTACCTCAACCTCCGTAAGTCTATTGGCCAAACCACCACTTCCGCACAATAGGAATGGACCATAAACAACAAATGCGTATGCATGCGCTATAAAGCATGCAACATTGATTCTCGTATCATGATATCAACATATATCACACAATGCCACCATCAAGGTATCACATTCAATCATAATAAATATCCGATACAACATAGTAAGCATTAATATTTCATCCAGAACTTAGACCAATGGTAATAGTTCTCCATTATCCCTAACTAGTCACTCTTTTCAAAAATCGAAGCTCGACTGCTTAAAATAATTTTAGCAAAATAATATTTTCCCATTTTGAAAGGTAGTATTTTAAATTTAAGAAATAACGCCAAAACGGCACTCGAATCGGAGTTACTATTAGAAAATATGAATTTTAAAGTTTTAGAAATTTTGAAAATACTCATGGAACCCGCCTACCCATACAGAACCGGTTCCCGAAAGTTGAAAATATCGCCCCTGGTTTTTGTATGGGAACCCGGTTCCTACCTATACAGGAACCGGTTCCTGAGTGCAAAACTTCCAGTTTTTGAAAAATAACACTGGGAACTCGGTTCCTCCCCACAGGGAACCGGTTCCCACGACCTATGACAGCATTTTCTGCTACTTTGACAAAGATTTTGCATCCATTATTATTTCCAAACTTTCAAATACGAATTGGGACATTAGGAACACCATTTCATAATCATTTCACACCATTATAACATCAAACAACATGGTTTATTCATCCCTATCAATTATTTGACATACTAATGATCCTAATTCCAAACACCGACACAAAATAGGGTTTATTCCTATAACTTATAATCATCAAAATTCAAACTTCCTAACATACCCAATTATCCTTTCGATTCCCAAAACCCATAAAGCATATTAACCGAACGAAATCACCCCTTACCTCGCGATGATCTTCGATTTCTCTCGGCGTCGGCTTTTCCTCTCTTCTCTTCTCTTTTCCAATTCTACGTATAATAGCTTTTCTCCAAAAAGACCTATTTTTCTTTCTTTTCCTTTTTATATTCCTTTTAATGTTCCTTTATTTATTCCAATAAAATAAAACAAAAGGTAATTAGTAAGAGTAGAGTAATTTACTCCTCACACCCCTAATTACACCTCACACCTCCATCTCTTCTTTTCTTTAATTAATCCCATTAATTCCGAAAACATAAATAATCAAGCCTTTAATTAATTAAATAATTAAATTCCTATTTATTTAATTTTTGAATTAAATCGGGGTGTCACAATATGACTTAGAAACTGAATAGTGTAGTCTTGGTGTGAAGGCTTTTTTTATTTTGATTCCCTCTTTGATTGTGATTTCTGAAACAACTTTTGTGAAGTTTGAGATGCTTGTTCAACATACTCATGTTGTGAAGAGTCCCTATAAACATCATATCCAACTGGTTTCTTCCCTTTCTTCTTGACTTCTCCCTTGGTTTTTATTTTCTCAGGTGGTGGACATAAGGAAGTTGTTGCGGGGTAAGCAATTTCACTACACCTAGTTTTTAATGCTCTTTTCCCAACAATATATGATGATATATACTTTCTCCATATTTCTTCCATTATATTATTCATGTCAATCTCCGATCCATCGAACTCTCTTAATAGGTATAGGTACACCACTAAGCACATATCTACCTAACTCACAAGCACAAGGTGTGACACCCCGATTTAATTCGAATATTAAATAATTAGGAATTTAATTATTTAATTAATTAGAGTCTTGAGTATTTATATTTTTGGATTTAATTGGATTATTTAATTAAAAAGAAGGGTTGGTGGTGTGAGGAATAAGTAGAGGTGTGAGGAGTAAAGTACTCTACTTTACTAGTTACTAATTATTTATTTTATTGGAATAAATAAAGGAATATAACAAGGATTATAAAAAGGAAAAGAAGGTCTTTTTGAAAAAATCACGTAGAATTTGAGAAGAGAAGAGAAGAGAGGAAAAAGCCAACGCCGGGAAAGTCGAAGATCATCGCGAGGTAAGGGGTGATTTCATTCGATTTTAATGCCTTATGGGTTTTGGGAATCAACCGGGTGATTGGGTACGTTAGGAAATTCGAATTAGGTGATTATAGGTTTATAGGATTAAACCCTATTTTGTGTCGGAATATAGAATTTAAGACTGTTAATGTGTCGAACAATCAATAGGAAGGAAGACACAGTGATGTATGATGTTATATTGGTGTATAATGGTTGTAATTTAGTGTTTCTAATGGTACAACTCGTATGGAAATGATGGGAAGTGAATAATAATGCATAAGTGCTGTCAAAATAGCAGAAATTGATTCTGCAGGTCGTGGGAACCGGTTCCCAGTGGGAAGGAACCGAGTTCCCAGTGTGAATTTTCAAAAACTGGGCATTTTTGTACGTGGGAACCGGTTCCCAGTAGGGTAGGAACTGGGTTCCCATACAAAATTCCAGGGGCGTGACTTTTTCAAAAAGTGGGAACCGGGTTGTACCAGGGTAGGAACCGGGTTCCACTGTGTAATTTTTCAAAATACTTAAAACTTCAAAAATTCATATTTTCTAATCCGTAACTCCGATTTGGATGCCGTTTTTGACATTATTTCTTAAATTAAAATTACTATCTTTTAAAAAGAGAAAAATATTATTTTGTGAAAATTATTTTAAAAAAAGTCGAGCTTCCGATTTTTGAAAGGTTAATCGTTTAAGGACAACAGGGATAGAATATGGATTGTCTGATTTATTGAGTGAGGAATAATGCTTACCATGTTGTGTTTTGATAAATATTGTGATGGAATAAAATACATTGGTGACTGGCTGTGATACGGTGAACTGACTTTGTAGGTTTTTGTATCGCAAATGTGCGGATAGCAAGAGTCGCCATCGACTTTTATTTTTATCCAATTAAGGGAAGGTAAAAGTACAGAAAAAGACCTTTGTTAGATTCCGAGTTCGGGAGAATGGTTATGAAAAGGGAAGGTATTAGCACCCCTTTCCATCCGTAGTTATCTACGGGCTCTTAGTTGCTCTAGATCACCTTTTAAAATTGTGTTTTCTGTGTGTTTGACAAAAATATTTTGAAAAAGGCATTTCGCTTTGACTTTGTAATGACTCATGTAGGAGTGTATACAAAGTGTTCGGAAATGCTTCGTTTTGAAAAGAGTTTGAACTTTGAAAAAAGAGTGTGTGGTGTGAAAAACATTTGGTTTTAGAGCAAGCAACTAAAAGACTTATTACCCACCGTAATTGGTCGCTTTCGATTTCTACTCCTTTAGAATAGTGCTAGTCGTACCATTAGTTAGTAGGTAGCTCCATTCGTTGGATGTAAGCGGACATTCGGGGACATCGGATGGTCATGAAGGCAACTTGTAGGAAGTATCCTAGCACATTCGGGACTATCATCATTTTCGTAGGCGACAATCGAGGGTCAAGATCATGTATTCGGAGGCTACATCGTGGGTCTTATGATCTTTGTATCGAAGGGACTATGATGATTTATTTGAAGGCAACTGCTAGAATACCCCACGCTCGAGGGACATGACCATTTTGAATTCGCAAAGGCAACGAGAGAGAATTACCCTAAGGGGTGCGTGTGTGAAAGAAGTGTATTGATTTCAGATATTTTATCTTGCAGATTAGTGGGCTATGTTTGTTATTATCTTGCCATACACGCCTAGTTACTAGCAATTTATAGGGTGCGGAAATTAAAATGCGGAATGTAAAGATACGGAAAGGTAAATCCTACGCTATTACATGGCTTCGGGGCAGATACATAATTTAAAAATGCGGAAAATAAAGATCCTAATTTAAACTATTACATCCCATAGACAGTTACATTATTGAAAAATAAAATGACAAAGAAAGAATCGTCTGAATCGGATCAACCTGTAAAGGAATGAGAAATCGGAAAATATGATATGAATCGAACAAGAGAAAAATGTTAGAAAAATGCAAATTTTTATATGAGAAAATTATTACATGCTGGAAATAATATAAATATGCTAAAATAAATTTTTGGGATTTTTTGGATGCAATTTAATAATTAAAAACTAATTAAATGTGATTTAAATGCAAAAATATGAATAAAAATAAATATGCATGCAAAATTGTATTTTTTAATTTTATAAATTAAATAAAGATTTTATGAAAATAATGCAAAAAGAAAATTAGTTTTTGATAATTTTTAAATGCAGAAATAAATTATTGAAAAGAAACTAAAATAGCATGCAAAATATTAAAAAATAAAAGAAAATAAGAAAAATATTGAATAGTGAAGTTTGTAAAAGAAAAGAATGGAACCGGTCCCAGGCTGGATCGAACTCGTGACATGGGAGGGAATCTTGGAACAGCAAACGCCTTAACCACTAGACCATTTGACATCTGGTGTTGGAAAAGACAAAATCAATAGAATTTGAATGATGACGCATCCTGATTGTGTTTCAAACCGAGTCAGCTCGCATGGGGCCCAGGTGGAAAGAGAAAGCCAATCAGAACGCACGATCGTGCTACCCATGCATCGTCGGAGTCAACTTTGGTCAGCGACGCCGGAGCCCTAGCTCCGGTCGTCTTCTTCGACCATGCCAAACCTGAATCCTGCAAAACACGTAGAATCAAGGCAAAAGAAAGACCTAGTCTACCTAATTCGACCCTTCTGAGTTCAATGGCACTATTAGTTTCCTCTGAAAACGCTTGTATAAGTTGATTCGATCGAAACAACTCGACGAGCCCTAACTATGGCATATCGGGTTTCTCACGTCCAAGCTCACATGTAATGCATCTAATGCGTTCTAATGAACCTCCTGATCACAAATAAACACACGAAAACGCTTAATAATGCATGATTAACACAAATCGAATTTTGAGAAAATCAAACCGGGAGAGTCAGCACGATTCAGTGATCCGCTTCGAGCAAGGTGGTTTAGATCATGGAACCTCCCGAGCACGTTGGATGGAAAGCCTCGAAACTTGCTGGATTTTGAAATTGATTTTCAAAAGTTTGTGATTTTTGGCAAAATAAAGGCTCTTTCTTGGGCTAGGGTTTCGTCCTTGTGGCTGGCTGTGATGCTTGGTATTTATAGAGAAAATTTGGATGGCAAATGGAGTGAGAAAAGATTTGATTTGGAGCATTCAATTTTTTCAAATAAAATCAATTTTCTTGAAGAAAATTTGATTTCCTCTTCAATGCATGATCATGCACGAATTTGGCAAGATTATTGGGCTATCTTGGACTTCAAGGAAGATATAAAATCAGCCCTTTTGGAAAAATATATCATTTTCATATTTTATATAATTTAATTTTGAATTAAATGTTCTAAAATTCAAAAATAAATTAATAAAATAGAAAATTGCCATGGCCAAGCATTTATGGGTCAAAATCATGTCATGAACAAGTTTGATCAAAAGATTTTAGGCCCATTTGAAAATTTTGCATTTTGACCAAAATGTCCTTTGTGCAATCGTCAAAATCGCCCAACTTCTCAATAGTTTATCTTGCTCAATTTTCCACATTTTTGAGTGTTCTTAGACTTTTGGAAATCTCTAAGAGTCCTCTAACCAACCTTTTGGTCTCATCTCAATTGAGTTTCCATGCTCAATATATCTTCAAAACAAAAGTTGACTTTTGTTGACTTTGAAAATGACCAGAATGTTTTGAGCTATACCTCTCAAATGAAGCATTTTTGGACATTCTTGTGAGACATGAAGTTGTATAGAATTGAATTTCCTTCAAAAAAGAGGTGGTGTAAAATTTCGAGAAAGTATGAGAAAGTTCGATCAACAAAGTTCATTGACTTTTCATCTAGAAACCCTAATTTAGAAAGTTTGACTTTGAGCAAATCTTGAGTTTTCTTGATGAATCATGATCAACCCTTGATCAAATTATGAATTTAACTTCAAAATGAGGATGTTGACCCAAAATTATGAAGTTTGATCAGATGTTAACCATAGTTGACTTTTTGTCCAATACAACCGATTTTCAACCATCCGAGCAATTGTTGAGGAAACCGACTTGTGAAGCTTGAAACTTGACATGGAGAATCTTTAAAGCATATGAGGAGGCATGAAGACCATTGAGATGTTGGAAGCCCATCTTGGCTCGAGAGATACTAAACCCTAGTTTGGGTTGATTGTCTAGAGAGTTTGTCCGATCAACTCGAGGAATTCTCGAGTATAGATGTATGAAATATCTTGAGAAGATGGAGGGCAAATTTTGGGGTATGACAGCTGCCCATGTTCAATCTTCTTGTACTGGAGGGTTAGATTGACACGCTTGTCTTTCGTGACCCGGAGGTAGAAGATGATTGAACACCGAGTACACCGAAAATTTGCACTCACTGGTGGATGATGCGGAATGGCTTACGATGCCATTCGAGAAGTTGGATACTGGGGATGAGTCGACGCCAAAGTCGAGAATGTCGATGGGAGAATTGACGGGATGGGCTTAAGATGCCATCCGAAAGATCGATGCGGGAGTGAGCCGCTAGCTCAGAATTTCGAAGGAGCATGGAGACGGGCTTAAGATGCCATCCGAGGAGTCGACGTTAGACTTCGATTCATTTTTGAATGAAGTTATTGGTTTGCATTGATTTTAACCATATATGCAGATTCCAAAAGTGGATAAACACCGATAAGTAATCGGAGACGGGCTTAAGATGCCATCCAGGCAACCGAAGTCGACGCTAGACTCTATAGTCGCTGATAATAAGAAGGATCGTAATAAATCTTCGTGGTCGATTTCTCCGAGGGAGGTAGTAGTTGGTAAATGTGGATATCTTCCCAGGCCGGTGTTGATCCATTGCCTATTATCGGAGGATAACCAGAGGCGGTCTTTCGGATAGTTTTCGCCGATCTTGGCTTAATCTCGACTAGTCGTCGAGGACAACCAAGGCGGTCTTCGATAGTTTTCCGCCGATCGGGCTTAATCCTCGACCTTGTCGGAGGACAACCAAGGGCGGTCTTTCGATAGTTTTCCGCCGATCTGGCTTAACTCGACTGCTTAAGGCTGGTGATCATACTGCTTGGAGAAAACAAGAGGAACTTTGATAGAATTTTGTTAGTTTTATGCAAAGTATGATGCATGACAATGGTATGAATGACATATGCATGAACTATGACTTTATGAGTAATGTATAATGATAGATGTTAGGTATTTCAAAATATATCCATCTTGAAGAAGATGCGAATATTTTGTTTGAAGATTTCTGCTTGGGAAATTGAGTAGGTGAGAACCCCGCTTTGAAGGAGAAGAAAGAAATCTTGTATTCCTCCGATGCACTATCTCGACCAAGTCTTGGGCCTAAATATTATTGAGGAAGGTAGAGATTGAGAGGCTCGTTGTTGAAATCTATATAGACCCCGCCGAGGAGAACTGAGGCGATCCGCTGGGGACCTTGTAGATCCCACGAGGAAATTTAGGAGGCGCCCATCGATTCTGACCGATCTCACCGAGAGCACTGTAGTTGCCGGAGACCGGTTGGAAGAGTCAGAACCGTTGTAATCCTGTGCTGGGGATGAAGATGTAGTTTTCCGTGCACTATCCACCAAGTTTCGTCAGATATCGCTGGGGAAAAGGAAAGGATCGAGATACTACTGGGATAAATACCTTGACTGGGGTGAGGTGTTACCGCTGAGACCGATGTAACATTGCTTAGTTGAGTGGAATTGCCGCAGGATTCCCTTTGCTCACTGGGAAGTCAGGTTGTGAGACACCTTCGGGATCATGCTCGTGGGAATGTTTTGGTGACTTTCGCCATCTCAATTCCTCGAGCCTCGTAGTAATTACTTTTGTAAGTTCACTTTTCGTATGTTTGCGATTAGATTTTTATTGTCAAATGCATATAATCATTCAAAGCAAACGTTGGACTTTATGCAAACAACCATAGTGAAAATTGTAAAGAGAAAGAACTTGTATTTATTTGAAAGGTATGATGGCCAAGTAGTTTGTACACAAGAAAAGTAAAAGCTATGCGGAACAATCTCGTTAAGTTCCAACTATGCTAGTACTATATTTTGACTATCTCATCTCCTTGCCAAGAGAAAGTGAGTGAATTGATCTTCGCCATTTGAATCTCGAATGTCGATAGAGTCGAAGGTGTGATCCGAAGAGACATAGTCGACGCTTAAATCCCTAACTTTGCCTAGACCGCCTTTCGGTTTTCACCACCGATACCTTTTTGCCCAAGCCGCTTTTCAAGTTTTCGACTTGCCGGTGTACATGTTTTGTATATATCCTTAACTTTGCCCGAACCTTTGGTTCGCCAAGATGCCCTTATTTTTGCCTAGGTTCCGACCTAGCGGGTCCCTTTTATGCGTAGTATTTTTGACTATGTCTCGCTCAGTGGTGTGGGAAGTCTTCACCATCCATGGTGCTAAGTATCATAGTTCGCCGAAAATACGCCTTGACTACAAATGGTCCCGTAGGTGGGAGTCCATTTCGGGATCACCTTGTGGAAGAATGATGCGCTGACTACTAGATCACCGACTTGGTAGACTCGGTGCTCGACCTTCTTGTTAAATGCTCGATCATTCGCTTCGATAGATCCGTCCATGGCGTATGGACGCGAGTCGCTTCTCATCAATCAAGTTAATCCGTCAAGGCGTAGTCTCGACCCAATCGCCTTCACCTAACTCGCCCCGGAGGACTCGTCGAGGGAATCAACCTCGATGGGTAAGACGGCTTCCATACCGTATACAAGAGAGAATGGAGTTGCCTCGTGGATGTCCGTCAGAAAAGCGATAACCATGAAGAGCAAATGGTAACATCTCATGCCAATCCTTGTAAGTCACGCTCATCTTCTCAGATAATCTTCTTAATGTTTTGTTGGCGGCTTCCATCGCGCCATTCATCTTAGGCCGATAAGGAGAAGAGTTGTGATGCTTGATCTTGAACCGCGTGCGAGTTCTCGTGATCATCTTGTTGTTGAGGTTGGAACCGTTATCTCGTGATAATCTTTTCGAGTGCCATATCGATGATAAGATTATGTTTGATGAATCGAGCCACAACATTCTTAGTAACATGCTAACGAGGCTACCTCTACCCACTTGGTGAAATAGTCGATTGCCACAAGGATGAAACGATGTCCATTGGAAGTGTGGGCTTGATTTCTCCAATCATGTCAATGCCCCACATTGCAAAAGGCCAAGGAGAAGTTAAAACATTCAGAGGTACCGAGGCACGGTACTTTGTCTCGCATAACCGCATTTGTGACAAGATCGAGCATACGGTGACAATCGCCTTCCATGGTGGACCAATAGTAACATGTTCTCAAAATCTTCTTAGCCATGGTGTGTCCACGGAGTGGGTACCAAATGCCTTCGTAACTCTTCCATGATACGCATTGTCGCTCGGTCTACACAATGAGTAAACACAAGTCGGGTTGCTTGTATAAGATGTCGCTAAGGAAGAATTTGATGCAAATCTTCTCATGAACTTTATCGTTAATGATGCCCCCGCTGGATATTCTCGAGTCTCAAGATACCTCTTCACGCCATAGTACCAAAGTTTCTTCTCGTAAAGTTCATAACAATACGGTTCACAAACTTCTCAATGATGATCCGGGAGCCTCGTTGTCCCATCCGACCTTGAACATAGATGACATAGTAGCTAATGCGCCCGCCAACCGATTCTCTTCTCGTGGAATGTGATTGAAAGTAATCTCTTCAAAGTAGGGATCAAACCGTAACATGCCTCGATATGGAATGAGATTCGGTGCTTCAGATCCCACTCGCCTTTATCCGATCGATCACTAAAGCCGAGTCTCCATACACTTGTAAGAACTTGATTCTTAAGTCAATAAGCCTTTAACTCCCATGATGCACGCTCAGATTCGCCATGTGTTAGTGCAATCAAACATAATCGGTGAAAGGGGTATGTCCCTGTGGAAGATGTAATGATGGCGCCAATGCCATTGCCGCTGAGTTTGAGGCTCCATCTAAGACCATGGTCCATTGGGATCCTTGTTCAGTCCTTCGTCCGGCCCGGTTCTTCACAATCAGAATTAGTAAAACGCTTCGTCTGGAAATTGAATCGATAGACCGATAGTCATCTACGGCTTGATGAGCCAAATGATCGGCTACTACATTTCCTTTGATTGCTTTCGAGAAGTGTAATGGATGTCATATTCGTCAAGATCATTTGCCATCTTGCTATTCTTCCCGAGAGAGTGGTTTCTCAAATATGTATTTTATCTGGATCCATCTTGAAATCAACAAGGTAGTGTGAGTCAACATATACGCCTTAGTCGGCGAGCAGCCCAAGCTAAAGCGCTGCAAGTTTTCTCGAGTTGTGAGTATCTTGTTTCACAAGTAAACTTTTGCTAAGGTAGTATATTGCATGCTCTTTTCGACTGACTCGCCATGTTGCCCCAACACACACCCCATTGAGTTCTCTAACACCGCAAGTACATGATAAGAGGTCTTTCTCAAGGGCGGCATCAGATAGGAGGATTCGTAGGTACTCCTTGATTTTGTCAAAAGCGATTTGGCAATCGCTGCTCCATTCCACTACTTGATCTTTCTTTAGTAACTTGAAGATTGGCTCACAAGTAGCAAGTGTGCAATGAATCGCAATGTAGTTTAGTCGCCCAAGAAACCTCGACTCTTTCTCTGCAAGGGCGCCGGCATCTTGAATAGCTTTAACCTTGGCGGGTCAACCTCAATACCTTTACCATCGACAACAAACCCTAGGAGTTTTCCTGATCCGACCCAAAGGTGCACTTATTGGGATTCGCCTCAATCAGATTTCTTCAACCCGTCAATGCTTCGAGATGATCAAGATGTTCTTCTTCACCGCGGATCGAGCTATCATGTCGCCGACGAGACCTCTATCTCGTGATGAATCATGTCATGAAATAATGTCACCATAGCACACCGATAAGTGGCGCTCTTTCACCAAACGCATAACCTTGTAGCGTAGTGCCCCACCGTAACAAAGTAGTCTTCTTCCATGGCTTCGGAGCCATTTTGATCCGATTGTAACCGAGAAACCATCCATGAAGGAGAAAACCTTATGCCGAGCGGTGTTGTCAACTGTGACATCAATATGAGGAAGGGAAATCGCCTTCGGACTTGCTTTGTTCAGTCTCTATAATCCACACACATTCGTATTTTGCCATCCTTCTTGGTACGGTACCACATTTGCAACCCATCGATAAGAGGTGATGCTAAGAAACCGCTGAATCGCTTTATAACTCGCTTTGATTTTTCTCGACATCTCAGACGATGCGACGAACCTTCGCTTCACCGGAGAAAACCTTCTTTGCGCAATCGGTGCACCGCAATATCAATGTCTAAACTCGCATGTTCGTATGACCAAGCAAAACCTCAATGTAGTCTCGTAGCATCCGAACCAATCTTTCTTTAACACTGCTCAAGACCCGCCTCCTATCTTGATCTCTTTTCTGCCTTCGCAAGCACTCCAAATTCACAACCTCAACTTGCTTTTCGTGGTCAGATAACTCGCTTCTTGCCGGGCAAGTTCTCCGGCACTTCACAATCTTCCTCACTTTCGCCTTCGGCTTGGTAGATCGGATTATCAAGTCATATTTAGCAATAGCATAGTGTTATTAACGAGATTCGAGTGATTCTCGCAGTTGTATCACGGGTGTGTGTAAGAACACATAGCTTTTGAGGGGTGATAAAGTAAAAGAAAGGAAACAAACAATTGAATGCAAAAGTCCAACGATTTATTGAATGAAAATACGCAAACGATGATAATAACCTCGCAACGAGCCATGATGCCCCGCAAGGCACTAGGCTTTCAAAGTTTATTGTTCAAAACATAAAGAAATACGAAAAGCAAAACAAAACAAGAGCAATTACTCCCGAATAAAGGAGATTGGTATGACGCCTTCGCCTTCCAATTGTCGAGCCCTTGATCCGAGTGGAAGATCCACTTCGATGTCAAGTCGTTGTCGCCGCCTTTATAGCATGGATTCCACTCTAGCCGATGCGAAAGGAAGTTGGCCGGCACGCTCATGCATCATCTTCTCGACCTTGATGGTGAAGCCTAAACCAGCCTTGTCAAATTTGAAAGGAAGATCGTGAGTCGACCCCAAATAGTACTACCTTCTTCAAGCAGCTGAGCATCTTTCAACGAGGCCATCCTAGGCGGAGCTTTGTAACTTCAGGTGATGGAGAGTCACTGTGCATGACTGGTATTGTTTCAAAAGCTTGACAGGAGTCTCAAAGAATTCACCTTCCATCTCGAGATATCGGAATGATCAGATGACCGACCATACTCTTCTTCACCACATACCGTGACAACTTTCCTTTCACCGGTACTTCAATGTAAGGTAGAGGTAAAAGCCGCCCCATGTATCCAAGGCGCCCAAGTAGGCAAGAGTGTTGGACGGATGTCCATGACAAAGAAAGTGGAGTCAAAAGTCCGGGAACCGACTTTGACAGTGTAGTGAGCTCTCCAAGCATCGCTCGCTTAGAACCATCAAAAGCTCTCACAATAATGTCACCGGTCTCGTAACCAACCCTTCGACATCAAGTCGATCAAAAGCATTCTTCGAAGGATATTCAGAGAGTAACCTGTATCCACTAAAACATGAGATAATGTAGTGCCTTGCATTCAAGTAGATGTGCAAGGCTTTGTTGTGTTTCTTTCCCATAGAGTCAAATCAAGATCGAGAAGCCTAGGCCGTTGTTGGCAGCCGTGCTAGCAATACAAACTTCAAATTGATCTGGTAGTTCAAGGCACATGAGCATTCTTCGAAACTTCACCAAGGCATTAGCATGAGCCTCAGCACAAGAGCAGAGCAAGCATGGAGATCTTGGACTGAGTCTCCCTAACTGCTCCACAACATTGTAATCACTCTTCTTGATGATCTTCGAATTTCCTCCATTTCTTGTTTGAGGTGTCTTCAAGAATTCCTTTGGTACTTCGTCGAGTAGGATGAGTCACCGGTTCTTTCCTCTAGCTCGGGAATGGATTGAATAGCCGAATGCGAATGGAGTCGGTGTCTTTGGAGGAGAGATTGGAGAGAAAACCTTCCGTTCTCGTCACCTTACTAGATCCGTGATGTTGTCAATGTCGAATGGTAGCTTCAATCAGTAAGATCTTCAATGGTCGAGGGTCTTGCTTGACGCCATGATAGTAAACATCACCCATAATTCCAAGGGATAGCCTTGTCGAGGAATATGGAACCGGCCTTGGAGAAGTAATAATGAGAGGTGCCACTCTAGGCATGTGATCACAGAGGAAATCCTTATGGTGTTAACATCAAGATAGTCTTCGGGAAATCGTCACCCCATCCGGTTGCCTTAACATCTTCAATAGGAATCTTGTAGCTTTCAGGAACAATGTACTTCACCATGTAATCATACTTTCCACTTGGCTGCCCCAAGGTATCCCACACAGATGGTACGGCTTCATTCACATCTTCGATCTTTAACTTAGACATTTCATCACACAGCTTCTACACAGGTGGTTTCAGAAATAGTATCTCACGGTTATCCATCATGCGTTGAACACGTCTTCTCAACCAAGCACAACCATCCGCGACGGGCACCAACGATTCCGGCATCCTGGTTGACACCGCTTGCAACAAATTCTTCTTAATACCATCGAGGAATGGTCAAGTCATCTATGTTGAAAACATAAGTATCGCACCAACAAAGATTGGAACCCTTGTCATGGTTAGGCATAGGCGCTGATCACATTCGAGTCTCAACAGAGGATCAAACTCAATCGCTTAGCTTCAATCATATCTTGAATCTTGTTCTTCGTGAGCCCAACAATCATCTGCTATGTCCTGGCTATTGGAATGGTAAGCACACTTAGCATTAGGATTGTACTGGAGAGGAGTGTTGACATTCCGAGGAGGATCCTCAAGGCAATCACCGCTTTCAACATGTGTTGCAAGGCTGCATAAAGGCATGTTGATCTTCAGAATTGTCCTCGTCGCGCTGCTCGTTACGCGCTGTCTCACGAGGTTGTGCCGATGTAGGATCGAGATCACAACCGCCTCACATATTGAGCACGGTCGGTCTTGGCTCGCTTTTCTCGACCATACACAAGATTGGCTTCTTTCTTACCACCAAAAGATCTCTTCGCATTGAAGATGTCTCTATGAATCTTCCCACTTGATACCACTTCAATACGCCGTCAGAATATCACGGTGAATCCGTCAAGAGTTTCCAATCGATGATTGAAGAATGGGCTCCGTTGTTCCCATGAACATATCAACCAACTCGCTATCGACAAGGGTGGTTGAACTCGCTAGATCTCTCCATTTCGAGCATACTTTGAACTTCTCGCACGACCCATAGACATGCTTTGTAGTTGCATGCGAGTGGTGTCAATTCAAGATTGTACTCATATCGTCAGAGAAAGCATCACCAAGTCACCTGTGTACGGATACGGCCATTCTCTAGCCGATAGTACCACTCCAACCGAGTCCTGACAAACTCTCTTGAAAATAGTGCATCCACAACTTTCTATCCTCAGTGGGGTTGATCCAACATAGGACTTCAAATGCAATTAGGGCAAGACATGTCATACTTGGCAAAAGTAGGAACTTTGAACTTGGGAGGAATCACAACACCAGGACAAGACTTAGATCATCAAAATTCAGCCCGACATCTTCGTGTTTTCCACAAGATTCGACGGTCTTCAAGTTGCTTGTACTTGTCATCCTCATCAAAGTATTGGCCATCATCATAGTTCTTCTCAAGCTCAGTCGACCGCCTCACCATTACCCTTGTTACTTTGTTCAAGATTGACACTTCCTTCCGAGAGCTCTATCCGACCGACCTCTTAGGACCACCTTTGTAGCCCCGCCCATGTCGAGGAGACCAACAACCTTCTTCTTTCGTTGATGAGCTTCTTCGCATCCTCTTGGCCTGGACCAAGTCAGAACATCATAAACCGAGCATTCTCGAGCTTGAAGATCTTTGATGATCGCTCAAGAGCCATTTCGCTAAAATAAATAGCAAGCAAATGAGAAAACCAATCTTCAATGTACCGTGATGCAATGTTATGCTATGATATGCAATGTTTATGCGAATGCAATGCAATGTTTTCAAGGACCTTAGAGATTTAAATTTGTTAAACAAGCAAGAACAAACATTTATTAGTACTTTTTATTATTCTTTTCTTTTAAGTACAAAAGATAGTTCAAACAAAATAAAAGAAAACATATAAACTAAAGCTCTAAGTCTCCCATGGGCGCTTCCTCTTGGTGCCGAGGTAGGCGCTGATGCTTCGCCTCGTGAAGTAGCTTGGTCAACTCTAGCACCTTCTTCTCACTTGCATAACACCGAGCTTCAAAGGTATCCTCTCTTTAGTTGAATCCGTGATCTCTTCAAGTCTTCAAAATCGAGGCATGTCGATGGAGAACAAGATAGGTACGCCACCTATAGCAACAGTTCCATAATTACCGTAGAACAGCGTGAATGGCATCATGAGGTTTTGAGCTCGAGCTCACCCATTTGAGGTAAGGTTCCCAAGGAATGGATTTTGGTGCCCCAAAGTCTTGGTATCGCCTTCTTTACCATGCCCCAAGCATGTATGAACCTTCGCTTGAACTCGAGATCGATTGTAATCGAACACAATATCTTGGAGAAGCATATCATGTGGACCATCTCTTCAAAACCAAACCGACGAGAGCTAGAGAAGGGTTGTAATACCTCCTTATACCAAGTAGTGGTACATTAGGAATTCTCCACAACGCCAATGAAGGTGAAACTTTTGAGAGAAAAGATTCCAACGGATATCCGAATGAGAGAGTGACATCAACCTTGAGACCATCTCAACCTTTGTTCATTCTTCAAACTGGATGGAGGAAGGTGCAAATAAACCACCGAAAGTAATGGTACACAACACATGAGAGTTCCTTGTCTTAGTAGTACGAGTGTGGAGAGAATGTAGGATGTCTCCAAGTAAAGTAGGCAGGATTACGGTAAGAAACAACTTGATATAACATCTATGAATTGATCCGAGTTAGGAATAGAACCAAACCATAGATTAGCAAGGCCACAATGTCTTCGAATGCATGGAAACTCATAACTTTGAGGAATTCTCTGCTTCTTAATTAAGAACTTGGAAAGTAAACCCTTAACTCCACTTCTGTTTCCCAATTGGCTTCAATGTCCGAGCGCTTAAGGTGTAAAGCGGATGCAATGTCTTCGCATTTAGGAACTTTTCTAGACCGTGAATGGCATTTGGTCAAGAATAGGTATCCCAAGTAGCTTAGAGAACTCTTCCAAGGTAGGAACCAACCGATAACTGGGAATGTAAAGCAATGGTGTTTCGGATCAAAGAACCTGAATAGACATGCATCATATCTTCTTCAAAACCGAGATAACCAAATCAAGTAGATAACCATGTCTTTTGACAAACCGAGCATGATCGGGAATTTCAAACCAATTCTTTGAGTGAGAAGGTATACCCATGAAGTTGATTCGATAGTCTTTCTAGAAGCCATAATCCCTACAAAAAGAGCAAAGATAAATCCCTAGGTCCTTGAAATAGTTAGAAATGATATGCAATGCAAATGATGTCATGATGTCATGTTTAGCACACACAAACAATTCACACAATGAGCCTAGGGTTAAGGCTTGCATGAGGTATAGGTGATTACCCCACCAAAAGTTTGAGTTGGTTCATCCCGTCCTATAATAGTAACCGGTTCTAGGAATCTCATATCATCGATCTTTCTCAGAGGCGCTTATTTCAATACGACTACCAAGTGGTCGATCGAAAATATCCCAAAAGTCCGATCTCAATGAGCGTAGATCGAGTATCAACCAACCTTAGTCTCACTAAAGCCGCCATCTTACTACCTTCTAATGGCTAAGATGGGTCAATTAAGGTTCTAAAAGTTTAGTTAGCGCTGATGACACCACGCAGAAGCCAAATACTATCTTCAACTGGGAATGAAGAGTATCGGACAACCAAAGTGTCACGCTAACGTAGCCATCATGTTGACCGCTTAGTTATACGCCTAGCGGTCGCGATGATTTATTGCTACTTACCTAAAAGGAAACCCGATCCGTGTAGGATCCCCACAAATATAATACCCAAGCAACCCTTAAAGATAAAGCATACAAGTCAAACAAAAGCAATAAAGGTTATCTAGAAACCTAAGGCATTCTCTCTTTAGGATTTCTCCCAGCAGAGTCGCCAGCCTGTGATATGGTGAACCGACTTTGTAGGTTTTGTATCGCAAATGTGCGGATAGCAAGAGTCGCCACCGACTTTATTTTTATCCAATTAAGGGAAGGTAAAAGTACGTAAAAAGACCTTCGTTAGATTCCGAGGGAGAATGGTTATGAAAAGGGAAGGTATTAGCACCCTTTCCATCCGTAGTTATCTACGGCTCTTAGTTGCTCTAGATCACCTTTAAAATTGTGCTTTCGGTGTTTGACAAAATATTTTGAAAGAGGCATTTCGCTTTGACTTTGTAATGACTCATGTAGGAGTGTATACAAAGTGTTCTAAATGCTTCGCTTTGAAAAGAGTTTGAACTTTGAAAAAGAGTGTGGTGTGAAAAGCATTTGGTTTTAGAGCAAGCAACTAAAAGACTTATTACCCACTCGAATTGGTCGTTGTATTTCTACGCTCCTTTAGAATAGTGCTAGCCATACCATTAGTTAGTAGGTAGCTCCATTCGCTGGATGCGACATTCGGGACATCGATGGTCATGAAGGCAACTTGTAGGAAGTATCCTAGCACATTCAAGGACTATCATCATTTTCGTAGGCGACAATCGAGGGTCAAGATCATGTATTCGGAGACGACATCGTGGGTCTTATGATCTTTGTATCAAGGGACTATGATGATTTGTTTGAAGGCAACGTGCTAGAATACCTCTATGTTCGAGGGACATGACCATCTTGAATTCGCAAAGGCAACGAGAGAATTACCCTAAGGTGCGTGTGAAAGAAGTGTATTGATTTTATATTTTATCCGCCGATTAGGTATGTTTGTTATTATCTTGCCATACACGCCTAGTTACTAGCAATTTATAGGTGCGGAAATTAAAATGCGAATGTAAAGATGCGGAAAGGTAAATCCTACGCTATTACATGGCTTGGGGCGATACATAATTTAAAATGCGGAAAATAAAGATCCTAATTTAAACTATTACATCCCATAGATGCTACATTATTGAAAAATAAATGACAAAGAAAGAATCGTCTCGAATCGGATCAACTCAGAAGGAATGAGAAATCTAAAATACGATATGAATCAAACAAGAGAAAATGTTAGAAAATGCAAATTTTTATATGAGAAAATTATTACATGCGGAAATAATATAAATATCCTAAAATAAATTTTGGGATTTTTGATGCAATTTAATAATTAAAACTAATTAAATGTGATTTAAATGCAAAAATATGAATAAAAATAAATATGCATGCAAAATTGTATTTTTAATTTTATAAATTAAATAAAGATTTTATGAAAATAATGCAAAAAGAAAATTAGTTTTTGATAATTTTTAAATGCAGAAATAAATTATTGAAAAGAAACTAAAATAGCATGCAAAATATTAAAAAATAAAAGAAAATAAGAAAAATATTGAAAAGTGAAGTTTGTAAAAGAAAAGAATGGAACCGTCCCGTGCTAGGTCGAACTCGTGACATGGAGGGAATCTTGAACAAGAACGCTTTAACCACTAGACCATTTGACATCCGTGTTGGAAAAGACAAAATCAATAGAATTTGAATGATGACGATCCCGATTGTGTTTCAAACCGAGTCACCGCAGGGCCTGTGGAAAGAGAAAGCCAATCGAACGCACGATCGTGCACCCATGCATCGCCGAGTCAACTTTGTCACGACGCCGAGTTCTAGCTCCTGGCCGCCTTCTCCGACCATGCCAAACCCGAACTCGCAAAACACGAGAATCAAGGCAAAAGAAAGACCTAGTCTACCTAATTCGACCCTTCCGAGTTCAATGGCACTATTGGTTTCCTCCGAAACGCTTGTATAAGTTGATTCGATCGAAACACCGACGAGCCCTAACTATGGCATATCGGGTTTCACGCCCAAGCTCACATGTAATGCATCTAATGCGCTCTAATGAACCTCCCGATCACAAATAAACACACGAAACAGCTTAATAATGCATGATTAACACAAATCAAATTTTGAGAAAATCAAACCGTGAGAGTCCGCACGATTCAGTATGATCCGCTTCGAAGGGTGGTTTAGATCATGGAACCTCCCGAGCACGCTTTGGATGGAAAGCCTTATTGAAACTTGCGGATTTTGAAATTCGATTTTTAAAAGTTTGTGAGATTTTGGCAAAATAAGGGCTCTTTTTGGCTAGGGTTTCGCCCTTGTGTCGGTGTGATGCTTGGTATTTATAGAGAAAATTTGGATGGCAAAGGGAGTGAGAAAAGATTTGATTTGGAGCATTCAATTTTTTCAAATAAAATCAATTTTCTTGAAGAAAATTTGATTTCCTCTTCAATGCATGATCATGCACGAGTTTGGCAAGAGTATATATTGGACTTCAAGGAAGATATAAAATCACCTTTTGGAAAAATATATCATTTTCATATTTTATATAATTTAATTTTGAATTAAATATTCTAAAATTCAAAAATAAATTAATAAAATAGAAAATTGCCATGGCCAAGCATTTATGGGTCAAAAATCATGTCATGAACAAGTTTGGATCAAAAGATTTTAGGCCCATTTGGAAAATTTTGCATTTTGACCAAAATGTCCTTTTGTGCAATTGTCCAAAATTGCCCAACTTCTGAATAGTGTATCTTGCTCAATTTTCCATATTTTTGAGTGTTCTTAGACTTTTTGGAAATCTCTAAGAGTCCTCTAACCAACCTTTTTGGTCTCATCTCAATTGAGTTTCCATGCTCAATATATCTTCAAAACAAAAGTTGACTTTTGTTGACTTTGAAAATGACCAGTAATGTTTTGAGCTATACCTCTCAAATGAAGCATTTTTGGACATTCTTGTGATACATGAAGTTGTAGAGAATTGAATTTCCTTCAAAAAGAGGTGGTGTAAAAATTTTGAGAAAGTATGAGAAAGTTCTGATCACCAAAGTTCATTGACTTTTCATCTAGAAACCCTAATTTAGAAAGTTTGACTTTGAGCAAATCTTGAGTTTTCTTGATGAATCATGATCAACCCTTGATCAAATGATGAATGTAACTTCAAAATGAGGATGTTGACCCAAAATTATGAAGTTTGACCGTATGTTGACCATAGTTGACTTTTGTCCAATACACCGATTTTCAACCATCCGAGCAATTGTCCGAGGAAACTTGAAACTTGACATGGAGAATCTTTAAAGCATAGGAGGAGGCATGAAGACCATTGGAGATGTTGGAAGCCCATCTTGGCTCGAGAGATACTAAACCCTAGTTTGGGTTGATTGTCAGAGAGAGTTTGTCCGATTAACTCTCGAGGAACTCGAGTATAGATGTATGAAATATCTTGAGAAGATGGAGGAAAATTTTGGGGTATGACACTGGCACTATATGAATTATGTGATATCATAATCTGTGAATTGATGTTGCGTGCTTTTATGATGCATGCATAAGCATTGTTAATTGGTTCATTCCCATTGGCGGAAGTGAACTTGCAGAGCCAATAAACTTACCAGATCGGAGGTAGCGAGGCTAGATTCTTGACTCGTTGTTCGCTTAATCATGGATTTACCGCTTCCAAGTGTGATGGAATGAGGGTGAACTAGGTTCACGCTTGGTACCACATGCATAGAGTCCGCATTGCATATGGGATTGTAACATGCTAGGATGGTTTCCAGTGTTGCAATTTCCATTGATTGTTTACTTGCATAATGAATTGTGTACAATGCTCTTGTGAATTGACTGTGATTATGTGTTTGGATAATGGACTAACGTATTTAATTATTCTTTTGTATTTAAAAACGTATAATGCATTTTACATTGAATAGAGATCTCACCCTTACTTTAATGATTTCGATCCAAGTGATTAGTCGCTTGAATTGGTGAGGATAGCGTTTAGAGTTGAGTCCTTTAGTTAAACCGCGTGTCAGTGTCGTGCTCTGGTAGATGTAACACTGGAGAAACATTTGAATTGAGATTCCTTATGAATATTAAATAATATTTTTGGTTAATGTTTCGATTTATTATCCTGGAATATTTAGGAATGATGTATTCAGGATTTGTTATGTTTCATTTCCGCTGTTAAACATAACTTTAAGTCTGCTTTATTTAATGATTTCTTCTTCAGTGAAAGCATGACAATTGTTCTGGTTGATTTGAAATATTTAAATTGTGACGCCTCTTGATTTGTGATTAAAAAATCTGATTAATAATTATAAAATCGCGGGTAATTAGAAGGGGTGTTACAATAAGTGGTATCAGAGCATAGTCGGTCGTTGTGACCAGTGTCTTAATGTCATTATCCCTTTGTACGCGACAAGTGTGTACAACACCGCTTGTACTTGTTACTTTTCTCGATTGATTATTGCGGAGTAGTGTGAAACCAAGTGGGGAGAAGAGATGCTTCCTGATATGTTCCGATTGTAAGTCATTGGTACGAGGTACCGCTTGAGAAGACAAAGGCAAGTGTGGTTAGAGTTGTTGAATCGCTTGACCATGAGTCATAGTTGGAAGTGCAAAAAGGCGAGTACGATTCTCGAGAATGTAAAGTGTTGGTAATGATGGTTTATACCCCGTATGATTATCGGATATCTATTGACAAATTGAGGACTTGATCACCCTTAATCTTGTTGATGGTAGACGGAATCGTATTGGATGGTATACAATTGTCTTACTATCTAAATGGGGCATAAAGTGAAGGATATGAATGAAGTGTGATAGAAACTTGTGAACCATATGAGTGGACGAAGACTCTAATAAGAACAATGAATTAAGATGGATGATCAGAGTTACGTAGTTGTTAATGATGGTGTGGTGTTTATTCTTTCTCGAAGCGTAAAGAAAGGCTGAGAGTAATGAATTGCTAGTGGTGAAGGAATTTCCAAAAGTGTTTCCGGAAGATGTTAGTGAGCTACCACCTGAGAGAGAAGTGGAGTTTGCTATAGATTTGATTCCTGGAACTAGTCCGGTGTCAATGGCGCCTTATCGCATGTCGCATCCGAGTTGTCCGAGTTGGAGAAACAGGAAGAGGTGCTTGAGAAGAAGTTTATTCGCCTAGTGTTTCACCGTAAAAGGCCGGTATTGTTGGTTAAGAAGAAGGAAGGTACAATGAGACCGTGTGTTGATTATGTGCGCTTGAATAAAGTGACAATCAAGAATCGTATCCATTGCCGAGGATTGATGATTTGATGGATCAGCTTGGTTGAACTTGTGTATTTAGTAAGATTGATCTGAGGTCCGGATATCATCAGATTCGTGTTAAGGCGGAAGATATTTAGAAAACTGCATTTAGAACGAGGTATGGGCATTATGAGTATTCTGTATGCCGTTTGGAGTCACTAATGCACCTGGTGTTTTTATGGAGTATATGAACAGGATATCTCATCCGTATCTTGACAAATTTGTGGTGGTATTTATTGAAGACATTTTGATCTATTCGAAGAATGATGAAGAGCATGCCGAACATCTTAGAATTGTATTGGAATTATTGAAGGAGAAGAAACTTTATGCGGTTGTCTAAATGCTAGTTTTGTTGTTAAGTGAGTTTTCTTGGTCATGTGATTTCCAAGAATGGTATTGCACGATCCTACAAAAGTAGAAGTCGATCTCTGGGAAGCGCCAAGAATGTTTCCGAGATTCGTAGTTTTCTTGGTCTTGCAGTTACTACAGAAGTTCATCGAGGATTTTCGGTTAGCTTTGCTGCTGGCTGTCGACTAGAAAGGGTCAAGCATTTGTTTGGGATACAGATTGTGAGGAAGGATTCCAAGAGTCAAGAGGAGGTTGACTAGTGCCCGATTCTAATTTTGTCGAATCCGTAATCTTTCGTGGTGTATTGTGATGCCTTGAGAGGTTTAGGTGGTGTTTTGATGCAAGATAGGCGTGTCAGGGCTTATGCTTCAAGACGCTTGAAGATTCATGAAAGGAATTATCCGACTCATGATTTGGAGTTGGCAACTGTTGGTTTGTTTTGAAACTATGGAGGCATTATTTATATGGTTCTCGATTTGAGGTATTCAAAGGATCATAAGAGTCTGAAATATCTCTTCGATCAGAAAGAGTTGAACATGAGACGTAGAAGATGGTTGAGTTTCTCAAGGATTATGATTTCGCTTAAATTACCATCCCGGTAAGGCAAACGTTGTTGCGTATGCATTAAGTGAAGTCCTTGCATATGTCGATGTTAATGGTTCGTGAATTGATTTAGTGGAACAATTCGTAGACTTAAGTTGGTATGTGAAACCTCCGAATAGTGTGAAATTGGGTATGTGAAGTTTACTAGTGGTATTTTGGAAGAGATTCGAAATGGACAGAAATCTGATGTTGGTTTGGTGGATAAGCTGACATTGATTAACCAAGGTCAAGGAGGTGAATTCCAAATTGACGAGAATGGCGTTATGAGATTTGGTGATCGGGTGTGTGTTCCGGATGTTGCCGAGATTAGGAAGAGTATTTTAGAAGAAGGACATCGTAGTGGGTTGAGTATTCACCCCGGTGCTACTAAGATGTATCATGATTTGAAGAAGTTGTTTTGGTGGCCTGGAATGAAGAAGGAAATTGCTGAGTTTGTGTATGCTTGTTTGGTTTGTCAGAAGTCAAAAATCGAACATCAGAAACCGTCAGGATTGATAGAACTGTTGTTTGTTCCGGAATGGAAATGGGATGGCATTTCTATGGATTTTGTATCTGGGTTGCCAAGGACAGCGGAGAATTGTGATTCTATCTGGGTTACTGTTGATCGATTGACGAAATCTGCTCACTTTATTCCAATAAGAATGGATTATCCGATGGAGAGGTGGACAGAATTGTATGTTGAGAAGATCGTAAGTTTGCACGGTATTCCTTCTAGTGTTGTGTCGGATCGAGATCCGAGGTTTACATCTAAGTTCTAGATTGCAAGAAACTTTGGATACTAAGTTGCGATTGAGTTTTGCTTATCATTCGCAGACAGATGGTTAGACGGAGAGAACGATTCAGTCGTTGGAAGATTTGTTGAGGGCTTGTGTGTTGGAGAAAGGTGGAGTTTGGGATAGTTACTTACCATTGATAGAGTTTACCTACAACAATAGTTTCCATTCGAGTATTGGTATGGCTCCGTTTGAGGCATTGTATGGTAGGAGGTGTCGGACGCCGTTGTGTTGGTACGAATCTGGAGAAAGTGCTGTGATTGGACCAGAGATTGTTCAACAAACTTCAGAAAAAAAATTAAGATGATTCAGGAGAAGATGAGAGCTTCTCAGAGTCGTCAGAAAAAGTTATCATGATAAAAGGAGGAAAGATCTTGAGTTTATTGAGGGAGACCACGTGTTCATGCGAGTTACTTCGATGACTGGTATTGGTCGAGCTTTGAAGTCAAGGAAGTTGACTCCGCGCTTTATTGGTCCGTTTCAGATTACCAAGAGAGTTGGTTGGGAAGGTTGCTTATCAGATTGTTTTACCGCCGTCACTTGCAAATCTGCATGATGTCTTCCATGTATCTCAGTTGAGAAGGTACATTGCGGATCCGTCTCATGAGATTCAAGTAGATGATGTACAGGTACGGGATGATTTGACTGTTGAAGCAGTACCTGCGAGAATTGAGGATCGGAAAGTGAAGCAATTGTGTGGTAAAGAGATAGCACTGGTGAGAGTGGCTTGGGGAGGACCAGCTGGAGGAAATGTAACATGGGAGCTGGAGAGTCAGATGAAGGACTCGTATCCCGAACTTTTCGTCTAAGGTATGTTTTCGAGGACGAAAACTCTTTTAGTGGGGGAGAGTTGTGACACCCCGATTTAATTCGAATATTAAATAATTAGGAATTTAATTATTTAATTAATTAGAGGCTTGAGTATTTATATTTTTGGATTTAATTGGATTATTTAATTAAAAAGAAGGGTTGGTGGTGTGAGGAATAAGTAGAGGTGTGAGGAGTAAAGTACTCTACTTTACTAGTTACTAATTATTTATTTTATTGGAATAAATAAAGGAATATAACAAGGATTATAAAAAGGAAAAGAAGGTCTTTTTGAAAAAATCACGTAGAATTTGAGAAGAGAAGAGAAGAGAGGAAAAAGCCAACGCCGGGAAAGTCGAAGATCATCGCGAGGTAAGGGGTGATTTCATTCGATTTTAATGCCTTATGGGTTTTGGGAATCAACCGGGTGATTGGGTACGTTAGGAAATTCGAATTAGGTGATTATAGGTTTATAGGATTAAACCCTATTTTGTGTCGGAATATAGAATTTAAGACTGTTAATGTGTCGAACAATCAATAGGAAGGAAGACACAGTGATGTATGATGTTATATTGGTGTATAATGGTTGTAATTTAGTGTTTCTAATGTTACAACTCATATGGAAATGATGGGAAGTGAATAATAATGCATAAGTGCTGTCAAAATAGCAGAAATTGATTCTGCAGGTCGTGGGAACCGGTTCCCAGTGGGAAGGAACCGAGTTCCCAGTGTGAATTTTCAAAAACTGGGCATTTTTGTACGTGGGAACCGGTTCCCAGTAGGGTAGGAACCGGGTTCCCATACAAAATTCCAGGGGCGTGACTTTTTCAAGAAGTGGGAACCGGGTTGTACCAGGGTAGGAACCGGGTTCCACTGTGTAATTTTTCAAAATACTTAAAACTTCAAAAATTCATATTTTCTAAACCGTAACTCCGATTTGGATGCCGTTTTCGGCATTATTTCTTAAATTAAAAATACTATCTTTTAAAAAGAGAAAAATATTATTTTGTGAAAATTATTTTAAAAAAAGTCGAGCTTCCGATTTTTGAAAGGTTAATCGTTTAAGGACAACAGGGATAGAATATGGATTGTCTGATTTATTGAGTGAGGAATAATGCTTACCATGTTGTGTTTTGATAATCATTGTGATGGAATAAAATACATTGGTGACTGGCACTATGTGAATTATGTGATATCATAATCTGTGAATTGATGTTGCATGCTTTTATGATGCATGCATAAGCATTGTTAATTGGTTCATTCCCATTGTGCGGAAGTGAACTTGCAGAGCCAATAAACTTACCAGGATTGTGAGGTAGTGAGGCTAGATTCTTGACTCAGTGTTCTGGGCGAATCATGGATTTCCGCTGTTTCCAAGTGTGATGGAACAGAGGGTGAACTAGGTTCACGTTTGGTACCACATGCATAGAGTCTGCATTGCATATGGGATTGTAACATGCTAGGATGGTTTCCAGTGTTGCAATTTCCATTGATTGTTTACTTGCATAATGAATTGTGTACAATGCTCTTGTGAATTGATTGTGATTATGTGTTTGGATAATGGACTAACATATTTAATTATTCTGTTGTATTTAAAAACGTATAATGCATTTTACATTGAATAGAGATCTCACCCTTACTTTAATGATTTCAGATCCGAAGTGATTAGCTGCTTGGAATTGGTGAGGATAGCGTTTAGAGTTGAGTCCTTTAGTTAAACCGCGTGTCAGTGTCGTGCTCTGATAGATGTAACACTGGAGAAACGTTTGAATTGAGATTCCTTATGGATATTAAATAATAGTTTTGGCTAATGTTTCGATTTATTATCCTGGAATATTTAGGAATGATGTATTCAGGATTTGTTATGTTTCATTTTCGCTGTTAAACATAACTTTAAGTCTGCTTTATTTAATGATTTCTTCTTCAGTGAAAGCATGACAACTGTTCTGGTTGATTTGAAATATTTAAATTGTGACGCCTCTTGATTTGTGATTAAAAACTCTGATTAATAATTATAAAATCGCGGGTAATTAGAAGGGGTGTTACACAAGGTAACCTATAATTTTTTCTATGATTACAACCACATATTTCTCTAGAAGTTCCAACATAATCAACCCTCTTTAACTCTTGTGCAATGCGTCTCAAAGCATCTCTAGAAACAAAACTACGCAGGTTACCATACAATGGACTAACATGTGCATGCTCAACTCCATAAAAACCTTTTTGGAACGAAGCACGAATGTTGCCTATTTGTATCCTCAGGTTGTTGTTTATAGCTTCCCAACATTTGACTATGTCACCGAGATTATTTCCCAACATCTTCTTTAGCTTCTAATGAGCGGATTCAACCCTAAATAATGAATGCATAATAAATATATAACATAGTAAAAAACCTAAAATAATTAAAATCTATATATTAATGCATAATATATATAAAAAATAATAAAAACATTCTAAAATATATAATATTCTAAATATTAATGCATAATATATATATATATATATAAAATAATAAAAACAATAAAATAAAAGACATATCGATTAGTCGTGGTGTTGCCCAAATGAAGTACTCGATCAATCCATTCTCCAACAAATCTATGTCTATGTGGAGTCAACCATGTGTCTTTCACATAATCAATAAAGTCTGCACAATTAAAACATGTCTGCTCAAGTTGTTCCAACTTTTGATCATACTCAACCTCATCACTAGCCAATACAACTTCATCCCATAATGTGTTAATAGTCTCTTGCATTTCTTTCACCACATATTGCTTGCATCGCATCCCAACATTTTTGTTAATATGAAAACGACATAGCAAATTTTGTGTAGTAGGGAACACAATTTCTACCGCTTTCATCAATGCTAGATCTCTATCCGTCAAATCACTTTTTGACGCAAATCCTTCTGCACAAACAATTCCTTCAGCTTCTCCAGGACCCAACAAAAACTATATGTTTGCTCAGACTCCATATAAGCAAAGGCAACAGAAAAAGTCAACTCAGTCGATGTCATGCCAACAATTTCAAAGAGAGGTTGCCTATATTTATTTGTCTTATATGTGCTATCCATAACTAAGACAATGGGAAAAATATTCAGCAACTTGATGGAGTCTGGATGCGCCCAAAAAATATCTCTCACAATATCTAAGCCATCTCTTTTTCTACTCCAGTAGACATAGCCTGCATCCTCAATTAGTTTTAGCAAATGATGTATCTCAGTTCTTGGACCCCTTATCTCTTTTTGTATCACACTCTTCTGCTTATATATTTGAGTGATTCGAGTGATATTTTTAGGATTCCTCTCTTGCACCAAAATAATCAATATATTAGTAATAGAAGTGCAGTCACACTCAAAATGATCGCATATAACACAGATTACCACCCATGTAACATTCATGTAACAAATAACCAATTATCACATATTGCGAATCGATCAAACAATCATATAATGACTCATGAGACTTCAATGTGACTTATGCATATGGTATCAACATGAACATCTAGCTCACCTCGCTCTCGATTCCTTATCTAGAATCAGAGTCACGCCTCTGATTCGGACAAGGATCAAAGCCCAAATAAGAACATATAGTCCATCGATTCTAATCCGCACAATGAACAAAGCCATCAAACAGAGTACAATCTCCCCATGAATGCATGTGCAATGACCAACAAACGTATGCAATTAAGACCATCTCACAATCTTAATCATTCGGGCATATCACAACAATTCAACACATTGAATTATCCATCAACAATTGCACAAAATATCATGTATCGTATAAACATCATAAATAATGCATTTGCATATTATTAATCACCATCACAATTCACAAATAACATATAGCATACAAGACAACCAATGTTATTTTCAATAACCACCAAGATATAAGATACATATACTAAAATCAAGTATCTTGTATTCATTGATTTCGATTTAAAACTTATCCAAACCCTATTGAATAAATTATTAAAATACATGTAAATCCCCCATAAAAAATAATCATATAGAATTCCAAGTCAAAGAATCAAAATCACAAAATTCCATAACACAGACTGTGCTAAGCGCGTCCTACGGCGCTAAGCGCTGGGTTATAGAACTGCGCACACTAAGCACGACCTACCGCACTAAGCTCCATCTGTGATTTTGAGAAAAATTATATTTTTGATAGCATTTCCCCTTCCATGAAATTGATTCACAATACTCATTCCAATCAGCCAAATTCATAAGATTATAGCATTATAACATGTATTCAACACATAACGTCAAGCATAAACATCAAGTCATGTTTCTAACCTCAATTTCAAGAAATCTATCTAAAACCTAAACATACCAAAACATAAAATTTGATATACGCATTCCTACACAATGGTTCCTATCCATTACTCACATGAAAAGTCCTTCTTACCTCCTTAGGTTGAACACTTTAGGGTTAGCCTCCACTTCAATCTTTTCTCCTCTTATCTTCTCTTGATTCTTTCTCTTCTTTTTCACAAAATGAGAATTTTAATCTTTGTTTTCACATAACCCTGACTAACTATTGTTTCTCTTATTGGCCTTAGTAACTCACACCCCCTCGTTACTTCTATTTCTCATTATTAGGCCCAATAGATTATTTCATTCATTAATACACTTAATAACTCAAATAACCCATATATTCAAATGTTCACTAAATCGCACAATTTAATTAATTACTATATAATATAATAATTAATAAAAATAAAATAAATAACAATTATAAAATCGAGATGTTACAACTCTCCCCCACTTAAAATATTTTCATCCTCGATAATTACCTCAAACGAACAACTAAGGATACGGATCCTTCATCTGACTCTGAAGCTCCCAAGTCACATTACCATCTGTCGGTCCTCCCCAAACTATTTTCACCAAAGTGATCTCTTTACCTCAGAGTTGCTTCATTGCGGTATCCTCTATCCGCATAGGTGATGTCTCAATCGTTAAATTATCTCTTACTTACACATCATCTAATTATACAGCATGAGATGAATTCGCAATGTATTTCCTAAATTGGGACACATGGGACACATCTTGGAATTAGCAAGTGATGGTGGAAAAGCAATATGATATGCCATTTCACCTACTCTCTCAAAAATCTGATAAGAACCAATGAAACGTGACGTCAACTTACGCGACTTCAAAGCTCTACCAACACTAGTGACTGGAGTAACCATCAGAAATACATGTTTATCCTTCTCAAGCTCAAGCGCTTTCCTCCTCTTATCATGATAACTCTTCTGACGACTCTGAGAAATCTACATCTTCTCTCGAATCTTCTTAATCTTATTTATAGTCTATTGAACTATCCCAGGTCCAACCACAACACCCTCTCCAGAATCATGCCAACACAAAGGCGTCATACACCTTCATCCATACAAATCCTCAAATGGTGTCATTCTAATACTCGAAGGCAAGTAACTATATCAAGCACCTCTTTGCTCTAAAACACAAGTTCTCAAAAGATCCTCAAGTGACTGGATCATCCTCTCATTATGACCATCTGTTTGCGGATGATACACCAAACTCCAACGCAACTTCGTAGCCAAAGCATCTTGCAAACCTTCCCAAAAATTCGAATTAAACCTCAGATATGTATCAGAAACAATACTCGAAGAATACCATGTAAGCTCATAAACTTCTCAATATATAACCTAGCAAACCTTTCCATCGGATAATCCATCCTCATCGAAATAAAGTGAGCATATTTCATCAATTTATCCACAATAACCCAAACATCATCACAATTACTTAGAGTCCTAAATAAACCCAGAAAAAAATCCATAGAAATGCTATCCCACTTCCACTCAGGAATAGATAACGGTTGCAACAACCCATACGGTTTCTGATGTTCAATCTTAGACTTCTGACAAACCAAATAAGAATACACAAACACTACAATATCTTTCTTTGTAAGTTCCTAGTTTCTAAGGGTTGACTTAATTTTAATAAAACAAATAATAGCAGCGACAATGTATTGTACAATAGGATATTTAACTTGATGTAATCCTATTATAATGCCTAAACATGTTGTGTTGAGTTAAATAAACATCTAGAACAACATGTCAAATGAGATGTCGAGACATCATACATCACGCTACTGAACTGTCAAAGTTTGTTATAGTTTTGTTTTAAGTTGTGCAAAATATTTTGGGAATATTATGCTTCATATATGGCGTGTAAGTGAAGGTATTTGTGGAGGTCCAAAAGATAAGGAGAAAAATCAGCAAGGACCTTGATTGTAGCAGAAGTTATCTGCTTGTTTGTTTTTCTGCATAATTTGTAACTGCAATTTGTTACAGCTTTATGTTGTTGTTTGAAGACCCAAATTCAGTTGGGTAGAAGGTTATAAATAAGCAGTTTGTAACCTAGTTTTAGGAAGCTAGTCGGTTTTAGAAAGATGTAATCATTAAGGTTAGCCATGTAAGTGAACCACCCAGATTATGGGATGGTCACTGATTGGTACCTTGAAGCCCGTAGGCAAGAGGATTGTTTTACTCACTCAAAAGCTGTGAAGAAATGAGATGAGTTGTGTTCTTGGAGGAAGCTGTGAAGCAACTCCAAGGTGTGTCCTAAGTTAGAAGCAAAACGCTTGAAGAGTTAGTTAGTTGTGATAGAAGTGTATCTTCTACTTTTCTGTGTTTGAAGAGTTGATGGAAATCAAGTTGTTGATATAGTGGCATAGATGTTGACTGCTAGACATCATTGCGATGATTGGAAGTGGAATGGGGATATTCCATATCTATGGAGGACCTAGGTAGAGGGCTTAAGTGAAGGGTGTAAACGGGGAGGTCTAACTCTGAACCGAACTGGGTGAATAATTCTGTGTGTTCTTTTTATTTCCCGCACTTTACTCTACCTTGTTTGTGTTAGTTGTAATGTCATACCAGATGTATCGACATCCTTATAAGACATCTGGGTCTATTGTACCAGAATTTCATTTCTTCATATCTGACCACCAAAATAATTTCCTCAAATCTTGATACATCTTAGTAGCTCCAGGGTGAATACTCAAACCACTATGATATCCTTCATCAATAATCCTTTTCTTTTAATCTCCCACATCCGGAACACAAATTATATTGCGACACCTCATGATACCATTCTCATCAATATGAAAATCACCACCTCGACCTTGATTGAACAATGTCAATCGTGCAACTAAACTTAAATCAGATTTCTGACCTTCTCGAATCTCATCAAGAATCCCGCTAGTAAGCTCCAACATACCAACCTAAACACCAGAAGAAGTCTTTTCACAAACTAAACTCAAATCTCAAGATTGCTCAATTAAGTCCAACTTTTGCATCATCAATGTCGATATATGTAAAGACTTCCTACTCAAAGCATCAACCACAACATTCGCTTTACCTAGACAATAGTTAAAACCAAAACCACAGTCCTTTAAGAATTTCAACTATCTTCTTTGTCTCATATTTAACTTTTCTGATCAAACAGATACTTCAAACTATTGTGGTCACTAAACACATCGAACCTTGATCCAAAAAAATAATGCCTCCAAAGTGTTAAAACAAACACAATTGCGGCCAACTCTAAATCATGCGTCGGATAATTCCTTTCATGAACTTTAAGTTTCCTTGAAGCATAAGCTACCACTTGCATATTATGCATCAACACACCTCCTAAACCCATCAATGAAGTATCACAATACACAACAAATGGTTTTGTCAGATTAGGCAAAACCAAAATAGGAGTGGTTGTCAACTTTCTCTTAAGCTCTTGAAAACTAGCTTCGCACCGTGAAGTTCAAATTAAAGCTTGACCCTTCCTAGTCAACTACGGTAAAGGTAACGCCAACTTATAAAAAACATCAATAAACTTCCGATAATAACCAACCAAACCAAGAAAACTTCTAATATCAGAAACATATTTTAGAGCTTTCCATCGAGATATAGCCTCAATCTTCGCCAGATCCACAAAAATACCACCGCTCGAAATCACATGTCCAAGGAAAATCACTTCCTTCAATCAAAAATCACACTTAGAAAGCTTAGCATACAACTGATTCTCCTTCAACACAAATAACACAATCCTCGAATGCTCAACATGATCCTCTTCACTCGAAAAAAATTAAAATATCATCAATGAACAAAACAACAAACTTATCTAAATGCTCATGAAAGATATTGTTCATATATTTCATAAATACACGAGGTGCATTGGTCACACTGAACAACATTACCATATACTCATAATGAACATACCTTGTTCTAAAAGCAATCTTCTGAATATATCCACCCTTCACATGAAGCTGATGATATCTAGACCTCAAATCAATCTTATTGAGCACACTTGCACCAACCAATTGATCCATCAAATCATCAATCTTTGGAAGTGGATACTTGTTCTTAATAGTCACCTTATTCAGTTGTCTATAATCCACACACAACCTCATAGAACCTTCATTCTTCTTAACTAACAAAATAAGTGCACCCCACAACGACACACTCGGACGAATAAACCTCTTCTCGAGTAAATCCTCAAGTTGACTCTTCAACTTTTTCAGCTCAGAAGCTGACATCCGATATAGAGCCATTGAAACTATACTACTTTTATGAACTAAGTCAATCACAAACTCCATCTCACTTACATCTTCTGGAAATACCTCAGGAAACTCACGAACTATAGGCAACTCACTCATAGCCTGCTTCTCACCGAGATTCAACGTTTCCAACAAAGCAAACAACACAACACCATGTTGCACAAACTCATCTACTTGCTTAGCATACAAAAACAAATCCCTCTCGACACCAGAATCAAGAAAGATTATCGTCTTATCAAAACAGTTGATATAATCATGACTCTAATCCAACCAATTTATACCAAGAATCAAATCAAGTTGATATAATAGAATACAAACTAAATCAATCCCAAAGTCTCTACCAAAGATACTCAACAGACAATTCAAGCACACAACAGAAGTATACGCAGAACCCATAGCAGGAGTATCAATAACCATATTTTCATGCATATCAGACAATTCAAGATTCAATCTCTTAACACAATGCAAAGAAATGAAAGAATACATTGCACCAGTATCAATGATAGCAATCAAAGGGGTACCATTTGAAACACCCGACCAAAAAATCAAAGGATATAACTATATATCAATGAAGTTGCCATCGAACGTTTTTTATCCCGCCAAGAGGGAAAGGTAAACATCGAGTAAACCTGAAACAAAGAAATCACGGTCTTGCAACCGAGAGATCGGGTAAGGAAGTCTATTACGCGAGGGGAAGGGATTAGCACCCCACACGTCCGTAGTACTCTACGATATCCACTTTTACTTTATATCTAATGGGTGTAAAGGTTTGACTATATCTGTATATGGTACAATGCATGCGAAAAGGATAAGAAAAAGAAATAAAGAAAAGAATAAAAGAAAGAAAACACGGGGAAAAGAAGGAAATATTTACAAAGGTTTCTCGATCTAGCCCCGTGACAGGATGCCTACGTATTCCCTCGTGCAATGGGAAAGTCATAGCGTCGTAGTTTGGCTCACTTGTTTTGGTTGGTTTGGGTTTTTTTAGATTAGCAGACGATACAGCAAACAATGACGAAACACCTCCATGATGATGAAACATCAGCTACGGACGGGATGACGAAACATCGGGAGACGGGATGACGAAACATCAGCAAACGAGATGACGAGACATCAAAGGACGAGATGGCGAAACATCAGAGGATGAGATGGCGAAACATCAGCAACAGGACGACGAAGCATCAACAGCAAACAAGACGACGAAACATCCTAGACTAATTGGTTTGTATCTTTTACTTTGGAAAAAGTTTCAAATTATTAGAATGTTTTAATGCACTTGACAAAAACAAGATTTTAATTTTAAGGATGCAAAAGGATAAAGGTAAAATGGCTAAGGGAAACTAACCTACTTCTAAATCTTAATGTTATCATGCAAAGTTGCTCCTAATTTATGGATATAAACAAGGGGAAGATATACCTAAAGTTATCATGCATGGATAGCAGACCTAAGGTCTATTTAGTTCAAACTTGGAGAAGAATGAACTAAAGATCCTATGGGGAACATGGCAATCTCATAAAAGAGATAAAGAAGCAAACAATCACATTTAGAAAGAATGATAAGACATGTATGGCAAAACATCATGTAATGGGTGATGAAATGCATGGATGATGAGACATCAGGCATGGATGACAGTACATCAATTATGACATACATGGATGGCAAAACATCATGTAAAGGATAATAAAATGCATGGATGACGATACATCAGGCATGGATGACAAAACATCATGATAATAGACATGGATGGCAACATCATGTAAAGAAAGATAAAATATGCATGGAGATGATGGTGAAACATCATGTATAAAGAGGGTGATGATGATACCTAACGGAGAAAGTCCATTGCCCCTTCAACACGCACGAGGTAAGAAAACTTTCTTGGAAAGCGTCATCAACCATCCAAGTGTCCAAGTTGCATCAACAAATGATCATGAACTATTGATAAAGATAACAAGAGGAAGCTATGTGTTCATTGGTGAAGAGCCCAAGAGGAGGCCATGTATTCATTGGTGAAGAGCCCAAGAGGAGGCTATGTGTTCATTGGTGAAGTAATTCTAAACTATTACAAACCATATGGGAATGGGGATACAAGTTTATAAATGGGGATTTATCGTATCAAAAGTCCGAATAAAAGTCCAAATAATACAACCCAATCGAAATACATCAAATAATTAAACTAAGAACTTCATCGCATGGTGTGAGAAATCGCCTCCGGTGCACTTCAAGACATCAGACAAAGCTTCACGCATCAGATGAAAATTGGATAGAAATCCCTTGCACAGTCAACAAATGAATTAGAAATAACAAGGTAGAGTGATAAAACACTAAGCTACAAATGACTATACATCAAGAAGATAATGGATGATGACAACACATCTAGAACAATAGCACAATAGCTAACCACCAAGAGAATGAGAAAGAAGATAAAGTGGAAAGAAGTAATTGAGCAATCATGAAGGTGTCATGTGAGGTGATGTCAGTAAGACACAAAATACATATACAATGTTTATACAAACTATTAACAAACATCAAACATCACCATGGATGCACACATGCAAAGTTAATTGTCAAACTAGGTCGAAACTAGTCCTAAAAGCATACGGGAAGCAAATCGTGCAAGATATTAAGCATAGATGAAATGAAGGAAGATTTATATGATAAAATGACATAAAATTCAGTAGATAACATGCTAATATCCTATTTACATCATGCAAACCAAACCACAGAAGTTTCACGAACGAAATCCTACAAGAGTGCGTAAACGGACGACAATTGCGTGTGGTGACGTGAATACAAGTGTGTGACATACATAATATACAAAGTGAGTGTCAAGATGAGGTGACTACAGTAGCAACATCACAGAAGGAAATGGTAATCAAATCATAAAGAAAATGTCACAAAGATGAAATTACAACACTAGTGCAAAAACTAGTTAAAACTTTGACCTAGAAAGCGTTTACGCGTCAAAAGAAGCCAAGAAAAGACATGAATGAGAGAAAATGAACCATGAAAGGATAAGATGCATACAATACAGTAGCAAACACATCAATACATCAATCAAAGCATACAAACATGTGTGAGAAAAAATTCACGGATAAGTCACTTAAGGAGAACAAAATCGATCTGTACAAATGCGGGTGAAAGTGTATGTGAATGATGATACATTAGACATGAATGACGATACATCGTATAATGAAAATGGATGAGAAAAAAATTAAATAAGAAATTTATGGATGGTAAAAAATCAAATAACCCATGAATGATATCAAAATCGAGCTAAGTCCATCACAAAAGTTCTCGAAGGCAATGCTAAACATGATTAGAAGATCTAGAAGAGTTAGAAACCAAAAATCTACACTAAAATGACTTAAAATGAATTATTTACAAAGAAAACAAAGTATGAGAGGTAAATCATTAATAGATGGCAGCAACTACATTCTCTAAAGCTTTCCTAAACATCTAAACAAATAGAGGGAAAACCACAAACTAAACATGCGAAAGAAAGCTAGAAAAACTATACAATTATGAAACTAGTTCCTAAGAATCGAACCATAAAACGTTAGCTTTGAAATTATATTTACAATCCTAAGGTAAGGTACACATTTAACTACAATTAGATGGTAGAAAACATCCTAAATTTTCAAAGAAAAACATGGCATTACACTCCTAAGATTAGTCAATTCAAACGACAAAGGAAAAACGTGCTTCTAAACCTTACAAGTTAATCGAAACTTGAGAATTAAGAAACTCTTGAATTCAAATAGATGTAAAATCATACAAGTCAGTAGCTGACTCATACTAAATGATCTCAAATGAAATGCACAAGAAAAATTATGCTTAAAACATATTCGTGCACAAAATGAAGCCAAAACGATCGATCGTCGCTCTAACGGTTAACTACCATGGGATCCTAATTATATGACTCAATTAAGGGTTCTAAATCAAAGCGCCAACTACCTAAACATGCCCACATATTATTCAAGAGGTTAGTTGAAGGTTAGAACAAGTATTATACATTATATGCAAAGAAAATCAACACCACAAATATATGTGTGTGTAGTGTACAAAAAATGTTCGCTCCGACACTTTTCGAGTCAAAAAACACCATTATGGATAAATTTAAAAAGTGAACCAAAACACAAGGCATAAGCTAAAGAAAACAATCAAAATGATTTATCAAAAACATCGGAAGCTATGCACACGCATATGGTCTCAAAAATGCGGACGATTCGGTCAAATCTTGTTCAAAGATATATTTTTCGCCTAAAGGTCAGCAGCTCCCAGATTTGATCGAAACATGTCCAAATCAAGAAACTGTTCACGTGGAGAGCTTCGGATGGCTCGAGAAACATGATTTACATTAGGAAAAGTCGATAAACTCATCACGGATTAAAAATTAGAGCCAAAACAAATATTATGTCCAACTTTATCAATTTTCAAGTGTCATGTCATTTTCCACTAAATTTAAACAAACTTGTTTCCAATGTGTTTTGATGGTATTTAGATGAATAAAAATGCAAGTGTACGTGATATCATGTGCAAGTGATACATACTCAATGCAAATACTACCTAAATGTTATACAAACACGTAAGAATGTTGAGAGAAATTAGATGTTCAAAGTGTCAAAGTGTTGTGAAAAGTGAAATTTCAACATATTTTTATGCCATAAAAGTCGAACAACACCACATCAAATTAATTCAACTATCCTACATGCAAATGTATGGATATGCAAAGATGCAACTTATGTCATAATGTATGAATTCAAGTGTGTGTATGTGAGTTGCGTGCAATGTGTAGGTGTAGTGCAAGTGTACCTAAAAACTAGGTCTTAGTTCCTACATTTCAACGCAATTTCAATGCACGAAATAAACCTCAAATTAATGATTCAATGCATGTCAAAGAATTTACATATTACTTGATTCATGATCATATAACTTGTGATCCAAAATGTTCACATCAAGTACCTAAATACAATGCAAAGTCACAACACAAGTGTAGGTGTGTGTAGTGTGTAAAAAGTTTCACACCGACACCTTTAAGGCTCCAAAAAGGGATCAAGATCAATGTATTTGACAAAACAAATTCTATAATCGAAATCCACATGGAATTTGCAAGCAATCTTGATATTCAATTTCAAGAAATTCAACAATTGAAAAATTGATTAAAATAAGCACTTAAGTAAATAAGCACTTACTTGTACTTGAAGCTTTGAGTTGAAGTTGATGAGGAAAATCTTGTAATTCTCCAAGAAAATACCAAATCAAAGTTGAATTGATGATAATAAGAGAGGAGAATCTTGAATCCTTGGAGAATTGATGAAGAGGAAAACTTCAACTCTTCACCTCAACACCATAAACGCTCTTCAATGTTCTTGATTGATGAAAAGCTTGATTTGATCCTTGAGAATTGAAAGGGAATAGAAGAGTATGGGGCTGTACCGGAGAAGGAGAGAAGAAGAAACAAATAAGAAAAAGTTTTCCGGCGCGTGTTTACGGTGATTTCTCGTAAACAACCGCTAGTCTTCCAATTCTTATTAATTATTATTGGTTACTTGCAGGATCGACTAGATTGATCCTAGGACACATGTGTCATAAAAGGTTTTTATGTTTAAATCCATGATCTTTAATTGATTCTTAAAGCACTTACTTAAAGTTGACTATGGAAATATACTGACTGTTTGTGTAAAGATTTCGAACTTAAACTTGATTATTGACAATTAAATGTAAAGGTAAGGACACTCTTAAAAAGTAACAATTTCTGGGAAATAAAATAAAGGTTTAAAGATAAATGAATTTTTGGAGAGACAAGTATTTGAAAACGAAATAAAATAAGGACATGGAAGGGAATCGAAATGCTCTAAGAGAAGAAATGCAAGAAATTGGAAATGAATATAAACAAACTTGCATTTGAATTAAAAAAGAACATGATGTTCTTGACGACATGATTTCTCCTTGACTCGCTTCCTCTCGATTGCGTGTAATTTAAGTGTTTTGAGAATTTTTAGTACATAAAGTGAACACACCCAAAAATCTAATAGAAAGCATCTATTTATAGTATTCTGACCCTAACGGTCCTATAGTAATATTGCGCCATGTTTAAGACATGCAACCCTTCTCCGTTCGTTGATCTCCACGTCCTTTTAGAATGGCGCCTTATTCGAATTTGAATCTTCAATCCTTCGCTTGAAATTGAATTTTAGATCATTTGAATTTCGAATGCCCCTTTGTTTAGACCGCCCACGCTAATGTATTTTTCCAAAATAAATTTCTTCATACTCTAAACGTTGAGAGTTTTAGTCGAAATGTCATTCACCATTGGTAATCAAGAATCCTCATTTATGGAACCAAAGGCTCATATTTACTCATCAATAATAAATATTGATTTCCTTTCCAGGTGAACATGAAATATTTTATTCATCTATACCTAATTTACTCTTTTCGAAATTGCCAGCTAACAGCGCGGTGGTCTTGGAATTCCGGTGGTGGTTGTTGGTGGTTTGAGGTGGTTGTGCAACTTTGAGTTGAGAGAAAATTGAGAGGGAAAAGTGAGAGCTCTTGGGTCAAATTTAATAAATGATTCTATCTTCCCATTTTGTTAGTGGTAAAATATATTTATAGTGTAAAAAATTTGGCTTTGGAGTGCCTTGGATCCACAATTAAATCCAAATCGCGATTATCAAAATAATTTTTGTACACAGTCCAAAACAGCCAAATCTGTGCGGAATTTGAAATTGGAATGTAAACGAAAAATGTACGGAACGCAATTTTGCTTACGAAAATCAAAATTTCGACGCGATCAGATGAACAGTCGATGGGATATGAGATTTTGAAGTTTCGGCACAGTTTTCGGGCGTCTAACGCATGCAAAATTCTCAATGCGCTCTTCGGAGAAAATGCTTCGAACGAGGATCTTCTGATCAAAATTTGCAAGTGAGTGTTTGTGAGACAACCGAATCTAAAATTTTTTGTGAACTTTTGGAACTAGTCCCATCTTGTTTCGATAAAAAAACAAGCGAGATATGACTTTTTGAAGTTCGCGTACCAGATGAAAATTGCTCGGTTCAGCTCAAAATTGTGTCTGAAGAATAAAAGACTGGTCTTAAACGGTGAGGAATCAGCTCCCGAGTTGTAAATAAAAGTTGTAGAAGGGTTTGATACAGAATTTTATAAATCTGTCCCGCTCAGTTTTGAGTTTCCAGCTAAGAGATATGAACTTTTTAGTGGGCAGAACACACGGTTCAGCACTAAAATTCAGTTTAATCCTCTTGAGAAATTGGATTTTTCAGGGACCTTCCAAACAAAATTTGCTTCTGGAACTCAAACAAAAAATGTAGATAAAAATGAGAGGCACATTCCAGTCAAAATTCATAAGAAAACACCTGATGAGCTGTGAGATACGCTCTCTGGAGTGCCCGAAACGCACTGAAAACCCAAAATCCACTTTATTGAGAAATAAGCGAATAAATTCAGTTTTCTTGACGAAATGACCTCCAACCTAAACAGATAATCTGGAGGACATATTGATATGATTCCAGAGATTGTGGAACCAAGTCAAAATAGCTTCCTGACCAAAAAATCTTGTAAATAGTCGTACGAACCGAGAAACATTGATTCTTGCCACCAGATGAATTCCTCACCAATTCTTTGCAAAACTTCAAATCTTGAGGAATCAATGAGACAAATGGGATGTCTTGAGATATAATACATCTTGTGACTTGAAAGATCCACATATATGAGGACTTGGGATTCTCTCAGAAGGGTATGCTAACACAATCAACCTCCTTAGCTTGTAGAGATCTTAAGAACCCAAAGAACTTTGATCCTATCACAAGGTATGAATGCAATGCAATATGATATTTATGATGAAACATAAGCCTAAATCAAGAGGGTAAATTTTTGGGTGCAACACCATTAATAAAGCATATATCTCAGATTAGTCTATCCTCAACAGCATTCTTAGAACCAGACAATGCAAACACTTTCCCTCTAGCTTGCTCCTTCTTTGGCTTGTCACACTTGGTACTAATATGTCCTTGCTCACCAGAGTTGTAGCAAGTAAAACTCAAACCAACCTTGCAATCAATAGCTTTGTGACTTGGCTTGCCATACTTGAAACACTTCCCAAAATCCTTCCCACACTCAGAAGTACGATGCCCTTCGACACCACACTTAACGCACTTAATCGAAGTATAAGCTTCTCCCCCAGTTGCCTCCTTGCCATAACTAGCTTGTTGTTTCCTCTTATCATCATACGGCTTCCCACGTAATTGACCTTTTACTTTCCTATCATGCAAATTCTTATAGTAAGAAGCACTATCTATACTATCCTCATCATAAATCCTACACTTGTTCACCAACTTAAAAAAATGAGCAATCTGTTGGTAACCAATAGCCTTCTTAATATCAGTTCTCAAACCATTCACAAACTTAATACCCTTAGGCCTCTTGACATTACCGGTACTGTAATTAGGACAATACTTAATCACCTCTTAAAATCTTGCAGCATATTCAACTACAGTTTCATTACCCTACTTCAGATCAAGAAATTCCACTTCTTTCTTCCCATGCACATATTCCGGAAAATACTTCTCTAGAAAAGCATCATGAAAAAGAGACCAAGTGACGTCAACATCATCTTCATCTAACCTCTTAATAGTGTTGTTCCATTATTCCTCAGCTTCCTTCTCAAGCTTATGAGTACCAAACCACACCTTCTGCTTATCAGTACAACTCATTACTCAAAAGATCTTCTCAAACTCCTTAATCCATGCTTGTGTCTTGTCAAGTTCATGATCCCCCTCAAAGATTGGAGTATTAGTCCTTTGGAATTTCCCCAAAGCACGAAACTCATCATCCTCGTATCTGTTACCAGCATTCATCTGTGGAATTTGCCCAAGAGACCCGACCAACTTTCTCAATGCCTTAGCAATAACATCATCATTCCTTCTTTCAACCATCATCCTAAAACATACAATAACAACATATATACAATATTGATCGTATCACATACACAAATCAAATATAAAGGGAATGTAGATATTAATAACATGGCCGACCATGCTCTAATACCACTAATGTAACACCCCTTTCTAACCCCAAGTCAATTTAGAACATAATCAGAGTAAAATAGTATGCATAGCTTAAAAAGGATGTCACATGTGTTTACAAAAACAATGAAACAATACAAACATACACTTGGTCATAATTATAACACATATTTAAACTCCATGTTTCATCAAACTATGCACATCACAACAGAATAATTATTTCCTCACATATTATTAATGATTATATCTCATACTATAATTATATTTCCACATACCAAATCTCATATCAAAATAAGGTATATAATCCAAACATTAGTCACCAAGGCCACTCAACATACAAATAACAAATACGAGAGTATAACCATATTTCTCATTGAAATTTTGGTATCAAATATGAGATGTCGAAGGTAATGTCACGACACTAATATCTGCTATGAACACAACGGAACAAAATAGAATTTAAAGAGTACAGAAAGACAATAAAAACACAGAGAGTTGTTAACCCAGTTCGGTTCTAACCAACCTATGTCTGGGGGATTCCAAGCCAGGGATGAAGTTCACTATCAACAGTATTAATTCGGAGCTAAGTCTTCCCTATTTACACCTCCTCACTTAATCAAACTACCCAATGACCCTTCTACCTAAGATACCACACTTAGATATGAGAACCTCCACTCACTCCCTCAGTATCATACACCGTGACACTCAACAAAACTAAAATTGAAGAAACTCTTCAAAGACACACAATCACTCTCGCTTCAAAGCTTATGGTGATTGAAAACTTACAACTCAAAAGTCGTCCTTATCAAGTAGAAATACTCGAGAGGATCACAATGAACAATTAACAACCAAAAGAATGAACAACCAACAATTAAAAACTAGACTTCTAAATTTGGAATGGCCAAACTACAAAACAAGGTTTGCAACCCTTAAATAGAGTAACACCAACTAGGGTTGCTTTACTCACAAGTCTCCAGCTCTTTTTGTCTTCTCTCCATAAAATCAGGATATTAAATCTCCAAATATATTGTTGAAGGCATTCTCAAGCTTCCTTAGTCGAAGCATACAAATAAGAAACAAACTGACTTCCTGAAAATTTCGCACTTCTATCAGTTTCATATGTCAGGACATCTGCTGTGACATCTGTATCTTCAGTAAATTTCAAGGCACTTTCTGAGCAGAATGTTTTACCAAAATTGCTGCCAATCCATAGAACTAACAAACTCCCCCCATTGGAAAATTTTGGCTAAAACATTATGTGGGGTGCAAGCCATACAATTAAAAACAACATCACAATTAACATAAGCATTTCAACACTCATATCAGAGCAACACAGTAAAAGCAACATCACAATCAAAATACAGATAGCAGCGGATAAGTAACATAGATGTTCAAACATCAGTTAGAACATTCACAGATGCACCATTTTACTCCCCTGCACATAGCACACACAGATGCACAATTGACAAATAAAAGTTTCTTCCCTACACAACAGCTTCTTCTCTTTGTGGAAACACATAGTATCTTCAGTGATACATAATCAAAAATTAACACATCAACTTCTTCTCAACACAAGAAGCACACAAACCACATCAGCTTCTTCGCAGCATAAGAAACATACAAATCACAATTGACACATTAGCAACAAAAACACAACTAACACATAGCAGCAGCTCTTCCTCATCATAGTCATCACATCATCTGCACACAAGTGTAATAAAAAAAACACAAACACAACACACTCATAAACACTCATAAACGCTCACAGCTGCAACAATTCACAGCTGCTCCCCTTAAAAGCCCACACACTCTTCCCCTTTTTAGCCATAATTGGCCAAACCACTAAGAAAAATTCATGGATAATGACATAAATAAATACTAGATTCAACTAAGTCACTAATATATATTGTTAAGTACAACCCAAAACTAAGACAGATGTTATGCACTTAAGTGCTAAAATTACATAATAGAGGGGATAAACAAATGACATATGGAAACACAATCAATGTCTTCAAGCACGGTCATTATTCTGCAGAACTTGCAGACTCTCCACTTCCTCCACTTCCTTCTTCTCCTGAGCCAGATTCAGAAGAGCTTTGAGTTGTTGAGTTGTTTGCTTCTTCTTCTGGTGCCTCTTCAACAGCACTTGCAACAACATTCTTCTTCAGAGCTATGATGGTCTTTTCAAGTTTCAGCTTCCTTCTAATACTAACGCGTATGACCTCATCCAGTTCTCTACAAGTCTCAGTAAGGTTACAAATTAAATCACCCTTACCAGTAGTGGTCTTTTCAGCATTGACAGATGTTGAGACAATGTATAGGACATGTGCTCCTACATATAGCTTTTGATGCAGAGACAATGGGTGGCTCTTTTACATGCAGTATCCAAGGTAGATAGAATTCTAGGATGCTGATGAAGAATAATTCCACTTATGAGAGTGGGGAAAGCTATGGGAAGGTTTGTTGCACAAGTATCAGGATGCTCCAGAGTCTGATCAAAATATAACTACCATAGTCAAATGGTATCTTCATCCCAACTGCATAAATGAACTTTCCCAATCCTACTGAGATAGTTGAGGTGTGATTTGTTGGCACCCAGTTTGTTGAACCTATTCTATGTAGAATAGCATATTTCACACTTAGTTTTCTAGTAGACAACTTTTCCTTCATAGGCTAGGTCTTGGCTTGATTTGCAGTGATAGTCCTGCATAATTTGTCATCAGTGACCTCAAGTTCACCCTCTTCCTTCTCACTTCTTCCTAGATACTGATTGATGATGGAAGGTGAGAACTTTACACGCTTTCCTCTGACAAACACCTTATGAAATTCTTGGCTTTTCTTGTCATCACAGTCTTTAGGGATGTTAACTATGAATTCCTTGACCAGGGTTTCGTAGCACTTTGACAAATTTGTTATTGTCTTCATCAGCCCTACTTTAGAGATCAGTTTCATAACTTCCTTGCAAGCCAAGGCATCCTTTCCTAACTCCCTTTCTAAAGTCAGTCTCCTCTGATATATATTTCCATCTTGCAGCAAATTTTATGGAATGGAATGAGATGTTATCAATATAAGCATCAGGGACACTGTCAGTAGACCTATGGACTATGGATTTCTTCACTGGAGAGATGTTTGGGACATCAATCTCGACATCATAATCAGAATCAGATTCTAATCTGATTTTCCTCTTGCTGGATGATGGAGTAGCTTTGCTCCATCCTTTAGGAGGACCATACATAACCTTCTTCTTGACAGGTTTGGATGGAGTGTTGGAAGCAACAACCTTTCCCTTTCTTGTTTTTAGTCTCTTGGCAATCCCAGGGTTAACATTAATGATCAACTCATTGTCAGATAAAGTGTCTACATCTATAACAACATCAACTACATCTTTCTCAGTCCTCTTATCAGTTGAATCAGCCTGCTTTTCTTGAGGAATTTTCTTCAGAGATGATGTTCCAACTTCAGTCGTGACTTCTTTAAGAATTGTTTCTTTTTCATGATTCTCTTTAGGAGTCTCCTATTCTCTCATGGGTGATTCAATATTCTCTTTTGGAGCTTCCTCACCAGGCATTTGGGCAAAAGGGATGGTGATCCCTTCAACCAGTAAACCCACACTTAGGGTATCAACAACCAACCTCCTTATTACCCTATCTACATCTGCAACATTTTGAATAGTTTCATCATCAGTGGGTTCAGATACATTACCTCTAACTAAAATAGGTGTTTTCCTTGGTTGTCTTGCATGGTGGGTACGAAGCTTTGTAGGTCTTGCATCCGAACAAGGAATCATGGAAAGAGGAACAATGTTTAGGGCTTCTTCAATTGGAATACTTTAGTTAGTGTTGCTTGATCCTGGTGCAGTATGTTGAGACATCTTGATGATCAAGTGTGGAAGATTGATTTTCTGAGGATTGAAAGTGGAGATTTTGTAGTTTTCAGGAAGAGTATAGCTGTAATACGGTGGGAGAACTGACTTTGAGATTTGTTTTGCTTTTTATCGCAAATGTTGCGGATAGCAAGATTCACCATCGACTTTTCTTTTATCCAATTAAGGGAAGGTGAAAAGAACAGAAAAAGACCTTCGTTAGATTCTGAGTAAGGGAGAAGGTTATGAAAAGGGAAGGTATTAGCACCCCTTTCCATCCGTAGTTATCTACGGGCTCTTAGTTGCTTTTAGCTCATCTTTAAAAATTGCTTTCTGTGTGTGTTTGACAAAAATGTTTTGAAAAGGCATTTCGCTTTGACTTTGTAATGAGTCACGTTGGAATGTATACAAAGTGTTCAGAAATGTTTTATTTGAAAAGTATTTGAACTTTGACAAAAGTGTGAGGTGTGAAAAGATATTTTGATAGAGCAAGCAACTAAAAGTCTTATTACCTACTCAGAATGGTCGTTTTTGTGTTATTTTACTTTCCTTTAGAATAGTGTTATCCATACCATTAGTTGGTAGGTAACCCTATTCGTTGGATGTAGAAAGAAGGGACATTCGAAGGGACATCAGATGGTCATAGAAGGCAACTTGTAGGAGTATCCTAGCACATTCGAAGGGACGATCATCACTTTTTATAGGCAACAATCGAGGGACGAGATCATGTTTTCATAGGCCACGTCGAGGGACTCATGATCTTTTATTCGAAGGGACTATGATGATATGTTTGTAGGCAACGGTGCTAGGATACCTCTACGTTCGAGGGACTTGATCATTTATTCGAAAGGCAACGAGAGAGAATTACCCTAAGGGGTGCATGTGTGAAAAGAGTGTGTTAAATTCAGATATATTATCTTGCAATTAGAGGTGTTCTACGTTTGTTTTTATCTTGCCATACACGCCTAATTACTAGCAGTTTATAGGGTGCGGAAAGTAAATTTCGGAAAGTAAAGTGCGGAAAGTAAATGTCCTACGCTATTACATGGCTTTGGGGCAGTTACATAATATAGGAGTGTGGAAAGTAAAGGCAGAAAATGTAAATCTACGCTATTACATGATAAAAACTTTGCGACCTATACATCCTTTCTAGAATTGTAAATGCGGAATAAGAAATAGATAATCGGAATAAGAAGAAAATGTTAGCAAAATGTTTTAGAAATTAGTAGAAAAAAGGTTTTTAGGTTAGTAATGATAATTAGATGATAGAGTAATTTTTTGGGAATTTTCTTGATTGGTTTTAATGAGAAAAAGTAATTAAAAGTCAATTTAATGGTTAATTAGCAATTAATTAAAATATGCATGCAAAAATATTAATTTTTATGTCAAAAATTAAATAAACATTTTTCTGACCTAAATGCAAAAAGAAAATATTTTTTGGTGATTTTTTAATGCATGAGAAAATCATTTGAAAAGAAATTAAATTAGAAAAGAAAATATTAAGAAAATAAGAAAAAAGTGTTAGTTTTGGAAAAGTGGTAAAAAGTAATTGACATTGCCAGGGATCGAACCCAAGCCATGCCTCTCACACGCGCGCGCTGCTACCACTAGACCATCCTGCATATTGTGTTAGTACTACGAAACAAAATTGTTCTAAACGAAATTGAATTATGGGAATCCAAAAACCGCGCCAAGAACTTCATCTTCCTCGTTTGAATTTTTAAACCTTTAGCGACGGCTTTGTTCGTCGCTAAAGCCCCTGCAAATTACCAAAATCAAATACAAGCAATATAAATTCATTGTGAGTACATGGTTCGACTGGAAATTTCGTTCTGAGCACGATGGTGGCCTTAGTTTTGTCCAATTTTACTTGGATCGATGGATCCCAATTCGAAGCTTCGAAACCCTAGTAATGGCATAACACGATCCTGGTGTCTAAACTCAAATCGATCTATACAGAAACATTCCAAACATCAAAACGAACAAGAATATGCAATCAAAATGTATTTATAATGCATGAATCATAGAAATCGATTTTGAGAAAAAGATGTGCAAACCGTGAGTGCAATTTCGTGATTCTTGATGTTTTTGTGATTTGTAAGGGTCTGGAACGGATCAATGAACCTCCAGGGACGTGTTTGAGTGCTTAGAATTGTCTGAATCAAAACAAAACCAAGGCTACCAATTGCTTGCAATGCACGGTTTTTTTGAGCTTTGCTAGGGTTGTTAGAGGCAGAATTTTCGTCCCTTGGTCTTGTGAATGTGTTGTGTATTTATAATGCAAGAGATTTGATCAAAAAGAATGAAAAAAGATATGGCTTTGAATGCAAAAATATTTTCTTGTTAATTTCCATCAAATCTTTCCAAAATTTGATTTTCTCTTCCTTGTATGAGCTTGCACGAAATTGGCATGTCTTGTGGGCTTCCTTGGTCCTCAAGATTGGTAGAAATCCAACCCAACTTGTTTTACACCTTGTTTTCATATTTTGTTTAATTTAAAATTGAATTAAATACTTTTAAATTAAAAAATAAATCAAGAAAATAGGAAAAGGTCGTGACAAGGCATCAAGAGGTCATAAATAATATTATGATCAAGTTTGGATCATAAAATTATAAGCCCATTTGGAAAAAAAATTGGATTTTGTCAAGTATTTTTCTTTGTGCACCTCTTCAAAAATGCTCAACTTGTGCAAGGTGTATCTTGCTTAATTTTTAACATTTTTGGATGTTCTTAGACTTTTTGGAAAGCTATAGATTTCCTATAAAGAACCTCTTTGGTTTCATCTCAATTGAAGTTTCCATGCTCAATAACACTTCTTTACAAAAAGTTGACTTTTTGTTGACTTTGAAAATGACCTCTAATGTTTTGATCCATATCTTCCAAATGAAGCATTTTCTGACCAAGCTTGTGAGACATGAAGTTGTAGAGAATTGAATTTCCTTCAAAATGAGAGGTGGTAGAAAAATTTCTGATAAAGTATGAGAAGGTTATGCCTGGTCAAAGTTCTGTTGACTTTTGTCTAAGAAAGCCCAATTTAGAAACTTTAACTTTTGATCAATTCTTGATTTTTCTTGATGAATCATGATCAACCCTTGATCAAATGATGAATTTTACTTCAAAATATGGATGTTGACCAAAAATTATGAAGTTTGACTGTATGTTGACCACAGTTGACTTTTTGTCCAATACAATTGATTTTCAACCATCTGAGCAACTGTCTGAGGAAACTTGACTTGTAAGGCTTGAAACTTGACATGGAAAGATTCTTTGAAGCATATGATGAGGCATGATGACCACTGGAGATGTTGGAAACCACCTTGGTCTGAGAATAGCCAAACCCTAGTTTGGGTTAATTGCCTAGGAGAGGGTTTGTCTAGTCAACCCTTGTGAAATCCTTGAGTATAGATGTATGTGATGTCTTGAGAAGTAGGAGGACAAATTTTGGGGTATGACAATAGCGTGTGGTGAAACTGTAATATATTTGAACTTGGGGTGGCCCTTTTATATGTTGCGCCTTATGATGTAATATAGTTGAGTGATATTTTGAAAAATTAAGCCCCTTAACGACGTTCCCACACGCTTTTAATTGTTATAACTTCTTTAGCAAACAGACCCCTTGCTCTCTTCTTGAACATTCATATACATCCCATCCTCTTGAATAACCATTGACTAGCTTCATTTTAGAGAATTTTTGAACTAGATTCATGGTTCTTATTTCTGTAGATTGATCATTAACTATGGTAGATTTAACCGATGTCATGGCATTCATTGGGACATTATGATCAGTTGACTTCAAACTTGTCTTGTCCATCTGGGAATTCTTGCTCATAAATTGTTTGACCTTCACACATGTGATATGATTTGTATCTAGAGGTACCCATTGTCTTTGTTCCTTATACCTTTCATAGTAACTTCACCATTCTTGTTTGTAATTATACATTCAACTTTTGTGAAGTTCACATTAAATCCTTGATCACATAGTTAACTTATGCTGATCAGGTTGGAAGTTAGCCCTTTGACAATTAATACACCTTTAATATTAGGAAACTTAGCACTGTGTATCTTTCATATTCCCTTGACTTCACCCTTCATTCCATATCCAAAATTGACATAACCAGTTGGATGATCTTGAAAATTAACCAATAAGTTTTGGTTTCCTGTCATATGCCTTGAGCATCCACTGTCAAAATACCAGTCTTCTGTGGTCTTCATTGTTGGAGTCGTGTGAGCCAAGAAACATGATACATTTTGTTATACCCCAAAATTTTCCCTCCTATTTCTCCTATTCAATATACATTTCCATACTCAAGAATTTCTCAAGGGTTGACGAGAGGAACCCTCTCCTAAGCAATCAACCCACAACTAGGGTTTTGATTCTCTCAAGTCAAGGATGAGTTCCATTGCCTTAAGTGATCATCATACCTCCTCATATGTATCAAGGGATCACCATGTCAAGTTTCAAGCCTCACAACTCAAGTTTGCTCAGTCAATTGCTTAGATGGTTGAAAATCACTTGTATTGGACAAAAAGTCAATTATGGTCAACATACAGTCAAACTTCATCATTTTTGGTCAACATCAAGATTTTGGAGTCACATCCATCATTTGATCAAGGGTTGATCATGATTCATCAAGAAAACTCAAGATTTGATAAAAAGTCAAAATTAGGGTTTTTTGATAAAAAAGTCAATAGAACTTTGACCAAGCATAACTTTCACATACTTTATTAGAAATTCTTCCACCAATGCTCATTTTGAAGTGAATTCAATTCTCTAAAACTTTGTGTCTCACAAGCTTTGAACAAAAATGCTTCATTTGAGAGCTATGGATAAAGACATTATAGGTCCTTCTAAAAGTCAACAAAAAGTTATCTTTTTCCAAAGAAGTGTACATGAACATGGAAACTTCAATGAAGATGAAACAAAAATGAGATATTAGAGGACATATTAAGCTTTCTAAAAAGTCCAAGAACACTTTAAAATGATAAGAATTGAGCAAGATACAACTTGTGAAAATTTGGCATTTTTGAAGAAGCGCATGAAGAGAAATAGCAAGCAAATTCAAATTTTCTTCAAATGGGCCATGGTTTTTATGATTTGGACTTATTTCTAACATGGCTCATGATCTCTAAACTCACTTTCACGCCCTTCCTTCATTTATTTAATTTATTTTTTAATTAAATGATTAAAATTCAATTTTAATTAAATAAAATACAAAAGTAAAAGGCAAGGCGTATTGGGCTTGATTTTTGTTTGTCTTGAGGTCTAAGAAACATCATGAAAGCTGGAAAGAAGCATACAAGGAATGATTACATGATTATTGTCCGAGTTTGGAAATATTACATTTGATTTTCAATCAAGTATTTCTTCCTGAATGCCAAATATTTTCTCACAAATCCTGACCTAATTCCACTCCTCTATATATACACAACAAGACCAGATGCAGAAGACATGACTAACATCCTCTGACAAACCCTAAAAATTTGTCCAAAATTTCAAGTTTTTAGGGAAAACTCGAACCCTATTCTCCAGCCATTCTAAGCCGTTTCAAGCACTCAATCATCATCCTGAGGTTCCCAGGAGACGACCAAAGCACTCACCTAAGGTCAAAGCATACCAGAACACCTTCTTCCAATCGCACCTGTTTGCAAGTCTTTTTGAATTTAAATTTTCCATTTCATGGCATATTTGTTTATTCTAAGCATACATATGTGTTTGTATTGATGTTTGGAATTGTTTTGAATAATTGCTTTTGAGGTTTAATGCAGAAACAAGGATTTTCCATTGTTAGGGCAAAACTATTTGAAAGCTTCGAAACTCATGATGTAGGGACTTTCAGGGCAAACTGATACCACCAATCGATTCACATGGGTCGAATTAGGGGGGTAGGTCCTCTTTGTGCATTTATCGTTGTTATTTTGCAGGTTTTAATTTTTCCCTTGCCGGAGAAGGTGATCGGAGACACAACCCAGGGTGGTTGACCGGTGAGAACTTTAGAGGAGGCATGCATGGCGTAGTTTGATTGGTTCGTTCAAAACCCGGGGACCCACCTTGGCGCGTTTTTAGTTTTAATCAATTTTCTGAAATAAATCTTGCATATATATTTATCGTTTCACATTAATACATAGATGTATCACCACCCCAGTGGTTAACCATGCGCACGCTAAGTCTCTTCCTCTCTCAAGGCGTGAGTTCGATCCATGCCTTTTGCAATTTTTCTGATTTCCACAAGTTTTCACATACATACAATTGAAGGTGTGTTACTGACAACACATGCAGATGGTGCAGTGGTCTGGTTTTGGACCAATGACATTAAGGTCCTGGATTCAAACCTCAACAAGGTCACCCTAATTTTGTATCACTTGTTCTCTGGTTTATTTTCTTATTTCTTAAATTTTCTAACCAATTTAATTTCTTTTCAAATAATTTTTTAAATACAATAAAAAAACCTAAAAATATTTTCATTTTAGATTTAGGTTAATAAAATATTTAATTAATTTTAGACACAAAAATATTTATTTTTCCTTTCATTTAAAATTATTTTCTTAATTAAATTCAAATTAACTTAGAATTAGGTTTTCTCAATTAAAATCAACCACAAAAAATATTTTTCTTTTAGAATTAGGTCTGAAAAGTCTTTATTTTATTTTTAGCATAAAAAATATGTTATTTTGCTTTATATTTAATTTATTGTTAATTAACCATTAAATTAAATTTTAATTTGTTTTCTATATTAAAATCAATCCAAAAAATTCACAAAAATATTTTATTTCTTTTAATTAGGTTCACTAACCCTAAAAATATTTTTACTAATCTTAAATTTTTTTATTACTAACATTTTCTCTTATTTATTCTATTATTTCGTATTTAAATATTAGAAATCGATGTATCGGTCGCAAGGATATTTTTTGTAATAGCGTAGACTTACTTTCTGCCTTTACTTTTTGCACCTCTATTATGTAACTACCCAAAAGCCTTGTAATAGCGCAGGTTTATTTTCTAACTTTACTTTCCGCACTACTATAAACTATATATAACTGCTTAGATGTATGCTAATTAGGGTTTGCATGACAAGATTTAAAATCAACCATTAGATCACTCTAATAATCAAGATAAATATATGAACTTAACACACTTTTCACACTTGCACCCCCTAGGGTATACTCTCTTGTTGCCTTTCGGATAAACATGGTCATGTCCCTCGAACGTAGGGGTACCATTAGCAAAGACGTTTACCAATAAAATCATCACAAAGATCATAGTCCCTCATGTTGCCTACGAATATATGATCTCGTCCCTCGGTTGTGGCCTACGAATAAGTGATGATCCTCCTTTCAAATTGCTAAAGGTATCCTTACATGTTGACTTCTATGACCATATGATGGCCCTACGGTTGCCCCTTCACATCCAACGGATAGGGTTACCTACCAACTAATGATATGGATAGCGTTGTCCTAAAGGAGAAGGAAAATAACAAGAAACGGCCATTCTGAGTAGGTGATAAGACTTTATTGCTTGCTCCAATCAAACAAAATCACTTTTCACACCTCACACTCTTTTCAAAAACTTTTCAAACAAAACACTTTGTATATATTCCAATGAGAATCATTACAAAGTTAAACATTTTCTAAACGAAATATTTCCAAACACTTCGCATACATTCTTGAGGACTGATACAAGAATCATTACAAAGTCAAAGAGAAATAATTTTCAAAAATACTTTTCAAATCACACAAACACATAAAGCAAATTTTCAAAAGTGAGCTAAGCAATTAAGAGCCCGTAGATAACTATGGACGAAAAGGGTGCTAATACCTTCCCTTTTCATAATTACCTCCCTTACTCAGAATCTAACAAAGGTCTTTCCTTTTCTTTTCACCTTTCCTTTATTGGATAAAACAAAAGTCAGTGGCGACTCTTGTTATGCATAACATTTACGATAAAACGCAAAACAAACAAGTCAGTTCTCCCACCATGTTACACATTTGCTTTAGGAATCCACTGTTTCCTTGGCCTAGCCTGAGTCACATTTGATTGGTGTGTATGGTTGGGGTAACCATAAAACTTGAAACATAATGGTTTTATGTGACCATATCTTCCACAGTAATGACATCTCTAGTGTTGCGGTCTTATGTTAGGCTGTCTGTAGTTGTTCCTTCTGTGATGTTGAAACATTTGATTCAACATCTTAGGTTCAACCTGACTTTGAGCTGATTTTGTATAAGACTCCTTTGTGCCATTGTACCCTAGTCCACTCATGTCTCCTGCTACTCTTCCAGCTTGAAGTATCTTATCCAGTATCTCAGATCCATTGTTTAGCATCTTGACAGATTTGGACATCTGATCAAGGTCACACTTTAGCGTAGTTATTTCACTTTCCAGCTTCTTGATTATCTCTAGATACTCTTTATTTATGTCTTGCAGTTGTATTATGAGCTTCTTCCGCTTCTCATTCTCCTGGAATACTTCAAAACTTTTGATGCATAGTTCTTTGTATGTAGCATCCAGTTCCTCAAAGGTCAGTTCTTCATCACTTGAATCTCCATCAGAAATATATGTAATAGTCAGAGTTGTTACATGTTTGGTTGATTCCTCTTGCACTTCATCTTTAGAATCCTCATCAGACCTCAGTACATTCAATCATTTTTGTCTTTTGAGATAGGTTGAACAATCCCATTTGATGTGACCAAAGCCTCCACATTTATAACACCTTAGCTCTCTGCCTTGAGCTGGTCTTTCCTCAGCTTCTTTTTTCTTCCCAGAGTTACTTTTTCTCCTGATTTCGTATGGGATGTTCCTGAAATTTAGTCTTGAGATTCCCTCCATCCTTTTTAGTACTCTCTTGAATTATCTTCCAAGAAAAACTATGGTGTTTGACAGTCCTTCCTCAGTGTCCAAATCATATTCCTCACCCTTCTCTTCAGTGTTGGACTTGAATGTTATACTTTTGGGCTTCTTCTCAGACCTCTCATTAATAGAGTAACAGCAACTAGGTTTGCTTTACTCACACGTCTTCAGTTCCTCCTGTCTTCTCTCCATAAAACCAGGATATTAAATCTCCAAATATATTGTTGAAGGCGTTCTCAAGCTTCCTTAGTCGAAGCATACAAATAACAAACAAATTGACTTCCTAAAAATTTTGCATTTCTGTCAGTTTCATATGTCAGGACATTTGCTGTGACATTTGTATCTTCAGTAAATTTCAAGGCATTTTCTGAGCAGAATGTTTTACCAAAATTGTTCCAATCCGTAGGACTAACACTCATCAATAAAATGAGTTCAAATTATCCCTCCAGTGTTACATGACTAGAGCATCAACTCACTACTTAAATGAGCGGATAGACCAAACTAAGCTCCTCAACTATCCTCGTGTGAAGCACCACTATCTTTGGTACCTGAGCGATGTCACATAAAACATTATTCCAATAGAAGGGTGAGAAATTATATCATCATGGAAATATATAATCATAAGTAATGCATAATAACACTCATCACAAGAATCACTCACACTTCATATAATTATCTATACAAATAGTTTGCCAATTCATGTACCAAAGTAATCAATATACAAGTATAGCCACACTCACAATGATCGTATATAGCACAAATTACCACCCATGTAACATCCATGTAACAAAAAACCAATTATCATATATTGTGAATCGTGCAAACAATCATATAATGACTTATGCATGTGGTACTAACGTGAACATCTAGCTCACCTCGCTCTCGATTCCTTATCTAGAATTAGAGCCATACTTTTGATCTAGACCAGGATCAAAGCCCAAATCTGAACATATAGTCCACTGCTTCTGATCCACACAAGGAATAAGACACAAAACGGAGTACAATCTCCCCATGAATGCATGTGCAATTACCAACAAACCTATGCAATTAAGACCATATCACAATCTTAATCATCTGAGCATATCACAACAATTCAACACATTGAATTATCCACCAACAATGACACAAAACATCATGTATGAAATTCTAGTATCAGATATGAGATGTCGAAGGTAATGTCACGACCTTATATCTGCTTTGAACACATCTTAACAGAATAGAATTATAGAGTGCGGAAAACAATAAAAATGCAGAGAGTTGTTAACCCAGTTCAGTTCTAACCAACCTACGTCTGGGGGATGAAAATCCAGGGATGAAGTTCACTATCAGCCGTATTAATTCATACCTAAACCTTCCATGTATACACTCCTCACTTAATCACCTACCCAATGGCCCTTCTACCTAAGATACCACACTTAAATATGAGAACCTCTGCTCACTCCCTAAGTCACACACGGTGACACTCAACAAAATGAAAACCGAAGAAACTCTTCAAAGACACACAATCACACTGGCTTCAAAGCTTGTGGTGATTGACAACTTACAAGTCAACAAACGTTCTACTCAAGTATAAATATGAGAGAGGCTCACAGTGAACAATTAACAACCATAACAATAAACAACCAATAATTAAAATCTAAACTTCTAAAGCTGGAACGGCCAAACTACAAAACAAGGTTTGCAGCCTTTAAATAGAGTAACAACAACTAGGGTTGCTTTACTCACAAGTCTTCAGCGTCTCCTGTCTTTTCTCCGTGAAAGTAGGACATTAAATCTCCAAATGTATTGCTGAAGGCGTTCTCAAGCTTGGACTGGTTCAATGGAGGAATTACAAAAAAAAATAATAAGATTTCAAACTGGATGTTGAGACCTTGGAAGCACTGACGCAGATCCCTCTGAATTTTGCTCCCTTGCTCTCAAGATATGAAACTGTTGAAGATCATTTTAATTTATAATTTTTAATTGTAATTGTTTATGCTGTTTTGATGTAATTTCTTGTATTTGTAATTATTTGTTTTAGCCAAAATTTTCCAAAGGGGAGATTGTAAGTTCCTTGATTTTACGGATTGGCTTCAATTTTAATAAAAGAAATAATAGCAGTAACAATGTAATGTACAATAGGATATTTAACTTAAATGTTTAAGAACATGTAGTCCTATTGAAGTGTCTAAACATGTTGTGATGAATTAAATCAACATCTGGAACAACATGTCGAATGAGATGTCATGACATCAGACATCACACTACTGAATTAATAATTTTGTTACAGTTATGTTTTAAGTTGTGCAGAATATTCAGGGAATATTATGCAACCTATGTGGCGTAGTCGTGAAGGCATATGTGAAGGTCTAGAAGATTCAATCAGAAGCTGAGGAGAAAAATCAATAAAACTTAGGATTTAAGACCTTGATTGTAGAAGAAGTTTTCTGTTGTTTGTTTTCTGCAGTTTATTACTGTTGACATGTTGTTGTTTGAAGACCCAAATCCAGTTGGGTGAAAGGTTATAAATCAGGACTTTGTAACCTAGTTCTAGAAAGTTATCCAATTATAGTAAGGATGTAATCATTAGGGTTATTCATGTGTGAACCATCCGGATTGTGGGATGGTCACTGAATTGTACATCAAAGCCCATAGGCAAAAGGATAGTTGTTCTCACTCAGAAGTTGTGAAGCAATGAGTTGAGTTATTGTTCTTGGAGGAAGTTATGAAAAAACTCCAAGGTGTGTTCTAAGTTAAAAGTATTTTTACTTTTAGTCTTAGGTGTTTTGTGACAAAAGTGCAACTTCTAATCATGTGTGTTTGAAGAGTGTCTTCAAGTTTGTTATTGTTGTTATAATCACCGCGTGTGATTGAGGGGGAGTCATATGGGCTCTCATATCTAAGAGGGGATCTTAGGTAGAAATTTCATGGGGTAGGGATTAAGTGATGAGTTGTAAACGGGGAGTTTAGCTCTGAATTGATACTGCTGATAGTGGATTTCATCTCTGGCTTGGAAGCCTCCAGATGTAGGTGCGTAACACTGAACTGGTGAACAATTCTCTGTGTTCTTTATGTTTTGCTGCACTGTTATCTCTATCTTGTCTGTTTTATTTTAATGTCAGATCAGATGTTTTGACATCCTTATAGGACATCTGAGTCTGCTGCATCAGAATTTCATTCTTTATTGATCACATGTTGTGCGGGTTTGTTGGAGATCATTATTATGGTTTCTTATATGGTTATTTTGGATATAATCAAATTTCTATATCACTTAATAATCAAGAGAAGACAATATTCAACTGCTCATATTGCATATTTTCTTTTAGAATAATGTCATTTGGACTATGCTAAACACCTATAAATTTCCAAAAATGCATGGTCACCATATTTTCACATCTTATTAAAACATCAATGGAAGTCTTCATGGATAAATTATTTGGTTATTCTGAGTCCTTTTAAATATAGTTGGATAATATCAAGTTGGTAATACTAAGGTATGAGAAAAACAATTTGGTTTTAATCAAGAAAATTTTCACTTCAAGGTAAACGAAGGGATTGTGCTTGGACATTGTATTTCCAAGAAGATGCCACCCCAACATATTTCAAGGGTATTAGAAGTTTTCTAGGTCATATTGGATTTTATAAGAGGTTCATAAAATGTTTCTAAAAAGACATTTATAACAACTACTGTAGCATGACGAGACAAATCAATTTAGTGAAAAATGTATGAAAGTGTTTCAAACCCTTACGAAGGCTTTAATTTAAACTTTTATCATCATTTCATCTAATTTGTACAATAAGAGTTGTGTTGGGTCAAAGACATAACAAGATACTTCATTCCATTTACTATGATAGGAAGATCTTGATTAAAGCCCACCTGAGTTATACAACTACATCAAAGATGTTTTAGTTGTATTTTTCACTTTTTATAAATTCGTATTATATTTGGAGGAAACCAAATTGGTGGTATATGGATCACTTTGTAATTAAGTATCTAATAGCTAAAAAGAATGCAAAGCCTAGATTAATCAAATAGGTGTTATCATTTCAAGAGTTTGATTTGAAAATTATAGACAAAAAGGGTGTTAAGAATTAAGAGGTAAACCATTTGTCTTGTCTTTCAGATGTAGTGCACAATCGTGACATGTTGATCATCAAAAGGAAATTTCTTGATGAAAAATTATTGGTGTTGTCAAGTGTCATAGCCATTTTGTATTGTGATATTGTCAACTACCGGATCAATGGGTGCGTGCCCCTATAATTTAACTACAACGGAGAAGGAGTTCTTCCATATTTTGAAATTTTGTTTTTGGGATGAACATTTGATATACAAGAAATGTGTTCACCAATTTATAAGAAACCTGTTTTGTTTCTTATTCATTCATTTGTTCATAATTACGGAAAATAAAAGAAACCATAAAATTCCTCAAATCCTTTATAAATATTAGTAAACCTAATTCACCCACATCTTAGGTTGTACACCCAATACATGCATTTGGTATCAAAGCATGTTATATCTAACTTTCAACTAAGATCTAGAAGATGGCTTCCGCAAACCTGGTTTTTAGAGATGATGGTAATAACAACAAACCTCATTTGTTCATCAGAGAATATTATGACTTTTGGAAAATTTGCTTGCAGACATATCTAGAAACACAACGAGAAGAAAAATGGGATGTTATAAAAAATGGTCTTTTCATTTCCACAACTGTTATTAGTGGCATTTTTACACACAGGATCAAAAGTTTTTGGAATTATGATGATAAAAAGAAAATTATATTTGACAAGAAGGCAAATTATTTGCTTCAAATAACACTTGGTATAGATGAGTTCATTCGTGTCTCTCATATAAATTCGCAAAAGAAAATTGGGATACTTTAGAAGTCACGCATGAAGGCACAGTAGAGGTAAAAAGATCTAAACTAAACACATCATCATAAGAATATGGAATGCTTAGAATGCAGCCACATGAATCTATTCTTGATTTGCAAAAGATATTTAGTCATTTAACAAATCATTTTATGGATCTTGACAAAACTTTTACAAATGGTGAATTAAATCTAAAAGTGCTTAGATCTTTGACAAAATCTTGGCAACAAGAGGTGACGACTATTTTGAAAAAGAAAAGTCTTTCAAAATTGTCTTCTGCACCATTGTTTGGTAAACTTCAAGAATATATGATAGAACTTGAAAAACTAGAAAGGCGTGCATATGAAAGAAAGAATTCAAAAAGTCTTGCCTCAAAAAATAGAGTAAAAAATCATTATATCTATCAAGAGGATGATTCCATTAATGAGGAAGATGATGATCTTATCAAAAGGTTTAAAAATTTCTTAAGAAAATAAAGTAAAAATGAGATAATTCATAAAGAAGCACCAATAAGGAAGGTTACATGCTTTGAATGGGAAAAAAGTACATGTAATAGTGAATGCCCTACACTTGAAAAGAAGAATAATTTTAAATCAATAAGGACAAAAATCAAAAGAAAAAATGTGTAGCATGGGATAACAATGAAATAAGTCCATCTTCAAATGAAGATCATCCAAACAAGCTATTGTTGTCATCACATTATTCAATTGAGGTGGTATCAGATGTTAGGCTTAGATATTCCACATAAATACCAAGAAGTAGAGCCTTTAAGGCAAGGAAGATAGCTAGAAAAATTGTGGATGATGATTCTAGCAAGCAGTTTAACATGTTGTGGTCTTATGAAGCTAAGTTAAGAAGGGCATCCCCAGGAAATACCTTTAAAATCAACACAAGTTATTCAGGTCCAGGTTTGAACCCAAGATTTGAAAGGTGCTATATATGTTTTGATGGGACCAATAAATCATTAACAAAAGCATATAGACCTTTCATTGGTTTGTATGGATGTCACTTGAAGCACAAGTATGGTGGTATTTTGCTTATTTTTATAGGAAGCGACCCTGTTGACAAATATTTGCCAATTGTATTTGGTGTTGTGCAGAATGAAACAAAGACTCATGGAGTTGGTTCATTAAATTGTTATTAGAGGACATTGGTGATGGCAGATGGTGTTTCATTTCTGACCAGTAAAAGCTAGTGTATATCTTACTATATTTTTTTGTTTTGCTAATGCTTTGACTAAATTATTTGATGTATTTATATGAGAGGGTCGTGTACAAGTGTTTGAAGAGGAGTATCCAGGTTTTGAGCATAAATTATGCTTAAGGCATTTATATGCTAATTTAAAAAAATAATTGGTGGAGGAACTTTGTTTAGAGATGTAATGATAGCTGCTGTAAAGGCAACTTATTATGAGGCACATGAGACAAAGATGTTCATGATCAAATATGAAAAACAAGAGGCTTATGATTGGTTGGAGACTATTCCCAAAATAAAGTGGTGTAAGCATGCTTTTCCATTCTTCTCAAAATGTGATGTCTTAATGAATAACCTAAGTGAGTATTTTAATGCAATAATTCTTTTGCAAAGAGACAAACCAATTATTACCATGTTTGAGTGGATTAGAAACTATCTAATCGGTTGGTTTGCAACACGTAGGGAAAAAGTAGATAGTTATATGGGGCAGATCATGGCCAAACCATTAAGGAGATTAGATACACAAATTGAGAAAAGTGCTAGCTGGACATCAACATATGTTGGTAGGTTGAATTTCCAAGTTACACGTGTTCTTTCAGTGATAGCTTTGTAGTGGACCTGGAAAACTATGTTGCTCATGCAACTATTGGGAGCTGGTAGGGATACCCTGTAGGCATGTTGTGGCAGCTATTCATAAGAAGATAGATGATCCAATTAAGTATGTGCACCAATGTTACCATAGAAGCATAAGGCCAAATTGCAGTGAACATGTAAGTATTAAATTACACTCAATTGGTTTTTCCTAGAATCATCTTCATTTTTCTAAAATATTGTGTTGTTTCATAGGTAAAGCCTTCAAAATAGATGACCAAAGTCAAGAAAGCTATTGTTATGGGTGTTCAGAGAAGACATACTGACATGCTAAAGACTCTCAAAACAAAGAAAGTTGGTGGCCCAGAAGGAAGCCTGCTGATCCCTTTGTCGTTAATGAAGATGATAGTGGTGGAAAGCATTCAAAAAAATGGGAGGACATTTTCAAGGGAATGACTCAGTGATGAAGACATTTGGACTTTATTATATGTATGTTTTGTGAATAATATGCTTTTTGTTATGAAATTTGTAATGAACAAAGATAATTTACAATGTGTAATGTGGCTTGTACCACTAAATTATTTTGATGTAATGACCAACTTATGATAATGTCAATAATGTATGACATTTTGGGGTTTATTACTTTTATATGTCAAACTCTCAACACTTTCTGTCAAAATTATATGTCAATAGTTTTTGCATATTATATCCCAATTTATGGCAAAGTTTTAGGTCATACAAACTGCATATTATAAAACAATTGGTGGCCAATTTACAGGTCACTTTATGTCTGCAAATTATGGGTAATATGTGTCTAACTTTACATGTCATAATTTAGAAAATGCTTATTAATACCAACTTAAACAACATTACATTGCACCTCTAAACAACATTAAAACCATTACAACAAGAACATAAATACCATAATAGAATTCAACAGTTATACTTCCATATAAAAAATATGTTGACCATTACAGACACAACAAGACACCATGACTTGAAATTTCTAGACCATGCATCTACCTTTATCTTCATCTGCAATTTCTTGTTCTTTTTCAAAAAATATTTGTACAACTCCCTCATGGTTTCAAGAGCATGTATCTCCCTCAGTATGATCTCCTTTTTATTCAATTCTTCATCTAACTTTTCATAAGTTGTAGTTCCTTGAACAACATCATCATCCTAGATAAATAGATTACAAGTATCTTCATGTTGCCAGAACAGACATCTCCAAAATAGACGACCTTCGTTATGTCCATTCTTACAGTGGTACAAAATCAAACGCGCATCACACACCTCAATGAAGTACACCGTGTGGAATTATATGAAGTTGACTTGCTTCTCCTTGATGAAGATGACATCGTCGATCGTGCATAACAATGGACAAATTACTGGGTTTGAAGAAGTAAATAAAGTGGGTTGAAGAGAAGACGAAGTGATTGAAGAAACAAATGAAGAAGATTTGGGTGGAAATGATTTTGACTAGATAGAAACAAATCCAGGGTTGCAACCGTACCTCTTGCCATTTTATTGAAAATAAAATCCTACGTGTCAAAAAATTCACAGTTGGGATGACACGTCATCCTCTGTTAGAGCAATCTAACGGGAGAGACTAAAATTCGTGACGAAATATTTTGTGAGGACCAAAGTTTGAAAATTTTTTTTGTAGAGACTAAAACTGAAGGGTGCCATATTTATAGGGACCTCAGACATATTTAACCCATTTTAATAAAACTTTAAAAAAAATATAAATTTCAAAACTCTCCTTTTTTGTAAACATAAAATTAAATTTACAATTTATTTAAATATACTTTGAAAAAAAAAGGTTTTAAAGTGAATACCAAATAAGAAAATAATAAATTCAATATAATTTATTTTCAAAATATTTATTTTTTAAATCAACAATAAAAAAAAGGGGAAAAATAAATTTAAAAAATAAATATTAAGAAGCCCCATAAAAATTAATAATACTTTTCAAAACTTTTTAAAAATAACTGATTCAGATATTTTCAAAAGGAAAACTTTTCAAAACACCCATCATTCCTTAATAAATAATAAAAAGAAATAAAAAAGAAATAAATAAACTTTAAAGTATTTGTTTAAGAAATGATTACTACTTTTTTCAAAACATCCCTTTTTTCAATTCAAAAATTCAATTAATCAATATATTTTTAAAAAGAAAAACTTTCAAAACGAACACATTAATTAAAATATTAAACATAAAATAAAATATTTCAAATCAAATAATTAAATTCGTAAAAAAATATATATTTAAAATAATTTTCCATATTAATTTTTTTCCAAAACATTCATTTTTCATTAATAGCTTATATAAGAAATCACAAAAAAAAATAAATTAACACATGTTTCCATATTAAATAAATATTTTAAAAGCTCCACTTTTCATTAATAAAAAAAAAAGTTAACACACCTCTTAATTGACAATTTGACATATTTTCAATAGGTATCTGTAGAAATTACTCATAACAAATAAGGTAAAACACACAAAAGGATATAAATAAGTAGGTATGATTGCAAATACGAGTACTTTAATATCTAACCTGTCTCATATTCGCATTATATATATTTATATATTTTTATTTTTATTATTATATACATATGTATATTTATCAACTTTATCGAATACATCACTATTATATTTGTACACATTTTAATATAAATGTTTGTTTATTTCTTAACTTAACAATAATATCTATGATTTTTTTTAATGTTAAAAACTTAAAATGACAAGATAAATTATAACTGATTAATAAATTTTTATTAGAAATGCAGGTTAACAGATATGAGTATGGGTACTAAGCAACTCACATGGTACATGTATAAATATTGGTGTCCATGCGGATATGGACTCGGATATGAAGATTTTTTTAAACTGTTGATATGAAGACGAGTACTATAATACACTGCTTAGACACTCTATATTGTCATCCCTACCTCTTCAAGAAGAAATAGTTAATATTTTTGAGTTACCGTTTGACGATTGTTTTGGCGACGAGAATATTTATATTAATCGATATATCTATTACTCCCTCCGTTCCTTTTTAAGTGTCGTTTTAGCATAAAGCTCTTCAACCAAGATAGTGGATTATTAGAGTTAATTTTTCTATTATACCCTCATTTATTTTCTCTTTCATAATAAATTCACTTATACACTCTCTCTCATTTATTGAGAAAGTAAGGGTATAATTGATAAATTATGACATTAAAGTTAAAAACGACACTTAAATAGAAACAAAAAAAAATCTTCTAAAACGACACTTAAAAAGGAACGGAGGGAGTAATATATTTGGCGACGTTTCGTTCGGTCCGACTTTTATTCCGTTCGGTTCGATAAAATATTATTCGGAGCGATATTTAATTCCCCGGAATTATTTTAATTAATTGAATTAATAATATTATTGGATATTATTAGTGTGTTAATTAATAAGAATAGATAGGGGTGTGTGGAGTAATTTTGTAGAAATGGGGTTTACACCCTTGGCTAGTAAGAGTAAACCCTTATAAAACACTTTCCTCATTTTCTTTCCAACATAACATCCTAAACCAACATAGAAGCATAGTGAGAGCTAGAGGGTTTAAGAAGAAGAAGAAGAGCAAGGGAAGAGCAAGGTTTGGGTTTGTGGGATCATCAAGAATCATCCAAGCATTTGAGATAAGGGGTTTGATTTTCCACTTCCTATAGTTAGGGTTTGATAGATATGTTATGGATTTGAGATGAAAATTGATGTTGTGGTTTATGAGTTGTGTGTATGATTGTTGGAATAAATTAGGAAAGTTGAGTTAGGAGTATTGATTTACCATGGCTAATAGGATTGAGTTGCTAGAATGAAGAAAATAAGGAAAACTATAAAACTGTGAAAAACCAGAAAAAGAATAACACTGTCTGTTAGAGAAACTAGTTACAGGGAAGAAGAATTCATGGGAGATGATACAATGGGGGAGGCGCCCACCTCTGGCTGTGGGGCAGCCGTACCCCTCCCTGAGGCCCTCGCCTCCATCCATAAACAAGGGGTGGGACGTGCGTCCCACTTTGCAAGGGAAAGACACCATTTTTCTTGCTGTTATGCGTTTCTGTATGTTATGTTTCTGGTTTTCTGCAGAATAGTTTTCTGCATAATTTTAGATAAGCTTCTGTTTCTGTTTAATTCTCTAATTCCACATACTACTAGTTAGTATTAATAAAATATAATTAGGACTTAATTTAGCCGATTTAATTTGGAACCCGATTATGTTCCGATTTCGGTAAATTCGACAACGAAGCAAGTTGCTCTGAATTCAATGAAAATTGACGTGCTAGCTAAGTTTAACGTGTAGAACGTAGTGGTGGGGTTAGTTTTTCGAAATTATGAGTTTTTATGAAACGACCCGAAATAGGCCAAATTACGGTTAAATTGAATTGGATTGCGTTTTAGTAGATTTAAGGCACGTATGGACAATCTGATTGCGAGGTTGACGATTATGATTAATATCGGTTATTAGGAATGGCTTTCGCGACGATTATAGGTGTTTGACTATTTTTCCGTATTTGGAATTTAGTGAATGAATTGATAATGATGTGGTGTGATTAAACATGATGTTTGCGACGATGTATTTATTAATGAATACTTGATGATATGCGATGCGAAGATATATGTCTTTGTACATGATGATGTGATGATTATATTGATGTTTTTAATAGATGCTTCCGATTTGTGAATGCATGACTTTTGATGATGATGAATTATTGGTGATGTTTTGCATAATGCAAATATGATGCGATGATATAATTATCTTGATGTGGATAAATTATGGCGATGTGGGCTTTATGCCAATCTAGATGAGCGATGATGTTTTAGTTGCGTTGTTTTTATTGTCGAGTCACATACATTGCATTGGCGACGAGGGCTTTTATGCCAAGCGACGATGGGCTTTATGCCAAGTGTTCCTAATTATGGACAAAGCGACGGGTACCACATGCATAACATAGTCGTGTCTCATGGAGTCGGTTATGTTTATGTTTGAGTTGTTTGGCGTTGGGTTTTAATTGATGGATTATGTGGAATTGCGATGATATATGATGTTTTGTTTGGTGATGATCTTTATGATGAACATGAAATGAATATGACTTGATAATTTCATGATAACTAGGCGATGAATATAAATGATGAGTTTTGCGATGATTTAACTTTGATGAAATGCTTAATGCAAATATGATGTGATGATGTTTGTGACGATGGGCTTTTATGCCAAAAGCGATGATGGACTTTAGCCAATTGGTGATGATTTTATTTATGTTGCTTATGTTATTAACATTGTTTGATGTTGTTGTTTATGATTGTCGTGTTGATTAGTGACGTATTGACTTGTGATGATTTCGTGGTGATGAACATTTATGTGTTGTTGTTATGATTTCGTGGTGATGAACGTTTATGTGTTGTTGTGACGATTTATGTCGGTGAGGTTATGACGATAAAGTGTAGATTATACACATTAGAATAACGATTAGAGTGAGTGAGTTTTTGATATGTGTTGGAATTGCACTTATTAATCTATACCCTTTATAATTCTGAAACTATATATATATATATATATATATATTATCATGCCTTTAATTATATGTTTTGGAGTATCTCACCCTTTACTTGTTTCGCCGTTACCTTTATACTGGTAACGTGCAGGTTATGAAGACGGAGTTTATAGCTGTTGTTAGTTGAGTCGGTGTCACTCTGATACGTAGCACTCGGGGGGAATATTTATGTTGTCATCGTTGTTGTTCTTTTGTTGTTTTTCCTTTTGTAAATAAGAATCATACTTTATGAAAACATGAATTGTTAAGGAAGTTTTAATTAAGAAGATGTTTTGATTTTTATGAATCAATTTATGATTTCCGACGATACTATGTATCCGAGATTTATACTTTAAAGCAAATTGTTTAAAGTGATTTGATTTTGAAAGTGTGATGCCTCAATATTGAATTTATGAAATTTTAAATTACTCTGATTTTTGCATATTAAACCTTGGGTAATATTGGGGTGTTACAATAAGCATACCTATTAGTTGTGGTGTTTCCCAAATGCAACACTTGATTAATCTATGCTTCAACAAATCTATGTTTATGCGGAGTCAACCATGTATCTTTCACATAATCAATAAATGTTATAAACTCAACACATGCATGCTCAAGTTCTTGCAACCGTTGTTGATACTCCACCTCATCACTAGCCCTTATAAGTTCATACCACATTTTCTCTATCGACTCCCGCATGTCATCCACAACATATTCCTTACACTTTGCTTTCACATTTTTGTTGATGTGAAATCGACAAAGCAAATTGGTTGTCTTTAGAAATACTGTTTCAGCTGATTTCATCAAGGCAAGATCTCTATCAGTCAACACCACTTGTGGCCAAAACCCCTCCTTAGTAAACAACTGTTTCAACTTATCCAAAACCCAACAAAATTTGCAGTCTGCTCTGATTCCATATAGGCAAATGCAACAACAAATGTCAACTCAGTGGATGTCACACCAATTATTTCAAACAAAGGTTGCCTATACTTATTTTTCTTGTACGTGCTATCCATAATCAACACAATAAGAAACATATTCAACAACTTCACTGATTCTGGACGAGCCCAAAAAATATCCCTCACAACTTCTGAATCATCTTTTTTTCTGCTCCAGTATACATAATCTGATTTCTCTACCAGCTTAAACAAATGTTGCATTTCTGTTCTAGGTCCCCTTATATCTTTATGTATTCTACTCTTGTGCTTATATATTTGTGTGATCCGAGTGACATTTTCCGAATCTCGCTCTTGCAATGACAAGAGTATGTGTCTTGGTGGAACATGACGTTTTGTCAAATGAACAATATGTTGTTGTTCATTTGCATTAAGTCGACTTACAAAAGGATGACCTTCAAATGTATCAGATAACTCATGATTGTGAAGTCCGCATTTTACATCAATCTTCCATCCGGAACCATCCTTTTGACGGTGTTAACCTAATTTTGAAAGGACAACCACATTTCTTACTAGCACTTTGTGTTTCACTATCTCTTTCTTTGTATTTTCCACCTTTATCACAACCAAATATTACTTTATCACTTCTTCTTCTCTTGTCTGTGTTGGTATCTGAACGAGTTATTATAACTGTCACTTTATTTCTGATTCTAACCCCCTAATCCACCTTATCGTCTATTCTCGTGTAGCAAAACGTTGTGCAGATGTAAATATATCAGTGGTATCTACGCATGTCTAATTTTTATCGCATATTTGAGGAATAACACCTATTTAACATAATAATAAAAAATTAAAAAATTATTAAAAACCGAACCGGATAACTATACCATATGTTATCCGGTTGGCATATAAAAACAAACCGAAACTCACAACACCATGTTGTCCGGTTGGTTAATGTTGTTAACCGGATAACACGAGGCCATGTCTTTCCGCGTAAAAAAGACGTACCAGATTTAGTCTAGACAAGTTATCCGATTTATAAAAAATGACATAACGAATTTCTCCATTCTGTGTTATCTGGTTCCCAGTATCGAACTCCCACTTGTCAGTTTCACACGCGTTCAAATGAATAGTGAAAATAATAAAAAATTCAACAGAAAAGTGAAAATAATATATAAGAAAAAAATTGAAATATTTTTAAATTTGTAGGGGTAGAAGAATAAATGAATGGGTATAGGTTAAAATTTTCAATTTTTTTATTTAAAAATTGATTATTTTAGAATAAAAGTTTCTTTCGCTAAAAAAGAAAGAAAGTATATTTTCTAAAACAAAATTTCTTAAATAACATTTTTAGAACAGTTGTTAAACCTAATCTATATTTTGTATGGTTTCAAGAAAACCGTGTGCAAATAACAAAACATTTTTTCCTTAATTATTTTAAAAAAAGAACACATGCTTATTAAAATTAGAGATGCATGTTATGAACCGTACAACAAGAGGACAATACATAGATGCATGAATTGAGGGCAATGGTCGAAAAGAGAAAACAACACAACCAAACATGTCTCAATCTATTTAGATTACTAGATTAGATCAAATCAATATCAGATCTATTTGTCTCTTATTTTCTCTCTCTCCTAAAAAAAACCATCTTTCATCATAGAATCCAATGTTTTAATACTTAATCTAACGGTTCATAATTGTGGTCATACATTACCATCTATGCACCTTAATGTAGAATATAACAACCCTCACTACTTATTTTTTTTCCTTTTTTTATTACCACTTTCTCTCTATGAATACCCTTTCAACTCTCTCTCTTTCTTCTCTCTATCCATCTCTTTGTTTTCTGAGACCCAAAATTTTCTTTGGTCCATTTTTCTTCCTCTTCTCCTCTCAGAGGAGTCTCTGATTCAGCTTACCTCAGAGGTAATTCTCTCTCTTTTTCTCTTTTTCATATGGAAAAGGTTATCTTTTTGTTCAGATTTTGAAACTTTGCCCTTAAGGTGTTTGTGTTTTTTCCTCTACGAATAAATTTTCAGATTTCATCAAACCCTTTTGGATTTCTTCATTTGATTTCCCAATTTAATGAAAAGGGGTTGGTTTTAAGCCATCAAATCTATTTTTTAATCAATCTTTGACCAAATTGGGTTATTTATTTGTTTATATTTGCTCATGATTTCCTTAGATTTGGTTCAATTTTGTTTAGGTTTTCATCAACCAAATCAATTGTGAAGAAATTATTAATTTTATTCCTGTTCTCCATTGATTTTTGCAGGTGTTCTTGGTTATCAAGATCTTTGATTTTCAGGTGTGAAAATTGAGAGAAAGATGAATTACTGTGGTTACCAGCAAAAGAACGCCATGAGAAGCTGTGATGAGATGAGGATGGAATCTGTGGTTTGCCCTAAGCCTCGTAGATTTGGTTTGATGAATCACTCATTCATTAACAACAACAACAACAACCATATCAGACCCTATAAGCCGCAAATTATCAGGTATTTCCCAGCTTTTATTTAATTATTTTACAATTTTTTGTCAATTATTTCCAATTAATTTATTTTTGTGAAGATTCTAACTTTCTTATTTGTTCTTATAAAATAATCAGCTATCAATCAGAGCTTGAAGATTCAGGTGTCAGGGAAGATCTTCTTGATATCATTCTCCCCCAGGTTATTTTCCATCTCAATCTTAATTTTTCATGAAATAAAGGTTACTTTTTTCCATGAAAAAATTATTCATTTCAAGTGATTTCTCAAATATGTTTGAAATCAAATAACACGTTTTGGTTGGGGATTGTTGCACAATTACTAAGGAATTATGAACATAACATCTATGTTCATGTTTGGGATCATTTTGAGTTTAATTGGTGGTGAGATCGGCAGTTTCGTTGGGATTTTGGCTTAAAATATATTTTGGAGGTTCACCAAATCATGGTGCCGCAGTGAATTTGCCGAATCGACCCTAAAATCCATTCACTGATTTGTGATTTTGTTGATGTTATGAAGTATGGTTTTTGAGAAAATCAAAGTGATTCTGTCAAACTCACCTTTAATTCAAAGATGCACTATATCACCAAGCTTGGATTTTGTTGTTGTTGATGATTGAAATAAAACATGATATCTAATCTAACAATAATTAGTTTCATTTTGGATTTTGCAGGGAAATAGCTATATGGAAAGATTTGGGGACCAAATGGCATCATCACCACCACCATTTTTTTGTGGATCTCCACCTAGCAGGGCTTCAAACCCTGTGATCCAAGATGAGCAATTTGGCAATAGCAATGGTCATGGAAATTTTAGTCCATTTTCCATGGCACCCTCTTCACCCTCTTCCTCAGCTAGAAGCTGTGTTCCAATGAAGTTTGGCCACGCACAAGCTGCAGTGAGGATTGAAGGTTTTGATTGTCTCAATAGGGATAGGCGCAACCGCAGTATTTCAGCTGTTGCATAATTCATTTCCATCAAAGAAAAACAAGTTCAAAGAGCAAGTCAAGATTTTTGGTGTCAAAGGAAGCTAATCTTAATTCAATGTCTTATTGTAATATATATGTATATAAAAATGGTCTGTGGAAAAATTGTTAATGAGTTAAGGTGTCATGTAAAATTGAGATGGTGAGTTTTTTTTTTTTTTTTAAATTTTATTTTCAAGAATAAAGAAAAAGACAAGTTATACAAGTGAGGAAAAGGGCATGTAAAAAGTCTTGTTCTTTCTCTCTTGTTAGAACTTAGGTTCATGAAGGGAGAGTTTGTAAAAAAACTCAGCATATCCTCTTTTGTAATTGTAATTTGGAGGAAAGTGAGGGTTAAATATTTGAAATCTTGTAAAATATTTTTTTAGTGGGTGCCTTCTTTGTAGGTGTCACCTATTTGATAATATCAAAGAGATATTTGTTTATACTTAATCATGCTTTATTTTATACATTATTCTAGTTTAAAGTCTTGTGATTTTTTGTTGTTGTTGTTGTCGTCCCTTATCAAAAGTATGAGAATTTTATTCATTTGGGTGCTCTCTTTGGAGGTGTCACCTAATTGAGATAATATCAAAGAGATCTTGTTTATAGTTATACTTTATTTTATAGTCAAAAGACAAGGTTGAATATATTAATTGTACAACTAGAACCAGTAACAAGTAGTCATATCTGATTAAAGAAATAATAAAAATTTGATACCACAATTTTAGGAGAATCTTAGGAAGCTTCATAGTGCATATTAAGGTCAGATTTGGAGGGCTTCTTAATAATTCTAATATTTTAATCAACAAAATTGTCCTTTTACGAAAAGAGTGTTTATTTGTAGAATGGTGTGAAAGGGTGATTGGAAGATGTTATTGAATTGGAGCTACTAATATGAGATATGAGATGTGGATAGGTTTTGATTGAGAAGTTAGAGAGAGATGGTTTGTGTGGGGTTAGACAAGAACAAATAACTGCATATAAAATGAAGAAACGTGTGTTTGTTGTTTTGTTGTAATGGAAAGTAGTTAAGGCGGTGGCAACATGTAGTGTGGTCTTAAGTGTTTGGTTGTTTGTTGATGGTTAATATGGCACACCAGTATCTATGGTCCAATTTAATTAAATAGTAGTATATGCTAGATTCTATTTTATGATGCTCAATATATATTTAATCTATTTTTGTTTTTTTTTCTAGTAGTCTCACTAAATTGACTATTTCAGACTCGTTAATTATCAAATCGAGCTTAAATTTGGAGGGAAGGTTCACAACACTTGTATCTAATTTTTGACAATTCAAAATTTTATAACAAAGTCTGAGTTGCGAGATATCTGCTTTGCACTGAAGCTGCAGATTTGAGTAATTTTCAGCTTTTTGATTCTTATTTGTAAGCTAGTTTTCTTTGTGATTTTCAGTTGTTAGCACTAGTTTGTGAATCACTTTAAGACTCTACAGTACCCTTATTTGATTATAGATGAACTATTTTTTTTGGTCAGGACGACTCGTGATTTTTACTTTTATATTGAAGAGTTTTCCATGTTAAAATATCAGTGTTCTTTAGTGTCTTTATTTGTTCGATATACTGTCATATATTTGTTGATGATCCTAATAAGTTCTTAGAAGTTAGGAGAATTTTATATCAGTTGCGTATTAGTCTTCTATTGGGTCTTAATTTCCTATTAGAGTGACATCAAAACTCTTGGTTAAAGGCTATTTTACTTATTTGAATAAAGGAGTCAAATACAAATATAAAGATGGTATTGTTGAACAGTTCTAATTATCATTCATGGAAGGGCAAGATGAAAGACTTACTATTTATGAAGAAATTTCATTTCCCGATTTTTAGTTTTGTAAAGCCAAATTTTCTGTCTGATGAAGAATGTGAGTTTGAACATCAACATGTATGTGGATTTATACAATAATATGTAGAATATAATGTTTATAATCATATTGCTAATGAGACACGTGCAAAAGCTTTGTGGGAGAAGATATAGTCTTTGTATGCCTCTAAATCTGGGAATAATAAATTATTCTTGTGGAATAGTTTCATAAGTTTGAAGTATAGGGGAGACTTCTATTTCATATCACTTAAGTGAATTTCAAGTTCTCCTTGATCACATGTCAAGAAGGAGTATCGAATTTAATGAATTTTTGGGACTCTTTTTATTGCTATCTTTATCAAAGTCTTGGGAGACATTTCAGATTTCTACTACAAGCTCTGCTACTAGAGGTGTTGTTTATTTAGAAACGACTAAGTGTGGTATTCTTAATGAGGAGATGAGAAAGAAGGAATATGATTCTTCATCTCAATCTGAGGTACTTCTTAATTGAAAATGAGGGGATAACTCAGAAAAAGGAGTCGAAAGGTGGTAGAGAGAATAACATAAGCAAGTCCAAGCCACAATACAAGAATGTGAAGAGTCATTATTGTCACAAAATAGGACACATATATAAGTATTGTTATAAGTGGAAAATGGATAACGGAGACAAAAATAGTAAGTATAAACAAAGAGATCATGAAGATCACGATGATGACCATGCTATTACACTACTACTACTACTACTACTAGTGATGATCTTGCTATTCTCTCTGATCACGAGTCTGTTAATCTTGTATCACACGAGGGAATTTGGATAGTTGATAGAGGTGCTACATTGCATGTTATAGTAACAAAATATTTTTTCACATCTTATACTTTTAGTAACTTTGGAGTGTTGAAGATGTGTAATGATGGTGTATATGAGGTAATTGATGTTGGTGATGTTTGATTACAAACCAACATATGAATGCAATTGTTGTTTATAGGTGTCAAACATGCTTCAGATCTCTGCTTTAATTTGATCTCTGTGCATATGCTTCATGGTTGTGGTTTTGTCAATCACTTGGATTTTGGAAAGTGGAAACTCAACAAAGATAACTTGGTTGTGGCTAGAGGGGAGAATATTTCTAAACTGTATTGGGAAAAAGATTTAGTTGATAGGGACAGTGTGAATTCTATCGACATGGAAGCATATTTGTGACACCGATGACTGGTAAGTGCCAAATTGTGTTTAATTTGGTGTATGAAATAGGGCACTTCTTCTTAACTTAATTCTTTGTCTTTTCAAGTCAAAAACTCAAACTATGTGTAAATATTATCTTTTTAGTTTTATCATGTAAATATTGTTTAGATAGATATTTTTCACTTCATTTTGTAAGTTTGTGTGCATTGGAGGAACTTTGGTCGTCAAAAAGCAAAAAAAAATGGTTTCAACATGCATTTTTGGGAAAAAAGGAAAAATGATGCAGATGGGGCTAAGCCCCAATTTTTGTGCTAAGCCCACCGCTCTTAGTGCCATTGTAGCATGCTTAGAGGTGTTGGGGCAGATATTTCAGTTCTTAGCGACAAATTCGAGGATAAGCACCATTTAAGGCAGTTTAATGTATTTTTTAGGATTTGGGGCTAAGCGCCAAATTGGGGGCTTAACACGGTCTGCAGCTTTTTGTTTTCTATAAATAGTATTCAATTGATATTTTGAGAGGGATATCACATTTTGGAGAGAGAGAGAGAGAGAGAGAGAGAGAGAGAGAGAGAGAGAAACTTAGAAAACAACAAAACAGGGTGCTTCTTGAAGATCAGAGGCTGGGTTCACATCAATTATCGGGAAATCACGATTGGTGCATGTTCATCTTCATTCTCTTTGTTTCAAGCTACCATGATTATCTAAACCCTTTCTTGTTGAGATTATATGTAGTTCACCGTATTCGTATGTATTTCTTTTGATCTTTGTATTATGAACTAGTTATGAATCTATATTGATGTTATCTTTGTTTTTATTTTATTTTTATAGCTTGAATCATTATTGAGAAATATATTTCAAGTCTTGACCTAACATCATCATCTATCAAAGACCAAACTCTAGACATATATTTGGAGTTTGATATTCACTTGTATCATGTATTAGTGATATATTAATGTTTAATAGGTAGAGATATCATTGATTGAATAATACGGTAAAACCTACATCACCGGTTATACATAATCAGTGTTGAAGCGTGATACATGATAATAACGATTAATAACTAAGTTCACATGCTAGATTAGTTTATCGAGCATGGTGTTAGATACAATCTATTTACTAAATGATAACAATGTTATCTTTGTATCATTGTTTAACTTTATAGATTTGAATTGATATTGATAAACACGGTTTAAATCTTGATCTAAGATGAACATATGTTAGATTTTAAACTCTAGACATATATTTAGTCTAACATTCGCAGAGTATCAATTCTTAATGTTGTTGTATTATTAAATAGACTGAGAGATTGTCGATTAAACAATAAGGTTTAAAGCTCATCAAAATTTTAGACATCAACTCTGTTATGAGTGATACATGATGATATTGATGAATGTTTAGGTTGTGTTTAAATGATTGGTAAACTACATATTCTATCGGTGAATGAAATCCAATCCTAACAAGTCATCATCTATCTAAAACTTTATTTACCTTTCATTCTTCTGTATTACATTATGTAACTTTAAACTCTAAACCATCTTACAAACTGCAGCTTCAAAATATAGTCACTGTTGAACGACATTTATATCGCAATAGTCCATATGATATGAAAAAACAAATACTTACACTTTTGATTGTACATTTGTCTATATTATATATACTTGTTTCTTATCACGTTTGATGAAGTGTTGGTTAGGGGTAACTATGGGTAAAGGAACAATAGGAAAACTAGGAAGCATAAACAACTATCCAAGCATAAGAAGAAACAAGAGAGAGCATCAACTTTAATAAGGCATCGAGTTAACAACGTAAAACAAGCGCTTATTGGGAGGCAACTCAACTTTTTAAGTATTTAACAATTTTTCATTTAAGTAGTATAGGCAATGATGGTGTATGTGGAGAAAAAAACATGAAATTTTGCGCATTGGTTAATTTTCTTGACATACCTGCACGTGCTAAGTGTGGTATGTTATCGCTAAGTGCACCTGAAGCTTTGCGTGCACTAAGTGCAAGCTTTCGCGTTAAGCGGCCTCTGCATGAGTTGATTTTTTTCTAGGTTTTTACCTGGCCTTACCCCCTTTTACCGAGGCCCATTTAACCCATCTTTATGGTGGTTAAATGTTAATTAGTTATTTGTTTAAATTGTTGCAAAGTAGTATACAATAGTAGTTAATTTCAAATATTGTCATTTTTGTTGTTCGTCTTCAAAATTTGTCTTCTAAGGTTTGAAGAAGCAATAAGCGATGGTTTCAAGTTGAGTGGATCACCAAGAAAAGGCCACGGTAATGATAAAATATTGAAAGGTTGATACATGGTTAAGATACATGTTTATCGCTTACTAGATCATATCATGAACATGTAACTTGTAATTTGTGAAAATAACTTGTCATTCATTCTTTTGCAATGCTTGTTAATTTTTGAATCACTTTAGTTCATATCCTAATTGCAAGGAGACCTTCCATTGTACACTATATGCACAGGAGACCGACAATTCTTGTTTTAACTCAATTTTATTATGTTTAATCTTGCATTTGTGTTGAATTGTTTGAAAGCATGAAGATAATCAAGTTTTTTTTTTTAAAATTTGAGCACAACCAATTGACCAAAAAGTAACTTACCTTGTGAGTGAATGAGAATTTATTAACCATTTTGAGCCTTAGTTTTAGGATCCATATCAATGTTGAACTGTGAAACTTGTGCATGAATAATTAGTTCATCATTGATTTTTGGAATGAATTCTGATTTTTGTTTCTTAAAACACTTGAACCATCAGTCATAAATTATGGTTGGAATTTTTCCCTTTGCCTTAAAAGTTTGGGAGCATTCTAGTTACAAGGATTGGTTGTATTCAAGTTGGGGAGAAAAAGGTTGGCTTCTAAGTTGTTGAAAAAGGAAGAAAATTGAGAAAAAGGAAAAGAAAATAAATAAATAAAGGTACTTGAAAGAAAAAGTGGAATTTTTTTTCCTAATAGTTGATCAAGGGTATATTCCATGAGCAAAATAAAAGTGGCTAATAAATTTGTGAATTGAAAAAGAATGTGAATTTTAAACGCTCTCTTAGGTTTTGGCAATTTTGTTTCATTAACCTTGAGATATGATCATTCTTTGTTAATCAAGCCAAATTAGAACACCCTTGAAAGTATTTTGTGATTTGTTCTTTTATGCTTTCAATATGATTATTTTGGATGAATACATAGTTTGATCGTGATGTTAGTAAGATTGTTGGGTGAGAGTCAATTCCCTCTTGTTTGTTTTTCATCTATTGATGAAATTGCGTGTTAGGTGTGATTCATGTTTGATTATACGTTTCTTTAGAATTTTTGACATGTGTTTTATGCTTAGAATTTGTTTCATGACCATGGTGTCATTTTAGTATAGTGGTAAGCATCACTTTGCTTGTACTTTTGAAATTTGAACCATACGTTTGTCTTATTTTCTCAAAACTTGTTTGATCTTGTGAAATCTTGGAGATTGCTTTTTTTTTTTATTTAAGTTTTTGAGACTCTTGTTTAAGGACAAACAAATTTCTAAGTTAGGGAGAATTGATAAATGCCAAATTATGTTTAATTTGGTGTATGAGTTAGGGCACTTTTTAACTTAATTCTTTGGATTTTCATGTAAAAACCTCAATTTATTGTTTAGATTGATCTTTTGCACTTCATTTTGTAGGTTTGTGAGCATTGGAGGAGCTCTGGTCATCAAAAGTCAAAGGAACGACTCCATCGTACATTTTTGGAAAAAAGGTAAAATAATGCAGATTGGGCTAAGCCCCAATTTTCGTGTTAAGTTGACCGCGCTTAGCCCACTTGTAATGCACTCAAAGGTGTCGAGGCAGAAGGTTCTGCGCTTAGCGCCAAATCTGGGGATAAGCGCCATTTAAGGCGATTTAATGTGTTTTTTTTAAGGATTTGGGGCTTAGTGCGGTCTGCAACTTTTTGTTTTCTATAAGTAACATTCAGTTGATATTTTGAGAGGGAGATCACATTTTTGAGATAGAGAAACTTAGAAAAAAACAAAAGGGTGCTTCTTGAAGATTATAGGCTAGGTTCGCATCGATCGTTGGGAAATCGCGATTGATGCATGTTCTTGATTCTTCTCTTTGTATCAAGCTACCATGAGTAGCTAAACCCCTTTCTTGTTGGGATTGGATGTAGTTAACCGTATCATGTGTATTTATTTTGATCTTTTTATTGTGAACTAATTATGAATCTATATTGATGATACCTTTGTTTTTATGTTACTTTTATGGCTAACATCATTATTGAGAAATATCTTTCAATTCTTGACCTAAGATCATCATCTATCAAAGATCAAACTACAGACATAAATTTGGGGTTTGATATTCATTTGTATCATGTCTTAGTGATATTTTATTGTTTAATAGGTAGAGATATCATCGATTGAACAATATAGTAACACTCACATCACCGGTTAGACATAAGCAGTGTTGAAGAGTGATACATGATAATAACGATTAATAACTAAGTTCACATGCTAGGCTAGTTTATTAATCATGGTGTTATATACAATCTATTAACTGATTGATATCGATTTTATATTTGTATCACTATTTAACTTTATAGATTTGAATTTATATTGAGAAATACAGTTGAATCTTGATCTAAGATGAACATTTGTTAGATTCTAAACTCTAGACATAGATTTAGTCGAACATTTATAGAGAGTATCGATTATTAATGTTGTCATATTTTTAAATAGGCAAAGAGATCTTCGATTAAACAATAAGTTTGAAACCTCATAAGGAGTTTAGACATAAACTCTATTATGAGCGATACATGATGATATTGATGAATGTTTAGATGGGGTATTACTGAGTGGTAAACTGCATATTCTATCGGTGGATGAAATCCATTCCTGACAAGTCCTCATCTCTGGGAAAATTTATTTACCTTTCATTATTCTGTATTACATTCTGTAACTTTAAACTTTAAACCATATTGCAAACTTCTTCTTAAAAACATAGTAAATGTTGAACAACATTGATATCACACTAGTCCTTGAGGATGGGACAAAACAAATATTTACAATTTTTATTGTTATTACTGTAACATAAAATACTTAGTCATAATAGTGAAAAAGGGCTTAATGTTTTGGCCAAAAAGGATGTTCTTTCGGGATTAAAGAATGCAAATTTGGATAAGTGTTCTCATTGCATGCCTGATAAATAGACTTGAGTATCTTTCAAGACATATCCTCCCTCAAGTAAGTCAAAATTCCTTTAATTAGTACATTATGATATTTGTGGTCCATTATATCTAAAATCCTTTATTGGTGCACTTTATTTTATTACCTTTATTGATGATTGTTCCAGGAAACTATAGGTTTATGCATTGAAGACAAAAGACTATGCATTGAAGAAGTTCAAAGAATTTCATGCTCTGGTTGAGAGACAAACATGCTAGAATATGAAATGTGTTTGTTCTGACAATGGTGGTGATTATTATGGACCATTTGATGCTCATTGCATGCAATATGGTATTTCACATTAAAAGACTCATCCTAAATCTCCTCAATTGAATGGTTTAGTAGAGATGATGAATCAAACACTAATTGGGAGAGTTAGGTGTATGCTCTATGAAGATAAGTTGCATAATCATTATTGGGGTGAGGAAACACATAATTAAATGTTCTTAATCTCACTCCTATTGTTACTTTGAATAGTGAAGTTCCAGACAAAATTTCGTTTGGAGAAAATGTCATGTATGATCATTTGAGAGTCTTTGGTCGTAAGACTTTTGTGCATATTCCAAAGGATGAAATATCCAAGTTATTAGCAAAGTTTAAACAATGTATCTTCATTGGGTATGCAAAATATGAGTTTAGTTACATGTTGTAGGATTTTGTAGGGAAGAAGCTTATCTGAAGTCGCGATGTAGTTGATAAGTGCCAAATGTAGTTATGTTGTATATATGTTTTGTGGCACTTATCCGTTCTTGTTTGTTAATAATCGTTGAATAACCTCACTTTTAGTGTATAATCAAGTTTTAGTGTATTTGTGTATCATTTGATAGTTCTTCATATCTTTTGTAGGTATTCATTCCTGATTTGAGCATTGAGTAATAAAGTGTCGAAGACACAACTTCAAACGCGCGATTTGAGCAACTCATCAACGAATAAGGCTCAAAATAAAATAATAAAATATCATCAATTTGATTGATATTTTTTCATGGTTAGATAGGAAATTGAATAAGCTTTCTAACGCTTCAAATCGGGCGTAATTCCGAGTTACGGTTCTCAATTTATGGCAAAAACAAGATGTTGATTTTTTTCGAAATAACACAGACCGCGCTTAGCGCCACAGACCGGGCTAAGCACGCCCTGCGATTTCAGAAATCTTTAAAAGGGGCTAAAAACACATTTTTAGTTTATAAGTTGGGTATTTTTGAATCCCAACACCATCAACATCATTTTTTTTATAGATTTACTTAGAAAGCAACATTGGAGCTTGCATTTGGATGATCCGGAGTCGAATGCCTCGTCGATTGGTGTTGACAAACCAATAAATGTTTGGATTCTATTCTTATCTTATCTTTGTAATCTCTTTTTTTGGTTTTTGTATGTATATCTACTCTTGATCATGTATATTTGTCGCCCTTGGCGTTGTATAAAGTTTGCTTTACAAATCTGTGTTGGTGATTGTCTTAGGTTTTTACTCTATGTTAGGGATTTGAGCTTTGCTAGAGATAGATCGCTTAGATTCTTACCTAGGATGGTTATCTATTCGTTTCTGAATGCTAGAAATGGGTTTAGAGCTTACATTCACTTAGAGTATCTGATCTTAATGCCACTACGTTGGTGAAGTATGCCAGAGATGGGCATGAAGGTGACACAGTTGACTTTTGGTTGTCAAGGTATGCCAGAAGTGGATATCGAGGTGATTTGGGAGGATTCTCAATTTGGGTTAGAAATAGTTTAGGTCGTGAGAGGTATGTGATGACACGGACGAGTATCGTAGGCTGAGTATAACTGGACGGTAGATTTAAGTCTATGACGGATAGTGTGCGTTCGTTTCAGACAAGTTGTCCATCCTTTATAATTTTTGTTCATTTACTTTTTGTCTTTTATTTACAACCCATTTAACCCCAAACTCATTAACAAACAATTTATCGAACGACGAATCAATAACCAATCTCTGTGGACACGATACGATATAACCTAACCGGTATATATCACCTGGTAAAAATAAATATTGTACTCTTTGCTTGCCGCTTAATACCGCAACAACAAAATGGAGCCGTTGTCGGGGATTGATTTTATTGTTTCTGTATCGCGATAATTCTGTGGTTTTTGAGTTTTGTAATTAATGTATATGTTGTATAGACTTTGTATATGAATTTGTATATTGTTACTTGTACATGTTGTGTGTTCCATACTTGTTCATATTTGTGTTTTCTTTGTTTTCACGTAGTGTTGTGATTTGTTCGGTATCATAACATTTGTTTTTTGAATGATAGGATACTTTCTTTAGGTTTGCACGGTGTGGCAATACCATGGCATGACGAGGGGAGGTTACTAGCTCGCATAATAAAGGCGTCGAGCTTACGACGTAAAACAAACATGTTTTATTGTGTTTGTTAATGTGTGTGGTGACTTTTGTTTTAACAAGTTGAAACAAGGAAATGTTCTAAATTTTCAAATCTTCACTTTTCAACTTGTTAATTCACTTTCACCCATTTGTTTTGTTGTGTCAAATTGTGATTTTCGCAAGCTTGTCGTGTTTAGCTTGAGGAGTTTTGTTGGTTGTAAATATTATAAATTTTGTTTTTCTAATTCTTTTACTATTGTTTGGACTCGAATTTTGGTCTGGTAGCTTGAGGTTGCATTTTGTGATTTTTCGAGTTTGATCGTTTCAACTCGCGGATGTATGGTAATGATAGTTTTAAAGTTGGTACACGTCAGGTACTTGTTTATCGCTTTCTATAGCATAACATGTTTAGGAAATTTATCATTTGTATAATTACCATGTCATTCATTCTTTTTGCATTACTTTCTCATGAATTGAATCACTTTAGTTCCCGTCCCTAAAATGAGGTCCCTTATTGAGGGAATAATCGTTAATTTAGGGACTCACCCTTGACCGAGGGAGTCGCCTAAAAGGAATGAAAAATTACAAAACTTCATGGAAGATGAGTTTAATCACTTAATCACTGGTGGGCTTGAATATTACTATCCGAGCTCGACCCTAGTTGGCCTTCGGGATAGCAGGTCCTAAACGATTTTCTTTTGTAAAAAATTAAAATAAAAACCTCATAATATTTATTATAAATAAAATTAAAAATAATATTATTTTAAATATAAGACATTTTTCAATACTATATTATCTTTTATAAATACTATAATGTGATTTTAAATACAATACATTTTTAAATTGTATAAAATAATACTAGAATACTATTTAGAAGAGAAAGATTAAATATAATAGGGACAAAATTTAGTGAAATGAGAAAAATCAATGTGTTATTTTGGAGTAAGACAATATAACAATTAATATAATATTTTTAAAAATTTATAGTTATGCGGGCCTAACGGACTACCCACAGCCCATATGAGCTAGCTCTAATGGGTAGCGGGTTTTCTAGGGATCAGGATAAAAAAGCCTTGAAAAATATGGGCTTTAATTTTAAGGTCAGGCCTTATGATTTTTCGGTCCTGGCAGACCGATCCATATGGACTAGCTCATTTTGACAACTCTACGAGGACCCACCCCTATTAGGAGCTCACCTCACAGTGTCACCTAAGCATGATTTTCACTCACTAAATAACTAGCCCTAGTAGAAAAGCAAGGATGGTGATGTGTATACGATCCATGTCCACACGAGGGAGAAGTTAAGACCATGATTCCCTAAAAAGTAGGTAGTCAACTAGTTACATGGTCAAGGTGGAAAAATTATTATTTATAGGAGTCCCTAATGGTGTGTTTGGATTGTCGGTGAACTTTGATAGAATGGATTTTAACAATATTGAGTTTAACATAATTTATTTATGTTTGAATATATTTATGTAAAAGTAAATTGAATTTCAGTATAAAAATTACCCAAAATCAATTTAAGTAAAAGCTACAAATTTTAATTTCAAGTTGAATCAATTTTACTTTTGATAAAACAAACAACTCAAAATCATTCAGAATTAATTCAACAATTCTAAAATTAATTTTGAGTCTTCTAAAAATCAATCTAAATATGCCAGAAATCCAAACCCATGAGAATTGAGGAAAAGACAACTCATATTCACATAAAATACCCTTAAAAACATAGCTTCCCACCTTCCCGAGATTGCGCTAACCCTACCAAAATATTAAAGTCTATGACAATTAGGGCTGAACATGAGTCGAGTCGAGTCGAACTCCCTTCAGCTCAGTTCGACTCATTAAGAGTTGTTACACATCTATTTTTTTTTAAAGCAAATGCAATAACATAGATCTAGAAATTTTTCTTCCCAATTTTCACTTTATCGTAAACATTCAATTTAACAAATTTAAGCTAATTTTTATATGGATCACAATGAAATGTTTATCAAATGAAAATTAATTTGAACCATACTATATTCATGTGGCTTATGATGAATGATAACTCATTTGGACTTTATTATACTATACACGTTGTGAATACTAAGCAAAACATAAGAAGTTGCGTGTGGCTTTCCCATTCACAAGTAAAATGAGTGATTGGCTGGTGCTACTAATTTATAAAACAATTTATAAGAATTATTTTTGTTTATTATGTGGCAGGGAAATAAAATTTGAGGAAGAGGACCATTCTATAGAAAATTTTGCCCTGGAATAATTGATTTGAATAATCTACTTTCATTTTCAACTGAAACATTTATTGGAAAAATATGGAAATAGTCTTTGTATTCTATTAGTGATGTTAAGAGGAAGGAGAATGGGGAGAGAAGACTAATTGAAAGGAGAAAAGCATGAAAAGGTTATGTCATTTTAAAGAGAAAAATAATTAAGATGACTGAAAAACATAATAATTATAATAAATGATGTGCAATAAAAAATTTTTAAGTTGCAATAAATATTCTAGTAAAAATTGTTGAAAATATCATTTTCCAACAACCATTTTCTAATTAATTTTTCACATTTAGAGACTATAATTAAAACAAATTATTTAGGAAGAAATTTGGTTGAATGGTTGGACTATTTGACTCAAATAGTAAAATTGTCTAGATTAAAATTATTTCTCTTTTTAACACCTTAATTCATAATTTTTTTATATATTATTTACGTGTAATTAAACGTGTAAACATATAAGAAAAAATTAATTAAATCGATAATTCAAATCAAATTAAATTAAAATTATTATTTTTTGTTCGGATCAAAAATCGAACCAAATCAATGAAAATCGTTGTGGTTGGTTCAGTTTTTGTTTTTAATTTTTAGGAACCGTCAATCCGATGAACCGAATCAATGGATAAAATTACGCTCAAAATATTTTATTCTACTCATCACTAAAATTAAATTTTGTATCGGTCCAACTATTATCCATCTTTGTGTACACTTCATTCATTTTAGCAAAACACACATCTAGAATCAAACTCCAAAACATAGAAAGTAGAAACCACAAGTGACAAAAAGTTGTTTTCCCTGAAATATTGCTCTTGTTGCACGCCATAATTGTTTCTCTATATATCGTTGATTATGATATGTTATGGTCGTCTTCTTGTTCAAGTTTTTTTTGTTAATTTTCATATTTAGTTTTTACCTTTTTTTGTTTCCTCGTCTTCAAAAAATTCCTTCTACTCTTGTTACAAAATAGTTTTGATGAATGTTTGAGGTATGAAACATATTAATTGATGTGTGTTTTGTTGTGTTATATTTATTAAGCTTTCAAATCTCTTCTCAAAGTTTTGATGTCAAATGTAAACTTTTATATTTAACAGTGAACTTATTTCATGATGCAATGGAAATCGTCACTGTTTCGTATGAATTAAGAGCTACTTGAAATTTGTTTGAAAATAGATCATGAAATGTATTATTTTAAAAAATAATAGCGTGAAATACATCGAATAACACGATAGTGGAGCATACATTAATGAATATAATATTTTGAAAAAAATATCATAAATCGATCAATCGAACTAAATCTTTTAGTATAGTTCGATTCCATTTTTGAAAAATATTAAAAACGAATCAAACCAAACTGATGAAGATATCAATGCTCTGGGCCTTTTTTTGACCAAAAATCGGTCCAAATCCGATTACATCCCTATGTGTAACATGTAGTAAATCGGTGCATAAATATTTTAGGATAAAATAGTCAATTTACATTACAATTTTCTTTAACTTATTTTGCATGATGAATTGATGATGATGAATGTACATACTATATGAAGTTATTATGGAAAAATAATTGAATGAAAATGAAAAAAAAACTCAAATTTACTGAAAATCAATTTAGTTTTATGTTTGAAAAGACGACTATGAAAGGATCAATCTATTATGATATGTGATGGAATATTATTAGTTGAACCAATAAAACTTGCGTTTAATTTTTATTAATTTGGAGAAGGTGTATCACATGGTTCTTAGTGTGATTTTGTGGAAAACCATAGATAAAAAAGGGGTTAAGCTTGCCTATATTCATGTTATTCAAGATATGTACGAGGGAGACAAACGATCGTCTCATTACAATATGATTTCAACAAAGTTCAATGATGAGTGATAAATTGTTGTGAATTTGAGTGTGGATAGTTAGCACACATCGACTTAATTCATTTGTTTTTCGTTACTAAATCTCAACTTTAGTGTAATTTCGGTATAGTTGACGCTATAGTGTATATATTACATTATCGGGTAAATCTAATTGAGTTTAATTGTTTTTTCCCCTCATTTTTGTAGGCATTCAAATAATGACATTTTGTCATTGTTAAATAGAATATTGAATAAGCTTTCTAACACTTCCGATTATGCGCAAAGCAGAGTTACGCCGCATGAGCCAATTTTAGCGTCAGACGAGACATTTTGATCGTCGGGCGAGACGTTTTGAGCACCAAGAGAGGTATTAGTGGTGGTTTGTTTGATTTTTGTGTTTCAACCAAAGAGAGTGTGTCAAGCGTTATATTTTGACTGGCTCATTCAAAATGGATCCAGGGTATTATTTAAATGAATGACCATTATATTCTCTCTCATCTAGATCATTAAATGCACATGTCTTGGATCGGCCAACTTGATCTGATGGCTCTCATTATTCTCAGTTTTATTTTGTTTACTTTAGTTTATTTTATTTTCTTTTATAAAATTGATTTTAAATCATTTTTTGATAAAAAATATACCAAAAAATTCAGAAAATTATTTTATAATATTTTATATTATTTAATACCTTGTGCTAATTTTTCAAAAAAATTATTTTATGTTTTGTTATTTTTCTTTAATTTTCTCTTTTTGCATGCATTTTATTTGGTTTAAAAATATTTTTCATGTATTAAAAAATCTCTAAAAGTTATTATATATTCTTAAGTCATTTATGATTTTTCTATTATTTTGTTGTCAATTATTTGATCTTTTGATAATACTTTGACATTTTCTCTTTTATTTTTCGTTTAAAATTATTTTAAAAATGATTTAATGCGTTTGTTTTATTCCTTTTGCAATTTAAATATTACTTGAATTATCTTTTTTTGTAGTATTTGACTTTTGCTGACTTGAATTATGACTTGTTTGATCATTTGTTTCATCAATATGAATGAATTTTGGGTGGTATTTTGTTTGCATGAATCTTCATCAATTCAAATATATCATTAAATGATCATTTGGATCATTTTTTGTACTTTGGATTGATGATAGGTTTATCACATTGATGCACCAAAAAAAGTTATTGATATTGAAGATAACATGACCTAAAGTTGTGATTCAATTTGGTTGTTCTTTCTCTTCATCTCTTTCTTCTTCTTTTTTTTTTTTTTGATCAATTGGATGATGATGAATTCATCTTGTTCAAATTAGGTTTGGATTTGTGCTTGATGAACGTTCAGCATTTCAAACCTACCTACAAGTGATCACTTGATCACTTTAGGTACTTTAGATTGATGATAAGTTTGTCTCAAGGTATCAGAAGGATTTGATTGATGTAATGATCTCATCTCATTGACTTTGTGCTTGATCACTTTGTTGGTTTTAAACCATGGTGTGCATCTATGCAATACACTTACGTTACTTTAGTCTGACCTCAAATAGGTGCAACTTTTACATAAGTTCACTTACGATTTCTTAACATAACACCAAATTATCCCGAATCAGAATACTAATGACTAACATTAATGTTATTAACTCCTAACATTTACTTTCCGCATTTTTACTTTATTGTACTTTACTTTTTATGTCATTTATATTTTAACACTTTATATGTCAAGCATTTACATACATGTCATTTATTTTATGTTTTTTTCCTTTGCTCCTTGGGATTTTATTTTTCCTTTTTCATTTAAAGACATTAATAAAGGAAAATCTTTAAAAAAAACTTGGCTCTAGTCATTTGGACTATTGGTTACTATCCCTAGTTTGAGGAGTTTGACTTTTGAATTTAGTATGATCTTTGGCTTGGACTTTCATATGATACCTTAAGATTCATCTGAACCATGTATTTGAGACCCTAATTCTTTTTCTTTGTGGCCTTTTTATTTTGTCTGTTTGTTTTACTTTTCATCTGATGTAGGGATTGTTATTTGATACCTTGTAGTTCATATGATGCTTTGAGTTTTATCTTGTACCTTGTATTTTATCTGATGCTTTTAAAATTCATCTAGTTGTGATTATTCATGTGATGCTTGGCTTGTGGCTTAAATCCAAAGAAAAGGAAATGTTTTGCTTGACTTATGCCAGATGCTTTCTCTTCTCGTGGTTAATTCACATGCACACGCTAAGGCTTTCTATTGGGATACCTTACAATGAGACTATTTATTTCCTGCGCTCACTTTATGCTTTAGGATAGTCTCTTCATCTCCTACCATTCATTAGTTTTCAAAATCTTCTTCCTATTTCAAAATCTTCTTATTTTTAAACTTGAAACATTTTTCTCAATAAACCTTGACTTTGTCAACTGATTTTTAAAATCTTTTTCTTAATAAATGTTAAGACATATTAAGCATATCAAAACTCTTTTCAAAAGACTAAAACAATATAAAACTCATTTAAATCTTTTGTTCTTTTTGTGCACTTTTCCTTTTAAAACCCTTTTTCAAAGATTTGACATTAGTTGATTCTTGAAGTGATGCAAACTACTACACTTTTACAATATGTTGTGAAGAGGTTGACATTTTCCATTTGAATGTTGAGAATTGCCTTGTTGATTAAATGCAAGCAAAATTATCCATATCAAGATGATGCAAATGCTCCTTCCACATAATTATGGGTAGTAAGTAAGTTTTTCCCTCGAATTTGACAACATATCTTTTCATTAAAATCAATCAAACAAGCAATTTTGTCTTTTTTAGAAAAACTACAAAGTTCTAACTTATTCATTGCACATGGAGGGTACGTAGGTACGAAACTCTCAAAGTCTTGGTGAACCAAAATTATAAAAAACAATTTCTTTTCTCATCCCCCTAATTTTTGTTTGCAAACAACACCTTTTAATACCACAAATTTTTAAAGAGGTTCTTGCGGAGTACCGTAGATGTGAAATGTGATAATATTTTCTCTTTGCATAACCAACCACCGTATTCCGATCTCTCTTTTTATTAGTTTTGTTTTAAAACTTTTTGTGGGTTTTGTTCGATCTTTTCCTTTTCTTTTGGAAACATTAAACTTCGGCGACGTCTCTTACTTTTTCTGAATTAAGTTAATCAATAATTTAATCTCAATTTTTCCGCTGTGACACCAATGAACCGAACCCAGACTCTAATACCACTTGATAGGGATTTTAGAGAATACCAAAAGTAACAATTGGGGGTAAACATCCAGGATTTATAAGAGACATTGACGATGCATCTCCATTCAAAATCTTAAGAGAATGATAATATGAGTCATGTCTCTTTTATATATAATATTTTCTCTATTTCTAATCGATTCGAGACTTAACCACACAAACTTGAATTCTAACAAACTCTTAATCAAACTTGTGACCTTCATCACCAGTTTAAAACACACTATGATCTCATTCCCGCTTTCCCACTAAAACTAACCAAAATTCTGATACCAATTTATTGAAAAGTCTAAATAGCACTAAACATCTAAGATTCATAAGAGACATTATCCCATATATTCAATCCCTCAAATATTATTTGAATAAGTAAATGTGTAAATTTATACATGTGTAAAAACTATACAAACTTCAAATAAATTGCAAGCTTAAGCCTAATCCTTTACAAGTATTGGAGCCAGAAAGGTATGATAATATAAACACCAGTATAATTACATTCTAATTCAAAGTTAAACCTCAACGAGTGTTTCTATTAAACAAAAGGAATTGACTACTTGCTCAAATTGGTTATCTCAATAAAACTATTATTAGATTAATCATCAATGATAGAAAATAGAAAGATACTATTTACATAACTGAATGTGTATCTTTATACATGTGTACAAATGTGAAAAATTCAAGAGTGAAATTGTAACAAACCTAAGCCTAATACTTTACAACAAATGAAGCCATAACTAAGTTGTTAAGTAGGAGCAATGGTTAAAAATGTGATAATATAAACACTACTAACCTCTCTATGTTTTCTAATGATATTTTTTAAAAAAATATTCTTAGAAGATTCTCTTAATCTTCAAGCTTCTCAGAATTACTAACATTTTTTAGATCCTTAAGTAATTGTAATCGCTCGATTTCATCATCTTTTGTCGAAATCGTGTCTTTGAGAGAAGCCACCTGTAAAACCAAAGATGTTATGAGTAATCAATAATGTGATGAATCTTATATAAGATTTTGAAACATATATGATGAAATAAATATAACATTATTAAGTTTACAAATTTAATCACCTGTTCCATTAATTCTCTAACATCTCTTCCATCTTTTGTACTTTTTGCAACTCCTAACTCAACTCCAGAAACTCTCTCAGCAAACTTCAAAGTACTCAAAGATTCAGAATAAGACTTTACATCTGAATTGATTTGAACTAGCATCAGTGTCTTTGCATGACCACCTGTGTAGTAAAATCATATTAAAAGTTTCAACATTCACACTATCAACATATTAGTAGTTGTTGGATTGAGATTAGACGATTCAAATGTCAAAATCTATGTTGAAATATATACTGTCTGATTTCGATCCAATGAGTATTGTGAGAATAGATTAGGATATTAAGAAATCACAAACAATGATTTTACCTAGTGAGGATTGCAAAATCTGTGTGAGTTTGCTGTTTCTATATGGTATATGAGAACTCTTTTGAGAAAGTGCGAAAATGACATCTCCAAGAGCAGACAGTGATTTGTTAATATGTTGTGCTTCCTTTAGTCTATCTCCGATTACTTCAGACCGATCTATCCTTTCACTTCCTGCCAAATCTATCAGATGAAGATTACCTTGGAGAGTCGAACCAGATTTCTTATCCGCCCCGCGAACATGAATCGAAACCACACTACATAAACATGCTTGTTCAACTTCATTGATAAATACTTTTGAACAAATACGTGTCTGGTGTCTGACACGTATCAGTGTCTGAACTGATAATTAATAGTAGGAAACTTGAAGCATGGACTAATGAGAGTTGAGTAAAATGAAAAGACAAACCTGTGAGAACGGCTACTTCTTTCATTCATAGCAGTTGAACCCTTTGCTCTATTTTTTAAACCAATGTCCATTAGTTTTATGACATCGGCAGTTGATTTGACAGGGTGCATGCTAGCATCAGGTACTGCTAAACCATTTGGTTGAGAGTGATTCAATATCCCAAGTGTGTGCAAATCAAGGAAATCAATTCAAACATTTCATGTGAAAGTTTTAACAAAGAAAAAAAATATGGTAGTAGTTTATAAACTAAAATAAAGAAGCTGGATTCTCTGGAATCAGTGACTGCACGTGGTGTAGTCAATGACTGCAGAGAATCCGGATTCCTAAAAGAAAGTTCATGCACATAATAAAATAGTGTACGTGTATCTATTGAAAAAAGGATATTTTTTGACAGATGTATCGGTTGATAACAAATCGCGAACTTGTTCGTTATAGATCTCAATTATTTGAACTCCAATGTCATAAACTATGGAACTTTGTCTACTTGAGGATATGTTGAAGAGATCATTTAGAGCTCTATAGTTAACACCAAGACTCTCATTGGTTGCACCATTTGGACCACTCTAGAGAAAAGTAAAACAAAATTTAATAGAATAAGAATCTTTTCAAACTTGCATGAAGGATGAGATAGGAAAATCAATATGCACATAAAGTTGGTTACATTACATACCATTGTATAAGTTTTTCCTGAACCTGTCTGTCCATAAGCAAATATGCAGACATTAAAACCATCAAGTACTGATCTTATAAAGGCTTGTATGTCATCATACACCTCAGCTGTATAATATAAATAAGTAACAATCGTTATTAGAGAGTCACAATCACAAACATCAGACACGATACTGATACTAAGGTACATTGTGCCAATATGGCCTTGGATACGCTTTTGTTCAGAAGTGTCAGTACTAAGAGATGATGTATAAACAAACCTTGAGTTGAGGTTGGACCAAAGATCTTATTAAATTTAAATGTCTTGAGTGCTTCTTTCCCTTGTTTGGATGGATTTGCTACAACCAAATCCGATTCACCGATGCGTTCAACAATAGATTGTTTTTCTTTTTGTCCAGGAATAAATGGTCTGATTCTACAATATACTCTAATATTTCCTGCATCAGAGAAAATATTATTGAGAAATTTCAACAAATCCACCAACATTAATCACCTATGACACATGCACAAGTAATTTTACCTTTTAATTCTTGAAGGTCATTGAATAATTTTCTATTTTCAGCAAGAACTGTTTGATAATTCTCAGCTGCATGCACTAGTGGTTTAAGGTTCACTCCTGAACAAGTTCAACCATATTGGTTAGAGATTTTCTTAACCAAAATTTGGTATACGCACAGATTCACGCATTCACGCAATCAGCACATCAATGAACTCTGATATGCTGATTGTCTGAATGCGTGAGATTTATGAAAGTCCAAATCCAAATTCGACATCAATCGGCATACCTAATCGATTGCATTCCTCTTTGTAACTCATTCGCTCTTTCACAACATCTTGCTTGATAGATTCCCAAGACAATTTCAATTTCTATATTTTTTTCATTTGAATAGGTCAATGATTATACATAAATAAAAGACAAATGAAAAACAAGTTGCGCCGTTAATATAACAAACATCATAATATATAAGTTTACCTGTATGGAACTGAACTGAAAACTGACAGCTTTCTGCATTATGTTTTGTTTCATGTTCCATTTCTGATATTTTGACTCCATAATAGCTTCACTCTCTCTAACCTTATTTCTTAACTTTTCCATTTTAGCCTCATGTTCTTGTGATTTCTGTTTCAATTCTAATTCAACAACCTTAGCTTCTGATTTCAACTTTGAACATTGTTCTTCATGTCTATTTTTCATTATTTCAAGTTCTTGCCTCATCGCCGAAATTTCCATATTTTTTTCTTCCACCTCTTTGATCAATCTCATAACTTCTTTATCAATTTCCTTCTTTTCGATACTTTTTTCTTCGACCTCTTTCTTCAATCTCATGATTTCTTCATCAATTTCCTTCTCTTCCATATTTTTTCCTTCTGCAACTTTATCAGTTTCATTTCTTTCCATTTTTTCGATCTTTGCACACTGTACTTCGTATCTTTTTTTTATTGTTTCTAGTTCTTGCTTGAATGTTGAAATTTCCATATTTTTTTCTTCAACCTCTTTGATCAGTCTCTTAACTTCTTTATCAATCTCCTTCTTTTCCATATTTTTGTCTTCCACTTCTTTCATTAATCTAACAACTTCTGTATCAATTTCTTTCTTTTTTTCATCATTTTTAGTCTTTTCAACATGATTTAGATCATTTGTCTTCTTTTCTTCTATTACAATCTTCTCAATTGGCTTCGAGTCATGTATATTCTCCTCATTGGTTCTTGATGCTAGAGCTTCAAGTACTCTTATTCTTGATTGATATTTCTCTTCACGAGTCTTAAAAAGATTGTTTTGCTGATGACAAAGGGTAAGACAACAATGTAATTAAGAAAGAGATAAACTTTGTAGCACTGACACTTCTGATGGAAGACGTGTCTGGTATCTGCGTCTGTGTCATGTCTGGTATATTTGTGGCTGTGTATTATAGACAAACCAACGTACCTAGATTTTAAAAACAATTTAATAGACTTACAGTTCTTAAATGTCCTTGTTGTGTTGATATTCTCCGCTCGATCTCTTGAACAACTTTTCTTAACAAGCAAGCCACGCGCTAAGATGAATTTTTTGTTTGTTAGATAGTATAACTATAAACCTTATTAACAAACACGTGATCAAAATTTTCATGCAATTTAAATTACAGTATACAAATGCGCAATAAATTTTTTTTAAAAGTCTCTGCAACGACATCACAATTGCAGTATGCTCTATGCAGTAATATCAACGTTTACTGCATAGCACGACTGCAAGTGTGATTTAAAACAAAAGAAGTTAAAGATTATTTATCGTACAGGTGGTATTTCTCCATTTCTTCTTTCAACACTTTCTTCTAGGATACCATTCACAACACTCAAAAGTGATTGAGTAGGAGCATTCTGCATAAGTAAATGCTGAAATAAATCAGTGATGCATAGAACTAAAAAAGATAATCATAATTTTAATGAACCTTAAAAGTAAGAACAGACTAAGAAAATTTACATCCAAACTTGATGATTTCATTAGCTCGGAAATTTTAGCAGCAGGAAGATCTGCATAGCTTCCACCTTTTTGTTGAAATACATCAGGAAATCTATGTCCGACTTGGTTTAAAGCACCCAGTGTCTCTGTCGAATCATCATAATCATTAGATCATAAAAAATATTCGAACTTAATCATAATTATTTCTAAAATCATAATACCTGTCGTATGTTGAAACTTCGAGTCAGACAAAATCTTTTTCTGAGGTAAGTTGTTATTTCCGCTCGAATTAGAACTTGAACTACCAACATCCTTAGATTCTGTAGTATGGTTGTTAGGCTGTGAATTCATAACTAGAAAATTTTCATGAAGAACTTTTCAATAATGGAGAATTTTTTTCATGCAAATTTATATTGCATTATTTCTTCACCTCAAGAAGTTCTTGAAAAGCTGAAATAAATAAGAGAGAAAGATTCATTATTTACTTGGAGACTGGAGAATATGAAAATTACAAAAAGAGATAAATTACATGCATGCATGGAAAATGTGAAAAGGAGAATCAAACCCTGAGGATGTCAACATTGATTCTAATGTTGCTATTGTTGTGGAAAGGTTTGAGAAAATTCAGGTAAAACATCAGATGGATAATGTTGGATTTTACAGGGTTGGGAGAAGATATAGGAGAACAACACTCTGAACTTCACAATCATTTTAATGGAAGTAATAACACAATGAATGAATTGTGCATACTTCAAATAATGTTATCATTTCTACTTATGAAAATGATAATAGAATTTTGTTTTGGAAGTGTGCAACTTAAATTAAAAAGAATAACCATAGCTTTTATTTTGAAGAATTAGAATATAAGATTAGTTTTTACATTTTTTTAATATATATTAACTTTAATTCACATGATATTTTTTGTAGCTATTATGTGCTTGTTCATTTTTATTTATTGTAAGATGTGGTGTGTGAATATAATAGGAATTAATCAAATTCATTTTTAATTTCTAAGTTTTGCAATTGGCATATTTACTAGCCTATAAGCATAGATAAAAAAAATTAAAAAAAATAAAAATAGTGCGTAAAATAAGTTGACTTTTAGATGTGTCAAATAGTTTACAAATTGTGATATTTATATAGAAAATTATCCTATTAGTCATAGAATAATTTTTTTCATCATTCAACTATTTATTTATGTGAATAATGTGAAAGTGTTCCCTCTATTTTAGGATATGTAGCACCAAGCATTGTCTTTTGCTTCTCAACATGTTATATTGGTTTATCTTTGTGGGCACTTTTTTTCTTCTCGTGATTCGACATTTTTCTTCTTTAGCGAATGAGGCTATTAATAAATATGACCATAAATTTCAATTATCACGTCATACTCTATTTTGACTAAGTCTAGATTCTAGCTTGAGAAAAATACAGTGTTCTAAAAATTCGATCGGGTCGGTCAGTCGGGGACCGATCGAATTGAGAACCGATCAGATAATTGATTTGACTCAATTATTGGATCAGATGTGTCGTTAAACCGGTGCAAACTGGTAAAAATCGGTGTAAATCAGAAAATAAAAAAATTGGCGGTTTTTTTAAATTGGTGATTTATATTGCAATTTTTTATTTTTTATAATTTAAAAAATCAAAACGACGCCGTTTTGATTATTTTATTAAAAAATAAAAATAAAAGTTAAAAAAAATAAAGTAATAATATCATTGACGGAGAAGATGTCGAGTATGTGGGGTATTTTGTTCTAGATGATTTTGATATTGAAGAAAGAGGTCTCAACATTGAATTTCCTTGAAATTAAATTTAATACACAATGAATTTATTTTGCTATAAACTGTTCAATTGTATTATGTTGCAATTAGACTTTATTTGCAATTACACTTTGTAATTGTACTATTTTATTATATGTAATACCTAGTGTAAGTGTTTTTATGTTGACATTAATTTTTGGTAAAACTAGGATTTGACAATGTCTTGACTGATGTCATGACATTCAGAGTTGAAGATAAATTATGCATAAGAAGAATGATTCAAGTACAGCTCAGACTGGAAGCTAAACTGTTGTGCTGGAATTCTGCAGAAGATTGACTGATGTTATAACCGATGTTATGACATTCTGTGACATTTGTGCTCAGAATCTTTTTCCGAGAGTTTTCGTGAATTCATTGATGTTTTATTATGTTTTATGTTATTAGATTACATGCTCACGTGGCTATTTGGTTAATCTTAGTTAACCCTAAATTGGTTTGTTAAAAAGACCAAGTCTTTAGGATTAATTAAGTGAACCCTAGCTATTATTATGGAAGCCCAAAACTGAAGTTACAGGATTGCTTCTATAATAGGAAAAGAACTCTTACTCTGCTGCTGCGCCTCTTGGACTGTATTGAAGATTTAGCAGGTTGTTAATTGTGTATTCTAGTTACTCTTGTGAGCCAAGCAATTATCAATTGATAAGTGCCTTGGACTAGGATTTGGTTGTAAGGGTTGTTTATCACTCAAAGCTTTGAAGCACGAGTGGTGTGTCTCTTGATTAAAGCTTTGAAGCAAAACCAAGTTTGTTTATTGAAGAGTGTTTTCACAATTCAATTAATCAATAGGTTGATATCACTGCTGTGATTGAGGGGAGTGAGTAGGAACTTAGGTCTAAGTAGGACTTAGATTGAAGTTGCATTGGGTAGGTCTTAAGTGAAGGAGATAAACCGTTGGTTTATTCACAATTAATTCTACTAATAGTGAATTTCCTCCTGGCTTGGTAGCCCCCAGATGTAGGTGTAGTTACACACTGAACTGGGTAAACAATTGATTGTGTTCTTTATGGTGTTTAAATTAAGCGTGTGAATTGTTAATGTGTCGAATCGTGTCATAACATTCTCGTGACATCACGATCTGCCGCCAGAATTTCAATTGGCATCGAGGGCACCCTGTTATTTCTGGGTGAGATCTAGGGATAATAGTTTTTGGCGTTATGGACAAGGAAGGAGGATTTGGAAGTAGACCACCCATTCTGGATGGATCTAACTATGATTACTGGAAACCTCGTATGATTGCCTTTTGAAGTCTTTGAGCATTAAAGCTTGGAGAGCTGCTGACAGAGGATGGAAACATCCTACCAAGCTTGAGAAAGATGGGACTACTAGTCTGAAACCTGAGGAAGAATGGAGCAAAGAAGAAGAAGAGCTAGCACTGGGCAATTCTAAAGCATTGAATGCCTTATTCAATGGAATTGACAAAAATATCTTCAGACTAGTACATCAGTGTGAACTGGCCAAGGATGTTTGGGACACTCTCAAAACCACTCATGAGGGCACATCCAAGGTGAAAATGTCAAGACTTCAGATGCTCACTACTAAATTTAAGAATATGAAGATGAAGGAAGATGAGACTATTCATGAGTTTCACATGAACATCTTGGAGATTGCCAACACCTCAGGAGCATTGGGAGAAAAGATGTCAGAAGAAAAGCTGGTGAGAAAGATTCTCAGATCCTTGCCTAAAAGGTTTGCAATGAAAGTGACTGCTATAGAGGAAGCTCAGGATATCTGCACCTTGAAGGTTGATGAACTTATTGGATCACTTCAGACATTTGATATGGGGATCAGTGACAATGTTGACAAGAAGAACAAGAGCATAGCCCTTGTATCCAATACTGAAGAGGAGTGCAAGGAGGATGATGAAGAGAAGATATCTGAAGCAATAGCTATGCTTGGAAGACAGTTCAACAAGCTCATCAAGAGAATTGATCCAAAGTCAAGGTCCAATGTCAAGAACATTCCATCTGACATTAGCAGAACCTATGACTCCAACAGAAGACACAAGTCTGAAGAAAAGGGAAGTCAAAGCAGAGGAATCCAGTGTCATGGTTGTGAAGGATATGGGCATATTAGAGCTAAATGTCCTACCTTTCTAAAGAAACAAAGGAAAGGAATGGTTGCCACTTGGTCTGATGGTGACTCAGGAAGTGACTCTGAAGAAGAAGCTGTCAAACTTGTTACTTCTCTCACTGGAGTTTGTAACTCTGATAATGATTCTAGTAATGAGGAAGTGACATTTGAAGAGCTTGCTAAAACTTACAAGAAGTTGTGTATCAGAAGTGCTGAAGTATGTCAGCAAAATGAAAAATAGAAAAAGCTAATTGTGAAGTTGGAGGCTGAGAATGTGAAGTTGGAGGCTGAGAAGAAGGAAAACACTGCTACTATAAGTCATCTCAACAGTGAAATTATAGTGTTGAACTCCAAACTTGATTAGATGACTAAGTCTGTCAAGATGTTGACAACTGGAACTGATAAGTTGGAAGAAATTCTTCAGTCTGGACAAAATGCAGGAAATATGCATGGTCTAGGATATGTGGCTCCAAAGAAACCTGCTAATGACAAGAAGAAGAATAGGCCTGGCAAACCAATGTCAAAGCAAATGTCACAACATAAGGCAGGAAATGTGTCTGGTTCAGGATATGTGACTGCAAAGAAATTTGCTGATAACAAGAAGAAGAATAGACCTAATAAACCAGTGTCAAAGCAGATGTCATAACATTGGGTTCGACATCAAGATCAGAGAAACATGAAGAAAAAGTTTCAAAGATGGAGATGTCATTATTGTGGAATGTTTGGACACATAAAGCCTTTTTGCTATAGACTACATGGATATCCTAATCAGGTTCCTTATGTCAAGCCTAAGACCAACAAGGTACCATACACTCAACAGTGGAAGAAGAAGACTGCAGCTCTAATAGTTCACACCTCCCTTAGAGTTTTTGCCAAGGAAGACTGGTACTTTGACAGTGGATGCTCTAAGTATATGACTGGAATCAAGAACCTTCTGAATGATGTCAAACCTCATACTACTAGTTTTGTTACTTTTGGAGATGGAGCTAAAGGAGAAATCAAAGGTGTTGGAAACTTAGACTGCTCTGGAGTTCCAAACCTAAATGGAGTGTTGTTGGTAAAAGGTTTGACTGCCAATCTCATAAGCATAAGTCAACTATGTGATATGGGATTCAAGTTCAACTTCACCAGGTCTGAATGCCTTGTAATCAATGAAAAACAAGAAGTGGTTATGAGAGGAGTCAGATCAAAGGACAACTGTTACATGTAGGAGTCTGAGAACACTAATCTGTCATTTCTATGCTATACAGCCAAAGATGAAAAGGAGGTGAAACTGTGGCACCAAAAACTTGGTCATTTGCATCTTAGAGGGATGAAAAAGATCATATCCATGGAGGCTGTCAGAGGGATTCCAAGACTTCATATTGATGAAGGGAGAGTCTGTGGTGAATGTCAGGTTGGAAAGCAAACCAGAATGTCACATCCAATGTCAAGACATCTGACCACCTCCATGGTGCTGGAGTTGCTGCACATGGATCTGATGGGCCCTATGCAAGTTGAAAGCCTTGGTGGAAAAAGATATGCTTATGTTGTTGTGGATGATTTTTCCAGATTCACCTGGATAAACTTCATCAGGGAAAAATCTGATGTGTTTGATGTCTTTAAAGAATTATGCAAAAGACTTCAAAGAGAAAAGGAAGGCTGCATTGTCAGAATTAGAAGTGATCATGGAAAGAAATTTGAGAATAGCAAGTTTGATGAATTCTGTTTCTCAGAAGGAATAAATCATGAATTCTCTTCTCCTATAACTCCTCAACAAAATGGAGTTGTAGAAAGGAAAAACAGGACTATACAGGAATCTGCCAGAGCAATGATTCATGCTAAGAAAATTCCTATTCACTTTTGGGCTGAAGCTATGAATACAGTCTGCTATGTTCACAACAGGGTCACCTTGAGAAAGGGAACATCCTCCACCCTTTATGAAATATGGAAGGGAAGAAAACCTACTGTGAAATAGTTCCATGTATTTGGTAGCAAATGTTATATTCTGACAGATCGTGATCAAAGGAGAAAGATGGACTCTAAAAGTGATGAAGGCATTTTTCTGGGATACTCTACAAACAGCAGAGCATATAGGGTATTCAACTCCATAACAAAAGTTATAATGGAGTCTATTAATGTCATAGTTTATGATCACCATGAGGAAAACAATGTCCCATATGATGTTGAGACATTGTTTGAGACATCACCACAAGTGTCTGATAAGGATGATGTGTCTGTCCCTACTTCACCAAAGTCTGAACCAGAGGAAGCTAACAAAGATCCTTCCATCAGAATTCAGAAAGATCATCCGAAGGAACTCATCATTGGAGACCCTAACTGTGGAGTCATTACAAGATCCAGAGAAATTATCTCAAACTCTTGTTTTGTGTCTAAGATTGAGCCAAAGAATGTCAAAGAGGCTCTAACTGATGAATACTGGATTGGAGCAATGCAAGATGAATTGAACCAGTTCAAACAACATGAAGTGTGGGAGTTAGTTCCTAGACCAGAAGGAACAAACATCATTGGCACAAAGTGGATCTACAAGAACAAGTCTGATGCGTTGTCACCGTAAATAAAGCAAGACTTGTTGCTCGTGGATACACTCAAGTTGAAGGGATTGATTTTGATGAGACTTTTGCCCGTGGCTAGGCTCAATCAAGACATTAGGAGTTTCTTGCATCCTGAAATTCAAGTTGTTTCAGATGGATGTGAAAAGTGCCTTCCTAAATGGGTATTTAAATGAGGAGGTATATGTAGAACAGCCTAAAGGATTTGTGGATCCTAACTTTCCTGATCATGTTTACAAATTGAGGAAAGCTTTATATGGTCCAAACAAGCTCCTAGAGCTTGGTATGAAAGGTTGACAAAGTTCCCATCGATAAAGGTTACAAAGGAGGTTTGGACAAAACTCTCTTTGTCAAGAATGAAGGAGGAAAGATAATGGTAGCTCAAATTTATGTTGATGACATAGTGTTTGGAGGAATGTCAGATAAAATGGTGAGACATTTTGCCAACCAAATGTAAGTTGAGTTTGAAATGAGCCTCATGGGAGAATTGACTTACTTTCTTGTACTACAAGTCACACAGATGGAAGACTCAACTTTTCTTTCTCAGAGCAAGTATGCAAAGAATATTGTCAAGAAATTTGGGATGGAAAATGCCAGCCATAAAAGGACTCCTGCTCCTACTCATTTAAAATTGTCCAAAGACACAAGTGGAGCAAATGTTGATCAAAGCTTGTATAGAAGCATGATAGGAAGCTTGTTGTATATGACCCAGACCGACATTGCCTTTTCTGTTGGAGTATGTGCAAGATATCAGGCTGAACCTAAAGTAAGTCACATCAATCGGGTGAAAAGAATTCTGAAGTATGTGAGTGGAACTTACAATTATGGTATGTCAGATTCTCATGGATGTGAACCAATTCAGCTATTGTGATGTTGATTGGTAGTCGATGATAGAAAAACACGGAGGATGCTTCTTTTGGGAACAATCTTGTTTCTTGGTTTAGCAAGAAGCAAACTGTGTCTTTATCCACTGCCGAATACATAGCACCGGTAACATTGTTCTCAAATGGTCGGATGAAGATGTCGATCGAGTACAATGTCACAGATGTCATGACATTATATCGTGACAACTCGAGTGCTATTAATATTTCAAAAAATCCTATTCAGCACAGCAGGACTAAACACATTGACATTAGACATCACTTCATCAGAGATCTTGTGGAAGAAAAAGTGATTAAATTGGAGCATGTAGCCACTGAACTTCAACTGGCTGACATTTTTACTAAAGCTCTTGATGCTAATCAGTTTGAGAATTTAAGGGGCAAGTTGGGTATTTGCCAATATGAAGAGTTGTAGCAATTAACATTGCTTACAACAAGGAATGGAGAGACTTTTTATTTCATTTAATTCTAAGTGGGCTAATTAATTATTTCCCTCTTACTTTTCAAAAGTCCAAGAATAGGAAGAGACATATATATATTTCAATTTGTTCATTTGAATGCATCACACTCCATTCCTTCTACAGACACGCTCAAACTCCCTGTCAAATTTTTTCTCACTTCCACAAAATGTCTCAACAAAGCATGTCATCCTCTTCTTCATCTTCAAGGGAAACTGGTTCTCCATCTCCCACTGATTCTGGGGGTAGGGCAAACGCTGAAGCAATGCAGCCTGAGATTCTGGAGGTTACTCCTCTACGTGCCATGGCAACTGATCCTGGGAGGGTCAAGAAACTACGCACCAGACATGCAAGAAGATCTCAAGCATCTCCTTCTGGTAAGACCTCTGAACCAACTTCCTCTGTTCCCCCTGAAATAGCAAACAGGGAAGGTTCTAGATATGTTCATCAGGCCATAGCTAGAATAATTACTAGGATTCTGAATGAGAATCATTCTGTGCCTGGGGTTTCTGTTCCTTTAAATCAAGAATCTGCTAGCCCTAGTTTAGCAACTGATCCAGATGTCACACAGAATGTCAAGACATCTGATGCCAATGTTAGGAAAACCCCTGAGAATCCTGATAATGAACCCTCTGATAAATCTCCTGAACAATGTGTTGATGATAAGTCTCCTGTGATCTCTGTTGATGATATTTCTGATGGAATTCTTGAAGAATCCCCTGAAAAATGTGTTGCTGATACCACTGATAAGTCCCCTGTTATTTCTGCTGATGATATCTCTAATGGAATTCTTGAAGAAACTCCAGAGAAACCAGTTGAGGACAACCTGGAAAACTCTCCAGTGAAAAACTCTGAAAATATTGTGGAACCTCCAGTCATTGATCTGGATGAAGTTTTCTCTGATAATGACCTCATTGCTAGTGTTAATCCTAGCATTGCTAAGAGGATGATGAAAAGAAAAGGGAAGCAAAATGCCTCTCAGAGTCCTTCCAAGGAGAAGGTTGCTAAAGCTGCTCATGAGTCTCTTAGGGCTGAGAGTAAGTCTGAGGAAAAATCTGGTAAGGACAACAAGGCTGGAACTTCCAAAGGGAAGGGTAAAGTGAAGTCTGTTGGAGGTATCTCTAGGCCCAAGAGAACTCCAATTGTCAAGAAAAGGAAGGTTCCTGAACCTTCAGAATCTGATCAAGATTCTGATTTTAATGTTGAAGAGAATGTCACAGACATTCCACTTAGAAAGAAACCAACTCTTGGAAAACTGCCTAAGGTCCCTGAGGTGGCTATTGATAACATTTATTTCCACCACCCTGAGAGTGCTAGCAGGTGGAAATATGTGTGTCTGAAAAGAATTGCTCTAGAAAGGGAACTGAACAAGAGTGCCCTTGAATGCAAGGATGTTATAGATCTGATCAAGGAAGCTGGGCTGATGAAAACTGTGGTCAAGTTTTCTAACTGTTATGATGTTTTGGTATAGGAGTTCATTGTGAATATGACAAGTGGTTGTGCTGATGGAAGATCAGCAGATTTTAAGACTGTTTTTGTAAGAGGGAGAAAAGTGAAGTTTTCCCCAAGTGTGATCAACAAGTATTTGGGAAGATCAGATGATGCTCAACCTGAGCTTGAAGAAACTGATAACCAAGTCTGTCAAACAATCACTGCTAAGCAAGTGAAACATTGGCCAATGAAGGGAAAGCTAACTGCCAGCAAACTGAGTGTTAAGTTTTCTATTCTTCACAAGATAGGTGCTGCAAATTGGGTTCCAACAAACCACAAGTCCACCATCTCCATTGGCCTGGGCAGATTCATTTTTGCTGTTGGTACAAAAGCAAAATTTGATTATGAAACATATATTTTTGAGCAAACCTTAAAACATGTTGACAGTTATGCTATAAAAGGACCAATAGCCTTTCCCTCCCTCCTGTGTGGTATTATAGTTGATCAATACCCTGATATCTTAGTTGATAGAGATTCAGTCTGTAAAAGAGCTCATGCCCTTGGTTTCCACTACAAGTTATTTCAAGGGAAGCATGTCCCAGACATTGTCATGACATCTGCTGAGACATCAAATGTCAAGGCAAATTCTCAGAAGACAAATGTCATTGATGTGCTAAAAGAGACCTGTAGGGAACTTGAAGCAAGGAAGCAAACCATTGAAAAGCTGATCTCTACACTGGAAAAGGAGAAAGACACAGAGGTTGAGGATGAAGGGCTAGGTGGTGATGATTCTGCTGCAAATCTAGATGAAGATATTGATGTTGATCAAGCAACTGGTGTTGATAGCAGTTCTGAAGATGCTACATATCACAGTGCCTCTTCTGGAGAAGAGAGTAGTTGACTTGTGATCCTGTGCTGCTGTTGAATGTTTGTTTTTTGCTGTTGATTTTGCTTGTTTTAATTTTGGTTGTTTTGGATATTTGTATTTTTTGACTGAGGTGTAATATTTAACTCTGATTGGTACTTATTTATTTTAATGAATGTTGGGAAATTGTACTGTTACCTTTGGCCCCTTTATGGCTAAAAAGGGGGAGAAGAATTAAGTGGGCAATTGTGGGTAGAATTTATCTTTTTAGGCTCTGGTTCTTTAGCTTGGTTAGCTTAGACTGGTTGTTTTATTCTGCTGCATTAGTACTCTGATAGCTTAGTTTGTTTTAGCCAAAAATCTGCCAAAGGGGGAGTTTGTAAGTGTTTTTATGTTGGCATTAATTTTTGGTAAAACTAGGATTTGACAATGTCTTGGCTGATGTCATGACATTCGAGTGAAGATAAATTCGCATAAGAAGAATGATTCAAGTACGGATGGAAGCTAAGCGCCGGAATTCGCAGAAGATTGATGATGTCATAATCGATGTTATGACATTCATGTGACATTTGTCGCTCGAATCTTTTCCCGAGAGTTTTCGTGAATTTTGATGTTTTATTATGTTTTATGTTATTAGATTACATGCTCACGTGGCTATTTGGTTAATCTTAGTTAACCCTAAATTGGTTTGTTAAAAAGACCAAGTCTTTAGGATTAATTAAGTGAACCCTAGCTATTATTATGGAAGCCCAAAACTGAAGTTACAGGATTGCTTCTATAATAGGAAAAGAACCCTTACTCTTGGACTGTATTGAAGATTTAGCAGGTTTTTAATTGTATATTCTAGTTACTCTTGTGAGCCAAGCAATTATCAATTGATAAGTGCCTTTGCTAGGATTTGATTGTAAGGGTTGTTTATCACTCAAAGCTTTGAAGCACGAGTGGTGTGTCTCTTGATTAAAGCTTTGAAGCAAAATCAAGTTTGTTTATTGAAGAGTGTCTTCACAATTCAATTAATCAATAGGTTGATATCACTGCTGTGATTGAGGGGGAGTGAGTAGGAACTCAGGTCTAAGTAGGACTTAGATTGAAGTTGCATTGGGTAGGTCTTAAGTGAAGGAGATAAACCGTTGGTTTATTCTGAATTAATTCTACTAATAGTGGATTTCCTCCTGCTTGGTAGCCCCGGATGTAGGTGTAGTTACACACTGAACTGGGTAAATAATTGATTGTGTTCTTTACTGCTGTTTAAATTAACTGTGTGAATTGTTAACAGAGTGTCAGATACTGTGTCATAACATTCTCTGTGACAACGGTTGAGTTCTTATAATAAGTAGAATCAAAACTCAAATATATTATTTCTTTTCTACTTATTAAATCAGCATATAATCACTGATTGAGTCAACAATTATATTTTTAGAAGCCAATATAGTCTTATCTTGAAAAAAATGTTTGGTCAGTCATGTTATAAAAAAGATTTGAATATGTGGCCTGAACAATAACGGCAAGTGGATCACCAAAACTTAAAACAAGTAAATCGTGTGGTATATTGAGTGTGATATCTACATTATTAATTTCTCCAATAATTCCATCACCAATTCCCAAAATCCACTAAAAATATATATTTCTTTCTTTAATGTCGACTTTGAACTTCCTGTTAGAAGTCTCATGTTTATAGTTAATGTAAAAACTTCACAAAAATTCCAAAAATAAGAAGAATTTATAGTATCATGAACAACATCTTGTCTATTTTCTTTGGGTATGACAGGAAGGATATGGAAAAAATCTCCACCCAAAATAATTATTTTTCCACCAATTGGAATATCTAAACTTCCATTATCATAAGATCAAAGAATACACTTTGAATTATTTTTTGGAGTTATTTTGCACGTTGAGCATTCATCAACATCAATGGTATGGAAACCTTGAGTGTGCAATTCTCCCTCTTAGAATAAGCAATGCAGCTATCCCATTAGAAACTATAATAACAATTTCATCCCTTGATCTTAATGTTTCTGACATTGACCTCCAAATATAAATATTTCCAATTCTGCCACCATAAAAAAAATCCTGATTTTTTTTTTTCATTTACCTTTTTCATGACACAATCATATATTTCTTCTAAATAAGAAAATTAATTAGAAGTATGAGAATTTTTATTGTTTTAACTTATAAATTTAATAAATATTTTTAAATAAAATATTATTTTTGTGGTATCCAATAAATTTGAAAAGATATATTAAATTTTATAATTAAAAAAATATCATATACTATTTTAATATATTTTATTTATTAGTATAAACTTTTATATTTATTTATAAATTTTATTACTAATAACTATTTTTATTAAATGTGTGTTTTTATTAGTTCTTCAGTATATAAGTATATGAGATAGTGAGTATATTATACTCTAATTATTTAATAAGTATTGTTTATGTTTAATTTAAGAAAATTTATAAAATAATATAAAAATCTGGTATATTAATTAAACATTTTACTTTTTTAGACCATATATTTTTCAAATATTATCATAATCTTTTCCAACGTCAGTTATTTATATATATGAATTTAACGTTTTCAAATGTATTTTATTTTCTATCATAAATAAATTTTATCTTTTTGATTATATGGTAGTTAATATTTTCTTTTTGTTTATTGAAGTAAAAAAAAAGTTATGTTTATTGTTTTTAGTGTAAAAAAAATTATTATTTTGCGATTCATTATTTGATTGTAAGATATTTATACACAAATTGTTTATCTTCTTTTTTATTATAATCTCTAGAGATTGCAAAAACATGAGTTTAAAATTACATTATAATTAACTAAGAACAATTTAGATTCACCGCCTTACTTTTTTGAATTAAAGTTTCAAGTATCTAAAATATTCATAATTTTTAGACAATAATATTTATATTATATCTACTTACGAAGATAAATTCTAAATTTTTATTTGTAAATAATCGTAAAATTTAAAATTACATTATAATTAACTAAGAACTATTTAGATTCACCACCTTATTTTTTTGAATTAAAATTTAAAATATTCATAATTTTTATACAATAATATTTATATTATATCTACTTACATAGATAAATTATTTAAATTTTTATTTGTAAGAAATCGTAAAATTTAACTTATAAATTTATAAGATAAATTTTACGATTTCTTGCAAATATCACATATCGCACATCATTTACTCAACTAAATAATTGATATTTGTTTTATATGTTTTATATTCTTTTTTTTTTCCGGAAATAACTCTATATATAATTTTTTTTTAAAAACAATATCTACAGTGTGATCCCAAAGGATCCATCAATTTATTTGTTTTATGTTCATTAAGACTAATAAGATATAATTAAAATTTTCTGTAAAATTTATTTGTTAAGTAAAAATTTATAGATATTAATCTAAATAAAAACAAAAAGAAATAGAATTATGATTTACTCATCAAAAATAAGTTTGGTATTATTTTTAGGGATTATATAGATTTTTTTAAGAAATAAATAAAAACTAATTTTACCCAAATTAGAATAACTTTATAAAATAATAATTTTAATAATTATTAATTTAATTTTAAATTGTTATCTAATTATTAATTTAAAATAAAATTATAGAAACGTCTAGACTATAATAACAAAAATTATAGTAATTTAAAATATAATAACTATAAAATATACAAAATTATTATATAATTACCATCATCTAAATTAACTATTCCAATGACTTACTTATTATTATAATATTATTAATATTTTCGGTCTCAACACAATCACGAAAAAACATCACACAAAGAAAATTTTAAAATTGAACAATTGTAAAATTAAATAACTAAAAATTATTAGTATTTAAGCCACGTGTGAAATTGAAACCAGATACAATAACCTAAACAAACACTTTTATGAACATCATTTACTCAACTAAATAATTGATGTTCTTTCTTTTATATGTTTTATATTTTTTTTCCGGAAATAACTCTTTATATATAATCAAAAAACAATATTTACAGTGTGATCCCAAGGATCCAGTAATTTATTTGTTTTATGTTCATTAAGACTAATAAGATATAATTAAATTTTGTTGTAAAATTTATTTGTTAAGTAAAAATTTATAAATATTAATCTAAATAAAAACAAAAAGAAATAAAGTTATAATGTGCTTATCAAAAATAAGTGTGGTATTATTTTAAAGGATGATATAAATTTATTTTAAGAAATCAATAAAAAATTGATTTTATCCAAATTACAATAACTTTATAAAATAATAATTTCAATAATTATTAATTTTAATTTAAATAGTTATCTAATTATTAATTTAAAATAATTATAAATTATAGAAACATCTAGACTATAATAACAAAAATTATAGTAATTTCAGATATAATAATTATAAAATATACAAAACTACGATATTTAAATTTATATAATAAATAAATAAATAAAATATTCAAATGATTTATTTATTATTATAATATTATTAATATTCTCAGTCTTTAACACAAGCCACGTGAAATTGGAACCGAATACAAAAACAATAAGATATTCTAATAATACAACTATATTCAACTATAAATTCTAAATCAAAATACTCCAATTTCAGCATGTTATATGTTTAAACCCTACTAAATCAAAATCTTCAAACACATTTTTAGCACAAAGGATTTCCGATCATTACCTTAAGCAACATATTATAATCAACTCTTAGACCATATATAAAATTATTAATTTTATAATTTATATATTAATTATATATATGACTTCTTATTTATTTATGTTTTGTCAGATTATTGCGATTTGGGTGATGCAATGATTGAGTGTAGATATTGCAAGGCGTTGATGTGGTATCAAGAGAGGATAAGAAAACACAGACATTCTGCAAATCTCAAGTACACATTGTGTTGTAGAAATGACAAGGTTGAACTTCCATTCTTAAAACATCCTCCCGATGTTTTATCGCATTTGTTGTTTGATAAAGATGGTAAAGAGAGTAAAAACTTTCAATCAAATTTGCGTACTTACAACATGATGTTTGCATTCACTTCACCTGGTGCAAAGTTGGACAACAAATTCAATAATGGTAGGGGTCTCTAACATCCCAATATTTTTAATTATTAGATAATTTGAATTTAATTATTTATTTAATTAGAAAGTGAATTATTGGCATTTTTGGGATTATTGGAATTATTTAATTAAATAAAAAGGAAATTGGGTTGTTGGTGTAAAGAGTAGAAGGAGGGTATGAGGAGTAAAAGTCTCTAAACTTACTATTCTGTTATTATTATTATAGAATAATAATAAAAGAAAAGAAAAGAGGAAAAAGAGAATTGGGAGTCTTTTGGAGAAAACTGATCGTACGTAAGAAGTGAGAAGAGACAGAAGGAAGAGAAGAACCAAGAGTTCAAGGATTCAAGGAATTTCTAAGGTAAGGGGTGATTTTCTCTTAGTTATTATGCCTTATAGATTTTGGAAATGATAGGGTTGATTAAGTAGTTCGGAATCCCAATTTAGGATTTTCTAGGTTTATGGAATTTGTCCCTAAAATGGTCTAATTGCATGAAATTGAACCAATCACATGTTATAGGGTTGTTAGGTATGAAATAATTGTATTGTTGTGCATCATAATGTTGTTTGTTGAGTGATTTTGGTGATAATCTGTGGTTTGATTCGTGTTGGGATGATGGAATTGAGTTGGGGAAACAAGCATGCTGGCAAAAATATAATTTTCTGCTACAGGTGGTCGCAGGAACCGGTTACTCCCTAGGAGGAACCGAGCTCCTGGTATAATTTCCAACAGGGTGCTCATTTTGTGTCGTGGGAACCGGTTACCTACTGGGAGGAACCGAGTTCCCAGTATACTTTCCAGGAAGGTATTTTCCTATGTGTCTAGGGAACCGGTTACCTGCTGGGAGGAACCGAGTTTCTAGTACAAATTCCAGAGGTGTGTTTTCACTATGAGATTGGGAACCGGTTACTCCCCAGGAGGAACCGGTTACCACTGTTACTTTTTGGAAAATTATTAAACTTTGAAAAATCATATCTTTTGAACCGTAAGTCCTTTTTAATCGCCGTTTTGGACATTATTCTTTAAATTAAATAATTTATTTTATAAAATAAAGAAACTAATAATTAATTGGTTCTAGTTTGAAAAGTGTGGGTTTTCCGAATTGGTAGTTACTTGTATCTGGTGTACTTGATGGATGGGAATAGAATGTTGTTATACTGATGAATTGGATGTACATTGATACTTGCATGTATGTGTTACTAGTGACATTACTGGTTGATGAGTAAATGCTTGCATGTTATATTTCTGGTGATTCGTTCGTGATGGTTGTTCACGTTATATTCTGGTGATTGTTCATGATGGTTGTTGATATCATGTGTTGTTGTTGATTTTGCATGTTATTAATGTGCATGCATATACATTTGGTGGTAGCTAATTCTCATTGTGTGAAATTAGTGAGTTGACCAATATCCGTTGCCGAGTTGGAATGGACGGTGAGATTTTATCTATGTCTGAGTTGGAATGAAACAGATGTTAATGTTGTGTCCGAGTTGGAATGGAATAGTATGTGAATTTAGTTCATTGTCGGTACCACATGCATAGAGTCTTGCATTTCATTTTGTATGGATTATAACATGATAGGATGGTTTCCAGTGTTATAATCTTGTTGTTACGTATGATGTATGTATATGACTTGAATAAATCTGATTATGCTGAATAGGGTGGAATAATAGCTTATGAGATTATGTTGTTTTATGAATTTATAATGCATTTTAATTATGATGAAGTCTCACCCTTACTTTGATGATTTCAGATTGAAGTTTAGCAGCATAGAAGTTGGTGAGGATGGCTCATAGAGCTATGCTTTTATTTTATCGCGTGTCGGTGTCATGCTCTGATTTGTAACACTGGGGAACACTTATTTAGAGTCATTATTAAACTCTATTTTGTTTTGAGGTTTATTTGGATATTTGTTTGTTTTCTCAAGGCATAGACCTTTGAAGTTTTGTTGGTTTTGAACTTATACAAGTTTTGAGATTATTCCGCTGTGTAGAACATGTACACTTAATAATTAATTGAATTATGTTCTTCATTAAAGCATGACATCTGTTTAGGAAATTTATTTTAAAGAATTGTGATGCCCTTTTTATACATGTTAACTCTGAGTATATTATAATAATTGTGGGGTATTTAGAAGGGTGTTACAGGGTCCACCAACAATAAGGATTTTGGTTAAAACTTGCCACAAAATATGATCTTTATTGCCACCCAAAGGACAAAAACCCAAATTTGCACAACTCTACATTTATGATACTGAAAATGAAGTAACAAATAGGATGCATGGCTTAAGGTACACAACATACATTGTATTGTTAATACTTTATGAATCTTTATTATTCTGAGTTATTCGTTACGTCTTATTTTCATTATAGAAATAAAAACAACATTGATTCAAATATTGTCAAATCTCTCTGTGACATGTTGTACACGCATAACATCCATGCCAAAAGTTTTCTCATGGCAAGAGAGAGACTCAACGAAAGCAATGTTCACAATTTGAAGCTGAGATTAATTGCAAATAGAACTATAGATGGAAGAGTTTATAACCAACCAACTGTTTCTGAGGTGGCTGCTTTAATTGTTGGAGACATTGACACGGCTGAGGAAAGAGACATCATTATGCAATATCAAGGTGGGGGACTCAAACGTATTGATGAATTTCATGCTAGCTATTTAGCTTACCAATACCCTTTAATCTTTCCATATGGAGAAGATGGATATAGACCTAATGTTGCTCACCGAGATCTTGACATATTTGATGATAATCCAAGAAACAGACTTACAATTATAGAATGGTTGGCATTTCGGATCCAAAAGAGAGTTGGAGAAGGGAAAACACTTTTGTCAAGTAGGAGGTTATTTCAACAGTTTTTGGTAGATGGTTACACCATGCTAGAAAATAAGAGGTTAAAATGGCTTCGAAACAACCAATCCAAACTGAGGGTGTCAAAGTATAATAACCTCACTGGAGAAGGAGAGAATAGTGAAACACCCGGTTCTAGCACAGGTAAAAGAGTTATTTTACCATCTTCTTATGTTGGAAGTCGAAGATTTATGGATCAATTATATTATGATGGCACGACCATTTGTAGTAACGTGGGATTTCCAGATCTATTTATTACATTCACATGCAATCCTAATTGGCCTGAAATTCAAAGAGCTCTACATCCACTCAACTTAAAGTCACATGATAGACCTGATATCCTTGCCCGAATTTTCAAAATGAAGTTTGATAATCTCTTAGCTGACGTGATGAAAAAAGGGGTTCTATGAAAGTTTCTGGCTTGTAAGTACATATTCTTTATACATTACATATATTATTTACATCATATCAATATTTATAGCAATGTTTAATATTATTATATATAAACTTCTCTTGCAGATATGTACACAATTGAATTCCAAAAGAGAGGATTGCCACATGCTCACATTCTTATTTTCTTGCATCCAGCTAATAAGTATCCAGAACCAGGTGACATTGACAAAATCATTTCTGTTGAGGTTCCAGATCCTTTGCAACATCCTAGGTTGTATAACATGGTGAAGAACCACATGATACATGGACCTTATGGGCATGCTAATCCAAAATGCCCATGCATGAAAGATGGGAAATATTCTAAGTACTATTCAAAAAAGTTTCAAGAATCCACAATTGTGGATCAAGATGGATGTCCTGTTTATAGACGGAGAGATAATGGCAATACAATTGAAAAGAATGGTGTCACCTTCCATAGTGGTTATGTGGTTCCACACAATCCAAGTTGCTAATGAAATATGAAGCCCATATCAATATGGAGTGGTGCAATCAAAGTACTTCAATTAAATACCTGTTCAAGTACATTAACAAGGGTTCTGATCGAATATTTGATGTTATTGTTCCAAGTAATAGTAGTGGAGTAGGGAGTGTTGATGAAATTAAGCAATATCTAGATTGTAGATATGTGTCCCCAAGTGAAGCATGTTGGAGAATTTTTCTTATTCCATTCATGGTAGGAAACCGACAGCCGAGAGATTATTTTTTCACATGGAAGGAGAGAAATCAGTATATTTCAAAGATTTTGAGCAAATCAGTATATTTCAATATGTGGAAGCAAGATTATTGACATATGGGCAATTTGTTTCAAAGTTTGTTTATGTTAAGAAAACAAGTTGTTGGAAACCAAGAAAAAGAGGTTACACAATTGGTCAGTTGATTTGGGTGCCTCCCACAACAGGTGAATTGTATTACATGAGGATGTTATTAACTGTAAAAAAAAAGGTCCAACCAGTTATGATGATCTCAAAACAATTGATGGTTTTAAACATTCTACTTTCCGAGAAGCATGCTTTGCAATGGGGTTTCTACAAGATGATAGAGAATTCATTGAAGCAATAAGAGAGGCTCATGCTTGGGGTTCTGGTGTATTTTTGCGAAAACTTTTTGTCACAATGTTGATCTCAGCTTCTATGAATCGTCCTGAACATGTATGGCGTAATACTTGGAGGTTATTATCATATGGTATTCTCTATGACCAAAGAAAGTTGTCAAATAATACAGGTAAAACAACCTCTATATGTATTGTATAACTTTCACATGTTTAACAACCTGTAGATATTAATATTGACACTTATTTACAACATCAATTGTAGAGTTATTATTGACTGATGAAGAAATACAACAGTTGACTTTGTTAGAGATTGAAAAGCAATTACAAAAGAATAGGAGGAGTTTGAAAGAGTTTAAGCCAATACCCTATCCAAACAATTATGTATTGGATTTTCTTGGAAATAGATTGATATATGATGAAAGACAATATGATGCAACAGCTCAAATAGAAATATATCAAGCATTGTTCCAATCCTTAATAGGTATTACATAGTTTTCATTTTACTTATTAAAGTAGAGTTTCTTCTGTGTTTTTTTAACTTTCATTATCTTATATCAACATTAGGAACCTCTCCCAAATATTCAGGACTGTTAAGTAACGTTAGAGTACTAACCAACAACATACATACTTATAATTACTGGTTCATCATAATTTACACAACATAAGATCCACATTACTAGGTTCATGCATACCCTAAGTAAATATTAACCAAACATAACCCACACAAACTAATAGTCCATAATAACATCTTTGGACTTTAAGATTCCAAAAGATACCTAAACATCAACATCCCAAAATACTTAACCTAATTAAACACTATGTAGACTTGGCCATAACTAACACAAGGTTTTTTCCAAAATAACGCCTAAACATAAACATCCCGACATAACACAACAACATTTAAAGGCAATAAATTTTATTCTTCTAACCTTACCTATTTAACACTACTTAATTTCGTTACAATATAACATTTAATACGCTACTAAATTGACATAGCCTACCATGTTTATAATCATTTCCGTTTTTAAATACACAACTCTACCATGTCTATAAACATTTGCTTTATACACTAAATTTATTAGTTATTATGTTTGGAATAATATATTATTATTTTTCTACTCTTAACACTAAATTTTGTTAAAATATAATAACCAACAGTTATTAAAACCATTTAATATTTATATTATACTCTTTCATTAACACTAACTATAATTTTAGAGAAGCTCTACCAACAATTGTTACATGTTTATAGGTCTCATATAATACTGCAACATATATTTAATTTTTTGTATTAAATATTAAATTAACTATTTTCTATGTTTGTAATAGATGAGCAACGCAATATTGTTAATGAAATCATGGAGGCCGTTAATGCACAAAATGGATGAGTATTTTTTTTATATGGTTATGGTGGAACTAGAAAGACTTTCATGTGGAAAACACTCTCAGCAGCTTTACGTTCAAACCGTGACATTGTCTTGAATGTAGCATCAAGTGGGATTGCAAGTTTACTTTTACCAGGTGGTAGAACAACACATTCTAGATTCAAGATTCTTGTGCCTTGTATAGAATCATCAATTTGTGACATAGCAAAAAATTATGATCTTGTTGGTCTTTTGCAAATAACAAAATTGATTATTTGGGATAAGGCTCCAATGGCTAACAAGTTTTGCTTTGAATCTCTAGACAAGTCTTTGAAAGATAGAATGGGTGTTGGTGATGTTGCTTGTGAAAATATTTTCGGTGGCAAGATGGTGGTGTTTGGTGGAGACTTTCGTCAAATTCTACCTGTTGTACCAAGAGGAACCAGGTCTGATATAGTGCATTCGACAATTAATGCTTCATATATATGGCAACATTGCAAAGTTCTAACTCTTTCCAAAAACATGTGTCTCAAACTGGTTCACAATTAAACAATACAATTGATATTGAGAACTTCTCAAAATGGATTTTAAAAGTGGGGGATGGCAAAATATCTGAACCTAATGATGGATTTGTTGATATTACTATTCCGGATGAATTTATTCTATCAAATTATGTTGCCCCAATTGAGAAGATAGTTACAAGTACTTACCCAAATCTCATTCAAAATTACAAAGATTCTAATTTTCTACAAAGTAGAGCCATTTTAGCTTCAACTATAGAGATTGTTGATGAGATTAACGACTACATGACTAATCTACTACCAGGTTAGTATTACTGTATTGTTAAAAATTATTAATTTCATGTTACAATGTTTTATATTATTAAATTCATGTTACTAATGAAGTTTATTATAATTAGGTGATGTAAAGGACTATTTGAATAGTGATTTAATAGATCGATCAGAAGCTAATGACAATGAAGCTTTTGAGCATTTGACACCTGAATTATTAAGTTGTTTAAAGACTTCTGGTTTACCAAACCATTCTTTAAAATTGAAGATTGGCACAACAATTATACTTATAAGAAATTTGGATCAATCTGAAGGTCTTTGCAACGGCACAAGATTGACGGTAACAAGACTTGCAAATCACATCATTGAGGCTCAAATCATTTCTGGTACCCATGTTGGTAATACTATTTACATCCCAAGGATGTCGTTGTCTCCTCCTCAATCTCCTTGGTCTTTCAAGCTTATTAGAAGGCAATTTCCTATTATTGTCTCTTTTGCCATGACTATAAACAAGTCTCAGGGTCAATCATTAGATTTTGTTGGTTTATATTTACCAAAAGATGTCTTTAGTCACGGCCAGTTATATGTTGCCATGTCAAGAGTAAAGAGCAAAGCAGGTCTAAAGATTTTAATCCGTGATAAAGATAAACTCACGTTAAATCATACAACAAATGTGGTTTTCAAAGAAGTCTTCCACAATGTTGTTTAGGTAATCCTTATTAACATATGCACATTTTTTATGTTTGTTAACTATGACTCATATACTACATTATTTGCTATTCCTTGACTATAAGTACAAGATCTCAAATATTAATTTTTTTTTCTCTTCAGGCATGAACGATATTTCTTCGTGGTGGTTGTTGTAACTATTTTGTCATGACTTTTTGAAACTATGACTTTTTGGTTATTGTAATGTGATTATGAACTACAACATTACATTAATATTTTATAGATTGGGTAATTTTAAGCTCTACTAAACAAGTCCACCTTATATTATATATCATTTCAATTACAATTAACACTTATTCGTGAAAATTAAATTATCCGTGCGGACGCAACATATTATGATCAACTCTTAGACCATATATAAAATTATTAGTTTTATAATTTATATATTAAAACTCATATAAAGGTAAATGAAAAAACATGCATATCAATACTAACAAAAGAAACAATAGTAAAAATAATATTGTGCTGAATAAATATTCCTGATTCAAATAGAAAAAAACTATATCAATAAAAATGAGAGTTTAAGTATTTGTAATATAATAACCCAATCTCTATTATGCCAAGAAAACCAAAGGCAAGACATATGTATAAAAAAAAACATAAATTATTATAACTACTGCAAATAACTTTTTTTATGACGGAACTTGCATCTCACATAAAAAAATTGAAGTGTAAGTCATAGACGCGTCACATTATTTTAATAAAAATTACCATATATTCTTTCGGTTTTTGTGACACCCGAGGCTAAAGAAAGCGGATGGTGGTTACACCGCATGTAACACTTGAGACCGAAGAAGGCAAGAGTGGTCGCCACATCGAATGAGAGGGATTCCTAGGCTATGCATGGTTGAAGGAGGCTTATAAGGATTAATTGGTACTACCTATACCAACAAGATGCATTTTCTTTTCGGGAGCTTGTTGAAAAGACTCGTGTTGGTTTGTGGAGGTCGTCAGGGGAGTTACAGTTTTACTGAAAACAAAGGGGTAAAGTATTTAAAGGACAAGTCTTCGGATCCCAGCAACTACATTTTAACATCTTTTAATTTTTTTATATTTTTTTATGACTTATTACCCTAATTTTATTGAAAATCGAAGGGTAAAGTATTTATAGGACACATCTTCGAATCTTAGTAACTATATTTTATCACCTTTAAATTTTTTAATAAAATTTATTTATGAGTTATTACCTCGATTTTACTGAAAATCGATGGGCAAAGCAGGTAGATGGACACGTCTTGAATCTCAGCAATTACATTTTATCACCTTTTAATTTTTTTAAATTTTTTTTATGAGCTATTACCTCATTTTTGTTAAAAAAAACTAATGGCTAAAGTATCGTATTTTCTTATTTTTATTTATGAACTATTTGATGAAAAAATGAAGTAATGAATCTTTGTCGTCCATTTATGAAGTAATAATAGTCAAGATATTGTCAACTCATCAATCCACATGAAATATCAGTGATCCTCATGAAACTCTCACTAGCCAATTAAAATGTAAATGCCACAACTATTTATCTTGGATGTTAAGTGTTGAAATTTAAACTTAACATATTGAAAACAATGACAATGAATGCAAGAGCAGAAAAATATTTCAAGGTTGGTTTTTTAATATATAAAATTTTCTCTAGTTATGAAGCATGAATGTAACTTATTAATTTTAGTTGTAGTTGTATCAAGTAAAATGGTAATTATTGTTGTTGTTGTTGTTGTTGTTGTTGTTGTTATTGTTGACATTTAGTATTTAACAATTTTAATAGTTTTGTTTTTGTTGCTTTTGTTGTTGAGATTTAATGTTTAAAAACCCCATAAATTTTGTTGTTGTTGTTGTTGTTGTTGTTGTTGTTGTTGTTGAGATTTAATGTTTAAAAACCCCATAGATTTTGTTGTTGTTGTTTTTGTTTTTGTTTTTGTTGTTTTTGTTGTTGAGATTTAATGTTTAAGGGTTCTATTGATTTTGTTTTTGTTGTTGTTGTTGTTGAGGAAGATTTTGAATATGTCAACAAATATGATGTTTTGCAGATTAAAACGGAAAAAATCAGGTCAATTTTTTTTGGTAAACAATACTTTATCCCTTGGTTATTGTTAAAAATCGAGGTAAAAATAGTGCAATTTTGAAATTCCAAAAAAATGTTGTTGTTAGAGATCGAACCCGTGATCAGTGTCACTTTACCCTTCGGTTTTTGAATAACCAATTAGAAAAGTGGCAAGTTTTCATGTCGCCTTCATTATCTCGCATGAGTAGCGAATATTATATTATTTTCGCGTCTAAGGTGAAATGAGATTATTTATAGTAGTGTATAAAAAAATAGAAGGTCCATCAAAGATTTGTTTTGTTTAAAATGATGATAAATTATTATCACATTTTTATAAACAAATAGAAGATCACCATCAAAGATTTGTTTTGTTATGAATATGAATAGAACAATTACAAATAATAAAAATAATAACTTATTAATTAAATTTTATATTAATATAATAAATCATTGAATGACCATAATTAAACAATAGCAATTACAGAATTGAAAAAAAGTTTAAATATTTATTTATGTGATATATTTCAATGTTTATTCAATCAATATAATTTTTAAATTATTATTTTTATTATATTTTATTTATTGAGATTCTTTATATAGACACTTTGTTTATTTTTATTAAATAGAATTATAAATGTTAATGATTTTCTAAAATTTACATTATTATTATTTATAAGAGTTTATAAAAATGAATTGTTATTTTTTAATATTAAAATATATTGTAAAATAATATCTTAATATATGATATGATAAATTTGAATAAAATAAATATATTATTTAAGACACACGTAATTATTTTATTATATTCATTAAATTTTCTACCACATCAGCATAAAACTAGGGTTTCTCCATTGAATAAAACATAGTCTGGACATATATTTATAAACGGGACAATCTTTGTCTTCCAAACACATTTGTAAGATTGAGTTAGACTCAGTTTAAATTCTAAGATGGTAACAATTTTTTTATAAAACTTGTTAGGTCACCTACTATTAGAGAATGAGATATTTATAGTCATGGCCTATGGGCAGAATCGTAGGCCAGAATGGGTCTTTTCCTAACTCCTTAGCGAAAACATGGGAATAAAAAGACTTCTTCTTCCTCATATCTTGGAGGAGTATTTCCTCGTGGTTTCGATAAAATCTACCCTTTCAAGGGCACTTTATCTACCATGCAATGAGCTAGTTGGTTTTTTATAGGCATGTGCTCGAGTCGGGCCACCGAAGCTCCAAGAGAGGCGGATCGCATGACCCATGACACGTTACCTCACACCCACTTGACTTCTCCTCTGACCCTTTACATCGTTCTTGGGATGACTGGTTTATAGGTTGGTCTCTTCCAGGGCCCAATTAGAAATATCTCAGTCTTTAGTCAGCACAAGGCCTATAAATGGCAAAGTGATTTAAGTTTGGTGAATACAAATCTCTCTCCGGACGAGGCTTGAAAAAGTTATTCTCTTATACGAGGCTTAGAAGGGTGGGTTGAAATTTCTCCAAGGGTATCCCTGAGTCTTTGAGGATTTTTTTGCTTGTCATATATTTATCTTTCTAGCAATTGAGTCCCTGATAATTAGTTCTTTGCACATCGCTTAGAAAAGATTCGTTTTTGTTAAAATGTATTTCGCATCCATAAATCAGGTCATTGAATGAAATTCAATGCAAGATAATTCATATCACAAAGTTTGATATTAGAATCGAGAAATGTATGTAGGCATGATTCGAATCATGCAAATTCTTGAATTAAATCATAAAGTATTATTTTTCATAAATTTGATTCTCGAGTCAAGAAAAGTCATGACTTGAATCATACACTTTCTTGACTCGAAATAAAAGGTATCTGACTCGAATCATGATATGTTTGACTTGAATGAAACATGAACTTTTTAATTTTGAATTGTTCCATGGAAGTGTGACTCAAATCACACCTTGGTTTGACTCGAATCAAACATGATTTTTTTATATTTTGATTTAGGAAATTTCTTCACCCACCCAGTGGGTTTCTCCCACACCCTTGAAAAAACAAAAATACCCTTCGTAAGTGCACTTACGAATTCACCCAACAAGGTGAATTTGTAAGTTCACTTATGATTTATCTTTCTGGGTGAGTTCGTAAGTGCACTTACGAATTCACCTTATTTCAGGGTGTTTCAAAAGTGCACTTACGAATTCGCCCAATACTCTTCTTTTTCTTCTTCTTCTTCTTCTTCTTCTTCTTCTTCTTCTCTCTCTCTCTCTCTCTCTCTCTCTCTCGCTCTCTATTTTTCTGCATAGTCTTGCATGCTTAAGTTTGCATCGCTTTTGTAGAATAACATGTTGTTATGATTTATCTGTTTATAGCGATTTTATGATTAAATTCTAGGTATGTGATATATCTAGTCATTTGAATATTCTCTTTCATGATTATTGTTGTATGAACTCTTGTTATTGGATTGATCATTCGATTAATCAAATTCAAATTTAGCTTTGTGTAAAAATTGAATTATGCTAATCATTGAATTGCTTGTTTAAGAAAATTTATATTTTCAATTGTTTTAATTATTAATTATCTGAGTTAACTATAATGTGCATTTAATCGTATGTTTGGAAAATTGCTGCTAGCTTTTGCTTCCATTTTTAATATGTTTTTGTTGTACCAACAATTGGCCTTAAAGCGTGTAAGAAGGGTGGTTTTAAGTTATCAAGGACATGTGCGTCCCATATCTCTTTCTCCATCGATTGCTATTAAGAAATGTGGTTTCAAGTTTTCAAGGATCTGCGCGTCCTAGATCTCTACTGCCAAAGGTTATGCATCCACGAGGTCTTCCTATTCGTCTCTTGTTGGTTGTGGTTGTTGTTGTATATCACATAAATTATCATGTAATGTCTTGTTGTGGTGGCGTATTTCCTCCAACGAGCATACATGCTATGACGGTCACCCATTATCATTGTTGCTAGGGTTACCCTTACCATCACAAAATGATAATGGATAATGTTATAGTTTCTTGTATGGTTCGAGCTAGTTTTATTGGTCGGTAAACGACAAATATGCTGATCGTGATTTTATCGTCTATTAATTGGGAGACTGCAAGTATACAGTCCTATCGCGTAGTTTTAAAAGATATTGAATCCATAGGGACTATAAATCGATCTAACGTAATCTAAAACTACAGTGTAAAGCTAAAGCTATCAAATAATTAATTGGGGGAATTTTTGGGTAATTAAAACTTAATCTAGTTGAAATGATAAATGGATACCGATATGTAATTCATCTAACCTAGGGAATCCGACTTTCCACTGGCTTGTTTCTCAAATTGATAAAAATCTCTTTTCAGCAAACAATACTTATCTAAAAATCCTATCTCAAACTTTCTCTCTATTAAATCAGATTATATATTTAAACTCTAACGTATACTCTCACTATTCCGCTGAATTTAAAAATACTTTTTGAAAATAAATAGGATTTAATCAGTTTTAAAACGCTTTCGCATTCTTTAAAATTAATACCTAATATCCGCTATTCAATTTTAAACCTCAAACTCTCGCTCTGTTGGTTTCTAACTTTAGTCCAGTTTATTTAACCTCAAACTTTCGCTCTATTGGTTTCTAAACCTTTTAATAAATTAAATTGGATACCTAAGTCAGAAAAAGTATTTATTTTAGAATTAAAATTAAGCTAGTTTGTTTCGGATCCCTTCAGTTCGATTAGCTTACATACCGATATCAGATTGATTTAGCCAGACATTTTAATTAATTCAGACATGCATAAATAATAGTATTCAATACATTTAAACATTTCCATAATCAAACAAACAAATATCATGCAACAATACTTTAAATAAATTAAGACAATTAAATTAAAAACCTTAAAATAAATTACTTGTATAAATCTTGTTCTTCAAAGAATGGAATACACGTGAATCTCTTGAATTTCAAATAGAAAGAAAACAAGGAATTAAAAAAAAAGGGACCAAATCTAACGTAAGGTTAGGTTGGTCAAAAGTTCTCAACAATTTCGATTGTAGAAATTGTCACAAGAAAAAAAATAGTAACTAATACGAACTCAAAGAAAATCTCTAACTGAAAATAAAGTTGTAATTGCTCTCTGTAAAATTCGTTCACCCAAAAAAAGGCAGAAGAAGAAGAAGAAGCTTTTCTGGTCACTGTCTGTTCCTTTTATAATGATGCATTGATAACTTCCATTCTTTCTTTCTCGCCACTTCGCATAAATATTGTTGACCAAAAATATAGGAGGAGGTAGTTGGAAAGTGAGACGCGCGTCCGGAATTTTCGTTGAAAAGGGAATAACTTGGAAAGTGCAAGTGGGAGACGGGCGTCTCCATATTCTCTACATTGACCCATTCAAAATAAAATAAGCTCACGTGGCAGAGAGGTGGAGGCGGGCGTCTCACGTGTGAAGAGGAGTGGAGGCGGGCGCCTCACGTGTATGAGGCCATCTCGCTTCCTTGTTGTTGGTTTGGACTGGGCTTTGCTAATTCCGAATATATTCCTCTTATTTATACACCACCCCATTTCTTTGCCTTCTTTTAAATAAATTTTCTTTAAATTCCATTTCTTTTCTCGAACATTCAAGCACCTGAAACATGAGAAATACCAGCATAATACGAGTATAAAATAATAAAATCAAATGAAAATACGGACATTGTTTATGTTATTTAAATCAAATTATGCTATATAAATTTATGTTATCATGTGCACGTAGAGTACACATTGATGACTCTACCAACACAAAGTCAACTATAGTTACAAGTATTAGTCCAAATTATATGAAATGTGTGTCATTTTTATTTGTGTTAGTATCCCTATATGTTGTTCCATATTTAAGGATTATATAAATCACGTAATATCCATATAGCCACTAATCCATTGTATGTTTTCACTCATCAAGACCATTAATCCACTTTGAATGCGTTGTCTAATTCCCTTTGCACTGGTCCTAAGCCAGTCTAATCGATTTAGGTCATTTACTATCTTAACTCAAGTTTTTCTTTATGGACGATTTGAGAATTAGGGTGAGCTTTATTGATTTTGGGTGAGAACTCGACCTAAGAGACCAAAAGGTACAAGGTTCTTCAAACATGATGTTTGTAAAAAGGAAATGTTTTAGATGAAAGACTGAAATGTACAAATATATAAATCTATAATGACAAATAGACTATTCAACATTCAATCATCACCCAAATCAACAAAATGATTCTAACAATAGATAATAGTATACTAGACATAAAATTTTAAAAACTCTTTGTTAGTTCTGTAGATTGGTAGCAATTTTGGTAAAACATTCTGCTCAGAAAATGCCATGTAGAATACTGAAGCAAAAAGTATCAGCAGTTTTTATGAATATGTCAAAGCAGATGTCCTAACATGTATTACAATACTGAACTGATTTTTCTATTAAGAAACTTTAGGAGTTAGTTTGTTTTAATTGATTGATCAGAGTAAGCAAGGTTATAACGCTCTACTGCAACATTCTTGGAGAGCTTTTATCCTACTTACATGGAGAAAGTAAAGGAAACAATAAAGACTTTTTGTGAAGCGACTTATGGGCCAACCCTGGTTGTTGTTCGTATAAAAAGAGAAGCTAACCCAACTTGAAAATTTAGCCATACTGAAGAAATCAAGACGTATTCAGAGCTTAGGTTTTAACTCTTTGTTATTTGGTACTTGTGAGCCACTATAGTATTGTTTTATACTTCAGGTGGACGTTAATTGAGTTGTAAGTTTTTAATCATCCATAAGCTTTGAAGCAAGGATGGTTATGTGTCTTTGAAGTGTGTCTTCAAGTCTTTTGTTCTCGTTATTATCAAAGTGTGTGATTAAGGAGGAGTGAGAGGGGTTTCTCATATCTAAGTTCTTATGTAGAAGGGTCATTGGATAGTTATTAAGTGAGGGGTTATAAACGGGCGAGTTTAACTCTAACTTAATACTACTGATAGTGGACTTCATCCTTGGCCTGGTAGCCTCCAGACGTAGGTGTGATTGTGGGTCACCCCAAAATTTACCATATTGATTTAGGATTATGTCTCATCATGAACATCATATTGCATTTCATTCATACATTGTGATAGGATCAAAGTTCTTTGGGTTCTCAAGTCCACTACAAGCTATGTAGGTTGATTGTGTTAGCAAGTGGTTCTAAGGGGAACTCAGGATCTCATATCCTTGGATATCTCAAGAAGCCATGATATATTATAGCTCAATACACCCTATTGATGTGTTTGATTCTTCAGGAATTGAAGTTTTGCAAAGAATTGAAGAGGAATTCATTTGTGTCACCCATATGAGGAAATTAGGGATTTGGCTCATCGTAAAGCTTAAAGTTTGGATAAGTCAATTTCTTGAAGTATTATCTCCCTATTATCATTTGTGATATCATGTCTTAAATAATTTCTCAATACATTCAGAAGATTTGAGGTTTTGAAGTTTGATTGGTCATCTCCTCACACAAGGTGCAAAATTAGGGTTTTGAGTATAATTAGGATTTCTTCAGATTTTTCACTCAAGATTGATTTCATGTGTTTCTATATGACGTTGGGCATCCATGGTTGAAATATTGAGGTTTAATTATAGTTATAAGCAAGTCAATTGACCACAAGGGGCAAAATGGTCACTTTGGTCAAAATCAGTCAAAATCAGGAGTTGACCAAGTGAACTTTTGGTCAACCATCAATTCAAACATTCTCTTGTCATATTTTATGACCAAATTCATCATTTAATCAAGAAAATTGAAGAAATTGAAGTTAACTTGTTCTTGAAGTTGTTGGAAGTTTTGAAAATTTTCTAAGTGTCCACCCTATGGAACTTTGACACATCATAACTTTCTCAATTTTTATCCAATGGTTGCATACCATACATTTTTGGAAAGCTTGGAAAAATGTGTGAAGTTTCTCAAAAATGCACGATTTGAAAGATATTTGAGTTTGAAGTTTGGTGCACAAGTGCTGATCATGTCTTGTTTCCTCTTGCCTTCCACGTGCGCATTTCATCAAACATGTTTTGTGCAAGAAGTAGGAGCTTATTTCTTTTGATTCAGGTGAAATTTCAAAAATGTGCTTCATGCATTTTAAAGTTGGCATGGAGAGCTTCCTAACAAGCCTTGAATCACCCCAATTGGCTAATTATTGATCAAGTTATGATTCTTGCAAGTTCAAGCCAAAATCGGATCTTCATGCATGCCCATGCGCGCGCCAGGCCCAGGTTTTCATGACCTATTTTTATTAAACTTGTCTTGATCATATCTCATTCATTTCTCCACTATTTTCCATGATTCAAGGCTCATACTCAAGCTCAATAGGTGATCTTCATTTGGCTCAAGAAAAGAAAGAGAACACACGAGCCAATTTTGCTTGGCCCAAGCATTAAGTGAGCTGACCAAAGGAATCCATGGCTTCTTGCATTTTCTAGATTTTCGCATGTTTCATTTCAGGTCTTTAGTGCACATTATTTGCACGATTTACTTTCATATTTTATTTACCTCATAAAGCCAAGCATGCACACCAATTGCATTGCACTACATTCCCTCAAATATTACCATTCAAGGCTTCTTCTTTTTTTGCAAATTCCATCCTATGTAATAATTCAAGCCAGCTCATTATTCTTTGATCCTCTACCCCACCTTTGCTCAATAGTACAAGGCCAAAACGACACAAACTTGAGCTGTAAGGTAAGCAAAACACATGCACCGCTCACACTTCATTTTTCTAATTTTTTGAAATATCTCAAAAATAAAACTTATGGGCCATTAAGACCATCCTACCCTCATTCTTGAAGCTCTATATAAGCTCATAATCTCAGCCATTCGAACCCTAGATGCCTCCTTCCACAAAAAATCATATCTGAATTTTTCATTGTTCTTCTTCGAAGCTTCAATTTCTTTGATTCCAGAGCTTATTTATTCCTCTATTCCTCTTCATTGAAGTTCAAAGATCAAGGGAAGCTGGTTTTCTTATTGTTCAGAGGCACCAGTTGAGATTATTTCTCAACTCAAGAGGTAAGTTTTCAAACTTGAATCTTCATATTCAGCTTGTTTTTGATTAAATAAATCATGTATGCGTGTGTATAGCTGGCCAAACATTAGGTTTGATGTATATCTTTGCTTGTTTGTGAAGCACATTGCATGATATGAAGTTCTGAAATTTTGGCTTTGGATGATTTTTGTGATTTCCGTGCTCTGATTTCTTGATGTATGTTTGATTATTTTGAAGTCCACAAGTTGCTTGTTGTTCCTTGCCATGTGATCTTCATTTTATGCTTTGAATCATGAAAAATGGTTGAGAAATGAGAAAGTTATGATGATCAGAAGTTGGGTGTATGGTCTGAGCAAAAACGTGTTTAGGACATAATGTTGGAGGTTGAAGATGATTAGGTGTCAGCGCCTGATTGGTTGTGTTCATCTTTGAATAAATTTTGTTTTAATTGATTTTGTGATTTTATTTTCTTGATCAAAACTTGTCCAAAAATTCTAAAACAAATAGGGTAGTCTTAGAATATTATTCCTGACTATTTTTAAAAATCATTTGATTGTTAAAAAGAAATCAGAGTTTAATTAATTGATTTTTGTTTAATATTTTTATTAAAACCATTTCAAAACTACAAAAATTACACACGCAAAATTTCAGGCCATTTGATTGGTTTATACTTGATCCCTGATTTTTATTTCATAATTTTCTAAATTTTTGCATAATTAAATAAATTCATGCATTATATTGCATTTCATGCATATTTATAATTATAAAAAATATTTTTCTTCATACCAAAATTGCATAAAAAATAATTTGCATCATTTTATTCATATATGTTGCATTTCTGAATTTTATTCCATAATTTTGCTTCTTTTTTTTGCATAATTAAATAATTTTCATGCATTATATTGCATTTTATGCACTTTAATTATCATTACAAATATTTTCCTTCATAAAAAAATTGCATAAAAAATATTTTTAATCATTTTATTCATGTATAATACATTTTTGAATTTTATTTCATGAGCTTTGCATTTTTGCATGATTAAGTAATTTTTTGCATCAAATATTTAATTTGCATATCATATTTTGCACTTTTATCATTTTCACCATTTTCCTTGAACATAACAAATCTCAAAAAAATACTTTTAGGGTACTCATAATCTTATACTAATTTTAGAATTTTATTTGTGATTTATATCATTGATTTTATTTAATTTTTGAATATTGGGTTTGTAAATGCCTTTTTTAGAGTTCTTATTGCTTGGTTCACAAGTCTTGTATCATTTGGTAATCATTTAGAACTTGTAAATGTCATTTGATTTTTGATTTGGATTCTTGAATGTCCTGAGTTTATTAACATAAATTTTGTTTGAATTTATCAATTAAGTTTCTATTTTTGCCAAAATACTTTACAAAACTTGTCTAGTTTGAGCTTTATCTCAACTAGTCTTGAAAGATAAATTTTGTTTTCAATTTTCTTCAAACATTCAAGGATCTAAATTGATTGATTCTGACTTTTATAGGTCTTAAGTATTGTAAAACAATTTTGTTTGGTTTTTATAGGTCTTTTTCTATTTTTGATTGATTTATCTAAATCTAGTCAACTATGGTTGCTTAGGGTAGAAGTTACATTTATTGGACTAACTTCCCTTAACTTTTGAGACCATTTTTATTTAAAATATGATAATTTAGTACCCCTAGGGTCTTATAACAGGTTTTATTAAATTTTTAGGATTAGGTTTGCTATTTTTCCCCATTAAGTCAAATTAGGGTTTTCAATTAGTGATCCTTCTAGGTTATACTAACTTGGTTGATTTTGTTTTCAACATGAGTTGTGTTAATCTTTGTTCCAAACTTTTATTGCTGACTTGTTGACATCTTGTAGGACTTGTAATATTTTTGTTCCAATTTTATAACTCATGACTCTATTTCTTTGTTCAATTATCTTTTTGTGCATGCATCAATGTTTTGTTTAGATCATAGATGTAAGGGATGCACTTGTGCAATCTATGAGAGATATGTTATTATTATTTTATCCTCATTTGATTTTGTAGACTTGATTTCAGCCATATGACCATTGAAGTTCTTACCATTTGCCCATTTTCTTTTGTTCATATGGTTTGATGTTGCTCATGATCATGGCTTAGGAGGTAGCTTTATGCACCACTTTCAAATGCCTTATATGAAACAATTTGTTTATAATTCATTTTGATCCTAATCTTGTATGTTTTGTTTGTCATAATGTGATGCTTCTATGAACCCATGGATGACCATTCATTGTCATTCCATCTTGGTCTCTTTTGGAAGCTAAATTGTAGCTTAGACTATCTTTCTCTTTAAGATTTCAATGATGCTTCTTATTACCTTTGTCCTCTTAAGGTATCTTGATGTTGGGTTCATCCCTAATAAAATCTAAGAACCCTAATTTTAATGTCATTTGATAATCTTTGCTTTGAGCATAAAGGACTAAATTTGCACATTGTCATGACACTTTAGCATGTTAAATTGATAGCATTTCAAGTTCTTATAAGTCATGATAGATACTTGTGATAGGGATATACCACTGCCCTAGTACCCATAAGTATCCAATTTTATTTCCACACTTATTTTATATCATCCATGATTGATTTTAGACTAGTGTTGTTCCATCTTTTAGGATGTTAATTATCAATTAGGTGATTTGTTTTGTGTATTGAAGTTTAGTCTTCTACATTTGTTGCTCATGAACCCCATCTTGAGTTAATTTCTTATACAAGTCACACATGCCTTAAGTGTTCAATTAATATTATTTTATTTTGATCCTTATCCAATGCTTTGAATTTGAATTTGTTTTGATGTTTTCAAACCCTAATTTTGTATGCCTTTGAATGCAAGCTTTCTCTTTTATTTGAGATGTCTTTGATTATATTTTGTTTAGATCTTAAGCTACTTACCTTTCATGTGCTAATACCTTTTAGCTTTTTATCCATAGGTAATTTTTGCATGTTTGTTTTGCCTTTAGAGGCTTGTTTGTGTTAGCTTGTGTTGGTTTTGTTCTAGTTTGTTAAGTGTTTCATGTTTGTCCTTTGAACATGTTTTGTTTGTATGTCTTGCTTATGTTGTTTAAGCTAATGACCTAATATGTTGGATTACCTCTTTTCTTTTCCTCTTGACCATTATTTTACTTGTTGACTTGTAGACTTGTTTAAGTTGACTTTTAGGGATGAATTTTTTACTTCTTCTTTTGATAACTTTTGTGCTAATTGTGGTATTGATGCATGCTATTTGTTTTTTGTGATTTGTATGAGTATTATCTCTATGTGTTACTTATGATCCCATTCTTATGTGACACTTAGCACAAGTATGCTCAAGCACCCACATACTCACACTTTTGAACACACTGGTGTGGATTGATTTTGGTTCTCCTTAATTAATTTTCTTGTGGATTTTTCCTATGCATGTTTGTATGATATGAGTGATGTATTGGTGCATTGGATACTTTATTGTATGTCTCTTAACCTTAAATGGTTCATTTCTTTTCACCTTTGCCTTTTCTTGGCTTCTTTTGACTTGTAAACATTTTCTAGGTCAAAGTTTCGACTAGTTTAAGTGTTAGCTTTGTGATTGCATCCTTGTGATATTTTATTTGTAATTTGATTGTGAATTAATATGTATGATGTTGTTACTGTAATCACTTCATAATGACACCTTCTTTTCATGTTGTGTATTCCACACGTTGAATTTACTTCACCGTACACAATTGTTGCATGTTTACGCACTCTTGTAGAATTTTTGTTCATAGATTTTTCGTGGATTTATTTGCATGATGTAAGTGATTTATTAACATGTTAGCTACTGACTTTTATGTCATTCTACCTTCTAATTCTTCCTTCATCTCATATATGCTTAAAGTTTCACACAATTTGTTTTCCGTATACTTTTAGGATTAGTTTTGACCTAGTTTGTGTACTAACTTTGCATGTACGTCTTCATGGTGATGTTCGATGCTTGTTTATGGTTTGTATAAGCCTTGTATATGTATGTTGTGTCTACTTGAAAACACCGACGGAACCTCCGACAATGATAACTAATATCAAATAGAGTCGCCATCGAACGTCTTTTATCTCACGAGGGAGAAAGGAAAACATCGAGTAAACCTGGGGGAGAAATCGCGGTCCTATAACGGTGAAATCGAGAGAATCTAGGTAAGGGAGTTAGTTACGCGAGGGGAAGGGATTATCACCCCACACGCCCGTAGTACTCTACGGTATCCACTTTCTATTTCTAGCTAAAGGGTGTGTTATATCTATGCTTAATCGCTAATCATGCATGCAAAAGAAAAGAGAAAATAAGAAACCACGGGGAAAAGAAGGAAGTATTTACAAAGTTTGCTCGATCGAGCCCGCGTGCAATCGGAAAGTAAGAGCGTCGTAGTTCGACTCACTTGTTTTGGTGTGTTTTTGTGTTTTTTACTTGTGAAAAAGGTTTTAAACACAAAAAGAAATGAAAGCGCGCAAAGGCGAAAAAGAGTTTGTGTTGGTTGGTTATTTTTACCTTGAGAAAGGAGTTTAAACCATTATTATGTGTTTTTGTTTTCAAAGGGAAAAGAAAAGCAAATTTTAGTTTTAATCACAATGCAACATGCAAAAAGAAACTAGCAAAGCAAAAGGTTAGACCTATGGTTTAGGATGCAAGGGAATCTCTACCTATGCTGACATGCGAAGGATGTGAATTCTAAAGTCTAGGCTAGAGAACCGGGAGAAAAGCAACCAAAGCAAGCACGAATCACAAGTAGAATTTCCCTAAACGGGTCTTTAAATAAACCAGAGGGGTTCCTGAACATGCTCCAGCTACGGAAGCCCCATCATGCATCTCTATTCCTACTTCTCATGGCAAAAGAAAGCTGTAAAGCCCTACTTCTCATGATATCTAGGAAAGCTGTAAGAGAATGCGGTAAATGGTGTAGAAACTACCAAACGAATATAGAATCCACAGAACACTGCAAGCTAGGGAAATACTCCGGAAAACTTCAAGTACTGCAGCTATGCAATAAGAGTAAACCGGTGAGAATAGCTCGAGGCGTCAAAGCAAAAAGAATGCACGCTCGTGCGCATCTAAAGCAACAACGTCTGCAAGAAGGGAGTTAGACCCAAAAAGCAAACAAAGGAATGTACACGTGGGTGTACAAATGCAAAACACCTGCAAGAAGGGAGTTAGATCCAAAAAACAGACGAACGGATGTATACGTGGATATACAAATGTACAACAAACTGCGTAAAGGGAGTTGGACCCAAGAGGCAAGTACAAGGAGTGTATACATGGGTATACCAACATGAGAAACCTACAAAAAGGGAGTTAGACCCAAAACACAAGCAAAGGAAAAGTGTGTGAATATCGAAGAAAACGAGCCGCACATGTATGCGTCGTGTGTCCCTGCATGAAATGGAGTACAAACAGCAGCCAAGCATAGCTAGGGTGACTACTGTTCACCATTAGAATCGAAAAGATCAGAAAAAATAAACCAGAAGACCGCGCTTAGCGCGGCATACCGCGCTAAGCGCGCCATGCAACCCAAAAAGTCAGAACATTTGGCGCTTAGCGCGCTCTGGTGGCGCTAAGCGCGACCTGCAACCTGCTAAAAAATTATTTTCTGCACCAGACCACCTGTTTGTGATGTTTTCATGCCAAAAGGTTGATCCATACAGCTGGACAGTTATTCCAATGCTTATGTATGCTATGTTATGCATGAACACGTGCGGCGTGCTAGTAGGGAATGACAATTCCGATGCTCGCATGCGATGCTATGTATGAGCGTATACGGAATGCGGATGGTGAATTAATGGTTCCCATGGTCGTGTATGCAATGTTGTGCATGGACATATATGGAATGCAAATGGATAACTCTAATGTTCTCACATGTATGGTTAGGCATGAACTAGCTAAGAGTGAAATGCAAAAGGGATTTCAATGCTCATGTACAATTCTAGGAATGAACGCGTATGGAATGCGGATGATCAAATAATCCAATGTATGCATGGCGGAGACCAATGCATGAGCATGATTGCAACGCAAGTTGTGTCGACAACATAATGTTCCACATGGAGAAGCAAATAATGATCGTGTCAAATCCTAATTGCACATCAACACAAGCACTTGGAATGTGTGTGCATGAACTATGTACAATGCACAATGTACCTAGTGACCAAAGTGCTTTGGAAACTACATGTTGACACATTACGAATACAAGCTATGCTTCAACTCATCATGTGCCAATGCAATTCAATAAACCTAAAATGCTCTTCAATGCATGAACATGTGTTAGGTTATGCAAAATGCATGAGTTTGTGGCTAGAATGCAAAGAGAAAGCAAATGCATGTATGCTATGCATGAAAATCTTCACACCGACACCAATAATGTTTGCAATAATCCGATTCAAATCAAATAATTCAAGCATGAAGGTTCAAGAATCAGAATATACATGGAATTTGCAAGTAATGACAGTGTTCAATTTCAAGAAAAGCTAAAAATCAGAAACAGCTTAAAATAAGTGCTTATTTGAACCTAACACTTACTTGAACTTGAAGTTTGAATCAAATTGAAGAGGAATTCCTTGTACTCTTCCAAGAAAATACCAAATCAATGAGGAAGTGTGGATAATCTTCAGAATTAGACTTGAATCCTTGAAGAAAAGCTTGAATTTCAATGGAGAATTGAAGGAGAAGAAGAGAAATCCCTAAATCTTGAAATTGAGAAGACAATCGAAATTAAATCGTTCCTTCCATGTCAAATGTGAGTAGAAGGAGGAGAATATGACGTAGATTGAAATAGGAGAAGCTATAATAAAGAAAAATCATAATTCGCAGGTCGCGCTTAGCGCGGAGGGCGCGCTTAACGCGGTCTGTGATTGAGGCCGGTGGTGAACGGAGGTCCGGTGGTGGCCTGCGGTCGTTGCTTGGAGGGAAAGTTGGAGTTTTAGATTTTTTGGGTTTAACTCCCTTCTTGCAGGTGTTTTGCGTTTGTACACCCACGTCTACATTCCTTTGTTTTCTTTTTGGGTCTAACTCCCTTCTTACAGACGTTGTTGCTTCACAGATGCGCACGAGCGTGCATTCTTTTTGCTTTGACGCCTCGAGCTATTCTCACCGGTTTACTCTTATTGCATAGCTGCAGTACTTGAAGTTTTCCGGAGTATTTCCCTAGCTTGCAGTGTTCTGTGGATTCTATATTCGTTTGGTAGTTTCTACACCATTTACCGCATTCTCTTACAGCTTTCCTAGATATCATGAGAAGTAGGGCTTTACAGCTTTCTTTTTGCCATGAGAAGTAGGAATAGAGATGCATGATGGGGCTTCCGTAGCTGGAGCATGTTCAGGAACTCCTCTGGTTTATTTAAAGACCAGTTTAGGGCAATTCTACTTGTGATTCGTGCTTGCTTTGGTTGCTTTTCTCCCAGTTCTCTAGCCTAGACTTTAGGATTCACATCCTTCGCATGTCAGCATAGGTAGAGATTCCCTTGCATCCTAAACCATAGGTCTAACCTTTTTCTTTGCTAGTTTCTTTTTGCATGTTGCATTGTGATTAAAACTAAAATTTTCTTTTCTTTTCCCTTTGAAAACAAAAACACATAATAATGGTTTAAACTCCTTTCTCAAGGTAAAAATAACCAACCAACACAAACTCTTTTTCGCCTTTGCGCGCTTTCATTTCTTTTTGTGTTTAAAACCTTTTTCACAAGTAAAAAACACAAAAACACACCAAAACAAGTGAGTCGAACTACGACGCTCTTACTTTCCGATTGCACGCGGGCTCGATCGAGCAAACTTTGTAAATACTTCCTTCTTTTCCCCGTGGTTTCTTATTTTCTCTTTTCTTTTGCATGCATGATTAGCGATTAAGCATAGATATAACACACCCTTTAGCTAGAAATAGAAAGTGGATACCGTAGAGTACTACGGGCGTGTGGGGTGATAATCCCTTCCCCTCGCGTAACTAACTCCCTTACCTAGATTCTCTCGATTTCACCGTTATAGGACCGCGATTTCTCCCCCAGGTTTACTCGATGTTTTCCTTTCTCCCTCGTGAGATAAAAGACGTTCGATGGCGACTCTATTTGATATTAGTTATCATTATCGGAGGTTCCGCCGGTGTTTTCAGCTGGCGACTCTGCTGGGGAAAATGCCTCAGACGAGGACCTTTTGATCGAAATTTGCACATGCGTATCTCTGGGACATTTGAAGCTAACAAGATTTGTGAACTTTTGGCACCGGTCCCGTCCCGTTTTGATGAAAATCGAATGAGATATGATTTTTCGAACTTCGCGTATCAGATGAAAATTGCTCGGTTCAGCTCAAAAATCAAACTCAGAGATTAAAATTCTGGTACCGATCGGTGGGGAATTAGCTCTCGAGTTGCAAACGGAAGTCATAGAGGACCTTGATACGGAATTTTAGAAATTGGTCCCACTCAATTCCGAGCTTCCAGCTAGAAAATAAAGCCTTTTCAGTGAGCCAAAACACACGGTTCAGCACTAAAATCAGCTTAACATGCCGGGAAAAATGACTCTTTTGAGAGCCTTCCTCACAAAATCCGTTCTCGACCTTCAAATGAAAATTGTAAATAATCATGAGAGGAAAGTGCCAGTCTAAAATCCACAGAAAATACCCAAGGAGATGAGAGATACGCCTTCTGGAGTGCCCCAAAATGCACCGAAACCCGAAATCCACTTTATTAAAAAAAAAGAGCTCTTCTTGGGTGTCGTTCGGAATATTTGGAATCTGATATTCCTTATGAAGAATGCTATGCATGGTATGACATGTATTTTTATGCAATGGAATTATAAGCCAAAAATAACGCGGGAAAGAGGAGGATAAATTTTGGGGTACAACACTACTGACCTAACTTCACATGATATCTTGCATGATTGTTCATTCACTTGTTTCCACCTCATTTTCTTCTCCTCTTTCTTTGCCTTTTGTTGGTGTTTGTCTGTGTGCTTTTGCCAAAGCATTTGGTTTGATTCTTCCCCTCTTCTCATTTGGTTTTTTTAACCAAGATGATTGATCATATAGATGTCCCTTAGGATCACTTGATTAAGTTAGTTGTCGAGTTTAGACATTAGGTTAAGTATCCCTGCATGCCAACATTAGGTAGATAATCTAAGTAATTTCCCCTGTTTATATCCATAACCTAGGAACAACTTTGCATGATAATAACTAGGATTAGAAATAGGTTAGCTTCCCTTAGCCATTTTACCTTTATCATTTGCATCTTAAAATTAAAACTTTGTGTTTTCAAGTGCATTAAGATATCCTAATAATATTGAAACTCTTTTTCAAAGTAAAAGATACAGACCAATATTCTTAGTTTTAGGGCGCTCCGTCGTTCCTTCTATTGCTGACGTCTTGTCGTACCTTTTGTTGCTGACGTCCCGCCGTCTCCTCTATTGCTGACGTTCCGTCGTCCCCGTTTTCTAACCTTTCATCATCCTCGTTTGTTGACGTTCCATCGTCCCCGTCTGTTGATGTTTCCTCGTCCCGTCTATAGCTGATGTTTTGTCTTCATGGAGGTGTTTCGTCATCGTTGTTTGTTGTATCGTCTTCTAATCTAAAAAACATAAACCAACTAAAATAAGTGAGCTGAACTATGGCGCTCTGACTTTCCTATTACACGAGGGAATATGTAGGCATTCTGTCGTAGGGCTTGATTGAGCAACCTTTGTAAAAAAAAATCTTCTTTTCCCAGTGTTTGCTTTCATTCCTTTCTTTTATTTCTTTATTCTTTTCCTCCTTTTGCATACATAATACTTCATATACATATATAGTTAGACCTTTACACCCATTAGATAGAAAGTAAAAGCAGATACCGTAGAGTACTATGGACGTGTGGGGTGATAATACCTTCCTCTTGCATAATAAACTTCCTTACCCGATCTCTCGGTTGCAAGATCGTGATTTCTCCGTTTTAGGTTTTCTCGATGTTTACCTTTCCCTTTTGGCGGGATAAAAACGTTCAATGGCGACTTCATTGATATATAATTATATTCTTTGAATTTTTGGACGGTTCCTTCAGATTGCACTGAACTGGGTGAACAATTTACTTGTGTCACTTTAATTTTTTGCATTTAGTATTATGTTGTTCTTTGTTCAGAAAAAAATATTATTGTCATGACATCACCTTCGACATCTCATATCTGATACCAGAATTTCAATTGGTATCAGAGCATGCATCCTGCTCTGTCTCTGGGTGAGATCTAGGGAAGATACTTTCCAGTACTATGGAGAAGGAAGGAAGATTTTTGAATAGACCACCCATTCTGGATGGATCTAACTATGATATTTGGAAACCTCGTACGATAGCATTTTTAAAGTCCTTGGATAGCCGGGCTTGGAAAGTTGTTTTGAAAGGATGGTCACATCCTATTGTTATTGGGGAGGACAATCAACCCACTGGTGTTTTGAAGCCTGAAGAGAACTGGTATAAGGAAGAAGATAAACTAGGTTTTGGTAACTCTAAATCCTTGAATGTTATCTTCAATGGAATTGAAAGGAATATCTTCAGATTGGTGAATACATGTGAAGTTTCTAAAGATGCTTGGAAAATCCAAGACTACTCGTGAAGGCACATCCAAGGTAAAGATGTCAAGACTGCAACTGTTAACCACCAAGTTTGGGAACTTGAGAATGAAGTAAGAGGAAATAATTCAAGACTTTCATATAAACATTCTCGAGATAGCCAACGCATGCAACGCTTTAGGATAAAAGATATTAGAGGAGAAGCTGGTAAGGAAGATTCGTAGGTCTCTCCCCAAGAGATTTGACATGAAAGTGACTACTATAAAAGAAGCTCAAGAAATCAACAGCATGAGAGTAGATGAACTTGTTGGATCTATTCAAACATTTGAGTTGGGTATTAATGACAGGTTTGAGAAGAAGAACAAAAGTATAGCTTTTGTGTCAAACACTGAAGGAAGAGAGGAGAAATGTAATCTGCACACTGAGGAAGGACTATCCAATACTATTATGTTTCTTGGAAGACAATTCAGTAGAGTGCTGAAGAAGGTGGAGGGAAATTCAAGACCAAATGTCAGGAACATCCGATACGATATCAGGAGAAAAATGACTTTGGAAGAAAAGCACGAGCTGAGGAAAGATTTACTCTAGGCAAAGGAGTAAAATGTCATGAATGTGAGGTTTTGGTCATATTAAAGTTGAGTGTCCAACATTGCTTAAGATACAAAATAAAGGTCTAGATGTATTGTGGTCTGATGAGGACTCTGAGAGTGATGTGGAAGAAGAATCTGCCAAATATGTAACATCTTTGACTGATACATACATATCTGATAGAGATTCAAGTGATGAGGAACTAACATTTGAAGAGTTGGCTGCTTCCTACAAGGAGTTGTGTACAAGAAATGCTGAAGTCTGTCAAGATGGGGAGAAACAAAAGAAGCTCATAACTCAACTAAAAGCTGAGGAGAAAGAGAATCTGGAAACTATCTCCAAGTTAGAGAATGAAGTAACTATACTGAAATTTGATCTTGACAAAATGTCAAAATTTGTCAGAATGCTAAATAGTGGATATCCCACACTGGATAAAATTCATCAAGCAGGGAGAGTAGCAGGGGATATGAGTGGTATGTGATTCAATGAAACAAAGGAACCATCTTCAAATCCCATTCAAATCCAGGCCAAACCAAAGATGTCGAACCAAATGTTTCAACATCATGGAAGAGGTAACTTCAGGCAACCCAAAAGAAGATTTCAGCGTTGGAGATGTTATTACTATGGATGTTATGGTCACATAAAGCCCTTCTGTTTCAATTTGTATGGTTACCCTAATCCTACACCTCAATCTAATGTGACTCGGGCCAATACTAGTGACAAGAAACAATGGATTTCCAAAGGTGGTGTTTCCTAATTTTAGCACACACATCACCTACAGTGAGAGCCAAAGAGGATTGGTGATCGCGACTTTATCGTCTTATAGAATCTAGACCGCAAGTATACAGTCCTATCGCTTGTAGTTTTAAAGATTATTGAATCCCAAGGGACTAAATGTTAATCAATCACTATCTTAGGCTACTATGTAAATCTAAGGCTAGTAATATAAATGATGTTTGGTTTTAGGGAGCCTAATTGATTAAGATCTAGTTTAGATTCAGAATAAAAGTATCGCTATGTAATGGTCGGGCTTAGGGATTTAGCGACTTATCGACTTAAATTGTATTATCAAAATGTGTTTCAGTAGGAAATACTTTTTTAAAAATCCTCCTCTCACACTCTCGTGTTTATTGATTCAGATCCTATAATCCAACCTAAGTGAGTGCTCTCGCTGTTTCAATTAGAGTTTAAAAATAGTTTTTGAAAATAAATAAAACCTAATCAACTTAAAAGCGTTCTCGCTGTATTTTAAGTTGATGCTCAATTATTAATGTCCAATTAAAATCTCAAACTCTCGCTTTATTGACCCTAACTTCTAATCTGTGTTTTACTCTCGTAACAAAACAGTTGCATTAATTACTAATAATTGAAACCGGAAAATTAATCTTTTTAAAACAAAATAAGTCGAGTGAAGTTGCTAAACCCCGTTGGCTATGTGACCCTACATACCGATAACTAAATTTAGCCTAGCATGTTTAATGATTCAAATATAGCGCAACTGTAATAAACATACAATTTAGATAAAATATGCATTTCAAATAAATCGGGTATAAAATAAATAAACAATTAAATAAACCTAAAAATAAATTAATTAAATAAACCTGAAAATAAAAGGCTGAATATTTGGCAGGTTCCAGGTGTCTCCCACAAGTCGGTGAGATCGCCTTTAATTTCTCAATAATCCAAATACGATGAAAAAAGGTAAAAAGGCGCAATCCTAACGTAAGGCTAGAATTGGCGAAAGTTCGCAGCAATCTTCGATATGAAGATTGCTACGAGAAAAGGAAACTGAGTGCTAGAAATAAAACTAGAAAATAAATACGGTGCAGAAAATAAATTGGCAGAGTAACGGTAAATAATTCGGAAGAAAAAGGCCTGTGGAGAGTGAAGTGAGGCAGGCTATATATAGGCGCATGAAGAGCTAGGGTTCCGAGGCAGTTGAGAAAATCTCGCCTCCTAAATCTTCTCCGTAGCGATTGCTACGGAGCTGGCTTGGACTCATAATGGTCGTTACATACTCACTTGAGGAGGAAGTCTCGTTGGGTGGCCCGTGACGGTCGCTACAAGCCTAGGGCTTACGTGTAACGATCGTTACACGTTGTAGCGTGTTGGGCTTCAACTTGCTCTTTTGAGTGGGCTGGGCCTTGCTTGTTAAATCTTTTTTCGTTTTTGCTTACTTCACACCCCAATTTCATGCTATGTATACACACTTCAATAAATATTCTCTTTTTGTGGATTTTGAGTGTGATTTATCCGGCTTTTCTCGACTTTTTTCGCACATGCCTTATAATTGGTAGAAACCTGAAAACATAGAAAATACCGGCATAATACAAAATAAGAATAATTTATTTAATTAAAATATGGATAAAAATCATATAAATTGGCTTATATAATCGATACATTTTCGTGTTATCAATTGGTACTTTGATAGTGGATGCTCAAGGCATATGACAGGGGTCAAGAAGCTGGTGAATATTCAAGCACATGCAACTGACTGTGTTACCTTTGGAGATGGAATAAAAGGTGAAATCAAGGGAGTTGGAAAGATAAATTGCCCTAGGATTCCTAGTATTGAAGATGTGTTACTTGTAAAAGGATTAACAATCAATCTAATTAGTATAAGTCAACTGTGTGATCAAGGGTTCAAAGTAAACTTCACAAAGTTTAAATGTATTATTACAAATAAGAAAGATGAAGTTGTTATGCAAGGTATGAGGACTAAGGACAACTGCTATCTGTGGGTGTGACACCCCAAATAATTCAATTATTAAATAATTGGAATTTTTAATTATTAATTTAACTAAAAGTTTGATTATTAGTATTTTTGGATTATTGGATTTAATTAATTAATTAAATAAAAGGAAGTGTTGGGGGTGTGAAGTTGAATTAGAGGGTGTGTGGAGTAAAACGCTCTAATTACTCTAATCATGTTATTTTTATTGTTAGGAATAATAAAAGGAATAAATAAAGGAAAAGGGAAAAAGAGAAGGAATATTGGAGGTTTTTTATTCTACGTACATTGAAGAAGAGAAGAGAAAGAGGAAAAAGCCAAATCGTCAGAATTCGAAGAATCGTCGCAAGGTAAGGGGTGATTTTGTCTAGTTAATATGCCTTATCGGTTTTGATAATTAATAGGATGAATTGATACGTTAGGAATCTCAAATTAGAATTTTCTAGGTTATGCCCTAATGATATAATCTGACGTAAGAACCCCAATTGGAATTCATAGGAATGGTTATTATGTGTAGGTTGATTGGTTATTATGTGTAGGTTGATTGTGGATTAATTAGGGAGTATAATTCTATTGTTGATTTGATGTGAAAATACATAAGTTCTGCTATTTCTGTTGTACTATGGCTGTTGGTGATGAACGGGATCAATTGGAATTGCAAACAGTGAGAACAAAACTGATTTTTAGTGAAAAAACGCAGTATGGATCGACACATGCTGTTATGTATCGATACAAGTAGCAAAAAGTTTGAAAACCAAAAGCTGGAATAAAGCTTGTATCGACATAAAATCATTTGTATCGATCCATAGGGCAATTTTGGAAGCTTTGCATCGACACAAAGATGTTATGTATCAACACAAGAGAGTCTTGTATCGACACAAGAGGGCTATGGATCGAGTCATACTGAAGAAACTTTTAAAAATGAAAAAATTATTTGCGTATGAGTCGACACATACGTTCCTTGGATCGACACAAGCCATGTATGAGTCGACACATGGAGTTTTGGATCGACTCATATTGTTTGAAAACAGAACATAACTTTTGAAAAACTGTTTTGGTCATATCTTTGCGACCGTAACTCCGATTTAGTCGTAGTTGGTACTGTTGGAAAGCTAGAAGCATGTACTATCTATTAAAAACATTTTTAAAACCTAGTAACTGAATCTTAATGGATTGATATGGCTTCCCGTATGAGGAATTTGTTGTAATTCGTGGTTGTTCGTCGTTGATGTTGTAAGTACTTGATAGATGTTAATTTCATGTGTTGTGATTGACGTTGTTTATTCATGATTATGCTGTTATCATGTGTTGTTTGATGGTGTTGACTATGTATGGAGTTATGTTGTGATCATATTCCGTTAATTGAATGTGACATGCTTTTGATGTGCATGCATATACATTCTGGTGGAGTTAATTCTCATTGTGTGGAATTTGGCTCATATTGCCAATAACCGTTCCCGGGTGATTATGGATGGTGAGGCTGGATTCATGTCCGGGTGATTATGGGTGGTGAGGCTGGATTCATGTCCGGGTGATTATGGACGAATCGATGTTGGTGACTTAGTTCACGTTTTGGTACCACATGCATTGGGTCTGCATTTGCATTTTGTGTGAAATTATAACATGTTAGGATGGTTTCCGGTGTTATAATTTCATCGTTGTTGTTATTGTGCATATTGATCGGTGTGAAGTGCAATCTTGTACTGTAATCTGATTATGCTAATGAAGGTGAAATAATGTATTGCACTGTTTTATTGTTTTTGAGAAACGTATAATGCGTTTTAATTGTTGATGAAATCTCACCTACTTTGATGATTTTAGATTGAAGTGTTAGCCGTTTAGGAGCTGGTGAAGATAGCTTCGAGTTGTGCTAATTAGATTGTCCGTGTGTCAGTGTTATGCTCTAGTAGTTGTAACACTAGGGAAACGATTGTTTTGGAGTCATCGAATTGAACTTGTTCTCTCCTGGTTTATGCTGGAATAATTATGAATTGAATTTATTCCGAATTTTCAAGTTAATTCCGCTGTGTAAAACATATTATTGAATTCGAATTATATTTTCATAAAGTCCTCAGTGAAGCATGACATGTTGATGAGATTTTTCTATATCTTAATAAATTGTAAGGCCCCTTGTTATATGTTAACTCTGATTTAAATATTAATTCGCGGGGTATTTTAGAAGGGGTGTTACAGTGGGTATCCCAAGACATAAGCTACTCCACATGTGTTGAACACATAAATGATGAAAGCATATATTCTCAGGAGAATTGGTTGAAGCATATGGTGAATGAATGCAATGTTGCACAAAATGTCATGACATCATATAACATTGCTAACAACATTAATGATCAGATTGTAGAAAGCAAGAATACTGCCCTAGAACATACAATCACTAGGATGTAATTGGCTGACACTCATTCAAAGAGATATAATGTTAATCAACATGGAAGTTCAAAAGGAGAACAAGGGGTCTGCATGCAAGAGGAGTTATATCAATTAAAAGCGTGTGGAAATGTCATTAAAGGGCTTATGTTTTCAAAATGTCACTTAACATTGTTTGAGCATGTCATTCAACATATAAAGAGCCCATACCAAGTGCAATCATTCCAAGTTCCCCCCACACGCTACTCAAAATCTATGCCCTACAGTGCTCTCATCTCTTACCTCCTAAAAGACAACTTTCATCTTTCCACTTTCAGAAACTTTAACATGTCTCAACATGATGGATATGCTCCAAGCAAGATCAATCTATCCTCTCCCAATTCTGAAGTCCACCATGAGAACATCTCCACTGATGAAGTTCTAGAAGTGGCTCCCTTGGCCATGATTCCATGTCCGGAAACAAGACCAAAGAAGTTCCACACCTTCCATGCAAGACACTCAAGAGGAAATTCAGCCCCTATTGTAGGCTTACCTGTTCATTGAATTTTGATTTCTCTCTCTCACATACCTGATGAGGTTTCCCCTAAAAGTCCCATTGAGCCATCTGTAAATGATGGAGAAAACACTGAAGGAAATCTTGGAAAGGCTGATGAGTCTGATCTTGGAAAATCTACACCTGATGTTGAGACATCACCTGTTAAGGAAACACCTCATACCAAGAAAGATACCACAAGCCCAAAAGGAACAAAAGACAAGGTGGTTGAAGAAATTGTGGATGTAGACGAGATATTTGATAATGAGTTACTTGTCAATGTGAAGCCTGGGATTGCAAAAAGGTTGAAACCAAGAAAGGGCAAGGCTGCAGTTGCCAATACTCCTACCAAGAGTGACAAGAAGAAGGTCATGCATGAACCTCCAAAATTTTGGAGCAAAGTTGTCCCCTCCTCCACCAAGAGGAAGATAAGGTCTGAGTCAGGCTCAGATTATGATGTTGAAGATGATGTCCAAGACATCACACCTGTGAAGAAATCTGTGATCAAGAGACCATCTAATAATGTGCCTGATGCTCTTATAGACAAAATCCCCCTCTACTCCATCAACTATCTCACAAGATGGAAGTATATTTATCAACGGAGAATTGCTCTTGAGAGAGAACTGGGAAAAGATGCCTTAGAATACAAGGAGATTATGAGACTTATATCTGATGCTGAATTGATGAAGACAATGACCAAGCTTGCTAAATGTTATGAGGTGTTGGTCAAGGAGTTTATTATCAACATCCCTGAAGAATGTACAAATAGAAGAAGCAAGGATTTTAGAGAAGTTTTGTGAGAGGAAAGTGTGTTGAGTTCTCTTCTGCCGTTATCAACAAGTATCTTGGAAGAAGTGAGGATAAGTAAGGTGAGTTAAAAGTAAATGACAATCAAGTGTGCAAGACCATTACTACAAATGAAGTAATTGTATGGCCCGTTAAGGAAAAGTTATATGCTGGAAAGTTAAGTGTCAAATATGCCATTTTGCATAGGATTAGAGCTTCCAACTGGGTTCCCACGAATCACACCTCAACTATTTCAGTGGGGTTAGGAAAGTTTATTTATGTTGTTGGTATGAAGAAGCCATTTGACTATGGTTCTTATATTTTTTTATCAAACATATTGACGCATGTTCTGTGAAGATGCTCATTGACTTTCCTTCCCTGATCTGTGGGTATCATTCTCCAACAGCATCCAAAAATTCGGTCCACTCTTGATACTGCCAACAAAATAGGATCTACTTTGTCTCTCCATTAAAAATTATTTGCAGGGGAACATGTCCCACACGTTGTTTCAACATCTGCAGCTGTTGGGAGCAAGTCCTCAAGTAAAACTGTTGTCATTGTTGAGTTAACAGAAGCATGTAAAGAGCTCGATGAAGTCATCCGTATCAGCTCAGCTAGAAAGTTGAAATTTGAAGAAACAATCAGAGTTCTGAGAAAGGATGTTGCTGCAAGTACAGCTGAGGAAGTGCAGGAAGAAGAAAACAACTCTGACGGGGAAAGAAAGAATGTTAATTGTATGACTTTATAATACGGTGGAAGAACTGACTTGTTTTGTTTTGCGTTTGATCGCAAATGTTTCGGATAGCAAGAGTCGCCACCGAATTTTCTTTTATCCAATTAAGGGAAGGTGAAAAGAACAGGAAAAGACCTTCGTTAGATTTTGGGTAAGGGAGGTGATTATGAAAAGGGAAGGTGTTAGCACCCTTTTCATTCGTAGTTATCTACGGGCTCTTAATTGCTTTAGCTCACTTTATGACTTGCTTTTTTGTGTGTGTGTTTGAAAATGTTTTTCAAAAGGCATTTCACTTTGACTTCGTAATGGTTCACGCTGGAATGTAAACGAAGTGTTCGAAAATGTTTCGTTTTAGAAAAGTGTTTTAACTTTGTAAAAGTGTGAGGTGTAAAAAGATGTTTTGATAGAGCAAGAAATTAAGAGTCTATTACCTACTCAGAACGGTCGTTTTCGTGTTATTTTTCTTCCATTAGAATAGCGCTATCCATACCATTAGTTGGTAGGTAACCCTATTTGTTGGATGTGAAGGGACATACGAAGGGACAACGGATGGTCATAGAAGGCAACTTGTAGGAGTATCCTAGCACATTCTTAGGGACGATCATCATCTTTTCATAGGCAACAATCGAGGGACTAGATCATGCATTCGTTAGGCAACATCGAGGGTCATCGAGAGACCATGATCTTTAATTCAAAGGGACTATGATGATATTTATGGGCAACCGTGCTAAGATATCCCTACGTTCGAGAGACTTGACCATTTATTCGAAAGGCAATGAGAGAGAATACCCTAGGGGTGCATGTGGGAAGAGAGTGTGTTGAATTCAGATAATTTTTCTTGTATTAGAGTTTGCTATGTTGATTTTATCTTGCCATATACGCCTAGTTACTAGCAGTTTAAAGGTGCGGAAAGTAAATCCTACGTTATTACATGGCTTTGGGGCAGATACATAATTTGAGGAGTGCGGAAAGTAAAACCTAATTAAACTATTACATCCCATGAGCAATTACATAATATTGAAAAAGAAAATGCGAGAAAATAGTCCTAACTATTACAACCTGGAAGCAGTTACAATAATCGAAAAAAGAATCGAATTGCATAATAAGAGAAAATAATGTTAGTGAAAAAGGTTTTTGAGTTAGGAAAAAAGTTTTAGGGTTAGCAAACCTAATTAGATGACAAAATATTTTTTGAGAATTTTCTGGATTAATTTTAGCATGGAAAGACAATTAAAAGTTAATTTTTCGATTAATTAACAATTAATTATAATATGAATGAAAAATATTATTTTTTTTATGTTAAAAATTAAATAAATATTTTTCTGATCTAAATGCAAAAAGAAATAATTTTTTGTGGTTTTTTAATCTGTTAGAAAAATATTTGAGAAGAAAATATGAAAAGAAAACTAAGAAAAAACATGGTTAGTTTGAAAAAGTGTTAAAAAATAAGTTGGGGCAGTTGGGTTTCGAACCAGGGTCCTCCAAGATGAACACGCGCTGCCTTTGTCATCTGAGCCAACCTGTTTTGGTGTTAGGCATATGAAACAGAATAAATATAAGGGAAATTAATTTTTGGAAATCAATTTAAAACATAAAACGCGCCAAGGGTCATCGTCCCCATTTGAAATACCCAGGCTTTTAGCTACGGTTTTCATTCGTTGCTAAAACCTTTACCAACAGCCCATCTGTAGCTATAGGACCTGCAACTTTGAAAAATTAAATACAAGCAATATAAATTCATGGTGAATACATGGGTCGTTCCGGTTTGACCTCCTAAACACGAATATGTCCCTAGTTTTGTCTGATTTTGCCTAAATCAGAAAGCCCTGATCCAAGGTTTTAAACCCTAGCCATGGTGAATCCTCATACCCATGATGAAACTTAAATCAAACTGTGCTAAAAGCTTAGAAATCTCATTAGAAACACACACACACATATATATATATATATATATATAATCAAAACATGTTAAATATGCGTAAAACTTGAGAATCGATTTTGAAGAAGAAAGTGCAAATCGTGTTCTTGATTTCGTGTATCTGGATGTATGGTTGGCTTGTGAGTATCTAGATCGATTCAGGGAACCTCCAGGAAGCGATTGGAAGGCCTAGAATTGACTGAATTGATGCAAAAAGAGGTTTGTCGTTTGCTTGGAATGCACTGATTTTTTGTACTTGGTTTAGAGTTCTCGAGGCAGCCAACTCGTCCTTGTGGCATTTGGAATCAGTGTGTATATATACTAGAGTGAATTAGGTCAAGAATTGTGAAGAAATATCATGCCAATCAATGAAAAAAATATTTGATTTGGAATCGAACCAAATATTGCCTTTTTGAGCCAATTTCAATCAAATCTCATGCCAATCTTCATTATTTATAAATAATCAGATTAATTGGCTTGCTTGGACCTCAAGGATGAGAGAAAATCCATCTTGCATTTAATTTTTGATTTTATATCTTTTATTTTAATTAAATTGGTTTTAAATGAATAAAAATCCAAAATAAATAAAAAATAAAAGATAAAAACGTGGCCTTGGGCTTGGAGGTTCCAATTTAGATAAGGAACAAGTTTGAATCAAGAAAAGTTAGGCCCATTTGGAAATTTTTTGATTTTCTCAAGTATTTCTCTTTATGCACCTCCTCAAAAATGCTCAACTTGCACATCTTGTATCTTGCTCAATTTTTTACATTTTTTGGTGTTCTTGGACTTTTTAGAAAGATCAAGATGTCTTCTAAATAGCCCTTTTAGTTTCATCTTAATTGAAGTTTTCATGCTCATGAGCACTTCTTTGCAAAAAGATGACTTTTGTTGACTTTTAAAAAGTCTTGTAATGTTTTGACCCATAACTTCCAAATGAAGCATTTCTAGCCCAAGCTTGTGAGACATGAAGTTGTAGAGAATTGAATTCTCTTCAAAATGAGTTGTGGTGGAAAAATTTCTGATAAAGTATGTGAAAGTTATGCCTAGTCAAAGTTCTGTTGACTTTTGCCTGAAAAACCCTAATTTAGAAACTTTGACTTTTGATCAAATCTTGACTTTTCTTGAGGAATCATGATCAACCCTTGATCAAATGATGAATATTACTTCAAAATATTGGTGTTGACCAAAAATTATGAAATTTGACTGTATGTTGACCACAATTGACTTTTGTCTAATACAGCTGATTCTCAACCATCTGTGCAATTGGATGAGCAATTTTAACTTGTAAGGATTGAAACTTGACATGGTGATTCTTTGAAGCATATGATGAGTTATGGTGACCATTTGAAGCATTGGAAGTGCATCTTGACTTGAGAATGGAAAAACCCTAGCTTGGATTGATTGCTTAGGAGAGGGTTTGTCTAGTCAACCCTGGTGAAATCCTTGAGAATGGATATGTGAGTTGTCTTGAGAAGTGGGAGGGAAAATTTTGGGGTATAACAGTTGCCCCTGTTCAATCTTCTTGTATTGGAAGGGTTAGATTAACATGCTTGCCTTTCGTGACCTGAAGGTAGAAGATGATTGAACACTCGAGTACACCTAAAAATTTGCATTCGCTATTGTATGAAGTAAGATCGTCAGCTGATGATGCGCTGGAATGGGCTTATAGATGCCATTTGGAGAAGCTGCTACTGGAGAGTGAGTCGTACGCTAGACTCTGTATTGGTCTTTTGAGTAGAAGAGACAACGAAGATGGGCTTAAGATGCCATCTGGAGAAGCTGAGTCGTACGCTAGACTCTATGGTTGTCTTTTGAGTGGCAGAGACAATAGAGATGGGCTTAAGACGCCATCTGGGGCTGTTGATAATAAGAGAGAGTCAGAATAAACCTTCGTCTTGGCTATTCTTGAGGTGAATATTTGGCAGGATATGGATAGCTTTCCCGTCTTGCTTCGGGTATTAATCCATAATTTGTTGCCTGGGGATAATTTGTGTGGTCTTTCAGATAGATTTCCCGTCTTGTTTCTTTGACCTTCGGTTTGGACAATAGTTGTTACCTGTTGGGGAAATTTAACTTTAAAGGATATGGTTAGTCTTATGCAAATTATGATGTATGCGAGTGTATGACAATATTATTATGATGTATGCATATGTTATGGCTTTTATGTAGATGTATGAATATAGATGTAGATGTATTTCAAAACATATCCATCTTGAAGAAGATGGGACCGTCCTACTGGAGATTTCTGATGTTTGCTAGGGGATAGGGTTGTTGCGAACCCTGACTTGGAGAGAAAAATATATGCTTCTGATTCCTCTGATGCACTATCCGACCAAATCTCTAGTCTGGATATTAATGTTGTTGGAAGAATAGCAGCGATCAAGAGATACTCGGCTGGGGATCTTGTGCATAGATCTTGCTGGGGAATGATGTGATATGAAATAATCGGTTACTACTCGGAGACTGATGTAACGTGGCAAAGCTGATAGGGTCGTTAAAGCTGACGAGGCTAGGATCTTTAGAGCTGATGAGACCGATAGGGATCACTTGAGGTGACGAGTCTGAAGTTTGTTGAAGACTCTAACTGGGGAATAAGAGAGATGTAAGTTCCTCCGATGCACTATCTGTCCAAGTTTCGAGTCTGGATATTGCTGTTGTTGGGGGAATGATATGGAATAACCTATTACTGCTTGGCGTAATTGGCAGATGTGTTACTGCTCGGGGACCAATGTAACGTGGTGGCTTGAGAATGTAGATAAGTATGATAGAATCACTGCTCAGGGACCGACGTGATGAAATTGACAAGATCACTTAACGTGATGAAATTGACAGGATCACCGCTCGGGGACTAACGTGATGAAGTTGAAGCTGATAGAATCACTGCTCGGGGACTAATGTGATGAAGTTGATAATATCACTGCTCGGGGACTAACGTGATGAAGTTGAAGCTGATAGAATCACTACTCGGGGACTAATGTGATGAAGCTGATAAGATCACTGCTCGGGGACTAACGTGATGAAGCTGTTAAGATCACTGCTTGGGGACTAACGTGATGAAGCTTGAAGTATTGGAATACTTACTGGGAGGAGATTAGAATTTCTTCGGAGAAGATTTGTCTTTGTAAGGAGAGCGATGGCTCCATGGGGATAGATGATCCTGTGGATTCATTTCTTGTAAAAGTAACTTTGTGGGGGGTGTATTAGTGACTTTAGTCGTCATCTCAATTCCTAGAGTCTATAGTAATTACGATTTCTGTTCGCTTTTCATATGTTTGTGAAAAAATGTTTATTTTCAAATGCATATAATCATTCAAAGTAAACATTGGACTTTATGCAAAAAACAATAAAATTAACACTGTAAAAAGGGAATTTGCATTAATTTTGAAAAGTGGCGTATGGCCAAGCAGTTTGTATACAAGAGACAAATATCCTAGTAAGAGGAAACTGTCAGAATATTAAAAAGCTATGCGGAAATAATCTCGTCGAGTTTCAACTATGCTATTACTCATATATTTCGACTATCTCATCTCCTTGTTGTTAGTAGAAAGTGAGTGAATTGATTTTGCTCCATTTGAATCTTGAATGTTGATAGTGGTACAATTTGTAGGTAGGTGATCTGGACGAGACATAATCATACGCTTAAATCCCTAATTTTTTCCTAGACCGCCCTTTCAAGTTTTCAGTCTACTAGGATACCCTTTTTTGCCCAAGCCGCCTTTGTAGATTTTTGACTTGCCGGGTGTACATATTTTTTTGTATATATCCTTAACTTTTCCCGAACCTTTTGGTTCGCCAGGATGCCCCTATTTTTGCCTAGGCCAGTCGGCCTAGTGGGTCTCGTTCATGCGTAGTATTTTTTGACTATGTCTGCGTTCACAGGGTGTGGAAAGTCTTCTCCATCCATGGTGCTAAGTATCATAGCTCTTCCAGAAAATACTGTTTTGACTACAAATGGTCCCTCATAGGTGGGAGTCCATTTGCCCTTGGGGCCACCTTATGGAAGGATGATGCACTTGACTACTAGATCACCGACTTGGTAGACTCGGTGCTTGACTTTCTTGTTGAATGCTCTGCTCATTCGCTTCTGATAAATCTGTCCATGGCAGATGAATGCGAGCCATTTTTTGTTGATCAAGTTGATCTGGTCAAGGTGAGTCTGGATCCATTCATCTTCACCTAATTCTGCGTCCTGGAGGACTCTGGTTGAGGGTATCTGAACCTCGATGGGTAGGAATGCGTCCATACCGTATACAAGGGAGAAGGGGGTTGCCCCTGTAGATGTTCGTACTGTAGTACGGTAACCGTGGAGGGAAAATGGCAACATCTCGTGCCAATCCTTGTAAGTCAATGTCATCTTCTGTATGATCTTCTTGAGATTCTTGTTGGCGGCTTCCACTGCACCGTTCATTTTAGACCGATATGGAGAAGAGTTGTGATGCTTGATCTTGAACTGCGTGCAGAGTCCGATGATCATTTTGTTGTTGAGGTTGGTACCATTGTCTGTGATAATCCTTTCGGGGATGCCGTATCGACATATAAGATTATGCTTGATGAATCTAGCCACCACATTCTTGGTAACAGATGCGAATGAAACTGCTTCTACCCATTTGGTGAAGTAATCAATGGAAACAAGGATGAAACGATGTTCATTGGAAGCGGTAGGTTTGATCTCCCCGATCATGTCAATGCCCCACATTTCTAAAGGCCAAGGAGCGGTCAAAACATTCAACGGTACTGGAGATACATGCACTCTGTCTGCGTATATCTAGCATTTGTGACAAGACCGAGCATAGCGATGGCAATCAGCTTCCATGGTGGACCAATAGTAACCTGCTCTTAAAATCTTCTTAGCCATTGTATGTCCACTGGAGTGGGTACCAAATGCGCCTTCATGTAATTATTCCATGATCTGTTCCGCTGTTTTCTGGTCTACACAGCGGAGTAAGCACAAGTCGTGATTGCGCTTGTATAAGATGGCATTATTGAGACAGAATTTGGATGCGAATCTTCTTAAGAATTTCTTGTCATTGACAGATGCCCCTACGGGATATTCCTGAGTCTCGAGATACCTCTTCACTTCGTAGAACCAAGGTTTCTCTTCTGTATCAAGTTCACAACAGTATGTTGGTTTGTCAAACCTTTCGATGATGATTTGGGGAGCTTCGTTGTCCCATCTGACTTTGAACATAGATGACATAGTAGCTAATGTGTCTGCCAACTGATTCTCTTCTCGTGGAATATGATCGAAAGTAATTTCTTCGAAGTAAGGGATCAGATTTAGAACATGCTCTCGATACGGGATGAGATTCGGATGCTTCGTATCCCAATCGCCTTTAATCTGACTGATCACTAAAACGGAGTCTCCATACACTTGCAAGAATTTGATTCTTAAGTCAATAGCAGCTTTGATACCCATGATGCACGCTTTGTATTCAGCCATGTTGTTGGTGCAACTGAAACATAATCTGGCAGTGAAAGGCGTGTGTCTGCCGGTATGAGACATAATGATGGCGCCAATGCCGTTGCCAAGCGCATTTGAGGCCCCATCAAAGACCATGGTCCATCGGGATCCTGGTTCAAGTCCTTCGTCTGGTCCTGGTTCTTCACAATCAGTAACTAGTAAAACATCTTCGTCTGGAAACTCGAACTACATAGACTAGTAGTCATCTACGGTTTGATGAGCCAAATGATCGGCTACTACACTTCCTTTGATCGCTTTCTGAGTAGTATACTGGATGTCATATTCAGTCAAGATCATTTGCCATCTTGTTATTCTTCCAGAGAGAGCAGGTTTCTCGAATATGTATTTTATCGGATCCATCTTGGAGATCAACAAGGTAGTGTGAGTCAATATATACTGTCTTAGTCGGCGAGCAGCCCAAGCCAAAGTGCTGCAAGTTTTCTCGAGCTGTGAGTATCTTGTTTCACAGTCGGTAAACTTTTTGCTAAGGTAGTATATTGCATATTCTTTTCGACCAGACTCGTCATGTTGCCCCAACACACACCCCATTGAGTTCTCTAATATTATCAAGTACATGATAAGAGGTCTTCCTTTGGCGAGCGGCATCAGGATAGGAGGATTTTGTAGATATTCCTTGATTTTGTCAAAATCTATTTGGCAATCGTCGTTCCATTCTGCTACTTGATCTTTCTTTAGTAACTTGAAGATTGGCTCACAAGTTGCAGCCAGATGTGCAATGAATCTGGCAATGTAGTTTAGTCATCCAAAGAAACCTCTGACTTCTTTCTCGGTGCGGGGAGCTGGCATTTCTTGGATAGATTTAACCTTGGCAGGGTCAACCTCAATACCTTTACCACTGACAACGAATCCCAGGAGTTTTCTGGATCTGACTCCAAAGGTGCACTTGTTGGGATTGAGTCTTAGTCTGTATTTCTTCAGTCTATGAAACAGCTTTCACAAATGCTCGAGATGTTCTTCTTCAGTTCGTGATCGAGTTATCATGTCGTCGACGTAGACCTCTAGCTCGTGATGAATCATGTCATGAAACAAAGCCACCATGGCACGTTGATATGTGGCGCCAACATTCTTCAGACCGAACGGCATGACCTTGTAGCAGAATGTGTCCCACTGTGTAACGAAAGTAGTCTTTTCCATGTCTACATGAGCCATTTTGATCTGGTTGTAACCGGAGAAACCATCCATGAAAGAGAAGACCTTATGTTGAGCGGTGTTGTCGACTAGAACATCAATATGAGGAAGTGGAAAATCGTCTTTCGGACTTGCTCTGTTTAGATCTCTGTAGTCTACACACATTCGCACTTTACCATCCTTCTTAGGTACGGGCACCACGTTCGCAACCCACTGTGGATAAGAAGTAACGGCTAGGAAACCGATATTGAACTGTTTCATAAATTCGGCTTTGATTTTCTCGGACATCTCAGGACGCATACATCGAACCTTCTGCTTCACAGGGAGAAAACCTTCTTTTGTTGGTAGTCGGTGTACCACAATGTCAATGTCTAAACCTAGCATATCTTCGTAGGACCAAGCAAAAATCTCGATATAGTCTCGCAACATCTGGACCAATGTTTCCTTGATACTATTCTCAAGACCTGCTCCTATGTTGATTTCTTTTCTGTCTTCGTTAGTACCTAGATTCACAACCTCGATCGGCTATTCGTGTGGTTGTATAACCCGCTCTTCTTGCTGTAGCAATCTGACAAGTTCTCCTGGCACTTCACAATCTTCCTCACCTTCGTCTTCGGCTTGTTAGATCGGATTATCGAAGTCATATTTAGCAATAACAAAGCTGTTATCAACGAGATTCAGAGTGAATCTACAGTGTATCACGTGGGTGTGTGTAAGAACACATAGCTTTTTGAAGGGGTAGTAATGTAAAAGAAAGGAAATAACACAGTATTTAAATGCAAAAGTCCAATGATTTTATTGAATTAAAATATGCAAATGACAAATAATAACCCTCACAAATGAGCCGTGATGCCCCGGGCAAGGCACAAGGCTTTTAAGTTTATTGTCTCAACATAAATAAAGAATGAAAAGCATAACAGAAAACAAAAAGCAATTACTCCTGTCTAAAGGAGATTGGTATGACGTCTTCAGTCTTCCAATTACTGAGTCCATTGTCTGGAGTTGGGAAGATCTAGTCGCTGATGTCGAAGTCGTTGTCGTCATCTTCTATAACATGGACTCCGTTCTTGCTGATGTGGAAGGGAATTTTGCCGGCACGTTCGCGACGTATCATCTTCTGACCTTTGGTGGTGAAGCCTAAACCAGTCTTGTCAGATTCGAAAGGAAGATTAGGGAGCTGACCCCAAACGGTACGACCTCCTTCTTCAACTGCAGCTTGGCGTCCTTCAGTGAGGCCATTCTAGGCGGAGCTTTAGTAACTTCCGGAGTGACAGGAGAGTCAACAGGCATGACTCATGGAACTGCTTCGAAAGCTTGACAGGGAGTTTCGATGAATTCACCTTCCATTTCGAGGTATCAGAATGACTGCAGATGGCTTACCATATATTCTTCTTGTCGCACCCCAAAATTTACCCTCCTAAGCTCAGGGTTTTAACTTCCGGAAACAACTTGTGAGTTTGTGTTTATAAGGAGTGATCATGAGACATCCCTTCTTCAAGGAATACACTCTTTTGAAAGTGCACAAGATCAATACTTTATTCCCTTGTATTTCTCAAAAGATCATTGCATCACTAACAGTTTCAGAACAGGACAGATCGTGCGTGTACTCCTAAAGTCAAAATTGGGATTTTATTAAAAAGAAATCATTTGTTCAAGAAATAATAAATTAGGGTTTGAATCTCCACTTACCTAAAATGATCTATCTTAATCAATCATCGACATTTGATCTTCAAAATTCCCAACTTTTCTCATGATCTACCTTGAATCGACCAATTAGGGTTTTGATCAAAGATAGTGAATCATTGACTTTCTGCTCAATGGATGACCTATTTGCTTGAAGATTGGTCTTAACATCTTCAATGCAACATCTTGACCTAATTTCTTGATTCAAAACATTACAAAATTCATGTTTCTTCATCAGACAAATTCTGAACCATCTGATGAAAATTCATCTGCTCAAAAAGTCAAACTTTGACTTTTGGTCAACTTTTTCAAAACCAAATTTTTTCAATCATAAAAACATTTCAAATAATCCATCATGATCATAAAAAATCAAGAAATATGAAAAAGTCAACAAAAAGTCAAGATTTGAATTTTTTCTAACACTTAGAAATTTTTTCAAGTGTTAAAAAACATGGTTTTTTCTCACTTTCATGGCCATTTTTCACCTAGATCCATTTTGATTCAAGAAAAACTCAAAACATGAAAGTTGTAGGTCTTGTTACAAGCTTTCTAAAAAGTCCAAGAACTTGCAAAAACACTTTGTCTAGCTACGGTTTTGATTTTGAAACATAGAGCTCCAAAACCATGGATTTCCAAAACCATGGATTTCCAAAATCATGCATCAAAATTACAAGTTGTTTTGCAACTTTCTCCCTTCTAGAAGCCTTGTCACTACATGAGATAGAATTTAAGAGAAAAAATCTTATGTAAATTTCTAGGAAAGAATAAAAAAACACTTGAGTTTTTTAAGTAATGATTAAAAAGATTCCATTTGCATTTAATGAAGGAATATTCTTTCTTAAGCCTTAAGCTTCCAAATTGCTCTTTTAATCTTATTTTACCTTGACATTTTCATAATCCTTTGCCTATAAATAGAGGTTCCTACTTCATTAAAAAATACACCAAAACAATTCCAAACTTGTTTTCTCATTTCTTTCTTATTTTGCAAGTTTTCTAAGTTTTCTAAGTTTTCAAAGAGGTTAGAATCCCAAATTGCAATTCTTGCAAGTTCCAACAAATGGTGTCATTCTAACATGTTCTAAATATCATTTAGAAATTGTTTGGAACTTCAAACCCTCAAAAAACAAGCCAAAATTAGTTTGCTCCATAAATCATTTCCAAAACTCATAAAATGCAAATTTGAGCCATAACTTCCAAACTCTTAATTCACTCGTGCTTGTTATAATTTTTCACTTCAAACACCTTCTATACATCATATAGAAGTAATCCAAATCATCATTCCATCACTGTAAAATTGATCCTCACTTCAAGTAATTGAAATTGGACTTGGTCAGAATAATCCAGACCATTTCAAACCAAGGTAAGCATACTAATACCTATTTTATGATTATGTAAAAAAAAATCCAAAAAAATATTTTCTTTTTGATTATATTTTTATTAAATAAAAATGATACATTTTAAGTATTCTTAATACTTTTCAAAAGATGTTTTCTTTCCAATTTTCAAACTTAAATCTTTTTTTTCAAAACTTCTTGTGAATATTCTTCACTTTTCAAAACCATTTTCAAAACCTCCTAAAAAACACTTTCATAATTAAATTTCTAAACCTCGATCCAACGTCGAGTTTCTTTTCAAAACATTTTCATAAATAAATATTCTACTTCTCTCTCTCCTCCCAAATATATGGTAGTCAGTCCTGTATCGACCCTCGACTGTATGTTTGGTTTCTTCTTAAATGAATCTAATCAACGTGAACCTTGTTTCACCTCACCTTTTCGCAACAAACTTTTGGGTCGAAAAAGATGATTAGGATGTTTCTGTCCACTCATCCGAGTATTTGGGGTATTAGCTGTTGAACGCTTATGGTCCAATACTCGTCTCCCACATAAAAATAACTCAACTCACTCAAACTCTTTTATCGCTCATATGCGATCATCAAACTCTTTTCTTACAAAGAGTGTGCAATAGCCATTTCAAACACGAACAAAGACTTAAGCTTTTCAAACAAACAAAACAGGTCCAAGTTCAAGCATTTGAAATATTTAATGCACGATTTTTCTTATAAAATCAATACAACCAACTTAAAACCTTTTTCAAGAGGAACTACGGAGTTTTGACTTTCCCATTGCACAAGGGAATACGTAGGCACACGGTTCTGAAACCGTGTCAAACTCAAAATAATAATAAATAACCCCCGTTTCTTTTATTTCTCGATCATAACTTAAATTAGCAATTTAAACACACAAACACTTAGAACTAAATGTGTCCCATCGAGTACGATGGATGTAAGGGGTGCTAATACCTTCCCCTTACATAACCGACTCCCGATTCCAATTTTTGGTCGTAGACCGTCTTATCCGTTTCTTTGGGGTTTTATCTATATTTCCCCATTCCTTTTGGAACGAATAAAATTAGGTGGCGATTTCACTGTTTTCGAGAATTTAAAAGATTTTTTGAAAATCGAGTTGCTTCAGTTGGCGACTTCACTGGAGACTTTTGACTAAGCGTGTCAACCCTAGTTTAGCTCTTCGTATGTGTGTTTATTTTCGCTTTCTTTTATCACTCTATTTGTGTGTTTTAATTTAGTCGCTTATTTCCTATTGCTTTAATTATTACCTTGTTAATGTATTATTGTTGTGTAGGAATGATGGATGGGACTATAGGAAAAGCCCACTACCAAGGCTATAGAACACATAAATTAGAGTGGTTGCGTAGTATTGATTTGCTAGACGGAAATGTCTTGCAAGTTGGTGCGAAGACCACACCTAGGGGAGGTTCTTTCGAAGACATTATTGTTGATTGCAAGTTATTTTTGCATTGACGATAGTGTTGTTAGAAGGGATTTTCCCCCTAGTTTTGACCTTTAAGGAAAACCTAACCAGTAGGCTTTAAGAATGCTCAAATGAGACGTTCTTGGATATATCATCTAATCACAAATTTATTTGCGGTGAAAATGGTATATCCAAGTTGGGATCCTTGATTTTGAGCACCCCGTTCAGATCCCAGTATTGAGGGTTACGTTCGTTATATTGTTAGACCTGCTTTGTCTATTCGGTTAATACGTAACTCTCCCTCAAACCAAACTCTTTTGAAAAAAGCTTTGTAGCGTTGCAAGTATCTTTGCGATGCACGAGAATTTGTGTTTGTTGTATCAAAAACCCTAAGAGCCATCCTGTGGGGAATTGTTGGGTAGACGTCGAAACCATGACCGACCGTCCTTTGAAACCCCTGTCTGTTTAATTTTTACATGTAATTTTGCGCATAACATCAATATGTTTCGCATCACATTACACTCTTAAATGCATTGCCATCGCATTGCATTTAAAAATAGAAATAAAATAATGCATTTGCATTCATCAACATGCATGCATTTTCTCCTCCACTACAAAAAGCTCATGTCACCTTTTGTTCCTGGCCATAAGCTGATTTCCTCCACTCATGGTAAGTCTGATAGACCAATTGGAACATAATCAAGTTGTGATAAGAGAGGACCTGGAAGGTGTGAAAGACAAGGTGGATCAAATGTTGGAAGCCATGCTAGCTTCTTCGGAGGACAATGCCCAAGATGCTACTACAGACTCCACGTCAGGATTTACTGTTATGTATAATCCTATGTACGATTCTCCTCTGCATGTGGATGATCCTATTCAACCTTAATTGGTGCTCAATGCTCTATCTAACGCAATCCCTACGGTCCAAAGACAATCAACTGTTCAAGAAGATTGTATCTCACATCCTCATGCTGCTAAGAAGCCTAGGAGTGTCAACTACGTGCAAGATCCTCAAGGAACGAGTTCAATGGTCAACACCAGAGCTCCTCAAGATACTGAGGCCATACGAATGTGTCTTGATATGAAGGAACAATTGAGGGTATTGAATGGAAACGATACTATTGGTCGGGATGCTACTGACCTTTGTTTAGTGTCAGACGTCGTGATTCCACCAAAGTTTAAAATGCCAAACTTCGAGAAGTACAAAGGTGTTAGTTGTCCAAAGACTCATTTGAAGATGTATGTTCGCAAGATGTCTGCATACGCTCATGATGAAAAGTTTCTCATCCATTGTTTTCAAGACAGTCTTAGTGGGGCGTCTCTGGATTGGTACACGCAATTGGAGAAAAAGGATATTCACAATTGGAAAGACTTATCTTCCTCATTCCTGAAACAATACGAGTTCAACCTTTCCATGGCTCCAACCCGTATTCGATTACAGAATCTTTCCCTGAATATTAATGAGTCGTTCAAGGAGTATGCTCAAATATGGAGGGAGTTGGCTGCCCGAGTTAAACCACCAATGCTTGATAAGGAGTTGGTTGATTTGTTTTTAAATACCTTACCTAATTCATACTTCGAAAGAATGATAGGTTGTACATCTTCAAGTTTCTCTAACTTGGTGATGGTGGGAGAACGCATTGAGAGCGGTCTCATAAGTGGAAAACTCCAAGATGCCTCGAGTGGCCAAGCTGACGAGGAAGATTTCTTCAGAGGTTCTCAAATGGAAGAAGAGGATTATGAAACCAATGCAATTTGGGAAGCTCCGCAAGCTCCACCTCCTGTACCTTATGGTCAACCTCCGTATATAGCAGCTGTTCAGTATCAGCACCCGATGCTTATCGGTCCACGGCACCAGCAACCATGGGGCACTCCTCATGCAAAGAAACAAGGTCAAGGTCGTGGATATCAAAGTCAACGACATAATCCACGCATACCTCGAAGTAATTTGGAAAGAAGGAACGCTCCTCTCGATCCAATTCCAGTGACATACAGTCAACTTCTTCCACATCTGGTTCAAAGTTCATTGGTGGTTCCTAAATTTCTTAACCCGCCAAAGTTATTCCCGTTTGGTTATGATCATAACGCGCGATGTGGATACCATGATGGAACAGTAGGACACTCGACAGAGGACTGCAACGCCTACAAAGCCAAAGTTCAACAATTGATTGACCAGAAGTACTTGACGGTTCAATGAGGGATTCTGTTTGTGAATGGCAACCCGATACTCAAGTGAACGCCAAGCTTACTGAAGTCCATCTGAATCAACAAGTCAAGGCGGAGCTCAAGTCTCCTCAACAATGACAATCTTGTATTTCTTTACTGCATTTTCATGTGTATCTTGTTTAATGGTTTAAACTTTGTTTGCATGTAGAAACTTGTTTGTTTTAACTTTAATGCAATGAGCATGTTTGTCTTGAAGTAATCCATTCGTGGTCACTCAATCCATTCGTTATCACTCTTTATTTGATTTCCGAGCATTTTGATACCAACGTTACCAATCCTTTCGCCTAGGCAAAGATTGGAGGGAGGATGACGATAATTGAAAAACGCCAGGTCTCTAGTCGTATGCTTTCGAGTAAAAACCTTGCTGATGATGTACAGGCCTTGTTTCAAATTCCCAAACACCGGAGTTATAAGGGAGATAGACCCTCGTTAACCCCTTTGAGCCTTGAAGTAGGAGTTTCTTTTCTTTTCGAAAAAAAACCTTCATTTTTAACCTGTGGACGGGTAGTGTTCAGTTATTCTGATCGGGCGTTCAGAATTCATCAAGAGAGTAAGCATCAAAGGATACAACAATGGCTATCCTTCAAAAGGTTGAGAAAGGTCAAAACCACAGTAGTCGACCTCCATCTATCAATAGTGTGCACCAAAGGAGAATGATACCGTGTTGGGTATCTCTCGCACATCAGAAGGTCAACAGATGACAATACGACCCCTCAGGACTCAGACAGTCACCATCACTTCTAACAAATCAAAGGTTGTGTATAAATCCATGACTTGTTCAAAAAAAATGAATAGAAAAGACAAAAAGCCCGCTAAGTCGAAACTTAGTAATAAGTCGCTTAGGTAAAAGTCAGGCAAGAGTTGGGAAAGCAAAAATCTCGAAATGCATTTTCAGAGAAAAAATCTCAACAAAGAACAAGTCGTGTGGTTAGACACCAAAGACAAAATGTGAGTGACTGTCGTGTCCAAGAAACCTCGTATTGGTTCCTCAACCATCATAACTCCTCTCGAGAGATGAGTGCCCGTATCAAGATAGTTGAACTTAGGACTGAAGAACATCATGGAGAATGGGCAGGCACCAAATATTTTGAGCCTAAAAATCTTTTTTTTCTAAAAAAAAAACAAAAACAAAAAAAAACCCGTGAACCAGGCCACGTTACAACCCTCAAAAGTCCTAATTGAAGCATGGTTAATTCAAAAGCGTACAACGAAGAGATCGCGTTTACCTGACTCCTACAGTGTGTGTTAAGTATCTGTGTTGGTATCATATGCTCGTCTTATCTTTCGAAAAGAAAATTTTCAGTGTTGCACTCCAAAAGTGTTTCACTCACAAAAAAAAAATCATAATGTTTTTCATACAAAACTTCAAGACGCATAAATGTTGCATTATAATTGTCACAATAAACATTCTTCTACATGCAAAACAATTGTTTGACATTGAATAAGTTCTCATAATGAATAATCAGTGAAGAGTTTAACTTTGTCCACAGAAGAGGAACTTGATTATTCTACTAAGTTAGCAGTTATTTGTATCAAGGGGCAGGACGTCTAAGGACTCCTTTGAGCATATCACAAGTTGTTTTCTCAAGATTCTGTTAATTTAGGGGCAATCAAATCAAAATTCACTCCTCAATTTATCTAAAGAGCAAATGGATGGTTTGGTCCTTCTCAAAGAGTGGATAACCTGGGACAACCGTCGATTCATGATTCAATCAATCTGAGACAATTACTTCGAGATGTTGAAGCCTTCAGAAAGCTCTCAAGTTAGTTGCTCATATGTTGTTGGTCTAAAGCAATTACTTCGAGACATAGGAGTCTCTCTAGAGATCATCCGGGGGCAAGTCTTCCCTATGTTTGCATAGCCAATTATCCAAATGTAGTCAATCTGAAGAAGTCACTTTGACACATTGAAATACTTTCCGTAAAGCATTTTGATTCATGTTATTTCTATAGCATAGTGAAGTCAACCCTTCAAGATTCAGCCAATCTGGGGCAGTCACATCGAGATACGGTAATATCTCTCAAAGGATTTGCTAATTAGGGGCATCCTGCATTGGAATACAGATTTTGGGGCAAGCCATCCCAGTATCAGATTACTTTAATTTGTTTCCAGCATCATCTCAAAGCAAATCTCATTAGATAATCAACAGATTGGGGCAATGAATGCTATATACAGACGATTTTGTTCTGTATCTTCAAGTTGCTCATAAATTTTCCTCTCAAGTGTCAACAACTATTGTATTTAATTTGAGTGGCAGGGAATCATGCTGAAAACTTCCTTTTGATGGGAAAATTGTTTCAAGAATCTCTCTTGGTCTTAACCAGTCAAACAGTCAAAGCATCTTCATGCCTTACCAATCATACAGTCAAAACGTATTGCATACACTAACATAAATCATGCATTAAATCATGCATCTCATATTGTGCAATAAAATTCGACCTTGTTGGGTATCATTTAAATCCAGTTCTCGTCTGATTGTTATCATTTAAATCCAGTTCTCGTTTGACTGTTATCATTAAAATCCAGTTCTCGTCTGGTAGTCAGTTCTCGTCTGACTGTTATCATTTAAATCCAGTTCACGTCTGGTAGTCAGTTCTCGTCTTACTGTTATCATTTAAATCCAGTTCACGCCTGGTAGTCAGTTCTCGTCTGACTGTTATAATCCAGTTCACGTCTGGTAGTCAGTTCTCGTCTGACTGTTAAAATCCAGTTCACGTATGGTAGTCAGTTCTTGTCTGACTGTTATCATTTAAATCCAGTTCACGTCTGGTAGTCAGTTCTCGTCTGACCGTTATCATTAAATTTTAGTTTTCGTTTGGTGGTTTATCTTAAAAGTCAGTTCTCGTCTGATAATTCACCTTTCAAGGCCGAATTTCATTTGGTACCTATCAGATAGTCCATGCATATATGCATTCATAAATCATTACATAAATCATCGTCGTGCGCCGATCACGTCGCCTTACTCATGTCATATCATAGCATATTCATGCATAAACCTCGGCCAGACTTGGGATCTGTTCAGAATAAAGTTGAATGCGGGTGTCAAAGACCGTGTCTCAAACGACAATTCAATTTCTCTCCCCAGTGCAAGGTGAATGCTTGGGTGAAAGACAATTGACAATAGTGTCATTTCCCCAGTGAGGCCTCCTCCCTAGAGAATCAATTAATCATCCCCAGTGAACTCTTATGACAACAAGATCGTTCGATTGGATTCCCTAGTGATGTCTTCCTTCTCTCAACAGTCAGGAAATCATGCATTATCTGCATTAGAAAAACAATCATATCGTGCATATCATACCCATGCATTAGCTTCGGCTATCTGTTTTGCAGGTTTTTCAACTGAAACTGTAAATATCCTCGTAAGGATCAAATTGAAGGGTTAGTTCTCAGACGACAAAATTATCCTCTTTTCTCAAACACAAATTATATATTTGCTTGGATCTCAACAACCGAGATTTTCTCCAATCAAGATCTCTCCCCCAGCGAAATAGTTATCTCTTTCCGTTGGACTCAAATGTCAATGAAATTATTCAACTGGGAGTCCCCAATGACTTTTCCACACGGTTTTCTTACGAGGTTTCCCCAGCGAAGCTTAATTTACTCGCAAGTGAGTCTCCTTCAGAAAGGATTATTACAATATCATTCTTGGTACAATATCATTCTTGGTACCATAATGTCAATGTCTAAACCTAGCATGTCTTCGTAGGACCAAGCAAAAATCTCGATATAGTCTCGCAGCATCTGGACCAATGTTTCCTTGATACTATTCTCAAGACCTGCTCCTATGTTGATTTCTTTTCTGTCTTCGTTAGTACCTAGATTCACAACCTCGACCGGCTATTCGTGTGGTTGTATAACCCGCTCTTCTTGCTGTAGCAATCTGACAAGTTCTCCTGGCACTTCACAATCTTCCTCACCTTCGTCTTCGGCTTGTTAGATCGGATTATTGAAGTCATATTTAGCTATAACAAAGCTGTTATCAATGAGATTCAGAGTGAATCTACAGTGTATCACGTGGGTGTGTGTAAGAACACATAGCTTTTTGAAGGGGTAGTAATATAAAAGAAAGGAAATAAAACAGTATTTAAATGCAAAAGTCCAATGATTTTATTGAATTAAAATATGCAAATGACAAATAATGACCCTCACAAATGAGCCGTGATGCCCCAGGCAAGGCACAAGGCTTTTAAGTTTATTGTCTCAACATAAATAAAGAATGAAAAGTATAACAGAAAACAAAAAGCAATTACTCCTGTCTAAAGGAGATTGGTATGACGTCTTCAGTCTTCCAATTGCTGAGTCCATTGTCTGGAGTTGGGAAGATCTAGTCGCTGATGTCGAAGTCGTTGTTGTCATCTTTTATAACATGGACTCCGTTCTTGCTGATGTGGAAGGGAATTTTGTCGGCACGTTCACGACATATCATCTTCTGACCTTTGGTGGTGAAGCCTAAACCAGTCTTGTCAGATTTGAAAGGAAGATTAGGGAGCTGACCCCAAACGGTACGACCTCCTTCTTCAACTGCAGCTTGGCGTCCTTCAGTGAGGCCATTCTAGGCGGAGCTTTAGTAACTTCCGGAGTGACAGGAGAGTCAACAGGCATGACTCATGGAACTGCTTCGAAAGCTTGACAGGGAGTTTCGATGAATTCACCTTCCATTTCGAGGTATCAGAATGACTGCAGATGGCTTACCATATATTCTTCTTGTCGCACCCCAAAATTTACCCTCCTAAGCTCAGGGTTTTAACTTCCAGAAACAACTTGTGAGTTTATGTTTATAAGGAGTGATCATGAGACATCCCTTCTTCAAGGAATACACTCTTTTGAAAGTGCACAAGATCAATACTTTATTCCCTTGTATTTCTCAAAAGATCATTGCATCACTAACAGTTTCAGAACAGGACAGATCGTGCGTGTACTCCTAAAGTCAAAATTGGGATTTTATTAAAAAGAAATCATTTGTTCAAGAAATAATAAATTAGGGTTTGAATCTCCACTTACCTAAAATGATCTATCTTAATCAATCATCGACATTTGATCTTCAAAATTCCCAACTTTTTCTCATGATCTACCTTGAATCGACCAATTAGGGTTTTGATCAAAGATAGTGAATCATTGACTTTCTGCTCAATGGATGACCTATTTGCTTGAAGATTGGTCTTAACATCTTCAATGCAACATCTTGACCTAATTTCTTGATTCAAAACATTACAAAATTCATGTTTCTTCATCAGACAAATTCTGAACCATCTGATGAAAATTCATCTGCTCAAAAAGTCAAACTTTGACTTTTGGTCAACTTTTTCAAAACCAAATTTTTTCAATCATAAAAACATTTCAAATAATCCATCATGATCATAAAAAATCAAGAAATATGAAAAAGTCAACAAAAAGTCAAGATTTGAATTTTTTCTAACACTTAGAAATTTTTTCAAGTGTTAAAAAACATGGTTTTTTTTCTCACTTTCATGGCCATTTTTCACCTAGATCCATTTTGATTCAAGAAAAACTCAAAACATGAAAGTTGTAGGTCTTGTTACAAGCTTTCTAAAAAGTCCAAGAACTTGCAAAAACACTTTGTCTAGCTACGGTTTTGATTTTGAAACATAGAGCTCCAAAACCATGGATTTCCAAAACCATGGATTTCCAAAATCATGCATCAAAATTACAAGTTGTTTTGCAACTTTCTCCCTTCTAGAAGCCTTGTCACTACATGAGATAGAATTTAAGAGAAAAAATCTTATGTAAATTGCTAGGAAAGAATAAAAAAACACTTGAGTTTTTTAAGTAATGATTAAAAAGATTCCATTTGCATTTAATGAAGGAATATTCTTTCTTAAGCCTTAAGCTTCCAAATTGCTCTTTTAATCTTATTTTACCTTGACATTTTCATAATCCTTTGCCTATAAATAGAGGTTCCTACTTCATTCAAAAATACACCAAAACAATTCCAAACTTGTTTTCTCATTTCTTTCTTATTTTGCAAGTTTTCTAAGTTTTCTAAGTTTTCAAAGAGGTTAGAATCCCAAATTGCAATTCTTGCAAGTTCCAACAAATGGTGTCATTCTAACATGTTCTAAATATCATTTAGAAATTGTTTGGAACTTCAAACCCTCAAAAAACAAGCCAAAATTAGTTTGCTCCATAAATCATTTCCAAAACTCATAAAATGCAAATTTGAGCCATAACTTCCAAACTCTAAATTCACTTGTGCTTGTTATAATTTTTCACTTCAAACACCTTCTATACATCATATAGAAGTAATCCAAATCATCATTCCATCACTGTAAAATTGATCCTCACTTCAAGTAATTGAAATTGGACTTGGTCAGAATAATCCAAACCATTTCAAACCAAGGTAAGCATACTAATACCTATTTTATGATTATGTCAAAAAAAATCCAAAAAAATATTTTCTTTTTGATTATATTTTTATTAAATAAAAGTGAGACATTTTAAGTATTCTTAATACTTTTCAAAAGATGTTTTCTTTCCAATTTTCAAACTTAAATCTTTTTTTTCAAAACTTCTTGTGAATATCCTTCACTTTTCAAAACCATTTTCAAAACCTCCTAAAAAACACTTTCATAATTAAATTTCTAATCCTCGATCCAACGTCGAGTTTCTTTTCAAAACATTTTCATAAATAAATATTCTACTTCTCTCTCTCCTCCCAAATATATGGTAGTCAGTCCTGTATCGACCCTCGACTGTATGTTTGGTTTCTTCTTAAATGAATCTAATCAACCTGAACCTTGTTTCACCTCACCTTTTCGCAACAAACTTTTGGGTCGAAAAAGATGATTAGGATGTTTCTGTCCACTCATCCGAGTATTTGGGGTATTAGCTGTTGAACGCTTATGGTCCAATACTCGTCTCCCACATAAAAATAACTCAACTCACTCAAACTCTTTTATCGCTCATATGCGATCATCAAACTCTTTTCTTACAAAGAGTGTGCAATAGCCATTTCAAACACGAACAAAGACTTAAGCTTTTCAAACAAACAAAACAGGTCCAAGTTCAAGCATTTGAAATATTTAATGCACGATTTTTCTTATAAAATCAATACAACCAACTTAAAACCTTTTTCAAGAGGAACTACGGAGTTTTGACTTTCCCATTGCACAAGGGAATACGTAGGCACACGGTTCTGAAACCGTGTCAAACTCAAAATAATAATAAATAACCCCCGTTTCTTTTATTTCTCGATCATAACTTAAATTAGCAATTTAAACACACAAACACTTAGAACTAAATGTGTCCCATCGAGTACGATGGATGTAAGGGGTGCTAATACCTTCCCCTTACATAACCGACTCCCGATTCCCAATTTTTGGTCGTAGACCGTCTTATCCGTTTCTTTGGGGTTTTATCTATATTTCCCCATTCCTTTTGGAACGAATAAAATTAGGTGGCGATTTCACTGTTTTCGAGAATTGAAAAGATTTTTTGAAAATCGAGTTGCTTCACTTCCTCACCGCATACTGTAACAATCTTCCCCTTCACTGGGTACTTCAGCTTCTGATGCAATGTAGAGGTAACATCGCCTGCCCCATGTATCCAAGGGCGTCCAAGTAGGCAAGAGTAAGTTGGATGGATATCCATGACAAAGAAAGTGGAGTCAAAAGTCTGGGAACCGACTTTAATTGGCAAGATGAGCTCTCAAGTACTATTCATTTAGAACCATCGAAGGCTCTTACAATTATGTCACTGGGCTTCAAGACCACTCCTTCAACATCAAGTCGATCGAAAGCACTTTTTGGTAGAATATTTAGAGCAGAACCAGTATCCACCAATACGTGAGACAATGTAGTGCCCTTATATTCAATGGAGACATGCAAGGCTTTGTTGTGTTTCTTTCCGGCAGGAGTCAAATCAGCATCGGAGAAGCCTAAACCAATGTTAACGGTCAGGCTAGCAATACAACCTTCGAATTGATCAGCAGTAGTGCCTTGCGGTATGTGAGCATTCTTCAAAAACTTCACTAAGGCTTTAGCATGAGCCTCAGAGCATAATAGTAGAGCTAGCATGGATATCTTGGACGGAGTTTGTCCCAACTGTTCCACAACATTGTAGTCACCCTTCTTGATGATCTTCAAAATTTCCTCCATTTCTTGCTTGGAGGTATCCTCAGCAACTTCCTTTGGTACTTTGTCTAAGCAGGATGAGTCACTGGTTCTTTCTATCTAGCTTCGGGAATTGGTTCGATATCAGGAATACGAACTAGCGTAACAGTGTCTTTTGGAGGAGAGATCTCTGGAGAGAATACTCTTTCGGTTCGAGTCACCTTGCTTGATTCGGTGATGTTGTCGATATCAGGATCGGAAGCTTCAACTGCAATATCTTCAATGATCAAAGGTTCTTGTTTGACGCCATGATAGTAAACTTCGGCTCCATAATTCCACGGTATAGCTTTGTCAGAGGAATATGGAATTGGTCTGGGAGAAGTAATGATGAGAGGTGTCACTCTAAGCGCAGGATCGGCAGAGAAGATCCTTATTGTGTTTACATCAGCATAGTCTTCTGGGAAATCGTCTCCCCATCTGGTTGCCTTGACATCTTCAATAGGGATTTTGTAACTTTCAGGAGCGGTATACTTCACCATGAAATCAAACTTTCCACTTGGCTGCCCCAAGGTATCCCAAACTTCTAGTTCGGATTTGCTTACGTCTTCAATCTTCAGATTCTTAGAAATGTCTTCACACAAATTCTCCACAGAGGGAGGTTTCAGAAATAGCATTTCTCGGTTGTTCATCATGCGTTGAATACGCCTTTTCAACCAAACACATTCGTCAGATTCAGTTGCACACCAACGACAATCATCTGGGCATCCTAGAAATACATCGGCTTGCAACAAATTTTTCTTAACAGTCATCAGAGGAATAGTTAACCTGCTCACATCTTAAACATAGAAGTCTTCATCAATAGCATTGGAACTTTTACCATGGTCAGGCATTGGTGTGTTGATCACATTAAGAGTTTCGACAGGAGGGTCAAATTCAATTTCCCTGGCTTCAATCATGTCTTGAATCTTATTCTTCAGAGCCCAACAGTTGTCGGTGTCGTGCCCTGGCTGTTGGAGTGGTATGCACACCTTGCATTAGGATTGTATTTTGGAGAGGAGGTGTTGACGTGTTGAGGAGGATCCCTCAAAGTAATCAGCTTTGCCTTCAACATGTGTTGCAATGCTTGCGACAATGGCATGTTGATCTTCGTAAACTGTCTTCGTGGCGCGTTCTGGTTACACGCGTTGTCTCGTTGAGGTTGCGCTGGTGTAGGATTGGAGATTACAACTACCCCCACAGATTGAGTACGATCGGTTTTGACACGGCCTTTCTGACCATACACAGCATTGGCTTCTTTCTTACCACCAAAAGATCTCTTCGCAGCATTTGAAGATGACTCTACCTGAATCTTCCTACTTTTGATTCCAGCTTCGATGCGTTCGCCTGTCAGTATCAGCTCGATGAATCCGGCTGAAGAGTTTCCAATCAGATGATTGAAGAATGGGCCTGTCAGTGTTCCCATAAACATATCAACCAACTCCCTGTTGGACAAAGGTGGTTGAACTCTGTCTACTAGATCTCTCTATTTCTAAGCATATTCTTTGAACTTCTCGTCACGACCCATAGACATGCTCTGTAGTTGCATGCAGATGGGTGTTAATTCAGCATTGTACTGGTACTGCTTGTAGAAAGCATCTTCTAAGTCATTCCAGGTATGAATGTGGGTACTCTCTAGCTGATAATACAACTCCAACTGAGTTCCGGATAAACTCTCTTGGAAGAAATGGATCCATAGCTTCATGTCTTTAGTGTGAGGATGCATTTTCTGAACATAGGACTTCAAGTGCAACTTCGGGAAAGAGATTCCATCATACTTGGCAAAGGTAGGAACTTTGAACTTGCGGGGAATCACCACGCCAGGGACAAGACTCAGATCATCAAAACTCAGCCCGGACATTTTCAGATTTTCCACAACATTCAGACGGTCTTCAAGCAGTTTGTACTTGTCATTGTCAAGAGGATACTGCTCGTTCGCATAGTCTTCATCTTTTTTTCCAGACGCATGATGGCTTCCTTCATTGTTCTTGACACTTCCCTCAATTTCACTACTTTTGTCTGAGATTTCGAACTAGCTGACCACCCTAATGGTCGACCGAAACATCCCGAAAGTTGAATCTTAATGAGCGTAGCATCGAGTATCAACCAACCTTAGTCTACAGCAAATTCAGCCATCTCACTACCTTCTAATGGCAAGGATGGGTCAATTAGGATTCTAGAAGTTGAGTTAGTTGTGATGACACCACGCAGACGCCAAATACTTTCCTCAACTAGACATGAGGAGAATCGGGACATCCAAAGTGTCGCACTAATGTAGCCATCATGTTGACCGTTTCGGTATACGCCTAACGGTCGCGATGATTTATTGCTACTTACCTAAGGAAACCTGGATCCGGGTGTAAGATCCCCCACAAGTATAATACCCAAGCAACCCCTAAGATAAAGCATACAAGTCAAATAGAAAGCAGTAAAGTGATCTAAACTCCTTAAGGTATCCTCTCTTTTAGGGTGTCTCCCCGGTAGAGTCGCCAGATCTGTAATACGGTGGGAGAACTGACTTGTTTTGTTTTGCGTTTGATCGCAAATGTTGCGGATAACAAGAGTCACCACCGACTTTTCTTTTATCCAATTAAGGGAAGGTGAAAAGAACAGGAAAAGACCATCGTTAGATTCTGGGTAAGGGAGGTGATTATGAAAGGGGAAGGTGTTAGCACCCTTTTCATCCGTAGTTATCTATGGGCTCTTAATTATTTTAGCTCACTTTATGACTTTCTTTTTTGTGTGCGTGTGTGTTTGAATATGTTTTTGAATAGGCATTTCGCTTTGACTTTGTAATGATTCACGCTGGAATGTATACGAAGTGTTCAGAAATATTTCGTTTTGGAAAAGTGTTTTAACTTTGTAAAAGTGTGAGGTGTAAAAAGATGTTTTGATAGAGCAAGCAATTAAGAGTCTATTACCTACTCAGAACGGTCATTTCCGTGTTATTTTTCTTCTATTAGAATAGCGCTATCCATACCATTAGTTGGTAGGTAACCCTATTCGTTGGATGTGAAGGGACATTCGAAGGGACAATGGATGGTCATAGAAGGTAACTTGTAGGAGTATCCAAGGACATTCATAGGGACGATCATCATCTTTTCGTAGGCAACAATTGAGGGACTAGATCATGCATTCGTTAGGCAACATAGAGGTTCATCGAGAGACCGTGATCTTTAATTCGAAGGGACTATGATGATATTTGTGGGCAACCGTGCTAAGATACCCCTACGTTCGAGAGACTTGACCATTTATTCAAAAGGCAATGAGAGAGAATACCCTAGGAGGTGCATGTGTGAAGAGAGTGTGTTGAATTCAGATAATTTGTCTTGTGTTAGTGTTAGCTATGTTGATTTTATCTTGTCATACACGCCTAGTTACTAGCAGTTTATAGGTGTGGAAAGTAAATTGCGGAAATGTAAAGTGCGGAAAGTGAATCCTACGCTATTACATGGCTTTGGGGCAGATACATAATTTGAGGAGTGCGGAAAGTAAAACCTAATCAAACTATTACATCCCATGAGCAATTACATAATATTGAAAAAGAAAATGCGAGAAATAGTCCTTACTATTATAACCTGGAAGCAGTTACAATAATCGGAAAAAGAATCGAATTGCATAATAAGAGAAAATAATGTTAGTGAAAAAGGTTTTTGAGTTAGGAAAAAAGTTTTAGGGTTAGCAAACCTAATTAGATAAGAAAATATTTTTTGGGAATTTTCTGGATTAATTTTAGCATGGAAAGACAATTAAAAGTTAATTTTTGATTAATTAACAATTAATTAAAATATAAATGAAAAATATTTTTTTTTTTATGTTAAAAATTAAATAAACATTTTTCTGACCTAAATGCAAAAAGAAATATTTTTTTGTGATTTTTTAATGTGTTAGAAAAATATTTGAAAAGAAATTAAATTGAAAAGAAAATATGAAAAGAAAAATAAGAAAAAACATGGTTAGTTTGAACAAGTGTTAAAAAATACGTTGGGGTTGCTGGGTTTCAAACCAGGGTCCTCCAGGATGAACACGCGCTGCCTTTGCCATCTGAGCCAACCTGTTTTGGTGTTAGGCATATGAAACAGAATGAATATAAGGGAAATTAATTTCTGGAAATCAATTTAAAACAGAAAACGCGCCAAGGGTCATCGTCCCCATTTGAAATACCCAGGCTTTTAGCTACGGTTTTCATCCGTTGCTACAATCTTTACCAACAACCCGTCTGTAGCTATAGGAGCTGCAACCTTGAAAAATTAAATACAAGCAATATAAATTCATGGTGAATACATGGATCGATCCGGTTTGACCTCCTGAACACGAATATGTCCCTAGTTTTGTCTGATTTTGCCTAAATCAGAAAGCCCTAATCCAAGGTTTTAAACCCTAGCCATGGTGAATCCTCATACCCGTGCTGAAACTTAAATCAAACTGTGCAGAAAGCTTAGAAACCTTATTAGAAACACACACACACATATATATATATAATCAAAACATGTTAAATATGCGTAAAACTTGAGAATCGATTTTGAAGAAGAAAGTGCAAATCGTATTCTTGATTTCGTGTTTCTGGATGTATGGTTGGCTTGTGAGTATCTGGATCGATTCAGGGAACCTCCAGGAAGCGATTGGAAGGCTCAGAATTGACTGAATTGATACAAAAAGAGGTATGTCGTTTGCTTGGAATGCACAGATTTTTTGTACTTGGTTTAGGGTTCTTGAGGCAGCCAATTCGTCCTTGTGGCATTTGGAATCAGTGTGTATATATACTGGAGTGAATTAGGTCAAGAATTATGAAGAAATATCATGCCAATCAATGAAAAAAATATTTGATTTGGAATCAAACCAAATATTGCCTTTTTGAACCAATTTCAATCAAATCTCATGCCAATCTTCATTATTTCGAAATAATCAGATTAATTGGCTTGCTTGGACCTCAAGGATGAGAGCAAATCCATCTTGCATTTAATTTTTGATTTTATATCTTTTATTTTAATTAAATTGGTTTAAATGAATAAAAATCCAAAATAAATAAAAAATAAAAGATAAAAACGCGGCCTTGGGCTTGGAGGTTCCAATTCAGATAAGGAACAAGTTTGAATCAAGAAAAGTTAGGCCCATTTGGAAATTGTTTGATTTTCTCAAGTATTTCTCTTTATGCACCTCCTCAAAAATTCTCAACTTGCACATCTTGTATCTTGCTCAATTTTTGACATTTTTGGGTGTTCTTGGACTTTTTGGAAATCTCAAGATGTCTTCTAAACATACCTTTTGGTTTCATCTTCATTGAAGTTTCCATGCTCATGAACACTTCTTTGCAAAAAGATGACTTTTTGTTGACTTTTAAAAAGACCTGTAATGTTTTGACCCATAACTTCCAAATGAAGCATTTCTAGCCCAAGCTTGTGAGACATGAAGTTGTAGAGAATTGAATTCTCTTCAAAATGATGTATGGTGGAATAATTTCTGATAAAGTATGTGAAAGTTATGCCTGGGCAAAGTTCTGTTGACTTTTGCCTAAAAAACACTAATTTAGAAACTTTGACTTTTGATCAAATCTTGACTTTTCTTGAGGAATCATGATCAACCCTTGATCAAATGATGAATATTACTTCAAAATATTGGTGTTGACCAAAAATTATGAAATTTGACTATATGTTGACCACAGTTGACTTTTGTCTAATACAGTTGATTCTCAACCATCTAAGCAATTGGATGAGCAATTTTGACTTATAAGGCTTGAAACTTGACATGGTGATTCTTTGAAGCATATGATGAGGTATGATGACCATTTGAAGCATTGGAAGTCCATCTTGACTTGAGAATGGCAAAACCCTAGCTTGGATTGATTGCTTAGGAGAGGGTTTGTCTGGTCAACCCTTGTGAAATCCTTGAGAATGGATATGTGAGTTGTCTTGAGAAGTGGGAGGGAAAATTTTGGGGTATAATAGACTTATATACTCAAATAATGTTTTAGCCAAAATTTGCCAAGGGGGGAGTTTGTTAGTTCTGTAGATTGGCAACAATTTTGGTAAAACATTCTGCACAGGAAATGCCATGTAGAATACTGAAGCAAAAAGTATCAGCAATTTTTATGAAGATGTCAAACCAGATGTCCTGACATGTATTACAATACTGAATTGATTTTTCTGTTAAGAAACTTTAGGAGTCAGTTTGTTTTAATTGATTGATCAAAGTAAGCAAGGTTATGTAACGCTCTACTACAACATTCTTGGAGAGCTTTTATTCTACTTTCATGGAGAAATTAAAGGAAACAATAAAGACTTTATGTGAAGCGACTTATGGGCCAATCCTAGTTGTTGTTCGTATAATAAAAGATGCTAACCCTACTTGCAGAGTTAGCCATACTGAAGAAAGCAGGACGTATTTAGAGTTTAGGTTTTAAGTCTTTGTTATTTGTTACTTGTGAGCCACTCTAGTATTGTTTTATACTTGAGGTGCACGTTATTTGAGTTGTAAGTTTTTAATCATCCATAAGCTTTGAAGTAAGGATGGTTATGTGTCTTTGAAGTGTGTCTTCAAGTCTTTTGTTCTTGTTATTATCACAATGTGTGATTGAGGGGGAGTAGAGGGGGTTCTCATATCTAAGAAGTTCTTAGGTAGAAGGGTCATTAGGTAGTGATTAAGTGAGGCGTTGTAAATGAGCGAGTTTAACTCTAAATTAATATTGTTGATAATGGACTTCATCCCTGGCTTGGTAGCCTCCAGACGTAGGTGTGATTGCACCGAACTGGGTGAATAATTTACTTGTGTCATTTTAATTTTTCGCATTTAGTATTTTGTTGTTCTTTGTTCAGCAAACATATATTAGTATCGTGACATCACCTTCGACATCTCATATCTAAAACCAGAATTTCACTCTTATTTGAAAGAAATTTCTAAAATGTTAACAATAAATTCTAAAATATTTAAGAGATTACAAATTTATTTAATCTAAAAAAATACAAAAAATATATTTTTTATTTCAAAACTTTGACTGCTCTAGATATTTGATGTAGTGAGAGTTAAAAAATCATTTTTTTTTCAATATTAGGCTGTAACTTCTCTATTTTTAGGATTGACATTATTTTTTGTAAAACAAATGTAGCAACAATATGTGAGATATGATATGCTGCCTGTAACGCCCATTTTATTTAATATTATATTATTTTAATATTTTTGAATTACCGTTTGACGATTGTTTTGGCGACGAGAATATTTATATTAATCGGTATATCTATTAATATATTTGGCGACGTTTCGTTCGGTCTGGTTTTTATTCCGTTCGGTTCGGTAAAATATTATTCAGACCGATATTTAATTCCCCGGAATTATTTTAATTAATTGAATTAATGATATAATTAGATATTATTAGTATGTTAAGAAGAGATAGGGGTGTGAGGATCAATTTTGTAGGATTGAGTTTACACCCTTAACCTTACTAGTAAGAAAATACCATAAATACACTTTTCATTATTTTCTTTTCATTTTTCAAACACAAGTCAAATATAGAAGCTTAGGAGAAAAGTTAGGGTTTTGGAAGAAGAAGAAGTAGAGCAAGAGAAGAGCTTGAGGATTGGGTTTGTGGGATCATCAAGAATCATCCAAGCTTGTGAGGTAAGGGATTTGATTCTCCATCTCATATAGTTAGGGTTTGATAGTTATATTTTGGATTTTGGGAAAAATTGATAGTTGATTCATAGGGTTTTGGTTGGTTGATTGTTGAAATAGATTAGAAAAATTGGATTAGGAGTATGGATTATGGGTGTGTTATTGCTAGCATTGAAGGAAATAGAAGTTATAAAATGAAAATAAAAAAAAACTGTGAACTGTGAAAACCAGAAACAATTTCGCAGGGAAGAAGAAGGAGTTTTAGTGGAGGGTGGCTAATGGGGGAGGCGCCCACCTCAAGCTGAGGGCCGGCCGGCCCCCTCCCTGAGGCACCCGCCTCCAATTTTAGAAGAAGAACAAGGGACGTGCGTCCCTATAAGGCTGGGGAATGAAACGGAAATTTGATGTTTTTCTGTTTCTGCATATTATGTTTTTCTGTTTTCTGCAGATTAAGTTTTCTGCATAATTCTTGCTGATAAGCTTCTGTTTGTTTCAATTTTTCCCATTTCACCTAGTAACACTTTATATTAATAAAATATAATTAGGACATAAGTTAGCCGATTAAATTTAGAACCCGATTATGTTCCGATTTTCCGATTTCGGTAAATTCGACGACGGAGCAAGTTGCTCCGAATTCAACGAAAATTGACGTGCTAGCTAAGTTCGACATGTAGAACGTAGTGGTGAGGTTAGTTTTTCGAAATTACGAGTTTTTACGAAATGACCCGAAATAGGCCAAATTACGGTTAAATTGAATCGGATTGTGTTTTAGTCGATTTAAGACACGTATGGACAATCCGATTGCGATGTTGACAATTATGATTAATGCCAGTTATTAAGAATGGCTTTCGCGACGATTATTGGTGTTTTGACTATTTTTGCGTTTTTGGAATTTGGTGAATTAATTAATAATGATGTGGTGTGAATAAACATGATGTTTGCGGCAGTGTATTTATTAATGAATACTTGTTGATTATGCGATGCGATGATATGTTTATTTGATGTGAATAAATATGGCGACGTGGAATTTATGTCAATTTTGATGAGCGATGATGATGTGTTGCTGTGTTGTCTTTATTATTGAGTCACATACATTGCATTGGCGACGAGGGCTTTTATGCCAAGCGACGATGGGCTTTATGCCAAGTGTTCCTAATTATGGACAAAGCGACGGGTACCACATGCATAACATAGTCGTGTCTCATGGAGTCGGTTATGTTTATGTTTGAGTTGTTTGGCATTGGGTTTTAATTGATGAATGATGTTGAATTGCGATGATATATGATACGTTGTGTTGATGCGAGTATAATGATTATGTGACGATGTTAAAGTGTTAATTTATACACTAAATACTAAGTTAAAGTATGTAAGCTTTTAATATATGTTGACATACTCTATTTAACTTATATCATTTATAATTCCAAAACTATCTATATATATTCTATCATGCTTTTAATTATATATTTTTGGAGTATCTCACCATTTACTTGTTTCGTCGTTGCCTTTATATTGGTAACGTGAAGGTGATCCATGAGGATGATGAGGATTAGCTCGAGTCTCTTTATTTTGTGTCGCTCTGCTCTGGTCGTAGTAACACTCGGGAATTGGGCGACGTTATTATTTTGATAGGATAGTTTATGTATACTATCTTATGATGTTATAACCTTATGTATTGATGATAACATGATGTTATGTATATTTTGTGAACACATCCGCTGTGTTGTGAATAGTCATATCTGTATATGATGAATTATGATATGAACCGGTATATCCGACTTTTGATGTTTGTGATGTGCATTATAATGCAAATTGATGAAAATGCGAATATGTGATGCCTCAATTTTGTTGGATGAAATTTTGAAACTCTGATTTTATTATTAATTACGCGGGGTAGAATTGGGGTGTTACACTGCCTTGCTAGGAGAACAAGTTGAGTAAGTCCTATTATGTGCAAAAATATGTTGAGTTGAAATGTTTTAACATCTGGAGCAACATGTCGGACAAGATGTCCTATGTAAGGCCATTCGACATCGTGGACTGGTGCAACTGAATTATCAGATTCAATTATGTTTAGATAGTTGCGAAATATTCTAGGAATATTATGCAGTCTTATGTGGCAATGTTTTATAGGTCTGGTAGATTCAAGTCAGAATCAAAGAAGAATATGCACTTTCTAATTATGGAGATAAATTAGGAAGATTTTATTGAAAACCTATTTTTATGCAGAAACTTCTACAAGTTTGTAATAACATATGAGCTATGTTTGAAAGTCCAAATCTAGTTGGGATATATGTTATAAATAGAAGTCTTTGTAACCTAAGAAAGGGACCATCCAAAATTAGAAAAAATCATTAGGGTTGTGTAATCCACTCGGGTTGTGAGTTGATTTGTTAGAGTTGTATGTCTCTATTATTGTTCTCCTTGAAGTTGTGAAGCAAGAGTGAGTATTGTTCTTGGAGGAAGCTTGTAAGAAACTCCAAGTTGTGTTTTTAGTCAAGAGTCTTGGCTAGGTATTGTCATGGAAGTGTGTCTTCTGTTTTGCTGTCATGGAAGTGTGTCTTCATGTTTTGTCCAATAGTTGTTTGTGATTGATGAGGGATTTAGGAAGACATCATATCTAGGCGAGTCTTAGAAAGTTAGCACGAGTAGTAATTAAGTGAGAAATTGTAAATGAGTGAGTTTAACTTCGAATTGATAATATTATAGTGGACTTTATCCCTGGCTTGGTATGCCCCCAGATGTAGGAGAGTTGCTGTGAATTGGGTTAATAATTCTGGTGTGTTGTTTATGCTTTTTAGTATTGTTTTATGTATTTTATACCTTGCATGTATGTTTAAGTCGGATCAGATGTCTCAATATGTCATAGGACATCTAAAGTCTGATAGACCAGAATTTCAGAGGCAAAGAATGAATAAAAAACTGGGGGTGGGGGTAGAGTTATTGATGGAAAGCAACAAGTGATTTTGGGATTATATAAGGGCGTTCTAATTATTGACTGAGTATTAGTCTTGGAAGCCCATCCAGGCATTTGTTCTTCCATTTTTTTGTTGTGAAACATACTTCTTGGAATAATATCGGGAATCAAGGACTTATCTTGTTGCATCAATAAGTTTCTCGTCTTTGTCATTTTTTTGATAGCAGGATGATTTATTAGATCACTTTGTTTTGGTAAAGCCCCATATCCTAGAAACCCACCCTCACATTATGTTTTGTTTCAACCAGACTTCCCCGCTCTGTCAATTGTCATAGCTCTCCCTCTAATTCATGCATGGATATGTTTAAAACATATTGTATCTAGATTGTTTCAAATGTGAATCTCATGTGTTGTGGTCCATATGGATTCTCTTATTACTGACGAGATTAAGATGAAGAAAGATCATGACACTTTTTATGAGAACCTTATTTATGAATAAGGATCCGGTTCTAATGAATCAAAGTCTTCTATGAAGAGGAAACATCCCTTGATACCCGCGTTATTGTGGGCGTGACCAATACTTTAGAGATGAAGGATTTCTTTTTTAAGGATATAGTTGCTCATTTGTAGAGTTTTTTTACATGTTTTTTTCCTTTTGTTATTTGTAGATAAAATAGATTCTTTGAGGATGATTTACGCCATTGCTAAATAGAGAGATTCTCAAGGTTTCATTGTCACTCATTCGATTTAGGCTGTCACTTCTTCTCCCGTTGATTCTAGCATATATGCCATTATTAGGGTTTTCCCAGTTTCTCCTTGTCTGAGTCAACATTCTTCCAGGGATGGTTATACAATTATTATGGACCAGCCTCGGTCCCCTCTTACTAATAAAAAAGGGACCAGGACCAGGATTAAATTCCTACCTTAGAGGAAGATTTAACTAATTAAACTCCAATACATGGGGGTGCCATTTTTGGTTCATCCACTCATCTCCTCAAGTTGTAGGATATTTTGCAATCCTGAATTCTCTGAACTCCTGAAGGGACAATTGCTGCGATGTCTAAAGAGAATCTTGATTACATTCAAAATCTTCATAAAGCGGAGAAGATTGAGCTTTTCTCGTAAGCCACTTTCTACACTTATCAGGTCAAACTCGTGTCGTGTTTATATATATATATATATATATATATATATATATATATATATATATATATATATATATATATATATATATATCTCTGCACAACTATCAACTGTTTAAATTTAACGAGATTAAACTTATTTAATCTTTAAATAAAAAATATATAGAATGTTTTAAACTTTTTCCTACTATAAATATTTATGTAGAGAATAAAAAAATCAACATTTTATAATAAGGAAGTAACTTATCGGGCAAGGTGTGATTAAAATTTTTTTTTTAAGTGTGCGAGTTGTAGATGTAAAGTAACAAGTGATTCCTCATCAATTTCTTCATTTTTCACATCTTGGGTTTTAAGCCGTCACTACAATTCAACCACGCTCCTCATTCATCTTCCTTCCTCGTTGCGATGGATTCCGTATCCGAAAGCCAGAGAACTCTGTATGCATTCTCTCTCTATCTCTTTCTTCCTTCATTCATCAATGTTCTTTCGATTCCATTTTAGGGTTTCTACTACGAGCAATTTGATTTTTCAGTTACTTTGTTTTCTGTGCCCTAAATTTTGATTTCGATTTTTAGGTATCCGTATGTAACTGGATCTTCTGTTGTTGCTATCAAATTCAAAGATGGGATTCTTATGGCTGCTGATATGGGAGGTTTGATTCAAAATCTCTGTTAACTTCACCTGAAAATTTCTTTATTAGGGTTTTATTTTTTAGGGGTTTTCTTCTCATTTGTAAAAAAATGGCATCTTTGTATAGTTCGGTGAAATAGTTGATGGATAGAATGAATTAATGGTGTAGGTTCTTATGGATCTACGCTGCGGTACAAGAGCGTTGAGCGTTTGAAGCCTATTGGAAAGCACTCCCTTCTTGGTGCTAGTGGGGAAATCAGTGACTTTCAGGAGATTATGCGATACCTCGATGAACTTATGTGAGTAATTTTTCTAATTAAAATGTTATTAACTGTGAACTGATTGTTTCAAATAAGTGAAGCAGAGAAGGGTGTGATTAGTTAAATGTTCTGCAATCAGCTTCATTTTATTTGCTTTTAACTCTGTAAAAGACTCCGTCGGTGTATTTTACCCTTGAATTTGATATTTCAGTAGTCCTACTTTCTTGTATAACTGTTGCTCTTGACTGCTGCAGCCTTAATGACAACATGTGGGATGATGGGAATTCTCTGGGGCCTAAGGAGGTGCACAACTATTTAACTCGGGTGATGTATAATAGGCGTAACAAGTTCAATCCATTGTGGAACTCACTTGTTCTTGGTGGTATTAAAAAGGGGCAGAAGTACCTTGGCACGGTATGTCTTGTCGTGTCATCCAGTTTAATAGTTGAAGTCCTTGTGTGTATGATTTTTGTTTGTTGTATTTGTGTATCTTATCTAGGTTAACATGATTGGCATTAATTATGAGGACAATCATGTGGCAACTGGGCTTGGAAATCATCTCGCTAGGCCAATTCTCCGTGATGAGTGGAACGAGAACTTGTCATTTGAAGAAGGTGTCAGGTTACTTGAAAAATGCATGCGAGTGCTTTTATACCGTGATAGGTCTGCTGTCAACAAGATTCAGGTTTGTCCTGTTTCATTTTCTTGCTGCATTGCTAAGCTCAAATCTCTTCCTCCCCCTCCCCATGTACAACTTATCAAAGTATACTAACTTAATATTAAAATACTACATGAACATGTAGTTTTGTGAAAAGTGAAGTATTCATTGTTCTATATTCTGCATTGATCAGCTAGCAAGCTCATACGTTGAGGGCTAGGTGCTACACTTTGGAAAATACTTTTCCATATCTTACATTCATCTCTTAAGATCATGCTTAAATTTGGATTATTTTGGATTGTGACTGAAACTTGAAAGGGACCTTGAATGGTGTTGTGTTATATGTAGTTCTCTTAATTTTCTCTACATGCTGTTATTGTTTAGAAAGCCACATTAATTTTTTTGGTTAGAAGTTTTAACAATCACAGTTTATACCTGAAGAATTATGTGGTTTAGGTGAAAACATTTGTATGTAAGTTCAATTGATAGCATTTTTGCTTCTATGTGCTAACTCACATTCACATCATATGTTATCTAGATCTGTATGTGACATCCTTATGGCTCTAACATCCTACTTTAGCTGAAAGGATCGACAAGCTAATATGTTTCTTTACAGAAAATATATGAATTATACTTGTGAGAAACAACTTGTGAATTCAGAGTAACGAGAATGTTTCCTACCTTCCTTCAATAGTTAGAGTAATTAATTTTGGCTGTATCAGAACAGCATAGCTTGGCATAGAATCTTGACCACCTAAGAAATGAAGGATTTACCTTAGTAGCAGAAATAAATGATTATCTAATGATGATGATGGTGGTAGCAGTAACGATAACATTGTGATGGAACCACAATACTAAATGTCAATATTGGGGCCTTGAAGTCTCTTCAATTTCATTCTTGCAGACCAAAGTAGTGGATACTGATAGAGTTAACACTTATTTTGTGTAACTTTCTATTTTTGAGTATTCTGTATACTTTGTACACTGAATTTTAGTCTTTGCAATAGCGGCTATCCTGCTATCTGCTACACTACACTGCCATAGCATTTTAGAGGGTCGGTGCTATGCATTTTATCTGAGATTAACAAGATAGATTTGTTTAGATTGGGGCTTGTAACATCTTTAACTATTAATGGCTTTGAGCTAGGGTTCAGTTTATACTGTTTGTCCTTGGGTAATTGTTTTGCTTGTACCTTTATTTTGTATGTTTCTGTTATTCTCTCAGTAGTAATCCAGTCTCCTTTTAGACAGGAAAACTTACCTATCATAGAGCCTTTGGTTTGTGGCTGTACCTGCTTATCATCATCATATCATACTATATTATAATCCTAGAAGTTCTCCAACTAATACTTCCTGCCAAAAACTAATAATAAATAAAAATAATAATTGAATAAATAAATGATGAATAGTAATACATAAAACTAATAATTCCCACATAGTCTAGCATGTGTGATTTGTAATACTAAGCTCTGATCCGACTTATTTTGACTTTCTCCTTAATAGAAGATAGGCTAACCCAAACAATATGTTAAAGATTTTAATATAAAAAGGAGCTTAATAGAAGATAGGCCAAACAATATGATTAAAAAGACTTTTATGTAGAAAGAGCTTTTCAAAAAGTAGCTGAGAGGAGTTTTTCATATCAAGTAGGAGACCTTTGATCCTTTTCTTTTATTATTACTCATTATTTCAAAAAAAATCTTTTAAGCTAAAAAGTAACAGTACTATCATAAAATTTTAGCTTTATTTCTTAAGCTCTTATTTTTAACTTAAATGTAGCTTTTTAAAACCAAAGTAAGCCGTGTAAAACGGAGTCAGATTGTATTTAGATGGCCAACTTGAATACCCTTGCATACTATAAAAACTTGCTTATGACCCAGTTAAGTGGCCTCAATCTGATGAATGGCTAGTTATTCTGGATGGCAATAACATTACACCTAGCTGATGGTTGTGTGCTTGTGAATTAGTACCAGATATGTCTGTCTTCTGATCATGTTTAGGTAGCTACCACATCTTGTTCGGCATCCGCGTAAAAGTTTCATTTTCTTTGCCTGCACCTATTCCAGTATTGGTTGTCATTATGGAAATCAGTAGCGAGTTTTATATTCTGATGCTCATTTGTTAAATTATATTTGTTGAATATGTTATCAAGAGGGCTGGATGAGCTAGGATCTAAACTTAATGACTTTGTTTCCTTCATTAGTTGTTGGATTATTCTTCTTAATATAACATGCAGCTAAACATTATGATGTTGAATTTACAGATATCTAGAATTACTGAAGAAGGTGCTACTGTTTTCCCACCATACTCTTTGAAAACATACTGGGAGTTCTCAGCCTTCAAGAATCCAACAGTTGGTGCTGAAGGTTCATGGTAACTTGCTTGTTGTGATCGAAACTAAAACAGAACTTTAAATGGATTTCAGTAGAACTATTTACTGGATTGTATGGATATGAAATGAAATCAGACAGCCTTCTAAAGTTAACTGAGACTCGTGTTGGGCGTTTATTTCTAAAATTATTAATGGTTGTTTGGATCGTTGATATATCTTCAGAATTTCTATTTCAATTGTCAGTTTTCTTTCAGTGACATTATCTTGGTTATTGTTTTTCTTGAATTGTTTGCATTTAAATCAACAAGGTGCATATGTTTGGATATAGTCTTGAGCTTTGGATCCTTTAAACTAGGGGTTGAACTTGGCTTAAGACATATGACTAGTTATTTACGGAAAAACTGATTCATTTGAGCATGTCCTAAGCAACATAAGTCTTGTATAAATTTAAGAAAAACTGATTCATTTGAGCAATAAATTTACGATTTTGTTTGGAAACAGAACGACTAAATTGATTTATAATCTTCCCTTTAGAGATTAATTTCTTGTTTCATTAACTTTAAAACCAAATTATCTAATGGTATATCTTTGAGGATCAAACTAAAGATTCTCTTCTATAAGTTTGGTGAAGGATTTTTGTTCTTTTAATTTAAGTTGAGTTTCTAATGGTACAAAAATTTGTAGTCTATTGAAAATTTATCATCTTCTGAGAACTTTTATGATGAGAATAAAGTTAAGAGTGTATATTTTTAGAACAATAAAAATACTGTTTTGACATAAACTTTTTATTATATTATATCATTTTCAAAATTGTAAAATAATGTGAGAAGGAAAATATTGGGTTACAATTGTGCATGGATATTTAATTGGTCAAACACAAATTCAAATTGACGATGTTCCACTTATTCATATTTAATTCATATTAAAAAGATGATTTTTTATTATAAATTATAGAGTAAAAAAATAATAACTATAAGTAAATTTAATTTTGAAACTTTTATATCTAACTATTTTAAACTTACAAATCACATGAATATCAGACTTTTGAAATAATTATGATCGAAACTAGTTTATTTTTAATAATTTAATATTTTCTCTATCTCTTGTTACATAAAAAATTTTATTTTTTAAATTCAGTGAATAAACAATATATAGCTTATTAAGATTAGATATTATTGATTATTTAATAAATATAAAAAATTAAACTGATAATAGAGAGCAGAAGGAGATATACTATTAAGTAATTAATACTCTTCAAGTAGTTTATATATACAAATTAAAACTCAACAAGTTTGTAGTAAATTTTATATAATTTAAAGGTCAAATTAAGAAACTAAATGATAAATGACGAGTAAATATTTGGAAAGTAAAGAAGTGTAATTTGCAATTGGTAGCTACAACAAGTCCCCACTAGGTGGTTCTAATTTGAAGGTTGATATATTTATTTTTCTCCTTATTAAAACTAACTATTCTTTTCCTTATTAATTAAGGAAGAAAAAAACACTAAACCTATCCTTCCTTTATCATGTGAACCCACTATGCAAAAGAGTGTAACCCTACTTTTATTCAACTCCATGTGCTTCAACTCAAAACCCTTGTAGATATATAAACCCTAAAATAAAAAATAAAAAGCTAAAGCAAAAACTAAAGCTAATATTGTCTCTATCTTGTTTGTACATTGCTTTGTCTTTGGTTTTCCACTTTCAATATTCATCCATAACACATCACTTCTTCAACTTTACCCATCTTTTCATGAATTTCATACCCCAATAAATTCCATATGAACTTCACTTTGATTTGTAGGACCCTTCTCCTTTTTCTTTAACTTCATATTTACAAAAAGCATGTCATGAATATTCCTTTTCATGCAACCATGCACATTCATCTTCCACTCATTATGTAATATACTTATATCAATAATCTTTTTTGTGGGTCAATGTGATGGAAAGAAAAGTGGAGTGGAATCTCTTTGTAGCTTCCCATCAATGACTTTTACTTTGCTAATTTTCTCTTCACACCAATGTAATTGATTTTCATTCATATCACTCATTCTTAAAACCCTTGACACCACTTTTAAGTCTATTAATGACATCAAAATTTCCATCTCTTCTTCCTCCTTTAACTTTCTTTTCCTCAAGCATTTGTGAGATCGCTTAAGATCCTTAACTTTCATCTTCTTCTGCACACATTAATCAAATTATAGTTTCTTGTAAGTAAATAAATATATTAAAACATCGTAAAAAAATACCTGTCCAACCTGTCTGTTTTACTCATGTTTTTTTGCACTTTCGATTTAAATGAGATGAACACTCCTAATTTTCTATACTAAGAAATAGGGATGTACAGTAGAATTCGACTTACACAATAAAATCTTTACATTCACCCGGTTAAGACATCATTGATCGTTTGATCAAGATCGACCGATTCATATTTAAACTCGATATATGAATTATAAAATTAAATAATTCAACAAAGAGAAAGTTAATATTAATATTGATTATAAAATTAGGAGCTTGCCTTTTGATTAACTTTCTTCAATAGACGGATTAATGTTGGATCAATCAAGGTTCTTCGATTTCTTCGAAAGTAAGATGCAAGGATCTGACATGTTCTCTCTTTATCAGCCTTTAAGAAATTCATAAATGTTTTGATTCCATCTTCCATTATCACAAGAAATGAAGCTGATGCAATTTTTGAATTAAACCCAACCTTCTCCTTCTGATCATCATCTGAATCTTTAATAAAGTAACACAAAAAAAGTCAAAATTAATAGTACATATACCAAAAAAATTAAACATTATACAAAAATGAAAAATTATTAAGAAAAGAAAATATATCTTTAAAATATTTTTTCACAATAATCAACTAATAAGAGCCGTGTATCCCGCTGTGAAATGATTGTGTAAAGTTAATTTACACTAAGTGTGCACTACATTTAATCTCAATTATTAAATGAAAAAAAATACCCTTGTTAATAATATTGATATAACTTAATAAACTACGTAATGAAATTAATTTTAATATGTTCTTAACACCGTCAATCAATAAAATATAGTATATTATTATTAAAATAAATATAATTTAATTTGAATATTTGTAGTGATTCAACTATTATGATTAACGATAACACAAAAATTATTATTAATAGGAAAAAGTAAAAATTTTTTTAAACTCTATTTGAGATTATAAAATAATATATTTTTTTAAAATTAATAATTTAATCTTTTGACTTTAATTTTATTATTTTTAAGTAGAAATTAAATATTCTGTACACATTAATCTCTTGAAATAGGAAGAACTACTACAAACAACAAAACTCTCCATCTAAAGAATTTTAATTTTGAAAAAAAAGTTACTTAAAACCATTAAAAAAAACCACATACAATTTAAATATTACATTTAACATGAGAATGAGTAATATTTGCAATCATGATAAGATAATTTTTACCTCTATATTCAGGGACTAGGAGCAACTTTGGTGCCAAATGTCTCATTCTAGCATAAATCTCAGGTCTTCTACCATACTCATAAGGTTCATCCTCCACATACCTTTGCAACAAAACTTGAAACTGTTGAAATTGTTGTGCAATTGTTGCTGGACAACCAACGTCAACATTTGAAGCTCTTTTTGATTGAAAATTCTTGTAGTTCCAATTAAGTGCTTCCCATGTTAAGCAAATTTGTGCCACATAAGCACTTTCCAATTCACAATATGGATTGTGACTATTTATATCTTCTGGTTTTTTATTCATACTTGCAAACTTGTACACAATTCTCCCTGAAATTGATCTTGGAGCAACTTTGATAGATCTTAAAGACTCTGAAATTAATTCAAAATGTTACTAATAATAATGTGTAACAAAATCATTACAATGAATTTTTATGAACCGATACATAAATAAATATCCGACAAAACATTGACACATACAAATATGGAATAGAACACAGACACAATCAAACCAACACATAGAGACAGATAAAAATTTAAAAAATAAATAAATTGAACATAATCATATGTATCAATGTTATATCTGTATAAAACACGGACATATGTCAAATGACATGTGTCAATGTTTTTTTACCTGTTTCATGAAGTTTTTGTGCACAAATTCTCTCTAGGAAAGACATTTCTTCATCATATTTTTGAAAAACAGTGTAAGATTCCCATTTAGGACAACTTCCTCTTGAAGAAGAAGAAAAAGGGTCATCAGTTCCAGAATCTCTACAAATAATTGAGCTTCTCCAATCAGAAGAGCTTTTAGAAGTTGAACCAACAGTGCATGAATCACCATATATCTCTTCATCATCTTTTTCTTCAAATATCAATTTCTTATTCCTCTCCAAATGTGTTGCACCAATCACACAAAATCTCTCATCTCTTTCAACATTTGATTCATCCACTTTCTTGTTTTTGATCACATGTTCTTCTGAAACAAAACAAAAAAATGCATGTAATATAAATGTAACAAACTATATAGTATCAGAAGGTGCCGATACTATATTATTATTCACAATTTTTGTGATAAATAACAAATTATGGTTAATTCACGTCGCGACAACCACAATCAGAGTCACAACACCCGACTTAAATTGCAAAAATGTGCGACAATTATTTTAAACCTCGTATAATATATAGGTATATATGATGTAGAATTAATACCATCATAGTTTTTGTTACTTTCTACTAAGTCATCACTTTTGTATAGATTCATTGTGATATGAGGAGTGGTCCTGTTTTGAATTGGAACAGAATCATGAACAGAATCTTGAACAGAATTTGGAACAGAATCTGGAACAGAATCAGGAACAGAATCAGCATCTTCTTCTTCTTGAAATTCTGTTTCATTAATTTCTGTCTCAAAATCTGAAACAAATGGTGACATGTGATGTTGAACATGCAAACTCTCTGATGAAGTTTTTCCTTCTTCTTCTGAAAACTCTTCAACCAAGCTTTCTTGTGGTGTTATAAACTCTTCTTCTTCAATAGAAAAATTGTGATTTCTTTGAGATTTGTTGTTACTATGATGCAAAAACATTAGAGCTTCTCCACCACAAATTATATCAGCTACTAAATGATCTTTCTCAATAGAATCTTCATAAAAATAACTCTCTCGAACTTCTTCTTGTTCTTGTTCTTCTTCGTAATCGTAATCATACTCAGATGAAACATATTCATATTGTTGATCCCTACAAAAAAAATAAAATTATATGTAAGTATATAATTATGAATTATGATGGTAGCAAAATAGTAGTAAAGAATGAGAAAATGAATTTACAACCTTTGGAATAGAGTGTTGATACCAATGAAGTTTAGGATTTTGAGAAGTAAAGTGAGAGAAGAGAAGATGAAAAGGAAGAGAAGTTTGAAAGAGGATGATGAATTGTAGAAGAGTCTAATAAGAGCTTCTTCTTTAGAACATGGCATTTTTCTTTCTCTTCAAATTGAAAAACCAAAGTACTTCACCCACTAAGCAAAGCAAGTGCTAGAAAAAAGTGATCTTGGTTGCTTTCATCACATATATTAGCATAATATCTTTTTTCTTTGTGTCAACATTGTACAAAATATTAGTGAAATTTTTTAATATGTTTCACCTAATTGTTTTTCACTTTTTACCCTCATTATGTGCCAATTATAAGGTTATAGCACGAGGACAAATATGTCATAAAAATTTATAAATTATGAGATTTCACAATTGTTTGTAAATTTTAATTTAATTGACAAAAATCAATATTGATAAATTAGACAATCTTAGTCCACAACATGGTCCTTGTAATTTTAGTGATGTGTACCAAAACAAAAGCAAAAGGAAAAGACCAAAACCAAGCCACATGCATAGGTAGACAGATATATATGAACATACTTTATAAAAAAAGTGATATTGATTATATATTTAGAAAAATAAAAAAGTTGCATACACATATGATAGTTATTAAATTAAATAATTGTTGTATATTGAGTTGAGCATACATGTATAATTAATTAATAACATATTAAAGGGTTTTCTCTTCTAATTAAAATTTATTAAAAAGTTTAAAAACTATGAACAAGAACTTATGATACGACTTAAATACCATATCGATACTTCTAATTAAAAATATGTAAGATATAAAACACCAATACATATATTTATTTTCATATTAAAAGTAAATAAAATTGGAATACTTTTATATAATATGTTTGAGCACTTTATTTTATTTATAAAAATGCCTTTGCTTATTATGTCCAAAAACAGGTAAGAGTGTTTTGTGTTTAATGAAGGCTTTGAGTGTGTCCATTACCTATCAGAAAGAATTAAAAAAATGTCGTAGTATTATATATTGTGAGTTATTTCTCTTTATGGAGTTTGACCGATTATTAATTGTTATTGGCAACTTTGTTTGTTACATTGAAGTGAAAAGTAGGAGTATAAGGCCACTTTGTATATTTTTTTGGCCAAACTTTTAAACCCTTATGTACCACTTCAATGATTCATTCATTATAATTTAGAGTCTAACTCTTATGCCAATTAAACTTTGAGAGGCAACATTTCTAGTATTAATAGTTATTGTTTCTGATTATTTGCAAAGTCAATGGACAAATATCCAAATCATGAGGTCCAATACGGAAGACACAAATAGTAAGAAGGAACATGTGAGTTTCAACCGAATATAAAACATACGATCATACGATCTCGATATGTGTGAATCAACATTTAATTTCCTCAAATTTTTAAGAAATCGTTGTCTCTGTACCATAATTTAGCAACAACCTATCCTCTTTATATTTGAACAATCAATTGATCTTGTTCAAGCCACGACAAGATCAAAATCTACCAAATTAGTTGTCCAATGCAACACTGTCGTTGCAGCTGCCGCAAAAGTCAACACTCCTGATCCTGAGAATTGAGATCAAGGTTCTAATTCCTCTTATAATCGAAGATGATCAGATCCTAGTCAATTCTCCTTCGGCTCCAACTCCTTCAAATTTATTTCCTCCGATGATCGACCACAACATGTTCTAAGTTCCCTCGACCTTCAGTATTCCAAACAACTACTTCAAGGAAAAACCTCAAAGAAACTACCGACACAACCACATGTTCCCATAGAAGAGACACTTTAAATCCTCAAACAACTATAAGCCAACTTAATCATGCAAACAACTAACAATAACAAAATTTTTTGCAACCCGATGCAATAATAAAAATTCATAGTTTTAGATTGAGAAAGTGATCCAAATCGAAGAGAATATACAACATTCTTCCCTTAGGGACCAATCCATACACGAAGAAGCTTCACGTGGAAAACATATAGTTGTATCTGAACTGTTCTTTGTTGAAGTTGTTTCACTACACATATGAGTGCATAAATCATCATATTGCATCGGACACTAAGAACACTAAACTCCTCCACATGATTCAGGAGGAAAAAGTTGCAGTCACACTCCACCTAGGAGTCACCATCCATATCGATCACCAACACACCACTCCCAAAGAGGAGACAAGCGCGATGCAAGCCTATAGGTTTCTGATCAGAGGAAAGTCTCGCTCTTCGGGTGCATCCTCGATATTAAGATTCCAAAGTACCACTAGAAACCTCCTAAGTTGGATAACTACAACGAAATAAGATATCCAGAAGAAAATATTAAGAACATTAACACCATGCTTAACTACTGTTAAAACTGACAAAAACTACGACTCGCCACCACTACTTATTTGTCTTAAGGACGGGAAAGGAACATATAAAAATCCAAAAAATTCAGAGATCTTTAAGTTCGTGAGTTGATTAGATAAAATGAAGGTGTTAGACACCCTTTACATTCCTTGTACTCAAGGGTCTCCCCTTTAGTTCTAAGGTTTAATGAGAATTATTTGTGTTATTATTATTGTAAATATTTTGAAAAAGATTTAGTTTTTTAATTAAGGGACTCAACTTGGTTTTTAAGCCGCGCGCCCACGTATCCTCTTATGAGGAAATCAAAGTCCATTTCTTAGTTCGTATGTGTTTGGTTAGTTTTTTATAGTATCGCGTAGAATTGCTTTCGAATTATTCTTGAACCTTGTCTGATTTTGAAAAGTTGGTGATCGTAGACACAATTCACAATTTTGTTTGATAACAATTCTATTTAATCATTTTGTAAAAAATCTTGTAATTTAGTAAATTTAATAAATAAAGGTTTAAAATTGGTTAGCTATTTTAAATGCATGATTGATATAAAAAGTTTGAAGTTGGTAAAAAACGTTTTTAATGAATAAACAAAAATGGTTACTAATTTTAGAAAACTAATAACTAATATTATAATTAAAAAAAGTTTGCAATTTTCTATAAAAAAAAGTATGTAATATATTTACCAAAAATACAAATTAAATATTTATTAAAAATACTATTTAATATTTTAATGCAAAAGAAAGAAATATGAATTAATCTAGAACAGAACATTAAATAAAATGCCAAAATAAAATAATTATAATCATAAATAATAGGGGGGAATGTGTATTTGTTTTGAACACAGTAAATAGGGGGTCCAAGAAGCAAAGAACCAGACCCAAATACTAATGTGGAATCCAAGCGCAAAAGGGGTGCAAATTATAGCTGAGGTAGTAATCAGGGTGTGTGAAAAGCGACAGGCTAGGCCCGAGTAACAATTGTTTGATTTGTTTGGCTAGGTGTGGGTGAGAACACATGTTTATGGTATGTCAACGTGATTATGAGCGCTTGATTCAGATCACAAGGTCTCTAGGAGTTAGTCATGGGATGTTGATCTGAAGTATAACAAATGGAGGGCTAGGATTTGTCTTTGACTAGGGTGCAAAGTGGAGGGACATGCAAGAAGACTGGTCAAAACTATCCTCATCATGCAGTCAGTGAACGACCAAATATCGTACATTAGTTCGTGGATGGAGGGAATACTTTACTTAAGTGAATTCTCTTCACTTTGTTTCATTTTTCTCATTTCTTCCTCTCTCTCTAACACAAACCCCCTCTATACAAATGAAAAATGCTCTTCCCTTTATACCCAAGCCACCGCCCACCACCGGTCAAAAATCGTTTCCGCCGGTGGTTGTTCTTTGTCCACCCCAAGCACCACCCTTAAACTGAGTTTTTTCAGTTGATTTTCAATCAGAAACTTTAATTGGAACCCATAAATTCATCCAAACCCAGAACCCTAGGTCATATCACATGAACCCTAATAATCTAAACCCTAACCCCTTAGATCCCTAACCATATCATACTGGATCACCACGAGTCACCGTTGAGGTCACCATGTAGATGTTAATCCGTTTAGGATTGCAACTATTTCCCAGAAACCTAACCTTTACCCTATGAATCCTAACCCTAAATTAAAACCCTAACCCTAAATTTTAGAAATCCAACATCATAACAATATGAGCGAAAAATCCTAAGCTAAGTGATCTAGGCTTACAATTTGTGCAGTGATTCTTTTCCTATAATTTTCCTCTAGGTTCCTCTCTGATCTCCTCTAATCCTCTATGATCTCCTGTAATCCTCTTTCTTTGTTACTTTCTACTAAGTCATCACTTTTGTATTTATTCATTGTGATATGAGAAGTGGTCCTGTTTTCAATTGGAACATAATCATGAACATAATCTTGAACAGAATCTAGAACAAACTCGGGAACAAAATTCGGAACAAAATCAACATCTTCTTCTTCTTGAAATTCTGTTTCATTAATTCCTGTCTCAAAATATGAAACAATTGGTGACTTGTGATGTTGAACATGCAAACTTTCCGATGAAGTTTTTTCTTCTTCTGAAAACTCTTCAACCAAGCTTTCTTGTGGTGTTATAAACTCTTCTTCTTCAATAGAAAAATTGTGATTCCTTTGATATTTGTTATTACTATGATGAAAAAACATAATATCTTCTCCACCATAAATTATATCATCTACTAAATGATCTTTCTAAATAGAATCTTCATAAAAATAACTTTGTTAAACTTCTTCTTATTCTTGTTCTTGTTCTTTGTAATCATAATCATACTCAGATGAAATAAATTCATATTATTGATCCATGCAGAAAAAAACTTATATATAAGTATATAGTTATGAGTTACTACGGTAGCAAAATAGTAGTTAAGAATGAGAAAATAAATTTACAACCTTTGGAATAGAGTGTAGCTACCAATAAAGTTTAAGATTTTGAGAAGTAAAGTGAGAGAAGATAAGACGAAAAGGAAGAGAAGTATCAAAGTGGATGAAGAATTATAGAATATTCTAATAAGATTTTCTTCTTTGAAACATTACATTTTTCTTTCTCTTCAAATTGAAAAACCAAAGTACTTCTCCCACTAAGCAAAACAAGTGCTAGAGAAAAAGTGATTTTGGTTGCTTTCTGTTGTAACCTAATTTTTTTACCTAAGATACCACCTCATATGAATCATGGAACCCCTCATAAAATACAAAAAATAGCTTTGTGTTCTCCTTATACCAAGCATGTTTTAAATCAAGAGGTCTTCATCAAGGCAAGTCTTGATCAATTAGGGTTTTTGGTTGAAGAAGTAGATCATTGACTTTTGGATCAATGCATGACCTAATGGCTTGAAGCATGATTCAAATAACTTAAGTGTAACATCTTGACCTAATTATATGGCTCAAGATATTTTCAAAGATACAACCGATTGGTATTGGAAGAATTAAAATCAACTGATGAAAGTCAGTTGTCACACAAAAGTCAAACTTTGACTTTTTTTGTCAATATTGAACTTCAAAGATCAAGAATCATCAATAAATTCAAAATTATCAAACTTAATCGTCAAGATTCAAAAGAATCAAGAAAGTCAATAAAAGCCAAAGTTGAAGATTTCAAACACAGAAAGAATTGATGTGTTTTGTGCCTAAAAAACCCTAACTTCGTGGACAAGTTTCATCAAGATCCAAGCTGATTTAAGGAAAACTTTCAACATGAAAGTTATAGAGAAATCAACTTTCTACAACTTTGCCTTTGAGGGTTGATCTCCAAAACATGCTCAAATCAAGAGATATAAGCTTGTAAACTTCTGCCAACAGTTAGAGAAATTTATCAAATAGTTTTGACCTAAGAAGTGACCAACTTCATGGCCAATTTTAATTAAGATCCCAAGTGATTCAACAAAAGTATTCAACATGAAAATTGTAAGCAATGCTTCAAGCTTTCCAAAATGTCCAAGAGCATGAATTTATCATACTTGAGCTAGAAGTTTCGCAGAGATGAAGTTGGACATCCATACTTGAATTATAGGTCGTTCTTTTGAAAATCTTATGGCCAAATATCAAACCTTAGCTACAAGATCCTTATTTTCAGACCTCTTTGCCTCTTAATCTATGCATAATTAAGTAATTACATAGGTCCTAAGTGTACTACACAAGGATTAGAAGCCTTGTCCAAATATGATACAATTTATGGTTGAAATTGCAAAAGTAACATTTCTACTTTGATAAAGATCACCTTTTGCTAACCACTCTCTTCTTTCAAGCTTGAAATATATTTGTGATACCCCAAATTTGTCCGGCTTAGTGCTAAAGTCGAAATTATTTTTGAAACTTGGATTTTAAAATTATTTTAGTTTATTCACACCAACATTTTGGGTCTTAAATATTCGAATTCAAGTCCATTTAAAAATATAATAATTTATTTTAAATTATTTGTATTTTTAAATAGCGACTACTTGCTCGTCTTCACATAATTTCAATTGGGTTTTTATTTCAAATAAGTATCATAGCACAATTAGTAAGATGTAAGACTTGCAAGTATGAGATTATAGGTTTGAATCTCACTTGATGCATTATTTTTGATTATTTGATCTTTTATTTTTTTTTGCACCTTGACACACACATATGTTCAGATTCTTAATTTTAATCTTGGTGATCAAGATAACTTTGGACTTTTTAGATGTGAGTTTTTTCTCATTTTTGGAGTTTCTTAATAGAATTCCAAATTTATAAATAGGATTCTCTTCACCCTAATCCGTGTTGTTGTTGTCTCCATCGGACAATAGCAAACAAACATGGACAACCATCAAAATTTTCTCGCTACCACGATCAACAATCCTTGGAGTAAAGACGCTTTTTAGACCCTTTTTTGCAAACTTTCTACATGTTATATTTTGATCGATGATTTTATATGAAGCCTACTTTTTTTTTTATCTCCAATTTTCTAATGATGTTTATCCGATGATTGTTTGTTAAATTTTATTTTTGTATCAACTATTAAGCCATCACCGTAAAAAGATCTGTCACTTTATTCACATACAATTTTTCTACTTTGATATAATTCAATTTCCACTGTTTATTACATCACCAAACCAACACGTAAATTCAATACAAACTCCTAATCACATATTATACTTATGGATGCTAAACCAGTTTTTTGACAGAAAAACATTACCACCGACCCACTCCAACTACACACAGTCCGCTGCGATACCGGGTATCGACGCCGCTGAAATTTGGATCTCATGAAAAAAATGAAAGAGATGAGATACTGGAAACAAAAGAACTGAGAGGAGTGTTGTGTTTTTCTATGTTTTTACTCTTATGAGAAGGAAGATAATGGTTGTGCTATTTGTTTTTATTTTATATTAGATATATCAATGGTTCAATGAATCTGATTTTTTTATTATTATTTATAAATATATCCGGAATCTAAATTTTTTTCTTGTTATTTATAAATATATCCAGAGAGCGTATATAGTTTCAAACATATAAACAAAACACTTCTCTTAATTTCAATATTTCTTATATTATTATTATTATTATTTTTGTTTGTTTTCTAAAACATATGTCAAATAACTATTGGTAAAATTGGTCGATTAAAATTTTTCCTTTGAAATCATGCTAAAAGTGTGCCGCACAGCACAGTACTCTCTCCGCCATTTTTTTTTTCTAATTCTAATTTTTGTTCTCTTTGTACTCATTTAAATTTATTATAGTATTTTATATGATATTGTTGGATAGAAAATTAGGATTTAGTGTGGGCTTGGTTCATGAGTTCTAGTATTTTACTAATTTGCACCCCAATTTATATTAACATCCCTTTGAATTATTTATTTGTTTTAATATACTTTTCACTATTATTTTAAAAATAATACAAATAGGTCTATCCCATTATTTTTAGTTAGATAATTAGGATTAGTTTAAGTCATTAGATTTATTTAAACTTATAAATAATTCAAATCACTTTATTAGATTAATTTAATATTTTATATTAAAGTATTAAAATTCACGCAAATCATTTAATATTTCATCCACGAGTAACACATGGTCAATATCTGACCACATAATGAAGAGACTATATCTGACTCCTCCCGCTCCGTGTCCTACCCTATTTTTTATCGACTTATCAAACATTAAAATAGCTAACCAACATCCAAACTTTTTTTCCACTAACATAATTAAAATCCAAGATTTTTTTTTAAAAAAAAATTAAATAGCGTCACTTTCAAAATTAACTGCGAACTCCGTCTACACTCACTCAATTTTCAAACCAGACAAGGTTTAAGGATAATTCGAAAACAATTCTACGCGATCCTATAAAAAACACCAACAAACACTACGAACTACGAAATTGGACTCTGATTCTTCGTAAGGAGATACGTAGGCACTCAGTTAAAACCGAGGCGAGTCCAGCTATTAAAAACTTAAAACCCTTTTCCTAAACCTTTAAATCTAAACCCTAGTATCCATGTGAACAAGGTAGATGAAGGGTGCCTAATACCTTTCCTTTGTCTAAAGCGAGTCAAGAACTTAGAATCTCTGTATCAATTTTAGGCTTACTCTGTTAACCTCCCATCTTAGGATAAAAAATAATGGTGGCGACTCTCATATTTTTAGCCGGTTGCTACAATATTCTAAAGATCACAACAAATCTCTCAATACCATAAGCAATATACAAAGTCTTAAAAGCATGGACATTCACCCTTGATTCACTTATTTCTTAATCATGAAGCAACATGCTTTATTGTGCAATTTCAAACCAAACAATCAAACCTGATTTCCTTGTGAAATAAGAACGATTTCTCCACGTTAGAGGGACCATTTTCAACCTCTATAAATAGAGAGGCAATGGTCAGGACCAATATACACAAGTTAGCATACAAAACTCCATTGTTGCACTCTTCACACCTTATCTTCGAAATTCTCATTCCTTGCCATATCTTTGCAAGTTAACCATTCAAACACCTCATAAACATCATTTGGAACTTGTCTATACCATCATTACACATATGTAATCACTCAAACTCAACCTCCATCTCCAAAATTCGTGGCTTGCACTTTGAGTTGGTTGGAGAGTATTAGTAAGATTCAAAGCAAGCTAAACATACCATTAGCTTCAGAGAGGTCCAAAGAAGCTTAACCCATCATTATATTGTATCTAAAGCATCTAGAAGAGGCATTGAACTTTCTCTAATGGGGAATCAAAACTGAAACTTTGAACTCCATATGCATGCATCATTTGAGCACGATTTTTGAATAAAAAAATATAGATTTTAATGTGTTGAATGTAAGCCCTTAGCTAATTGTCTTTAATCACGCTTGTGTGCTGAGTTTCGTGTTTCTGTATATTTTAGGGTTTTATGGTCATTAGTAAAATTCTTGTTAATCTTTGAGTTTCAATTTAAATGGCTGGCATGGTTGAATTCCTGATGAAATTTCAAGCAACTTTCATGTTTACATTTTTATAAATGGTTGAGAAATGAGGGAATTCGAAATTTAAAAGTTTGGTTGTCTAGAGGTTGAAGACGAAGATGGCCATGTCGCAATTGTTTCAGTTTCAAAAACAAGTTTATTTTATATTTATTACAACATGTGTCATGATCGGATGAAACGTCCAGTCCAGTGGAAAGAGCGTGCGCGTTAAGTCTTTGCAAGCATAAGGGAGAGGTTTTGATCCATAGTGAACCCCCTTTTGACATTTTCTCTTATTTTTCATGTTATGTGATTTTCTGACTTTGTTTCAAATATTTTTTGAGCGCATCCTTTGTATAAGTTATAACGTGTGGCCAAGTGGTGGATCTTTTAACTATTGACTTTGAGGGCGTGGGTTCAACCCTTGCTAGGCCCCTTTCCTATATTTTTATCACCCTTTTTTTTTCAAACTTCACCAATTTTTCCACCTATCAAAACAACTCCTTTTGAGTTGATTTTTTGCACACTACTTATCTATCTACCCTATTGTATAAATATAAGAAAAAATCTCAAAAATATTATTTATTTCACCCTTTTTCATTTAATTCAAAACTAGTCATTTTTTGTAAGTTTTAAAATATGTTTTCTTTGGTTTCTTTGTTGATCTTTCAATTAAAACCCTTTTCAAATGATCATACCATATCCCTAACAAATGTTGCTTGATAACACAATCCTTATGTATATTTGTACAAAAGAAAAACTTGATCTTAATTAGGCTTAAAGACTTGACTTTTTGATGATAAATCATATATTGTTCAAAACCCTAATCCATGATCTAAAAAACTTCACAATTAAATCCCCTTGGTTGTTTACCCATGTGTCTTAAAATTACTTATCTTTGAGGATGTATTTCCTTCATAAACTTCCATTAATTCAAAGTGATACTATGTTTGTTTTTTACTTGTTTGTTTATGCTATCTTTGTCACGACTTTTGCTTTGATAAGCATGTTAACACCCCCTTTGTGTTTAATACTTGTGATATGTGTGTTTGCCCCAAATCCAAGGAAAATGATAGTATGGTTTACTTTAAAAGTCATGTACATGTGCATTCCTCTTTGTATAAAAATCCTTGTGAAATGTTTACCCTATATATCTTTATGTACACTAGGAACCTTTAACCCTAAAAAATTATACTTTCACCACTTTTATATAAAAAATCTTGACTTTGTATCATTGCATTTCAAACTCATTTTAATCAAATACTTCAAATATACTTAAGCATATCAAAATAATTTCAAAAGACTAAAAGTGACCTAACCTAATTTAAATCTTTTTGCCACCTGACTTTTCAATTTAAAACATTTTCTCAAAGATTGGATATGAAATCCTCTTTATAATTGAGATATGATTCTCCTATCCCCATAGTAATTGTTGAAGTAAATGTGATTCTTTCCACATGAAGATGTTAGTTGACAACTTGTTGATCTTTATCCAAGTTAGTAGCTCTTCCTTCATGATGATGCAAGATCCATCTTCTCATACTTGTGGTGATATTAGTTGAGCTTTCTCTCTTTAAAGATGATTAAATATCTTTTTTTCTAAAATTAACCACAAACTCTTTTGTTATTTTTACCAGTAACTACGAGGTTTTGATCCTTAATTGATACATAGGTATAAGACTATGTCTTTTCAAACAAAAATGTAAATACAAATATATTTTCTTTCCCATCTCCACACTCATTTATCCATAAAACAATTTTTAACAATAAATAAATAATATAAAAGGTTTATGTAGAGTACTACATATACATATGGTGCTAATATATTCCCTTTGTATAAACTAACTCCCATATCTTGGATCTCTTCCTTTTACTTTGCTTTTAGTCTTTACTTCTTGCATTGTGTGTTAAAACCAAGGTAATCAAAACAGACCGGCCATTAAACCGAAATCCATAAAGGTTCAAGGTTTAAAGGTCCAATCGGGATTGGGCCGAGGTCTAACCGCCAATACTTAAATGTTTTAATTTTAACTTTTTATATAATATATTAAGTAATAATAGTAAATAAAAAATAATTTAATTATTTTAATTTTACACCATAAAAATATTTAATAATTTTAAAAAATATTTGAGTAGTGAAAACATGATCTATTTTTACAAGTGAAGATAAATAATTGAGAGATCTAGTATGATTTATCTATTTTTTATTTAAATTATTATTTTTATAATAATTATTAATAAATTTACTTTGGGACTTTCTTTTTCACTTTAGAGTAGTCATCTAAAGGTTGCATATCATGCAATTTTACTAGTCCCACGTCGGTAGATTATTACACTGAGTATAAATCAAAATTCTTAGCCATAGGTTATGCATGATCGTATCACAAGCTGTTCACGTTTGTGTCAATTAGTATAAAATATTATTTAAGAATTCTGGTCCAAACCGCCGGTTATAACATATGACCCGGTTTTATTCCGGTTCTTTTGTCCTTTCTCCGGTTTGTTTGCTCTTTGGGTTTAAGCATCATTTAGGGCGGACGCAGGTCCAGTTCTTGATTTAACATATGGTTAAAAAAATAGAGTTTTGGTTTTTTTCTTTTTTCTTAAAAACAATAAAATTTAATAGTGACTTCTTAAATCATTGTGATCCAAGATCCACAATAGTTTCATCTCTTCAATAATCATTGTGAGTCAAGATCCACGATAGTTTCGTCTCTTCGATTTTTCATTGCGACACTTTTCATCACACATATTAGCATAATATCTTTTTTCTTTTTTGTGTCAACATTGTACAAAATATTAGTAAACTTTTTTAATATGTTTCACGTAATTGTTTTTCACCTGTTACCTTCATCATGTTCTAATTATAAGGTTACAATACAAGGACAAACATGTCATTAGAAACTTATAAATGAGGAGAGTTTACCATTGCTTATAAGTTTTAATTCAACTATCAAAAGTTAATATTGATAAATTGAATGTTGTAACTCAAAATTTCACAATTGCATGTATAAATTTTAATGAATTGAATTTCTTAACCAACCCCATAAAGGTGAGGTGCACCCTATAAAAATTCTAAAATGTCTTTCATAAAATCAGAAGTTTATTTCAGGTTCGCATCATTTTTTAAAATTTTTGAGTGAAATCGGATGTATATCTCCGGTGTCTTACCGAAAATATAAACCTGGTTCTAGACATGACAGTTAGTAGAAAAAACTAACTATAAGTAATTACTTTAGAATTTACATTTGTAATTCAAATTAAAGACATGTAATTTTTAAATCGAATTATTGCCCGAAAATGTTATCCAAAATAAATTTCATAATAATAGTATTCAAAATACATATACGGTACAATACGAAATAAAAAAACAAAGTCAAAATACAATCAAAATAAACTATTGCGTATGGCGGAGGCGGGCTGCCACCCTGGAGGCGTTCCTCCGCTGCCTTCTGTAGACCAAGGCACCCTAAGCCTCCGCCATGATGGCCTCCAAAACTCCTCTAACATAAGATCCGTCAGGAAACATCCTTATGCTGATGTCATCCCTAACAAGCTCCATAATACGACGACACCTAGGCAGCACATCTTGGGCATGATCCCTCGTCGCCTGCTCCTCTTCTAAGATCTCCTGATGAGCCGGCCTGGGTGAGTCCCCTAGAGTCCCCCGTATCAGGTATGAATGAGAAATCCTGAATAACCATAACATGTAACCATACGCGTAACTCCAGTCGTATGGAGCCACGGTACTCCTGACCTCCTCAGGTACAAGATGATTCTGAAGATCATTAAAAATCTCATCCATCTCACTCCTCTTCACTGTCGGAGGAGCAGATAAAGCAGAATGTCGAGGAATCGTCTGAGTATACCCGAACTGACGCATCACTCGCTCGGACATATAAGCAGCAGTCTTCCGAGTACACAAGGCCAACCAACCTGTAAATAGAGCAACCTGATCAAAAGGTATCATCTCGCGGTGGTCGGCGTAGACACTGAAGTGGATGTCCTCATGCACAATATGGTCCAGATAAACCCGATACATAAGTGTCGCCTGGTTGTCTTTGAGCGGCTCATATGCACATAAGCAAGCAACCCCTCAGTTCCACCCACTGACCTGCTCTAAATCAACAAAGAATCTGAGGTACATAATATCAGTGTAGGTGGCATTGGTGTCCACAAAGATCTGGGTCCCAACAAGTTACAAGAGGTTTGCTCTCATGGCATACCATCTGTGAAGGGTAACCTGCTCGGGGTCACCATCAGTCTCTCGTGCACGCGCAACCTCCTGATCAAAAATAGTCTTCAACCAACTATATCTCACGTGGCTGCCACATGTCTTATCAACCTCCTTCAGGGCCTCCTCCACGGTAACTCCCAGGCTCTCAACCAATAACTCAATTGCCTCGTCTTTCTCCAACTTCTCATGATCCAGAAATCGCCCCTTGATGGGTAGGTGAAGAAGACAAGCGACGTCGTCTAGTGTAATCGTCATCTCTTTGTGTGGTAGATGAAATGAAGACGCCTCCTCGTGCCACCTCTCTTCAAAAGCGTTGGTCATCCCCCAGTTGACCATGCAATATCCAACGAGGGTCAAATCTCTCAACCCTGTAATACGTAGTAGATCATCAAACCATGGCTTGAGAGGGGGAGTTAGCTTGCTGATCTTCCTCCCATGGTTGATGACCTTCAATGTATCACGATCATGCACGAAAAAATTCAATGTTATAATTCAAATATTATTCATAACATAATTAATAATTGTAATGTAAATTTCATACCTCTCCATCCCAAAAATATCTAGCCACATGGGTCTGATAAAGAGCGAGCACAGAAGGTCCCCCTCCAAAGACCTGAGGGACCTCTGGTACTGCCGGTGCCGCCTCTGCTGCCGGTGCCTCTGCTGGCATTGATGGTGCCTCTATTGCCTCAGGTGGCACTAGTACCTCAGGTAGTGGGGGTGTAGGATCATGTTTCACCTCAGATGGCCCCGCCTGTGAGGCAGATGAGGAACATTTTTCATAAATTCGTGGTGGTGAGGATGGTGAAGATGGTGAACACTTTTCAGAACCAGCAGAACATGCATCCGACATAGCCTGTCCGGATGTTAACGGAGCCTGTGTGGCCTGACTCCTCTCTCCACACAGAAGCATGTTGTACAACCGGACCATGCCTCAAACGTGACGGTCTCTCAGACATATCTCATGTTGAAGTAAGAACGAAACGTTAAGATATGACTTACAGAGGAAAAAATGAAAAAAAAACAACGTAGAAAGAAACCGGAAATTAACCTCCGGTTCTGTTACAAAGCAAAATTGAAAAAAAAAAACAATGCAAACACAAACTGGAAATTAACCTTCGATTTTGTTCATGTCATGAAACCGAAAATAAAGTTCCAGTTTCCTCTATGAAACAGAGTTCGTGACAGCCCCACCCCAACATTCCAAATGTGTCAAAAAACACGGATTGATCATCAAAATAACTATACAAACACTTATATAATGACTCCTAATGATACATATTGCAAAAAACAACACATTTAAAACCCTATTTCACTAATTTCAATAGAAATTACATAAACTCTAAAAATGTGTTAAATCACTTACTTGGTTGATCGAAGATGGTAGTTGCTTGCTTGATTTTGTTACTTGTTGTATTTAAGCAGTGCATGATGATTTGTTTTGATTGTTTGAGAGAAAATTTGATTTTGGTGCGAAGCGTTGAAACAGAGGGTTTGAGAGAGTTTGATAGTTTGTTTTTGAAAAAGTTTGTTGTTATGGGGAAGAGAAAGGTTCTGACGCCCTTTAAATGCATCTAGAAACAGGAAATATACTTCCAATTCTACACCGTAACTAAATTTCCGGTTTGTACCCAACCCCTTTCAATCTGATTAGCATAGTATAGGATGCTAATCAAAAATTTATTTTCGATTTTCCAAATACAAAAAAAGAAATTTCACGTGGTACAAAAGAAGACTATAAGATAGATTAAAAAATCCAGTTAATGAATATTATCACTTTGATTTGATGTTTTTTTCACAATTAATCCTTGTAATTTTAGTGATGACTACATGTTTTTTTTCCACAACATGATCCTTGTGATTTCAGTGATATATACTGAAAGAAAAGCAAAAGACCAAAACCAAGGCACATGCATATGTAGACATATAACTGATAGGTGTTCATGTTTAGTTATTTTTAATAATCAAATCATAATTATTTTTAAATTATTTAAATGAGTTGGATTTATAATTAAAATTATATTTTAATTAAAATTTGTTATAAAATTGATTATAAATTTGATTACGGTTATATAATCGAATTTAAAAAAAAATTCAGTTTTATGAAAACAAAATTAAATTTTTTTATTTTTTTTTTAAAATAAAAAAAATTAAATTTTACATAATAATCGAATTATAACCGAATGTAAAAATATTTAATCGGTTAATAACCATTTAATTTATGAATAAATATCCAAAACCATTAAACACTAAATCGATTAATAACTATTCAATTATATCAGAAAATTACAAATAAATTTAAATTTAATTATGAAATTGATAACCAAATACTTTGCGCACCCCGATAACTACTAAGATTGCAGCAACACATACATTGTCCTTGGTGAATTAATTCCTAACGGACAATAATATAATACTCCCTCCGTTCCTTTTTAAGTGTCGTTTTAGAAGAATTTTTTTCCTTCTATTTAAGTGTCGTTTTAGAGTTTAATGTCATTATTTATCAATTATACCCTCAATTTCTCAATAAATAAGAGAGAGTGCATGAATGAATTTATTAGGAAAGAGAAAATAAATAAGAGTATAATAGAAAATATAACTCTAATAATCCACTATCTTGGTTGAAGAACTTTATGCTAAAATGACACTTAAAAAGGAACGGAGGGAGTATTATATATTGTGAATTATTTCTCTTTAATGAGTTTGACCAATTATTAATTGTTCTTCTCAACTTTGTTAATTACATTCAAGTGAAAAGTAGGAGTAAAGGGTCACTTTGTATAATTTTTTTGACCAAACCTTTAAACCCTTATGCACCACTTCAAATTCAATGATTCATTCATTTGTTATAATTTAGAGTCTATCTCTTATGCCGATTAAATTTTGAGTGGTAGTAGTTCTGTGTTGTATTAAGGGGTTATAATGATTCAAGAGGGTGTGGTCTTCATTGTAATGTTTCTCTAATTTTCCTTCTTTTTTTGGTATTATGTTTTTTGTTCACATGAATATCAATCTAATAGTTTTGAGAATGGTGGACTTGCTGGTTCTCTACTAGCTAGAAGACTAAAAATTGAAGATTTTCTATTTAAGATTATAGGGAGTACTTCACATAGTAACAAATGTGATGTAATCTCCTTAATTTTCTTCTTCTTATAAGCTAGCTATTGATTTCGCTACAAGTTGCACCTAATAACTCTCACAGACACACACATATATATATATATATATATATATATATATATATATATATATATATATATATATATATGGTTTCTCTTTCTATAGTCCTTTTTATTTATATAGTCTTCAAAAAAATCAATTCACATCATATTTTGAGAAATAAAATTTGATTTATTGTCTTTTAAAAATAGTAAAAATTGGTTGAAAACAATTTTATAAATGATATACTTTATTTAATAGTTTATATATAAATAAATAATATCATAACATCCAAAATTTAAAAATAATGATATATTGATCCAAAAGATATTTGTTAGTAATATAATTATAAATATATAAGTTTTATGTATTTTAAAAGTAAAAATTTATACTATTATATACTACTAATAATATTAATATTATCATATATCATTCCATATATTATTATTATTATTATATATTTATATTATTCGTGAGTATAAGTATATGTTAACATAATAATTTAAAAATATAATTTAAATTATAGTAATATTAAATGAATAGTACATTATAGCATAAACTATTATGAGTAGTTTATTATAATAATTTAACAATAATATTAAATCAATCCAAAAGATATTTATTAATAATATAACCATAAATATATAAGTTTTATGTATTTTAAAAATATAAATTCATGTTATTATGTATAGCTAAAAATATTAATATCATCATATATCAATCCATATAGTATTAATATTATCATATATTTATTATATTCTTGAGTATAATTATATATTAACATAATAATTTAAAAATAATAATTTAAATTATAGTAATATTAAATTAATAGTACATAGTAGCATAAATTATCATGAATAGTTATTATAATAATTTAAAAATAATATTAAATTAAATCAAAAGATATTTATTGATAATATAATTATAAATATATAAGTTTTATGTATTTTAAAAATAAAAATTTATGCTATTATGTATAACTAAAAGTGTTAATTTTATTATATATCAATCCATATAGTACAAGTTATTAGAGGTGACAATGAAATTCATTAATTAATATCAATCTAATTTACTCACTAAGTAATACATCCAATCCATCATGTAAAATATATTTTAAGAATTGAATTTAATCCATTCATTTAGATTTATGGATGAATCCAATCCATCCAATACATTCTAAAATTCCCATAGATTATTGTTATTTTTTTATTTTAAATTTGATGGATCACTTTTATTATAAAATAATACAAACTATATTTATTCAACTTGTTTTTTAAATTTTTTTATTACTCCGAATTAAATCTTCTTTGTTTTGTTTATGCAATTTACTACAAATAGTATTGATTTGTCTTAATTTCATTTATTTGCACAAAATTTGTCTCAATATAATTTATTCACACTGAAATTAGAGAATTTAAATTATAAAATTAACATTTTTACTTAATTTTAAAATATATCTTAAATCCTAATTGTCTTTCACGTACACACCACAATGTTGGGAGGTATTCCTAGTAAAATTAGCGAGAGTTAACAATAGTTATTAGGTATATATAAAATTTAATTTGTCTTATCTTTTTTCTATTTTAAATATTTAGACTTCAACTGGGAGTTTAGTAAAAACAGACTAATTTTTTGTTATAGGAATTATACTTTAGTACTATTACAACAAATTGATTTTAACTTACATATATTAACCACTTACATCTAATATATATTAAAAAATTTGTAAAACTTTGTTATAAAAAAATTGTAAATTTTTTTTTTTAAAATTAAATTAAATTAATGGATGGATGGATATTCATCAATTAAAAAGTTGTTAATGGATGGATTGAATGTATTATATTTTTAATGGATGAATTGATTTCATTCCTCTATTTTATCTCTCCTACTGCATATGGCTCTAAACTCCGCATGTTCACCTTTTATGGGAAATAGATTCCCTGCTGTCAAATAATAACTGCTGGGTGATCTCAACCATTGGATGTGTTATGAATATTTTATTTAATTATCAAACTTTAAATCTTCACCACATAAATTTAATCTAACAACCCATAAACTCCTGAATGTGTGATCGCGTGCTCGTCTAACTGCAGGCGGTCATGGTCTCCTTTTATGGGAGAGAAAATCACACTATAGCAAGTTTTTACAACAAACATGACATTTCTCCACATTTGCATAAAAGTATTATTGCTAACAATACTATAATTAAGGGAAATGATTGTGATAATGGTCACTTTATAGCTTGTGAAACCAAAACATGATCCACTTCTATTACTAAGATCAATATGAAAAGCTAGTAAATCTTCTACAAAATTAATCTATTAATCAATGTTCAATACCTACTATTGAATAATAGTTCAAATTCAAAATGTAATTCATTTGAATTTAAATTGCATTTGGTTGACATTTGCATTTGAGATATTTGTATATAATCTGCTTTCAATTTTGCATTGTAACCACTTTTTTAGTTTGAGAAAGTTTGTTACAAACTCTCTCTCTCTCTCTCTCTCTCTCTCTCTCTCTCTCTCCAAATCTTCTTGTACATCAATAGAGGTGTGAACTCCAACAAATTAGTATCAAGAGCTCCAATTATGGTTTAGGGAAACACAAATGTACGTGTGGTGTGTGATTGATTTCATTCCTCAAATTCACACCTAACTGATGTTCGAAATAAGAGAAGAATCACATTTCTAGATTCTTAGGTATTGGGAAACACGAGTGTTTTGTGAGATTTGAGTGATTGCACAAGAACGAAAATGAACGACATAAATGGTAGCTTGAACCCAAAGCTTCTAGTATTCAACGGAAAGAATTGGAATGGATGGTCGATTTAGATGCATGTGTTTTTCATAGCTCAGGATGTTCTTAATCTCATCAATGACGTTACACACTGGTTGCAGAAGATGGAACATAAGCACAAAGAAACATGCAACATGATATGAGGAAGAAGGATCAGAAGACATTGTTCTATATCCATCAGTGTGTGGATACAACGATGTTTAAGAAGATTTCTGATGTGACAATGGTGAACGTTGTATGATATACACTGGTGCGGTGCTATGGTGGCGATGCACCAGTGAAGAAAGTGAAGTTGTAGTCCCTACGCAAGCAATACGAGAATCTCAACACGAAGAACAATGAGAAAGTACCAGATTACATCTCTAGAGTGTCTTTGATCACAAATGAAATGGAGGCTTATGGATAAATTCTCTCTAAACAAGTTATCATTGAGAAGTTACTCATATCACTTACTCCTCGGTTTAATTGCATAGTTGCAGCCATAGAACATTCTAAAGACACTAGCAGCATGAGAGTTGAAGAACTTCAAAGTAGTTTAGAGGCACAAGAGTTGCGTCTAACTTAAAAAAACTCTGAGAGGGAGTCTGAATAGGCTCTGAAGGCTTCTTTTGTTAAGAAGAATAAGAAGAAATCATGGATAGAGAACAAGAAAAAATGTTTAGAAGTCAAAACCTTCTTCTTCATAAGAGAATAAACTTAAGAACATACAAAAGGAAAAAAAGAAGTTTGATAAGAGAAATATTTAGTGCTACAACTGTAACAGATTTTTGACATTTTGCCTCTAATTGTTGGTCAAACAAGGAAAATAAGTGTGAAGAAGCTAATATAGGAGGAAAAGATTCAGATGATGAACCTAAGCTATTGATGACATCTGAGAATGAAGGTGAAAACATGACAGACTAGTGGTATGTGGGCATTAACTGCTCAAATCACCTAATTTGAAACACGCAATGGCTTGTTGAATTTGACTCTGGTTGAAAGACAAAAATCAAATGTGTTGATGATAAATATATGAATGCTTAAGGAATGAGAAATGTTATAGTGAAATTGTATAATGTCAAAATTGCTCTGATTAAGGATGTATGGTATGTTCTTGGCATTAAGAGCAATAAAATGAGTGTAAGTCAGCTGATTGAAAAAGGTTTTTTAGTAACTATGAATGAAAATCTCTTAAAGTTGTATAAATATGATCAGAAGCTGATTATGCAGTATAAACTAGGAAGAAATAGGACACTCAAGGTGAATGTTGAAATAACAGACACTCAATGCCTTAGTGCAACAAGTGTTGCAAAGTAGAGTGAGTCGTGGCACAAGATATCGGGGCATCTGAACTTCAGAAGCTTAGGGATTTCGAATTCAAAGAATCTGGCATTTTAAATTCATAATATTGTGGCACCAGATAACTCATGTGATGTATGCATGAAAGACAAGCAATTTTTTTTGCATTTTTCATCAGAATTGCTTCCAAGAGAAACTCATGTCTTGGGTGTGGTGCATTCTTATGTATATGGCCCATTTGAAGTACTTTCACTTGGAGGGAACAAGTGATTTATGTCATTTGTGGATGAGTTCACAATAATGACATGGTTAACACTCATAAAGTTAAAACATGAGGTGTTTGCTGAGTTCAAGAAGTTCAAAGTGAAGACTGAAAAATCAAAGTGAACAAATGCTGAAGATCCTCAAAATTGATGGTGAAGGTGAGTTCAACCCTGGAGAGTTCAAGAAGTTATGTGAGGATTATGGTATTGAGAATGAGGTGACTTCTCCATACACTCCACAACATAATGGTATTGCTGAAAAAAGAAACATAACTATGCTATTGTGCTTTAAAATTTAGCAAATTTCCCTTTTGTATCTTGAACTTCAGTAATAATATGATTGTGACATTTTTCTTTTCCTAAATCACTAAAGTGCCTTTGTTTTGAATATTTATTTCTCGCAATGCATCTTTTCTCGCCTTTTTGATTTTGACAAAGAAGGAGAAGTATACTCTCAGAGGAAGTATACGTCAAAATGGACTTTCATATAACGTTAATTTTGATGTATTTCGATGACATAGTAAATTATTATAGATTAATCTCAAATTTTATATGTATGATCTATATGATGTTATGTTTCAAACCAACGGTTGATTTTAAAAAATATTAATCCGAAGTGACGTTTTTGAACTAGTGTAACTCATGGTGTAACTCTTCGGGTGTAATTTGATCCTTGCTATATATATATATATATATATATATATATATATATATATATATATATATATATATATATATATATATATAAGTTATATGAGAATGTGATAATGAATAACAACCATCAGATTTAAAGATGAAAGGTTGAGATTAAATTGTGATTTTTACTAAATCATGTGTCATTAATAGGAAAGAGAAATTAGTAAACATCACAATTTAATCTCAACCTTTTATCTTTAAATTTGATGGTTGTTATTCATTTTCACATTCCTGTATAACTTATTCATTCTCATATGATATCAATGTGAGAATGAATAACAATCGTTGAATTTAAAAAGTAATGGTTGAGATTAAATTGTAATCTTCACTAAATCTCTTTCCTATTAATGACACATGATTTAGTGAAGATTACAATTTAATTTCAACTATTTTTAAATTCAATGGTTGTTATTCATTCCTTTAATATCCTGATTTAATAGGTGGGTGAATATATATTAAATAAATGACTTTTCCGCAAAAGTATAAGGCTACAAGCACATAAATTTTTCTTACTATTACTATTTCTTTTAGTCATTGTTCTTAAGGATTTTGCCATAATTCTAATTCATGCGTGTCAGATTAGATTTTGCTCTGTATCATACTTGAAGAAATTATGACAAACAAAGATATGTGAAAAAAATATATGCAGCACAAAACTGCAATAAATAGAATATAAAATTCTGAAGAATGCAATGAAAAATAAGAACAAAAAAGGACGAAGAGTAAATTTTATAAATTTTATGCGGAGTCAGACCCTAAATTTTTTTTTGATATCTCATAAATAAAATATTTTAACATATTTTAAAATTGCAATTACAGTTTCAGAATTAACGTGTTAATATAGAGATAACTTTAAATTTCTAGAATTTGCCTAACGAATTTCACACTAAAAAATAAAATAATAAAAAATATCATTATTTATTGTCTAATATTTAGACCAATATTCTAAAGATATTATTATATCGAATATATGCACATTACATAAAAAAAAGAAGAATATGAACTTTATATGTATAGGAATTGACAATTAAACCACTAAAGTGTTGAGAATAATTCATGTTAGAAGTTCTGGCGCTGTCCAGAAGCTGAGGTTCTGATGCTGTCAGAAGTTGTTGAACTTTTGAGGTCGTTATTGTAATTATTAGGGTACTTTAGTATTTATTATTTTTATACTGTTAGTATCATCTAACTTAATCACCAAGGTTAGGTTTTAATTAGGGTTTGTTTTAATTAGGGTTTATGGACATATTTATTTTTTGGGCTTTTGTTGTGTATAAATATGTACTCTTATTTCATTAATATTCATTCAATCCTTATTTTATACTTTATCTTATTTCCATCGTTATTTTTCCTCTTTGTCCTTGTGCACCAACAAATTGGTATCTAGAGCTTTCGATTCAAAATTCAGGAAAACACGAGTGAACGTGAGTTTGTTTGTGTGTTTGATTTTTGTTTCTAGGTTTCACGTTGAATCTAGAACAAGAATCATTTTTCTGTTTGTAGTTTGGGAAACACTGTGTGAGTTAATATCTAAGGATATTTGCACAAGGTAGAAGATGAACGGAAACGACAACATAAGCACCAAACTTCCAGTCTTTGATGGCAAAAACTGGAATAGATGGATGCTCCAGATGTGTGTGTTGTTTGGAGCTCAAGATGTTCTGGAGCTCGTTACAAATGGTTATATTCTAGTTGCAGAAGATGCAACAGAAGATGAGAAAGAGGCGCAGGGAAATAAAAGGAAGAGGGATCAGAAGGCGCTGTTCTAAATCCATCAGTGTGTGGATGCGAATGTGTTTGAGAAGATTGCAGATTCTATGACGTCAAAGGGGGCGTGAGACACACTGGTCAGATGTTACGGTGGTGACACATCAGTGAAGAAGGTGAAGCTTTAGTCCTTGAGAAAGCAATACGAAAATCTCAACATGAAGAGCAGTGAGAAGGTTTTTGAGTATATCTCAAGAGTGATTCTGATCACTAATGAGATGAAGGCTTGTGGAGAAACTCTTTCTGAACAAGTAATCATAGAGAAGATTCTGAGGTCGCTTACTCCTCAATTTGATTACATTGTTGTTTCTATTGAACATTCCAAAGATCTAGAGACCATGAAAGTTGAAGAGCTGCAAAGTAGTCTAGAAGCGCATGAGTTGCGTTTGACTGACAGAACTTCTGAGGGAAGTAGACCAGGCTCTGAAAGCTTCTTTTGTCAAGAAGGACCAGAAGCAGAATAGACGTGGTGACAAATTCCAAAAGTCAGAAGCTTCAACTTCTGGTGAGAAGAAGTATCAGAAGGGAAAGGATAGAAGGAAAGTTCAATGCTATTGTTGTATGATTCCCATCAGAAGTTGATCATGAACTCTGAACAGGGAAACAACAGAACATTCAAGGTGAATGTTAGTACAACTGAAGCAGGGTGCCTTAGTACAGAAGGTGTTAAAGGTGATAGTAAGTCGTGGCACAAAAGGTTGGGGCATCTGAACTATAGAATCTTAGGGCATCTAAGTTCTAAGAAGCTCGTACGTGGCATTCCAAAGATTGTGAAGCTCGAGAATTCATGTGAGGTGTGCATGAAAGGCAAGCAACCAAGATTGTCATTTGCATTAGAAGTTGCTCCAAGAGCAAAACATGCTCTAGGAGTAGTACATTCTTATGTGTGTGGACCATTCCCAGTACCTTCACTTGGAGGAAACAAATATTTTGTGTCCTTTGTGGATGAGTTCACAAGGATGACGTGGGTAACACTCATTAAGTTCAAACATGAGGTGTTTACTGAGTTTCAAAAGTTCAAGGTGAAGACAGAGAAGCAAAGTGGTCAGAAGATGAAGATTCTGAGAACAGATGGTGGAGGTGAATATAACTCTACAGAGTTCCAGAAGTTCTGTGAGGATAATGGAATAGAACATGAGGTTACTGCTCCATACACTCCTCAACACAATGGTCCTGCTGAGAGAAGAAACATAACTTTTGATTGTATAGTATCGAGAAGAAGTTACCTCATAAGTCATGGGGAGAATCTGTTGCCACATCAGCATACATTCTGAACAGGTGTCCAACAAAGAAGATGAAGGAAATTGTCCCTTTAGAGAAGTGGACTGGAGATAGGCAAAGTGTTGGTCATCTGAGAGTGTTTGGTTCTGTATATTACAAACACGTCCCAGAAGCTAGAAGACAGAAGTTGGATGATAGAAGCAAAGTAATGTTGTTGGTGGGGTACCACAGTACATGTGCATATAAACTCTATTGTCTAGAAACCAACGAAGTTGAAATCAGCAGAGACGTTGTAGTGAAAGAGTCAGAAGTTTGAGATTGGAGCAAGTCTCAATCAACTTCTGGCGTAGGGATAACTTTTGAAGATGAGTCAGAAGTTGAAGGTTTTGAAGAAGAGTCAGAAGATGATTCTGAAGACTCTGAAGATGAAGATGATGAATCTGATTCTGGTCCAGATTCTAATGATGATCCAGAATCTGGTGGTGGTCATGCTTTTGGAAGGGAAAACTCTGAAGACCAAGGACAAGCTTCTGAAGATGATCATGTTTCTGAAGGTGATAATTCTGAAGATAGAACTTCTAGACAAGGTCTAGAAGTTAATATTTTGAATGACTCAGAGGGAGAAGTCATTCAGTGTGCCATGTTAGTAGATTCTGAACCATTGGGTATAGAAGAAGTACTCAAGAAGAAAGTCTGGCTTGATGCCATGAAAGAAGAACTTAAGGCTATAAAGAGAACCAAAACTTGGGAGTTGACAGAACTTCCAAAGGAGAAGAAAGCCATCAATGTCAGATGGGTTTTCAAGGTGAAGCTTAAGCCAGATGGATCGGTTGGCAAGCATAAATCTAGGCTAGTGGCCAGAGGTTTTCTTCAGAAATCTGGACTAGACTATTTTGAGGTGTTTGCTCCTGTAGCTAGGCATGAAACAATCATATTGGTGATTGCTTTAGCTGCGAAAAGAAGTTGGCCGCTGATGCATTTGGATGTGAAGTCAGCATTTTTGAATGGTCCATTACAAGAGGAGGTATACGTGTCACAACCTCCTGGCTTCGTGAAAAAGAATCAAGAAGGGATAGTGTATAAGTTACACAAAGCTCTGTATGGATTGAAGAAAGCACCCAGAGCTTGGAATCAGAAGAGTGATTCGTGTTTCAAGAAGCAAGGGTTTCAGAAATGGGAGATGGAGTATGGTGTGTATGTGAAATATTCTGGAAGCAATATGATTCTAGTGTGTCTTTATGTTGATGACATATTGCTTACGGGGAGTTGCAACCACAAGAAGAAACTTGCGGATATTCCGATGAAGGATGTCAAGACTAAACACCTTATCCGTTTGAGGGATGAAATTGGTGTTGTGGATTTTGATGGACATGAATTAAGGGATGGTGTTGAGAATAATTCATGTTAGAAGTTATCCAGTAGAACTTCCGTATTGTCTAGAAGTAGAAGTTCGCTCCGGTCGAGGTTCGATCTGTCGAAGTTGTTGAACTTCTGAGGTCGTTATTGTATTTATTAGGGTACTTTAGTATTTGTTATTTTTATACTATTAGTATTGTCTAACTTAATCACCAAGGTTAGATTTTAATTAGGATTTGTTTTAATTGGGATTTATGGACATATTTATTTTTTGGGCTTTTGTTGTGTATAAAAATGTCCTCTTATTTCATTAATATTAATTCAATCCTTATTTTATATTCTCTCTTATTTCCATCGTTATTTTTCCTTTTTGTTCTTGTGCACCAATGTAAAGTTCCATAATAATTAGAACGTTTTGAATTCAAACTCAAATAAAAATGTACGTTTTATAATTAATAATATTTTTTTAATTGGATCTTGCAGATGAAAAATAATGACTTTAACGGATATGAAAAAATAACACTAAATCATTATCTTAATTTATTCATCGACATTAAAAAGGCAAAAATTATACATTTCCAAACAACTACTCTAATGTTCCACAAATTCCAAACTAAAAAGGTTGTTACTGTTGGCATATATTTCATGTGCTTCTAGAAAGTTTACGTAGCTAGGGTTCATAAAGTTCTTGTTAGGATTGACATTTAGCAAAGAAGTTTTAATTGAAAATTAACACGTGAAACAAAGGTCAAATGACAATGTTTACCTTAGATAGAAACAGTCTAATGGTTTGGTGATCATTTTAACCACTTGCTAATACTACTCCCTTTTCACAAATGATTCGAAAAGTAAAATATGAAAGTTCTACAAGGTAATTTCAACATTCTTAAGTATACTTTATACAGAGTTTTTTTTCCTTCTGATAATAGAAAAAAAATGGACTTCTTTAGTGGACCGTACAATTTTAATAAAATTTTTAATGACAAAAAATGGAAAAATGAGAAATAAATTTATTAAAAATAATAAAATATACATATGGATCAAATTCATATTTTTGATTTTGATCTAACTGACTTTCTTAATATATTTTCTTGATATATATTGGTCTTTATTATTTTAATAGAAAAACATAAATTATATATTAAAAGATGAAAAAAATTAGAGTTACAAAATTAAATAAGAGAAACAAAGAGAATTATAAGTGCTCATCAAGAACGACAAATATGAAAAATGCCATAAAAAATAGAAAAAATAAACAATAAAATAATAAAAAGACGAAAAAATGCCAATCAGCCTCAACAGTCGAATCTATTTTAGAACTCGAAAGCAACAGATTTTTAGAGAGAACGGGTTGGAGGGAGGTAGACACGACCTCCACCTGCACAAAATAAAAGAAGGACAAATGATCTACCCAACACATCCCTATATGCTAAGGCACTTAAGTGAGACTCACTCTCAATCTACAGAAACGACAAAATCTGAAGCATGAGCATAAATCAAATTCCACGCCAAGCTAATAATAGTAGGCATCTAGTGTTTAATCGTCAAAATGTTTTGTCAATTTTTTTAATAAGTAATAATATCATTAAAAGACCTCAAGTTTCATTACAAGAAGTACCCCAATCTGAAGCCACCTACGAAAAACCTCGCCTCTTGATACATCTTAGAGGAAGAGTATTTATATGAAAATTACAACAAATAGAGGAACCAGTAACTAATCTAAACCATTTCCAGGAAGCAAAAATGATCATGGATATGCAATCATCAAAATTAAAGATTTTACCATAAAACATAATCGTGTTCCTCATTAACCAAATGTTCCACACCACCGATAGCCAAATCATCCCAACTGTTAATCTTTCATCTGTGTTCTTGATCTTGTGGTTAAAAAATAAAACGACCTTAATTCATCTGTCGTTAAGTTCACATCTTGCCCAATTTAATCCCCAATCTTATCCCAAAGTCTTCTAGTAAAAATACACGAATAAAAAAGATGACAATTGTTTTCTTCTTCCCTAAAACAAAATATAAACAAGTTTCCCAATCATCCACTACTATTCCTCTCTTCTACAGTTGATCTTTAGTGGGTAACCTTCCCAAGAATAATCTCCAACCCAACATTTTCACATTAGACGGAACACATAATTTCCACAAAAAATGTAATGCTTCCTTAATACCAATATTAAAAACTATGTTATCTTCTCTAGTCCTCATACATGCAGAACAAGAGCTAACTGAGAAACTAAGTTGTGGATCCTCGATCCACACAAATTCATCGACACCATCCTGCTTCAAAATTGTCCCAGAAAGCAGGTATGTCAATTCTTCCAGTAGATAGTTGTCAGAAAAATCCCCGCGACAGAACCATAAATAGGGATCCCAGCACCACTGACCTTAATCCCAATACCCCGTGTCTTCCATTGTCATGAAGGGAGAAACTACTTTTGCGTAGAGCTCCGGATACGCCTCTGACAAATCTTGATTACATGTTCAAGAACTAAACTAGAAAGAAGTTTTGTTGCCATCCTGCACCTGACTATGAATTAAATATAAAATAGAAATTCCTTGCTAACCTTGACAGTCATTAATTAAAATTAAATCTCTCTACCATATAGAATCGGTTTTAGCTATCACTTTTTCTTTGTTGACAAATATTTTAGCAACAAAATAATCTTCCACTTCCATTTCATTAAAATAGAGATGATCATACACTCCACATCTTTGTTACCAATCCCCCTTCAGATATATATTTTCAAACATTCCTCCAACTAACCCAATGCACACATATTTTACCATCCATTTCACTCCCCAAAAATCTACTTTGAATACTTCTTATTTCCTTTATCACCATCTTAGGAGATCGATAGAACGACAAAGTGAACACCTATATTGCATTGAACACCAAATTAATGAGAGTACTCTACCTCCTAAAGATAAAAATCTACCACTCCACTTGTTAAGCCTATTCTTCATGTTTCTAACTACCTTCTTCCATATTGCCGACTTCCTAGGACTATCTCCCACCAAAAATCCCAAGATTTTGAAAGGTAAGCAACCTATACCGCGAGCCAAGAAGGAAGACGCGAAAGACGTCGTCCTACCACTTAAGTTGATCATATATATATATATATATATATATATATATATATATATATATATATATATATATATATATATATATATATATATATATATATATATATATATATATATATATATATAGTTTTGCAAAAGTTGACTTTCAATCCACATATCAATTCAAAACCTCTAAGCACCATCTTCATACTCCATAAGTTATCACTTCCTCCACTGCCAAAGAGAATAGTATCATTCACAAATTGAAGTATATCGACCAAATCGTGCAATCCAAATAGAAAACCCCTATAATCTCCTACTTCCACCGCTTTCTCCAATAATCTAGTAAGGCCTTCCATTGTAATAACAAACAAAAACGAAGACAAATGATCGCCTTGCCTTAATCCCCTTTCCACCTTAAAATCCACTGTATTACTACCATTTACCATCACCTCCATAGATCTAGTAAAAACGCAAGCCTCCATCCATTTATGTAATTTCCCACCAATACCCATCCTTTGAAGCAAATACCACAAATAGTCCAACTAACACTATCGTGCTCTTTCTCATAGTCGACTTTCAAAATTCGCTTTTTGCCAAGTCAAGAACCTCATTAACCATTAAAATATCATCCATAATACTAATTTGTTTAATGAACGCCGATTATTTAACCGATATCAACTTCCCTATAACCCCTTTCAATCTCGCTGTAAAAACTTTGGATATAATATTATAAAGACTACCCACAAGGCAAATAGGTTTATACTTTGACAAGGATTGAGGATTAGTAACCTTGGGAATTAAGGTGAGAAACGAGGACGTACATGCATTTGTAAGCTTTGCCTTTGAGTGAAAATCTCTAACAAACTTCATGATACCCTCCTTCACCTCACCCCAAAACTTCTTAAAGAACTCCAATGTATACCCATCCAGACTGGCACTCTTACTACCGTCACAACTCCACACCGTTTCTTTAACTTCCTCCTTCGTGAAGGGGACTTCCAACCCCTCTTTAACACTATCTTCCAAACATTTAAAGTCAATTCTTACTGGAATAGGTCTAGAAAAACATGATTCCTTGAAAGAAAATTTCAAAATGCAATTTAATCGCACTTTTGACTTCCATAACTCCTTCCATTGTACCCCTCAGAGTATTAACTAAGCTTATGCATTCCTTCTCACCCTTTCTTTTACACAATTGTGAAAATACCTCGTATTTTGATCGCCTTCTTCCAACAACCTTTGACATGATTTCATCCTCAACATACAATCCTTCATCTCAAGATGCTTCAAAATATCATCACTAGCCAATCTTTTATCTTTCATGGCCTTCTCAACCAAAGCTTATATGTTATCAATCAAGAATGAATCCAAGTTATTAAGATCATTCACCTTCTTCCCAAATCTCAAATTAATCCTCTCGAAAACCCCTATATTCCAACCCTTCAACCTATCTTTTAATCATTTCAATTTCTTTACAAGCAAAATTCCCCATACCCTCTATTTTTATGAGCTTCCACTTCTTCTCCACAAATTTACCGAACTCCTCATTCATGAACTAATCATTATTGAACCTAAATTGTTTAGGCCCCTAATCATCCAAATTGCAAAATATCATATTAAGACTAGGCCTTAAGACACTTATTTTTCATGACCTAGACCCTGAAACAACTCAAACACCCATAAAATTGAACTACGCAATGGCCTAGGCCGCCCGCCCACCTAAACACTCTATACTAAATAATTAAAGCAACCTCACACAAACAAAGAGATGATCAACCGACTCCAACTGTCCCACACACAACATACACCACAAACTATCAAACCCATATACAATTTGGCATCTCAGAAGATTTCCCCTAGTTGGAGACCTGTTTTGAAGTAACTGCCAAGAAAAACACTACAACTTTAGAAGGAGCTCAGCTCTTTCAAACCCTATAAATCCTTCGCAACACTCTTTCAGGTCTATCCTCACTACCCCCCACCAAAATGTTGTCATTATATAACTGAAAAGATCCTAGTTGGATCAGGTTTTCAAACCGTAAAATTCAGCTAGTATTGCCTAACCACTAATATAACAAGGACGATCAAAACCTCTAAAAGTTCCCCTCCCATGCAAGAAAATGTTACATCCACCAAAATCCACCACCAAAGTCTTTTGTTCCTAAACAAGAAACATCTTCTAAAAAATAGGCGCATAAAGGAGTAGTCCACACCTAAAGATCATGTCAAAATTTAATCTTCTGATCATCCACAATCATCTTAAAACAAGATGTGGCAGACTAATCGAACTTCTGGTCAGAAGAAGAATCAAAAAGAAATTTCCTCCACCAATGATACATTCTCTTAAGGCTTCCTTCCCTACCTGCCGGAAAAAAAACTAAAACCCGACTAACCATACCTTGCGAGACAAATGTTTCTCCGAAGCAAAAACAAATCCATAATAATAATAATAATAATAATAATAGTTTTTACTTAAATATATACTTTATTTAGAAATATGTTTAAGTGTGTTCTACTCTCAATTATAGTAATATATTTTTGTTAAGAAAAAACTGAACTTCTTAGCCGAATTTCTCAACCGTTAAATCAAAAGAGAGTTTTTTTTTTCTGGGTACAACATAATCTATTTTTATTATATGATTATATGTACTTTTCTTATATGAGAGATGACGGTGGAGGTACAGACAATAGACAAGTGTAAGCAAATAAATATAAAAATAATAAAAGAGAATATGGTTAAGTAAGTCTGTGTTCTCATATAAATCGTTTTTTTGGTGGGTAGAAATGGGTGAAAGTGGTTGGACAGGATCATAGAAAAAATACAAATAATTTAATCAATATCAAAAATACTAGTAATGTACAAAATGTAACATATACTCAACCCCCTCGTGCACAATTTAATGACACTCACATATATAGATATTGACATAGTCAATGTTAGAAATATGATTTAGAGAAACTATATACCAAAATTTAAAATGGAGTATATATCAAAATTGTCAAAGGGTTAGATATAAACATTTAACAAAAATAAGAAGACTATTAATTTAATATTAAATAAAGCTTGTTGTAGAAGGGTGAGTTCCAAAACCATAAAGTGGAGAAGCATTTATAAGAGCTAATATCTTGGTGATGTAATTGATCTCACTTTAGAACTTATCTCTTTTCTTCATTACTATTAGGGTTTATATTTCATCAAAAGCTATTGCTTCAAGTTGTTAATTATAGGAATTAATTTATGGAGGAAAATCTACCTCCTGGATTTAGGTTTCATCCAACAGATGAAGAACTTATTACTCATTATCTTACAATGAAAATTTCTGATATTTCTTTCACATCAAAAGCTGTTGCAGTTGTTGATCTCAACAAATCTGAACCTTGGGATCTCCCAGGTAAGCTTTATATAATTTTGTTCATGTTTCTTAATTTCACTAGTTTTTTTTTTTTTTGATTATTTACTTTGCAAAGGTTTTGCTAGTCTTTGAATAATATATGTATGTTTATGAAAAAGTAAATCAAATATTAAAGAAATTTAAATTAATAAACTGTATTATTATAATTTTCATGTTAATTATAAGTGTTAACATCACTTCTCTTAATTTTTCTTTTATGATTACTCAATTTTTTTCACTAGCTTAAATTTCTTAACAAATTTGTGATTTATATATATAAAATAATTTTTTTTTAGAAAAATAAAATAAATTTTTTGTATGTATATAATGATTTTAGTGCAATTATATTTACATATTTTTTACTTTTATCTACTAAGAAGATCAAATTATCAAAGTCTTTGTTCTTTTGTTATAGTCTTTTAATTTCATTACTATACATATATAGTAGCTTGACTCATTCTAATTTGAAAATAAGCAACACACACACAAATTGGAAAAAATATATATGGTATTTAATTTCTACGCTTTAATTTTTTTATAAATGATTAGTATGAATAGTAACAAGTTAAAGTTGACAAAATTAATTTGTATAGCAACTAGCTAATTTTTTATATAAAGAAAAAATCAATAAAATAAAGATATGAATAAACAATTAATTGTGTTTTTGTGTGGTATTTATATAAAACAGGTAAAGCTTCAATGGGAGAGAAAGAATGGTATTTCTTCAGCATGAGAGATAGAAAATATCCAACTGGTCTTCGAACCAATCGAGCTACTGAATCAGGATACTGGAAAACAACAGGAAAAGATAGAGAAATATTCCGTGGTGGAGTTTTGGTAGGAATGAAGAAAACCCTAGTTTTCTATAAGGGTAGAGCTCCAAGGGGCGAGAAAAGTAATTGGGTTATGCATGAATATAGACTAGAAAACAAACACCATTTTCGAACCTCAAAGGTTAGTACTCTTTGCATTTCATGCATTCTAATGTATTAATATATTTGTATGAAGCACAATTATCCTCTTGAGTGTGGTGTGATATCTGACGTCATATGACACTTGTATCAATATCCGACATTATGTACGTTGTGTCGAAAAATTTGAAAAATCTCGATAAATTTTTTTACTTTAATGTTTTAAATAAATAGTTGACTTATGTTTAATGCTCATTCGACACATGTTAGACTATTTAGATAATTATCATTAAATTTAAATATGTTATACTTTTTTCTACAAATATCAAATACATCTAAAAGAATTAAGGATATGTTGAAGCAATGGATATCAAATACATTTAAAAGAGTTAAAAATATTACATTTGATTAGATTTTTGTTTTTTTAATAATAGAGAATAAATAAAAGTAAAATATTATCATACGTGTAGCGGTTTATATTTAATATTATTTATATCAGAAGTGTCGATCTATCTAAATTGTGTCCGATGTGCTTTTCTAAGTCCATCATTTTTATAATGTAACTCACATAATCATGATTATTATAGTTGAGAATTAAGGGTTCAACACTTCATCAATATTTCGTTAATTATTATAGCTGATTCTTAACTTTTTTCAATATTTTCTAATATTTGTAGGACGAATGGGTGGTTTGTAGGGTTTTCCAAAAGAGCATAGCAACAAAAAAGCCACAACAAACATCATCTTCTCAACCAGAATCTCCATGCGACACAAACTCAATGGTGAATGAATTTGGTGATGTAGAGTTTCCAAATCTAAATAATATTGCAACAAACTCATCATTATCAAGTGGATTAATCACTAACATGATTTCAGGACAACAACAAACTTTCAACATTAATGATCATCTCACTAATAATGTTAACACAAATATGAACTTGATGACAATGAATTGGCCTTCTTCAAGTGAAGTTCCATCTCTACCATGGCCTTCTAACTTGTTGAATCCAAATAACATTTCTGTAAATTCATTGCTTCTAAAAGCATTACAACTTAGGAATTATCAACAACAAAGAGAAGTTGCAGCTACAAATCATTTTGTGCCTTACATGCCTCAACAAGGAGTAGTATATCCTGATCATCAACTTGGAACTGATCACCAAAGTAATAATTCAAATGATCCAAGTGCTTCTTCTTCAAAAGTTTTAGAATGTATGCCACAGCAACATCAACAGGAGCAACCATTCAATTTGGACTCCATTTGGTGAATTGCTGTTTTCAAAAGTATCATGAAGCTAGCTAACATTGTGTAAACATCATTGTGAATTGTAATCCTATAAATCTCCAACTCCTATATATATAGATAAAATGTGTACCACTTCAAGTAAATATATTTGGATTTGTGGAGACATTTTGTAATTGTCTTTTTCACTTTCTATGAATTTAGCAAAATAAACTCATGTTGACAATGTTGAAAACTTATCAATTGTTGTAATTGTCTTTTTACTTTTTATAATTTTACCGTAATCCTAACTTATATGTTGCCGCCACAAACTCATATGCATCTTTCTTTGAGATGGATTGTAAGACAGAAAAAACAATTTTCTTGAACAAAACATTTATTTCACTCTTGTAATCTATCTCACATAATGGTGTTGATGTTGTTGTTGTATTCTCCGAACAACAGTCAATTAAAAAATATTAGAAAGGTTCTCTATGATAGATTGCAAGTGCATAAAATAATTTTTCAGGTTCAAGTTAAACAAAGAAGGTTGTTCAACCTGTAAAAATATATGCAACAAAATCTGGAATTACAGTGACGATGATGAATTTGATTTTTTTTTAATATTCTGTGAAAACAATGTAATGTTAAAAAAAGATTATTCACCCCATTTTTTTCTAAAACAGAGGGGTAATCATATTTTACCCCGGTTTTGTCAAAAACTTAGGGAATGATTTTGATGTGCTTATTGAAGATATTATTTACCGTCTTTAATCAAATCTTTGTCGACAATTTCATGACTATCAACGCTCAAGATATTACCATTAGTGATAGGTGTGAAACATAGAAACTTCCATTATAAAACATTATGAATATCAAAATGAGCATTCTAAATACTATTGTGAAGTATAATGAAGCGCTTGAAACTATCTGCATTCGTCACTTTAAGGTTTGTCATGAAAAAATCTCTTTGATTGATTCAGAGAGCAGAAAATTATTTGGGTTTAAAGTTTGTGTAATTATATATTTATTTGAGCACAAAATAAGTTATTTTTCTAACATTTTTTTTTGTTTTATTTCAGAAACAAATGAAAGCAAAAGTCAGAGAATATTCTGCACTTAACATTTGATCTGCCCCTAAATTATATGATTTGAAGATTTAAAATCTAAATCTTTAAAAAATAATTCTTTTATGCATAAACAATGTAATATTCTAGTAAACAAAGTAGCTTATAAACAAATTAATTTAATAATATTTTCGGTAAACAATGTAGCAAGTTTTAAAAAAACTATCTTACCTATCGATTTTATTGATAAAATTGAGAGGTATGATGTGCTAGTTTTGAAAATAATTAAAATACAGATGTCACTAAAAATGTTTTAGATGCAAATATTTAGCGTCGATCCCGACTCCGACACTAATAGTGTCACAAAAACGCCTCACTAAGTCGACGCTAACAGGGCAAAATTATTTGTTTTATATTAGACTATTAATTATGTCGGCTTGGAACGACGCTAAACTAGGAGCGCAAAATTTCGTGTCGCTCAACCAATTTCTTTTGTCTCCTTTTTTGTTATTGTTTTAAAAATTATTTATTTTTCATATTAGTAGACCGACAGTACTGTTTGTGTGAGATAATTTTATTTCCTTCCACCAATTTAGTTTACCTCCTTTTTATTTATATTATAATAAAAAAAATTATGTTAGTGACGATTTTGGCCGATGCCGATTTTGGTGCCAAATATATTTTTCCCCACCTATGTTCTTCCTCTTATTGTTCTAAATAATTTATTATTTAATTATTTTTTAATTATAAATTAAAAAAATCAAATAAAATTATAAATTAATGTTAAAGCTTAATTTATAAAATATAATTTAGAAATTAATAAACTAAAACTTAAATTATATCAAACCCAAATTTGTAAAATTAACCAATATTATAAATTAATAAAATAATATTTATTAATAAAGTTATTTATAAAATAAACCAATATTATAAATAATAAGAGCTTTCACGTCTTCTCTTCTCCACTTCACCGCTCCAATCATATTCATTCTCTTACCCTCAATCCCACTTCATCTTCACCTTCCAGTATTCTCTTCTCTTTATCCACTGTTTCTTTCTTATATAAATTTCTAACCCTCTTTCTCTATGCAACAATATGGAAATTCACACCTTCAATTCAATGCGCCGTTCAATTCTGCCCTTGCATAGACATTCACAAGGTAATCATCACTCTTGCAAACCACCCCTTTTCATTATCAAAATTAACCCTTTAACTGATTCTGCATTATTCCCAATTCATACAAAAAAGGAGCTATTTTTATGTGAAATTTTTGGGGAAATGGAATTTGAATTTTCTGCTAAGGTTCATTCAACGTGTTTGTTGCATGGGAAAGTGAAACAAATTGTTGGGTCAACCCTTAAAGATTTGAAAGGCGATGATGGGTCAGATTCGATTACCAATTTGAGTCCATTTTCAAGAACTCAAACTCCAACCTAGCGATTTGCAACCCAAACTTTGAAGGCTTCACCATCAAAATTAGTTCATCATCAAAATCGTATCTTATCGTATTCATCAAAATTGGTTCATTTTCAAGATTTCCCTAATTTCTTTTTCATTATCATATCTCATCGTGTTTCTTCAACAAATCATTTCAGATTCAAAGCAGGAAATCAAAGAGTTCAAAGAAGCAAAATCGAAGAGCTTAAAGAAGAAAATCGTTCCAGGTTCGATTGAGAATTTATTTCAAAGTGACATATATAATTAAAGTTCATGTGTAATGTTAATTGTTAGTTTAATTGTTAATAAGACGCGGTCAAGAAGTATTATGTCTAAAAAAAGAGAAATGAAAAAAAGAAGAAAAATTAAGCCCGGTAAGCTGAAAACCCGGAAGGGCGACTTAAGCAAAAAAGGGTAAATATCCCGGTGAACCAAGATCTTCCGAAGACGGTTCACGCAAAAGTTAGGGAATGTATAAAGACATAATGCTGCAGTGTGCGTCTCCGTGCCACAACAGAAGCTCAGATGGAGGGGATTAGTTCAACTACCATCTTCAGAAGCGAAGTGATGAAGAATAGCAGTCGGGAGGGGGAATGGCATGTTTATGGCTCAATGAAGTTCAATTTCAATTTCGTTGTTGTTTTAAGAAAATGTGTATAGACTTACTCTTGTCTGTATGTTCCTCCTAAAGGAATGTGCATCTTTATGTACAAAATCTCTACTTATGAGTTATTTTTCTCATATTTAAAACAAAAAAATTGTTCAGTTGAACTTCATTTCTTGTCCTACTTTTTTTTATCTTTTCTGCATGATTAACTTAATGTTGCTGTTGTTTTAGATAAAACTAAAATCATTCAAAATGGTAAAACCAGAAGTTTTTGAAACTTAAAATTGCTTTGATTTACGGAATGTTGAGGGGTGACTGACTTTCTAAGCATTACGCTTTTCCTCTGATTTGGAAAGACCTCCGTATCCATCTTGATGTTTGCAAGTAATCAGAAGATATTTTCCCTGTGAGAAACTATTTGCATTAGCATTCGTGACTTGGATTGTGGCCATTGCCGTTCATCTGATTTTCAGCGGTGTCGGGAAGTCAGTTGATAAACCAATGCATCAACCAGTATACTCATGCATTCATTCATTCATCCATTCATGTCATATCACGATACGGTCATGCATGAACCCTTGCCAGAATTTGGAATCTGTTCAGAAAAATGATTGGATGTGGAAGCCAAAGTTCTCAGACGACATATTTATCCTCTTTTCCCCAGTGCCAGGTGAACGCTTGGGTGATAGATAGTCGACAGTAGTGTCGATTCTCCAGTGAAGTCTCTCCCCCAGAGAAGTGATCGATCATCCCTAGCGATTGCTTGTGACAACAGGACTGTCAAATTGGATTCCCCAGTGATGTCTTCCTTCTTTCAACAGTATCAGGAAATCATATACTATTTGCATTAGAAAAAAAATCATACTCATGCATTAGCTTCGGCTATTTATTTTGCAGGTTTTTCAGATGAAACTGTAGATATCCTCGTAAGGATCGAATGGAAGGATTAGTTCTCAGACGACATAATTATCCTTTTCTCCTCAACACCAGTTATATACTGGTATGGATCTCAACAATGGATGGTTTCTCCAATCGAGATTTCTTCCCCAGCGAAACAGTTGTTTCTTTTAGATGGACTCTAACGTCAGCAAAATTATCAACCGGGAATCCCCAGCGAATTTTCCACACGGTTTTCTTACGAAGTTTCCCCAGCGAAGCTTAATTTACTCCCAAGCGAGTCTCCTTCAGAAAGGATTTTTACAACATTATTCTTGGTATTTTCAAAGATTTCTTTCAGACAAGAATCCTCCCAGCAATTTCTATTTGCAGTGGATTCTGCGTCTCTGTTATCTGAGCTGTTCTCAGAAAATTACAGTGAACTTCTGGTGCGTTTATTTCCCCAGTAAGTCATCAACTACTCAACAGATAAATATCCACCAGGTGGGATGTTTATTCAATCACAGGATTTCTCCAACTCAGACGTTGATCCACATATCCACTTTCTACAACGTATTGTCTATACAATGCCAGCAAATTGAAGCTCATTACCCTAGAAGTTTTTCAGTCATAGGTGCTGAATCTGATTCTTCTGTTACCGGTAAAGCTATCTGCATAAATTGAAGATCTTGTCAACTCGGAAGTTGTTCGACATGTCTGTACATGTTCAGTAAGATCTCTCATCAGCAGAAACGTCAGAAATAAGATTTACCGAATTTATAAACATCTATATCACACCAGTGTGCTGGATACTGATTTGTTTATCCCCAGAGAATTGTATTCTCGGGTGCGCTACTGAATTTGTTCTGCTGGTAACTCGGAAGTTACATGGTCAAGACATTCAGCATGCCATGGCTCCTCGCACCTTCGTGCACCAATAATTCGGAAATTGTTCTAGCCATTTATCTTCGTTAAAGTTTGCGAGTATTCTTTAACTCTTTGGGAGATCTTCAGACAGTTTCTCAATTTCATTTTCGTTAAGGTCTGCGGGTATTCCTTAACTTTTCGGAATTTTCTGACAAATTCTCGATTTTATCTTTTTTAAAGTTTGCGGGTGTTCTTTAACTCTTTGGGGATCTTCAGACAGTTTCTCAATTTCATTTTCGTTAAGGTCTGCGGGTATTCCTTAACTTTTCGGGATTTTCTGACAAATTCTCGATTATATCTTCGTTAAAGTTTGCGGGTATTTTTTAACTCTGTGGGATCTTCAGACAGTTTCTCAGTTTCATTTTCGTTAAGGGCAAATTTTTGGGGTTCTCTGGTATTCAATCCTCTTCCACCTTGAATGTTCGAAAGTTGTCGCTGTTTCTTACTTATCAGGTTTAAGATGATTGAATAGGGGCAACTGTCGCACCCCAAAAATTTTCCCCTTTATTTCACCTTGGTGATTCATTTTTCATCATAGATGTTCTATCATGGTGGCTTCAAAAGTTCTATAGGGGAAATTTTCATGAAAAAAGACTACACTGTATTTCCGAGAGAACTTTCAGTTTGTCGTTAATTCAGTATAACTCGAATTTCAAAAGGAATTTATTTGCTCTTAGAATTGGCGTTCAAAATAACTATTTGTTTTGTTTTCGGAGTTTAAACTTTTGAAGGATTTATTTGTCCTTGGAATTTAAATTCGTTGGAAGGAACGATGTTTGTTTTGGAATGCAAGTTCATTAGCAAAATATCAAGAGGATTCAAGCAAGTACAATGCGATATTCTTTCAGATAAAATGCTACGGATATCATTCAAATTTGTACTTATTTGTCTCAAATTTCTACAAAATTACAATGCATTTTGCGAAAAGAATATGGAATTATAAGTTCGAAATCAAAAGCAAGTTGTTTCATTAATTTGATTGTAAATGCGAGTTACAAAAATTACAAGGTTTTTCAAGTCCTATCTAATGCTACGAGCTTCTAAAGATTTGTCCTGACGTTTTCAATTGAGTTGTTGTCTTTCTCCAAAGCTATTTCTTCTCGTCCAAGCTTCCCATCATCCAATTCACCGGGTTACATGAAACACAAAAAGAGGAAAATGGTTAGCAACAATTTAATCAAAAAGAGTTAACGCAAGCATTTATGTTATAACTCATCATTAGGATTAGTGTCAGGAATCAGGTTGAAGGATTTAGTTGTGTTCAATCAATTGAGCCTCAGACCTTGAATATTCTTTCATCGGCCATAATCTCCTTTTGCAAATCACAAACTATGTTTGGTTCACAAAAGGAGATATGAAGAAGAAAATCAGACAACATCATTTTTTCTCAAGAAGTAAGCAATAAATCAGCCCAACAGTTTTTTAGCCCAACAGTATCCAAATTTTCCAGAATTCAGCCCAAAATATAACATAGGCAGCATAGCAGGTCAATAAAAAAACAGCCACATTTTACATGGTTATCAGCAAACAAAAGCAGCATTTTATCCCACAATGTGATTATTTTTTACCCAAACAACAGCAGCAGGCAGCATACACAAAAATGACAAGATGCCAAAGTTCAATTTCAAATAACATAGCAGGCAACTTATGCTGAAAGAGGAAATTTGAGTTTAATAACAAGCAACACAAACTGCAACAGAAGTTCCAAGGAAGACCAAGGCAAAGTCTGTTCTAGTTAATCAGAAAAAGGCATGGTATCTAAAAGATCAAGCATAGTATCTGTTTACAAAAAATACACCAGAATAGAAATGTAAGTATGCATCTGTTCAAGAAACATAGCAGGAAAAGCAGGATACCAGTTCACATAACAAAGACCAAAAGAAAGCACAAGATATATAGTATCTGTTCTTGACACAAAGAAGAGAGAGAGGAGAGATATCAGTAAAAAACCAAACAGAAGTGTAGAGGATTTCAAAAAACCAAAACACTCAACAAAGAGGACCAAGTGAGCATCTGTTTTTCCCACAAAGAAAATCACCAGAGAAACATTGTTCAAAAAACCAGTTCTAAAAAGCCAGCAAACACTGTTCTAAACCAGTTCTAAAAACCAACAAAAAAGATGGTATTATCAGTTCTCAAAGGCTACCAATTCATGTAGCATCTGTTCTTTCAAAAAGTCATTCCAACCCAAAACTAAGTTCCAACAGTCAAACACGTAACAACAACAATAAACCCAAAACAAGAACATATAAACCCTAACACGTTCATCATCTCCCTAACCCTAATCCTTCAGAAATCAAAAACAAGGAAACGACATTCGAAAGGTATTACTCGATTTCGTTTGGAGGAGGAGGGTTGCGATGGGTCGCCGTCCTTCTTCCTCTTCCCTTTTCCTTCACCGTCATGCACTGTTCCGTGGGTACCAAATCGCGCCCCTTTTAGTTTCCGGGAAGGGACTGAGAGCGAGAGAGAGAGCGGCGGAGAGATCATGAGAGAGACCGACGAGAGTCAGTGAGGATCGCGAGAGAAGAAGAGAGGTTTGGGGTTTTCTGGGTCGCGATGAGAATGGAGCGAGAGAGAAACAGATGTTTTGTTTTACCTTTTTTTTGTTTTTTCTCTTAATTAGTTTAATAAATAGGATTAGTTATTGTTAAATATTATTATTATTTTTTTAAACTATTATATATATTATACTTAGTTATATTATTATTATTACTATTATATGTATATTATTACTAATATCATCATCATTATTATTATTATTACCATTATTATTATTATTACTAATATTATTATTATTACTATTATATTATCATTATTACTATTATATTTATTATTATACTTAAACTAATAAAAGATTTATATACCCCAAAAAAAAATAATACAAAAAATAATATTAATATTAGTTAGACATTTTTATATATAGTATAGGAAAGTTCTAGCATTTTTTCTTATCCCTATATTATTCCAATTTGTAAATTTGTACCCCCATTCTCCACATGATGTAATAGTTAGTAAATATTTTATCGTTTTATCATTTAATTATTCATCGCATGCACAAATCAAACATTTCAAACTAATATTCGTGCGAGCCATTTTTCACTACCTTGAGTTGACAAAGCTTTGAAGCGTCACAACGACCACACATTTGTGCACACACCACGCTTGCTCTTGAGCTTACAATGAAACTTTGATTGATTAGTTAAACATTATTTAATTATCTAATTAGGTTATTTAAAATTGATTATTCCACCTAATTAATTTTATTTAAACTAATACTTGATTAAGTTTCGTTTAATTAGTCGATTAAATTTATTTCGTGCATGCACCTACACAATATAAATTGTCTTGTTATTTGTGCGAGCCACCTTGTATGGGCTTTTAATTTATTTACTCGCTTTATTTCATGCCTGTATACAATTAATCGCTCATTTCCATTATCGCGCCTTAGTCCATATACTTAATTAACCATAACTCGCTTCCATTTCATCTCAACACGTATCTCAAAAACACTTTCATAATAAAGTTTCAAACCTCGATCCAACGTCGAGTGCATTTTCAAAACCCTTTTCATAATAAAATACAAGTTTTTAAGTCGTTGGACGCTAGACCAATTGCTTAAAAAAACTTGTCCCCAAATAAACTTTTAGTCTTTAAGTCATTGGACGCTAGACCAGTTGCTTAAAGACTTCTAAATAACGTGAAACTCGTTTCACTTTATTTTTTCTCAAGAAAACCTTTTGGATGATAGACGACTCGTGCGGGCATTAGTTCCTCGGGTTTCTAGTATTTGAATCGTGAGACGTTAGCCTCATTGTTCGGTACTTTTTCATCCACTTAAAAGTCAACTCAACTCACTCAAATTCTTTTATCGCTCATATGCGATCATAAAAACTCTTTTCCGATAAAGAGTTTGCAATAGTCATCTCAAACACGAACGTGGACTTAAAGATTTTCAAACAAACTAAACAAGTCCAAGTTCAAGCATTTGAAATGTCTAAACGCACGATTTTTCTTATAAAATCAATACAACAAACTTAAAACCTTTTTAAGAGGAACTACAGAGTTTTGACTTTCCCATTGCACAAGGGAATATGTAGGCACACGGTTCTGAAACCGTGCCAAACTCAAAATAATAATAAACAATTCTTTTTCTTTTGTTACTCATAACTTAGCAATAAACACACACACAAACGCGTAGAATTAAATGGGTCCCATCGAGTACGATGGATGTAAGGGGTGCTAATACCTTCCCCTTACATAACCGACTCCCGGTCCCACTTTTTGGTCACGTAGACCGCCTTATCCGCTTGTTTGGGGTTTTATCTATATTTTCCCGTTCTTTTCAGAACAAATAAAATTAGGTGGCGATTTCACTAGTTTTCGAGAATTAAAAGATTTTTGAAAATCGAGTTGCTTCACAACTGTATCCAATGATTTCATAGTTTGTCTTGATTTTTCAATATTTTTGTGAGTGTAAATCCAATTCTGGCTCTATTCTTCAATCTTTTCAAAACTCAATATAACACAGCTAACCACATGTACGACTTAGGTTTGACTTCTTTGAGTCGAGTCTCCAAATTCTTTGAGTCTTATTTTAACAACATGAAGCATTTAAGGATCGCTTCTTCTTTGTCACCCCCTCAATAAAGAGGATCATGCAAAGATATGTAAAATAGAACTTGAGCCTTCATATATGTGTATGAATTCACTTGGCAAGTTCTAGTGCCATAGTCATTTCTTGATGGGGAATACATCTTATGTTTACAAATAGGAGGACTTATCCTAAGAAGAGGTATATCAAAAGAGGCAACTAGTGACCTTTCACATGGAGTTTGGTTATGTCAGCAGTATCATTCCTCTCGGTGCAACATCAAAGAAGCGGCTGAAAAGGTTCATTAAGACTCGTTGGGTGGAAGATGCTAGAGTCAAAAGGGAGAAGAAATATATATTTGATAAGTGACATAGAAATTGTACTCTTATCAATTGTTTGTTAGAATAATTCCTTTTGTGACGTTGTTGTACCCCGATTTTTGCCCCTAAGATCCTCTATCATCTCATACCATCACATTGCACAAAGATCACAAGCCAGGGTTGACCATCACTCCTATCTCTAAGTTTTCTCTTATGGGGATAACCAAGCATATTTTTGTGTATATTTTGTATATAATTATTGATATTTTCCTAACCATAAAATATGTACATCATTTGTTCCTTAGATGTTGTGTTGTAGGTTGATGGTGCAAAGGCTTCTCTTCAAGAAGTGCATAGGTTTATGTGTTTATTTCCATGCCTTCTTCCCCCAACACTCAAGGATTTTTCAATATTTATCATATGTTGTGTCTCAAGTTATCATTGTTGAATAAGGACCAATGGATCTCATCATGTTCTATATTTCAAGAATAATTCAAAATGCCAAGTTGATTCAAGCGGTTGACCTAATTTGGGCAAGTTCTTGAACTATGGATCACAAGTGCATAGTTTCATCAATTCTCAATAGTTTGAAGTGGCTTTTCTTGACATGGTTTCTTCTTATCATCCACAACTATCTCTCCTCATGAGAATATATTCTAATGTGTAATAGAGATCATCCAAGTTGAAGAATTCTCCATGTCATAGTCAATGCTCTTGGAATTAGGGTTTTGGACTTCTGAGGAACATATCTTGGTTGTTGTTTAAGATTTATGATTGATTCTAAATGCACGGGCCTATTTAAAGGATCCTTAACAAGTATCTTCATTTGTTAAAGGATGTTGCTTGATTAAAATATGCTTTGAGGGTCAAAGATTGCAAGCTCTTTAGATTGACCTTCTATCTCTTTTGTGTAACTTCAAAGGATCATAACTTGGTCATCTTTTATCTCTTTGGGATAATTATTTTTTCACAATGAACTTAAGGATGTCTACTATAAATTAGTTCAATTTTAAAGAATAGAAAATGCTTGGAATATTTCTTGGGAAGTCAAAAGATTACAAGTCCTTGGTGAATTTCTTCATTTTTGGTCATCAACTTCAAAGGATCATAACTTGATCATGGTTTATCACCTTGAAGTCATTATTTTTGCACAACAATCTTAAGGATGTGAACTTTATCTCCATTTGTGTTTCAAGCCTTTAATATGTTTGGAGAATTCTTGAAAAATTAAAAAGATTATAGGTCATTTCATGATTTTTCATCAACCTCACAAGACCATAACTTTCTCAATTTTTGGAGTTTTTGAGTGTTTCTTTTTTTCACAATGCCATTTAAGAGGTCTACTTCATTCCATATTTTATGATGAAGAACAAATTTTGAGTGGAAGGCCATGTTTGGATTCAAAAGATTAAAAGTCATTTTTTGTTTAAGACTTGGAAATTTTAAGTATGGAAAATCAGTTGGTTTTTCACGATTTCAAGAGGACAGAACTTCTAGCTCAAGCATCCAAATGCCATCTTTCTTTGCACATTGTAAATTTGGCCATGAGTTCTTTTAAATACATCAAGAGTCATTCCATAAAGGTCCCTGAGCTAAGAGCACCATGGTTGCAAAGTGGGTACCTTGAAACTAAAGTTTTCTTCAAAGTCAAAATTTGTTTTTCACAATGTGACTTCTAATGACCAAATTAATTCGTGTTTTCCACTTAAACATGTTTAACAAAGTTGCTAAGGTTGGATTAAGACTCGAAACACACGTTTTGAATGAGTTTTGACTTCTTGAAAGTCACACTTTGCTCATGATGCAGGTGTGCACGATTTTGCTCCAAATTGCATCATTCACCCCTCCCCATTCTGATTCCATTCACTTCTCTATAAATAGAGGAACACATTCCACTCATGTTCTCAAGCTTTGATAACCAGAAAAATTCTGCCAAATTCCCTCCATAACAAAACTTTCTGCAATTTCAAATTCTCACTTAAAGTGTTTCCAGTTCTAAATTGAATACTCCATAAGCTTCCTTGAATCTCACTGAAGCTAACAGAGAAAGAATCGTGCCTTGAGGTGTCTTAAGTCGTGCTAACCAAGTCAAGTTTAAGAGCTCTGAAATTGAACTTTTTTCAAGTATAACTCTAATTCATTTTGCTCCAAATAAATTTCTAGGATGTAGCCTCTTCTTCTCTGAAGCTTATGCTTCTTCTGGTTTTCATTTTCATGGCGAATTGAGCATTTAATTTCAAAATCGTTTTACACTTTTTCTCTGGTTCTTTCCAAATCGATTGAGCTGTGATTTAAATAAATTTTTCGCGAGGGTGAGGTTAGGATCGTCTGGAGAAGACGTATCCAATGATACCGGTTTGAACTTCAAACAATTTTGTTTGAAGAATCTCATAAGATCCCAATTCGCAGGTGGTTGGAGGTTGAAGACGACCTACGTGTTGTTCTTCAACCAATGATCATCAGCCAATTGTTTTGTTTTGATTAGTTTGACATTTTGTTGTTATAAACATGTGTATTGACCATGGTCTACCGTGTTCTCGTACATATGGCCCATTCAGATTGCCAGCGTGTTTAAAATGAATTCAGATCCAACGCTACGTGTTTTTCCTCGTTTATATTTTATTTTATTTTAAATAGTTGATCCGTGTGAAATTTCATGGTGACCATAACATGCACAGCGCGTCACATCTGCTTACTAATACGTTTTGACATTGATCAAATGGTCTAGATTTTTTTGGTTTTATTTTTATTTTCTGATTTTTACATTTAATTGTTTAAAACTCAAAAATTCATAATAAATTCATTTCAGACTCAAAAATCATGGAAAAATTTACTAAAATATATTCAAATATTCTCTTTCTGATTTTTATTTTTTTATAATTTTATTTTTAGATTTGATATTTTTTATGATTTTCCCTTTTATTTGAGTTATTGAAAGGTTTAAAAATACTTTTTGGCATTTTTAAATTCTGAAAAAATTATGGAAGGATCCAATAGTCATTTGACAAATATTGGTGACCTCATTTTATTTTTATTTTTGATTTTACTATTTTATTTTTTCAATTTTTGGTTTATTTTATCATTTTCATTTATGTTTTAAAATATTTTTTTACTTTTCAAAATTCTGAAAATTTTTGTCGACACTTTTTTACCTTTTTTTGACCTTGGACAATTTTATTGAAATTTTGTTTTGATGCATGGGTACCATTATGTATTTCATCAATAAAATCCAATTAAATAATTCATTTTCAAATCATTTTAATTATTATTTTTTATTATTAAATATTTGTTTCTGATTTTGAATTTATTTGGAGTCATAATTTTCCTCAACATCAATGGAACTTGGGTGTTGATAGGTCTTATGACCAAATCCACCAAGATAGTTGATTGATTTTGACGAAGTTAGACATGATGAATTCATCTGACGCATTGTGGATCTTGTGACTTGTTCCCTTCCCTCTTCGTCTTACCCCATTCTTCTTTTTTACATGTGTTGCCAAATATTAGAGGTTGATTTACATATCACTCCTCTCGTTGGTATCAACACATAGATCATGTTTGACCGACCTCGTTGTAGGGTGACCTCTATTTAGTTTACTTAGCGATTGCTTAACATAGCTCTACATTTTATCCCGGATCGGAAAATGGTCAATCAGTGGCATAAACTTCTTGTTTAACAAAGCCCCAAGGTTGTTTTGAATTTTGACTTTGGTTCAACACTTGTGAGACTTGTCGTGTAGGCGTTATGATTCTATCAAGCTTCTGATAAGTTTTGACTAACTTTGACCATTTGAAATTCTCAAATGTAACACCCAGTATTTAATTAATTCTTTAATTAAATATTTTTGAAATATTTTCGAATTATTTGTTGAAATTGTTGAAGTTGCGAAATGTAGAGAAATGTAGATTTAAGTTGTCGAGTTAATTAGTTGTTTAATTGTTGAATAGTTGGTAGATTAATAATAATAATAATAATTATTGTTGGGCTTATTTTGGTGATTGAAGTAGTAAAAGGTGGTGTGTGAATATTAGGTCCAATAAGAATATTAGAATTATTTGCTAAGTATTTTATATAAATAATAAGTAATTAGGTTTTGGAGAGATTATTGGAAAATAAGGAATAGAAAATCAGTACGTGAAGAAAAGAGGAAAGGAAAGGAAGAAGAGGAACAAGGTTTGTAGAACAAGCCGTCAGGAGAAAAATTGGGACCGAAAGCCAAACCAAAATTCGACCGAACTCCGTAGAGCGACCTTCAACCTAAGGTAAGGATGAAGTTCTAATTTTCTAATGGGTTGTATGAAGAGTAGTATGTGTGAATTAGGGTAATGGAGAATTTACCATGTATTAGTAGTTGTTCTGTTTGGCGAGAAATTGTTAATCTTCGTTGTGTTGAATTGATCACGAATTGGCTGTATTATTATTTTTGACATAAAAAAATTATAATTGTAATATCCGATGCAAAATTCTGTGTGATGAAATTATTGTTGAAAAAATCGAAGAAAAAAAAATGCTATTGAACGATACACCCTGAATAAGGGAGTGTGTCGAACGACACACTAATTTGTGAGACAGGGTATGCTGGCAAGAGGTGCCGAGCGGTACCTTCCTTGTAACATGGAGGCATACTTTGAATTTTGTTCCTTTTGTTTCTTAAAAGGTGATGAACGGCATGGTTAATTTTTTCTGCTTGCTTAATTTAGTAGTTCATAATAAAATAATACTTTAATTATTATATTACTTTACTGTTTTACAAATCACAAATATATTAGTATTACAGGGTAATTATATATATATATATATATATATATATATATATATATATATATATATATATATATATATATATATATATATATATATATATATATATACAATGAACATAATTTAGTAACAACATTAATTAAATAATGTGAATGTTAATTTTTACTGTTTTAATTAAGTTGATAGCAGTATGAAAATTAACAGCAAAAATTTGTATTATTTTAATAGCAGAAAAAAAATAGAGTTAGTATTAAAATAACATTGATGGATTTAGTTGAATAAATTAGTAGTAACATTATGTGTAGGTCTTAGAGTAGTTTAAAATAGAAAATTTGAGTAATTTACGTAGAAGATTATTTAATCGAAAATAGTCAAATAGTTTGAATAATTACGTGCTTGTTTGTAGCTTATTTTGGTTGATCCAGTGTGTTATACATTTGCTGTAAATTGTGAATATAGCAGGTGTGTTAGTAGCAGAGAATGATTTAACAGAAAATCAAGTAGTTAAATTAATTAATTAATTTAGTAGATAATGCTTAATAATTAAATAGCATTAGCAGTAAATAAAATGTTTTAGGCGTAGAATCATAACTGTTAATTTGTGTAGTAATTATCGTTGTTGTTTGCTTACGATGATGTTGTTATTAATTGTGAAGTTGTAGATTGTGATGAAATTGGTTGTTGTTTGCTTGTATTGATTTTGTTGATAAATTGCAAAAGTGCAGTTGATAAACTATTATTGTTGTTGAATACGTTGTTGTTGTTGAGCTGCTGTTGTTATAAGTTGTTGTTGATACGTTGATGAAATTGTAGGCCTATGACCAGTGTTGAAATGACGATGAGTACCTCTATTTATTGGTACAATGGTGATATAGGCTTATGCCTTGCGATGTTAATTGCGGCGTTAATTGCGATGTTAATTACGATGTTAATTGTTGTTGTATGTGATGTTGCATCCATTGAGTCACATGCATTTGCATACTTGTCGACGGTCTAGATTGGAAAACTGTGACGAAGGCTTATGCCTTGACCTTGATGGAAAACATGATGATGATGATGATGAAAAACATGATGATGATGATGATGATGATGATGAAGGCTTATGCCTTGGCCTTGATGGCAAACACGATGAGAGTTCTGGTCCAATGGTACCACATGCACGTGCATTTGAATAAGTTGTTGCATCTCATGTTGTATATTTGAGTTGTTGTGATGGCGAATTTGTTGTTGTATTACGTTGATGAATAATTTTTGATAAATGTCGTGAGTGTTGATAAATTGTTGTCGTTATAATTATGTTGTGATTGTTTGTTGTGTGAAGAATTTGCAAAGCGGTGATTTACATTATCTACATTCTGCCATATATTATTTATCATACGATTTATTAGATTGCTAGATATTTCACCCCTTTTGTTGTGATGTTGTCTCTACATGGATAACGTGCAGGTAGTGAAGAACGGAGATTTAGTTGCTGATAGTTCGAGTCGGTTTAGTTTCTCTAATACGTAGCACTCGGGAGGAATGAATGTTATTATTTCTATGTTGTTGTTACTACTCTACTTGTTGGATATTATAAGTTGAAACATGTTTTAGTTGAATAAAGTTGTAAATGACTTCTAAGTTGAAATTGTGATTCTGTTGCGTAGTAATAATAAGTTGTTTTGTTTTCAAGAAGATTAATACAAGTTGTTTGAGGTTCATCTAAATATGTTGTGCTATGTATCTATGTGCTGAATGTGATTAATTGTCGTTTTTTTTAGTTGAAAATGTGATATCCCAATTGTTGGTTGAAAATTTTATACTCTGATTTATTTATAATTACCGGTTAGAAATTGGGGTGTTATATCAAACATCTTTGATCTAGTGATGAAATCTTTGATTGTCCCAAATGGATGATATGTTTGACAAAAAGCAAATGAAACTTATTGTGTAATTATTTAAATTCTATCAATCTTCTGGCAAGTCTTCAAACGCAAGCTTCAAGATGATCATTCGGCTAACCTTACTAATTTACTAACAATTGACTTTTACTTTATGCTTTTATTTTAGGGTTAAATAAGTTTTTGGTCCCTATAAATATCTGAAATTTCGTTTTTAGTCTCTTCAAATTTTCCTTTAAAGAATGGTCCTCCTAAAAATTTAAATTTTAACTTTTGGTCCCTCCTGCAATTTAGCAACGATTTTTACAATTTAGCAACGGTTTTTACGACGATTTTAGCGACGGTTTTTTATTTAGAGATAGTTTTTACGACGGTTTTAGCGACAGTTTTTTATTTAGCGATGGAATTAGAGACCATTTTAGCTACGATTTTGCCACGATGGACCAAAAGTTAAAATTTAAATTTTTAGGAGGACCATTCTTTAAAGAAAAATTTGAGAGGGACTAAAAACAAAATTTGAGATATTTATAGGGACCAAAAACTTATTTAACCCTTTATTTTATACTTTTATTTTATGCTTTTACTTTTTATGCTCTTTACTTTATGAATTTTATTTTAGCATTTACATTTCATGTCATTTTTTAATTTGCTCATTTGAGCATTTTATTTTCTTTTTATTTTGAATTTGCCCACTTGAACTTTTTTTCCCTTTTGAGAATACTAAATAATCCAACTTAAACACTAAAAAACTCTAATTCTTTTTCTTGGACTTGGTTACTATTCCTATGCTTGGAGATTGATCTTTGGACTTAGGATTAAGACTTTTACCTCAGCTCGAAGATTCTATGATTTTGGTGTAATCTGTCTATGATTGGGTTATTTTTCTGTATGCAGGATATTCAGTTTATACTCGTCTACAAGTGGATTTCCTCTAAATACAGTTTTTACACTGCCCATTTTTTTAGGACATGATTTCATCTAAGGTATAAATTCATCTGAAGCTTGGTATTTTTGTCCGGTTATTGTTTGTTGGCTTGTGAATCCAAAGAATAGGAATATGGTATTGGCCTCTTGATGTCAATTATTGATTTCTCACCCGGTTAGATCTTTCTTTAACCTCTTCTTTTACTTTTTGTGCATAGGTTAGCCTCTTCATCTTCTCTCATATTCTTAAATTTTAAAAATCTTCTCCCTTTTTCAAAGGATTCTTGTCTTCAAACTTGAACCACTTTCACAATAATCTTGGACTTAGGTCCAAGCATTTTCAAAATTCTTTTCTTGATAAACCATTAACCAATCTAACAATAATTTGACATCTTTTCATAAGAATAAAAGTCAATTAACCTCATTCAAACTTTTTGAGCCATTTGTGGATTTACTCCTTAAAAACCATTTTTCTTGAAAGATTAGACTCTTGTCAATTATTTGTAGTGATGCGAACTTCTATACTTCTATAATATATAGTGAAGTGAGACATTTTCTATTTTGTGTTCAGGATGCTTGTTGAGAAAAATTTGAGCTTGATGAAAATCCAAGCTCAATTCTCTAATTTGAGTAGATGAAATGCTTTTTTCTTATAATTGTGGGTAGTAAGTATGTTTACAACTCAGATATGACGATGATGTCTATTCTTCTTAAAATTAACCAACACACCAAGTTCGATCTTTTTTACCCGAACTACATGGGTCTTGATTTCAATATTGCACATTGTTGGTATGTAGGCCTAGAACTCATTGGAAGTTATATCAAATAAAAAATTGTAAAAAAAAATACTTCTTTTATCACCTCCACCATCTAATTTGTACAAATATTTTTATAGCACATTTACATATTTTTAAAGAGGTTCCTGTGGAGTACCGTAGATGCTTAGGGTGCCTAATACATTCATTTGCATAATTAATCCTCGTACCTTGATCTCATTTTCTTATAGGATTTTATTCGCTCTTTTTCTTAGTCCTTTGAATAAAATAAAAGCGCGGTGGAGACTTCAGTGTTATTTTTACGAGTTGAGTCAATCAATGGTTTAGTCTCGAAGTTTTTTGCCGCTACATACGTCCTCCTTTTTTATTCTACAAACGCGATAAAGAGTGAGAAAGCAATGTGACAGATAAAATAAGATTTTCGAGTTGCCTCTCTCTTGATAGGTATTTCAAATACTTAATCTACTAGGGGATCTTCTATATCGAGAAATTTGAATGGATCGACTAATCAGACTAATCTTCCCTCAGTATAAGTAGAAGTCCAGGTTTCACCCGCTAGAAGAATGTCCGCCTTATATCCCTGAACTTGGAAATATTTGGGTAGAAAGACAACTTATCAAACATCCACAACCAAGGTCCACTGAGGATCATGCATCGATTCCAGTTGGGTTACCTTATATGCTACTGACTTGTCCTGGCCCAAGGATGCAAGTTTTTCAAAATCAAGTTTTTACCTTGACTCATTTTGCTTAGGTAAATTCGAAACGTAAAATCATAGAATTTACCTCATATTAAAATGATATTAAATTTATATACATGACATGTATATACTTATATAATATTGTAAATGCATCAATAATTTATATTTTTAACTTAATTACAAAATAAAAATACACTATATTCCCATAATAACGTGTAATACTCACAAACTTGTATCAAACTACCTAAATTATCCACCAAATCATAAAAAGTAACTTCCAAAAGATTATCCCAAAAAATAAGAGTTTCTTAAGTTCAAAGAAACAAGTGTTTTTATCTCCATATTTAAGTTAATCAAACGTTCAATTCATTTACAACATCATCTAATTATTATCTGCATAATTGGCTTGATTAAATTTATATCTAGATGATAACGGTTCTTCAATACTATAACCAATATATGAATGTGAATAAAATTAAAAAGCATGAGAAGTTTTTATGGGGGAAAAATATAAATTGTGTTTTTAAAATTTGACAAAAAAAGGTAAAATCAGTTCAAAGAGTAAAATTCAACGATTTTACACGATTTCACTGATTTTAGAGCGATTTAAATCATTTAAAATCATCCCAGAATATGATTTTATATAAAAAGGTTTTCACCTACAATTTAACACGAAATGTGACCTAGAAACCTAAAATCTATACAGTTTTAGTTTTAAACCTAGATTTTAACAACCTTAAAAGGTTGACAAGGGAGTTTCAGTCCTCCATCTCCGATAAAGATTATTCTTATTGCTTGAATAAGTCTTACGAAGATTACTGAAGAGAGTTATCAGATTTGTGAAACCACCCGGCTGAACTTCCGACTGATAAGGGTGTATCAATGGAGTCGCCATCCAATGTCTTTTATCTCACGACAGAGAAAGGAAAACATCGAGTAAACCTGAAGAGGAGAAATCGTGGTCCTATGACCGAGAGATCAAGAGAATCTAGGTAAGGGAGTTAGTTATGCGAGGGGAAGGGATTAACACCCCACACGCCCATAGTACTCTACGGTATCCACTTTCTATTTCTAGCTAAAGGGTGTGTTATATCTATCTACGCTTAACCGCTACAATGCATGCAAGAGAAAAGAGAAAATAAAGAAACCACGGGGAAAAGAAGGAAGTATTTACAAAGTTTGCTCGATCGAGCTCCGTGACAAGATGCCTACGTATTCCCGCGTGCAATGGGAAAGTCAGAACACCGTAGTTCGGCTCACTTGTTTTGGTGGGTTTTGTGTTTTTTTACTTGTGAAAAAGGTTTTAAACACGAAAGAAAAAGGAGCGCACAAAGGCAAAAAGAGTTTGTGTTGGTTGGTTGTTTTTAACTTGAAAAATGAGTTTAAACCATTATTAAATGTTTTGTTTTCAAAAGGAAAAGAAAAGCAAGTTTTAGTTTTATTACATGCATGGATGCAAAAGAAACTAACAAAATAAAAGGGAGACTAGATAAGTACTAAACCTAATGTTAACATGCAAAGGATGTGGATCCTATGGTTGAGGATGTAAGGGAATCTCTACCTATGTTAACATGCAAAGGATGTGAATTCTAATGTCTAGGCTCGAGAACCTATCCTAACCGAGCATTCCTGGGGAAAAAACAAACAAACAAGCACAATCCACAAGTAGAATTGCCCTAAACGGGTCTTTAAATAAACCAGAGGGGTTCCTGAACATGCTCCAACTACAGAAGCCCCATCATGCATCTCTATTCCTACTTCTCATGGCAAAAGAAAGTTGTAAAGCCCTACTTCTCATGATATCTAGGAAAACTGTAAGAGAATGCGATAAATGGTGTAGAAACTACCGAACGGATATAGAATCCGAAGAGCACTGCAAGCTAATAAAATACTCTGAAAAACTTCAGGTACTGCAGCCATGCAATAAGAGTAAACCAGTGAGAATTTTTCAAAGCATCAAAACAAGCGGAATACGTGTTGATCCGCATCCGAAGCAATAATGCCTGCAAAAACAAGATTAGACCGAGCAAAACAGGATAGGAGGGATGCACATGTAGGTGTACAAGCAAAACACCTGCAAGAAGGGAGTTAGACCCCAAAAGGCAAGCAAAATAAAGTATACGCGTATATACAAACATTGGAGAAATGTGTTGTATGCGTATGCAAAAGAAACCCCTGCATCAAACAGAGCCCAAACAGCAGCTAGGCAAGGCTAGAACATCTACTGTTTGCTGTTAGAATCAAGAAAGGACAAAAAAATGCACCAACACAGGTCGCGCTAAGCCTACTATACCGCGCTAAGCGCGACCCAAATAGAGGTCACCGCGCTTAGCCTGCTCTGGGTCGCGCTAAGCGCGGCCTGCAAAACAAAAGTTAGAATATTTGGCGCTTAGCGCGCTCCTGGTGGCGCTAAGCGCGGTCTGCAACCTACAAAAATGTTGTGTTTGGTCCGGATCACGTGTTCATGATGCTTTCATGCCAAAAGTCAATCCGTACAGTTAGGCCACAACCCATAGCAGATAAAAATCAAATGACCATGCAAGGGATGCAAATCGAATCGATAAAACCAATGTTTATGTGAAGAGTAAGTGCATGAACATGCAAGGAATGTAAATCAAAATGATAATTCTAATGTTCATTTGTGAAATTATGCATGAACATGCCAGGAATGTAAATCAAAATGATAATTCTAATGTTCATTTATGAAATTATGCATGAACATGTAAGGAATGCAAGTGAAATTTACAATTCTAATGTTCAAGTATAGGATCAATGCATGAACATGCCAAGAATGCAAGTGAAATTCACAATTCTAATGTTCAAGGGTAAGATCAATGCATGAACATGCCAAGAATGCAAGTGAAATTCACAATTCTAATGTTCAAGTGTAGGATCAATGCATGAACATGCCAAGAATGCAAGTGAAATTCACAATTCTAATGTTCAAGTATAAGATCAATGCATGAGCATGCCCAGAATGCAAGTGAAATTCACAATTCTAATGTTCAAGTATAAGATCAACGCATGAACATGCCCAGAATGCAAGTGAAATTCACAATTCTAATGTTCAAGTATAAGATCAATGCACGAACATGCCAAGAATGCAAGTGAAATTCACAATTCTAATGTTCAAGTGATGCAAAGAACAATGCAAGCGAGTCATGCTATCTAGAGGCATTAGAAGCTTTCATTTGAATCTAGGTTATGCATTAACATAAACACTTAGAATGCATATGCAATGGATTCATGTAGAATGCATTATGTGCCCAATGATCAAGATGCTTGGATGTCTACATGTCGACGCACTTCGAATGCAAATTATGCCTCAAGTCATCATGAATCGATGCAAATCAATCAACAAAATACTCTCTAATGCATGAACATGTGATATATGATGCAAGATGCATGAATTTGTGACTTATATGCAAGGAAAATACAAATGCACAAGAATGTATGCATGCTATGTACAAAAATCCTCACTTCGACACAATTAAGGTCACAAAATCCAATTCAAATCGAAGAATTCAAGAGTACTAGTTCCAGAATCAGAATCTACATTGAATTTTCATGCAATTTCAGCGTTCAATTTCCAGAAAAGCTGAAAGTCAATAACAGCTTAAAATAGGTGCTTATTTGAACCTAACACTTACTTGAACTTGATGTTTGAATTAAATTGATGAGGTATTCCTTGTGCTCTTCAAAGATAATACCAAATCAATAGCGAATTGATGATAATCTTCGGAATTAACCTTGAATTCTTGAGGAAAACTTGAAATCTTTAATGAAGGATTGAAGAAGATGAAGGGGAAGTCCTTGAATCTTGAAATTGAAGAGAAATCAAGATGAAACAGTTCCTTCCATGTCAAATTCGAGCAGAATAAGGAGATGAAGATGGAGATTCATATAGGAGAAGCTGCGATGGTAGAAAACAAGAAATCGCAGGGCACGCTTAGCGCGGGAGGCGCGCTTAGTGCGATCTGTGATTGAGGCAGGTATTGGACGGAGGTCCGGTGGCGGCCTGTGGTGGTTGCTTGGAGGGAAAGTTGCAGTTTGAACTTTGTTTATGAGTTTTTTGCTTTGGATTGTTGAGAGAATTAGAGTGTGATTGGTAGTGAAAATTAAGCAAAATGATTGTTCTCCCCCTTTGTGAAGTGGAAAATCTATTTATAGTTTCTAAGAATTGGGCCCAAGAACCATAATCAAGCCTAAATCATGATTATCCAAATAATTTTTGTAATTAATTCAAAACAGTCGAATCCGTGCGGAATTTGGAGTCGGAATGTAAACGAAAAGTATCTGGAATACGATTTTGCTTACGTGAATCAAAATCCCGACTTGATCCAGTGAACGGTCCAGGAAATAAGAATTTTTGAAGTTTCAGCACCATTTTTAGACAACTGACACATGCAGAATTTTATTTGCGCGCTTCCGAGAAAAAGCCTAGAACGAGGATCCTCTGATCAAAATTTGCAAATGAGTGCTTCTAAGACAAACGAAGCTGATGAAATTTGTGAACTTTTGGCACTGGTCTCTTCTCGTTTCGATGAAAATCGAGTGAGATATGATCTTCTAAACTTCGCGTATCAGATGAAAAATTGCCCGGTTCAGCTCAAAATCAACTTTAAAGAACAAAATTATGGTACTGATCAGTGAGGAACTAGCTCTCGAATTGCAATTAAAAGCCGTAGAGGGTTTCGATACAAAATTTTAGAAATTAATCTCGCTCAATTCCGAGTTTCCAGCTAGGAGATAAGGACTGTTTAGTGGGCAGAATGCGCGGTTCAGCACTAAGATTTAGTGCCATCCACTGGAGAAAACAATTTCTTTGGAGATCTTCCTCACAAGGTCTGCCCTCGGCTTTCAAACAAAAGTCGTAGATAATGATGAGAAGGAAATGCCAGTCGAAAATTGTCAGAAAATACCCCACGAGCTGAGAGATACGCCTTCGGGAGTGCCCAAAGTACACCGAAACCCGAAATCCTCTTTGTTGAGAAATAATCGAGTAAACTCCTTTTTCGATTGCCATTTGGAATACCTTGAACCTGGTAATCCTTGTGATGAATGCTTATGCATGCGAATACATGTATGTTTATGCAATCAGATTATAAGCCAAAGAATGCGGGAAAGAAGAGGGTAAATTTTGGGGTACAACAATTTGGAATATCATACTCTTCAGAACTTCATCGTCCTAGCCTTTAAAGTAATAAAGTGAGGTGAAGTTTTCCTAATCGACAATATTCAGAAGGAAAAGAATATGCTCAGGAGTATCCGACAACCCCACTGAATCTTCATGTTTACAAAGTGTCGAGTGGTTTTGAATGTTGTATTCAGACAGGAAAAAAGTCTCCAATAGCATCCCGAGTTTTTAAGGCTAACATTAATCATAAAATTAACAAGTGTACTTATTTTCCAAAATAGTAATAATGGGAAATCCAAAATATCAATCTCAACGACTGCTTGAGGATACAAATTTTGTGTTTTAAATTAGTTAAACAAAAGACTTTGGGGTTTTGGATTTTTTTTTTAAACAGAGAAAATAAAATAGAAATTAAAACGTAAACAGTGTAGTTGAACAATTTAGAATAATATGAGTGGACATGCTAGGGAAAGTGAGTGATCAAACTCATGGATGATTCTAAATTGATCTTGAATATTTTCTGACACTTTCGATTATTGGTTCTTAAGAGTATTTATTCTTAAATCCTTAGTGAACAAACCTTTAAACCTTAAAAATAATATCCATGTCATAGAGAATTTCTTGCAAAATTTAGCATTACTTTATCAAGAATAATCCAGTTTCCACATGTTATCTATAGTCCTAGGTGATATCTACTATAAAATACTTTTAATCAAGCGCAGACATTGACAGTCCTGCCTAATAATCGACCATAAACCAATTCTTATTTTTTCTGAAAGAGAAAAATTTAAGCATAAGTTAAAAGTAAATAAAATATATGTCAAATTTTTTTCATCACACTTTTCAAGAGAAAAACATTAATAAGATCCAAATCATGAACACCTCGTAGCATTAACGGTTTTAGCTACTCATAATATTCAAGAAAAAGAAAATACAAAGTGTAGACATTACAGATAATAAGATGAAATAAATCTCCAATCACTTAGAGTTCATGAAAAGCTTGATTCATCATGAAAATTTGAGTTCTCCATCCTTCAAAATGTGTTTTTGCCATTAAGAGTCGTCCAACCCTAAAAAAAAGCACTATATAGCTTTAAAATATCAAATTGGACTTTCTTTCTTCTTCTTTTTTTGCATTTTTGGGCGCCCATACGCGTATGCGGCTATCGCACAGTGAAAAATTATAGAGTCGCCACCAAACTTTATTTATTTTAAAGGAAAAGGAAAATATCGATAAAATTCCAAGAGTGAAAAGAAGATGGTCTCGCAACCAAATACGGGTTCGAGAGTCAATTATGCAAGGGGAAGGTATTAGAACCCCTCACATTCCTTGTACTAAATGGAATTATTAAGCTTGTTTTTTGAGTAAGGTATTATTTAGGGTTACTTGCGATTATTGCTTTATTATATGAATTTAATTAAAGAGAAAAATAAGTTTTAAATTAGTGTGCTCGCCAAGATTTCATAATTATGTGCCTACATATCTTCATAGTGCAATAAGAAAATCAGAGCTTCGTAGTTTGTGGCGTAGAAAGTAAGTGTATTTTGGTTATTTTTATTGGACGATTGCTTGTATGCTCACATGTGGCAGACTTAAGTGTTCGTCTATATTGTGGTAAAACGAAAATAACATGTCCTTTCTAAAAAATTGAGTTCCCTAAGGAAAAAAAGGTTTGATGATTTGAGATGGATTTGATTTAGAGATAAGCCTTTGGACATGAAACTTGACAGCAATATCTAAATTCTTGGGAAAGGAAGACGTCTGGAACCAAATCACTTTCTTTTTCATCCAAAAGATTTATTTTGAAAGAGGTATGGCAAGTATGATCACATTTCTTTATTGAAGGAAAAGTATTCGGACAGAGAGACCAACAATATTGTCCTAGCACTCCGAAGAAAAGATGTATGCACCTAGTATTCTCTTTTTTAGTTCAATAAAGAAGAACTATAAATGTTTTACTTAGGAGTGTTTTAATTTTAAAGCAATCATTTAGACATAGAGCTTGACAGAAGTGTCTAAATACTCGGGGAAGGAAAAGGTCTGTACCAAATCACTTCCTTTTTCGTTCCATTTTTATTGTGAAAAGAGTTTGAAAATGCAACTTGATAATGGATCAAGTATTTGAAGTTTGTTTTTGTTTTTGTTTTTGTTCAATTGTGTGATAAGCGGAAAATATATTTGGTGTTGGACCAAGCACTTGTGTGGTGTTCAATTGAATTTGATTTTGAAAACCCTTGCGTTGGATCAAAATTTATTTCTGTATTTTTTGAAAAAGGTTATTTTATCATTATGGTTTTATCTTGTTTAAGAACATGTTACAGAAAGTGATAAAGAAAAGTAAAACATATGTCATTACGTTATCATGGGATGAGGGCATTTGACCCACTGTGGAGGATGGATCACTAAACTATTACATAGAATGAGAACATTTTACCCATTATGGGGGGATGGATCCATAAACCATATAGGTAGAAATTTGCACAAGTAAGCCTCCATGGACATGGTGGCCTACCTCTCCACACCTATAGCATTTCATAGAAGCAGGAGCTCCTCTCTCACTTGGATTCTTATCATCATGAGCTTTTTGCTTTCCTTTTTCAGCAAGATCAGCATACGGCTTACCACGATCCTAATTTTTCCCCTTCTTCTCTTTATAACTCGTATAAAAAGAAGACTTAGCTCTGGTATCATGTTCATAGATCCTAAACATGTTCAACCGTATAGGAAATTGATGAAGCTCTTGATACCAAGTCCCATGTTTGATCTCTGGACGTAGCTGATTCTCAAACTTAATACACTTAGAAGATTCAGCCGCTAGATTATTATAATGCGTGTAGAACTTCACCAACTCCTCGAACTTGGTCGCATACTCAACAATAGTCGATTTCCCTTGTTTTAGCTCAAGAAATTCAATCTCTTTTCTCCCATGCACATCTTCAGGAAAATACTTTTCAAAGAACGTAGCTCGAAAAACAGCCCCAGTAATCTTCATATCCAACATCTCAAATCTCTGGCGTGCATTGTTCCACCAGTCTTCAGCTTCCACTTCCAACATGTGACTACCAAATCACACCTTTTGTTCCTCTGATCAAGCCATCACAGGGAAGATCTTCTCGATATTTCTGAGCCACACTTACGCACCATCAAAATTTACGTGGGCCCTCAAAGATCGACATGTTGTTCTTTTGGAACTTCTCCAAGACATGGAATTCATCATTTCCTTCCATATTGTGGGGATTTTGTTGATTCTGAGTCATTTCCTGAGCCAACGACTCCAAAACTTCAAAAATAGCATCATCATTTCTTCCTCCATCCATTTCTCTCTGCATATAGGAAAACATCATTAGAGAAACGAAACATCAATTGTGTTTGCACACAAATTGACCACTCAAGGTATATACATCATGTAAAACCTGGTCGGTTAGACCGACCTTCTATAATACCACTAATGTAACACTATTCTAAACCAACAAATAATTCATGGATAATTTAATATTAATAAACCATAAATCACCAACAAGGGTGTCATATCATCATATAAAACGCTATATCAAACATCATGCTTTGTAAACGGGTTTTCAAATAATTTATAACAATTATTTCATTAATATCATCGACAACATTTCAAACAATCGCAACAAAATCTTAGTCTCAAAACATCTTTATTATAATACTTTCAATAAACATCATCATACTCCATCATTCATAATTCATAATTCCAACAACTTAAACACCATAACAAGGTCACTCATAGTCTCATATTAAATAAAAGAACATAATGTTCCAATCAAACAATCTCAACCCCGATGTTACATATCAGAGTAAGACCTTCTTTATTCAATATAAAGTAACTAAATAACTCCATAAAGCTATCCTCGAGCTTCTACGGGCTATTCTTGATTACCTGCTGTAACACGGTGAACTGACTTTGTAGGATTTTTGTATCCAAATGTGCGGATAGCAAGAGTCGCCACCGACTTTTATTTTTATCCAATTAAGGGAAGGTAAAAGTAACAGAAAAAGACCTTCGTTAGATTCTGAGTTCGGGAGAATGGTTATGAAAAGGGAAGGTATTAGCACCCCTTTCCATCCGTAGTTATCTACGGGCTCTTAGTTGCTCTAGATCACTTTTTAAAATTGCTTTCTGTGTGTTTGACAAAGATGTTTTGAAAAGGCATTTCGCTTTGACTTTGTAATGACTCATGTAGGAGTGTATACAAAGTGTTCGGAAATGTTTTTGTTTTGAAAAGAATTTGAACTTTGAAAAAGTGTGTAGTGTGAAAAGCATTTGATAGAGCAAGCAACTAAGAGACTTATTTACCCACTCAGAATTGGTCGTTTTGTTGTACTTCTACATTCCTTTAGAATAGCGCTAGCCATACCATTAGTTAGTAGGTAGCTCCATTCGTTGGATGTAAGCGGGACATTCGAAGGGACATCGGATGGTCATAGAAGGCAACTTGTAGGAAGTATCCTAGCACATATCGAAGGGACTATCATCATTTTTTCGTAGGCGACAATCGAGGGTCAAGATCATGTATTCGGAGGCGACATCGTGGGTCTTATGATCTTTGTATCGAAGGGACTATGATGATTTGTTTGGAGGGCAACGGTGCTAGAATACCTCTACGTTCGAGGGACATGACCATTTTGAATCGAAAGGCATCGAGAGAGAATTACCCTAAGGGGTGCGTGTGTGAAAGAAGTGTGTCAAATTCAGATATTTTATCTTGAAATTAGTGTGAGCTATGTCCAATTATTATCTTTCCATACACGCCTAGTTACTAACAGTTTATAGGGTGCGGGAATTAAAATGCGGAATGTAAAAATGCGGAAAGATAAACCTACGCTATTACATGGCTTTGGGGCAGATACATAATTTAAAATGCGGAAAATAAAATCCTAAATTAAACTATTACATCCCATAAACAGTTACATTATTGGAAAAATAGAACGATAAAAAGAAAACGTCCGAATCGGAGCAACCTGTGAAAGAATAAGAAAATCGGAAAATGCAATATGAATCGAACAAGAGAAAAAATGTTAGAAAAATGCAAGTTTTAATATGGAAAAATTAATACATGCTGGAAATAAGATAAATAAGTTAAAATAATTTTTTGGGATTTTTTAGAAAAGATTTAATAATTAAAATGCAATTAAAAGTGATTTAAATGCTAAAATAAAAATAAAATAAATATGCATGCAAAAATTATATTTTTTAATTTATTAAATTAAATAAAGGTTTTTACGAAAATAATGTAAAAAGAAAAAATGTTTTTGGTAATTTTTAAATGCAGAATAAAAATGATGAAAATAATTAAAATAGAACGAAAATATTAAAATAAAAGAAAATATGAAAATATGAAGTTTTGTGAAGTTTTGAGAAAAAGAACCAAAACCGGTGCCAGTGGGGTTCGAACTGGAGACATGTGAGAGGATCTTGGAACAGTGAACGCTTCTACCACTACGCCAGCTTGCACTTTGTGTTATGGATTGAAAACGTGGGATCATGGACATACACGCGTCGCCATCTGGATCAGTCAAAGCACAATCAGCCTGGTGGGGTCCTCGCTGGATGGGTGAACGAATCAGAGATCGCCATAACGCCACGCACGCCCTTGCCGGAGTCAACACGTTCAACGACGCCGGAGCCCTAGCTCCGGTCGTCTTCTCCGGTAGGGCACGATCTGAACCTGCAAAAATACGAATTTCAAAAGCAAAAGAAAGGTCATGTCCCCCTATTTCGACCCTTCTGAATTCAATGGAGGTGTCTGTTTTGGCTGAAACGGCTTGTATTGATCAGTTCGAACCAAACAGTTCCTCGAGCCCTAACCATGGCATCCTGGGATTTCTACGTGAAACCTTACATGTTGTGCATCAAATGCGTTCTAAGGAACACCCTGAACTCAAACAAACACACAGGAACAGTTAATAATGCATGAAATATTAAAATCGAATTTGAGAAAATTTGCAAACCGGTGAGAGTGAGAGGGCTTGATCTGGACAGCCTGGGCTCGATGTAAAGATTGGTACTGCTTGCTGGCAACCTCCAAAGCAAGATTGAATGGTCAGAATAGGCTGGAAGAGGCTGCAATATGGAATTCGATTTTTTCAAGTTCTTGAAAATTTTGGCAAGAGTTTGGGTTTGTTTTTAGGTTAGGATTTCGTCCTCTGGCTTGTGTGTATTGCTGGCAATTTATAGAAGAGTTTGGAAGAGAAAAAACAAGGAAAAAAGATTGGAAATTGAATGTGCAAATATTTTCCAATAAATTCAAATCAAATTTTCTTTAAAACTTGATTTTTTCCTTCCATAAGCATGAGCCACGAATTTGGTAATGGTTGTGGGCTTTCTTGGACATTAAGAGAGATATAAATCCAGCTTATTTGAAAAAGAAACTTAATTTTCATATTTTACACAATTTATTTTTGAATTAAATGTTGTAAAATTCAAATATAAATCATGAAAATAGAAAATCACCAATGCCAAGCATTTATGGGTCAAGAATAACATCATGAACAAGTTTGGATCAAAAAGATTATAGGCCCATTTGGAAAATTTTGCAAATTGACCAAAATGTCCTTTTGTGCAATTGTCCAAAATTGCCCAACTTCTGAATAGTGTATCTTGCTCAATTTTCCACATTTTTGAGTGCTCTTGGACTTTTTGGAAAGCTCTAAGAGTCCTCTAACCAATGTCTTTGGTCTCATCTCAATTGGAGTTACCATGCTCAAAATATCTTCAAAACAAAAAGTTGACTTTTTGTTGACTTTGAAAATGACCTGTAATGTTTTGAGCTATACCTCTCAAATGAAGCATTTTTTGGACATTCTTGTGAGACATGAAGTTGTAGAGAATTGAATTTCCTTCAAAATGAGATTTGGTGGGAAAATTTCTGAGAAAGTATGAGAAAGTATGAGAAAGTTATGACCAGTCAAAGTTCAGTTGACTTTTCACCTAGAAACCCTAATTTAGAAAGTTTGACTTTTGAGCAAATCTTGAGTTTTCTTGATGAATCATGATCAACCCTTGATCAAATGATGAATGTAACTTCAAAATGAGGATGTTGACCAAAATCGAAGTTTTGATGTATGTTGACCACGTTGACTTTTGTCCAATACACCGATTTTCAACCATCTGAGCAATTGTCTGAGGAAACTTGGCTTGTGAGGCTTGAAACTTGACATGGAGAATCTTTGAAGCATGTGAGGAGGCATGAAGGCCATTGGAGATGTTGGAAATCCATCTTGACTTGAGAGATACCAAACCCTAGTTTGGGTTGATTGTCTAGGAGAGAGTTTGTCTGATCAACTCTTGAGGAATCCTTGAGTATGGATGTATGAAATCTCTTGAGTAGATGGAGGGCAAATTTTGGGGTATGACTGCCCCTGCTCAATCTTCTTGTACTGGAAGGGTTAGATTGACATGCTTGTCTTTCGTGACTGGAGGTAGAAGATGATTGAACACCGAGTACACCGAAAATTTGCACTCGCTGGTGGATGATGGGAATGGGCTTACTGATGCCATTTGGAGAAGTTGGAGACTTGGGGAACAGTCGTATGCTAGACTCGAGGTTGTTAATAGGAGAGCGAGATGGGCTTAAGATGCCATCTAGAAAGGTCGATCTTTGGAGGGTGAGTCGACGTTAGACTCAGATGTTCTGGAATGGAGAGGAGATGGGCTTAAGATGCCATCCGGGGAGTCGACGTTAGACTTCGTGTTCACTTTAAATGAAGTTATTGGTCCGTATTGATTTTAACCATATATGCAGATTCGATAGTGAAGAGATGTTGACAAATAGTCGGAGATGGGCTTAAGATGCCATCCAAGGCAACCGAGTCGTACGCTAGACTCAGTAGTTCTGTTGATAATCGAATAAATCTTCGCGATTACTGGGAGAGATTGTAGTTGGCCGAATGTGGATAGCTTCCTGTTGTGCATCGGTGTTGATCCATTGCGTTATCGGAGGATAACCGAGGTGGCCTTTGGATAGTTTTCCGGTTCGGGCTTAATCCGGACCACGTCGGAGGCGGTCTTTCGATAGTTTTCCGGCTCGGGCTTAATCTGGACCTGTTCGCGGTCTTTCAGATAGTTTTCCGCCGGCTCGGGGCTTAATCTGGACTGTTTGCGAAATGATCATACTGCTTTTGGAGAAATCAAGAAAAGCTTTGATAGAATATTTGTTAGTCTTATGCAAAGTATGATGCATGACAGTGTATATGAATGACATATGCATGAATTATGACTTTATGAGAAATGTATGAATGATGAATGTTGTGATATTTCAAAACATATCCATCTTGAAGAAGATGCGGATATTCTGTTTGAAGATTTCTAACTTCTGCCTGGGGAATTGAGTAGGTGAGAACCCTGCTTTTGAAGGAGAAGAAAGATATCTTGGATTCCTCCGATGCACTATCTGACCAAGTCTTGGGCCTAGACGTTGTTGAGGAAGGTAGAGATTTGAGAGGCTCGTTGTCGGAGATCTCATATATAGACCCTGCTGAGGAGAGTCTGGGAGGCGATCTGTTGAGGACCTTGTATGTAGATCCTGCTGAGGAAATTTAAGAGACGCTCTACTGGGGATTCCGAGTGTAGATCTCGCTGGAGAGCATTTGATGGTTGCTGAGAGACCGGGCTTGAAGAGTCTAGAGTCCGTTGTAATCTCTGGCTGGGGAATAAAAGGTGTATGCTTCCTCCGATGCACTATCTGACCAAGTTTTGAGTCTGGATACCGCTGCCGGGGAGAAGGGGGAGGATTGAGAAATATCCGCCGGGGATGAAGTGTTACTGCTTAGAGACTGATGTAACGTTGCTCGATTGAGTGGAATTGCTGCTCGTGGATTCCTTATACTCACTGGGAAGGTGTGTTGTGGGTGACACCTTTATGCTCTGTGGGGAACTATTCGTTGACTTTCGTCGTCATCCCAATTCCCGGAACCTGTAGTAAGTACTTTTGCATGTCCACTTTTCGTATGTTTGCAAAGAGATTTTTATTGTCAAGTGCATATAATCGTTCAAAACCAACGTTGGACTTATTGCAAATAACAACAATGTAAATTGTAAAGAGAAAGAATTTATGCTTATTTGAAAGGTGGCGTATGGCCAAGTAGTTTTGTACACAAGAAAGGTAAAAGCTATGGAAACAATCTCGTTAAGTTCCAACTATGCTAGTACTCATATATTTCAACTATCTCATCTCCTTGCGAGAAAGTGAGTAGACGATCTTCGCCATTTGAACCTTGAATGTGATAGTAGTCCGGAAGGTGATCCGAAGAGACATAGTCGACGCTTAAATCCCTAACTTTTGCCTAGACCGCCTTTCGGTTTTCGCCCACGGATACCCTTTTTGCCCAAGCCGCCTTTTCGTGTTTTCGACTTGTCGGTGTACATGTTTTGTATATATCCTTAACTTTTGCCCGAACCTTTGGTTCGCCAGATGCCCTTATTTTTGCCTAGGCCACCGACCTAGCGGGTCTCTTTACGCGTAGTATTTTTGACTATGTATGCGTTCGGGTGTGGGAAGTCTTCACCATCCATGGTGCTAGTATCATAGCCTCCGAGGATACCGTCTTGACTACAAACGGTCCCTCATAAGTGGGAGTCCATTTGCCCTCGGATCTTGTGGAAGAATGATGCGCTTGACTACTAAATCACCGACTTGGTAGACTCGTGTTTGACCTTCTTGTTAAATGCTCGATCATTCGCTCGATAAATCTGTCCATGGCGATGGACGCGAGTCGCTTCTCATCAATCAAATTAATCGTCAAGCCGAGTCGAACCCAATCGCCCTCGCCTAACTCGCCTTTGAGGACTCTTGAGGGTATCCGAACCTCGATGGGTAAGACGGCTTCCATACCGTAGACAAGAGAGAATGGGTTGCCTGTTGATGTTCGTGTCAAAGATAACCATGAAGAGCGAATGGTAACATCTCATGCCAATCTTTGTAAGTAATCGTCATCTTCAGATAATCTTCTTAATGTTCTTATTGGCGGCTTCCATCGCGCCATTCATCTTAGGCCGATATGGAGAAGAGTTGTGATGTTTGATCTTGAATCTGTGCGAGTTCTGATCATCTTGTTGTTGAGATTGGAACCGTTATCCGTGATAATCCTTTCAGGAGTGCCATACCGACATATAAGATTATGCTTGATGAATCGAGCCACTACATTCTTGGTAACAGATGCATACGAGGCTACTTCTACCCATTTGGTGAAATAGTCAATTGCCACAAGGATGAAACGATGTCCATTGGAAGCTGTGGGCTTAATCTCTCCAATCATGTCAATGCCCCACATTGCGAAAGGCCACGGAGAAGTTAAAACATTCAGAGGTACTGGAGGTACGCACTTTGTCGGCATAACCGCATTTGTGACAAGATCGAGCGAGCGGTGACAATCGCTTCCATGGTAGACCAATAGTAACTTGTTCTCAAAATCTTCTTAGCCATAGTGTGTCCACGGAGTGGGTACCAAATTCGCCGTGTAACTCTTCCATGATACGTATTGTGTTTTCGGTCTACAGGAGTAAGCACAAGTCGTTGCGCTTGTATAAGATGTCGGCCGAGGAAGAATTTGATGCAAATCTTCTCATGAACTTTTATCATTAATGATGCCCTCGGGTATTCCCGAGTCTCAAGATACCTCTTCACGTCGTAGTACCAAGGTTTCTCTTCTGTATCAAGCTCGTAATATGCTGGTTCGTCAAACTTCTCAATGATGATCCGGGAGCCTCGTTGTCCCATCTAACCTTGAACATAGACGACATAGTAGCCAATGCGCGCCAACCGATTCTCTTCTCGTGGAATGTGATCAAAAGTAATCTTTCAAGTAAGGAATCAAACTCGAACATGCTCTCGATATGGAATGAGATTCGGATGCTTCGTATCCCACTTCTTAATCGACTAATCACTAAAGCCGAGTCTCCATACACTTGTAAGAACTTGATTCTTAAGTCAATAGCACTTTGATACCCATGATGCACGCGTGACTCGCCATGTTGTTAGTGCAACCGAAACATAATCTGGCGGTGAAAGGAGTCCGCCGCTAGGGACGTAATGATGGCACCAATGCCATTGCAAGTGCGTTTGAGGCTCCATCAAAGACCATAGTCCATCGATCCTTGTTCGTGTCCTTTGTCCGGGCCTGGTTCTCGCATCAGAACTAGTAAAACATCTTCGTCGAAATTGAATCGCATAGATTGATAGTCGCTCACGGCTTGATGAGCCAAATGATCGGCTACTACACTTCCTTTGATCGCTTCGAGAAGTGTACCGATGTCATATTCGGTCAAGATCATTTGCCATCTTGCTATTCTTCCGAGAGTGGTTTCTCAAAGATGTATTTTATCGGATCCATCTTAGAAATCAACAAGGTAGTGTGAGTCAACATATACTGCCTTAGTCGGCGAGCAGCCCAGTTAAAGCGTTGCAAGTTTTCTCGAGCTGAGTATCTTGTTTCACATCGGTAAACTTTTGCTAAGGTAGTATATTGCATGCTCTTTTCGACCGGACTGCCATGTTGCCCCAACACACATCCCATTGAGTTTTCTAACACCGTCAAGTACATGATAAGAGGTCTTCCTTCAAGAGCGGCATCGGATAGGAGGATTCTATAGGTACTCCTTGATTTTGTCAAAAGCGATCCGCAATCGCTTCCATTCTACTACTTGATCTTTCTTTAGTAACTTGAAAATTGGCTCACAAGTAGCATTAGTGTGCAATGAACTGCAATGTAGTTCAATCGCCCAAGAAACCTCTCGACTTCCTTCTCGCGGGAGCGGCATTTCTTGAATAGCTTTAACCTTCGCAGGTCAACCTCAATACCTCTTCCATCGACTACAAACCCTAGGAGTTTTCCGGATCCGACTCCAAAGGTGCACTTGTTAGGATTAAGCCTTAGTTTTCTTCAATCAAACAGCTTTTGCAAATGATCAAGATGTTCTTCTTCACGTGATCGAGCTATCATGTCGCCGACGAGACTTCTATCTCGTGATGAATCATGTCATGAAACAATGTCACCATAGCACGATAAGTGGCGCCCGTTCTTCAACCGAACGGCATAACCTTGTAGCGTAGTACCCCAATGTAACGAAGTAGTCTTTCCATGTCTTCGGAGCCATTTTAATCGATTGTAACCGAGAAACCGTCCATGAAGGAGAAAACCTTATGCAAAGGTTGTCTACCGTAACATCAATACGAGGAAGTGGGAAATCATCTTTCTGACTTGCCTTGTTCAGATCTCCGTAATCCACACACATTCGTACTTACCATCCTTCTTAGGCACGAGTACCATATTAGCAACCCATCGGGATAGGAAGTAACGGCTAGGAAACCGTTGAACCGCTTCATAACTTCGGCTTTGATCTTTCTCGACATCTCGACGATGCGACGAACCTTCGTTTCACCGAGAAAACCTTCTTTGGCAACCGTGTACCACGATATCAATGTCTAAACCAATGTCTTCGTATGACCAAGCAAAACCTCAATGTAGTCTCGTAGCATCCGAACCAACCTTTCTTTAACATCTCTCAAGACCCGCTCCTATCTTGATCTTTTTCTGTCTTCGCTAGTACCCAAATTCACAACCTCAACTTGTTTTCGGTGGTATAACTTGCTCTTCTTCAAGCCGCAAGTTCTCCGGCACTTCACAATCTTCCTCACTTTCATCTTCGCTTGGTAGATCGGATTATCAAGTCATATTTAGCACTAGCATAGTCATATTAACGAGATTCGGAGTGATTCGCAGTGTATCACGTGTGTGTAAGAACACATAGCTTTTGAAGGGGTGATAAAGTAAAAGAAAGAAAACAAACAATTGAATGCAAAAGTCCAACGAATTTATTGAATGAAAATACGCAAACGATGATAATAACCCTCGAACGAGCCATGATGCCCGCAAGGCACTAGGCTTTCAAAGTTTATTGTTCAAACATAAAGAAATATGAAAAGCAAAACAAAACAAGAGCAATTACTCCCGACTAAAGGAGATTGGTATGACGCCTTCGCCTTCCAATTGTCGAGCCCATGATCCGAGTGGGAAGATCCACTTGTCGATGTCGGTTGTCGCCGCCTTCTATAGCATGGATTCCACCGCCGATGCGGATAGGAAGTTGGCGGCACGTCGCGGCGTATCATCTTCGACCTTGATGGTGAAGCCTAAACCACCTTGTCAAATTTGAAAGGAAGATTAGGAGCTGTCCCCAAATAGCACTACCTCCTTGTTCAAGAGCTTGAGCATCTTTCAATGAGGTCATTCTAGGTGGAGCTTGTGTAACTTCAGAGTGACGGGGAGTCAACAGCATGACTGGGTATTGTTTCAAAAGCTTGACAGGAGTCTCAAGAATTCACCCTCCATCTCGAGATAGCGGAATGACAGATGATGACCATATACTCTTCTTCACCACACACCGTAACAACTTTCCCTTTCACCGTACTTCTTCATGCAAAGTAGAGGTAATCCGCCCCATGTATCCAAGGCGCCCAAGTAGGTAAGAATAAGTCGGACGGATGTCCATGACAAAGAAAGTGGAATCAAAAGTCCGGGAACCGACTTTAACAGTAGTGAGCTCTCCAAGTACTGGCGCTTAGAACCATCAAAAGCTCTCACGATAATGTCACCGGGTCTCGTAACCAACCCTTCGACATCAAGTCGATCAAAAGCGCTTCGAAGGATATTCAGAGCGTAACCGTATCCACCAAAACATGAGACAAGGTAGTGCCTTGCATTCAATGGAGATGTGCAAGGCTTTGTTATGTTTCTTTCCCAAGGAGTCAAATCAAGATCGAGAAGCCTAGGCCGTTGTTGGCAGCTAGCAATACAAACTTCAAACCGGTTGGTAGTGTCTTGCACATGAGCATTCTTCAAACTTCACCAAGGCATTAGCATGAGCCTCGAGCACAAGAGCAAAGCGAGCATGGAAATCTTGGACGGAGTCTCCTAACTGCTCCACAACATTGTAGTCACTCTTCTTGATAATCTTCGCACTTCTCCATTTCTCGCTTGGAGGTGTCTTAACTTCCTTTGGTACTTCGTTGAGCGTGATGAGCCATCGTTCTTTCCTCTAGCTAGGATATTGGTGGAGTAGAAGGAATGCGAGCTGGAGTCGCAGTGTCTTTGGAGGAGAGATCCGAGAGAATACCCTTCCGGCTCGTCACCTTACTTGATCCGTGATGTTGTCGATGTCGAATGGTAGCTTCAACGTAAGATCTTCAATGGTCGAGGGTCTTGCTTGACGCTATGATAGTAAACATCACCCATAATTCCAAGGAATAGCTTTATCGAGGAATACGGAACTGGCCTTGGAGAAGTAATGATGAGAGGTGTCACTCTAGGCACAGGATCAGCAGAGGAAATCCTTATTGTGTTAACATCAACATAGTCTTCATGGAAATCGTCACCCCATCCGGCTGCCTTAACATCTTCAATAGGAATCTTGTAGCGTGAAAGGTACTTCACCATGTAATCATACTTTCCACTTGGCTGCCCCAAGGTATCCCACATGATGGTGCGGCTTCATTCACATCTTCGATCTTCACTTAGCCATATCTTCACACAACTTCACATGTGGTTTCGTAAATAGTATCTCGTGGTTATCCATCATGCATCGAACACGCCTTCTCAACCAAGCACAACCATCAGTGTGATGGGCACCAACGACAATCCCGGGCATCCCGGATTGACACCGGCTTGCAACAAATTCCTTAATACCATCAAAGGAATGGTCAAGTCATTTATGTTGAAAACATAAGTATCGTCACCAACAAAGATTGGAACTCTTGTCATGGTTAGGCATAGGCGCTGATCACATTCGAGTCTCAACAGAGGATCAAACTCAATCGCTTAGTTTCGATCATATCCTAAATCTTGTTTTTCGAGCCCAACAATTGTCGTTGTCGTCCCGGCTGTTGGAATGGTAAGCACACTTAGCATTAGGATTGTACTTGGAGAGGAAGTGTTGACATTTTGTGGAGGATCCTCAAGGTAATCACCTGCTCAACATGTGTTGCAAGGCTTGTGACAATGGCATGTTGATCTTCAGAACTGCCTTCGTGGCTGCTCGCTACGCCTGTCTCACCGAGGTTGTGCCGATGTAGGATCGAGATCACAACCGCCCACAGATTGAGCACGGTCGGTCTTGGCTCGGCTTTTCCGACCATACACAAGATTAGCTTCTTTCTTAGCACCAAAGGATCTCTTCAAAGATTCAAGATGTCTCTACATGAATCTTCCCACTCTTGATACCCTTGCGCTCGTCAATATCAACTCGGTGAATCCGGATGAAGAATTTCCAATCGATGATTGAAGAATGGGTCTGTTCCCATGAACATATCAACCAACTCCCTATTGGACAAGGGTGGTTGAACTCGCCCGCTAGATCTCTCCACTTCGAGCATACCTTGAACTTCTCGTCACGACCCATAGACATGCTTTGTAGTTGCATGCGAGTGGGTGTCAATTCAAGATTGTACTCATATTGTTCAGAAAGCATCGCCTAAGTCACCCAAGTACGGATACGGTCATTCTCTAGTGATAGTACCATTCCAACCGAGTTCCCGACAAACTCTCTTGAAAATAGTGCATCCACAACTTTCTCATCAATGGGGTTGATCCGACATAGGACTTCAAATGCAGCTTAGGGCAAGACATGCCATCATACTTGGCAAAAGTTGAACTTTGAACTTGGGAGGAATCACAACACCAGAACAAGACTCAGATCATCAAAGTTCAGCCCTGACATTTTCGTGTTTTCCACAAAGATTCAGCGATCTTCAAGTTGCTTGTACTTGTCATCTTCCTCGTAGTATCGCTATAATCGAATGATCCTCTCCTCCTTTCTTTGGTTCCCGCCACCTTCATCACCCTTGATACTCCCTCGCATGGACACTTCCTTCAGAGCTCAATACGGCTGACCACTTTAGGACCCCCTTTGAAATGTCTACCCATGTTGAGGAGACCAACAACCTTCTTCTTCTTGTTGATGAGCTTCTTCGATTTTCTTGGCCTTGGACCAAGCCGGTAAACATCTCTAAACCGAGCATTCTCGAGCCCGAGATCTTTGACACTGCTCAAGAGCCATTTCGCTAAAATAAATAGCGAGCAAATGAGAAAACCAATCTCCAATGTACCGTGATGCAATGTTATGATATGCTATGCGATGTTTATGCAAATGCAATGCAATGTTTTCAAGGACCTTAGAGATTTAAATTTGTTAGACAAGCAATGAACAAACATTTATTAGTACTCTTTTATTATTCTTTTTCTTTTAAGTACAAGAGATAGTTCAAAACAATAAAAGAAAACAAAACATCCTAAAGCTCTAAGTCTCCCATGGGCGCTCCTCTTGGTGCCGATGTAAGCTGATGTTTCGCCTCGTGAAGTAGCTTTGTCAACTCTAGCACTTTCTTCTCACTTGCATAGCATCGAGCTTCAAAGGTATCCCTTCTTTTTGGATCCGTGATCTCTTCAAGTCTTCAAAATCGTAGGCATGTCGATGGAGAAAAGATAGGTACGCCACCTATAGCAACAGTTCCATAATTACCGGTAGAACAGCGTGAATGGCATCATGAGGTTTTGAGCTCGAGCTCGCACCCATTTGAGGTAAGGTTCCCAAGGAATGGAGTTCGGTGCCCCAAAGTCTTGGTATCGGTCTTCTTTACCATGCCCCAAGCATGTATAAACCTTCGCTTAATTCGAGATCGTGATTGTAGTCGAACACAATATCTTGGAGAAGCATATCATGTGGACCATCTCTTCGAGCAAAACCAAACCGACGTAGAGCTAGAGAAGGGTTGTAAGTAATACCTCCCTTATACCAAGTAGTGGTACATTAGGAATTCTCCACAACGCTCAATGAATGTGAAGTCCTTTTGAGAGAAAAGGTTCCAACGGATATCCGAATGAGCGAGTGACATCAATCTTTGAGACCATCTCAACCTTTGTTCATTCTTCAAAATCGATGGAGGAAGGTGCGAAATAAACCACCGGAAAGTAACGGACACAACACATGAGAGTTCCTTGTCGCTAGTAGTACGAGTGTGGAGAGAATGTAGAATGTCTCCAAGTAAGGTAGGCACTGGATTGCGGGTAAGAAACAACTTGATGGCATTGGTATCGATGAACTGATCCGAGTTAGGAAATAGAACCAAACCATAAATTAGTAAGGCCACAATGTTCTCAAATGCATGGAAACTCATAACTTTGAGGAATTCTCGGGCTTTCTTGATTAAGAACTTGGAAAGTAAACCCTTAACTCCACTTCTAGTTTCCCAATTGGCTTCAATGTCTGAGCGCTTAAGATGTAAGGCGGATGCAATGTCTTCGAACTTAGGGACCTTTTCCAAACCGGTGAATGGCATTTGGTCAAGAATAGGCACCCCAAGTAGCTTAGAGAACTCTTCCAAGGTAGGAACTGTAACTGAACTGTAAAGCAATGGTGTTCTGATCAAAGAATCGAATAGACATGCATCATATCTTCTTCAAAACCGAGATAACCAAATCAAGTAGATAACCGTGTCTTTGATGAACGAGCATGGTCGGAATTTCAAGCCAATTTTTGAGTTGAGAAGGGATACCCATGAAGTTGATTCGGATAGTCTTTCTAGAAGCCATAATCCCTACAAAACAGAGCAAAGATAAACCCTAGGTCCTTGAAATAGTTAGAAATGATATGCAATGCGAATGATGTCATGATGTCATGTTTAGCACACACAAACAATTCACACAATGAGCCTAGGGTTAAGGCTTGCATGAGGTATAGGTGATTACCCCACCAAAAGTTTGAGTTGGTTCATCCTGCCCTATAATAGTAACTGGTTCTAGGAATCTCATATCACGATCTTTCTCGAGGCGCTTATTTCAACACGACGCCAAGTGGTCGATCGAAATGTCCCAAAAGTCTAATCTCAATGAGCGTAGCATCGAGTATCAACCAACCTCGGTCTACACCAAAGCCGCCATCTCGCTACCTTCTAATGGCCAAGATGGGTCAATTAAGGTTCTAAAAGTTTAGTTAGCGATGACACCACAGAAGCCAAATACTTTCTTCAACTTGGGAATGAAGAGTATCGGGCAACCAAAGTGTCACGCTAACGTAGCCATCATGTTGACCGCGTAGTTATACGCCTAACGGTCGCGATGATCTAATGCTACTTACCTAAAAGGAAACCGGATCCGTGTAGGATCCCCAACAATATAATACCCAAGCAACCCTTAAAGATAAAGCATACAAGTCAAACAAAAGCAATAAAGGTTATCTAGAAATCCCTAAGGCAATTCTCTTTGGGTGTTCTCACAGAGTCGCCAGCTCAGAATACGGTGAACTCGACTTTGTAGGATTTTGTATCCAAATGTGCGGATAGCAAGAGTCGCCACCGACTTTTATTTTTATCCAATTAAGGGAAGGTAAAAGTAATAAAAGACCTTCGTTAGATTCTCGAGTTCGGAGAATGGTTATGAAAAGGAAGGTATTAGCACCCCTTTCCATCCGTAGTTATCTACGGCTCTTAGTTGCTCTAGATCACTTTTTAAAATTGCTTTCGTGTGTTTGACAAAGATGTTTTGAAAAGGCATTTCGCTTTGACTTTGTAATGACTCATGTAGGAGTGTATACAAAGTGTTCGGAAATGTTTTTGTTTTGAAAAGAATTTGAACTTTGAAAAGTGTGTGTGAAAAGCATTTGATAGAGCAAGCAACTAAGAGACTTATTTACCCACTCGTAATTGGTCGCTTTGTTGTACTTCTACATTCCTTTAGAATAGCGCTAGCCATACCATTAGTTAGTAGGTAGCTCCATTCGCTGGATGTAAGCGGACATTCAAGGGACATCGGATGGTCATAGAAGGCAACTTGTAGGAAGTATCCTAGCACATATCGGGGACTATCATCATTTTTCGAGGCTTACAATCGAGGGTCAAGATCATGTATTCGGAGGCGACATCGTGGGTCTTATGATCTTTGTATCGAAGGGACTATGATGATTTGTTCGAGGGCAACGGTGCTAGAATACCTCTACGCTCGAGGGACATGACCATTTTGAATCGAAGGCATCGAGAGAATTACCCTAAGGTGCGTGTGTGAAAGAAGTGTGTCAAATTCGATATTTTATCTTGAAATTAGTGTGAGCTATGTCCAATTATTATCTTTCCATACACGCCTAGTTACTAACAATTTATAGGGTGCGGAATTAAAATGCGGAATGTAAAATGCGGAAAGATAAACCTACGCTTATTACATGGCTTTGGGGCGTATACATAATTTAAAATGCGGAAAATAAAATCCTAAATTAAACTATTACATCCCATAAACAGTTACATTATTGGAAAATAGAACGATAAAAGAAAACGTCCGAATCGGAGCAACCCGTGAAAGAATAAGAAAATCTAAAATGCAATATGAATCGAACAAGAGAAAAATGTTAGAAAATGCAAGTTTTAATATGGAAAAATTAATACATGCTGGAAATAAGATAAATAAGTTAAAATAATTTTTGGGATTTTTAGAAAAGATTTAATAATTAAAATGCAATTAAAAGTGATTTAAATGCTAAAATAAAAATAAAATAAATATGCATGCAAAATTATATTTTTAATTTATTAAATTAAATAAAGGTTTTACGAAAATAATGTAAAAGGAAAAAATGTTTTTGGTAATTTTTAAATGCAGAATAAAAATGATGAAAATAATTAAAATAGAACGAAAATATTAAAATAAAAGAAAATATGAAAATATGAAGTTTTGAGAAAAAGAACCAAAACCGGTGCCAGTGGGGTTCGAACTGGAGACATGTGAGAGGATCTTGGAAAATGAACGCTTCACCACTACGCCATTGCACTTTGTGTTATGGATTGAAAACGTGGGATCATAGACATACACGCGTCGCCATCTGGATCAGTCAAAGCACAATCAGCCTGGTGGGGTCCTCGCTGGATGGGTGAACGAATCAGAGATCGCCATAACGCCACGCACGCCCTTGCCGGAGTCAACACGTTCAACGACGCCGGAGCCCTAGCTCCGGTCGTCTTCTCCGGTAGGGCACGATCTGAACCTGCAAAAATACGAATTTCAAAAGCAAAAGAAAGGTCATGTCCCCCTATTTCGACCCTTCTGAATTCAATGGAGGTGTCTGTTTTGGCTGAAACAGCTTGTATTGATCAGTTCGAACCAAACAGTTCCTCGAGCCCTAACCATGGCATCCTGGGATTTCTACGTGAAACCTTACATGTTGTGCATCAAATGCGTTCTAAGGAACACCCTGAACTCAAACAAACACACAGGAACAGTTAATAATGCATGAAATATTAAAATCGAATTTGAGAAAATTTGCAAACCGGTGAGAGTGAGAGGGCTTGATCTGGACAGCCTGGGCTCGATGTAAAGATTGGTACTGCTTGCTGGCAACCTCCAAAGCAAGATTGAATGGTCAGAATAGGCTGGAAGAGGCTGCAATATGGAATTCGATTTTTTCAAGTTCTTGAAAATTTTGGCAAGAGTTTGGGTTTGTTTTTAGGTTAGGATTTCGTCCTCTGGCTTGTGTGTATTGCTGGCAATTTATAGAAGAGTTTGGAAGAGAAAAAACAAGGAAAAAAGATTGGAAATTGAATGTGCAAATATTTTCCAATAAATTCAAATCAAATTTTCTTTAAAACTTGATTTTTTCCTTCCATAAGCATGAGCCACGAATTTGGTAATGGTTGTGGGCTTTCTTGGACATTAAGAGAGATATAAATCCAGCTTATTTGAAAAAGAAACTTAATTTTCATATTTTACACAATTTATTTTTGAATTAAATGTTGTAAAATTCAAATATAAATCATGAAAATAGAAAATCACCAATGCCAAGCATTTATGGGTCAAGAATAACATCATGAACAAGTTTGGATCAAAAGATTATAGGCCCATTTGGAAAATTTTGCAAATTGACCAAAATGTCCTTTTGTGCAATCGTCAAAATCGCCCAACCGAATAGTGTATCTTGCTCAATTTTCCACATTTTGAGTGTTCTTGGACTTTTTGGAAATCTCTAAGAGTCCTCTAACCAATGTCTTTGGTCTCATCTCAATTGGAGTTACCATGCTCAAAATATCTTCAAAACAAAAAGTTGACTTTTTGTTGACTTTGAAAATGACCTGTAATGTTTTGAGCTATACCTCTCAAATGAAGCATTTTTGGACATTATTGTGAGACATGAAGTTGTAGAGAATTGAATTTCCTTCAAAATGAGCTTTGTGGAAAATTTGAGAAAGTATGAGAAAGTTATGACCAACAAAGTTCATTGACTTTTCACCTAGAAACCCTAATTTAGAAAGTTTGACTTTGAGCAAATCTTGAGTTTTCTTGATGAATCATGATCAACCCTTGATAAAATGATGAATGTAACTTCAAAATGAGGATGTTGACCAAAAATCAGAAGTTTTGACTGTATGTTGACCACAGTTGACTTTTTGTCCAATACACCCGATTTTCAACCATCTGAGCAATTGTCTGAGGAAACTTGGCTTGTGAGGCTTGAAACTTGACATGGAGAATCTTTGAAGCATGTGAGGAGGCATGAAGGCCATTGGAGATGTTGGAAATCCATCTTGACTTGAGAGATACCAAACCCTAGTTTGGGTTGATTGTCTAGGAGAGAGTTTGTCTGATCAACTCTTGAGGAATCCTTGAGTATGGATGTATGAAATCTCTTGAGTAGATGGAGGGCAAATTTTGGGGTATGACACCTGCAAGTTACCCACATATAGAAGCAACATTTCCAAGCAAAAATGGTGAGTAATCACAAAATCATAACAAAAGATATACGAAATAAATATAGTAGTTACAACAACATCATCATGAACTCCACATAGAATCATATATTACATATTATACTCACACTCTCATACTATCATCTCAATCACCACCTCATTATATCATAGATCAATCATCACTAATAAAACATCATTTAATCTGCAACGTCAACACAAGCATAACTTAAATCACACCTCATCAACACACAACTTAATCAACAATAATGCAATGTCACATATGATGTAATGTATCAACACAGACTCGTGCACATGGTACCAATTCTTTGATGAAAATTGGTTCATCACCCTCCAAAGATTCTTACACTAGGATCGATTGCCTCTTGGAACCCAAGCACAATATAAAACACACTAAATCCACATAATGTGAGTGAGGCCAACATTGGACTAAAGTCCAAAACAACACTTGACTTACGTCTTATCAATATGGCGAACCAACATCCTAATGCTATGAATGCATGATGCACAATAACATAATATTCGCGACAATAGCTAATCAAGTGCATCATCATTCATGTAATCATCATACAACAAGTCATCATCACATACGTTACTATACAACATGCAACATACTCACAACAATAAACATACCATATAATCATGGGAAATACATCATATTATTTATTTTATTTTGTGCAAAGCAGTAAAGAAAATCAAATATGTCAGCTGCTCATCGCCTAAGGCTCGCCCGACGAAGTTTTCTGCTCGCCCAAGACTCTCCCGACGATGCTGGGGCGACACACCTTCCCATACATTTTCCAGGAGCGCCTATTTTACACCATTTTCCTTAGCATCTTATCTCGCCCGGTGAAGCTCGCTCTCTCCACCTCTTTGTCTGGCGAAGTTGGAGCGAAACTCCTCCTCCCATACATTTTCCAGGGCGTACCTAAAATTACATGTTTTCTCGCCCCAGAGCTCGCCTGGCACTGCTCAGGAGAAATCGCTTCGCCTGATGCTGCATGTGGCTCGCCTAGCACTACTTGCGAAACAGTATCCATGTTGCAATTTTGCACATGTTCATTCCTAATTTCTCATGCAATTTCATACCAAAATATACCCAAATTCACTACAAATCAACATGTTATCATACAACAAACAACAATATGTTATTACATCATTACATGCATCAATTCATAGTATTTTACACATCATAATTCACTAATTTCATCACAAATCATCACATTATCAATTCATCATAAAAACCCCAAACAAATCACATACATCTAAACCTCATATCAATTATAATAACAAGGATCATTCTCCATAATACGATCGTACAAAATGAACGTACCAAAACCCCAAGTTTTCTTTTTATCAAACTTACCCATTGGACCCCTAATATGTCTTTCCCAACTTATCCTCACTAATCCTTATAAATACTACCACTTTACTCTTATCGTGTTTACACCATATATTATTTCTATTTTACTAATTAAAATAATTCTAAATAATTATACTAATTATCTAAAATATAAATACTCCTCATATTCATCCATAACTCACACTACCCCACAACACAACATATACAACACACATCATACTCAACAAAACATCATGTATGCACCAATAACTCACAAATTCTCATAAAAAAACCAATTATATATAATTCTAAAAAATAGGGTGTTACATTACACAAATAATTGTCAAGTGAGTATAATTTCACATTTTCGCTTTATAAACTTTTGTGCGCATACTCTGAAAATTCTCTGATATTTATGGAAAATCAATTGAGCCTATAAAGGCCTAGGCCAAGCCAAGCTTTTTTTATTGAAAAGGCTTATGATAAACTAGAATAAGTCAATACAAACAAATATTTAGTCTCACTAATATTTTAATTTTTAATATATTTAAACATTAGTTGAATGACTTATTTACAAATGTTCAAATAAAAAAGACTTTTAAGTAGGTTAATAGGTTAATCGATCATTCAAAAAGGTCTGACTCAGACTTAAAAATAAATTTATGATAGACTACAAACTAGATAAAGTCTAACTCAACACATCATATTCTCATCCCTATTTGTTACTGATTAACATTTGATAATTCGTTTAAAAAAAATTCATAATATGCAGTTTTCATCCACTACTATGTTGAAACTTCGTACATAAGCAACAAGTCCTACCGTACTGAGTCCCAAATTTTTGAAGATCCAATTTTTTTTATTAATATTAATAGACATAAAAAAAAAGTATAGTAAAAATCTAATAAAAAATATCATGATAAAAACTCAAATACATAAAAAAAAAATTGTCAAAATAATTTTAATTAAATTTAGTTCTAGTTATTATATAATTTTATTTTTGATGTCTCAGTTTTAAATATATTACTATCTACAAAAGGAAATACACATTTTTGGCCTGACCAATTTAATTTTTACCATTTATACTCTTATTTTATTCTATAATTTACTTGATAACTTCCTTAAAACTTAGTGCTAATAACTCCCACAAAATTCATTATTGGTAATCTCCACAAAACTAATTATTGGTAACCTCCATATGCCATTCTTCTTTATTTAAACGTGTTTTCCTAAATTTTATGCTAATATTTACAGGTTTTCTTTCTCTTTTATGAAATAATATTTCTCTCTTTCTGTTTGCTTCATTGTCATTTTTATTATATTGTTGTTTTAAATGTTTTTGGAGACAAAAGACTCACTTCGATGAACATGAAATTTAATTATTATTAAAATTCATTTGAATCAACTGGAAGTTTAATCACTAATATTATTCATTTCGTAACGATCTTTTTTAATTTATATGTTGAACTTTAAATCAAAAGTACATACTGCTAAAATATTTTGTATTGGATAGTCTTTCCTACCGCAATATCAAAGAGTATCTTTTGCAGATATTTTCATATGTATATGCGTTCCATCTATTGCACCAACACAATCCTAACACGATATTATAAATTTTTATTAATAAAAGCTACGACAAAACCAAAAGTTGACTTCACGATTTTTAGCATTATGTGTTAGTATGTAAATTGATTTTGCAACTTGTTCCTCCACACTTGACCATCGGGTAGCTTGTAAACCCCCTTCTCTTTATAAGATACCACATAAGGTCATAAAAGTTTGAGGACACATTCTTAATATATTTTGGCTAGTTTCACTATTACTAATTCAATAGATAATTTCTTCAAAAACTCTTTCTCTTTTAGAGCTCATATTATAACACGATTTTCTCTTACGAGTCATTCGAACATAGCAGTAAACAACAACACATTTTAGTTGAATTATAGTTCTTCGACACAAATCAAATCATTTATTAGTAACAATTCTCTGATCTTGATGATTCATCTAATTCAATAAATAATTTGCTATAATTAAAAACAGCTAAAATAATATTAGAATGTTAGAAAAATTCGGACAAATAATATTAGACTTAAATTATACACAATATATTTACATATTGAATGTTTATTTTGTACCTACTAATAAAATGTATTTATCTCTATATCTACCCATTCAGTAATTATATGATCTCAACTACATAAAGAGATAAAGAGATGGATGCAATAATCAAATGATATAAAATAAAATTCATGGGACATGCAATTTTGTAAATCTACAAATCTTAACAGCTATTAATTGATAAATAAATCTAATTAGCTAAAAATTGACATTCTAATTCAATTAGTTTCATCTAAATACAAGAAATAAATAAATTTAAATCTCCTCTTGTTTATTTCTAAATATAAATAATAATATCTATGATACATCTAGGGGTGGACAACGGGCCGGGTTCGGGCCCAAAAGACTCAATCATCCTAATCCGCGGTTGAATTATATAGACTCATGTCCGCCCATTTATTTTATCGGTTTGGACGGGTTGGGTTAGAACTGGTTGCGGATTAATATGAACGGTTTAATTGGTTTAATAGGTTTTTTATTTTTGACCCCAACAACACATTTTGAGGTATACATTATTATAATTTTTGTTGACAGTATATTATTATAACTTAAACTCAACATAAATTAAAATTAACAATCCAAATTACTAGGAATTTAAATTCAACATAAATCAATGGTCTATCATTCATTGTTCTATCAATGGCCTTAAAAGAAATCCAACATTAATTCAAATTAGAACAACATAAATTCAGCATCAGCATAAATGTGAATTAAAACAAATTACTAAAGTTTAAATACTAATAGAATTATAACTACATCAATGACCTTCAACAATTAATTCTCAATCAACTTTCCCATGGGCAAGTTCTTTCTTTTTGTGTGATTTTGGTTAGGATCTTGTACAAAGTAGCATCATAACACTTGCAAAGCTATATAGAAATTGAAACAGAATAGTTTACAATTAGCACTTAGCATTTAAAAAGAATTTTGATACAGTGATAAAAGAATAAGAGATTTAGGCATTTAAAGTGTATAACCTATGGCCTCTAATATGCTGCAAAACAAGCAAAATCCAAGTTGTCGTGCTTCTAAACTCCATCAAATGTTATCCTTCTAATGTATATTGCAGCAAAATATTAAGGTTGCAGCCAAATGTTATCCTTCCAATGTATACTGCAGCAAGAGATTTAGATTAAAATATGAACAAATTGAAACCAAATGTATATTGCAGCAAGATATTTGTATGTAATATGACAGAAACTAAAATATAATATAACAGATATTTGTATAAATTGCAGCCAAATGTATATTGCAGCAAGATATTTGTATGTAATATGACAAAAACTAAAATATAATATAACAGCAAGATATTTGTATAAATTGCAGCCAAAAGCACAAATAAAATATAAGACAGAAACTAAATCAAATAAGATAGAAACTAAATCAAGTAAGCAAAAATATAAGTCAACCAGTTGCATAAACATATTACATACAAATAAGACAGAAACTAAATCAAAAGCACATAAAATTTAAAACCTTTTCAAGGCATACTTAATTTAAGCTCTTTTAACAGGATCAAAGTTGGAAACCCAATAACTCAAATATAGTCATAGCACAGCTCCACCAACAAAAATGCTTAGCAGAAAGTTCTGAAGAGAAGGGGTGAGATCAGATCCAGCTGCATGAGCCACATCAGGTCTACTAGCACCGGCAACTTTCATAACTAGAGTATACAATCCATCTGCAAGGCAAACTAATTGAGTCAACATAGTACAAAACTCACAGTTTGAATACGACTGGCTGCATTAATTCTTTTCAAAAATTACGACACACTTACTGTATAATTTAGAGCGGACAGTGATACAACCATCAAGATCGATTGCAAGAGTTTTACATATGACTCCAAAATTCCAAAAAAACAAATGATTATATTTGGCCATTGAGTAGTGCAAAATATAAGTCGCATACGACTTCAAAAAACAGTTGAACTGGAAAAATAAGTAAAATAAGTAAATCAAATTAATAAAACAAGTGAAATAAGTAAATCAAATTAATAAAACAAATATACCTCCATATTTTTCAAGCACAACCAGAAGGTTGTGGCTGAGATTGTGAAGATCTTCCTCTTGCTGCAGAAGAAATTTCGTCGAACTCTGAAATAGTGGTAAAAAAAGTTATTCAAAAGATACAACATTACAACGTCATATTTATTTAAACTAAAGTAATAATTTTACCTGTGATAATACCTTCAGAAAGCTCAAAATCTTCCATGAGGTTCATGTCTTTGAAATAGGTAAAAGACGGGTTTAACCAATTTTGGGTGCAAATTTTGGCATGAACACAAGAATTCAGAACAATGCTATGCTACTATCAGAATTCAGAATAATGGCATGAACAGAAGATTGCTCTGTAGCTGTAGATTTTGAAGACGGCCCTCGAGGATCCCTATACATTGAATCCTTCACGACATCACGTAGACTATGATTGCTATTAGAATCTCTTTCCAAGCTTCCATCACTGAAATGCAAATTACCTACGAAAAACACAAACATTAAAGTCAAATAATCAAACGAAACCGAAACATATAACCAGAACCTAGAGTAATGCAAATCACACGAACCGAAAATTTCATGGAGAACATCACCATACACAACATAACAAAATTCCAAATGAATCTACAGTAAGAAAATACTAAAATCACAACATTCTTTTCAACTTCATTTAGATGCTAACTCTTCAAAACTTCCTATCTATAAACAAATGCAATAATCAATTAACACTAATATGATATTAACACCTTCAATTATTAAAATTAACAACTCAGATGATAAACAACATGTTACTAATTAGGAAATACGAATGAAGTCTCTTCGTCGCTACCGTGAGTATCCGATGTCGATCAAGAGTGAAAATTCCACCATACAACCAATCTACTGCAGATCTTGGTTATCATCTCTAAAGAATGCGTAAACTTTGCACCATATCAATTCAACCCTTCGCCTCAAAATTAAAGTCTCAACCACCACAATCAAAATCAAAATCGAACTCAAATGGAACAGTTAGATATAAAGAAACACGAGAAAATGCTTCAACAATTTCTTGAGGACTTAAAAAATCACTCAAAGAAAATACCCTTTATCCAAACAAACACCATTAAACTAAACACGATTTGGGTTGTCAAAAACACATGAAAGATTAAAACTTTAAGCCTGAAACTACCACTACGTCTGCAAGTTACTACCACTACCAGTACCACAACCAATTCAAAACAAAATGTCATAACCACATACATATTCAAAGTAATATGGACAAATAATGACAAAGTTAAAGTCTTAACCTGTAAAAAACAAGAATCAACACCTGAGACTAAGAGAACTAGCCTTTAATCACCTGTAAAAAACAAGAATCAACATAAAGTGTTGAAACTCAGAAACCCTAAATTAAAGTGTTGAAACTCAGAAACCCTAATTAAAAATCCTAAATACCAAAACCCTAACTAACAAACCTGAGAGATAGAATGAGGGCATTTGATTTCTGAGTGAGACCCTTCGAACCTTCGAACCTTCCAACCTTCCAACCTTTCTACCTTCGAACAAGGAGTGAAGAACGAGAGAGTGAGATAACGATTAACAAGTGAGAAAACTGTGAGAGAGAGAGAGAGACGAGAGACAAGATTGCAAACCTTCGAGAATGAGAGACGAAAAAACCTAACGAAGAGCACGAGTGAGGACGGAGGAGTGAGAGTGACGCGTTGAGAGACTGGCAGTGACGAAGTGTGAAAGTGAAAGTGTGTTCTCACTTCTCAAAGTGGCAACTGGCACAGTGGCACCCGTATCCCCAAATTCTCAATTCTGCTAAATGATGCGTTTTGATTCGGGCGGGTTTGGGTACCCGAGGGTCAGTTTTTGGTACCCAGATCCGCCCAAATAAACCCTTATAACCCGATTGTTTAACCCGCTACACCCGTTTCACCGAACCAACCCACCCAAATGCACATATATTTTTCAGTTTATCCGGATTGGGCCGGTTGGGCGGGTCTTGTCCACCCCTAGATACATCTACTGGCTTTCAGTTTCAAACACACTATAGCTATAGTGTTATGCCTATTTTTTATAGTTTCCTAGTAGTAAAGTCATACACATTTACATGCATTTTTTACAGGTATCTCTTTGTTGAAATATGTAACGAAAGTCAGTGCCAAAATCTTTCCCTTGTGTCAATATCAAATCCAACTCACTAGGTTCATCATTTTCCCTACCTAAAATATATAGACTTGTTTGTCATTATCAATTTATCCATGTTTTTGCGCGTATAAACTCACTCTTCGCACGCCAACAAATAAGTCATTTTCACTAAATCCAAAACTCATCACAACTATCTAGCCAGCTATCACTTTGCAAATTTTAACATATTTATTGATGTATTTTGTCTATAGATTAAGATTATGTTGTGAGTTTACTAATAAAAGAGACAATCTTGTATCTCTTCTCTTGTAACAAGCACACTATCTCAAACACTTTTTATTAATTACTTTTTTGCTATTAAAATTGACTTATTCAATTAATTTTGTAAAATTCTAAACTTTCTAAATTTTTTTTTCAATCATACTTTCAATATAGAGCAATACTAAAAATAATATTTTAGAATCCTAAAATAAAAGCAACAGTGAAATAGTTTTTAATATGAAGCAATACGGAAATAACTCCTAAAATGAAGAAATACAATGAGATAGTTCGTAGGTTAAATTATCCTTGTGGTCCTTTAAGTTATTTAATTGCAACACTTTGGTCACTTATGTTGTTTTCTCTACAACTAAGTCCTTTATATTGGCTAACGTCTTTAGCATTATGTTGTACCCCAAAATTTACCCTCTTCATTTTTTTATATAAATAATTGGCTAACACTTAATTAATAGGTGCATCGCATACATACCATTCATGCATTGATCATGGGTTCGAGATTTTCCAATCGTATGAATCTGTACAATTCTGAAGAAGAGATTTGATTCCCCAAAATTGAATATTTGAGGTTCTGTCAACTCGGGCGTCATTTCAATATGCAAGCGTGTCCAGAAGCTTCTGATTATTATCTTGCAAGTTTTGGTACTGATCGCTCATCGTGGATGCCGATTACAATTTCAAGCTACAGCAGGTGTGGTCTGATATTTGAACCCGAACCGATTCTATGGCCTTCCGTGAGTTGTGAAGCATTGGTATTTGGCTTATCGATCTACGCGATTTATCAGAAAATCAAGAACGAACAGATAAAATGATATTTGAGCGCGTATATCAGAAAGTCAACAAAAGTCAAAGTTTGACTGAGTGGAGTTTTGATCAAAATTACGGCCAAAAGTCGACATTTGAGAAAATGCGATCATTTGTCGAGAAAATCTAAGAATCGAGTGAAAACGAGGTTTCTTGCATTTTAAGTAATTTTGGACTTAGAAATTTTTTCTAAGTTTAAGGTACTTTGTGTTCACAGAGTCATGTTGCCGCATCCGTATCTCACCCGTCTGTGGTCAGAAGTTTGTGAATTGATAGTCATTGGAAAGAGCGCATTTCGTACTCCGACTTTGTCACTGTGAAGATTTTTCCAGAAATGCCCGGATTTCGAGTTATACAGCACCGAAATTTGAAGTTCATAACTTTTGAAGTTTTACACTTAGTAAAATTTTGAGTGTTTTTAATGTGTTCAAATGCTCGACTTCGGAGGCAATTTACACGTATTTCGAGGCGTCGATTCGAATTAAGTTCAACATCAAAGTTGTTCATTTAATGGCAATCTACAACTTTGCTGAAGGAATCGAATCCATTCGGGAAACGGATAAAAAGTTACGGAGCTCGGAAGTTACGCTTTATCATTTCTAAAATTCAACACTTAGAAAAAATTTGAAGTGTTTGTTTCTAGGCTTTTGCTGACAGCTTCAGGGTCGATTATGTCATAGCTCGTGGCTCCGAATCAGAAAATGCTCAACTGAAAGATTGTTCATTTCACGGCAATATGAAACTTTTCTGAAGAAGTCGAATTCATTCGGGACTCGAATCGGAAGTTATAAAGCTCGGAAAATAAGAACTCATTATGTTTGTTAAATTCGAGTATTTTTGTGCACATGTTAAGGGCTGTTTTCGTCAATGATTCGGACGCTGCATGAAGAAATTCTGAACACGAAAGTTTGAGTTCGTAATTCCATCTACAAGTTCCGTTTAGAAACTTTTTCGTTTCGGACGTCCGAGCTGAGAGATACGGAACGCCGTAGTTTGCAGCATGAAGTTGTTAAAATGCAAGACAGCACATGCAATTTTTTGCCATGGTCAAGACGCATTTCATCGAACAGTTGGCGTACGCATGTTCGGAGCTGTTTTCTCATTGATCCGATCACCGCACGGAAAAATTCTGAACACGAAAGATGAAGTTTGCCGTGTCCTCTACGAGTTCTGTTTAGAAACTTTTTCATTTCGGACGTCGGAGCTGGGAGATACGAGTCGCTGTAAGTGAACGCGTGAAGTTGGAATTGCCGCAAGGCATGCATCAAAACTTGCCCAGCCAGCCCAGACATTTCGTCGAACACTCGTGCAGCATTTTTCAAACACTTTTCATTCAATGATAACGGCTTCGTTTGGATTTTTGTCGAACTAAAGAGTTGTTGTATTACACGCATTCTTTCCAATGGCACTGAGTTTGCATAATTCGGTCAAGTATCGGAAAAGTTACGGATCTTTAAAGTGGTCTACATGGATTGAGTTTTAAGTTTGACACTTAGAAAAAATTTGTAAATATCCAGAACAGTTTGTGTCGGTGTGAGTTCGAAGCTAATTACGGCGAGCTTGCGATCATTTTTTCGTCGGGCACTCAACATCAAAGTTACTCTGCTACATGTCTTCTTTCCAACGACTCCGAGTTTGCGCCATTTGGCCGAATATTGAAGAAGTTATAAAACCTCAAAGTCATGAAAAAAACACTCGGTAAACTTTTGCCGTCATTGCCGCTATTTTGTAAATTATGATTTCTAAACTTCAGAGCCGATTTAAAGCATGTTATGGACTCCGATTCGAAAAGTTTTCAACACGAAAATTGTTCCCGGAAATTTGTTTTCTGACATTGATCTTGCTACTTTTTCCGAAGAGTGTTATATTTCGATTTGTCGGGTTCAAAAGGATGGACATGAGGCAAGCATGGAGGAGTTATTATTATTATTTTTTTTTTTCTTTCTTTAGCCACACAGTAACGTTTCTGGCAAAGGGATGAAAAATGATTACAAGAATAATGAGAACAGAATACAAAACTACACACAACACACTAGCCACGGTTTACACACAAGTCAATTTTCTTTCTCCATTTTTTTTTATAACAGAAAACCATAGCAACTTTTCTTTTTTTCTCTTGCTGTGACCATTTTCCTTTTCTGTCAACCATTTTTTTCTTTTTGCCGGCTTCCATTCTTTCACTCACATATACCATAACCATAACAGAACCACCATTCTGGTTACCGAATTTTCACTCGCCATTATTCTCTCACCCTTTTCTTGACCATAACAAAAATTCGGTTGTAGACCATAACAACCACACACTCCTTGATTTTTTCTCCCTTCCGATCACCCTCCATAGTTTTCACTACATCAACCATAACAAACTTCTAACAGGTTTTCAAGAAAACAAATTCACCACCTTCTTCTTGCTCTCTCAACCGAAACCATTCTTCAACAACATGTAACATAACTCTCCTCTCGCCTCTGAACACATTCTCTTCATCACTGACCCTTCCCACAACAACGGCATCATCTTTCTCAACAAACTAACAGCCACACCGTTTATCTCTCTTCTTGATCACCACCTTCATCCACCATTCTTCAACCTCACAAACTGTCGCCACTTCCATAACAGAAAACGGAAAATAACCACAACTGTGACCTCACTTTCTCTCCCTCACTGCTTTCTTGAACAACCATAACCGCATTCACAACAATTCCATCGCTCACTCTGAATCGTAACAGCTTTCCTCCACCGTGAATCCCTCTCACTCTCTAGCAACAACTCTCTCCACATAACAACTCACTGCCTCCACTCTATTCATCATCGCCGTAAGATAGCGCAGGGAGTCTGTATCCGCAATTTCCGTCATGTTTCAAGATTAGCTCCACCGCGGAATCGGTTTGGTTTTCGTTCGAAGGTTCAGTCGCTACTGAGTTTATTTCTCAGTCAACAAGATCTCTCTTCGCCGGCGACGTTTCTTTAATACCTCTTTTCTCCGGCGACGTCACAAGAGGAAAGATCTTATAAGATTCTCGATGGTTCTGATTTTGCGCAAGAGTCGGACTCGCACAGTTTATCGCTCGCTGAGTTGAAGAAAACATTGAGCATTCTCTGAAGTTTTTCCGAAAAGTTTTCCGAAGAATCTCCGTATACTCGCCGCCAAGTAAGTTTCCTGACTGTTAGCCTTGGTTCGTTGATTACTTGTCTGCTTACATATTACCTGAAGATGCATAAAGCTCGAGCATAGACGCGCGATATATCCGTAAGTGTCGAATTCATGGAGTTATAACTTTCGGATCCAGTTTTTTTCTTCGGATTTCATGAGATTTGGATAGCTTTTAGGATGAACGGACACTAGATTCGGAATCCTCGCTAAAATCCGAGTAGAATAATAGGTTCAATTTTCTTTTTCTGGACGTGGTAGTTCCGATGACCACCGTGAACGGTGAGCCTGTTCGCCGGAGAAGGAAGTGTTTTCCGGCAGCCTTTTTCCCTGGCCCTATGCGTGGCATCATGTTACTGGTTCATGTATTTTCCATACCCACCGTCCAGATTGTGCCAAGTGTCATTTCATTTTGAATTCAAAAAATAAAAATCTGATTTAAGTTAACTTGACCAATTGACATTGTGCTAGCATACATAGATATAACGTGACAGCAAAAATATCGTGAAAAATAAATGTGGCATATAATTATAAAAAGCTGAAAATATAAATAATAATAAAACTGGGTTTAGTACAAAAAACAGCAACTGGACTTAGACAAACCGGATTGGGCCTGGCCATTTTACTAGCTCACACTCCCTGTGTTTGAGCCCAGCAGCGATTATAAACTGATTTAGTCCAATTAGAAATTCTGCTTCGCACCCCCCTGTTTCATATACCATAATACTAACATTTAATTCAATTTAGCTCCCGATTTCGATTATTTCGACACATAAAAAATACATAGAAAACATATGCTGACATTTTAGGATATTAGAATATTATTGACATTTTTTTAATATTTTTTTATTAATATCTTTTATTAATTCTAATTCATTTCTAAATAATACATTTACATGAATATTGGAATTATCACTTCGATTTGCATTCCTCACATGTTCATGCATTTTTACATGTATTTGAACATTGGAATTATCATTTCGATTTGCATTCCTCACATGTTCATGCATTTTTACATGTATTTGAACATTGGTTTTATCGATTTCGATTTACATTCCTCACATGTTCGTGCATTTTCACATGTATTTGAATATTGGAATTATCATTTTGATTTGCATTCCTCACATGTTCATGCATTTTTACATGTATTTGAACATTGGTTTTATCGACTTCGATTTGCATTCCTCACATGTTCATGCATTTTTACATGTATTTGAACATTGGTTTTATCGATTTCGATTTGCATTCCTCACATGTTCATGCATTTTCACATGTACTTGAATATTGGAATTATCATTTCGATTTGCATTCCTCACATGTTCATGCATTTTTACATGTATTTGAACATTGGTTTTATCGATTCGATTTGCATTCCTTGCATGTTCATTCATTACCTTGATATGAGCATTGGTTTTATCGATCCGATTTGCATTCCTCGCATGTTCATGCGTCACTTTGATATGAGCATTGGTTTTATCGATCCGATTTGCATTCCTCGCGTGCTCATTTATTACTTTGATATGAGCATTGGTTTTATCGATTCGATTTGCATTCCTTGCATGTTCATTCATCACTTTGCTATGGACATTGGTTTTATCGTTCGATTTGCATTCCATGCATATCCATCTGATTTTTCTTGCAGGTTTTGGTTGAGTTTGTACACCCACGTGTGCACTATTCCTATCTTGCTTTGCTTGTATTATCCCGTTCTTGCAGGCATTGTCGCGGATGCGATCGACACGTATTCGCTTGTATTGATGCTTTGAGCAATTCTCACGGTTTACTTTTGTTGCATAGTGATTGAAGTATTCCGGATTATTTCGCTAGCTTGCGTGTTTGATTCTATATCCGTTCGGTACTTGCTAATGCTTATTGCATTCTCTTGACTTTTCCTAGATATCATGAGAAGTAGGGCTTCTGACTTTCTTTTGCCATGAGAAGTAGGAATAGAGATGCATGAAGGGCTTCCGTGGTTGGAGCATGTCGGGAACCCTCGGTTTATTTAAAGACCCGCTTAGGGCAATTACGTGTGCTAATTGTGTTTGGTTTGTTTTAAATCCTCCATCCGCATAGGAGGTAGCTTTCAGTAAGTGTTTACATATTGTGCTTGCATAGGTCAGAGTGGTTAGGACGCCCGACGTGGTACCACTAAGCAAAGTCCCGCTTTTTATATTTCATGTCATCGAGTCATTGATATATGGGCAAGCGGAAGGTAGGGTCAGCAACGAACCCCCGCACAGTTCTAGTCCGTGTCAGCTCAGCACACGCGAATCGTGTTGCTTCCTTTATCGAGTCAACAATAAAAGTGGCAAGAGTTCCCTATTCTGACTCTCCACGCTTTCCTGGGGTTCTCATTTACTGCAGAACTCGCATCATTTACTCTTCAGGAATGGATGTCGGCTCTGGTTGACTCACGGATGCTCGTTCTCGAGGCTATGGGACTTCCTCCTTTTCCTGCGCTTGTGTGTCTTTTGTTTGTTTGCATTGCATTGTTTGTGTGCTTTTTCCAAAGCACTTGCTTGCTTCATCCCCTTGCATCCCTTGGTTCCACAACCAAGACGGATATAGGATAGCTTTCCCGTAGGGCTGCTCGGTTAGGATAGATTCTCGAGCCTAGACATTAGGATCTACATCCTTTGCATGTTGACATAGGTAGAGATTCCCTTACATCATCAACCATAAGTCCAATCTTTGCATGACAACATTAGGGCTAGTACTAGTTAGTTTCCTTTTGTTTTGCTAGTTTCTTTTTGCATCCTTGCATGTAATTAAAACTAAAACTTGCTTTTCCTTTCAAAAACAAAACACTTAATAATGGTTTAAACTCCTTTCTCAAGGTAAAAACAACCAACCAACACCAACTCTTTTTCTCCTTTGCGCGCTCTCTTTCTTTTTGTGTTTAAATTATTTTCATAATTAAAAGACACAAAACACACCAAAACAAGTGGGCCGAACTACGGCGCTCTGACTTTCCCATTGCACGCGGGAATACGTAGGCATCTTGTCACGGGGCTCGACCGAGCGAACTTTGTAAATATTTCCTTCTTTTCCCCGTGTTTTCTTTTATTTTCTTTTCTTTCACATGCATTTTCTTTTACCGTTCAGATGTAGCGATTAAGCATAGATATAAACACACCCATTAGACAGAAAGTAGAAGTGGATACCGTAGAGTACTACGGGCGTGTGGGGTGCTAATACCTTCCCTTCGCGTAATAGATTCCCTTACCCTATCTCTCGGTCGCAAGACCGTGCCTTATCCCTTTTAGGTTTTCGCGATGCGTTCACCTTTCTCCTTTTGCGAGATAAAAAACGTTCGATGGCGACTTCATTGATACAGTTATCGGATGATGTTCAGCCGGTTGTTTCACATTACCCTTGTCCACAGATTCTGTTCAAAAAAACGTGATGTGGCACAAACGGTGCTTATGTGTCAGTTAACCTTGTTGTCTGTGTCTGTTAACTCAATTAAAGAGGGAGAGAAGAATGAAACGTTACAATTAACCATAAATTGCATTCGATAAACCCTAATCCTAAATTAGTGAAAGGAAACGTTAGAGGCGAAGACTACGCAGAAGCAAGTCACGTTGATCGGCGGGGAAGGTAATTGGAGAAGATGAAGGCGTCATTGAAGATGACGAAATCGAGACATTGAGGTATGTTATGTTCTCTCTAACTTAACGATTTATTGCATGTGGTTCTGTTGTTGATATTAGGGTTTACGTGTCATTTTAGGTTTGATCATCATTAGGTTCTTGTGTTTATTTGTTAGGAAAACATGGATATGGATACATTTTATGTTGATATTCATCATGGGGGATTTTTTGTTGGTGATAACTACATAGAAAGGGAAATGGCAGACTGTAAGTTTGATGGTGCTAGATGGAGTTACTTTGAGATGTTGGGGGTTGTTAAGGAGTTGAAGTATCCTGATGCTCTTGAAATTTGGTACGACTTTGCTAGAACATAAAAGATACTAGAAGATGACTTTGGTCCTTTAGAAGCTTTGAATTGGGCCAAAAGTAATGGAAAGGTTGATATATACATTGTTCACCCTATTTCTCAACCTGGAATAGAAGTTGCCCTACCTGAACCCCTACCTGAAGTAGTTTCACATGAACCAATTATTCCACAACCTGAAGTAGTTTCGAATGAACCCACTGAGCCACAACCTGAACAAGTGCCAAATGAACAAACTGATGCCCAACCTGAAGTAGTTTTAGATGATCCAATTGAGCCACAACCTGAATTAGTTTTAGATAATCCAGCTGATTGCCAACCTGAAGTAGTTTTAGATGATCCAACTGATGCACAACCTGAAGATGTTTTAGATGATCCAATTGAACCACGACTTGAATTAGTATTAGATGATCCAACTGATGCCCAACTTGAAGTAGTTTTTGATGATCCAATTGCTCCACTAACTGAATTAGTTTTAGATGACCCAAATGATGCACAACCTGAGGATGTTATTGAACAACAACCAGACAATGATGATAGTGCTTTAGGACTCAGATTTTATGATTCATATGATGATATTTTAAACTATGGATTTGATGAAGTGTTGGCAGAAGAAAAAGGGTTCATTGTTGGCCAACATGATCAACCCATTAATGAACTCTTACTAGAGGAAACACCTAAAAAAAGAAAGAGGAATACTAGAAGACCAAATAAAAAAAAGGGTGGGAAAGCAACTCCAAAAAAAGCATCAGGTAGATCCAAGAAACATAAGGGAAGACCTCTTAAAAAAAGGGTGGCTCAAGGAAACACAATTGCATTTGGGGCTGAAATATCAAGTGAGGAAGATGTGTTGGACTTTGGATTTAGGCAAAGGAGTATTTGTAAAAAGGTATGTCATGGTTTATCATATTTTGAGTATCAAACTAAAGATATAGAAAGTGAGGATGGTATGAGTAGTGATTACTCAAGATGAGAGGGGTAAAGTATCCATCATTTGTTATGCCTAATAAGTTTAATGATTATAAGTGGGAATTCGGGAGCTTGTTTTCATCAAAGGAGGAATTCAAGGAAGAAATAACAAGTTATTCTGTTCATAATGGTAGGGATTTGAGATATCTGAAGAATGACAAGACAAGGGTTAGAGTGGGTTGCAAGGGAGGATGTGGATGGGTGGCATTATGTTCTAGGTTGCCTAATGAGGATACTTGGAAATTAAGAACATTAAAAGACAATCGCACTTGTAATAGAGAGTATAATGTAAGGATGTTTAGTACTAACTGGCTAGGGAAGAAATTTTACTTAACAGTTAGAATTAACCCCAATGTAAAATTGACTGCTATTTGTGAAAAAGTACATGAGAAATGGAATGCAGGAATGAATAGGATGAAAGCTTATAGGGATAGAAAACAAGCACTAAATATTGTTTAAAGGTCATTCAAAGAACAGTATCGTAGGATTTATGACTACACACATGAGCTTCTGAGGTCTAACCCAAACAACACCATCAAGATGAATGTCCAATAATAGAAATTGATGGATGTTTTCTCAAGGGGAATTACGGAGGTCAGATTCTTGAAGCAGTTGGAAGAGACCCTAATGATCAGATGTTGCCCATTGAATTGGCTATAGTTGAAGCTGAGACTAAGGATTCTTGGGCATGGTTCTTTGATCTACTAGTTCATGACTTGGTAGGACCATAAATATGCAAGAACATTACTTTCATTTCAGATCAGCAAAAGGTAACATTCATGCCCTTTACTATTTTATAATTTAACAAGTTGGTGCTTTATGTTTATTATATATTTCACATTAATGTGTCACATAATTTGTTTAATACCTTATTAGGGACTGTTACCTGCAATAGAGGAGTTGTTGCCCGGGGTTGACCAGAGATTTTTTGTTAGACATTTGTATAGCAACTTCAGAAAAAGGTCTCCAGGCAAGCAGTTGAAGGAGTTAATGTGGAAGGCAGCCAAAGCAACATATCCCCAAGCATGGGAAAGGGAAATGAAGGAGATGAGAAAGGCCAATGAGGAGGCATTACAATATTTATTGAAGATCCCCTTAGATACTGGAGTAAGTCACTTTCAAATACAATACAAAAGTGATGTGCTTGTGAACAATATGTCTGAAACCTTTAGTAGTGTTATAATTTGACCAAGACAAAAACCAATTGTAACAATGTTAGAGGAGATCAGAGGGTACCTCATGGAAATATGGGCAAGTAATAGAGACAAAATTGAAGAGTATAATGACTCTATACTTCCAAGGATTAAGAAAATGACTGCAAGAAGGCAAGAATTCTCAAGCTACTTCATAGCCAGGTAATTCAATATTTTGTACAATACATAATACTGACATGATAATTGATATGTTAAACATGTGTATTTGATATGCTTGTCAGGTTATTAGGTGACTTGATATATGAAGTCGGGCATACAAGTGTGAGTGGAGATAAATTCACAGTAGATCTCAAGAAATTTGAGTGCTCATGCAGGAGATGGATGCTAACTAGAATTCCCTGCTACTATGTAACTACTTGCATTCAAGGTAGACATGAAGACCCTTCTAATTATATTCCTTCCTACTATAGGAAGAAGAATTACCATGCTTGCTATCAACCATTGATATATCCAACAAATGGAGAAAATCTGTGGGAGTTGACACCATATCCTGATGTTCTTCCACCCCCAACCATAAGGGCACCTGGAAGGCCAAAGAAAAGAAGGAACATAGATGCTGATGAAAAAAGGAAAGACATAACAAATATATCCATAAAGTGGTTGCAAAAAAAATGCTCAGCATGTGGCATTTCTGGCCATAACAAGTCATCATGTTCTTCTACACCAAGAAATCCCATGCCACGATTCCAAGTGTTCAAGCCCAAACACCTACCACTGCAGTCCCAACTATTCATTCTTAACCAACTCAGAGGGTTCAGACCAGGAAATCTCAAAATTCCAACAATCAAACTCAACTATCTCAAAGGGTTCAGACTAGGCAATCTCAAAATGCCAGTAGCAATTCCCAAACATCTCAAAGAGTTCAGACCAGGAAATCTCAAAATGCCACCAGCAATTCCCAACCATCTCAAAGGGTTCAGACCAGGCAATCAGCCCAAAATCAAGGAGTACAAACACGTCATTCCATCACAGTTTCTCAGCTACTTGCCATGATAAGGGCTAGACAAGGACCAACATCAGCATTTCATCCACCAACAACTTAGAGACCAAAGATGCCTTATAAGAGAAATTCCACATAGAAAGTTTGCAAGAATTCTGTTTTTTTACCACTAATTATGTACTTTGGGAGTATGATGTATCTATGCTTATTTTGAATCTTTAAGATCATCTATTATGTATTTTGGGAGTATGTTGTATCTACTCTTATGTGATAACAATATTTTGGTCTATGTTATAATAATATTTTGGATGCTATAAATTATATATTTGTGCTATATTTTGAATGTTGAATGGTATATTATGATTGTTATAAACCAGGAATTTGAATGCTACATTATTAATGCTATAAACCATAAATTTCCGCTGCTAACTTGTAACATGTAGGTCCTCCATCATTTTAGATTGTATCAACCATGACCTACTTCTTATTAAAATATATCAAAGTTGTCCTTAATTATTTATTAATTGCACATGGTATTAAATTACAGTAACAAAACTAGAATACTTATATATAAAAAACTAAGCAAAATTGATATTAATCTGCAATTGTCATCAAAATATTACATCAAAGTACCATAATCCATGTCTTACAACATTAACATTAACATTAACATAAACTAACATCACTATTTTTAAACAACATACAAATCAACACTACAATAATCAGAACTAAACATATCATGACATAAAAAAAAGCATCTTCAACATCTTTAATACGTTCTTCATCATCTCCTTATTGTATGTGTCATCCTTTATAAGCATCTTAATTTGTACCTCATTTTCATCACATTTGGAACACTTTAAGAATGCATTTGGTAGTATCTTCGGTTTGCCTTCATCATTGTGTTGGTTTTCATACCACATAAAAAAATTACAGCCAACATTCTCATGTTCATTCTGCAACCAAAATCAGTAACATCAAACCCAACTCAGGAAACGAAGGATAATATACCCAAACTATTCACAATATACGTACGTACCTTAAAGTATCTGCAACCCCAAAAAAGCTTACCCAAGTTTCTTCCTTTCTTCTTAACTGAACGTATCAAAACTTTGAATCCACACATGCATGTTAGTTCGAATCCTGATTGGGATGCACTTGAAATTAGCGAATTGGATTTCTCAGCTCTCACATTTGTTCCACTGCTACTCTATTGAGCCATTGATGCTGAAATTCAAAATTAGGGTTCTGGAATTTGGGGTTTATGAGCTTCCTGTTTTGTTCTTCTTCTCTCCTTAATTGTAACGTTTCAGCCTTATCTCTCTTTAAGTGAGTTAACAAACACAATCAGCAAGGTTAAGCACCGTTTGTGCCACATCACTTTTCATGGAATAGAATCTGTGGACAAGAGCAATACTGAAGACGTTAGCCAACATAAAAGACTTAGTTGTAGCAAAATTAATGTAAGAAACCAAAATATTACAATTAAATAACTTGTGTTACAATTAAATAACTTAAAAAGAACCAAAAAATTAATTTAGCCTAGTTCCTGAACTAAAGCAATAGGGAGGTAACTTTTATTTCTCTCACTCAAGATGAATTAATAAATATTTTGATTTGGTGAGGTAGCTTTTAAAATGAGGTAGTAATATGGAAGTGACCTCACGTGAGTCACGTCACACCTCCATCGTCAAATTCCTCATTACTTTAATAATTTAATTTAAACTTTTTTTCAATTCATTTTTCCAATGGCTTTTATGATTGATACTATATCTAGTTATCTACTTAATTTAAGATTATGATACTCTAGAATTGAATTGAATAGCTCTTGAATTAAATAGCAGCAATACCATAATTACGTCGGCAAATAGAACACGTACAAGAACTTGTTAATATAAAGCACTATAGAAGAACACATAACAATAACATAAAATCAAAAAAGGAAATTCAACAAAATAAAAAGTAATATAAAGCACTATAGAAGAACACATAACAATAACATAAAATAAAAAAAAGAAATTCAACAAAATAAAAAAGAAAAACTCACCTGAGAGAAATGAACAAATAGCAACAGTAGAACACAAATGAAACGTGAAACAATAAAAAGAAAAAAATTTAATCTTTAATAATTCAATAAAGATAATTTAGAATTAAAAAAAAATTGAGGTTAAATTAGAGAATATATTACAATTCTAAATAATGATTATTTCCTCCCCTCTAAATTCTTTTAATTTGGGGAAAATAAAAAGAGTCTATCAGGGGTTTTGGTAGGGGTGTTCATTAGTTCGGATAAATCCGAACCAAACTAGAATCAAAATCAAACCATAGTGTTTGGGTCCGATATTTTATCAGTTCGGACAAGAATCGAACCAAATCAATGAAATCCAATGATAATTGATTTGGGCATCAGATTTTTAATTTTCTACCCGCAAATCTAATCCAAACCAATCATAATTATTTATCATAAAAATTACTACCAATTATTCAAATTCAAGAAGAAAAAATGAAATGTTATATGTGGTCAAGTTATTATATTTTAATTTGTTATTAGAAAATTGTTAGTGTATTGTAATAACTTAGCGTAGAGTTATGAAACGCATTCATTACAGTACTAAATCAAGTGAAGAATTATATATTCAAAAATTTTGATGTTATAAAAAAAATTTGTTACATATTTTAGAATCTATTAGGGAAATATTTCTAGTCTAATATTAACGATTAAACACGGTTAATATTATACATTTTTTATATTATTATTAAAAATTAATTTTCGTAAATAAGTTACTTTTTTAAAATATTTTTCTCGGTTCAGTTCGGTTTGGGCTTTATTGCTAATATTTGCAAATCCAATTCAAATCAATTCATATAATTTTAATCTAATTTTAATTTATTTGGGTATCAGATTCTCTAATGATATTGAAACTTTTGACTTAATACCAGTTTCTTTCTTGCTCGAATACAAAAATGTCTTTCAATTAAAGAAAAATTAAAATGTAAAAAAAAACTGCCATATATAATTGGATATTCAATACAAGTTATATAACACTTACTTTATGGGATGTTTGTTTCGGTGTTAGAAAAAAGATTTTTGAAAACTTGAGCTTGGAAATAATTATTCATTTGTTTGATAAATAGGAGAGAAAAAATTTCTTAGAGCAAATAATACTTAGGAATATAATTTGAAATCTTAAACATTTATTCGAATGTCAGTGCATCCTGCTTCGACATTTGGACTAAATCAAATCTATTATATTCTAGATCTAAATCAAAACTAAATCTAAAATCTAAAATCTAAAATCTAAAATCTAAAGTCTAAAACAAATCAAATATGTGTGCATCCTGCTTCGACACACAAGCTCTTCGACTAGGTCGGTTTTCTTCGAGCAACCTACTTCGATCCACCTCTGACCCTTCGACACACACATAATTTTGACACACATGAATTACTTTCAACACACCAGCTCTTTGACACACATGTATATTCTAGATCTAAATCAAAACTAAATCTAAAATCTAAAACAAATCGAATATGTGTGCATCCTGCTTCGACACACAAGCTCGTCGACTGGGTTGGTTTCCTTCGAGAAACCTACTTCGATCCACCTCTGACCCTTCGACACACACATAGTTTCGACACACATGAATTACTTTCAACACACCACCTAATTCACTGTGTCTGAACTATCTACATTCATTGTTGCTCTTAGTCTTCGAAATACTTCGACCTACACACCCTTCATCATGATGTCTGCAATCTGATTCTCAGTTCTGCAGTGTTCCAAATTCATCTTCCCATCTGCTACCTGTTCTCGAAGATAGTGGAACCTCATTTCAATGTGCTTGCTTCGACCATGCGCTATTGGATTCTTCGCCAGGTTGATAGTTGACATGTTGTCGATCTTTATGGTAATTGCTCCATGATCTTTACCTGTAATTTCTTCGACCAAGTTCATCATCCAAGTTGCATGACATGCGGAAAGAAAAACAGCTATGTATTCTGCTTCGCATGATGATAATGCCACAACTGGATCCTTTCTCAAACTCCAAGGAACTGGCACACCACTTAACATGAACACATATCCTGTTGTGGATTTTCAATCCTCAGCATCACTACACCAGCTCGAATCTGTGTACCCCACTAACTTGCATTCTTTTCCTTTTTCAGCTGCAGGAAACAAAATGCCATAGTTGAGAGTTCCTTTCAAATACCTCAATATTCTCTTCGTTGCTGCTAGGTGAGATACCTTTGGCTTCTGCATGAATCTACTTACCATACCAACACTGTATGCTAAGTCAGGCCTAGTATGACAAAGGTATCTTAAGGACCCAATAAGTCTTCTATATTGGGTTGGGTCAACATCATCCTCTTCAGAGTCTTTCGACAGTTGCAGTCTTTGTTCTGCAGGTGTCGAAGTTGAATTGCATTCTTCCATCTCAAATCTCTTGAGAGTTTCTCCTGCATATCTTCTTTGATGCATCGTCAAACCTCTACTAGTCTTGTAGAATTCGATGCCAAGGAAATATGAAATGTCACCCAGATCAGACATTTCGAATTCCTTGTTGAGATCTCCTTTGAAGTATTCGATCTCCTTCTTACAGCTACCTGTGATTAACAAGTCATCGACATAGAGACATAGTATAAGCAATTTACTATTGCTTCTTCTTACATACACTCCATGTTCAGTTGTGCACTTCATAAATTTCTTCTCCCTTAGAAAACTATCAATCTTCTTATTCTAAGCTCTTGGAGCTTGCTTCAATCCATACAGGGCTTTATGAAGCTTGTACACCTTCCTGTCTTCGTTATGTTTCACAAACCCAATTGGTTTTTTAACATATACTTCTTCGTCTAATGGTCCATTCAGGAATGCACACTTTACGTCCATCTGAAATATATGACAACTGTTTATTTCTGCTAAACCGACAACCAACCTGATTGTTTCGATCCTAGCCACAGGTGCAAAAACCTCATCGAAGTCGATTCCTTCTTTCTAGAGAAATCCTTTCGCCAATAGTCTTGCTTTGTGTCGAGTTACTTCCCCTTTAGGATTCATCTTCAGTTTGTATACCCACTTGACATTAATTTCTTTCTTGCCTTGAGGAAATTCGACAAGTGACCAAGTGTTGTTGTCTTCGATGGATTTCACTTCATCGGTCATTGCTTTCACCCACTTCGAATCCTTCAATGCTTCAGCTGCATTGACAGGTTCGACATCTTCATACAAAACATAATGTACCAGCTCACCTTAGTCATCAACCACATCATCTGATGTAACCACACAATCTTGCAACCTTGCAGGCACGCGTCTTGATCTCTGAGTTCGGCTTGTGCTTGGTTGATCTATAATTGTTGGTTCCTCTTGTCGAACTTCTCTTTCGACTTGAGTTTTTGGTTCTTCAAGTAAAATTTTAACTGAATCTTTCTTGACATTTCAACTTCAGTCCCACTCTTTAAGCTCATCTATGATCACGTCTCTGCTGATTACAATCTGCTTGTTCACTGGGTCGAACAACTTGTAACCTCCTGTTGAATGATATCCTACTAGAATCATTTGACTCGACTTGTCATCAAGTTTTCTTCTCAACTAATCTGGAACATGTCTATGTGCAATAGATCCAAATACCTTCAGATGACTCAAGCTAGGCTTTACACCAGACCAACATTCTTCTAGAGTAATTCCTTCCAGCTTCTTTGTCGGACATCTGTTCAAAATATATGTTGCAATCGACACTGCTTCACCCCAAAACTCTTTAGGTAAATTCTTGTCTTTCAACATACTTCGAACCATATTCATGATGGTTCGATTCTTCCTTTCCGCAGTCCCATTTTGTTATGGAGTATAGGGTGGCACCATCTCATGCACAATCCCTTCTTTTTCACATAACCTGTCGAAATATTTTGACACATACTCTCCACCACCATCAATTCTCAAAACTTTGAGCTTTCGACCGCTTTGCCTTTCGACCATAGACTTAAACTTGGAAAATAGCTCGATCACTTCACTTTCCTTCTTGATCAAAGAAGTCCACAATTTTCGACTAAAATCATTTATGAACGTGACAAAGTATTTATTACCTCCTAACGAATCCACCTGGATTGGTCCACATACATCAGAGTATATGATTTCGAGAATAGCCTTCGACTTGCTTCATGCATCCTTGCTGAATATATTCTTGTGTTGCTTTGCTTGCACACATTCCTCACACACTTCATTTGGAATGTCAATCTTTGGCAATCCTGAAATCATATTCTTTCTCTTCAAATCTCTGATGTCTTTGAAGTTTAGATGGCTTAGTCGATAGTGTTCGCGTTAAAAGGTGACGTGCTAAAGGATTTGAACGTGAATTCAGATTCTTTGGCTCGAAACGATTTACTCTTTTGATTTGTTTATAAAGATGCCGCGAGCATCATGCTTTATTATTTTCAACACAAGAAAGATGATTTAATGATTATGAAAAAGGAGAAAGCTGTAATACCCTCAATTGATATTGATATGCGTAACGACTAGCGCAAAATAGACGCAACGCATTGGGGAGATTCTGAGTAAGGGGGATTGTTATATAAAGGGAATAGATGGAGCACCCTAAATATATATAGTTATCTATAGCTTTATATATGAATATGTTTGATATGTTTGTGTGTTTTAATTGTTATTTCTATGATTGGGAAAGTTTCTCCTTTGGGATTTTAAGAAAGATAGATTATGTGGGATTCTAGTGTTTGTTATTATTGTGCTCGCAAAGATTTGTGGATCTTCTGCATACATATCCCTTAATGGGAATCAGAGCATTTGTAGCTCGGATCTAAAGGGATCTATGGTTTGTTTGGTCTGAGGGAGAAAGAAATTTGCTCGGCAAGGATGAGACCTTGTGCCTACGTATTCTCAAAAGGATGTTGAGAAAGTCAGAGCAATCGTAGTTCCCACTTATGCTAGTGGAAAGCAACGGGATGTTAGTAAGAGACAGACAAATGTCATCTTAATGAAAAATGTATCTAATCTATTTCATCACATACATTTTGAAAAGGTTTGATTGATTAAAATCTTTCATCGTAAGTATTAGGTGTTTTGCTTGAGTGTACAAGCGTTACCACTTACATGTTTAAGAAAGATGTTTGAAAAAGATTGAATCTTTTTCAACATCCTAACGATTTATTACCTCCTAACGAATCCACCTGGATTGGTCCACATACATCAGAGTATATGATTTCGAGAACACCCTTCGACTTGCTTCATGCATCCTTGCTGAATATATTCTTGTGTTGCTTTGCTTGCACACATTCCTCACACACTTCATTTGGAATGTCAATCTTTGGCAATCCTGAAATCATATTCTTTCTCTTCAAATCTCTGATGTCTTTGAAGTTTAGATGGCTTAGTCGATAGTGTTCGCGTTAAAAGGTGACGTGCTAAAGGATTTGAACGTGAATTCAGATTCTTTGGCTCGAAACGATTTACTCTTTTGATTTGTTTATAAAGATGCCGCGAGCATCATGCTTTATTATTTTCAACACAAGAAAGATGATTTAATGATTATGAAAAAGGAGAAAGCTGTAATACCCTCAATTGATATTGATATGCGTAACGACTAGCGCAAAATAGACGCAACGCATTGGGGAGATTCTGAGTAAGGGGGATTGTTATATAAAGGGAATAGATGGAGCACCCTAAATATATATAGTTATCTATAGCTTTATATATGAATATGTTTGATATGTTTGTGTGTTTTAATTGTTATTTCTATGATTGGGAAAGTTTCTCCTTTGGGATTTTAAGAAAGATAGATTATGTGGGATTCTAGTGTTTGTTATTATTATGCTCGCAAAGATTTGTGGATCTTCTGCATACATATCCCTTAATGGGAATCAGAGCATTTGTAGCTCGGATCTAAAGGGATCTATGGTTTGTTTGGTCTGAGGGAGAAAGAAATTTGCTCGGCAAGGATGAGACCTTGTGCCTACGTATTCTCAAAAGGATGTTGAGAAAGTCAGAGCAATCGTAGTTCCCACTTATGCTAGTGGAAAGCAACGGGATGTTAGTAAGAGACAGACAAATGTCATCTTAATGAAAAATGTATCTAATCTATTTCATCACATACATTTTGAAAAGGTTTGATTGATTAAAATCTTTCATCGTAAGTATTAGGTGTTTTGCTTGAGTGTACAAGCGTTACCACTTACATGTTTAAGAAAGATGTTTGAAAAAGATTGAATCTTTTAACTGTAAGTATTGGGTGTTTTGCTCGAGTATACAAGCGTTACCACTTACAATTAAGAGATGTTTTTGTTTGAAAAGAGTTTTGAAAAGTTTTGAAAAGTTTTTGACTGTATGTGATGTAATAGATGAGACACTTCTTCCATAGAGATGATAGATGTCTAAATCTCAAGGAGAAATTGATTGGATTAAAGGGATGATTTTAAGAAGCCCGTGGGTCCTTGTATTGTTAGCCCAAGAGGAGGCATTCCGAGGGTCATCGAGGGTCATCGAGGGTCCTTGTATGAAGCTCAAGAGGAAGCTATAGGGTATGGCTGGCTTTGTGTTAAAAGGGATTTCACCGAGAAACCATCCTTTTGGAATTAAGAGCAATTTCAGGAAATTTTACTCTGGGATTTGAAAGTGATTTCACCGGAAACCTTCCTTCGTGGTTCTATCTTAGCTGGTGATTCTTTGTATTGGAAGCCCAATAGGAGGTGTTAAGAGATTTCTGTCTCTTTCATTGTATGATGCCCAAGAGAAGGCTAAACTCAATGAGGAGTTCTTTTGAGCGAAGCCCAAGAGGAGGCGACTCAACAGGGGAGTGTTGTCTTATATGAAGCCTAAGCGGAGGCTAAACTCAGATGAATGAGTTTTCTTATATGAAGCCTAAGAGAAGGCTAACTCTGTGGGGAGAGTTGTCTTGTATAAAGCCCAAGTGGAGGCTAAACTCATGCTGGTGATGAATTATCTTGTATGAAGCCCAAGCGGAGGCTACAACTGTGGGGAACCTATTGGTTAGACTAATTGTTATGTTATAATTAGACAGTTGTATAAACAAGTGTGTGTGTGTGATATGTATTCACAAGAGTTTATGAAGGAAATATAAACAACGCATGATGTTTATTTACAAGAGTTTATGAAATATAAACAAGTGTCTGTGAAACGAACGTTTAAAACGAGCGTAACTTGATTATTTACAAGTTGAACTGTGTACAAGGAAATGAATATGTACACGAACGAGTATTTATGTACAGAAAAAGATGTGGATGTACATAGGAGGGTTGGTACTTACACCATAAGGGTGGCCCATTGGTTTGAAAGCAGTTTCACAGGGAATAATGCTCCTTTCAATACCAATGGTATTCAGTGTATATGTACATACGAAACGAAAACGAACAATCGAAGTTTGTCTGTGAAAAAGTATTTGTATTATGTACAGATAAAAGTTTTGTATGAAAAGAAATTGATATGTACAAGGAAAAGATGTATGTACATAAAGAATGTTGGTTTGTGTATACACAAGTGAAGTGAAAAACAAACGATCGAAGTTTGTCTGTACTTGAGTATAAAAAGTATTTGTGTTATGTACAGATGAAAAATTTGTATGTATTTGAAGAAAGTTTGATATGTACAAAGAAATATTATGTACACAAAAGAATGTTATGGGACTTACACGTGAGGAGGCCCATTGGTTTAAGCGTTTCACGTGGAATAATGCTCCTTTCAATACCAATGGTATCGGTGTATAAACAAACGAATGAAAACAAACGAAAGAAATTTGTTTATGTTTGAATACTGACAATGATGATTTGAGTATGTACAAGTAAAACTAAATATGTACATAAAAGGATTGGGACTTACACCATAAGGGTGGCCCATGATCGATTGAGAAATTCGAGAGAAAACGAATTCGGTTTTATCGTTTAAATCGGATCGATCGTGGTAAAAGATGTAAGTTTGATGAAATGTTTTGAAAAATAATTTGAAAATGTTTTGAAATGTGAGGTTCATTTATGAAAAGTTTTGAAAAGAATCGGAAGTCGAAAACTTGAAAATTTCACCTTAAAAGGAGGTTTGAAAAAGTGTTCAGAACGTCGTTTTCGGCTCGATTAAAATATAATCAGATGAAAGTTTTTCCTGAAAATTTTTGCACTATCATAAAATAGATGTATTTATTGACAAGTGTCCAAAAAATCACCTTAAAATAAGGAGTTTTGATTGGTCAAAAAAATTGTGAAAGTTTTGTGAAAAAACATGAAAATATGGAAAAGTTTGAAAAAGAAATGGTCCTGATGGGAGTTGAACCCATGACCATTGGGTAGCACACGTGGCAGAAAACCTTTAAAGGCAAGCAAGCTACCACTGAGCCAAACGCGCATCTGTGTTTAGTGGACAATAACACGTGTAAATAAAAGATTGGAACATTTGAAAATTCAAACTCAAGAACACGCGCGAAGCTTGTTCTTCGTTCTTTGATTCTCAGATTCTATAATCCAAGCTACCATCTTCGTTTCTCAATGAAATTCAATGATGTAAACATCAAAATTGCTCGGTTTTGAACAAGGAATACGATGGTACATGTTAATTGCATTTATTTTAAACCCAAAATGTTTTAAGTTTTGAAGAACACTATGAACCCTAAACTGAAAATTTCAAATTAAATGATGCATAGTTGATGATTCTTTGATTTTCTTGAGGGCTTATGATCGTGTTAGGTGCAGAAAGAGATCGGCCAAGAGTTTTTTTGTTTAAGTTCAAAGAATTGTGATATCCCAGTTCGTGTTCTAACCTGTGTAAGTGGCGATCGAATTCAATGCAAGAGTGTTTCCAGAGCCTACTTCTTGATCATTTGAGCATCATCGGCATGTATGGAAGCTAAATGGATGATCTGCACTTCTTGAATCAAGCTGGATCGTGCTTCACAAGTCCACCTGCACAGTTCAAAAATGGAAGCTCGAAATCGATGTTAAACCTGTTACAGTTGCTTGCCAGTGATCTGGATCATGTAGATGAGGTACATGGAAGGTGTTAGGATGCTCACAACACAATTTAATCAAACCAAACTTCAAATTCAAATTCTATGGCAGTTTTGGAAAGTTTGAAAAATGGAAAGTGAAATCTGATTTTCAGTGGTTCTTGTGTTGATTTTATGATTCAAACATGTTCCATATTGATTATATGTTATGTTAGACACCAAATTTCAACATGGTTTTAACTGAATTTCAAAAATGCAATGTTTCTCAATTTTGCACTATGTTGCTGGATTTGCATTGCTTTGGTGTGGTTTTAGACTTGAAATGTGATCTATTTATAGGCCAAAAGATTCTGAAATGTTAGGCAAGAGTACATGGCAATTGGTGAATCAAGGATGCCTTAAGGGGTAAGAATGACATTTGTAAAGGAAAAGGAAGTTTCCTTTTTTAACCATGTGCTATTTTTACTTTGATCCTATCTCATCTCAATTATTACTTCCAAGCTGATATTTATCAGTTCAACAATCCATTTGGCATGGTTGCAAGTGGTCTAAATGAGAAAATCACAAAATGACCTATAATTTGATGTTTTGATTTTGAAAATCAAGTTCATGAAGCCTTATGTTTCAATTTCAAAAGTATAGCTAGACTCCATGGATTTGAGAGTTCTTGGACATTTTGGAAAGCTTGTTTCACAAGCTACAACTTTCATGTTTTGAGTTTTTTCAATTCAAATTGGAACTAGGTGAAAAATGGCATGAAGTTTCAAAAATAAGAAATTTCAACACTTAGAAAATTTTCTAAGTGTTAGAACTTTTGACTTTTTGTTGACTTTTTCAAATTCTTTGATTTTTTATGATCATGATGGATCATTTGAAGTATTTTTATGATTGAAAAAGTTTTGTTTTGAAAAATTTGACCAAAAGTCAAAGTTTGACTTTTTTGTGCAGATGAATTTTCATCAGATGTTTCGAAATCGATGATGAAGTCTCGTGAACTCGTGATGTTTTGAATCCAGAAATTAGGTCAAGATGTTGTATCTAAGATATAATGACCAATCTCCATCCAAAAAAGTCATTTCTTGCTCAAAAAGTCAGAGAATTCTCCTGCTCGATCAAAACCCTAATTGGTCGATCCTCGATTGATCTATGAAAAAAATGGACATCTGATGATCAGAGGTTGATGATTTGATCAAGATAGATCAAATTAGGTGAAAAAAACTCATACCCTAATTGGTTCCCTCTTGAATTAGATGAAAATCTGATGAAACCCTAATTTTGACCTGTGAATGCTACACCCGATTAATGTTATCTGAACTGTTAGTGATGCAATGATGCAAATGTAAGGTGGTATATTAGGTCAAAATTTGGGGTATGACAGATAGTGCCATATCCATTCGTATTTGCTTGCTGCAGTCGAAAGAAACGTTTGCTCCATCACATTGAGTTCGACCTTGAAGGTTATATTCTGGGACATAGGAGCCTTCAAGATTAACCTTCCATTCGCGTCGACGACTCTCATCATCTTGTCTTCGACAGCCACCTTGTAATTCTTTTCGACCAATTGCCATATACTAAGCAAGTTGCTCTTCATGCCTGGAATGTATAGTACGTTTGAAACTGATGCTATTTTTCCATCTTTCCTCATGATCATAACATCTCCAATACCTTCAGCTGCTAGAGTATTTTCATTTGAAAATTTCACCACGTTCTTTGAAGCAACTCGATTTTCAAAAATTATTTAATTTTCAAAAATAGTGAAATCGCCACCTAATTTTATTTGTTCCAAAAGGAACGGGAAAATATAGATAAAACCCCAAAATGCGAGATAAGGTCTACCAAAAACATGGAATCGGGAGTCGGTTATGTAAGAGGAAGGTATTAGCACCTCTTACATCAATCGTACTCGATGGGACCCGTTTAATTCTAAGTGTGTGTGTATATTCGCTCATTTTTAAGTTATAAAAAGAAACGGAATTTGTTTATTATTATTTTGAGTTTGGCACGGTTTCGGAACCGTGTGCCTACGTATTCCCTTGTGCAATGGGAAAGTCAAAACTCCGTAGTTCCTCTCAAAAAGGTTTTAAATTGGTTGTGTTGATTTTATAAGAAAAATCGTGCATTAGACATTTCAAATGCTTGAACTTGGACTTGTTTAGTTTGTTTGAAAAGCTTAAGTCCTCGTTCGTGTTTGAAACGACTATTGCACACTCTTTGTCGGAAAAGAGTTTAATGATCGCATATGAGCGATAAAAGAGTTTGAATGAGTTATTTTATTTTTTATGTGGGAGACAAGTATTGGACCATAAGCGTTCAACGGCTAATGCCCCAATTACTTGGATGAGTGGACAGAAACATCCTAATCATCTTTTTCTACCCAAAAGTTTTGTTAAGAAAAGGTGAGGTGAAACAAGGTTCACGTTAATTAAATTCAATTAAGACACCAAACATACGGTCGAGGGTCGATACTGGACTGACTACCATATGCTTGGGAGGAGGGAGAAATAGAATATTTATTTATGAAAGTATTTTTGAAAAGAAACTCAACGTTGGATCGAGGTTTGGAACTTTAATTATGAAAGCATTCTGAGACACGTGCTGAGATGAAATGTGGAATCGGGTTATGACTAATCAAGTATATGGACTTAATTAACCTTGTGAGGATAGGTGCTCCTATCCCCAACCATGAGACCCTGGTGCATGGAAAATTGGTATATAGACCAATGTTATTTTCAGGTTATGATTGATTAAAGCAACAAGGGCTTTAACCAACCTCGTGAGGATGGCCATGCCCATCCCTAACTATGAGACCCTTTAAGAAATTGGCATATGAGCCAATCAAGGCGGAATCAGATTGATTTTTATTTTAATTTGTGTGTAGAGTGTACAATGGTGAATAAATACTGAATGAGTAAATAAACCGACGAATATCACACAATACAATCAGAAATTTAAATAATTATTAGAAATGATTTTTTCTGTTTGATGAAGAATCAACTAATAGTTTAATCGATAAATCATCAAATAAAAACTATCAGAACCAATTATTATTTAGTACATCGCAACAAGAAAATATTATTCGCATAAAAATAAATTAATTGAAAACAGATAAAAGTTTAGAGTTAGCCTGTATTGCAGTGATTCTGGACGGTGCGAAAAGAAATCCATCTGAACTTTATTCGACTGGTCTGCAAGATTTCAACGCGTGCCGGCGAACTGGATGTGTCGGATCTTGGTCTCCAAAATAACCCCAACGACCAAAGTGATGTTGTATTTACCAAACTCTTACATATTTCTCTTTTGTATTTTATTTTTATTTCCTTTTTTTAAAACAATTAAATACTTATCCCAAAAAAAAAGGAAAAGAAATAAAATAAGAGAAAATAAAAGAAAACAAGGTGGTGACCCTTGTCACCACCAGACCTAGACACCAAAATAATATAAAAACTAATTAACTTAATTAAATAAATAATAAAAACAAATTAATATTAAATTAAAAAAACAAAAAAATGGGATCAGATGTGTTCTTCTCTCTCGCTCGTGTTCACGCGCTCTCATCTTCTCCTCACGCGTCTCTCATCTTTCTCCTCTCGTTCCCAAATGGAACCCTACGGTTAACCCAAAAATACCATCCTCACATGGATTCGCCTCTCTCTCTCTCGACTGTCTTACCCCGAAAACGAAACTCTCCTTCTCTCTCGTTCTCCCGATGAAACCCAAACAGGGAACACAAGGCAGCCGCGCCGGAAATCGCCTCACGGCGGTGACGGCGACGGCGAGGCCTTAGGGTTTCGGCTTGTTATCCATTTCTAATTACTTATGCCTGACTATTATTGTTTTTTACAGATGGCTTTCAGATTTCTGGAATCCTAGAGCTCTAATGGCAATAGTGAAGCAAACTTACCCCTCTGCGATGGTATCCCGGGCGAGATCGTTTCGAAATCTTTTTCTCTTTCTCTGTTCAGAATGATGTTTCTGAAAAACCTAAACTCTGAAGGTATTCTGGGAGAAAATGATGTTAGGGTAGTTGATTGTTTTTGTTTTCTGCGTTTACGATTTTTTGTGTTTGGATTTGGAACTGTTGGATGTTTCTGGAAACTGTTTCTTCTTTTAGTTTGGAATGGTTTCTAAGTTGCTAGCTGTTATCGTGATCTGGGTTTGGGAAATGTGTGTTTTTATTTGGAACTGATGGTGTATTGCTGGGGCTATGAGGGTTGCAGTTTTTGGTTTTTGATGTTTGGTTCTTGCTTGTATCTGTTTGATTTTTGGGAACTGATAGTATTTGGTTTTTTCTCTGTCTGGTATTGTGTTTTTAAGAACAAATGTATGCTTGCCTCTTTGTCATTGGTACTCTCTTAGAACAGGTCTTATGCTTGTCTTAGGTAAACATCAGATCTTCTACTCTATTGCTATCATCATTGCTGGTTTTTTACCCCTTTTCACCTTAGGTGAAAAACTTCTTTGGAACCAACACTTTCCCCTTTTATGATAATGCTGCTGTTGTATTTTCTTGCACCATTTGGTTTACTTCTTTGGGCTTTGCTATACCTCCTGCTACTGCTGGTCCTGATAACCATATCCTTGTTTTACTTGCTGCTGTTGTTGCCTTTGACTTGTTGGATTAACTTGTTGGGATTAGGAATGAACTGTTGGATTGAACTGTGATGAATAACTGAGTTTAGGCATTGTTTGTGAACCGAATTAACTAGTGATTTGCAAATAGGCTCACTTTTTAACCGATGATTAATCTTGAACAAGATTATGAGGCTCAACAATCTTAAAAACCTGATTCCCGCCAGAAATACCTAATGATGAGTTCGAAAACGAAATGATTTTCTTGATTTATGTTGAGGCTCAATTATAGTTACTAATCCTGTTTCTTCTATGTTTTCGTGTAACGATGTGATGAAGACGGAGACGGTAAAGGGGCAGCCCGGATGTGAAGAAAGGCTTGGAGGAAACAACGATTTGCTCGAACAAACCTTAGAAACTTGTAGCATTAGAGTAGAATTAGGATATCTTTGTATTTTTTGTAGCTTTGTAACTCAAAATTGTAATTGAATTCCAATGAAATAATAATAATTTTTCCTTTTCCAACATTGAACTTGTAATTCCAACTTTGTGTATCTTGAGATGAATGAATACAAACTATTTGCATAGCCATTTCGATCGAATGAACATTTCACACAAAAAGAACGGAATTAATCCTGGCTCGAGTACCTTTGCTTGAAATGAATGAAACAAGTAACATATCCAATATGAATTGAATAACTACTTGTAATTATATTTTTTTGCTAGCGAATTCAAATACCAAGAACGACATCTTTCCCTCCATCAAATTTAAATTCACCAAGTAACAAAGAAATTCTTTTAAAATTTAAATTCTAAAATAAACAATTATTTTTTGAATTCAAATTCCAAAAAAAACAAATAACTCCTTTTCGGACAAATAATTCCAAACAGTTCCTTTTGAACCAATAATCCGAAATCGTTTGAAACCTCTTGAATTTTGAATTATTCTCAAATTGAATCGATAACAAAATAAAACCTTCCTTCGAAACCCAGCACAGTTTTTTTCGAAAATTTCCCAGTAGGAACTCCTCTGAAGCCACAATAAATGAACGTCTATGCTTGAAACGATGAGGTAAAACGAAGGGGAAATTTTGGGGTGCGACATTCTTCATTGAGGGATTTAGATTAACAAACCAATATTTCCTTCCAGACATATGTGATGAGCATCCTAAATCCAAATACCATTGATCCTTGAATTTTTCTTCATCTCTTGTTGTGACTGTTGCACCCCAAAATTTACCCTCTTCTTTTTTATATCGCGCGCACATGCATTGGTTTTATGGTTAGGGGTTTGAATTGGCTTCCAGTGGTTCTTCTGGAAGTTGCAAAGAGTGGTTAGGTTTGTCAATCTGTACAAGGAGGGTCTAATATACTCATGTCATTTATCTCACTCAAGTTAAAGGTTTCTCATGCCTCAAACATCTCAATGTGTCCATCATTTCATCATATGTTTGAATTCGTCGGAATATTAAAATAAACCATGATTCCATTTCTTTGAGATTAGGGTTTTGTGTTGGGGATGTCTTTTTCCATAAGGTTTCTTCGATATGATTCGTTAATGATGAATTAAAGTTCAATTTATATTTTCGTCATCAATTCAAAATGTTGCATTTGACTGCTGGTATTACAAATCATAACCTTGAATCTTTCTTAGTATGAGTGGAGGTATCACTTGATGTTATGCTAAGGCATTAATTTGAGATTTGAAGGGAATTTACGATTGAGAAATTTTGACAACTCGTTATTCTTAAAATCCAAAGTATTCATTACCTAAGCTTAGGGACACTTCATGAGTAAATCAAGGAATAATGCAAGGTGGAATTGTTGGGTTTTACTTTCGATATCTTAATATCAATTCAAATGTTCAAGAAATTCAAGTTTTAAAGTCATTAAATACTCAAGTTTCTTTCTTGATACAAAGAACTCAACAAGTGTCCTATGCTTATGTTCAAACAAGTTCAAGTTCATGGTATAAAGGTTTCACATGGCCATAAATCCCCAAACCCAAAGATTCAAGTTTTACAAGACGTATGTATTTCTAAAAAAAAGAAGAGTTATAAGAGTTTTATTCAATCAAGCATCAAAATTTTATGAGAATCATTCAAGTTTTTGATCTAAGCTTCTTATAATTACATAAAACTCTTTTCAACATTACAAAAAGGAACTTGAGAATTTAGTTGAAATTACACAATGTAACATATGATATTTTTTTACAAAGTTCTTTTCAACATAATCAAATTCAATTTCAAAATTGCAAAGTAGAATAAGGCATCAAGAGGATTCAATTTGAGTTTTCACTCAAGAAGTTTCAAATGGAATCTAACTTCAAGGTTTGTTTCCAAGATACAAGAAGGATACAAGTTTCATCTTCTACAAGACATTCAAATGCAACATTCATTCATTTCTACATATTTTCTACAAGGATTACAAGAAAAGTTACTTAGTTTCTAAGTTTTTTTATTATTATTACAAGACTTAAAACAAGATAGAACTCTTAATCTAAATCCTAGGATTTCTAAAGGAGCTTCATCGTTTTTCAAGAGATATCCAAGATCTTCATCTTTGTCTTCAAGTCTCCTCTTTTCCAACCTCACCATCATTCATGAAACACAAGGAAAGAATGCATGGTTAGAAATCAAAGCGAAATAAACAAGAATATTTCAAAGAATTATACAATTCATCATTAGGGTTGTAGTTCAGGAATCAGGTTCCAAGGAGGGTTTTCTAATCATGGATTGAGCATAGCAAAAGCCTCAGAACTATAAGATTCAATCATCAACCATAACCACCAATTACAAATCACAAAAACAAGCTCTGGTTCACAATGGGAGGTATAGAAAAGGAGTTGCAACTCATTTTTTCATCATAGTTACCAATAACAAATAAAGGCAAACCAATAACAAGTAATCAAAAATCAAAGTCAGAATTACATGTCCAGCCCAGCAACAAGTTCAACATGTCATATTTTTACCACAGTAACTCAATTCACAGCAATGACAAAGCCCAAAAAATAGCAGCTTGTAAACAGGCCATGTTATTAGAAAATTAGAAGTCCAACAGCAACAAATAAAATTCGAAAGTAACAGCCCTACAAAGGTTAAGTTTCACAGACTGCCACAGTAATATGTTATCAGAAATATTAAAGCCCAAATACAGAGAATTCAAGGCCTGTTAAGCCAAAGATCATAGAGCCCTCCAGCAATAAAAAACCCTAATTCTCAACACTATAAAAACATTCAAGTGGCACAGAGACCAAGGCAGAAAAGACTATTCACGAGTAAACCCTAAACAACCAAAAATATTGTTCAAATGGAAAAAATGAACTAACAGTTTGCAAACCCTAATAGATCAAAAAATCAGCACACCATGAAATTCCTGGCAGTAGATACGTAATGTCACAGAGAATGTTATGACACCGTATCTGACAAACGGTTTAATAATTTACACAGTAATTTCAAACAATAAAGAACACAATCAATTGTTTACCCAGTTCAGTGTGTAACTACACCTACATCTGGGAGCTACCAAGCCATGGAGGAAATCCACTATAAGCAGTATTAATTCAGGAATAAACCAACCAGTTTATCTCCTTCACTTAAGACCTACCCAAAGCAACTTCAATCTAAGTTCTACTTAGAACTGAGTTCCTACTCACTCCCCCTCAATCACAGCAGTGATATCAACCTATTGGTTAATAGAATTGTGAAGACACTCTTCAATAAACATACTTGATTTTGCTTCAAAGCTTTAATCAAGAGACACAACACTCGTGCTTCAAAGCTTTGAGTGATAAACAACCCTTACAATCAAATCCTACTCCAAGACACTTATCAAATGATAATTGCTTGGCTCACAAGAATAACTAGAACACAATAATAACAGTCTACTTAATCTTCTACACAGTAAAGGCCCAGCAGTAACATAAGGGTTTCTTTGATAATATAGAAGCAGTAAAGTCGTCAACTTGGGCTTCCATAATTATAGCTAGGGTTAACCTAAAGACTTGGTCTTTACAACATACCAATTAGGGTTAATCAAGGTTAACCTCAAATCCACGTGAGCAAATGATCCATCATAATAATCCATAATAAAACAGCTCAGCAGAATCCTGAAAACTCTCAAGAAAAGTAAATCTGCATAACAATAAATGTTCCACAGAAAGTCATAACATTGGTCATGACATCAGTCATTCTTCTTGCAAATTTCCAGCATAACAGTTCACAACCAATCTGAGTTGTACCTGTATAATTCTTCTTCTACAGAATTTATCTTCAACTCTGAATGTCATGACATCAGTCAAGACATTGACATAAACTAGTTTTACCAAAAATTAAAGCCAACATAAAAACACTTACAGACTCCCCCTTTGGCAAATTTTTTGCTAAAACAACTAAGCTATTAGAGACTAAAGCAGCAGAAAAATAAAACACCCAATCTAAGCTAACTAAGCTAAAAAAACAGAACCTACCAACGATAAATTCAACCCATAATTTCCCATAATTCATCTCCCCCTTTTTAGCCACAAAGGGGCCAAAGGTACCATTACATAATCCCATAAATCATGAAATAGAAGTAGCAGAAGAGTTAATTTTACAACCAAGTGAACAAAGTACAATCAGCCAAAACAAAAATCAACAAAACAACAAGCAAAAACAACAGAAGCAGCAAGAAATCAGCAGGAGCTCCAGCTGGATGTGCAAACTATCAACCATATAACTTCAGGCACTTTCCTCTCCTGAAGAAGCACTATGGTAAGTAGCCTCCTCTGATGAACTGCTTTCAGCACCATCCTGTTGCTCTTCTTCAGCATCCTCATTCAAGTCCTCTGCACCATCCTCATCTAGCCTTTCTCTTCTTGGAAATTGGAGTTCTCTTGGGTCTTGAGATACTCCCAAAAGATTTCACCCCACCCTTCCCTTTGGAAGTTCCAACCTTTTTGTCCTTTCCAGCTTATTCTCCAACCTTGCTCTCAGGCCTAGAATTCTCATGCACATCTTTAGTAGCCTTCTCTTTGGAGGGGGTTTGAGCAGCACTCTGCTTTTCTTTTCTAGACTTCATCCTTCTTGCTATGCTAGGGTTGACATTAGAAATTAAGTCATTGTCAGAAAATTCTTCATCAACATCAATAACAAGGGGTTCAACAGACTTGTCGGTAGGGGTCTGGTGATCAGCAGTTTTCTCTATAGATTTTTCAATGTTGTCATCAGCAGGTTTCTCTGAAGATTTCCTAATATTGTCATCAACAGGTTTCTCTGGAGATTTCCTAATATTGTCATCAAATGTCTTGACATTCTGAGTGACATTTGGATCACTTGCTAAATTAGGGCTAGCAGTTTCTTGGTTCAAAGGCACAGATACACCAGGAACTGAGTGATTCTCATTAAGAATCCTAGTTACTAATCTAGCTATGGCTTGATGAACATATGCAGAACCCTCCCTATTGGCTATCTCAAGAGGAACAGAGGATGATGGTTCAGCAGTCTTACCAGATGGAGAGTCTTGTGATCTTCTTGCATGTCTGGTACGCAGCTTCTTGACCTTGCCAAGATCAGTTTCCATGGCACGAAGAGGAGTGACCTCTAGAACATCAGCATCCATGGGGTTTGCGTTTGCCCTAGGTCCTGAATCAGTGGATGAAGAGGACACAATTCTCTTTGATGAAGATGATGATGACACACATTGTTGAGACATCTTGAGAGATTGAGAATACAGGTGACAATAAGTTTGAGATTTTCTTTTGAGGGAATGGAAAGTGATACAGCCAAATGAAAAGAGTGAGATATAAATATGACTATTCCTCTTCTTAAACTTTTGAAAAGAGAGAGGGAAATAATTAATTAGCCCAATCAGAATTAACTTGAATGAAATGTCTCTTTCACCCCTTGTTGTAAGCAATATTAATTGCTACAACTCTTCATATTGACAAATACCCAGCTTCCCCCTTAAGTTCTCAAACTGACTAGCATCAAGTGCTTTGGTAAAAATGTCAGCAAGTTGTAGTTCAGTGGCAACATGTTCCAACTTAATCACCTTCTCCTCCACAAGATCTCTGATGAAATGATGTCTAATGTCAATATGCTTAGTCCTGTTGTGTTGTATAGGATTCTTGGAAATGTTAATAGCACTCAGGTTATCACAGTACAATGTCATGACATCTTGTGTGACATTGTACTCAGCCATCATCTGTTTCATCCAGACCATTTGAGAACAACTGCTACCAGCTGCTATGTATTCAGCTTCAGCAGTAGATAAAGACACACAGTTTTGCTTCTTGCTGAACCAAGACACAAGGTTGTTTCCCAAAAAGAAGCATCCTTCAGAGGTACTCTTTCTATCATCAGCACTACCAGCCCAATCAGCATCACAATAACTAGACAGAATTGGTTCACATCCATGAGAGTACAGCATACCATAATTGGAAGTCCCACTCACATACTTCAGAATTCTTTTCACCTGGTTGATGTGACTAACTTTGGGTTCAGCCTGGTATCTAGCACATACACCAACTGCAAAGGAAATGTCAGGTCTGCTGGCTGTTAAGTATAGCAGACTCCCTATCATGCTTCTGTACAAGCTTTGATCCACATTTGTCCCACTTGTGTCTTTGGACAACTTTAGATGAGTAGGTGCAGGAGTCCTTTTATGACTGGCATTCTCCATCCCAAACTTCTTGACAATATTCTTTGCATACTTGCTTTGAGAAAGGAAAGTTGAGTCTTCCATCTGTGTGACTTGTAGTCCAAGAAAGTAGGTCAATTCTCCCATGAGGCTCATTTCAAATTCAGCTTGTATTTGGTTGACAAAATGTTTAACCATTTTATCTGACATTCCTCCAAACACTATGTCATCAACATAAATTTGAGCTACCATTATCTTTCCTCCTTCATCCTTGACAAAGAGAGTTTTATTCAAATCTCATTTCCTGTATCCTTTGTCAGTGAGGAAATTTGTCAACCTTTCATACCAAGCTCTATGAGCTTGTTTCAGACCATATAGTGCTTTCCTCAATTTGTAAACATGATCAGGACAGTTTGGATCCACAAATCCTTTAGGCTGTTCCACATACACTTCCTCATTTAAGTATCCATTTAGGAAGGCACTTTCACATCCATCGAAAGACTTGAATTTCGGGATGTGCAACTCCTAGTAGTAATCGATTGATTCCACCGCCACAGGAGCAAAAGTCTCATCAAAATCAACCCCTTCAACTTGAGTGTATCCTTGAGCAACAAGCCTTGCCTTATTCCTGGTGACAACCCCTTCAGCATCTGACTTGTTCTTGTAGATCCACTTTGTGCCAATGATGTTTTTTCCTTCTGGTCTAGGAACTAACTCCCACACTTCATGTTGTTTGAACTGGTTTAATTCATCTTGCATTGCTCCAATCCAGTATTCATCAGTCAAAGCCTCTTTAACATTCTTTGATTCAATCTTAGACACAAAACAAGAGTTTGAGATGATTTCTCTAGATCTTGTAATGACTCCACTGTTAGGATCTCCTATGATGAGTTCCTTAGGATGATCTTTCTGAATTCTGATGGAAGGATCTTTGTTGGCTTCCTTTGATTTAGACTATGGTGGATTAGGGATAGGCACATCATCCTTATTAGACACTTGTGGTGAAGTCTCAAAGAATGTCTCAACATCATATGGGACATTTGTTTCCTCATGGTGATCATCAACTATGACATTTATAGACTCCATCATAACTTTGGTCCTGGAATTGAATACCCTATACGCTCTGTTGTTGGTAGAGTATCCCAGGAATATTCCTTCATCACTTTTAGAGTCCATCTTTCTCCTTTGTTCACGATTTGTCAGAATATAGCATTTGCTCCCAAAGACATGGAAATACTGCACAGTAGGCTTTCTTCCTTTCCATATTTCATAAAGGGTGGATGATGTTCCCTTTCTCAAAGTGACCCTGTTGTGAACATAACAGGTTGTATTCATAGCTTCAGCCCAAAAATGAATAGGAAGTTTCTTGGCATGTATCATTGCTCTGACAGATTCCTGTATAGTCCTGTTTTTCCTTTACACAACTCCATTTTGTTGAGGAGTTATAGGTGAAGAGAACTCATGATTGATTCCTTCTGAAGAAAAGAACTCATCAAACTTACTATTTTCAAATTCCTTTCCATGATCACTTCCGATTCTGACAATGCATCCTTCTTTTTCTCTTTGAAGTTTCTTGCATAATTCCTTAAAGACATCAAATACATCAGATTTTTCTCTAATGAAGTTTATCCAGGTAAATCTGGAAAAATCATCCACAACAACATATGCATATCTTTTTCCACCAAGGCTTTCCACCTGCATGGGACCCATCAGATCCATGTGCAAAAGCTCTAGCACCTTAGAGGTGGTTAGATGTCTTGACTTTGGATGTGACATTCTGGTTTGCTTTCCAACCTGACATTCACCACAAACTCTCCCTTCATCAATATGAAGTCTTGGAATCCCTCTAACAGCCTCCATGGATATGATCTTTTTCATCCCTCTAAGATGTAAATGACCAAGTTTTTGGTGCCACAGTTTCACTTTCTTTTCTTCTTTGGCTGTAGAGCACACAGAAGAGTAGTTAGTGTTCTCAGACTCCCATAAGTAACAGTTGTCTTTTGATATGACTCCTCTCATTACAACTTCTTGTTTTTCATTGGTAACAAGACATTAAGACTTGGTGAAGTTGACCTTGAATCCCATATCACACAGTTGACTGATACTTATGAGATTGGCAGTCAGACCATTTACTAGTAACACTTCATTTAGGTTTGGAACTCCAGGGCAGTCCAAGTTTCCAACACCTTTGATTTCTCCTCTAGCTCCATCTCCAAAAGTGACATAACTAGTAGTATGAGGTTTAACATCATATAGCAGATTCTTAATTCCAGTAATGTGTTTAGAGCATCCACTATCAAAGTACCAGTCTTCCTTGGCAGAAACTCTGAGGGAGGTGTGAGCTATCGGAGCTGCGGTCTTTCTCTTCCACTGTTGAACATATGGTGCCTTGTTGATCTTAGGCTTGACATATGAGGTCTGATTAGGATATCCATATAATCTGAAGCAAAAAGGCTTTATGTGGCCAAACCTACCACAATAATGACATCTCAATCTTTGAAAAAATTTCTTCATGTTTCTCTGTTCTTGATGTTGAGTCTTATGTGTTGCACCCCAAAATTTGCCCTCCTATCTCGATTTTATCTGGCTTAAGCTTCACATTCATCTGCATAAGCGTCCATTAGGTCATTGACATTAAACAGTTATTCATTCACTGCATATGCATCATTTTGTCGTATTTAAATTGACCAAAAGTTAGTTTAAATCGTTATCTGAATCGTTTTATAGTTATAAAATACCCGATATTTCACTTCATTTATTTTTATCTCCTTACCTGTTTATTGTATCGTTTTAAGTTGATTATATGTCGATGATATCAATATTTCGATTTTACAAACAGACTGCTAAAAGCGATTCGACACTGTACGAAAATTAGTGGGAAAAATATTTCAAACTTTCACCTCTAACTCACTGCTTTATGAATCTACGTGTCGCGTAGATCATGAAGATGTGATCTCTCTAATTTTTCGATACATTTCGAAGTTTTGTTTTTAACCGTAAGTGTTTTAAAATCAGGTATTCTTCATTATCGTTTTATTTCAATTTTAACTATTTCAATAATTTTTCTTTAATTTTTGAAACCCGTAGTTTATTTTAATGTGCTCATTTTATTTTTTCGGATAATTTATTGTCCGAACTTTTATCATTTTTAACTATGTTAGGTATCAATTTTTTATCTCAAAAAATCAAACAAAAAATACTTTTGGGCTTTTTATTTTTAAGTGACCCACTTTGGTGGCCCATTTAATCATGAGGGGCATTTTTGGTATTACTTAAAAATTGCTAAACCCTAATTTATTGGATATATATATATATATGTGTTATAATTTACTATGGAGAAGGAGGCCAATTGAAAAACACAAAAGACAACAACAGAAAGAGGGGCGGAGGCAGTTGGTTTTGAGATCTGAGAAAAATGAATTAATTTTCTCTTCATTTTCCAAACAGCATACTCCCTCTTTGTAATACTCTCCACTGCCATCAACGATTCACCGTATCATCACCATCATCCGTCACCTCTGTCAGCCACCCATTTCCTCCTTCATTACTCTCCGCCTTCTCCTCTTCCCGTCACCATATCATCTCTATCATCGCCGTCAAACACCTACCATCTCACCGTCTTCTCCCAACAATCCTTCAAACCTCTTCCTCCTTCAATCCTTCATCCGCGTCACTTTCTCTCCTCCACGAACCCTCATGTTCTGATTCTCACAGCCGGTTCATACTCCCGCGTCTCTCTCACTGCCTCTACTTCATCCGCCATAATTTCCCTCTGTCCCAACATCATACTCAACAGCTTGGCAATAATGCATTTTCAACGGGGAAGCTTCTTAACAACAACAATCTGTCTTCTTCATCTCTTATGCAATCACAACAACTTTCTGTGAATCAAACTCTGAATACACAGAACCACTCCAACGGTTTACTTCAAAGAGTGATGTTGCCTTAACTCGACCCTGAATCTCGCATCTCCGTTGCAAATTTGTGGCATCACTTCAATTCTGTAAGTTACACTTCATTCTGTTGGCTTAATATTGATGTTGTCGGCTTGTTTGTTCATTGGTTGGACTTAAACATTATAATGAGATGTCAGAAACTGTTGCCCAATCTTTGCCCAATCTTTGAAAGTACCTTTAGAATATGATTAAAGTAGTAGCGTGAGTTTGATTCCAGTATGATGTTTCGGTTTTTAACTCGATGGTGAAAATGTTACTGATGTTTTTGTGCTGCTGGGAATTTGGATGTCTATTTGATGTTTATGTCTTGTTTCAGAGAATCCATTTGAAGAAGATTTTGTTGTCGTATTTTTTTTGAATTTGAGAAAAATGTATGTTTGTTCATGTCAAGCTGATCGGTTCTGATTTTATAGGGTTTTTATGCGAACAATTTGATGTAGACGTTGTGATGTTTATACTAGTTTGAAATGAAGATCTTAAGTGATGGCTATAGTATGGCATATTGATACTGAAGCTCTTAACGTTGAATTGTGACATCATTTTATTTTCTTGCTCATGTGTGATGGTTTGCAATGAATTTCTATTGAACACTAATAGGCTTGTGCTACTTGCTGCCCGGTTTTTCTAGTCGATTGATTATGGTTTCGTTCCAATCTTGCTTTACAAATTTCGAAACTGTTTTAGGTAATTAATGAGTGTTTGTTTCTTTGGTTTTGGTCTCTATTAAGTCCATTTTGACACTTTAAATTCATGAAGTTGTTGTTTACAAATTCACGTCCCTACTATTTCATTAATTCAAGTTGATTCCGATTGACATTTCGATTCATGCTATCACTTGTGTATACATGTTTAGTGATTCTAGTTGGAAATTTTGATTACTAACATATGATCTACCTTGCAATTTCATTTTGTTTTAATTTTATTCCACTTATGCTACTAACGAGTTTATTGTTTGTGTAGACATTCGAGGATTATTCGAAACAATCACTTTCAATTAGCATTTACTCTTGTTCATTAGCATATTCATATTACTATTTATATTTAATATTTAATATTTAGTATTGTAAATACAATTATACTACTTTTATGTATATATTTTATTTGGTTCATTTTGTAAATCAAATCATATTGTAATTATTATTCTTGTGTTACGATTTCGAATTTGGAATTTAATTCAATCTTCGGATGAATTTAAACGCAAATATCTATTCTAACCAATCTAATACATACTTGAGCATTGCAACATTCTCTGCATAGTTTTTGTTTGTATCTTGAGTGATGTAGGAATCTTCATTTGGTATTCATTCGATTCATCAAGCCTTATCCAATCTTGAAGACTACTTGGAGCTCAATTCTTTCACCGCATAGAAGCTATTTAATTATTCAAACTAATTCGATTTGGTTGTAATAGCTTAGGATTTATTTCCTTGTGTATTCTAATTATCATTTAATTATGCGTTTATCATATTAGAACACATAGCCTCCTCTTGGGCTCCTCATCAAGAAGCAGGTAAACATACACAATGCACACTTGCACACATTTATAGTTTGGTCCTGGGCTTTTCTACAGCGACAACTATTCGATCGATTGTTCCAATCGGTCGTTTAGAATACTAGTGTCACGCTAGTCCCACTTTTAGGAGCATACATAAAGCCACTTTGTATGGGCTCGCTTGTTTTCCTAATCGAATTCTTCCATCCACAACCAAACCCTTAAAACACTTTCAAATTAAAATAATTAATTGAACTTGTTCTTTTAAAAATTAATTTTCTACCATAAAAAAAAAATAGTGCTATGGTATTTAATTAAATCGTTAGAGGATAGCCCGACGATTTAATTAAAATGTAAAGTATTTGGGCCATTAGAGGGTGACCCAATGACTTAAATACTTTATTCCATACACTTAATAAAAGTGAACTTTGTTTCACCTCACTCTTTTCATAATAAAGATTTTGGATGAGAGATGATCGGTTGACCTCAATCACCAATCTCGAGTATTGAATCGTTAGAGGATAGCCCAACGTTTTAGTACTTGTCATCTACAATTAAAATCAATTCAACCCATTCAAATTCCGTTTCCGCTCATACTCGGTCATCAAAAAAACATTTTCTTCTAAAATCAACACAACCAATCCAAGACATTTTCAACAAGAACTACGGAGTTTTGACTTTCCCATTGCACGAGGGAATACGTAGGCACGCGGTTTCGAAACCGTGTCAAACTCAAAATAATAACAAACAAATCCCGTTTTCTTCTTTCTTAAATTCATAATTTTGAAATTAGCGATTACACACACAAACACATTTCGAACTAAATGGGTCACATCGAGTACGATGGACGTAAGAGGTGCTAATACCTTCCCCTTGCGTAACCGACTCCCGAATCCATGCTTTTTGGTCTTGTAGACCGCCTTATCCAATATTTGTGGGTTTTATCTATATTTTTCTTTCTAGAACAAATAAAATTAGGTGGCGATTTCATTGTTTTTGAAAATTTAAATGATTTTTGAAAATCGAGTTGCTTCACTATGTTGTGACATCTGCTTTGACATTGGTTTATCAGGTCTGGTTTTCTTCTTGTCACCAGTTGATTTCTTTGCATTCACAAATCCTAAACCAGACATGTTTCCTGCATTTTGTCCAGTCTGAAGGATTTATTCCAGCTTGTCAGTTCCAGTTGTTAACATCTTGACAGACTTAGTCATCTGATCAAGTTTGGAGTTCAATACTAGAACTTCACCTTTGAGATGACTTATGGTAGCAGTGTCTGCCTTCTTCTCAGCCTCCAACTTCACAATGAGTTTTTTTCTATTTCTCATTTTGCTGACAGACTTGACCGACTTCTTGTAGGTGTCAGCAAGTTCTTCAAATGTCACTTCCTCATCACTAGAATCATTATCAGAGTTACAAACACCAGATAGTGCAATAACTAATTTGGCAGATTCTTCTTCAAAGTCACTTTCTGAGTCACCATCAGACCAAGTAACAAACATTCCTTTCTTTTGTTTCTTTAGAAAGGTAGGACATTCAGCTCGAATGTTCCCATATCCTTCACATCCATGGCATTGGATTCCTCTGATTTGATTTCCCTTCTCTTCATACTTAGTTCTTCTGCTGGAGTCATAGGGTCTGCTAATGTCAGAGGAAATGTTCTTGACATTTGACCTTGACTTTGGGTCAATTCTCTTGATGAGTTTGTTGAATTGCCTTCCAAGCATAGCTATAGCTTCTGATATATTCTCTTCACCACTCTCCTTGCTTTCCTCTTCAGTATTAGATACAAGGGCTATGCTCTTGTTTTTCTTGTCAACATTTTCATTGATCCCTATCTCAAATGTTTGAAGTGATCCAATAAGCTCATCAACCTTCAAGTTGCAGATATCCTGAGCTTCCTCTATAGCAGTCACTTTCATTGCAAACCTTTTAGGCAAGGATCTGAGAATCTTTCTCACCAGCTTTTCTTCTGACATTTTTTCTCCCAATGCTCCTGAGGTGTTGGCAATCTCCAAGATGTTCATGTGAAACTCATGAATGGTCTCATCTTCCTTCATCTTCAGATTCTCAAATTTGGTGGTGAGCATCTGAAGTCTTGACATTTTTACCTTGGATGTACCCTCATGAGTGGTTTTGAGAGTGTCCCAAACATCCTTGGCCAGTTCACGATGTACTAGTCTGAAAATGTTTCTGTCAATTCCATTGAATAAGGCATTCAATGCTTTAGAGTTCCCCAGAGCTAGCTCTTCTTCTTTGCTCCATTATTCCTCTAGTTACAGGCTAGTAGTCCCATCTTTCTCAAGTTTGGTGAGATGTTTCCATCCTCTGTCAGCAGCTCTCCAAGCTTTGTTGTCTAGTGACTTCAAAAAGGCAACCATACGAGGTTTCCAGTAATCATAGTTAGACCCATCCAGAATGGGTGGTCTACTCCCAAATCCTCATTCCTTGTCCATAACGCCAGAAAATAATATCCCTAGATCTCACCCAGAAATAACATGCAGGGTGCCTGCCCTGATGCCAATTGAAATTCCTGGCAGCACATACGTAATGCCACAGAGAATGTTATGACACCGTATCTGACAAACTGTTTAATAATTCACACAGTAATTTAAAATAGTAAAGAACACAATCAATTGTTTACCCAGTTCAGTGTGTAACTACACCTACATCTGGGGGCTACCAAGCCATGGAGGAAATCCACTATAAGCAGTATTAATTCAGGAATAAACCAACGAGTTTATCTCCTTCACTTAAGACCTATCCAATGCAACTTCAATCTAAGTCCTACTTAGACCTGAGTTCCTACTCACTCCCCCTCAATCACAGCAGTGATATCAACCTATTGGTTAATAGAATTGTGAAGACACTCTTCAATAAACATACTTGATTTTGCTTCAAAGCTTTAATCAAGAGACACAACACTCGTGCTTTAAAGCTTTGAGTGATAAACAACCCTTACAATCAAATCCTACTCCAAGACACTTATCAAATGATAATTTCTTGACTCACAAGAATAACTAGAACACAATAATAACAGTCTGCTTAATCTTCTACACAGTAAAGGCGCAGCAGTAACATAAGGGTTTCTTTGATAATATAGAAGTAGTAAAGTCTTCAACTTGGGCTTCCATAATTATATCTAGGGTTAACCAAAGTTAACCTAAAGACTTGGTCTTCACAACATACCAATTAGGGTTAATTAAGGTTAACCTCAAATCCACGTGAGCATATGATTCATCATAATAATCCATAATAAATTTCAAAGAACGAAAACTCGGGAAAAGTAAATCTGCATAATAGTAAATGTTGCACAGAATGTCATAACATTGGTCATGACATCAGTCATTCTTCTTGCAAATTTCCAGCATAACAGTTCACAACCAATCTGAGTTGTACCTGTATAATTCTTCTTCTGCAGAATTTATCTTCAACTCTGAATGTCATGACATCAGTCAAGACATTGACATAAACTAGTTTTACCAAAAATTAAAGCCAACATAAAAACACTTACACACCAAAGAAACAAAAAGTCATAAACCCTACATTTTTTTCATCATCTTCCTGACTAAACCCTTCAGAAAAGCTAAAAGAGGAAGAAGAAGAAGAGATTAGAAAGACCTAATCGAAGCCAGTAACAAAGGTTTCAAAATCTCCACCAAGGAGACCAGGCTCTGATTCCCTCTCCCTTTTACTCTCTAATCGAATTTATCTCATGGAGAAACATCATCATCACCTTCAGATTCGTGAAAAATAGCAATTAGGGTTTCCGTCACCCCCTTTTAGATCTAGGAGAAACCATAGCAAATCTGCAAAAATCGACCGAGGATTAGAGATAAGAAGAGAGAGGCGAGCAAGAATATGCAAAAAAAAAAGAGGATCAGAGCGAAATTCCATAGCGTCGCCGTCGTCTCCTCCGTGGGGAGACTTCCAGCGCAGACATTGCTTCGTTGCCGACGAGACCAAGTTTTAGAGAGAGGCGAGAGCGAATTGCTACAAATTACAGGCCATTTCTAACTTCATTCTTATTTATTTATTTTACTCTTTTACTTTATTTTTGCAAATAAATTATGATTGTTTGTATTAAATAATTATTAGTCTTAGGATAATTTTTATTTGATAATTTATGATTAAATTATTAGTCGATTTTTATCAAATAAAAAAGATCTTTTCTATCAATTATTTAAAGATTTAGACGTGTATTGTGTAATAATTACTTACTCGCTTCTTGTATGTTTGTATGAAATTATCCACACTCGTACACTTCGCACACACTTGATATAAACAACTCAACTTCATATCTTGGCTCGTACGTTAAGAAGGGGTCTCATAGTTGGGAATGGGAATGGTCATTCTCACGAGGTTAATCGAAGCCCTTGTTGTTTCGATTAACCATAACCCGAATAAATTTTGGTTCATCCATGCACAAGGGTTTCATAGTTGGGGGTAGGAACACCTATCTTCACGAGATTAATTAACTCCATATACTTGATTAATCATAACCCTATTCCATTTCTCATTTACTCGTATACCAAACCTCAAAACACTTTCATAACTAATTTACAAACCTCGATCCAACGTCGAGTGTCTTTTCAAAAGTTCTATTTTTCGCAATAAAACCCAAGTATTTAAATCGTTGATTTCTAGACCAATTGTTTAAAAACTTGTTCCAAATAAACTCCAAGTCTTTAAATCGTTAGATGATATTCCAATTGTTTAAAGACTCTTAATAACGTGAACTTTGTTTCACTTCATTCTCTTTTATAAGAAATTTTTTGGGATGATAGACGACTCGTTGAGCATTGAGCTCCTCTGGTTTCTAGTATTTGAATCATAGGATGCTAGTCCTATTGTTTGGTACTTTTCACCCACCTTAAAATCAATACAACTCACTCAAATCCTTTTCGCTCATATGCGACCATCAAACTCTTTTCTTACAAAGAGTGTGCAATATCCATTTCAAACACGAACGAAGACTTAGCTTTTCAAACAAACTAAACAAGTCAAAGTTCAAAGCATTTGAAATGTCTAATGCACGATTTTTCTTATAAAATCAACACAACTAACTTAAATATTTTTCAAGAAGAACTATAGAGTTTTGACTTTCCCATTGCACGAGGGAATACGTAGGTACAAGGTTTTGAAACCGCGGCAAACTCAAAATACTAAAATAAAAACCCTTTCTTTCTTCTCCTTTCTTGACCATTAATTAGAAGATAGCATTATTACGATAACACACAACACACACATGAGCTAAACGGTTCCCATTGAGTACGATGGATGTGAGGGGTGCTAATACCTTCCCCTTGCATAACCGACTCCCGAATCCGTATCTTTTGGTCATGTAGACCGCCTTATCCAATTTTCGTGGGTTTTATCTATATTTTCCCGTTCTTTTAGAACAAATGAAATTAGGTGGCAACTTTATTGTTTTAAAAATAAATGATTTTGAAAAAACAGTTGCTTCAGTGGCCATCAACGTCATCTCTTCTTCTTCACACTTAGCGAACTTTACATCACTTTCTTTTGCCTTTCGCTTCTCTGGACAATCACTCGAATATTGACCATACTTTTGACAATTGTAACATTGAATGTGACTCATGTCAGGTTTTTGACCACCACCTCTTCCTCTATTTGCAACACCACCGCTTTGGTTGCCCTGGTATGGTCTTCTCTGATTCGACATGTTTCCTTCGTTCTGATTTCCTCTACCAGTCGAATTGTTGTAGCCACCTCTACCTCTATCGAACCACTTGCTTTTGCCTTTGGTTTCTTTTGCTGAATTTGACTGCAAAGCCACATCACTCTTTGTCTTGCATGCAACTCTTTCATTCATCCTTTGTTCATGATATTCAAGCGTTCCTTGAAGCTCTTCCTTTGTCAATTTCAACAAATATTTCCCTTCTTCGATAGCCACCACCACATGGTCGAACTTGGGAGCCAAAGATCTCAAAATCTTTGAAACAACAGCTCTTGTTGTTAATGCTTCTCCACATATTTTGATTTGATTCACTAGTTTTGTAATCCTAGTGAAGAAGTCATATATGCTTTCGTTGTCTTCCATCCGAAGCAATTCATACGTTCTCTTGTGAGTTTGTAACCTCACCTCTTTCACCTTTTATGCGCCTCCAAAATATTTCTCAAGAATATCCCAAGCTTCTTTTGCAGATTCTGTATCACTGACCTTTTCGAAGTTGTCTGGACTCAGATATTGATGAATTATAAAGAGGGCTTTATAACTCTCCTTCTCTGATTCTGCGTGTTCTTGCTTTTCTTCTTCTGAAGCATATTCTTCAAGCTCTTTTACTCCATCCTTTACAAGATCCCACAAACCTTGACAATGGAATAAAACATTCACCTGCTTCAACAATTCTCATAGTTATCTACATTCAGAATTGGAAGACTTGCTGGATAATTCGCATTCTTATAGCTCACTACCATCGTGAATTCTTCTTCTACGATCGTTCTTGATCGTTCTTGATTGTTCTTCCCTTGAATCGAAACCAGGCTCTAATACCAGATGTTGGAAATCCACCAAATATCTATGATGAATTTCTACCAATCTTGACGAACAAGATTGATATCACCACACACAATGACAATGAGCAATTAAAGAAAAAAAGAAGAAGAAAATATTTTATGCAGAGTTTTCTCTTTGCCCACAAACTGTGGAGAATTTCTTATTCACTTGCAACTGTAATTTCTGGGAATATAACTTGATTACAAAATTAGGGGTTACTCCCTCTATTTATAGATTTAAGTTAACTTGCTCCCTAAGCTAAGGCCCAAAACTATAAAAGCCCAAAATATCTATTTGGACTAAATCAAATCTATTTATTCTAGATCTAAATCAAATCTAAATCTAAAATCTAAAATTTAAAATTTAAAACAAATCAAATATGTATACAACCTGCTTCGACACACCTCTGACCCTTCGACACATACATAGTTTCGACACATACATAATTTCGACACACATAAATTTCTTTTTACACATATTACACTAATTAGTCTTAATCTTATTATTTTTATCTAAGATAATTTTAATTTGAGAATCTTACATTTTTGTATCACAACGAAAAAATTACAGGAAAAAACAAAATTCTTCAAATAAATATTTCATGTTCTACCTTTCCTTAAAGAATGTAATTGATTACACAATAGAAATATTTTTCTGCATGCTTCTTTTCTTAAATATAATTTTGAATATTTTTGTTTGATATTTTCAAAATGTATAGTATTATGAACATGTTTAGACAACATATACTTATTTTTGTCTTATTTCTATTTAAATTTAATAAGTGTGTCTAAATAGATTTATTTTTAATAGGACGTATAGCAAAAGGGGAGAAGATTCTCTCCGGTAGAATTTTCACTAGAGTGATTGGTAGCTGTGTGTACATCTTGACCCTTCATTCTTCTTTAAAAACATTAAAAGCTATGTGAGGCAATAAAATGTGTGGCTGGAATTCCACTGCAGAAAATTTACACTGCAAGCTTCATAAAATACATGTAAGTGTTAGCCTAATAAAAAAACGGTATGACATATGTGGAGGGAGGGAAATAGTATAATGTTAAAAACATATCGAAAATAGACATTTATCATTCTAATTTTAATTAAACTAATCAATGTTTAAATAACATTATTGTTAATGGGACCCTATGATAAAAACGGGATAAAAGATGTGCTCTTTCAAGTTTCTTCATCTATAAAATTTTCCATTGACACTATATATAAAAAGGAAACGTGAAAATTAATTTTTATAGGCATCAAACAAAACTTGTTTTCCTGAAACATTGTATTTTTGTAATAAAAAATCATAACCTTCGAACGAAGGCGCTGGTCTCTCACCATGGGGGATCTGAATCCTCTTGAGCTTTTTCTCTCATGCTCACTTTTCTAGCATAATCTCCATCATTCATTTTTAATTAAAATAAAATTTTAATTTTAGTTATAATATTTCAAAATTCTCTTACCATTAGATCAGGGCAGGCAGAACATATTGTGTAGGAGAAGATCCATACTCCACCATGGGGACTAAGATTTTTTATTTTTTTTAACTATTTAGTTCGGGTTATTTTGCGAGGTATTTAAATTGCTACATTAAAAAAATGGTTGCAAGTAATTCTTATTTTTGAAGCAATTTGTTTGACATAGATAAAGGAGTGTCAACAAAATTTAATTTGATTTAAAAACAGTTTGTTATATACGGATTTATTTTAGATTTAAAATAAATAAGATTTGATTTAAGTCTAAAATATGTATTTTAAATTTTTATAATTTTGAATTTTGGCGAGAACAAACTAACATAAATTGTATTTATATAATTTAGGTTTGCAAGTAAATAAGAAAGTTTTCTATAGTTTATAGACAAAGAAAAACGGTGTAAAATATCATTATATCTTCTTCTTTTTTTTCTTTCTTTCGTATTTTCATCGTTATTGTGTGATGATAACAATCTTATTTATCAAAATTTATAAAAATTCGTCATATATTTTAATGGATTTCCAACAAAAACTTTGGTCTAGCATATTGGGAGATCTATACAATTTCTTACTATAGATAGCGCCCCTAACCCATTGCATCTTAATGTAACTCATTGTGTTACTTGTTGTGTTGCATAGGTACATGTATGCCGTATGGATATTGTTACGAAATACAATATTTAAAAAAAATTATAGTACAGGTACGTTAGTATAGTATTTTTAAAATATAATTATAAAAATAATAAATAAATTATATTATTAAAATAATAACAAAATATTAAAATTAAGAAACAACTTGTTTAAAAAAATTTAATATTCTCACAATAACATAAATAAAAATATTAATAAATCATGATTGAATATTAATATTTTTCTTTATAAAAATAAAAGTTTCAGTTTTAAAGAGAATAGTGCAAACAAAATAATACGACAATGATATAGGCAGAGAAGAAACGAGTTAGAATTTGGTTTGTCTTTCACTTTTATTTATAAATATAGAATAAATAATCTAATTTTTATCTAATAAAAAAACTCAAATTTTAATATCCGAAAAAATTAAAAAAAAAATTGGATATGTGATATTAAATACCTACCCTTTGAGGTACCAACTTTAGAAAAAAAAAAGAGTTTAATGCGCATCTTACACATACCAGTACCAGAATATCGGTGCTTCACATGTTATTTGCCAACATACGATATTCATCCCAATGACGTTCGTCTCAAAACCACTAACTCAAATAGTTCTGATTCTGTCACTACTTAACACTAATTTATTGGCATAGCTTAAATTGGTCTGATAGTGGTTGGAAACTTAATGGAAACAAGTACTATGCCTTTAGCACAGGAGAGTCCTTCAGCTCGAAGGAACCTTTTATTTTTTATTTTTAATTAATAATAATAATAATAATAATAATAATAATAATAATAATAATAATAATAATAATAAACATATTTAATATTTTCTAAATGAAAGGAATTGGATTGAGTTTTAGTTAAAAAATGTGGGTGCATAGACAAACTTACTTTTATGTAGAAATTTATTTACAGAATTTTGTAATGCATCCTATATTTTTCTAACATACCACGTAATTTTCTTAAATACCTCTAAATTTCATAGATATGTATCTATGATGCATTCAGAATATGATAAAACACAAAAAAATTTAAAAATATATATTTCTGGAAAAATTTATTACATAATGCAACAAAAACAAAAATGAAATATACCAATTTCACAAAATTTCAACACCATTGATACCCTAAATAAGCAATAGATAAAAAAAAATTAACATAGATCAAACAATACACTTCAACATCCAGGTGGACGTTACAACATGACAATATCATTGATCGATCTCAAAATAGTCGCATACAACTCGATCAAAACTTTTGATTCTAAACAGAAAAAAGTTCTCCACATAGCTCGTAAATCAACGTTTGTCTATGTCTCATGGTTAGTTAAATCTCACTTCCTTTAACTCCTTTTGATATGAATAACCACAAGAATGAAGATTTGGAGTAAAAATTTTGATTGAGAAATGGAAGGGTTTTTAGAGAAGGTTTATGAAAAATTTGAAAATAAAGGTGATCACCCTGATTCATGCTAATTGATATTTTAAACAATTTGATTTTTGATATTTTTTTTTAAAATGAAGGTGATCATCATGATTCATACTATTATGTATTGGTCATATAATTCAATTTATGTATCTTATTTCATATTATTTATAAGTTCATTTTTTCCTAAGTTCAACTAATTTATGTTAGATAAACGAAATATTTGACTACTTGTGTAGACCCGTATTGACACAATATTTATTAGACGATTTGATTTTTGCACTATAATATGGTTTAAACTTTACCCTAAACCCTAAACTTAACAAATATACTATAAGCTATTACAATGAAAAATATTGTTTACCATAGTTTTTATATACTTTTTAGCTAAAGCAAATTTTTATACTTTTTAGCTAAAGCAAATTTTTATGATTTAGGATGAGTGACAAGAATGTTATTGTGTTAAGCAAGGTTATAAAAACCGGACCGGACTGGTTGGTTTAACCGGAAATCAGATCTAAGTCCGATTTATTTCTGCTTAAAAATCGCCTTAAAAAGAAACTGGATTTCAAACTAAAAATTCGGGAAAAACCAGCCAAAAAACCTCAAAACCATCTAAACAACCGGTTTAGAGCTTTTACTATTTAAATTTTATATTTCAAAAATTTAAACTATAATGTCAATACTTCTTGAAAAATATGGGCCACTCAAAGTTTCTAAGAAAGCCCAATTAAATTCAAGAGAGAGAAGTATGACTGAATGGTAGCAGCGAAACTGACACTGACACCCATATTTATAATGCATACTCCTCAATTTTGTTTTCATACACTCAATGTAGGACTTAAAAGACTTAACATTTTCGGTATTATTACACTAGATGAAACAACTATACGATCAAGATATCCAAAGATTAACGTCAAAATGAACTTTCATATAACATTAATTTGGATGTAGTTCAATGACATAATAAATCATACTAGATTTATCTCAAATTTTATAGGCATGATCTATATGATGATATGTTTCAATCCAACGGTTGAATTTAAAAAATATTAATCCGAAGTGACGTTTTTGAGCGAGTGTAACTCATGGTGTAACTCTTCGGGTGTAATTTGATCCCTCCTCATATATATATATATATATATATATATATATATATATATATATATATATATATATATATATATATATATATATATATATATATATATATATATATATATATATATATATATATATATATATATATATTATTTGTTACTTTACCTATTATGTTAAAAAAAATTAAATATTTTTATTATTACCGGTCCGACTTCGATTGAACCCCGATCAAATTTTAAATTATTACTTATGTCGGTTTAATGTCTGGTCCGGTTTTAATTTTCCTGGTGTTAAGTGATTTGAAGAAAAGAAGTGGTGAGTTCTAAAGTCATTTGAGATGGAAGAGTTGAAAAACAACAAGTATGATGATTCATTTGAGATGGAAAAATATCAAAATCAACATGATGTTGTGCAAAATAAACCAATAGTGAGGAATAATTAACCGTAGAATGTGATGAATCAAAAATTGTAACATTCATTAGCAGATTCATTTTAGTTGTGGATTCTTTTATCTAATAAAAGTTATGTGCATAACACCAAATAAAAAAATTATTTAAAAAGAATTTTTTTTTCAATCTATTAAGAACATTTTTAACAGTAGCAACTAAAATAAATAAATTAAATAATTTTATGTGAGACTAAATTGACATGTAAAATTTAAATAATTCAAAATTTATATAAAGAATTTTTACTTGTGATTGTTTATAAAGAACTTTAATTTGAGCCCACATAACATAAGAAAAGAAAAAAACCTACAAAAATTATAGTAAATATATTTTTTTTGTTAACCTGCTCTAACACACTTTAAAAAACGCTCTTTCTTATCGAGGAACACCAATTTTAAGAGCACTTTAAAATAGAATACTCTACGAGTGAAGGTAAGAAAATTTAAGTCAATGAAGATTTAAATACAATTCAAAATTCACCATTATTGAATTAAATTTTCCAAAAATTAATACTACAAGGTATTAAATTGATAGAAGGGAGAAGGTCACATGAATTCACTACTGCAGAAGTTGAGTCCCCAGCCCCCACCCTTGTGTAAATGTAATTCTTTTATGCTCTTTTTTATAGGTAAGGTTTGCTCGGTATTGTTTCTCCATTTTTGTATTGGAACTCATGAATATAAAGTATTGAGTGTAGCTTTGCTATTATATTTTTCAAAGGAATGAGAAATCATTGTTTTAAAACCAAATCGAATCAGACATGTCAAATTAAAAATCAGGGTCATTAATTTGATTTAACTGTCGGGTCGAATATATTATTGAATCAATACGAACTGGCCAAAATCAATGAATTCACGGTTTTAGAAAATTGATGGGTCAATTTTAAATTTTTTCGGACAGAACGACGTCGTTTTAATAATACAAAAATTAAAATTAAAATATAATTAGATTTTATTCAAACTTATTTAGAACAACTTTTTATTATTTACAATTAGATTTGATATAAAATTTATTTAAATTTTATATTATTTTATTATGAGTGATGATTATATTTATAATTTGAATTAAATATTGTGATATTTTTGGATATTTAATCATCCGGTTAGACAATTTAATAAATATATAATTTTGTTATAGTGACCGATTTATTATGCGATTTAATTTGTTTTAATTATCAGTTCGATCAATAACATGTGATTCGATCAACGAATTTGTAATCAAATACTCTCATCAATTACGATTTAATGGCCCATCCGATTTTTAAAATATCGTGAAATGACCTAATGACAACACATAAGGGATTAGGGCCCAGGCCCATTAAAAGAAAACAGAATCCGTGTGGGGCAGTCCTTTCCCTATTGTCAATGTCTAAACAAATTTGGTTAGATAGTTGGTCAAGAATTCAAGCTACACTTTTTAAATCTTCAAATGATATTTTTAGTATTCTAAATAAATTACTTTAATAAAAATATTCACAAACGTTAAAAAATATAATAAATAAGGGTTGAATATAATAAAATAGGTTAGACTCGCAGAAAATAATAAATTAATATATCAATAATGTTTACTAAAAAGTTTTTGAAATTTTTGAATAGAGAAATACCAATATTATTGTCGGTCACTTTATAAGATTATTTACAATAGTTTAAAAAAAAAGAAGCTAAATTATACTAAGAAGATTATAAAACAACATTTTTATATTATTATTTTTATCCATCGAAAACTAATTATGAAACAAAATAGTAACAAAATTAAAATAGAATATAAAAACACCATTTTTAATATATAAAAATTAGTACCAATTTTATTTAGACCAGCTATTATTTTGTTATTTCAATAAAAAACAATGAAATTAGGTAAATTCTTAGTTATCAAAATTTACGGATAATTTACTTCTTATGATATGTATCAATTAAAATTTGTCTCATAAAATATAATTTTAAAATCACATATTAATTTAAATTTTATAAAATCAAAATAAAAACAAAAAAATGATATATAACTTGATTTTTGAGTAATAAGAAGTTGGTATGTCAAGTTTGAATAATTATTCTAATTTTAGATAAAAAAATATTAAAATTTTTAAATGAGAAGATGCAAAGATCTGATATTTTTTAATTTTAGGTTAATATGTATTTTAAAAATTAACTTTATTTGATAAAATTTTATTGATATCAATAATTGAAAATAAATTACCCCTAAATATTTAAAAGACTCTTAGATCTCATCATGAAATAAATGTTTTCTCCAAAAAAATATGCATGACTTTTTCTATGCAATGCATTAATTAATGTGTTTATTGTGTCTATGTGCTGGGCACTTGATATAGATGGAGGGCAAGGGCCATGCTGCCTGCACTCTCTGTTCCACCCCTATTATCTATATTTCAAAGGTAAAATTAATTATAAAAATAAAATTAATTTTAAAATAAAAAATATACAATAAAACTATATGAAATGATAATGTTAGATATTAAGGAAAAGAGTTTTAAGATCCTGATACATTCCTTCTTCTTCTTCTTTTTTATGGAAAAGAAAACAATTGAACAGTTTATTTTATGTTAATGTTATTTTGAATCTTCAATAGGTTAGATGATTTTTAAAAAGTCAACAACTTTACCATTGTTAAACAATGATAAATCCTTATAAGTTGGGATGACAATGGATACCCATATACACGGGTAGTGGTCTTCCGCTATCTCATTTAATAAATATGATATCCGTACTCTCTTTATATTTGTGCAGGTACCCGTTAGATGGGTATCTGTGAATCTTGAGATATCCATGGATACTATTATTTAAATATATTTTAAATATATTATATATATATATATATATATATATATATATATATATATATATATATATATATATATATATATAAAACTATTTTTAATCTCTTTTAAAGTAAAAAAAGAAAATTTCAAAATTAACACATAATATAATAAAAATAAATCACTTTCATTTTATTTCTTCTTTTATCCAAATAATAATAATAGTAATAATAATATCATATTTAAGAAAATAGCAATAATAATTTTGATCAAACAAATTAACGTTTAAGTTTTTTTCTTTTAATTATTAACGGATATGGATATCCGCAAGTACGGGTACCATCAAATCTATATCCGTAAATAATCGGATAATTAAATATCCGTTTATTTTATCCGTGGATACCCATTAAACCATTATATTCATATCTGTGACAAATTTTACCTACGGATATCCACGGGCACGAATTTTTTTGCCATCCCTACTTCTAAGTTTTTGTTAAATTCTAAGTCATCAATAAAATATTTCAATAATTCTTTTAAAGTGTGTTTATAATAGATAATTAAAATTTAGTTTAAATGTGTTTATGATTATTTTAAAATTATATGTTATTAGTTTTCATTCTTCTAAAAGATTTATTAAAAAATTATCTCTCTAAAGTTTAAAAATTTTAAAAACTGTCATTAAATTAATTGTTAAATAATAATATGTTGCTAATTCAGCTGCTATATTATGAAAAAATATTGTTATATTGTAAGAAAGATTAAAAGTTAAAATTCTTAAATTTAAAATAAATAATTCTTCAACAAATAATTTAGAAGGATGAAAAGTGAAAACATCTAAATTTACAGGAACTTAAAATATATTTAACTCTTAAAATTTTAAAAATAAACAATTTAAATGATTCAATCAAAATTTATTTATTTTTTAATTTATTTGTTTTGATGAAGTATTAATATTATACATTCTTAAATTTTTGGAATCATTTTTATAAATTTAAAAAATGAAAAATAAGGACCAAGTTGTAATTTTAAAATTTGTAAAAGAAAAATTTATAAATTAGAAAAATATTAAGGACCAATTTATAATTTTTTTGAAAATTTTAAGAATCAATTTATAAAATTTGAAAAATATGAGGACCAACTTATAAACTTTGAAATAATAATAATAATAATATCCAATTTGACATTCACATTTTATAAAGTGTGAGAGAAATTTTAAATTTTTTATTTTAAATGTCATTTCAAAATAATAAAATTTAACTTTGACAAAATATTTCATAAACTTCTATCATTTTGGCGTGTTTGTTTCAAGTGATAAAATATTATTTCTTAAAATCATATTCTCAGGATTAATATTCTTAAGAATAATATTTCTAGGAATAATATTCCTATGCATGTGTATGATAAAATATTGAATTTCTTGAGTATGTCTACAAATTTAATTTAAATTAAAAATTATAACAATAAAAATAAAAGTAAATGTGAATATTAGTGAGAAGTTAAGTTAGTTAAATTTTATTCCTTTTGGAATGTTGTTGGAAATCCACCAATATCTATTGTGAATTTTTATTAATCTTGATATACAAGATTGATATCATCCCACGATAACAATGAAAAATTATAAAAGAAAGAAGAACAATGAATTTCTACAGCGTAACTCTCTGATCACATACTATGGAAAACTTTATTATTCACTTTGCAACTGCAAAATATTATGAATTGATTTATTACAAAAAGTAGAGGTTACTCCCTCTATTTATAGGTTTATGTTAGCTAATGCACAAAACTATAAAAGCCCAAAACTACCTATTTTTGAGCTAAATCAATTCTATTCTATTTTAGATCTAAATCTAAAATCAAATCTGTGCGCAGTCGGCTTCGATACACAAGCTCTTCGACCGGGAAATTGCTTCCTTCGAGCAACCTATTTCGACTATCTCTAACCCTTCAACACACATAGTTTCGACACTAGAAATTACAACTTGACAAATTTTGTATTCCACTCTTTAACATGAGAATAAATATAAGACAAATCATATGTAAACAACATTCCCAAGAATAAAATATACCCATAAATAATTTTTTATTAGTTAAAACAAACATTGGATTATTGTATTTCCAATACAACATTCCGAAGAATCTTACTTTATAACTTGAAACAAACACACCCTTTAACATGTAATACTATTTTTTTATTCAAACAGTAAATTTTGTCCAAATTATTTTAAATTGTCTTAATCAAAATGTTTCATGAACATTTGTGAGAAACACACCACTTTGTCCCTAAAACATTAAGGTGATAGGGGATTAAGTTCTTCCACTTATATACTCTCAAATCACCACATTATTCTCCAACGTGGGACTATTTTTCCCACTACTCACACTTGGTATTCCAACACTCCCCCTCAAGTGTGAGTCCACAATACTCCCCCTCAAACTTGCATGCGGGACGCTATCCACGACCATGTACAAGTTATAGTCGGTCCCTGAATATACGACTCTTCAAGAATGTATCACTTTGGGAATTCCAACGATTTGCTTAATTGATACAAATTGACCCAGATCTTGCAGATCTTTCGATTCCGGCTAATGATGATGCTATAGCTTCCATCTGATTAATTCTTAACAAATTAGTTTTTGCAATTTGTGAGGGTCGTTCTAGCTATATACGAAAAAATTGATTAATAATAAGATAAATCAATTTTTAGATTTGGTTGGGCAGGGGGTCATAGATTTTTGGAATTGGTTATTCTAGCATTACAAAATTGTGTAAAAAGAAATACTTTGTGATTAGTAGGTATTCACAATAAAAAATCAAAGTAAAAGAAGGAAATGGTTGAATCAAAATAATTCCCTCTTAAGGTAGATTACCATGTACAATACCATGTTAGAGGGAGATTTAGGAGCATTGATATATAGTGTAGGAACATTTGTGAAAAATACACCACTTTGTTCCTAAAACCTTAAGGTGATAGGGGAGTGGGTTCTCCCACTTATATACTCTCAAATCACCACATTATTCTCTAATGTGGGACTATTTTCCCCACTACTCACACTTGGTGTTCCTACAACATAAATTTTTAAAAAATTCACAATTTTATCAAGTACTTTTATCGAAACAAGTGTGAAATAACAAAAAACTTGAAAACTTGTTTAAGGAGTACTCAAAAGAAAATTGAGTTTCTTTCTTATGGATATTTAGTAAGTGTACTAAACTTCGCTGCAAATAATAAAATGTGTATCCACAAAGATGAGTATATTTTGACAAAACAATTAAAAGTTACTAAAATTGTTAAAATGGGGTTTTGCTTGAAATTTTGATTAAATGAAAATAAAATAATGATAAAGAAAGATTATTAGATATCGAATGCAATCAAGGAACATTTTTGTAAGCCAAAAATTTTAGTAGAAAATAATATATTTATTAAATCGATGACATTCACCAATTCCTGTTAAAGTTATCACTTCTGTTATTTGTGTTAATTCAAATCAATCAAAAAAAAAACTTTGACTCTCATATGTACTTAACTTGGATCTTAATCTCACATGCTCAATCAAATTAAATAAATCTTGTAATCTCTCAATTAACATACAAAAGTTATCTACCTTTGAATTTGAGGTCTTTCTAAATATCCAATCAAGTTACTATTCAGATACACACTCTCAAGATCTTTTCATGTTGTAATGGTACTTATATCAAGACAAGATATTTTTGGGATACTGTTAACTTATGGGTATTATAAATTGAGTTATTTTATTTTTTTCTCTTTCTTTCATTAAGATATTTATTTAAAAGTTACTTACACTTTTTTACTTTTATTTTTTTTATTTGACACTTGTAGTGTTATATTTGTAAAAGGTCGTGTCTAGTCGATATCCTGGGACCGTTCTAGAGGAGGCCACAATGAAAGGTTTCCCAAAGGAAGGTATAAAGAAAAAAATGTGGGATAAGACGTGTCTTGGGTAAAGAGAAAGTCAAGGTCATTGCTGACTCACGTCTCCCTTGAAAATAGGGATTCAACTGTCCACTATTTGACTAAGTGGATTGTGGCGTTTATCGAGGGAACTCTAGGTCCTAGAGGCCCCTATAAATACATATCTCCTCAAGAGGAGGAGACAAACTCTAAGTTATACACATCCTCTACTACCTAAAATATCTTCATGCTCTCTATAATTATAACATGTGATTAACTTAACCGCCCTCCTGCAACCAAGTAGCATCGACCACCAATAGAGCCTCTAACCTCACGTGAAATGGTCTTATAAAAAGCCTCAAAAACTATTGTACATGGCTACTCGCCGCTGTTAGCAAGCCTTCACCACCAAAACGTGTTATACATTTAATAAGGCCTCTGAGTCTTTCTGCCCTTGTAGGGGGACGTGCACCCGTGTACTTTTTGAACAGTGCAATACTTATTTCTCTAGTACCACTACCCCAAACTTAGAATGTTGTTAATTTCAAGAGAAGCCCAAACTTATCTCATTGTATCAATGAGAAAAATTAAAATTCTATCTAACTCCAAATAGGGTGAAAAGATTAATCTTTCAATTCGAATGACTAATAATTCAGCTATGTCACCAAAGAAAAGACCATACTCAAAGGATTTTCACAACGGAGAAAAATTATTTCCAGAGGGTAGTTTAAAAAGGCTTCCAGTTTTAAAAAATAACACTTGTCCTATCGTTACACAGTCGAATAGACTAATCATAAACATCGTAAATCTTAAAAGATAATTAATTGTATGAATACTCTAAAATAAGAAAAAGGTAAATAATGAAACTTTGGGATCAAAACTTACCTGTTAAGGTATTCAGAGATTAAGTACAATATTAGTTACATGTACATTTTTTTAATCTATAAATCTGCATCTGGAACTTTTGTAATAACCAAGGTTTTTTTCTTTTATTATTTTGTTGGTGATTTTTTTTCTTTTTTCATTCTCCATGTCATTGGTATAACAATTATACTATTAACTGAAAGAAACAACAACAAATAAACTTGTTCGTTAATTAAAGCAACAATATTACTTACAAACGAGGAAAAGACACTAATTAATAAAAAATTGAAAATAAAAACTTCAAGTTCATCAAAGGAAAAAAATTGAATATTAAATCATACAATTATGTGAGTTTCCTCTCATGTGGAGCTTGTTTAAGGTCCTTACCTTGACCGTTTGAATCTCTAATTAGGTGTTTCCTTGAAACTTGTATCAGTGTATCAAATTGGTTTGGATTTTTCATCAAGTTTGATATTATGAAGGTATTTGATTGTATTTATCCCCTTTAAATAGAATATGTTCCACACACATGTTCCTTTATTCTTTCTCAACACTCTTCTAAACAACTCTTTCTTCAAATTTTATAAAGAGCTACTAATTAGATCAAGTGGTTTTAGTTGTTCTCTCAAGAAAACATGTTTAAGATGTGGAAAGAGCTTTTTTACTTCAAGGATATTTTATTTTTGAGCTTCTGTTGACATTGAGACACTTGATGCATGAGTACTTAAATTCTCACTTTTCTTGGCACCTTCTCACTATGAAATGCTTCTAATTGACACTTCTACTGCTTAACTTTTGTATCTTGTCCATATTCATTACGTTAGCCGGATGACATTGATAATTTTCATTATGAAGACACATCACCTCAAACACATTAAAAATCACCTTATCATATTTAAATTTCAGTATAAGTTCACTTGACTCCACATCAATAAAGTTCTACACCCTTCCAAGAAAGGTCTTCCAAGAATTAGAGGTATCTTATCATCTTCATCCATGTCTAGAATTAAAAAAATAGCTGAAAATAGTAAATCATCAACTTTAACCATCACATATTCAAACACACTATAAGGATAAGTAATGGATCGACCTCCCAATGTGAGGGTCATATGAGTTGGCTTAAATCCACCATAATCAAGTTTCTTCATCATGATAAGAAGCATTAAGTTGATACTAGCTCTTAAATTACAAAGTGCTCTCTCTATCTTTCACTTACTAATGGTATGGGGAATAGTAAAATCACTATGGATCTTTGAGTTTTTATGAAAGTTTTTATTAGATGATTGCACTACACTTTTATGCCAAAGTTATATTCTCATCATAATTCTACTCCCTCCTTCCAATTAAGGCTTTAATAATCTTTTAGTCCCTATAAGTTGCGTATTTTTTTATTTTCGTTCATGTTTTTTTAAATGATCTCTGAATGTTAAAATCTTTTTTCTTTTATTACCTAAATAAAGTTAAAATTTGCAGGAAAATTCGAAGGAAACCTGCAGATTTTAACTTTAGCGACTAAAACCAAATGAAATTCAACATCTAAGGACTTTATTAGGAAAAAATATACCTAGATGAAAAATAAAAACAAGCCAACCTACAAATACCAAAAGATTATTTAAACTAATATTTTACGAATTTTTCATAATCCAACATTTTATTTAAAGATTCACCAAAAGGAACCCTGACTTGATGCTTGGTAACATTCTCCATAAACTTCTTGAACTGACCATCTTCCTTTTCTTTTTTCGTATTTTTATTCAAGATATGATAAGGTGATTTGACATAATTAAGGAGTTCGAGATTTGGTTCGTTGAGAATTTGCTTCTTCGTTATTTTCAAATGTGAGTTTCTATCAATCAGCTCACCAGGTGTGTATTCTCTCTCAGTACCTTCCTATTTTTTCCTCACTTTTTCCTCCCTCTATTTTTTATTCTTATTTTTTTCAACACCTCCCTTAACTGGATTTTCTTTTTCACTTTCACTCACCTCATTCTTCTCACCACGATTACTAGGAGTTGTAGGAACAACTTTATTTCTTAGCTCTTAGTTCTCAATAATTCTTATTCTTAGTACTATTTACACTGTTCTGAATGAAACCCTCAGTTATTTGAAATGCCAATCATCAAGATAGTTGTCCAATTTTCATTTCCATGTTTTTTATGGATGCTTCATGGTTCTTGTCCATTGTTTCTTGATGCTTGCTCATTGGCTCAAAGTTAATTTGGGACATCTGAAGGGAAATCGTGATATAAACGCCACAAAAAACATTTTTTTCCTAAAGTCGGTCCTTAACTTTGTCCAATCTTGGATAGTCCCGCTTGATAAATAGTGCAACCAATATTTTTATCTTCCGATCAAGGTAAACTCAAAATCTATTAGTTTTATTTGGGTCTCAGTTACTCCTTCTGGTCGGCACATATAACAAGTCTCATAGGAACAAGTAAGATGTTCCATGGGTCTCTAATAGTACTTCCACCGAACTAGTTGTCACTCATACATGCAAGAACATTATTTTTAATGTCAAACACAACATGGTTTGTCAGTTGGAACTCGAGAGGCATCTGTCCAACATTTGTTATCAAGTAATAGCCTCCCATAGTCCTCATAGGTTGTGGATTAGCCATAACTATTTCTTCTTGATCACTCAATTGATCTGAAGAAATTGGTGTTGATACTTTCCCTTACTCTTTCTTTGTTAACCATGTTAATTGGAATTCTTTCCGAGTTTCTCTCACCGTCTTCTCGACCTCCAAATTAAATAGTAGTTTGGTCGACTCGGTACCTTACATAAACAACCATAAAAATACCTTAATAGCATTGCAATAATTATCAATGACTAAATAAGAGCAAACAATAAAATAAAATAAAGCAACAAATAAACAAATAAAATTAAAACTAAAAATTTAAAATTTAAAATAACAATTGAAGCACAAAAGTTGTCTTGTTGAAATAATTCAACAATTTCCAAAAATGACGCCAAAATTTTGATAGATATTTAACAAGTGTACTAAAATTCATTGCGAGTAATAAAATATGTATCCACGTGAATCATTATATTTTGACTAAACAGTTAAAAGATACTAAAATTGTTAAAATAAGGGGGTTTTGTTTCAAAGTTTGTCTAAGCGAAAATAAAATAAAAATAGTGAAAGATTGTCGGATAATAAAGATGATAAGGTTTTATTTTGAATCCACCAACTCTCGTTGTTGGTGACTACGTCTATTTTTTAAGGTGATTTTTTAGAGTTACGATAAATTAACACTATCGTTATATTCAATTCCTTAGTACACAACTCACTACTTTAACTACAACTCGTTAATTAGGCTAGTTCAAAGTCAAAAGAGACTAAAAAAGATCATTAATTTCTATGTCACAAATTTGTATTTATTTATTCCTAAATCAAATATTAAGTTTGAACAATTAACTATTTTAGATTTTAGAGTTAGGGTCAATAATCACTACATACCTAAATTCAATTTATATGTTCGTCAACATATAAAAAGTCGTAAGAACATAACTAAATGTATAATTAAATCATGAAAATAATACAAAATGAGTCACATGTCTCAACAGTTCAATCTTTCATCTTATAATACAAAGTGAGTTACAATTATTTCCACTGAGAGTTTAGTTTCCAATGTCAATGACCATGATTTTTAGAAGTCGGAAATCCTAGCTTCTTGTAGAAGTGATTTTTCTTCACTTCATTTTGATTCCAAACATATGATTAGCTACTCATATTACAAGAAATTATAGCAATGAGTATAGAGAAATAATACATAAAACAACGGTTGAATTTGGTATTTAATGGAGAAAAATCTTCATTCTTAAGCTTCTTGATCATTTCAACCATCAAATTCACACTCTCTAAAGTCCAACCCTTAAAAATATGAAGTTGCCCCAGTTAAAAGATGTTGGGTGCGTCTAAGAATCGTGTCATACTGCCACGCACAATGCTTTTAGATCATGTCACGATTTTCTAATCTCACATGGGTCGTGTATTATTACTTTTTGGGCGCGTTAAAATGTGTTGTGTTTGCCATCATTGTGACACGATTCTATCACGATTTTATCATCAGCAAAACGTACAATTTATTCGGTAGCTTTGTTCCATTTCTCAAATATAATATTAATTACACTAAAAGTTACATTTAATACATCTTTAAATATTATTAATATTTTAAATTAAGTTGTAATTTAGCAAAATTTATATTATTGACATGACAAGTGACCCGCAACTCACTAACTTTTTTATTTAAAAAAATAATTTTTTTCTTTTTCATCAATCTTCTTTATTGTTGCTCGAATATTCTAAATTTTATTTTTCAATTACTTATTTATAATTAATTGAATAAAATCAGTGACTTATTTGGCAATTAGTGGACAACTACATAAGCTGTATTGATGAATTTATTTTGGTTGTTCATAATTGTAAGGGCATGTTTAATATTACATATGTCTTTTTAAAATATAAGACGCTTGGGAGTTTCATTTATTTTTTTATAAGACTCTTTTTAAACTTTAAAGTGCATTAATAAATTTTTACTTATATACCATAAAGTTGTACTTTTCCTACGATTCGCAATAAACATTATTGTACAAACTTTAAATAATTTTCTCTTCTGAAAAAGAAAATTGTAAAGTTATATTTACAATTAATTAATAAATTTTAAATTTCAATAATTTTCTATATATGGTCTTATTTATAAGGATAGAGGTAGGAGTGTTCAAATCAAACCAATCCAAATAAAAATTATAAATCGAACGAAAAAATTTGAAAACTGCAAAAAATTAAAATTTATTAGATGTGTTTGGATATTATTTTGTGAAAACCGTATGATTCATATCAGATTTCGAATTTATTATTTGACGATAATTATTTTTCTTAATATTATTTATTAACATGATTTAATTAATTTATTTTTATTATTTCATTTATTTTAATCGTAATCGATCATTTTCATTTTATAATATTAATTTCTAATATATTAAATGTTATATATTATATCAAATCTATGATTTATTAGTGTTTTTTATAATATTAATCAAATTATAATTTATAATTTAGATATTCAAAAACCGATCTAAATTAAACTACATAATATTAGATCGGATCGCATCAGTTTTTTTATACATATAATTCAAAATCGAACCGAATCGCACATAAATATATTTTTAGAACAGATGATATTTTGTCTTAAAACCGATTCAAACCGGACCGTCCTAAATAGAGGCAGTAGAATTTAAGTAAAATATTAATTAATTTGATAATTAGTCAAATACAATAACTAAATTGATAAAAATTAATAAAGATAGATACTGATTTATAATGAGTAATGATGAGTGATCAAATGAAATCACAAACTTAATAAATTTTATTTTTGTGTTTATGAATTATGAGGATATATAATTTTAACAAATAAAAACTTACTTCAGAATGACCCATCAACATAACAGTTTTTAACCACAGTATTTATCTTAAATAACATATAAAATAGCATCCAACAAATCACCCAAAATTTTACTGTGGACATTGTTCCCATAATGATAAATCTCCAATTTATGGTCATGAGTTCTTGTTTGTTCCTTATTTCACCTCCAAATCATGGTCATATGTGCTTGTTTATTTCAGCTTCATACATCAATATAATATAAATAACACCAATCAAATATATAATGATTCCTTAATTTTATAATAATGTACAATAAAATTAATCTTTAAAATCCATATTTTACTATTAAATTAATTTTTATCTTTATCTAATTTTCTAAAATAGACCCTTTCAAGTGTGATCACACTAGAAATACATTCATTCATTTACTGTAAATAACTTGTGTAAAAAATAATTCACTGTCAATAAATACAAACCAAACTCCTTAAAAATATATAGTTAAAAAGTAGGAAAATTTAATAAACAGTACAAGTACACAAAATAGAGTACAAATTGGTTAGACTTGATATAGTAATTGTTGTGAGATTCCATCTTTTAAGGATAGTATAGAAAACACAGTCAAAATATTAAAATAGTGAAAGTAGATAACCCTATAATAAATGTATATGGTGATAAAACATTAACTACCATCCACTTGTAATTTAATTTTGAAACCAAACTCATGTGTAATAGTATAATAATATAATATATATATTATATAGTATGTTACTCTAACTACTAGTACTAGTAACATTACACTTCACTTCTCCAAGTTCTACCATCTATACTCTTGTATTAAAGTGAGGAACACTCATTTCTTTACTCTAATTCTTCAACTTGTTACATGTTATAATGTTCATATTATGTATGATTTTTATTATATTATCAATTATTATTATCATACACTCTTTATTTATAGAAAAAATGATTGGAGAAATAGAAGAAATAGAAGAAATGAGTGAGGAGTTGCAAAGTATTTATTTGTCCAATATGGATGAAGCACCTGCAAGGAGACTTGTTCGTGAGGCTTTTAAAGATATTCAACTTGCCATTGATCATTGCTTGTTTCAGGTGATTTGTTAGAAATTTTTATTTTGTTTCTAATTTTGTCAGGAGAGATAGCTCAACTAATCGGAAATACGGTCAGTTGAATCAAATGTTAAAAAATATTGGAGGTTTAGGGTTTAGGTTTAAATAATAAAAATAATATATAAATATATTTTTATAAAATTTCGTCTCTTTCATCTTGTTAATTGAAACGACGAGTGTTTTATTAAAACAAATATACAGTTGTCTATAATAAGTTTTTAAATTTTATATTTTATTAAAACAAATATACAGTTGTCTATAATAAGTTTTTAAATTTTGTATTTTATTAAAACAAATATTTGAATCTAAAAAAAAAATTAATGTATATTAAAAAAAAAAGAGAGAGAATTTTAGTTTATAGAGATTTTGAATCTTGTTTTTTTTACTTATGTGTTTTGTGTATATTTCCATTTTTATTTTTGGATTGTGGAATACTTTTCTAGAAAAAATAAACTATTTATCTATCCATATTTTAGATTGATGAAATTTAATTTTATTTCATAAAAATAGATTTAAAAAATTACAATTTTAGAATGAAACTTGCTAATACAATTCTCTTGATTTAACCTTTTGATGTTCATATTTTTTATCATACAATAAAATTTCAAAACAGTGAGCATTAATTAATTCTTGAAATTTTTTCTACAGTTTCCTGCTGATGAAGTGAAGATGGAAGAGGTAAGGAACTCTTATAACATTTTTTTAATTTACTCTCTTACATATAGTATCACATAAATATTAATAAATTAAAAAAATTCAATTAATTAATTAATGAATAATTTTAAATATTTTGAGCACAGGTTTATGAAGTGAACTCAAGAGGATTAAAAGTATTTTCCAAAAGCTGGCTACCAGAAAAATCACCACTGAAAGCAATTGTTTGTTTTTGTCATGGCTATGCAGACACTTGCACATTTTACTTTGAAGGCATGTAAAAAAATCTATAATAATAATAATAAATAAAATACTTATTAAATTTTTTATTTAAGAAGAAAAATAAATAATAAATAATTTGTATTTTTTTATTAGGAGTTGCAAGAAAATTAGCATCATCTGGATTTGGAGTATTTGCATTGGATTACCCTGGATTTGGTCTTTCTGATGGTCTTCATGGTTATATTCCTAGCTTTGAAAATCTAGTGGATGATGTCATTGAACACTTCTCAAAAATAAAGGGTGATAACATTAACATATAAATTTTTTTTTATTTAATTCTTTTTCAATTATATGTGATTAATTGTAGTGAATTTTGAATGATAGAACAAGTGGAGTATCAGCATCTTCCAAGATTCTTATTAGGTGAATCTATGGGAGGAGCAGTTGCTTTAAAAATTCACTTCAAACAACCTAATGGATGGGATGGTGCCGCCCTTATCGCACCTTTGTGCAAGGTATCTTCTTTAGATTCATTCAATAACTTATGTGTTTAGATTATATGGATCATACAGATCAGACATGTTGATTATTCTATTTATGTTGTTTCATCATTTCGATTAATTATTTTTAAACATATTTTCTTGAATTGACATATAGAAACAATTTGTTTTTTATATTCATTGAATAATTAACTAATGTATTTAGATTATACAGATCAGATACTTAACCTTTTTCTCGTGATTCACAATATTGTATTGAATAGTTTGCAGAGGATATGATTCCACATTGGTTGGTGAAGCAAATACTAATTGGTGTAGCAAAAGTTCTTCCCAAAACTAAGTTAGTTCCACAAAAGGAAGAAATGAAAGAGAATATATATAGAGATTTGAAAAAGAAAAAAATGGTGAGTTTTCATGCTAAGAAAAATATATACATTGAAGTTAAATATATAAAGATAATCAATTTTTTTGTTCAAATTTTGATTATTTTTGTAGGCTCCATATAATGTTTTGCTCTACAAGGATAAACCAAGACTAGGAACTGCATTGGAGTTGCTTAAAGCTACTCAAGAGCTTGAACAAAGATTAGAAGAAGTAAAGTTTTCCATCTTAATCACTTTTTTTAGTACAATTTAATCACTTTTTTTAACAACTTCTGCTTATCTATATTGAATTGTTTAGGTTTCTCTACCATTGTTGATCATGCATGGAGAAGCTGATGTAATAACAGATCCATCAGCTAGCAAAGCTTTATATGAAAAAGCTAAAGTCAAAGACAAGAAACTCTGTCTCTATAAGGATGCTTTCCATACTTTACTTGAAGGAGAACCTGATGAAATCATATTTCATGTGCTTGATGATATCATATCTTGGCTTAATGACCATTGCAACACAAAGAACAAAGTTTGAGTATCTTGTTTTTGTAGTTTTTGTTCACAGCTACTTCAGCTTATGGCTTCTGATTAATCTATGTTTGTTACAAACATTACTTTGAGTGTAGTTTGAGTGTGATCCATAATTCATCAAATTTAACAAAGTGTGGAACATTGTGACACTCTTATTATCTCATTACATTATGGTTTACATTTGTTACAATGTGAAGAAAAATTTACAATAGTGTATGTTTGTCCATCATGTTACTCAAAATTCAGCTAGCATTCTATAAAATGCTATTGAAAAAGAAATGAAAGATTAAGTGTTATTACAATAAGGTCATTTTAATTGATGATGAGTTTTTGCTGCTGTAGACACATCTTTGTAGAACTGACAATAAATCGAACTCGGTGCTTTTCGGTTCTAAGAATGTGTAAATTTAAGAACCATTCAAGTTGCTGTAACTTGTACGTAAGCCTGCCTTTTGATTACTGTAAAACATCGGAATCATAGAACCGAGGAGACAGTTTTTCGGTTAACCGTTGCAAACTTTTGAAAACTTGTGTGAGTAAGTATCTAGCTTGCAGATAATAGCAGCTGTTATCATGAAACTTCAAGGAAAATATGTCAACTGGTCTTCAAGGATGCTCGTCGACTTCGAGTTCTGAAAACTCGGAGTCCTCGTCTTCATCCCAATCAGTGTCTTCCTCAACCTCAAAACCATCCGAATCTTCATCATCATCCTTCTGAAAATAAAAACGGCTCAATAAATTAACTTCCGGTAAATTGAAAAATGTTTGAAGTTTTGAGATTTTAGATAAAAGTAAGGGGAGAAGAAGTGTATCTCACTTCGGAGAATTCTGAGATTTGATCTATTTGGTTTTCATGCCCTTCCTTCATGCTCCAATCATCTTCAGATAGACCCTGAATCATATGAGCCGCGTGAAAATAGGTCAAGTGTAGATATTATCTTCACAATTATACGAGCAGTATGAAATTTTATATATGCAGAGGCGAGAACCAAGGACGTAGGATAATCAAATATGAATAACTCGAAACAAAATTTGTAGTTGATACTTACAAGTTCTTGTTTCATTTGTTCAATTGTTGTTTCCAATTCTGTAATATGGTTACTCAAAGCCTGCAAAGTTCATGCAAGATAAAGTGTTACGTCGCAGAAATACAAAGGATCATAAATCGATTAGCAATTTTTCAATTAGAAAATAAACCTCGTGGCGTTGCATGGCTACGGAACGCTTCAATGCCTTTGCCTTTGTTAGAAGGTTTCTAGGCCTTAAAGTAAAGGGCCGCTTATAGTTTTTACCGCGATAGTAAATAAGAGCAAATCCTTTAGAAACTTGCTCTATTGCCACAAGTATTCCACCACTCTCATATTCAAGTAACCTTGCCGTGTCTTCGACGAAAGCGAGAGTTTTTTGCTTTGTTATCAATTTTACAAGTTCTCGATGTTTCCAATGCAAATGCATGTTCTCAATGACACCGTCAAAAACACCGCGTATACCTGGAGATTATCATAAATCATGTCAATATTGCATAGTTGGATTAAAGCGAATTTTGAGAGGCTGAAAATTACTCACCAAGTGGTAAGTATGGCTTCATTCTTAAACCAATCCTGCGGAACACGACACGTTCTTCATCTGTGATTATTTCTTGGTCATAATCAGGACCAGCTTGAACCATGGACGATTCTATTTTGGCTAACAGCTTTTCGGCTCTACGCATTTTGGTCCCGGCCTATTTACACATTAGAGTAGAAAAGAGGTTAGCCGCAAGCAGACCAACATACGAAAAACATACAGTGGCGCTATAGCGATATAGGATCAAGAACTCCAATCTAAGGACTACTCTAATAACAATGCTTATATCCGATAATGCACAATGTTATCAAATATCGGCAATAGCGGGGTTATTGCATTATGCAATACAGAATTTGAACAAAACACTATTGTTCTACGATACGCTGTTTAGAGCGTAGCAGAGTTTGAATATCTTCATAAAACGTATAGATAGGTACTTACAAGAGAGAGTCTGTGCTCGACTTGTTTGACAAGCTTAACATTCTTGGATTTAGTAGCTTCTTCTACCATCCTCTCACGCTCTTCACTAGATACGTCTCGTCCCCAACGAGCCTGAACCTCATAGAACTCTGCTAAAGATCCTGCCGGTGCTGTTTTTTCACCTTGTCCAGATGGAGTTGCAACAATGGCTCTGCACCGCACTTTCTCTTCAACATCTTGTACTTCTTTTGTCAATTCCTGTCTTTCGGCCAAAACTGCAGCCACGTCTGTCGGAACAAAGTCCTTCCCACGATATATAACAATGTAATATTTATCCCTTAGCAGCAAGGTACCTCCTGTTAATGTCTGCGCCATAACAGAAAATTGAGCTCACGTTTCCGAAACTTCAATTACAATGTCTAAGCAACAAGAGAATATGAATATTATTAAACAAAACATAAGCAAATAATTGTCAAATTACGAAACCATACACTAAGCTCGTCGGCCATTAGTTTATTGTTTGTGTTCTGGATACCGGGTTTAACAGCAACCTTTGCGATTAAACTCTTCTCCCAAAGCTTAAGAATAGCACATGCTAGGCCTTGGTGATTTCTATTTCTCCCTTCATAAAGTATATGAAAAAATTAGATAAAAAAGAAAAATAATTTTAATGAAACATTTCAGTGTTTGAGCTTTACCTAAGGCAAAATGACTAGGAAGTGACTTTGCGATTTTCCTCAAATCGGTCATTTCTGCACTTGTTAGCCGAGAACGCATTCCGGTAGGTAGAAGCCTGTAAGGTGTTTTATAACCAGGAACAACACGCGGAAGTAAGTCAGCATCAACCGGAGGTATTCCGGTGCCCCACCATTCAACAAATCGAGGACCTAAACCATCGAGCAGAGCATTGTACTCTACTTCCTCTTTTGTCAGGTTCTCAGGCAGTTTGATGTTCCTCCTAACTGACTCACTCTTTTCGAGTGATGAGGTTGCATTACTGTCTTCTGTTTTCAACAAACCTCCTGATGAGACATCCGGCACAAAAAAGCCATCCCCTTCTCTGACATCGAGTTCCTTCGTGGAGGCAGGACCTTGGTAGTTTTTACCACGGTACACCATCATAACACTTCCTGATTGCCATGTAACCAATCCTCCTGTTCGCCGCTGCACACTACCACAAGTCAGTCGGCATGCTCTTCAATTCGACGCCAAAATCAAACAACAGTGTTCAACATTCAAGCATGAAATCATATATGAATGTACTTTGCACAATGGTCTCTATCATTTTCATATAGAGAACCGACAAGAAGATCTAATTGACAAGTGCAAATTAAGAAACACAGATACGATACTAAACACGGATAGACCCAACACGAACACCCAAAAAAACAAGTTTTAAAAATTATAGAACACCGCAAAGATATAATTACAGCATATAAACTAGTATGGAACACAAATCTCGATTAAAAAGAAGATATAATTGACATTTTACAAATTAAAATAAGGCATTGTAGACATAATCGAATGCTAATACGTATACTTATCTATGTTATATGAAACTCTCATCTTTCACAAAGTTTAAAAAAATAAATAAAATATAGAACAACAACAACCAAGCCATATCCCACTAAGTGTGGTCGGCTAAATGGGTCAACTTCCGCCATCAAAACCATGCTTCTCTCCAAATCGTTAGTCTCTATATCTTTCTTAATAACTTCTCTTATAGTTTTTCCAGATCTTCCTCTACCTCTAGCTGCTTGACTCCTCTCCATCTGATCTACTCTCCTTACCATAGAATCAGGTCTTCTCTTTTCATGCCCAAACCACCTAAATCTATTTTCCACCATCTTTAGGTGCTACCCCAACACTCTCAAATATTGTCATTTCTATTAGTTGAGATATGCACTGATTTGATTTTTACTATTAAGCTATTGTATATAATTCTGTTTCTATTAGGATTGATTTTTCCAAGATTTATTCAATGTTGTTTACATAGCCGGTATAGTGGCGTTATACCGCTATAGCGTAGAGTAATTTGGACAAACTACTATTGCTCTGCAACAAAATATTGTCAAATAGCCTGCTGTAGCACCACCATAAGACTATTACAAAGAAGAATTTTAACAAACCACTATCTGCAATTCACAATAGTCGGTTATTCCCTTATTAAGAGATACTCTTTGAGCAATGTTATTATAAATAAGTAATATCAAGCCGAGAGCTAATCTCTCAAGTTAGTGAATACCAATACCTTATTTATCTATGAAGCACAATCTCTAACCCGGACTCCTAACACGACACAGACACGTTGACATCTCTCAAGTTATTCAATACCAAAACCTTATTTGGCTATGAAGCACATTCTCTAATACGGAACACAGACTCCTGACACGGCACACACACACACATTGACACTCTAATGTCAAAAACATAGGATAATAACAAGCGAAATGAAGGAAAGTAAAGTAAAAAGACAGAAAGAGACCTCAACAATCTGATGAGCAATCCTCATATTCTTAGCAAGTTCCTCATGAAACTTAAGCCTAACCAACTCCTCTTTCCTCCATCTCTCATGAATCTTCTCCATAACCTCTTGTGTAAGTCCAGCTTTAGGAACACTAACCCTCTCCCTAACACGCATTCCCTCTCTCCTCAACCTCCTCAACAATTCATCCTCAAGTGTCAATTCAGCCAAAGATGGAGCCTTTAATGTCCTCTTCTTAAACCCATCTTCTTCACTCTCACCACCACCGCCACCCATTTCCCTTTCCTCCTCTCTCTTCCATGGAACCGCCACCTTCTCCTCTTCATCATCATTCTTCTCATCCAACAAAACATCAGGACGAACCCATTTTCTCTTCAATAACTCAGTCAATTTCTCATCTCCAGTAACAGTTAAAGCACTCAATTTAGCCTCTTCTTCATGTTGTTGTTCCTCTTGTTGTTTGTGTTTCTGTTCATCGTCTTCGATTATCCCTAGGTTTCTTAACCGAAAAACAATTCTTTCAACCGGGTTTGTGGGTTTACTAGGTTGTACTTGCGAAGATTCTTCTTTGATGGTAGATTCAGATACCCTTTTGGGAGAATTGGTTTTGGCAAGCCAAGGTGGTGTTGGTTTGGTGTTAGGATTGGGAGATGAATTGTGGGTGGTTTTGAGAGAAGAGAAAGTGATAGTAGGAAATGAGGATTTGGGATGAGAGAGAAAGAGATTGTAAGAGGAGCGAGAAAGGTTGAAGAGTGGGAATGGTGAAGATGAATTGGTAAGTTCCGGTGATAGTTTGAAAGTGCTGTTGTGCAACGCCATTGTTGGTTTTGTTAGTGTTGCATTTTGATGTTTTTAAGGTTTGGTTTTGATGTTTTTAATGTTTGAAGAAAGTGGCATGACAAAAAATTGAGGGAGATTGAGGAGATGATGATGTGAAGTGGAAGACAACATGTTGGATAAGGTTTTTTTTTAGAGACTGTTTTCAATTTAAAAAACAAAAAACAAAAATACGCTTTTTATTTATTTATTTGCAAGAGCATAACAACATTAGCCAAATAAATTAAGGCAGTCTTTGGATAATTGAACATAATTGATCGCGGTATAATAGAATATAACTAAGTGAAATGGTAAAAAAATATAACACTTTAGTTATTTTATTTATGATGTTTCATTTTATCACGTAGGTTTCAAATTAAACGGATAAAAAATAGGAAATTGTATGAAATGAGATGAATGGATTTCATCGTATTCCATTTTATTTTATTAATTATTTATAAAATCAAACGATAAAATTTTATTAGTTACCATTTTATTCTATTTCATTCCATTTTATACCACCAATTCAAACATAGTTTAAGGGCATCCTAGACTCATGTCTATGAATAAGATAAATGGATATTGTAAAACGAATGGAGTGAGTGAAACGGAATGGAGTGAAACAGAGCATAGTAGAATAAAATAAATATGTCATTATTTTGTTTGAGTATTTTATAACGGAATAGAGAGATTTTGTCATTCCGCCTAAATCGGAAGGTAAAAAAATGGTGAAAAGTGATGGGATGGATGAGATGTATTTCATCCAGGGTTCCGCTTCATTCCATCCATTTTTAATCAATTCAAATAATATAACATAATTTTATACTCCCTCCATAATGAATTATAAATAAATTTATCTTTTTTATACATTTAATAATTAATGTATGTAGTCCATATATGTATAAATTTAAGATCTTGTAGTAAATATTTCAATCATTGGATCACACAAATGGTTTATTTATGATCACATAGGATAAAATAGAATATTATTGTTATAATTAATCATTAATTAGTTTATGAAAATTAGAATATTTTGTCCATATAATTATATTGTATCATAATTAGATTGTTTATATATATTATTCACATGAATAAGAAAAGGAAACATTTTATTATCGTATATGATAGCAATCCTAACTGATCATTTTCTCTAAAATAAATATTTTTCTCTATGTTGTCGTCGCCTTTCGTTGCAGCATCCGCGTGATTCCTCTCTTGCGCCTCAACAGACAACCCTTTGTCGATCCAACATCCCTAATTTGTGTCTCTCACTCCCACATGTGATATCTGAGTCTGATCATGGTGATAATGGCACCAACAATATAACCACCTCTCTTGACAGTTGTGATACCGACAAGGAGACAACATCTTATCCCGCTTTTGGTATTTCAAATATAAAGAACCACATTCTTATTGTTCTTGAGACATAGAAAGATTAATATAGCACATAGGTCTAGCTCTTTTGAATCCATATCCACTCCCATCGGGTTCTTTCATGATCTTTTAGACGGTCCAATATATCATGTCCTTTTAAATCCTTATCTAATCTATGATTGTACATCCTGGATCTAACCATCATCTTTCAATCGACACCACTTGGAATGGATCTCAGCCTAAACGGACATTTAATTTTCATACTATAAATTCCATTAGACAAATTAGTGGTTTCAGATGCATTTTTTCTTTTCTAATTTCCTTCTCTTTTCCAACACATAATTAATTTAGGAAATTTTTTAACCCACCCCATAGTGGAGTGGGAGACCCTACGGAAATCCGAAAATTCCCTTCGTAAAAGCGAAAATATACTTCTGGTTTGCACCATGTTTTGTACAAAAGAGACCAAATGTGGTGTCACCCTTAAAATTATAGGAAACTGTACCACAGAGACACTTTCGGTTCCATTGAAATATGTTAAAAGCACAATTATTGATCAGGTTAAGGAGAAGGTTGTTTGTGCATGGACCAACCAGGTTATGCACCTCGATAATACAACAACAAGCCGAGTTGAGTCTGCGCATGCATGTCTGAAGATTTGGTTGGGAAATAGAAAGGGTGATTTGATTATATATTGGGAATCTGTGAACCAGATGATGCTAAAGCAGCATAACCAGATACAAATGACATTTGGTTGTAGTATCACGGTGTTGGAACACAGGTTCAAAGACAACATGTTATATTATTAGTTGGTTGGTAACATTTCTCGGGCGGCTCTTAATTATATTTTTTACGAGACCAAACGAGCTTCTAATATAGGTGTTGATACCTCAAAGTGTGGTTACACAATTGTGAAAGCATATGGTCTCCCTTGTGCTTGTGTCATATCTAAGAAGATGAGTGGTGATAGCCCAATACGTATGGACGAGGTCTCTAGTCATTGGAAGAGACTAAGTTTTGACGATGACGGGAAAATGAAAACCGATAAGTCAAATATCTCTATCTTAGCCGAATAGGAAGCGATACAAGAAAGATTTTTGAAAGCCGGTGACGTCACCAAACTCCACATCAAAGACCAGGTGAGGAAGATTACGTATCTGGAGACCACAGATTTAAGACCACCCTCCCAACCGGTAAAAACTAAAGGTGCACCAAAGAAGTTGAAACCGACATCGGGCGACAGTTCTACTACGAGAAGTCCATCATATTTTGAACACGTTGACAAAGTTTTTTCTGATTCACCTAATCCGAACTCTTAGAAAAGTTCTTTCAAATGTGCCCGTATTAGCAAACCACCTCCTACACCGACTCCATCAAAAATACCATTCATCGATCACATGCTAGTTTTTATGCACAAGTACATTTAACGGGTCGTCAATGTCGGTGGTGACGGTGACTGTGGTTTTTGAGCTGTTTCTGGTTTGCTCGATAGCCGTGAAGAGTATTACAATACTGTCTGAGATACCTTGATCACAGAGTTGACGGAAAATAGAGAATTATACACACGTGTGCTAGGGAGTAAAGAGAATGTTGAGGAAATATATAACGCACTTGTACCTACCGAGATTGGATTTGCACTAGAGGATAAATGGATGTGCTTCCCTGAAATGGGTTATCTCATAACAAGTGCGTATGAGAGGGTGTGTATTAATATGACAAGGTACAGTTTTCTGGAGACTTATTTCCCTCTACGCACTGCTCCAACACCAAATCCTAATGATCGTATCATATGTGTTGAGTGGATTTCAAATAAACGACATTTTGTTCAAGTCTATTTAAAACAGGGATGTCATATACCACCTACATCACTAGAGTGGATGCTTCATTTCACAGACCCATTAGAGACCTGGTCGGACGAAATCATGGAAAAGATGCAAGAATACAACAAGTTGAACTAAATTGAAATAGAAAAAATAGGGAAAAGTCAAAGGGTGTGCCACCAGTGGATTTATCCGACGACACTTTTTCGCCTCTTTTAAGTAGTTAAGTAGCATTTTAATGTTAACTTCATTTTGTTCATGTATTATGACGTGGAAATATAGTCATTTTTGTAGTTTGACCAAAAGCATAATATTTGAATACATGAGAATTTTTTGTATAAGTTGTTGTTTCTATTTTGTTTCAGGTTTTTCACTCCCAGGGCCTTTATCGGAAGTAGACTTCCGGTTCCATTTATTACAAAACTGGAACTTTAATTCTGGTTCTATCACTGACACAAAGATAAGATTTGTACGGTCCATGTTTACATAAAAATTCTATAAAAAATATCTCATTTCTTATATTTTTCAATACCACAACAACAAAAACCAAAAATGGACATGAAATTGAACATCAAATGGATTGTTGGAGTTGTCCACTTTCCCGATGCTACACCATATCGCGAATTTAAGATCACTGTGTACACCCCTATTGAAGATGTGCATGAAACATTGCAGGAACTTGTACCTTTTGGCGACGGTCGAAAGGTAGTGAAGATCGAGTACCGCTCACCATCAGTTGACAAAGATGGGAATCTTCAATTCATCAACTATGAGTTGGAGAACAACGCTAAATTACGGGCTATGTGGTCTACTTATGACAGTTTTTGGGAGAAACTTCCAATCGAGTTAGATGCGACTTTATCAAGACGGTCAATGATATCATGAGGATGTTGCAATGTCCACCCGAATGTTGATTTGTAATGTTTGATTTATGTTTAACTACTAAATATATTTGCTACGTTTATGTTATGAATTATATGTATGTCTATGATAAGCAATGCAATAAAGTTTTCTGGTTTCTGTTATAAATAAAACCGAAAATACTGTTACGATACCAAACTGGAAGTAAATTTCCGATTTTTGTGTATATTTTATCAAATATTGGTGCGCACCGAAAATATACTTCTGAGTTTAAGGGGCATTTAAGGAATTTCACGTGGTCCGTAAGAAGCTTATGGAGTGGGTTAAAAAATTCTCTTAATTTATCCTCCATCCCTTGAATTTCATTAGCATAATTAGAACAAACAATGACAACAATAATATCATGTTGTTTACCATTAAATTGTGCTCATGCTAAAACTTCAGATCTGAGAGTTAAAAATTTGTCAATTACAACATATAATTATGAAATTTTATCAATTTCATAAAATTACATAAAACAATTAAAACTGCATTAATTCAATATGAAACACGTGGTATTTGTGGTGAAGAACTCTGTATAATCTGAACATGAATCTGTAGAAGTTGTCGGCTCTGGACCACACAGATACAAAATTTCATTTGTAGACATACCACAAATTTCAAATTAATGTGAAACTTCCGATATATAGAAAATTTGGAATTTCTGATATTACGTTTCATCCCGAAAATTTCAGCTAGGTTTCTTAAGTTTCTTAGTATTCTCCGAAAATTTTGAAATTTCTAATAAATCTCCTAAAATTTTTAAAATATCCGATAAATTTCCAAGGGAAATTTTAGAAACGCAAATAATTCAAGATATAATGCCCAATTTTAATATTCGAAATTTCATTATGCGTACCAAAATTTTGATTTTCACCTCTTGATCAATAGTAAAAAATTTGAACAAATATAAGTTATTTAGAAATAAATAGTAACGTGCATTTTTGGAATTAAAGAAATTGGAAGGTGTCAGATATAATATATAATATGAAGGTGGGGTCAAGAATATGTATCAAGATAGTTATCCATGGAAGAAGATCAAAGATGAACAAGGAAGAAACAATAATTAGAGATTCGAAACATAGGATTTGCAGAAACTTAAGTACCATTAGCGTTACATTGTATATGGTTTGCTAAGAACCTAACTAAGAATATTATAATAAAACATTATTATTTAAAAAAAATATTATCTTTTTAAAAAAATATTTATTTTTAAAATTGATTTTATAACACAAATATATAGTGGTATTATTAACCAACTTTATAATTATATTAATCACAAAAATATACGTCATTAACCAATTATTTTATTTATAAATTATTAACCACTTTTAATATTTTATTAACCAATAAAATACATGATATTAACATCTTTTAACACTAAATTATAAATATATTAACCAATTTGTATACTCTATTAATCAACTTTATTTTACTATTTAATATTTTTTTATATTTGAAAACTCATTAACTAAATTATGAACTTTACTAACCAATTAAATACAAACTATTAATCAAAATCTAAATGAAATTCATATTACTTTTTTATGTCAGAATATGTATTAACCAAACTATGAATTATATTAATCAAGTTTTAATATTTTATTAACTAAAATAATTAAAAAATATATAAAAAATTCAAATAATAGTAAAAATAATGTTCATGTGAACAGTGTTTTGACGTAAGTGAACACCTTGGTGTCAAGATAGCATTTCACTTACACCTTGGTGTCAAGATAGCATTTTTATTCTAACTAACTAATCAGCATAACTAATAGCATAACAACATTAGACAAGTAAACTAACAACATTACATAATTGCATAGGTACCATGTTTAAAATTGAGTCTCTTTTCAATGTTTTGTTACAGTTATGGTAAAGTTATTTGTTTCTCTGTCTTGTTACTAAATCAAACACAGCATCATTCATTTCAACTATAATAGTATCCATCCTTATTTTTATATTACAATTGAAGTTCAGAAAAACCTGAAATCATAAAACATAATTTCCTGTGCAAGTATAAATACAGCATCTACTTAGAAAGGAACTTAACTACAGCAAAAAAATGAAGAAATAACAATGTACAAGCTACATGTTGTGGTATAAGTAGACAGACTAGTATGAGAAACATGTACATAATATACTTGCACCGACACTGTAAACTGGCATTATATAGACATCGGTTATATTTTACCATTTTGTCGCAGTGTAAATCATATTTTATGAAGTGAAAGATAGTAAAATATAATTTGATGTCTGTGTGAACCTGTTTATAGTGTCGATGCATAGTTGTTAAACTCGAATAGTAAACATGAAAGGGTCACTTAGTTGACACTTTCAGAAAATCTTCTGCTTAGGGTAGGAGAAGAATTGATAATCTCTTGACCAAGTTCCTTTATTTTGCTTAGAAGAAGCATTTGCTCGGTCTCTAGCTGAGCTACATATCCTTCTTGTGTGTCTTCCAGAGTTTCGAGCTCACTCAATGTTGTAGAGAGTCCTTCGAGATTTCCATCTTCTATTAAGGACCTGAACTTGATCATCATCTGTTTTATCTGACCAAGTTCCAATTTAACACGATGTATTAGAATAACAGCACAGCATGATGTGATTACGTTGAATTTATTCATTTTTTCAAATTATTATTGGTGTCTGCGCGTCAGTATTGTGTCTGGTGTCTGTGTGTCCGTGCTTCATAGGTAACTACACAATAAGGGAAATCTCACCTGGGTTGGAATTTGGTGCAATTTACTCAAAGAAGGTTCAGAGTCTATACTATGCCTCTTGTGCAGATCTGGAACTTTTCTAGTAATTTGAATGTGAATTTCACCTCTTTTCACTCCTTGAAGAGGTATCCACTTATCAGCCATCTGGTTTGGAGGCAACCTTTGATATTCTACGACACATTCACCGATACTTGATGTAGGTAGTAATGCATTATGGTCTTTCACATAAAGTATTAAGGGACTTCCATCATCAGGAAACTCTAGGGTCTGGTTCCATTGAGGGGTTAGAGTTCTGTATATAACCTGTCAAACAATTTCACAGTTAGACCTAAGCAATGTTATCAAAATCGGGAGACTAAATAAACTCGAGAAACCAATGATGAAGTATACCAACCTTTGTCCTTTTCTTGAAATTTCCATAGTGTACCCTAACATACGGATCACTCGTGCCTCTAAGATCGGCGGCAACGAGATCTCTTCCTTCAATCAAAACAAGTTCTATCCAACCATTTCCTGAGCCTGAACCCTGGAAATCATCAAAGGAGTGAAACATGTTAGAATCAACATCCAAGATGTGAAAAATCCATAATGGTGTAAATAAAAGTAAAAGATTAGCACTTATATAAATAAGTGTTTATTCTCTAAGTGCTTAATTAAGCTTTTTATCCGAACTGAGCCTGAATAAATATAAGAATCACTAATTTCTGACTGAAGAAACACACCGTTGATCCTTCTTGATCATCCGCCTTTATGGCTTCTATTTTAAGTCTGATTTCTCCTGAACGCACTCTTTCAAGAGGGATCCATACATCCCTGACTGATCCATCAACCAGTCCTTCCAAATTTACTTGTGCACTACCAATGTTTTCGTCTCCAAAAAGCTCCTCGGTAAATACCTTTAGTTTCAAGTATTCACCGCCAGTAATCTCATCAAATTCAATCGTCTGATTCCAGACGGGATTTTGAGTATGAGAAGTCTTGGTTTTCTGGATAACCTGAAAAGATTATTAACAACAGAATAAGATAAGGCGAACCTTTGTATAGTGGAGACTGTCGTGAGCAGTGCTACTTACCTTTCCATATTGCACTTTGATGTATGGATCAAATTTTCCGGACTTTTCTTTTGCAGCAGCAAGATCCCTTCCTTCTACAACAGTTATGTTAAGTTTCTTTCCAGTTTTTAACTGAAGATTTGATGATCCATTTAGTGACGTCCGAGAGTTGTTACGGAGATTGTTCAAGCTATGTGTTCCATCGGAAAATTGCCACTCTTTTACTACGATGCTCACCTTCAACTAAAATATGAAAAGAGGTAAAATAAATGAGTGTGTAGTTCAATACCGATTTTATCTTCACTCACAAATGTAACAAATTGTGCCTAATTACGTAATCGGAAAATATTGTACCTCTCCAAAGTTGGCACCCTCAAATGGGACAACCATTTCAATTTCATCTCCACAAAATTGTGCTTGCTTTGCTATAACCCCAGAATCGGGTCCTATCGCCCACATTATTGTCGAATCATCTTCAACATGTCGCATCTGCACAAAAACCTCAACATTAAATATAGCACAGCAGAATTTGAACAAATCGCTATTGTTCAGTGATATGCTATATAGTACAAAATGTTAAATAACGTTGTTATATTACTGTAGCGTAACGGAATTTGAACATGTCACTATTTTCCGCAGTAGACAACATTGATAAAATAGTATTTACAAGTCATCCATATTTGTTGCTAGTCCAAAAGGAGAATATCAATGAAAGTACCTTTATTTCACAACTTCCCAGAAAGTCACACTTCACATTGTTTGGAATACACTCGTAAAGATTGAAACGAAGAGTTCCTGCATTATCATGCATAACCATATTAAACGATGCATCCCATCTAGGCGTTGAACCCAATCTGACATCTGTTCTCCTCGTTAATTCTTCGATTTCTACCTCTACAAATGTGTGTAAGTCCTTGTCGTCAAAAATGTCTTCTGATGAAGAACCATTGGATGATCCATTTTGTTGCTTCCTAGATGCCTTGAACGAACTCCTAGAAAGTTTATTTGCTGAAATCACTCTAACATATATGATGCTACCAACTGCCTTTTTTCTTAAATCAACCGCAGGTAACGTGAAACAACGTCGTCGAGGTTCCACCATGGTTTTAACCAAAGTGTCTGTAAAAAGTTTTTCCTGCATAGCAGAAAAAGTATAAAGTTAGAGCTACAAATAAAATTAAAAATTCAGAAATTCGCTAAAACAATGAGCTTATAATAAGACTAAACATATAATTGATCAATATAAATGCGCGCAATTTAGTTACTACAAATATAATATTAAATTTAATCGAAACGCACCAGCCAAGAAGAAACACCAGGCCACTCGGTAGCTGGAAGTGACTGACTTCCACCACTTCCAAAGGCAACTCCTACTCTCACTTCAGGAGTCGATACAAACGAATATAAAAGTGCTTTTCCATCTAGAATCGGCGTTAAGATAAGCTGCAGAATGAAATTGAATGCTAGAAAAATCAAACCAACTTATTTTTTTTAATAACCTCATACTTTATATAGCTTTTGTTATGTTAGAAAAATAAAATATAAAAAATGGAAAGAATATTGATTTACATACATCACCCTTGATATGAAGATTGTTAATCACGATTCGTGCAGTTCCGATTAATGGTTTCGCAAGCTTAGCAAGCATCAAAATACTCATTTCATTGGTGTCCCAATCAAAACCAAGTTGCATGACTCGCTGTAAAATACATATATAATCTCTTTAACAAAATCTCATATCTTGTGATTAAACTTCTCAAAAGTTACATTTACGACTGATATTTGAAATGTGAAGAGAACTAAAACCTGATCGCCGATAGTTGACCATCGCATCCCTTGCAAGGCCAAGCTAGGAGGGCATGATCCTAGTGAAAACTCTTGCAGCTCAACTCTTTCCTACACGCAAGAACTTCTCTAGTTCAGCACATCTATAAAAAAGTGTCATAGAAAAACCAAAAAAATAGAGTTTCACTTACAAGAAGTCTTGGTTTCCGGAGCTTTAAACGTGCCTAGAAGCACAAAAAGAAAAGGAAGAAAAAAATTAGTTCATGTTTGAAAGTATGTCGAATAGAATGAAGCAGAGGCGGTGAAGTTTCACCTCAACTATAGCTTTTAACCTTGATGAAAGCTTGGGGTTGAAATAGTTAGGCCAGATTTCTGTCAACAATTTATTCAGCCATTCACAATGCTCCAATGGTGTAATGGGCTATATGAAAAGGAAAATTGAAGTCAGCTTCATAAACAAAACACATCGGCAATGTCAAAGGAAGAACAGGTAAGAGAAGATACCGAGTTATTCAATATTATCCGCTTCCATTTCTTATCCAAATCCTCCACAAGTAGTTTGCGTTGGTATCTCCCATACTGAAATTTAAAAAAAAGAATCGCACATTAGACACTGACACATGTTAGACACTGATACAAGTGAATACATTCAATATTCAACATTCAATATATGTAGTACTAACATTTCAGATCAAAAATTTGTTTGTTATCCGACATCTGATACTGATACTGACAATGACACATGTGATTACATTCGACCACTAACTAATTCTTTTCCCCAATTTCAGTACTAAATTGAGTATGTATTCACTCATTTCATTAAATTACCCTAATTTAACTAAATTCCAAAACTAATGAATGTATTTTAAATTAGAACCAAATTAAACATCCAAGATAATTCTTACCAAAGTACATCTATTTATCTATTTATATAAATAGAATTCAATACAAGAGTGATGATCAATAGAGTAAGAAAAAAAAAGAGAGCAAAACCTGTACAGTGGCCCAAACAGCAAGTGCAAGAGGAACCCAAGTAGAGAAAGAGAACACCCATTTCTCAATAACCAAAGCAATTAAAACAAATGGAATGAAAAATGAAATCTTTGGCTTCTCCTGCAAAAGATAATTGAAGAAATCCACAGCAACCTCTTCAATATTTTCAATGGAAAATACCCTTTTCTTTCTACTCATTTTTATGCTTTGCTTGCACCAAAATCAAACCAAAAAATTGAACTTTTTTATGTAACTGAATCTCTGATCAAAGACCAAGGTCAACTACTCAAAAGGGTAAGGCAAATTTTTAAGGAAGAAGATGAAAATGATTTGAAAGTTGACAAATTGTGAAGGGTTGGAAAATTTCAGAGAGACAGAAGTTGAAAAGTCAGCTGAGAGGAACCGTTAAGAAAAAAATCCTTAATTTATGCAAACATTTGTTGTTGTCTGAAATTGAACAGAACAAAAATGATGACTAGTTGAATAGAAAAAATACTACCACAGTTTCTTGTCTCTTTCCTTTGTGTCTTTTTCATTCATTCATGTTAGGAAAAAAAAACCAACTTCATGAGTAGATTTAGATAGATCTATGTTGAGTTTTCTTTTTTAGTATTTAATTGAATTGATTATTATATTTAAAGTTATTACTATAAATAAATAAATAATAATGGAAGAATGTTTTAGTAGATCCCCAAAACGGTTAATTTTTCACAATAGGTGTGTAGTACCAGAGTTTTTTCTTTCTTTTTTTTGTCAAATTGAAATCAAAGAAATTTTTGGTTAAAGTTTTATATTGAATAGGATAGGATAGAATAATACTAAATATTGATTTGTTTTTGTTTTAAATGATTTTTATATTATTAAATATTTTAGTTAAAAATAATTTACAATTTTTTTAGAAAAATATTTTAATAAAAAAATTAATTTAAAATATTGTTTTAGATATTCTACATTTTTCTACGGTATTTTATAATATTAAAATTTTAAAATAATTTAATGTTGAAACTATTTAAAATATTTTTTTATAAAAATTATTTTTGAGATATATTTTTTTAAAAAAAATCATGTAATTTTAAATATGTTAAAAATTTAGTAATTAATATTTAGTTATTGAGATGTCAAAACTATCCTTTAATTTATAAAAAAGAGATTTGAAATAACTTTTAGGATTAAATAAGTTTTTGGACCCTATAAATATTGCAGTTTCATTTTAGTCCTTCTTAAATTTTGGCAACGGTTTTAGTTGATTTTGACAACGTTTTTTTTTAAAACCGTTGTCTAAAAGCAGGAAAGAATTAAAAATGAAAACTACAATATTTATAGGGATAAAAAATTTATTTAACTCTAACTTTTAATATTTTTAAAAATTCTCATAAAAATAATTTTAAAAATACAAAAAAAATAATTAAATCTATAACAAGTGGATCATATATCTAATTTTTAATACATTGAAATATGATAGAATAATTTTAAAACTTATTATATCATATTTAATAAGTTACAATTATTTTTACAATATGAGTCAATAAGATATAATAAAAATATTATTTTGTGAAGTTATCCTATAAAATATTGAAAAATAATTTGATATTATATTACAAACCAATTAATTTTTTAAAATGTGTATGATTTTATCTCAATGTTGATTTTGTAATTTAAATAAACTAAAAGGATAAAAAATTATTAAAACTTGAATATCTAAAAATAAAACTATTATAAGATATCGTAAAGATGTGAATTTAGATTTTTTAGTAGGTTAAATATAGGTTGCTTGCAAGGGTGGTTAAATATGTGAAGACCAAAAGAGATCATTTTTAGGATTCAAGGCTATAATGGTCGAATGTTTTAGGGGGAGATTCTTTTAGGATCTTCTTATGGATCGAAAGAAAAGAATAAGAGGTAAAAATTAGGAATGATTCTTTGAAAACACGAGAAGTTGATTTATTATAACATTTTTGTAACTTTTGTAACAAATTTTTATAGTGGATTGTATAATTATTCTCTCTTTAAAGTGTAGATCAATTTGAGTGAACTTGATAAATAAATAACAATGTGTTTGTTTTGTTTCTTACTTTATGTTATTATTTGGTTGTTGTGTGTATCTTCCTTATAAAAATAATTACTACTGTTTTGAGTTATTTTATTTTATTTAGTTTTTGGGTGGAAGTATTATTTGTTTCACACACATTATTGTTCTTGTTAACTTGAAAAAAAGTAGTTTCATTTTAAATCACTAGCTAACAAGTGGCACCCATCATAGTATCATAAGGAACAAATATTTCAAGTGAGTATTATGAGTATTAAATGGAATATTGATAAGCTTTTTTTGTTGACCGTTATGAGATTCATGATAACAACATTATTGAAGTCATAACTCCTGAGCTTCTTAGTTCTCTAAGAAGTTTTGGATTGTCCAACCATGTCTTTAAATTGAAGATGGGTACACCGATAATGCTTATGAGAAACATTGATTAATCTGAAAGTTTGTGCAACGAAACGAGACTAATAGTAACCAAGATGGAAAATCATGTTCTTGAAGCCGAAATTATGGATGGAAAAGGCCATGGAAAAATTATCTACATTTCTAGAATGGATATGTCACCATCATAATCACCTTGGTCTTTCAAATTGAATATAAGAAAATTTCTAATCATTGTCTCTTTTGCAATGACCGTCAATAAATCTCAAGGCCAATTATTGGATTGGGTTGGACTTTATATACTAAAAGATCTTTTTAGCCATGGTTAGTTATATGTGGCAATTTCAAGAGTAACAAGCAAAAAAAGGATAAAGATCTTGATAGACGATGATGAACAAAACTCGAAGTCCCCAACCACAAAAGTAGTGTATAAAGAAGTCTTTGCCAATATTTTACAAGTGTGTAGTTTTAATATTTAATTATTTAACATTATGGTACTCGATATCAATCTAAGGTCATAACTTTAAAATATTGTATTTATTTCCACGTTATCATTTAAACTACATACAATTCAATTGTTTTTTTAACTCCATCTTTTGAACTCTTTTCCATTAAAATGCAGGAATTTGTTGTTGGATAGAGCAAACTCCTTTTGTGGGTTGTTGCATTGATTATCTTACTTTAGTTGTTACCTACAATAAAGTCCATTTTGTTTTATCATTCAAATTTGGGGGATTTTTTTTATTGCCTTACCTTTTTATATAATCCAATTGTATTGGAGATTCATGTTCAACATTATTCTTCTGTTTTTATATTCCATCCTTTTACTTCATTTTGTTATAATTCTTAATACCATAACATTTTCATTTCATTTTCATTAATCTATTCACAACGCAACTATAAATAACACAAACTCTATTACATATACATTCTATCTAAATGTGGATAAATCAATCATTGTTTACAATGCATATCCTTTTTGTATTTTTGTGAACAATTTTTGTTTCAACATATGAATATTAAATATCAATGTTTTGTGCCATATAACTATAGACAACCAACTCCCATGCAATATTTATATTTTATACAAGTTTTATTGTTATCTCATTCATAACTTCCTTTACTCCAAATGTAATAACTTATGTAACATCAATAACCAAATACATTATTGTTGCACATATAACAACATACCTTAGCCCTTTTTCATTTAATAATGTTACTGCACCAAAACTATTTTTTATTAGGGTTGTTGTAATTCAACATTTTTTAAACATCAAGCGTATTTATTCAAATCAATACTAACTCTGTAACTTTAGTTTTCTAATAAACTTTCATTGCATATTACTTTCAAGATATCATAAATAATGTTAATAGAAAATATATGACAATTTCAATTGACATAGGAAACAAAATATTTTTAACATATACTTGAAGGTATTAATACAACTGCATCAGTTCTATAAACTTAGGTATTAAAGCTTATGCAAGATGATTACATAATTGATGTTTCAAAATTAACATCCAAAAGCATAGCCATCTTACATATTACATTCATTAATATCATAAAATAACATAGGTCCAAAATAAACTACTGATACAAAAATTTAAAAAACTTTCTTCTTAGTCATATCCAACCTCCAAAAGATAATCTTCTTTAACCAATATCCTTGCACTTCTTCAGCAAAAAGGTTCATCAACAATTCAACACAGTAACAACAATCTTTTCTGTTGGGGAGTCACTAAGGGTAAGTGCGACCTTATCATCTTTTTTTAGACACATGTCCCTCACAAACTCATCCTAACCATTTCCACATAATAATTCATTTCTACTACATGAAGTTCACAACCATACCTATTTATGGTGTCCGAATCAACCAACACAATGCACCTATGAGACCTGTGCAACGAGTTTCCTATCACCTTATGAGAGATTTGCTAAAAATAAATAAAGAATAGATTTCAACATATGACATTTTAAATAATATATTATCACTTAAATCAATAACTGCCATCATGAATCTACTTACAAACACATTCTTTCTGGCTTTCTTGTCAGTTTTTTTTCCTTTTCCATATAATATAACTTGGTCGGTTATCCACGTCTTTATCACTTTGTTGATCATCAAAACTGTATTACAATAATATCACTTATATGTTTAGTTCATATGAAACTAGGAAATACAACTTAAAACCCTAACATACTAATATTGTATTTAATAAGTCAAACTACACACTTTAATATATAAGTTAAATACGTATATACCTCTCATTGTATGAAGAAATGGAAATGTGTGAACATCTATCACCAGATTCGACTTTGGCTTTCTTAGCATCTGTTTTATCCTGACGTGTTTCAAATAAATCTCTCAGATGCAGCTTTCATTTGTCAATAACCTTTCCGTGATCATTTGAGGGTCCAGATGATACTACCATTTCCCCTTATAGTCTCTAACCCTCTCACGTTCCACACAACCCCAAATAGTCGATTTGACACAACCACAAACAAAAACATTAAACAACGGTACATGTAATAGTCGATTATACCTTTCAAAGGGGGTAAGGAGTGATGCTTCACATATTTTGATGGAAGTAGCAAGTTGGTGACCTTGAATAGAACAATTGTTCCCTGAAATAATGAATATTTTTAAATGGTTAGGTCTTCTATAAACCTTCTGTCTTCAATCCATCATATTTATATTAATGGAAATCTGACTTCTATCATGTCCATCAATTAATTATTTGGGCATGTAGCCTATTATGTCCTTAATAACATTGATCCATGAAACAATGACTTAAGAATACAAATTATATTATATCATATTTATTATAAAGTCTTTTACATATACTTTATAATTTCACAGGTAAATAAAATGAATATGGTATGTATTTAGAATTCGGTGATAATTTACTTTCTGTTTGGTGATTGTTGACATCATTTTTCATTCCATTTTGATTTGCAATTTAATACTAGGATTTAATGCACTTTTATTAGCATTATTTTAATACTTTGGAAGAAAAATTAGATAAAATATTAATTCTCCTTCGTATCTACAAATAATACATGAAGAAACAGTGTCATTTCTCTATAAACATCATACATTTCATTATTGTAGATCTATGAACTATACCCATTTGTAACTTGCATAATTTTAAACCTCAACCTGCAAATACACTCTTTCATGATATGCACCAATTGAAGCTAAACATATTTATTTTGTATAATTATATTGAAACGACTTTTATATGCACATTTGGGTTTTTCAGTTTCAACATGTCATATTTAAACATAATTGCAAACATAAGACAAATCTATAATAAATACAAAACATCAACTTTACTACAATATTTATACCGGCTAATACAACTTCCTTAGTTCTAAAAACTTAGCTATTACATTAATAAAGACTTATGCAAGATGATTATAGCATTTATGTTACAAAAATTAACATCCGTAATCATAGGCATTTAATATTTTACATTAATGTTGGTCATTTAACACCATACATAAAAAATATCAGCTACTATTATAGGTTACAAACTTTTTCTGGAACATATCAAACCATCAACAAAACAACTTTAATAGCCAAATTCCTTAGCATCCAACGATCTAAGCCAACTTTCGATGTTTCACGACTTTTGCAACAATTATATCAGCAGGTGGATCACAAAGGCAAAAAGCCACCTTATAATCTCTTTTGAGCTGCCTGTTCTCCGCGAAGTCGTACCAAACATGGCCTATATACCTTTCCATGCAATACTTCCTTTCTGCAAAATGCAGTTCACAATCATAAATATTGCATGTGTCTTTATCGACCAATAGAATGCGCCCACCTAAATGTAATAAGTTCCTAATTACCTTCTGTGGGAGTTTCTACACGTCAAAACAAAAACGACATCAATATATTTCATATTTACAATTTATTCTCAGTTATATCAATAAGCCTATTCAAGATTATACTAACCAAAAATTCTTTCTGGTAGTCTTGCCACATTTAACTTTTCTTTTCCATATGAAGTACCTTCGACGTCCACCCATATCCCATCAGTTTCGTCATCTTCCGAACTACATTACAATCATAAACCTTACATGTTTACTTCACGTTCTACCATGGAAAAAAAACCCTAACATAATAAAATAGTCTTATAATATATATATATATATATGACTTTATACCTTTCATTATCTGAAGATGCAACACTTTTGCATGCATCTTTTTGTTCATAACAATACCTCTCTGCTTGATGGTGACTTCATCTGATACTTCACTTTTCCCTTTAACGTCTCTGGCTCTCTGATTTTCTCCCCAACCTACATTTGATGACCCAACTTGTTTTCCTTTTGTTATCGAACCACTTATGAGTGAAGAACTTGCGTATTGGTTACCATTCTTAGGTATTGTTCTTTGAAAACACGAGAAGTTGATTTATTGTAACATATTTGTAACTTTTGTATCAAATTTTTAAAATGGAATATATAATTGCTCTTTCTTTAAAGCGTAGATCAATTTGACTGGACTTGGTAAATAAATATCATTGTGTTTGTTATGTTTCTTGCTTTATCTTATTATTTGGTTGTTTTGTGTTTGTTCCGTATAAAAGTAATTACTATTGCTTTGAGTTGTTTTAGTTTTTGGTTGGCAGTATTATTTGTTCCACGCACACTATTGTTCTTCTTAACTTGAACAAAAGTAGTTTCATTTCAAATCACCCGCCAACTAGTGGCACTCACCATAGAACACAAGAGACAAATATTATAAGTGAGTATTATGAGTATTAAATAGAACATTGATAAGCTTTTCAAATACGATAATTTAGATTGTAGAAAGTGAATATGCAAGTAATTTTAATTCAACAAATGTGTGCATAGATGTTGAAGGGCGAGGCAATGATGTCAACAAGCCTAACTAGATGATAAACCTGAGATGGTGATTAGACGAGTAGTGCCATTATTTTATGTCTGAGAAATAAAGTATTGAGGTAAGTCAAGAAGGAGAAACCATAACTAAAATATTGGTGAAGTTTGAGTCGTAATATATAACCAATTTTTTGGTTCAAAGGTTATGATTGACACAAAAATGATACTCATTTAGGGCAGTGGAATCAAATTACATTATGGACCCATTGACAGATTTCAAAAAAATCATTGATGACTTGCAAAATATCGAGGTTAAAGGTTGATGTTGAGGAATTGAATATACTTTTGTTTGGATTCATTACTTAGATATTTTGAGCAGAAGGTTGATGATAGAGGTGAATGGTTTAATGCTTAAAGGGGGTAATGAGAATAAATGAAACCTTGAGGGGACATAAATCTAGTTCAATGTCTGAGTCAAATGGTGTTAACTAGTCAAAGTAGATTAATTTAATTATCACAAGACTGACCATTTCAAGAAGTCTTTTTCTGACATGGGGGAAATGGGATTTTCATTCAAATTGTGGTGGCTTCATATGAGGGTTATAAAAGGTGTGGGTGAGCTAGTGGTGACCAGTTGAGAAACTTAAAAAAGCTACAAAATGGTTACTTTGAGACCCTAAGGCTAAAATAAGGTAGAGTTGTTCGCCTAAAAATTATAAATATGATAAGGCCCAAGGTATGAGTTGTATTCACCTAAAGAGCTCAAATAATCATGAGTTTATCTACACAATGTGAGGTGTGTTCCTAAATTTAGAAAAATATTATTTTCTATATGCATGTTTGATGGATTAAGCCATTGCACTAGAATTGGACATGATATTGAAGTTTCCTCTGCCTTTTAAAGCTTATGTTTTGTTGCTTGTCATTTAGATTTTGGATTATTTTTGTTGTTATTGGGTCTCCTCACTTGATTGTGCACTTTATGATTTACTTCTTAATCTTTTTTATAAGCGTGCATAAATAAAATTATTTGATTATAGTCCTACCAATATGCATCTATATAAAAAGTCAAAGTTTTGAATCAAGAAGCACATTAAAGAATGGTTAAAGTTATGTCAAGTTTCAATTTAGAATAGCACTTCATTTTGACAAAAAATGGAAGTGTTATTTGAATCACATGCTGACATGATTTGAATCAAAGTGTGCAGAGAAGCTTGGAATTAACTTTTGTGATTCTGATTCGAATCACAAAAGTATCAAAACTTTATTCAAACATATTACAGAAACTTAAAATTTGCTTATGTTTGTTCGAATTGAATCACAATATGCCATTATTTAAATTATACAGGTTTAGTTTCAATCATAGATATGCCTCACTCAAATCAGACACGGTTAATAGATTTTGGCTATTTGTTTTATGATTCTTATTCAAATCAGAGGTTTCATTAACTTAAATCTTAAAAATGGTTTATTTGAATCATGGGATCAATTTTTCTTGGGTCTTGGATCTGGACTAAAATCATTTACTCTCTAACTCAAATCATACTTCTTGCTTACGACTTGAATCAAATAACATTTTTCTTTCATTTTTGTGTTAGATCTCTAGCACATGTATACTTTTCTCTCTCATAATCCCTTTCATAATGTTCATAACATACACACCCACTTTAAGATTTAGAACTCACAACATACATTTTCTATCAACTTTTAAAAAGGATTTTGAATTTTTTTTCTGAATTTTGCAAACAAAATCTCTTTATCATCCATTGTTGTTTGGATTAAGTTTTCATCATATGGTTTGAGATATATGAGGAAGATCGTTATTGTGATTAACATTTTTGTGAATATTTCTTGAGGATTTAAAGGGTTTTAATTTGTGCGTGTTTGTGGTTGGGATCGACAAATTTAGCAGAAAGGAATGAGGTTCTTCTTTTCAAGAATATTTTGGTAGAGTTGTGTGGAAGCCTATAGTTTAAAAGTTAGAGTTTCTCTCATATTCAAATTGTCCAAGGCTCAAGGGACCCATAGGATCAAGTAAAGAGCATTGTAAAACTGAGGCTTAAAGAATCATTCTTGGAGCTTGAATATTTAAGTTGAAGTCGAGCAAATATTTTTTAGAGTTTAGTGTAAGATATTGTGTAAAAGTCATGATTCAAATTGAAGATCTTTATTTTCAGCATTATTCAAATTTTGATTGTACTAAACAACTCTATGTAAATTTGTCAAAATCATAGTAGAAGAACATCAAACATTCAATGGGAAATTATGGAGAATGGAGTGGGCATAATGAAGATAAATTTGCGAACCACTATATTCTTCTTTCGCTCTCTCTTTACATTTTGTTTAGATTTATATGTTTAGGTTTAGAGTTATCATCACAAACATTTGACAATTGTCATCATCAAAAATATTTGACGGTGTATTTGAGGGTGACTACATAAAACCATATATAAGGTTATATTTGGGGGTGACATGGATAATTATAGTATGTATTTTGAGTAAATTCTCTTTGATCTATGAGATCCACAAGAGAGATTACTTATGAGGGTGGTATCTATTTTTCAGCAATGATTGATTATTTCTCTAAAGAAAGTATGAGCTCATATTTTGACAAATAAAAGTGACATCTTTGAATTTTTTTTGGAGAATACTCCATATGCAAAGGGGGTTGAAAGCACTGTGTATGACATGGTTTGTAGTGGATTTTGAGATAATGTGTAGTGTAAGATGGAAATTTTGGATAATGAGCATGAGGAAGCTTTAAAGTGGATTTTGAGATACTTAGAGGAATCATTTAAAGAAGTTTTGAAATACACAATAATAGCTCCAGAGAAATGCACTTAAGAGAGGTTTAACTCCACCACTAAATATGATGTGTCTAAAATATACTCCTCCTCAAAATTTGCCCTTACAATAATGGATGTTTAACTTTATCTAACAAAAGTAATGTATGTTTAACTTTTTCTTTTTCAATGATTAATGAATAAAGTCACTCCCTCCCATAATTGCCGCTAAGGAAGGTTTAAAGATTCGAGATTAATTTGAAGGGAGAAAAGATCTGTCCTTGAAGTAGATGCATTTATATTTAGTATAAACAACAATGTCTCATGTATGATGATTAGTAATTTAGTGGCACATGCATGAAGAAAAAGATTATTTAATATACATTAGTAAAATAAGGTGTAGTATTACAGTACAACAGATAAAACAAGATGCCACGGTTGCAGTCCACATAATAGAAAGTCAGCATAGTTTTGTGATTTATTTATGGCATGTTGCTGGAGCTGGTACTGGTCTAATATGTGGTCAAAATCAATGGGTCGAATAAGAAATTGGTGTTATAAGGGGCCACGTTTTTATTAAATTTCACCTACTTAACCAAAAAACAAACATTTGGATGACATACTTATTTCTGTTATTGCTACTATAAAATATCTTATATTAAAAAATATGTACTTTTAAATGAGACAGTAATATTGTTTTTGAATAAAACCGTAATATATGGATTAAGATGTAGAGTGGATCATATTAAATAAGTTTTTTATTTGTCCTCTTATTTTTAGCACCTTATTGAGTGAGTATTTCTTAAGGTCCTATTTTTTAAAATAATATTTGTTTGGAAAAAATAATATAGAGATATATAAATTTATATATTTTTGAAAAAAATAGAAAATATTATTTGTTTAAAATATAACTTTTATAAAATATATTTTTATGATAACAAATAATATATTATAGAAAAAAATCTTGATTTTGAAAATTAAATCTAAAATTTATTTTTAGTAAAAGGAATTCTAAAAGCAAATCTCTAAAGTACTTTTAATTTTTTTCCTTGCAAATCAGAAAGAAAAAAACTTTCAAACACATGATTGAGTAAATCACTCTTCTCATAGAAAAAATGTAAGACATGTTGATGTGAAAGCAATTGTCAGATAATAAATTGCCTTTTAAGGAGACTTATTATACAAGATCGTCTTTAAGGGCATAAAAAGCACAAACGCACATGATCTCAAATTTGTCACCGTTAAACTATGGTTAAATAGAGCATCATAACATATTTGTCATTGTTAAATCATGGTTAATTAGCACCCCTATTAGTTTTACTAAGATTGAAATCTAACTAACCTATAAAGAGTCTCAAATAACTTAAAACGACAATATTATTAATTCAAAAGACATCATCAGCTGAAGCTTTATTGGACAAAATCTCTATGGGGGTATTGATATTCTTCATTCTAAATTCATGTTTGTTTGAAAAATATTGAATGATAAGCTTAAAGAGCAGGGGTATGTATCGTCGATGTTCTCTACAAGAAGAGAAGTTGTCTCTGGATGATAAGCTTAAAGAGCGGGGGTATGTATCGTTTATGTTCTCTACAAGAAGAGAATACTCATCATATTTTCTTTGAGTGTTTCTTTGCTAATAAATTTTTTTCTTTGTTCTATAATGAAATTAACATTCGACCTCTCAATCACTTTTTACTAACCATTTGGAATTTTTGTGATCAAATTTAATTTGGACCCCTCAATGTAAATTAGGGATCAAGGAAAACATCAACAATGCTCTTAATTGGATTGATAATTAGACTCACACCAAGTGGTAGGGGTGTACATGAGTTAAGTTGGATTGGGTTCAGCATAACCCGTTACCCGACTCGTTTAAACTTCAACGGGTTGGGTTCATTGTCCAACCCGCAAGTTCACATTCAAAATTGACCCAAACCGACCAGTTCAAACTTCATTGGGTTGGGTTCATTGTTTAACCCACAATTTCACATTCAAAACTAACTTGTTCATTTATATGTTAGGTTGGTTGAATCGAGTCCAAGGAAAAATATACAAATTGTAGGAAACCATAACTTCCATCATTAGAAGTGTCTCTTTATCAAGTAACACCACAAAGCTCAATTGTTCAGCTCTTGTGTTAGATTCATAATTATTAGAAGGTTCATGGTCTCAATCCAATCTTCTAAAATTGATAACCTAAATAAATCATTTGATCTCCTTTTCTCTCTAGTTTGATAAAGGCCAAAATTTATGGTGATTTTAACACTTCGTTTACATATTGTATATAAATATTCAAGAATAATCCTGCAAACTTTATCTATTATTTTGCTAAGAAGCTTAATGTCACCTCAAGCTTCAAGGATGAGTTGTCTGGTGTCATGAAATTAATGAACTAGCCTTTCAAAGACGTTGAATGAATATCAATTAGACCAAACTTGTAAGTAAGTTGGTTGAATCATTGTGTTGGCAAATCATTCTCTATCAGATATGACAGTTGATACGTAGAAGGAATGTAGGTTGTATTTATCAATCTATTATTCAATTTTTATATGATTAAATATTGTTGATCAATCTTAATGTGTTTTGTCTTGTCATATTGAACAAAATTACATGCAATACTATTTTCCGATTTTTTATTGCAAAACAACTTCATAAGAATTCACACTGTATATTCAAATATTCTAACATTTGTATCATTGATAATAATTCAAATTTCTTTTGTCATAGCTCTAAATTCTACTTCATTATTTCATCGAGCAACTACACTTTATTTCTCACTCCTCTGAGCAACTAGGTTCTCACATGAAAAGGCATATTAATCTGAAGTAGATATTTATCCTCATTGAGAAGGTGCGACATACACAAGAAAAAGGGAGTTTGCATTGGGTTGCACCAAATTTAATCTTTTTGCAACTCAAACACAAAGATAATAAGTGAATAAAAATAGATGAACATAATTATTTTTATCCTAATTCACTGTTAAGTAAGTTATTCGAACCCACCTCGCAAGGTGATTTGCCTTATAGACAAGGACTTAATCTACTATAATCAACTAGATTATATAAAATCATAATAGGTATGATCAACTTTATTGGCACCTCCAATAAGTCCGTCAATCCCTATTGCAAGTCCACAATAACCGCAACCAAAGTCATTTTGAGAATCCAAACTACTACACATAGTCTCTCAAGGAACCTATCCACAATCGTTGATTACAAAGATGTGTATACAAAGATGCTTCTACACAAGAAGATTACATAATGTTTAAGTACAACAACACAAAAGTGTTGATAGCAAGATACAAATGATAAGTGTCAAAATGTTGTTATTTTGTATATATGTTTTGTATCACTTATCAGTTCTTTTGTTGATATTCTTCGAATAAATCCCTCGTTTTTTGTATAAATATGTACATAATAGAATAATTTAGTTTTTGTATAAATATTGTATCATTTGATAGTTTTTCATCTCTTTTATAAATATTCATTCATAATTGGAGCATTGAGTAATAAAGGCCAAAGGCTAAGATTCAAGAGTGCGATTTTACGCAATTCATCAACGAATAAGGCTCAAATAAAAGAATAAAAAATCATCAATTTGATTTATATTTTGTCATGGTTAGATAGGAAATTGAATAAGATTTCCAGCGCTTCAAACCGGGCGCAAATCCGAGTTACGATTCTCAAGTTATGGCGAAAACAAGTGCTGATTTTTTCGGAACTACACAGACCGCGTTGAGCGCCACAAACCGGGCTAAGCGTGACCTGCAATTTCAAAACTCCATAAAAGGGGAAAAAAACACATTTTTAGATTATGGGTTGGGTATTTTTGAGTCTCAACACCATCAACATCATTTTTTTGATAGATTAGCTTAGAAAACAACATTAGAGCTGACATTTACTTAGAGTATCTGATCTTAATGCCTCTGTGTTGGTTGTTTTGAGCTAGATATAGTTGTTACGAGTGGCGCGGTTGACTTCTCTGTTGTTGAGGTATTCCATACATGGATACCAAGGTGATGCGGGAGGATTCTCAATTTGGATTAGAAGTAACTTAGGTTGTGAGAGGTATGTGATGACACAGACGGGTATCGTAGGCTGAGTATAACTGGACGATAGATTTAAGTTAGTGATGGGTAGTGTGCATTCATTCCAGACAAGTTGTTTGTCCTTTATACTTTCTGTTCATTTACTTTTTGTCTTTTATTTTTAACTAATTTAATCCCAAACTCATTAACGAACGAATTATCGAACAACGAATAAATAACCAATCTCTGTGGATACAATACGATATAACCTAACCTGTATATATCACCTGGTAAAAATAAATACTTTAATCTTTGCTTGCCGCTAATACCGCAACAACGACAAACAAAAGCTCACTACTTCTTTACAAAACTATACAAAGAATTTCTTTACAGAGTTTGAGCAGGGGTTTGGTGTAGTTTTGTAGAACTGATTCGTTGATTTCAAATTCTTCCAAGTTTTCTTTTTATAGCTGAAAAAGATATTTGTTGGAGGGTAGAATAGGAAACACATATACAACTGTTTTATTCCCAATATTCATGGTGAGACTGGTAGACAATAGTACAAAAGGCATGTCCTTGCATCACTCTATAGAGTAGAGGTCACAATGTACTTTTGTAATTTTATACTCACTATCACACGCAATCCCTTAGTCTTGATCTTCTTCTTCTATTATCTTCAGAGGCTTTTAATTTGTTTGTTGATGAAACATGTTGTCGAAGGATCAAAACTATGTATCTTCAGAACCTAAGTCTTTAGAGCCTTTCAGGTCTTGTTCAAAGAACTCTTGCCTTCAGAGTCTTCAACACTTGGTCTTTAAAACAATATCTTCAGATATTCAGAACTCGTTTAACAAGGCCATGTCTTCAACATCTTTAGAACTTGGAACAGTAAAGCTTTAGAAGACCTCCAAAACTTCTTTGCATTAGTCACAAACATAAGCTCTTTTACTAATGTTCCTTAGAACCGTTGTATAAGAAACATTCCTTAATCTTGACTTAACTTGTAACATACTAAAAGTATTCTTCTAGAGTGTTGAGTTTAGAATCCGTTGATGTCACACACCTTCTTACCATAGTTAGAACATGTTTAACAAAAGCTACACACTAGACAGAAACTATTAGAGTACACAATTGTTCTCTAAGATTACATGTAAAGTTATCATCGAAACATAAGGTCAAATGTAGATCCAATCTTGTTCTTACACATTGAACCCACATAATTAACTTTATGTAAGCCTCCATAACTATACTTCCAATCTTTCCACGTCTTTTTTAAACACTGACCCTCATTATGTAGTGGATTTGAGATATTGTAGAACATGTCTTGCAAGTGTTTCTCACTTGTATCAGGCCTAAATTAATTGACTGCAATATCTCCATGTGCCAAAATGGGTCTACTATGTGCCAAATATATCCATTTTCCCACTTTCTCATATACTTCCCTTTTCAACTTTGGTTGTTTCTTCCTCAGTGATTTTGCTAAATGGAAACACTTGATGGTTTATGTGACACCCCAAATTAATTCAAGTATTAAATAATTAGGAATTTAATTATTAATTTAATTAAAGGCTTAATTAATAATATTTTGGATTAAATGGATTAATTAATTATTTGATTAAAAGAAAGGTTGAGGGTGTAAGGTTGAATTGGAGGTGTGTGGAGTAAAAAGCTCTACTAAATAATAATTAATTTCTTTCTATTATTTGGCAAATAATAAACGGAATATAAAAAGGAAAAGAAGGAAAAAGAAAGTTATTTGGAAAAGTCATTATACGTGAGATTGGAGGAGAGAAGAGAAAAGAGGAAAAAGCCAAACGCCGGGAAATTTGAAGAATCATCGCGAGGTAAGGGGTGATTTCATTCAATTATAATGTCTTATGGGTTTTGGAAGTCAATTGGATGATTGGGTATGTTAGGAAACTTGAATTAGGTAATCTAGGTTTGTAGCATTATCCCTAATTGTGTCGGATTATAGGAATTGGAACCATTAGTGTGTTAAATAATTAATGGGAATGATGAAATTATGATGTATGCTGTTGTATTGATGTGTATTGGTTGCATTTCGGTGTTCCTAATGCTATAATTCGTATGAGAATGAAAATGAGTGAATTGGGATACATGATGCTGTCAAAAACTAAGATTTTTGGTACTGCAGGTCGCAGGAACCGGTTGCCATGTGGGAGGAACCGGGTTCCTGGTACAAAATTTCAGGGGGAAGTATTCTGGGCTTCTGGGAACCGGTTACTCCTGGGGAGGAACCGGGTTCCCAGTTCAAAATTTCAAAATAAAACCATTTTTCAACGTGGAAACCGGTTCCCAGTATGGGTGATCCGGGTTCCCCATACAAATTTCCAGGGGGCGTGTTTTTGAAAAATGTGGGAACCAGGTTCTCCCAGGGAGGAACCGGTTACCACTGTGTTGAACTTCAAAATACTTAAAACTTTAAAAATTCATATTTTCCAAACCGTAACTCCGATTCGAGTGCCGTTTTCGGCAGCATTTCTTAAATTAAAAATACTATCTTATAAAATGAGAAAAAAAATATGATTTTATAAAAATTATTTTTAAAAGAGTTGAACTCCCGATTTTTGAAACTTTAGTAGTTTAGGGACGATGGAGAATGGTTTGTAAAAATTGTTTTGATTTAGCGAATGAGGACTAATGCTTATATGTTGTGCCCGATATACATTCTGATTGAGTTGTTATCATGTGATAGATTGGTATTGGCATTTATGTGGAATTATGTTGTGATCATATTCCGTTGATTTGATGTTGCATGCTTTTATGGTGCATGCATAAGCATTCTGGTTATGGTTCATTCCCATTGTGTGGAATTGAACTTGCAGGACCAATAAACTTACCAAGTTGCAGAGGTAGTGAGGCTAGATTCTTGACCCAGTGGTTATGGGCGAATCGTTGATTGACGCTGCTTCCGAGTGTAATGGAACAGGGTGTGGACTTGGTTCACGTTGGTACCACATGCATAGAGTCTGCATTGCATATGGGATTGTAACATGCTAGGATGGTTTCCAGTGTTGCAATTTCCATTGATTGTTTTATTTGCATAATGAATTGTGTGCAATGCATTTGTGAACTGAACTATGATTATGTTAATGATAGTGGACTAACGCATTGAATTGTTCCGTTGTATTTAAAAACGTATAATGCATTCTATATTGAATAGAGATCTCACCCTTACTTTAATGATTTCAGATTTGAAGTGATTAGCTGCTTTGGAATTGGTGATGACAGCTTCTAGAGTTGTGCTACTTAGTTAATCCGCGTGTCAGAGTCATGCTCTGGTAGTTGTAACACTGGGGAAACGTTTGGATGATGAGTTTTGTTATACTCCATTGTTTTAAATTATGTTGGGAATACTTATGAATTGAAGTCATTCCGGGTTTGAAATACTTTCCGCTGTGTAGAACATGATATTGACTTTGAGTATTCTATTTTCATAAATTCCTTCAGTTAAGCATGATTATTGAATGAAGTTGAGGCTTTGTATTTAATTTAAATTTTTAATTGTGACATCCCTTGTTTACGTGTTAACTTTGATTTTAATCAACGTATTTGCGGGATATTTTTAGAAGGGGTGTTACAGCTTACATCCAAGTTTCCTTATTTTTAGTAAAAGTCAAACACATATTTTATTTGAGGAATAAATATGTCTTGTTTTAAGCAGGATACCCCAATTCCCAAGAAATATTTGATTTGCCCAAGATTTTTAATGTCAAACTTCATTGATAATTTTTCTTTGAGAAATTGTTTGTCAATCAAATCATTACCTATAGTAATATCATTAAAATAAACAAGAAGTATTGTTAGTTTTCCTCCTTGTGAATGTTTGAAGAACAAAGTGTAGTCTCCTTAGTTTTGCTTATAACCCAAACACACCATGGTCTTGTGAATCTTTTAAACTAGATAACAGGAGACTGATTTAATCCATATAAGTCTTTTTCAATTGATACACTTTGTTGGTTCCACCCGTAAGACCAAATCTAGGTGGGATCTCTGTATGTACCTCTTCCTCTAAATATACATGTACGAAAGTATTTTTTACATCAAATTTATGTAGATCTTAACCCAAGTGAGAAATAATAGATAACCATATCTTAATAATATTCATCTTTGTAATTGGAGTAAATGTCTCCTTGTAATCAATGTCATATATGTATGAGTATATCCTTTTACCACTAGTCTGACCTTATAACGATCAATAGTGACATCTAGCGCGTGTTTCACATTATAGATCCACTTAAAACCAATTTAATTATTACCTATTTGTCTCTTAATACTCTTCCAAATCCAGTATTTCAAGTGTTGACATTTTCTCATCCATAGCTTGAACTCAATTTTTATTTTTCAACGCCTCTTAAGAAAATGATGGAATTCTCATGGAGTCAACAACTACAATAAAACTCTGATATTATGGAGAAAGTTTCTTAAAATAGAAAAATTTATAAATATTTGTATGTATATGGAAATAATCTTTTATCCTTTCTTAAAATGATAGACAAATCTCCTGAGCTAGTATGACAAGCATCACAAGTCATGGGAGTCTTGGAAGAAGTGGTGGCACAAGACACCGGTTTTTTAGAGGCACCAAATACCTTTTTACTATACATAAATTTATTTTTATTATATATATATATAATTATATAATTAATATTAATTTTTTTATAAACTTAAAATCTAAAAAAAAAATTAACCTTAGATTGTATCGCAATGTCATGTCATATATAATAATAATTAAAATTATTAATATAGAGAATCTGGTTATAAAGTTAGTAAAATATTTGATTACTCCCTTGAAAAAATATAGAGAATCTAATTATACCGTTAGTAAAAGGTTTGATTACTCACTTGAAAAAATATAGAGAATGTGGTTTTGCAATGGCCATTGCTATTGCTGAAATATTTGCAAATGAAATGGATATTAAATGTGTGTTTACTTATAAACGTCAAATTTATAGAAAGAAACACTATGATAAAATTCCATCAGAATGCACTCAATCAAATCTTGAGTCTTCCAAGAGTCTTTTAGGATTCATTATTTTTCATACATTTTGATGGTGAAATGAAGAATTAAAAGTCATCAAAGAGATTTTAATAGTTGAGTCAAAATCTACTTTTATCATATTGTGTTATCTTAAGATATTCAATTATTTTCCTAATGCATGGCTAGCTTATAGAATAATATTAAATACACTTGTTACTGCTTTTATTCCTTTGACTCACAAAATTGAAGTAAAATATATTTTTTGCAATTTTTTTTTCAAAAAATATGTTTTATTTGAATCTTTTTGTTTTGAAATTTACTATCAATAATAAAAGAAATTTTGTAAGTTAAATCAAATAAGATTGTCAACAAATTGGATAAAAGAATCAAACTTCATTAATAAAATGGTAGTCTGTCAATAACATGACTCTATAGATGATTACAAAATTTGGAAAATGGTAAATACGTGGAAAAGGTACATTAAAATACAATGACCACAATTATCCTTAACAAATTTGAACTCCTGATTACGGGCTTCACTTGAGGTGCGATGAGGATCCATGTAGATTGTTGCTCCAATGATCAAGTCTTGTCTGATGTAGTTATTTGTCAGGAAAATCCCTAACTTTTGCTTAGACCTCCCTTTCGGGTTTTCAATTTACCGGGAAATTTATTATGTTCATGTCTCTAACTTTTGCCTAGATCACCCTTTTGGGTTTTCAGCCTACCGAGACACTATTTTTTTCCTAAGCCGCCCTTTAGGGTTTTTAACTTAGCGAGCTGTTCTTTTATTTCATTTAGGCGAAGTATTTCTTGACTACATCAACATTCAAAGGACATGGGAACTCCTTGCCATCCATAGTTTCAAGAATCAGTGCACCGCCAGATAAGACTTTCTTAACAAAATATAGGCCTTCATAATTAGGAGTGCACTTGCCCCTAGAATCAGAGCTTAAAAGACATGATTTTTCTGAGCACGAGGTCGCCTTCTCTGAATGTATGAGGTTTGACATTCTTGTTAAAAGCTTTATGCATTCTTTTCTGATACAACTGACCATTACAAAGAGAGACCATTCTTTTCTCTTCAATTAAATTCAACTGGTCAAATCGATTATGGACCCATTCAACATTTGATAACTTGGCTTCCATAATTACACGCAAAGAAGGAATCTCAACCTCGATGGAGAGCACTGCTTTCAAGCCATAAACAAGAGAGAAAGGGGTTTCCCCTGTTGAAGTGCGGACTAAAGTATGATACCCATGCAAAGCAAAAGGAAGCATCTCATGTCAATTCTTGTAGGTAACAGTCATCTTCTGGATAATCTTCTTAATGTTCTTATTAGCAGCTTCAACAACCCCATTCATCTTAGGCCTGTAAGGAGAAGAGTTGTGATGGACAATTTTGAATTCTTCAAAAAGTTTTTTCATCATCTTATTATTCAAATTCTAGCCATTTTCAGTGATGGTCCCTGCTTGACACACCATACCGACAAATGAGATTATTCTTGATAAACAAATCCACCACTTGCCTGGTGACATTAGCGTAAGAAGCCGCTTCAACCCATTTGGTGAAGTAATCAATTGCTACCAAAATAAAGCGATGTCCATTAGAATCCTTGGGTTCAATCATCCTGATCATGTCAATAATCCACACAGAGAAAGACCATGGGGAAGAGATAACATTGAGAAGAGTTGAAGGCACATGAGTCTTGCCGACATAAATCTGACACTTGCGGCACTTCTTTGCAAATTTGTAACAATCAGATTCCATTGTCAACCAATAGTATCCTGCACTTAGCATCTTCTTAGCCATAGAGTGTCCATTGGCATGGGTACCAAAGGAGTTCTCATGGATCTCATGCATTAACATGTCTGCTTCGTGTCTATCCACGCATCTGAGCAAAATTATGTCGTGGTTTATTTTGTATAACACACCTTCATTAAGGAAAAAGCTACCAACCAACCTTCTCAATATCTTTCTATATTTTCTTAATGCATCCACCGGAAACTCTTGAGTCATAAGTAAGTTTTTGATATCATAATGCCAAGACCTATCTTCTGTTGCCACCTCCGCAGGGAATATATAAGCCAACCTTTCAAGGCGCTCAATGGTAACCTGAGGTACATCATTCCACCGATTCACTTTGTACATGGAAGCCAAAGTAGCTAAAGCACCTGCCATTTGATTCTCATCTAGATTAATGTGGTGGAATTCAACTTTATTGAAGAAAGTCAACAACCTCCTCGCATAGTATTTGTAAGGGATTAAGCCAGGGTGACGAGTTTCTGATTCTCCTTTAATCTGGTTTATTACCAAAGCCGAATCACCAAAGACGTCAAGGATTTTAATTCTGAGATCCATGGCTTCTTCAAGACCTATATAAAAGCTTCATATTCTTCCATGTTATTAGTACAATCAAACGTCAACCTTGTAGTGAAAATGATGTGAAACCCCTGGGGAGTAATGATCACAACACCAATTCGTTTACCATAAGAATTCATGACTCCATCAAACACCATACCCCATCGGGATTCAGGTTCTGGACCTTCCTCAGGTAAAGGTTCATCATAATCCTTCATTTTCAAATACATCACATCTTCATCAAGAAAATCAAATCCAACAGACTGATCATCTTCAACCGGATGATGAGCCAAGTATTCTGCCAACACAATGCTTTTAATAGCTTTTTGGGTACGCTATTTAATATCATATTCAGATAACAACATCTGCCAACGGGAAATTATTCCTGTAAGAGCACGCTTTTCAAATATGTACTTGATCAGATCCATTCTAGAGATCCACCAAGTAGTATGATTCAACATATACTGCCGCAGACGCTTCGTAGCCCAGGCTAAAACGCAACAATTTTTTTCTAGCACAGAATACCGTGACTCACAGTCGGTAAAATTCTTGCTCAAATAATAAATGACATATTCCTTTTTCCTGTTTCATATTGTTGTCCAAGATACAACCCATGGAACTATCTAACATAGTCAGATATATAACCAACGGTCTCCCTTTGACAGGAGGGAGCAAGATAACAGGCTCAAGCAAATACTCTTTAATACTCTCAAATGCCCTTTGGAAATCATATGTCCATACACAACCCTGATATTTATTTAGGAGCTTGAAGATTGGTTCACATGTTGCAGTCGTATGGGAAATGAACTTGGAGATGTAATTCAAATGCCCAAGAAGCCTCTAACTTTCTTTTCAGTCCTTGGTGCAAGCATTTCTTGAATTTCTCTAACTTTATCAGGATCAACTTCGATTCCTTTCTGGCTAACAATGAAACCCAATAACTTCCTAGATCGGACACCAAATATGCATTTATTAGGATTCAAGCGGAGACGGTACTTCCTCAAACGCTGAAATAACTTCAACAAGTCTACCAAATGACCTTCCTCAGTTTGAGACTTGGAAATCATATCATCCACATACACTTTAATCTCTTTGTGCATCAAATCATAGAATAGGGTTGTCATAGCCCTCTGGTACATTGCACCAACGTTCTTCAACCCGAAGGGCATCACTCTGTAACAAAATGTTCCATAGGGTGTGATAAACGTTGTTTATTCCATGTCTTCAGAAGCCATCTTAATTTGATTAAATTTGTAAAATTCGTCCATGAATGAGAATACTTTGTACTTTACTGTACTATCTACCAACATATCAATATGTGGCAATGGGAAATCATCTTTTCGACTAGCTTTATTCAAATCTCTGTAATCAACACACATACAGACTTTTCCATCTTTCTTTTGAACTGACACAATATGGACAATTCATTGAGGATACACTGACGTCATAAGAAAACCTGCATCAATATGCTTCAAAACTTCTTCTTTAATATTTACTGCCATGTCAGGATGAGTTCTTCTCAATTTCTACTTGATTGGTGGGCATTCAGGCTTCAACGGTAAGTGATGCTTCACAATGTCGGTGTACAATCCAGGCATGTCTTGATACGACCAAGAAAAAAAAATCCACATACTCTTTCAACATCTCAATCAAAGCTCTTCACATTGGGATGAAGCAGTGCCCCAACCTTGACTTCTTTCACATCTTCATCAGAATCCAAGTTAACGGTCTCCAACGGCTCTTTGTATGGGTGAATGGTATTTTCCTCGCGCTCAAGCAACCGTGAAATTTATTTAGGGATTTCATCAAATTCCTCTTCTTCGGACACATACACAGGATGTTCAAAGTTAGAAGAGGGTGCAGAATCATTGTTTATAATGGGTTTATTAATTAATCTGCACATATGATTATGCTTTATTTTAGAAACTAACAAATGTAACAAGTGATTATGCAAATTCATTTTCAGTTATTATTTACTTTGAAAAGGGTGTTTTATGATTATCATTTTTCCAAAGAAAAAGTAGAAAATTAAACAAGATTGGAAATCAAAACAACTTTTATTAATGATTTAAAACTTCAAAACAAAAGACGCACCCATACAACTTCACTTTCACCTTGAGTAGAGTGAAATTATTTTTTAAAAAACAAACAAACAAAGACAAATTACTTTGAAATGTGAATTCAAGTAGGAAATCCACAGTAATCGAACTCTGAACCTTTGCTCCATGTGTCACAAAATTAGGCATCACTTGCTCTGGTTCATCTTCAATGATTGTGTTGATTCCTAAAGTAGTTAGATGGAGATATCCAACACTGTGGAAGATATTCTGATACTTGACGAAAGAAGACTTCGACTTCAAGACTTCTTTCCTGATCTTCATAGAAAACCCTAGGCCAGTGCCATTCTTGTTCTCCTGCGGCTTGATAAATTATCCCCAAACACTATTGGAGCCTTTCTGCACCACCTTCTGAGCATCCTTGAATGAAGCAATAAAATCTTCACTCCTATTTATGTTATCAATGGACAAAGCTTGGAACTACGTTCTAACACTGGCTTCATTGACTTTTACAATACTAAAAGAAGATAAATGAGATATCAACATGGCCTGGTCACCTTCCACAATAACCACAACCCCTTCATGGATAAACTTTAGTTTCTGATGTATAGTTGAGGTAACAACACCAGCCTCATGGATCCAAGGTTATCCCAACAAGCAACTATAGGTAGGGAAAAATATCCATAACTTGGAAAGTGATTTGAAACAATTGTGGACCAATATGGATAGGCAAATCCACTTTCCCAATAATAGACTTTCGGGATCCATCAAATGCTTTCACAATAATGCCACTAGGATGCATCTGAGGATCGTGATATTTAAGCTTCACAAGAGTAATTCTTGGCATTATATTCAGCACAAAACCATTATCAATCAACACATTAGACAACACGTCATTCTTATAGTTCAAAGAAATGTGCAAAGCCATGTTATGGTTCTTCTCTTCAACAGGTAGCTATTCATCACAAAAACTCAAATTATTACAAGCTGTAATATTTCCAACCACATTGTTAAATTGTTTAACAGACACATCATACACAACAAAAGCTTGATCTAAAACTCTCATAAGGGATTCTCGATGAGCTGAAGAATTCATCAGTAATGTCAGAATAAAGATTTTTGGAGGAGTTTGCAAAAATTTATCAATAATTTTGTAATCACTCATTTTGATAATCTTCAAAAGACCATTCATATCTTTCTCTTGAGCTTTTCCACTAGTCCTCCCTTCAAACTTCTTGGGTTCAAAACTATTTTCCATAATCTTCTTACGAGTATCAACCATTTTTGGGAAAACAGGCGCGAACACACGACCACTCTGGGTCACACGACTATCTTCAAAAATATTCTCAACCTAGGACAAAGGTTGGACCGACACCTCCACACCTCCTTCCAGCATGGTTTCATTATACTTATACGACACAACTTTGTTGGAACTATATGGGATATGACCAAGTAGATTGAAAACCAGAGAGTTACAAAAGGTTTGTTGCGGTAGGCTACCTCCACCAAGGTTGGAATTTCTAAATATGGTACAATAACATTTACATCCGCCTATTCACAATACTCAAACTCATCAGTAGAGAAATGTTCATCAGCAGAAACATACTCATCAACAAATTCATCAGAGAAATATTCAATCATGTTAACACCGTTGTAATCACTTCTGTTTACTGTGAACATAATGGTTCCTTCATCTAAAAGACGTTGAATACCTCTTCTCACAAGAGCACAACCACGAGAGTCTCTGTAGTAGATTAGACAACCACCATATGATGCACTTCCTGGCCCTCCATATAACAGAATGTGGCATGTGGGTTTACCAAGTCGGCATTCATCTGATTCACATAAAAAATCCGGACTTCTCTATGACAACCATAAACCGCATTCACTTCATTATCGAGTTTAACTTTTGGTCTGGTGATGTGGATGAGACCTCTATCAATATTATCTTAGAGATCACCTCTTACTTTGTCACAACCACATATGTCTTCACGACAAACATTACATGCATCATGATCATGCGAACAATAACCAGACTTACAAAGAACATCATGCATCTTCACAAGATTTCCGTTAATCATATCCACATCATAAATTCTATCATCTTCAGCAATCACATTCACAATATTCCCACTTTCATGCTTAGGTAGCGGGTTATCTTACACATTGGGACTTATGTCTTTAAAAGACAAAATACCAGACCTTACCAACTTTTGAACTTCCGACTTCAATGGATAATAATTCTCAATATTGTGCCCAAGGGCTCCTTGATGATAGGCACAGGTTTGGGCAGCTTTGTAATACCATGGCAATGATTTGGAACAGCAGGAGGAGATCTAGGTTGTACCAGATATTTCTGAATCAATGTTGAAAACAAATCGTATAAGTTATTGGGATAGGATCAAAAGGTTCTCTTTTTGGTCCTTGCCCTTGTTGAGGTGTTTTTTGATAAGCAACTGTAGTTAGAGCAATTGTGATAACTGGCATGATAGCAGCAACTTGTTTTTGATTCTGAGGACGTCTTCTGGGAGGTTTGATTCTCTTCTATTGAATGACAAAATTAACATCTCCTTCTTTCTTCCTAGAGAAACTAAAAGATTTATTTTTACCTCCCCTAGATCCTTCTTCCTTTGTCAAACGTTGTTTTGGACTTAGACATTGTCAAATACCTTCGTCAGTTTGAATTTGAAGCTTTAGTCGTCTTATATGGCCTTAATATGAAAAGAGTTGTTGTAAGGATAGAGAAGTCTTTTCTCCTTCCAAAGGTTGATTCCCAACTGATATATTCAAGAGAGGTTTGTAACAGTATGAAACTTCAATTTCCTATACATATTGCGTGCAGTAGATAATGTACGACATTGGGAGAACAACTTTTTAATAGTACAAACAATAACATTGTGGTGTAATCTTTTCTTCTTGACTAAATTTCTTGATCTTTATCTTCTGATGATGTACTTCTCATTCTGAAGTAATAAGCTTCGAAGATATCAATCACTTGTCTTCGTTCTTCTGATGACTGACTGATGAGTAGTTCAGAAATTACTTTGTTGTTGTAGCGCATGAACACCAATTATGGACAACAACCTATCTGAACCACAAAGATTTTCTACTAATCTAGAACTACTCTTTGAAGGCATATTTCTTTTCTGATATGAGAGATGAATATTGTGTTGAGAAGATGTTTCATTTCAGATTCTTTTAACAGTGGATTTTTATTTACAGAATTATCGACAACAGCCTATCTGAAATAACAAGTCTTGACATTGTGCTTGAAAGCTTTTCTGATGAGGATATCAAAATATTTTCTGATAATGGATCTTGAAATCAGATACTATGACAACAACCTATATGATTCTCAAGTCTTTGAATTCTTGAGCTTTGATTATTTTTTTCTTGCTGGATTAATTCTTATTGAGGAGTGATAATGATCCATAAGATTCTTCTTTGTTGTAGAGTCATAGTCTTTCAAATATTTGAACATTGTCTTCAGATATATAAATAATAGCTTATCCGACGAACACTTTATTCTTTGAGTGAAAGCTCTTCTGACCTACTTTATCTTGACCTTGTCTTGATTACTTGATAATCATCTTTTCTAAGCTGCATATCTGATGTTTGATTTCTGAAGCAACAACTTATATCAGTACATCTGATTTTGACGTTGAGTTCCTTCTTTATGATCTCTTGATCTTTGTATCGATCCCATTTCTGATGAGCATTCAACATAAGTGGTCATAATAATTCTTTTTTTGAGTGCAATGGTTCTTCTGATGATATAGGTCTTCTGATGGATATTACTTATGTTGAGTAAAAAGGCTTGAGAAGATATCATCCTTTAATATTGTCTTTAGATGGACTTTGGGATGATGATTATATATAAGTCTGCAAGATCTTTCTTTCTTTTCTTATTATGGAATATTTTTGATGTTGAATTAAGGTGCATATTGCATGAACTCTCCGAGTCTTCATAATCTTGACTTTGTCTTCAGAACTGTGAGCAACAACTTTTTTGATGAGCAAATCTTGACTTCTGATCTTGGAGTAGAAACTTCCCTTATATGTGTTCAGAATCTTGACTTCGTCTTTAGAATCTAAGAAACAACTCTTCTAATGAACGAATCTTGACTTGATCCTGGAAGCTTGTTTCTTGTGAGCTCTTGATTTCTGATCTTAAAGTAGAAGCTTATCAGAAACTCCTTCTTCTTGGAAACTCATTGAGATTCTTTTCTGTTGGACATTCAACATTCCATATAACTAATGATGTTTTAGAAATAGAACTCAATGGTTCTTCTTCTGAGTGGTGAAATATTTCTGATGATATCTTTATTAAGACTATCTAGAACACTAACAATGTATATGCACACTTAATGAAACCATTAGACATAAAAATTTTCTTCATAAAATATATGCTTGATATAATCAAAACTCAGAGATTAAATATAGATCCCAATATTATTCTAACACATATGCTGTGTAAACTAATTTTTATTTTAATTAAAGTATATTGATGTTGACAGAAATATATGCAATGTAATGTAATATGATGTCTCTCAGGTTATCTATTACAGGAGAATGTGAACTTTGGATGAAGTTGTCGTGGAATATACACCATCTGAAGATGGAGGTGAGGTGATTTTTACAGGCATTGGACCTTTTTTGGTGTCTTTAAGAAGAGCTGAGATGGATGTCCCAAGAAATGCGTGGGTATGTTGAAGCTGTTCTTAACAGCCTTGCTGCAAATGTTCCAAAATTGAGTTAACTTTATTGACTTTAAAAATTCTCTTATGTTCAGATTTGGTGTTGTTTGATTAATCAGTTAGTTTTGGGTGGGTAGGTAGTTGTTATTTCCGCAGTCGAGAAAGCTAAAGAAGACATGCTTAATCATTTATGGATAGCGCATTGGTTTTAGTTATCTCATATCACAAAAATTTACCGGTGATGATGGAACTATCAAAGCATTGAGGAATTCAAATGTTTTCAAATTCATGTTCTCATATTAATCACTATGACTTTTGTTCACTGCTAAAAGAATCGCTTATAGTGACCAATATAGACACCGACAAATTTTGGATAAAGGATTTAGGTATGATTTATTGAGTTTTTGCATGTCATGCCACCCATTAGCAGAAACAATTATTCAAGACGTGTGGAGCATTGAGAGCAATTCATGCCACCCATTAGCAGAAGCAATTGTTGATCACATAAGGTCTCTTCATTAAACCAAATCCGAAAATGTATCATCACCATCATTCAATTATTACTTCAAAGATAATAACTTCCAGATAAATATTCAATTTTAACTCACCAAGATCTTGGTAAAGATTTCTAACTATGTGTCTTGGAAACCTAAGTTTCTCACTTCTCTAGAACTGAAGTTAATAGCCATTAATTTTTATTTTATGTATAGCTATGAGTTTGTTTGAGTTTAAAATTAAAAATACTTTAAATGCTTGATTTATGGTTTATATATGTATATAATTTATGAAAATGGGGGTAGGGTTATAAATTGGTTAAATTTTTGTCATATTTAAGGTATCTGTATGGTTGGATAATAACAATATTGCCTCCGTGAACACTTATCATGACATAAACTCTTGGAAACAATGGCCAGATGTTGTGTCATGTTCTTTGAACTTACCACTGGATCATATATGTTTGTTCTACCTATTTGAAAACATGGAAGCTGTTTTTAATGTAGCAGCTTAGACCTATTGCTTTGTTTTTTTAAAAAATTATTATCTAATTTGGTTGTTTATAATTGTCTTAAAACTACTTTGAGATAATGTTAAAGTTTATGAAATTCTACTTTTTAATTTATTTATTTTGTTGTTGATTAGACGGAACTTCCATCTGATATTTTATTAATAACTTTCTTCTAAAGGTAAAACAATGGCTTCATAGCTTAGGAATTGTAGATCTAATGGTAATGGTTCAAGATGACAAAGAATCTGATGGGGGAGCTTTACTGATCGATACATCATGTTGGAACATGTGTTTGTTCTAATATATTAAATTTAAAAGAATTTCTTTCTCCCACATTGTTAGAATTATTTGTGGTTGAAAAAATCATTTAGTTCCATATTGTTCATGTGAGAAATATTACTAACTTACTTCACTATATAAGGAGATAACATGTTTCATTCCAAATTACACCAAAAACTATTTTATTAGTTTTTCCTTCCTCCCTCTTATAACTCTGCGTTCGAATTGTCGAAGTGTCAACTTCTTCCTCTTTCTTTCTACTCGTTGAATTTTCTGAGTACTTTCTTGAATTCTCTTTTGAGAATAATGTTAATTTTTGAGTTGAGAAATTATCTAGTATATTTTTTTGGATTTTTCGGATTCTCTTTAGAGAATTAATTGAAATTTTTCTTTTTGAGAAATCATTTTGAGTGGTCAAATGATCATTATTGAATTCTCTTTGGAGAATTATTGAAATATCTTTTGGTTTGAGAAATTATTTTGACTTGCAGTTATACCAGATATTATGGTGGTATTTATACCATATTCGAATGGTCATAGTACCATTAGACGTTTCAAACTGCCTTGTTTATTGAAGAAATTACTAGTACTTTTGCGAATATTGTCTTTGACAAACCATTCAAGTTTGAAGGATTGCATTTCAAATGTTGGCAACAAAAGTGAGATTTTCTTAATCATAAAGAATATTGTCAATATTTTGATCGATGACATTCCTACTGTTCCATTTGGGTCAGTTGAACAAACTAAAATAAAGAAATCTATGAACTCATATGAAATTGTCAATTTCAATGAATCTGAATATACAACATAGATTAAAGTGAAGGATTTATAGCTAATGGAAGAAATCTCCTCATAGAAAATGAATGATTATAACATTCTAAATGGACTCGCAAATGATCTGTATGATTTTGTAGTAATTGTGATACTCCAAAACATGTTTATGAGGACCTGAAAAAACTAGTATTGAAGTTGTAGAACAGGAGAATGGTGTTAACCGCTACTTCAAGTATCAAATGGAAAAGATGAAAGGTTGATGGAGGCTCAATGTTACGAACTTCAAAAGATTTCTCATAATACCATCGCAAAAGGTATGTGTTTAGATGCACAATTTCAAATTGCTTTTGTTATTGAAAAACTACCCCATAGTTTGAATGTTTTAAAAACTTTGCTTTGCTACTAAACAAAAGAAACTTTTATTGAGAATCTGATTATTCGCCTTGAGTTAAAAAAATAAGAATCTTAGAGACAATATCAAAAGGAAAAAGTCTTGGTTGTTTCAAACAACAAAAAGAAATTCGGTGTAGTTCTGAAGGCATTTTGCAAATGATTAAAGAATCAGAACTCTAATATTGTGAACCGAATTAAGAATGGGAACCCTTATATGGCCCAAATTGCTCCAACTAGGCAACAACCACCACCTTAAAGAAATGACGATGGTTTTCCTTTATTTTAACTATGGAAATCAAGTCATATATGACTAAGAAATGCAGAAGTATGGTTGAACCTGATGATGCCCCTAATGCTCAGGTCAACCTGACTAATGGGTAATTTATTGCTATGGTCATTGAAATCAACATGGTTGATGAATCTGATGGTTAGTGGATAAACATTGGCGTCTCTCGCTGTGTGTGTTATGATCGTGTTATGTTTAAAACATACACGAATACTAAAGATAAGAAAGTGTTGTTGGAAGATGTCCACACCACTAATGTTGTTGGAATTGGAGACATGAAGTTGAGTTTCACCTCCAGAAAGACTTTAATCTCGAAGGACTTCATGCATGTTCATGAGATTAGGAAGAATTGTGTTTCTAGTTTTCTTTTAAGGCAGAGTTTAGGCAGTATATTGTGGTAGATTTGTACACCATTACGAAAAATGATATTTTGGTGAATGAAATTGATATGTTTAAGAACTTTGTAATGAATTTGAAAATGATTTAGTAAGAATTTATAGTGATAGAGAAACTGTATGATTCTAGTTTATTTAATGAATTTTACACATAGAATCATACATGAAACGACTGCACCATATTATCCATAAATGAATGGTAAAGCAGCAAGAAAGAATTGAACTCTTATTAAACTTGTTGTTGCAATTATATATTGAATTATAGTGTTGCACCTCATTGGTGGGGGAAATTTTATTGATTGTTTGTTATGTCCTGAATAGAGTTCCCAAGTAAATAAGTATTATCTCTCCTTATGAGATATTAAAGAAAAGACAATTAAACTTGCCTTATTTGAGAACTTGGAGTTGTCTGGCTTATGTCATAATTTCGGATCCGAAACGAGTTAAACTCGCTAGTAGAGCCTATGAATGTTTTCATTAGGTATGAAACAAACAATGAGGCATATAGGTTTTAAGGCCTAAATGCCAACGTGATCATATAATTAAATGATATTGAATTCTATGAAGATAAATTTCCTTTCAAATCGAGAAATAATGGGGGCACTGAATCGAATCACATTCCTGTGATAAGAAACACTGAAAGCAACAACGAAGTAGAAACTGAACTTTGACTAAGAAAAAGGGTAAGAGTTGCTAAAGACTATGGGTCCGATTATGCGGCTCATAATGTAGATGAAGATCTAATAAATCTTCAAGAAGCCTTGTCATCTCTGGATGCTAATTTATGGCAAGAAGCGATCAATGATGAGATAGAATCTCTAGAATATAACAAGACCTGAAACTTAGTATACTTGCCTCCTAATTGCAAACCAATCGGTTGTAAATGGGTTTTGAAAAAGAAAAAAAAAGAAACTAAAACTTGATGGAACAATTGATAAGTACAAGGCTTGCCTTGTAGCCAAAGGTTTTAGGAAAATAGAAAATATAGATTTCTTCAATATTTTTTCCCAGTCACCCGGATTACATCCATTAGGATACTAATTTCAATAGCCGCTATGTATAACGTATTAGTACACCAAATGGATGTTAAAATATTTTTTTTAAACGGTGACTTAGAAGAAGAAATCTATATGGATCAACCGGAAGGGTTTGAGATTCTTGGGGCAAGAAAACAAGGTCTGTAAGTTAGACAAGTGTTTGTATGGGCTATAAAATAAGCTCCAAAGCAATGGCATAAAAAATTTGATAACTTAATGATATCAAATGGGTACAAAGTGAATGAAAGTGACAAACGCAATTATTACAAATTTTAGAATCTCTTTTGCACTATCTTATGTCTATATGTAGACAATCTACTTATATTTGAATCAAATATTCAGGCTATTGATGATATGAAATCATTGTTGTGAAATAACTTTGATTTGAAAGACCTCGGATAACCGAGTGTGATTCTTGTTATCAAGATCACGAGATTCGGGCAAAGAATTTTTTGGATCAACCACACTATGTGGGAAAGATCTTAAAGAAATATAATTACTTTGATAGTAAACCTATGAGCACACCGTACGATCCAAGCGTGAAGCTATTTAAGAACACTAGTGAAAGTGTTAGACAAACAAAATATGCGATCATTATTGGAAGTCTTAGGTATTCCATTGATTGTAATAAACCCGACATTGCATGTCGTGGGATTTTTGTATAGGTTTACTAGTAAACCGAGTAATGAACATTGACAAGCTATTAAGCGAGTCATGTAGTTCCTTAAAAGGACCATGAATATCGACTTACATTATCAGATATTTCCTATTGTATTTGAAGGATACAACTATGCATATTGTAATACCTTATTAGATGATTCCAAAAACAACTAATGACTATGTATTCCAAAGCTAGAGGAGTTGTATCTTGGAAATCAAAGAAATAAATTATCCTCGCTCAGTCCACGATGGGGTTTGAAATGATAGCATTAGTAAGTGCTAGTGAAGAAGCAAGTTGGTTAAGATGCTTGCTTGATGAGATTCCCTTATGGGAAAAACCTACACCAGTTGTGTTGATCCATTGCGATAGTATCGCGACTATTGCAAAAATTGAGAACCATTATTATAATGGTAAAAGACGTCAAATTAGAAGAAAGCACATTATTGTTAGAGATTTCATCTCTAAAGGAGTTGTAAGAGTGGATAATGTACGCACTGCTGAAAATTTAGCATATCCTTTGACGAAAGGATTAACTAGAGAGAAAGTTTATAGTACATCATATAGGATGAGACTAATTCCTACTGAAAAATGAGTTGCTCATGATGGTAACCCGACATAAATGACTGGAGATCCCAAGAAATAGTTTCAATGGATAATAACAAGTTGTGAGTAATATGAGGTGATCATGCTAATGTGAATAAGAGAAGTATAAATCTTGAAGTAATAAGAGGATGATGTAATAAAAAATCTTAATGAGATCTATACTCTGTATGAGGGAGTACCTAGGCTACAAGAGTACTCTTGATAGACTCACCTTTGTGATTGTGGAACTTGGGTCGGTTCCTATGAAATTTCGAGGCAGAATTCCTAGAGCCTTCATTAAACTAGGATACACGTGCAGGGCCATTAAAGCATGAGCTATTAGAATACACCTTAAGAAAAGGTTGTGTGCAGGTTTGATGTCTGAGATAGAGTTCAAGATATTTGTGTCACTCTTGTTGAATCAGAATCCTACTTGCTACGCAAAGGTTCAAGTCGTAGACACCTTTGTTTATGCACAATCTTAGAAACATTTGATGTTACTTCTAGAACCACTTCTTTAAATTCAAGTGGGGGATTGTTGGAACATGTGTTTGTTCCAATATATTAAATTTAAAAAAATTTCATAGTCCCACATTGTTAGAATTATTTTTGTGGTTGAAAAAACCATTTAGTCCCACATTGCTCATGTGAGAAATATTACTAGCTTACTTCACTATATAAGAAGTCAACATGTTTCATTCTAAATTACACCAAAAACTATTTTATTAGTTTTTCCTTCCTCACTCTCATAACTCTGCGTATTTTGAATTGTCGAAGCGCCAACTTCTTCCTCTTTCTTTCTACTCATTGAATTTTTTGAGTACTTTCTTGAATTCTCTTTTGAGAGCAATGTTAATTTTTTCTCGTTTGAGTTGAGAAATTATCTAGTATAATTTTTTGGATTCTCTTTTGAGAGTTAATTGAAATTTCTCTTTTTGAGAAATCATTTTGAGTGGTCAAATGATCATTATTGAATTCTCTGCATCCTTCTCGTCGTCAGAACCACCATCCTCAGTTGACATCTTCTTCGAGTGCTTAGAGGATCCAGAGTCAGTGTTGTTCTTCTCCTCCACCGCATGCTTGATTCAAAATTATTTGGTCAATGGTGAAGGAGTGGTTTGAACCTTCATCGACTTCGGTTTGGTATTAACAGGTGGAGTGGATTCTTGTTCCGATTCAGAATCGGTTTCGGATTCAGAAGATGAGGGTGGTTTAGGGTTTGAAGTAAGTAGTAGAGGTTTTTTAGAAGTAGAAGTTGAAGGGTTTTTGGCTTGAACTTCCTTGACTTCTTCTTCAGAAGAATCATCGGAAGAATCTTCTTCAGAGGATGAGGCAGAGGGTGGTTCCTCAAAGGTGGAGGGAGGTTTTTCTTGGTTGCCATGGAAAAGTTCCAAGATAGAGTTAGGGCTTTTGAGAGTGTTGTACTGTAATGAATCAATACACTTTATCCCAAATTTATAATCTCTTGTAAGCGTACGTTTTACTAAATTATACTTTAGGTAGTCCATTTGAAGAGGCATATTACTTTTTTTAGTCCATTTGAATACTACTTTTGTTTATGTCCTAGTAAAAACCGCGACATCGCCTATCAATCATTATTTATAAAGTATAAATGTATTCTTCAATTAGTTGATATTCACATAATTATAAATATAGGTTACTAATATACACCAACTTTTAAGCATTGATATGTACTCATAATAAACCATATAGTCGATTCTCTAATCTCAATTATATAAACAACAAGAATAAAAGATTTAGAGATGGACATTAAGATGAACAGTCTACAACTAATATCTCATATATATGTTCACTTCTATCCATGGATCTATGCTTGCATGGACCTTCATTACGATAAATAATCTACGAGTATTAAATTGAGAAATAAAATGAGCAATAAAAAGAACTCTTAGATTAATATACTTGATCAAGAAAATATTAAGTCTTTAATGTTATAAGTCTCTCACTCTCATTTGTCAAATTTGCATTCATTTATTCAATTGGTTAACAATCATATAATTACAAACATAATGAGTGTCTTGAACACGTGTGTCTATTTTATTATAAAAAAATTATAACTTATTCCTGTTTATAAAAATAATTGTATTCAATAGTTGAATTTTTTCCGTTTATAAAAATATTTGCAACTTATTCCCGTTTATAAAAATTATAGTAACTTATTCTCGGTTATAAAAATAATTATATCAATATATAGACATTTTTCGTCTATAAGTGCCTTGAACTCGTGTGACGATTTATAAAATTATTTTTAACTTATTCCTATTAAAAACAATTGCATCTATCGTTGATTTTTTATTCTTTTATAAAAATATTTGTAACTTATTCATGTTTATAAAAATTATTGTAACTTATTTTCGTTTATACAAATAATTATATTAATATGTAGAATTTTTTCTCATTTATAAGTGCTTTGAATCCGTGTGTCTATTTATAAAAGTATTTTTAACTTATTTATATTAAAAACAGTTGTATTAATAGTTAAATTTTTATCGTTTATTAAAATATATCGCCTATTAGTGATAAATATTAAATTTATTATTATAACGTCTAGTTAATTTGGTCTCAAGTAAAATAAATATTCTAACTAATTGAAATAAATATTATACAGAAAAAAGACAAACTTAAAAAGATTAAGTCAGCAAAATTATTAATCCAAAGATCAAGGGAGAGTATTGGGCATGTTAAAATTATGAAGTTAATGTTTAAAAAATTAAAAGAAAGCCTTGAATCCAAAGGTCTGGATTGTTAGATTAATTCATTTCAGAGCTACATCTGTATTTAACTTTGGAATAAAGTGCAGCCAAATAAAACTAAACTATCGATTATCACCCAAAAAAAGTAGAAAAAAATAAAAATAAAAACACAAAAAATTCCGAACCAAACCATCTTCCAATTGTTATCACAAAAGTGAAACCAAAGGACATGGAAAGCAAGTTACATCGAATCCTAAGATAGCTTGTTGTCGCACCCCAAAATTCCCCTTTTGTTTTACCTCATTGTTTCAAGCATAGACGTTCATTCATGGTGGCTTCAGAAAATTCTATAGGGGAAATTTTCATGAAAAAAAGGTTATGCTGGATGTCTAAAGAGAACTTTCGTTTTGCTATTAATTCAGTATAATTCGAATTTCAAAAAGGGTTATTTGCTTTTGAAATTGGCATTCAAAAATAATTATTTGTTTTGTTTTCGGAATTTAAATTTTTAAAGGATTTATTTGTTCTTGGAATTTAAATTCATCGGAAGGAATGATGTTTGTTTTGGAGTGCAAATTCATTGGCGAAAATATCAAGAGGATTCAAGCTAAGGTTAATTCATCTTTGAGTACAAGGCAATATTCTTTCGATGAGATGCTACGGATGTCATTCAAATTTGTATTCATTTGTCAAGTTCTATAGATTACAATACCTTTATAGAAGAAAATGGAATTAAGTTTGAAATTGAAGAAACAAGTTGTTTTATTAATTTGATTAAATGTGAGTTACAAAATTTACAAAGTATTCAAATTCTATCATGAAAATTACAAGTTTGTTACAAAGGATTTGTAAATTACAATTCTAAATCCTAAAAGGTAAACTTTCGTAGCATCTTCAAAGTCTTCATGTCTTCAAGTCCATCCGCGATCCTTTCTTCTACTTTTCTTTACTTTCTCCATGCCACCATTGCCATCATCCAATGTTACATGAAACAAAAGAAAGAGAAATTTGGTTAGCAACATAATTCAAGCACATACGACTTTCAAGCAAAAGTCTCTATTCGGACTCATCATGAGGGTTTGTGTTAGGGAATCAGGTTTTAAAAGGTTAATGGTGTTCAAGCAACCAAAGCCTCAGAACTAAAGTTCCTTCATCGGCCACGACCTCCTATTACAAATCACAACAACCTTTGTTGTTGGTTCACAAAAGGAGGTGTGAAGTGGAAAATCAGAAAACATCATGTTTTCCCAAAGCAATCAAAAATCCAACCTAACAGTTTATCACAGTTCCCAAAAAAATCAGTTCAGCCCAAATATAAAGTCAACATGTTATCAATAGGCAGCAAGCAGAACAGGGCAGCAAACAAGAAACATTTTTTACCCAAGAAAACATGGTTATCAGTTATAAGTGAAAAGTATTTCACCCAGCAACAGCAGCAGGCAGCAGGAAAATACATAGAAAAAGCCAAAGTGCCCAAAGTTCAGATTAAAACAGCATAGCAAATTATAGCTGAAAGAGGAAATTGGCAATAACTACAAGTAACTACAGAGGCAACAGGATATGTCTCCAAGGAGAGACAGATGGGAGTTGCACAAAAGAGATAAAAGAGCCAACATTAAGCAGGGACCAAGGCAGATGTCTGTTCAAACCAATCAGAAAAAATAGCATAAGAGATCAGAAGATAACCAAGGATACAAGCATGATATCTGATCAGAAGATAGCCAAGATCAAGCAGATAATCTGTTCCAAAAGTCCCATATAGCCACAGTTCAAACCACAACAGAAAAGATAACAACAGAAAAACAAACACCAAAAACTAAGACCAAACCAATATCTGTTCTAGCATTAAACAACCAGATAGCCAAGACTAATACAGAGGATCTGTTCTAACATTCAAAGGCATAGCAAAGATCAAAGACAATATTGGTTCTAACATTCAAACACAGAAAAATAACCAAGTAGTATCTGTTCTGAAAAGCCCAAATGGGGGACCTGTTCTAAACCGAAGCAAAAACACCAAGCGTGTCACCTATTCCAAACAATAGCCACAGAAAACAAAAACACAGAACAATAAAAAAACCAACGCATTCATCATTTCCCCCAAACACAAACCCTTAAGAAATATTGTTTCAGAAATCAAGGTTCTGATACAGAGAAAGAAGAGAGGAAAGGTTCAGAACGATCTCACCCGGATAGTGACGAAGGAGGCCGAATCCAGCATCTAGGGTTCCAACCCCCTTCATCCAAGAACCTGGTAAATATCTGCAAAAACCAACATTATAGGACATCAGAAAATGAAAAATATCACGAATCAGAACACCACCGCCGTCCCTTTCCCTTTCCGGCGAGTAAGAGGAGTCGAGAGAGATAACGAGTGTGAGAACCGCGCGAGAGAGAGAGAGAGAGAGAGAGAGAGAGAGAGAGAGAGAGAGAGAGAGTTGGGGGATTTCTGGGTAAAACAGCGAGAAAGAGAGATTTGGGGTTTTTTCTGGGTTTCCAAGAAGAGAATCGAGAGAATGAGAGATGAGGGTTTGCCTTTACTGATTCGTGTTTGAGAGGAGAAGATTGGGTTGGGATTCTGAATGCATGTATCGCGTTTGAGAGGAGACAGATGAGTGTTTGTTTTTTTTAAATTTTTGTTTTGTTTAATAATATTAGGATTAGCATAGTATTAATATTAGTTAACTATTATTATTATTTTCTTAGTTAACTAGTAAAACAATAACTAATATACCTTCTTAAAAAAAAAAATAGTAATAAATAATTAGATCATGTTTTTGCTTGGTGGTGACATTTGTCACCATCTCTAGTTAGGAAATTTTTAGTATTTTCTTTTCTTTTATTTATTTGTACTATGTTGTCTTCTTGGTATACCCGTACCATCTCGCTTCCCGTTTGCCTCGAGTTTTCGGCTTTTCTGATCAACGATGCATCATCTTCGGATACTCCACATGGGATTTTCTGAAGGCTCGTTGGGCCCTTTATTTGGGCTCAAGAGTGTTATCTATGGATTTCTTTCCGCACCGTCCAGACTTGCTTCATACAGGCTAACTCTAAACTTGTATCTTTTCAATTAATTTATTTTTATGTAAATGATATTTTTTGTGCGATGTACTAAGTAATAATTAGCTCTGATAGTTTCTATTTGATGACTTATTGATTAAACTATTAGTTGATTTTTCATCAAACAGAAAAAATCGTTTCTAATAATTATTTAAATTTCTAATTGTATTGTGTGATAATTATCTGTTTATTCGGTATTTATTCACCATTGTACACTTCGCACACAACTAACATTAAAATTAATCCGATTCTGTTTCAATTGGCTCATAAGCCGATTTCTTAAAGGGTCTCATAGTTGAGGATGGGCATGGCCATCCTCACGAGGTTAATTAAAGCCCTTGTTGCTTTAATCAGTCATAACCCGAAAATAACATTGGTCTATATACCAATTTTCCATGCACCAGGGTCTCATGGTTGGGGATAGGAGCACCTATCCTCACAAGGTTAATTAAGTCCATATACTTGATTAATCATAAGCTGATTCCACATTTCATCTCAGCACGTATCTCAGAATGCTTTCATAATTAAAGTTCCAAACCTCGATCCAACGTCGAGTTTCTTTTCAAAAATACTTTCATAAATAAGTATTTTATTTCTCCCTCCTCCCAAACATATGGTAGTCAGTCCAGTATCGACCCTTGACCGTATGTTTGGTGTCTTAATCGAATTTAATTAACGTGAACCATGTTTCACCTCACCTTTTCTTAACAAAACTTTTGGGTAGAAAAAGATGATTTGGATGTTTCTGTCCACTCATCCGAGTAATTGGGGCGTTACCCGTCGAACGCTTATGGTCCAATACTTGTCTCCCACATAAAAATAAAATAATTCATTCAAACTCTTTTATCGCTCATACGCGAATCATCAAACTCTTTTCTTAGAAAGAGTGTGCAATAGTCGTTTCAAACACGAACGAGGACTTAAGCTTTTCAAACAAACTAAACAAGTCCAAGTTCAAGCATTTGAAATGTTTAAACGCACGATTTTACTTATAAAATCAATACAACCAATTAAAACCTTTTTGAGAAGAACTACGAAGTTTTGACTTTCCCAATGCACAAGGGAATATGTAGGCACACGGTTCTGAAACCGTGCCAAACTCAAAATAATAACAAATAAATTCCGTTTCTTTTATAACTTAGAAATTAGCGAATATACACACACACACTTAGAATTAAACGGGTCCCATCGAGTACGATGGATGTAAGAGGTGCTAATACCTTCCTCTTACATAACCGACTCCCGATTGCATGTTTTTGGTCGTAGACCGCCTTATCCGTATCTGTGGGGTTTTATCTATATTTTCCCGTTCCTTTTGGAACAAATAAAATAAGGTGGCGATTTCACTTATTTTCGAAATTTAAATGATTTTTTAAAATCGAGTTGCTTCAGTTGGCGACTTCAGGGGAATATTGACTAAGCGTGTCAACCCTAGTTTAGCTCTTCGTATGTGTGTTTATTTTCGCTTTCTTTTTATTACTCTATTTTTATGTTTATAATATAGCTATTTATTTCCTTTTGCTTTAATTATTACCTTGTAATATATTATTGTGTGGGAATGATGGATGAGATTATAGGAAAAGCCCACTACAAAGGCTATAGAACACATAAATTAGAGTGGTTGCATAGTATTGATTTGCTAGACAGAAATGTCTTGTAAGTTGGTGTGAAGACCACACTAGGGGAGGTTCTTTCGAAGACATTATCGCCGATTGCAAGTTATTTTTGCATTGACGATAGTGTTGTTAGAAGGGATTTTCCCCCTAGTTTTGACCTTTAAGAAAACCTAACCTTTGGGCTTTAAGAATGCTCAAATGAGACGTTCTTGGATATATCATCTAATCACAAATTTATTTGTGGTGAAAATGGTACACCCATGTTGGGATCAATAATTTTGAGTACCCCGTTCAGATCCTGGTATTGAGGGTTACGTTTGTTAGATCGTTAGACCTGCTTTGTCTATTCGGATAATACGTAACTCTCCCTCAAACCAAATTCTCTTGAAAAATTATTGTAGCGTTGCAAGTGTCATTTGCGATGCATTCCAATATTAGAATCTGTGTTTGTTGTATCAAAAACCCTAAGAGCCATCTATAATATGGTGAACTGACTTTGAGATTTTTGTATCGCAAATGTTGCGGATAGCAAGAGTCGCCACCGAATTTTCTTTTATCCAATTAAGGGAAGGTGAAAAGAACAGGAAAAGACCTTCGTTAGATTTTGAGTAAGGGAGAAGGTTATGTAAAGGGAAGGTATTAGCACCCCTTTCCATCCGTAGTTATCTACGGGCTCTTAGTTGCTTCTAGCTCATTTTAAAATTGTGCTTTCTGTGTGTTTGAAAAAAAATGTTTTGAAAAGGCATTTCGCTTTGACTTTGTAATGATTCATGTAGGAATGTATACAAAGTGTTCGGAAATGTTTCGTTTTGAAAAGAGTTTGAACTTTGACAAAAGTGTGAGGTGTGAAAAGTATTTTGTTTGAACAAGCAACTAAAAGTCTTATTACCTACTCAGAATGGTCGTTTTCGTGTTGTTTTATGTTCCTTTAGAATAGCGCTATCCATACCATTAGTTGGTAGGTAACCCTATTCGTTGGATGTAGAAGGGACATTCGAATGGACATCGGATGGTCATAGAAGGAAACTTGTAGGAAGTATCCTAGACATTCGAAGGGACTATCATCATTTTTCGTAGGTGACAATCGAGGGTCAAGATCGTGTATTCGTAGGCGACATCGTGGGTCTATGATCTTTGTATCGAAGGGACTATGATGATTTGTTTGTAGGCAACGGTGCTAGAATACCTCTACGTTCGAGGGACTTGACCATTTGAATTCGTAAAGGCAACGAGAGAGAATTACCCTAAGGGGTGCATGTGTGAAAAGAGTGTATTGATTTCAAGTATTTTATCTTGGATTTATTAGTGATCTATGTCCAATTTTATCTTGCCATACACGCCTAATTAGTAGCAGTTTATAGGGTGCAGAAAGTAAATTGCGGAAATGTAAAGTGCAGAAAGATAAAGTCCTACGCTATTACATGGCTTTGGGGCAGATACATAATGAGAGTGCGGAAAATAAAAATCCTAAATAAATTATTACATCCCATAGGCAATTACATAATTGAAAAAGAAAAGCAAGAAAAATCGTCCGAAACGTTACAACCTGTGAACAGATACATAATTGGAAAATAAGAGAAATTCGCATAAGAAGAAAATGTTAGTAGAAATAAATATTTTTGAATGTAGAAAAAGGTTTTACGTTAGTAATGACATTAATATGATAGAATAAATTTTTGGTAATTTTCTGAATTGATTTGATAATTTAAAAACAATTAAAAGTCATTTAAATGATTAATTAGTAATTAAATTAAATATGCATGCAAAAATAATAATTTTTATATTAAAAATTAAATAAGTATTTTTCTGATGATTATGCAAAAAATAAATATTTTTGGTATTTTTTAAATGCATGATAAAAATATTTAAATATAAATTAAATAACATGAAAATATTAAAGAAAAATAGAAAAAAAATATGTTAGTTTTCAATGAAGCAAAAATATATTGGTCTTGCCCAGATTCGAACCGGTGACCTTTGCTTCACATGCGCGCTGCCTTGACCAACTGAGCTGGAGTGTCCACGTGTTTAAGAGTTGAAACAAATTCGTTTTCAACGTTGTTGCTTTCTGATTGCCCAGAACACGCGCGAAGATCTTCATCTTCTTCGTTTGAAATTTTGAAAACTTAGCGTCGGCTAGTTCGACGCTATGGCCCCTGCAACTTTCCAAAACTTCATACAAGCAATATAAATGAGTTATGAATACATGAATCGATTGCAAATAACATTCTAAACACGATGGTAGTGCTAGTTTTGTCCAATTTAACGTGTTTCAGGAAGCCCCAATTCGAACTAGAAAACCCTAGCCATGGTGGATTTCGATTCAGGCCATGAAAATGCAATCAAACTATGTAAAAAGTTTCCAAACTTCGTTCTAAACACAAAACAAACAATAAAACACGTTAAATTTGCATGAATGTTAAAAATCGAATTTGGAAAAAGTTTGACAAACCGAATTCTGGATTTCTCAATTCTTGATGGTTTTGAGGTTTGTAAAGGTCTGGATCGATTCTAAAGACTCCAAGGAGTGTGATAGAATGCTCAAAATCGGCTGAAACAAGCTAGAACCAAGGCTGCAAGTAGCTTGTGAAGCACGAATTTTTTGACTTAGGTTAGGGTTCCTCCAAGCAATTTTTCTGTTCTTGTTCATGTGGTATGCATTGTACATTTATAGTAGATGGATTTTGGGCTGATTTGAGGAACAAATAATGATCAATCAATGCAAAAATTATTTGATTTTGTACAAAATCAAATCTTCCTTTTTTGATCAAATTTCAATCAAATTCTTGCCAAGTCTATGCAAATTTCGAAATTTGCCAGCTTGCGTGAGTTACTTGGATCTCAAGTATGAGATAAAAATCAATTTTGCATTTAATTTTGATTTTATACCTTATTTTTTAATTTAATTTGTTTTTAAATGAATAAAATCCAAATTAAATAGAAAAATAAAGACAAAATTCGTGGCATTGGGCTTGAAGGTTCCAAATAAGATAAGGAACAAGTTTAAACCAAGAAAAACTAGGCCCATTTGCAAAATTTTGGATTTTCACAAGTATTTCTCTTTGTGCACTTCTTCAAAAATGCCCAACTTGTGCAAGGTGTATTTTGCTCAACTTTCCACATTTTTGAGTGTTCTTGGACTTTTTAAAAAGATCTAAGTGTCCTCTAAACAACCTCTTTGGTTTCATCTCAATTGGAGTTTCCATGCTAAATAAAACTTTAAAACAAAAAGTTGACTTTGAAAAGGACCTATAATGTTTTGATCCATATCTTCAAAATGAAGCATTTTTTGAACATTCTTGTGGGACATGAAGTTGTAGAGAATTGAATTTCCTTCAAAATGAGAGGTGGTGGAAAAATTTCTGAGAAAGTATGAAGAAGTTATGCTCAGTCAAAGTTCAGTTGACTTTTCATTGGAAAACCTTAATTTGGAAAGTTTGACTTTTGTGCAAATCTTGAGTTTTCTTGATGAATCATGATCAACCCTTGATCAAATAATGAATGTAACTTCAAAATGAGGATGTTGACCAAAGATCATGAAGTTTGACTGTATGTTGACCACAGTTGACTTTTTGTCCAATACAACTTATTTTCAACCATCTGAGCAATTGTCTGAGGAAACTTGACTTGCAAGGCTTGAAACTTGACATGGAGAGTCTTTGAAGCATATGAGGGGGCATGATGACCACTGGAGATGTTGGAAGTCCATTTGGATCTGAGAATTGCCAAACCCTAGTTTGGGTTGATTGTCTAGGAGAGGGTTTGTCTGATCAACCCTTGAGGAATCCTTGAGTATGGATGTATAAAATGTCTTGAGGAATAGGAGGACAAATTTTGGGGTATGACACCATCCAGGGGGGATTGTTGGGTAGACGTCAAAAATATACCCGGCCGTCCTAAAAATCTTTAACATGCTAATGCTGCATCACATTACATCGCATCCATCATGCATGAATTAATCATCAACATTTATTTGTTCAAGTTTTGTAGGAATCCTAAGGACTTGGTTCGCATAAGCAAACAATTAACAAATGGATGACAAAAGGCATACCAATCCAATCAAGGTCAAGATGCCAAAGTTGGAGGTTTTGTTACGTTTAAAGGAAAAGATCAAGAAGGCTGATATGACCACTTTCACCAGAAGATATGGTCACATTCTGAAGCTCTTGAATACAAATGTTGATGTACGTGCTATGGTTTCTTTGTACCAATATTATGACTCTCCGCTCCGATGTTTCACTTTTCAAGACTTTCAATTGACTCCAACCATTGAAGAGTTTTAGATTTTGCTAGGATGGCCTTTGAAAGGTGGCATCCCTTCACCAGCTTAGGAGAAAGAGTAACATGTGACAGGTTAGCTGAGGTGTTGTATCTTCCGGTCAGAGAAGTTACGCCTTTGTGCAAGGCTAAAGGGATTCCCCGAAAGGCATTAGAGAGCAAGGCGAAAGAATTGGCAGAATCGGGCAATACAAATGCTTTTTATGCTGTTCTCGCTCTGCTCATCTTTGGGATCGTCATGTTTCCAAGTGGGGAAGAAGAGTTCTTGTAAGAGTATGCTGTTAATGTGTTTGTCTCCAGAAAGAGTCATGTTCCACCTCTTGTGGCAGATGTGCTTTATCACCTTCATATAAGGCATGAGAAGAAGAGAGGTGTGGTTATATGTTGCACTCCTCTGTTGTACTCTTGGTTTTTGTCTCACTTACCGACTAGAGGCCCGTGGTATGATGTTTTGAAAGATTTGTCATGGGCTCAGACATTGGCTTGCCTCACTTCAGATGTTGTGGTTTGGTACTTACCAAATTGGAACATGGGAGAAGTTATTACTAACTGTGGAGATTTTCCTAATGTCCCGTTGATGGGATCTCAAGGCTGTATTAATTACAACCCTAGGTTGGCGTTAAGACAGTTGGGTTATCCTTTGGAAACTGAGCCTAATGATGCAGTATTAGAGGAGCTCCTCTTGGAAGACTTTGGGAAAGAAAATCCTCAATTGTTAAGACAGATCAGAAGTGCTTGGACTCAAATTCACAGGAAAGGAAGAGAGTTGGGAAAAAGAGATTGTGTAGCCAAAGAACCCTATAAACAGTGGGTGATGGGTAGAGTCAAAGAGTTCAAACTTCCATACACTCCGGTGGTTCCCGTCAAGGTTCCAGAACTTGAAATCACTCATGTCCCTATTGAGGAGTTCAACAAGCTTAAGCTCACCATTATAGAGATGAGAGCTGAAGAAGGGTGACAACAAGCAATCCTTACTCGTGTTGCTCGAGAAAGGGATGATTTGGTGCAAAGCCTCAAGGAAAGAGATGATGCAACAAATTAAAGAGTCAAGAGCAGGTAGAGAAGGAAAGAAAAGCAAAGTTCCGTATGAAAGATAATCTGGATGCAACAAATTTTGAGTTAAGCGAATTCAATCGTAAGCTAGCCAAGGCTGAACAACAAAGAGGGCAAGCTTACGCAGATGAAGAACGAGCCATCAAAGCAAAGTTAGATATGAAAAAAAATCTTACCACTCAGATCCAAGAGTTGAAAGCTGCACTAAGAAACATCAAATCTTGTTTGGTGCGCGAAACTCGCCTCAAAGAAGAAGCTCGTTTGGCGCGTAACTTTGACTCTGAAGAACTGTCTGAGAAGATTCAAGAGTTGGACACTGCGAGAGACCTTGTGGCCCGATGGGAAGCGTCATAAGGGGAATTGGAAGTCCAGTGCGAAGGATGGCAGGAAGAAGCCCGACGTCAGAATGAACTTTGGGTGAATAGGGGAGAGACCATTTTCACCTTGGAAGAGCAAAACAAGAGTTTGTATGACAATTACTCAGGCTTGGTAGAATTCTGCAGACAACTAATGGTGGAGGTCCCATGGAGACTTCAATAAGCCGTCGAGGACTTAGAGGAGGACCAGGTGCCCCTGGCAGTGGAGTATTTCATCTACCTTTGCAGAGACATGGTAGAGCGTTCCCAAAAAGAGATAAGGGAGTTCAAGCCCCAAAGAGGACAACATTTCTACTCTTTTGTAACCTTTATGTACTTTTCAACTTCATTGTATCTGTTAAAAACTAAAAGCAGGCCTGCGAGTCTTGCTCTTTACTTTCTTTGCAAAAAAAAACTGATGTCTGTACTTGACTCTTTATGATTAGAATGAAGAAGCTGATTATCCATTTGTTGTGCTGTTTGCTTATAAGTGAATAAGTTCGATAAAGATCCTTAAGAATGGGAACACAATCATAAGCATTTTGCATTAATCATACATAATCATGCATGCTATTAAAAAAAGAGAGAATGTCAAGCTCATTACGTTTCCTCTCATTCAGATTCAAGCTGACTACCCGACACCCTTACAAAACCAGGGCTAACGCAAAGAGAGCAATGGATCAATATGAGACAAGACAGACGGCCATGCAAGATGACATCGACACTCTGAAGTCCAAGATGGATCAACTAATGGAGATGCTCACGGCTCAACATGTGAGAGAGGAGGAGCGAGCCACTGCCGCTGCTACTACTGCTGCAACCGCCACTGCCGCTGCTGCCGCTACCACTACAGCTAACAATGCAACTGCTACCTCCCCTCCCATCGTTACAGGAAACGGGAGAACCCTTCGAGGTGGCGGCAATGCTCCATTTCCAGGAGTACAAGCACCTAATCCTCCACTTTATGGGATGCCGATTGACTTTTTGAACGGAACTGGTAACCAAGGGAATGTTGCTGCCACCCACGCCGCTACCCAAACTATGGGAAATGATGAGCAAGAGCACGAGGAGGATGAGCAGGAGAATCTTTGGTCTATGACTCCTCAAGGTGAAGAGGACCAACAAGACAATTACATGAGACAATTTTATCAGAATGTGGCGCCTGTAGGCAACCCGACCCCTTTCCAAGACGTGGCTGCCTAGAAGATGTGCAAGGAGCTAGCCGAGCAAGTGAAGGAGTTGAGGGGGAAAAACGCTGTCGGTATGAGTGCCGTGGATATGTGTCTTGTCCCTGATGTCATCATCCCACCGAAGTTCAAAGTGCCTGACTTTGAAAAGTACAAGGAGCGCCGACACCCATCCGAGGATGGCAAGATGGCGCGCATGTTAAGAGAAGTCGATGATTTATTATTTTCAACATAGTCTCGTGGCATCTTGGATTGGTACATGCACCAGAGAAGTCGAATATCCGCCTGGGATGATTTTTCAACGCCAGCAAGCATTCAACACCACTATGGCCCCATCGTGCAACTTAATATGTCTCGTAGGAAGAGAATCTTTAAAGATTATGCTCAGGAGGTAGCCTCGGGGTCAATCACTTTAGCGAAGAGAGTTAAATGATCGTTCATGGGAACTTGCTCGCGCAAGATAAGCGATTGATTGAAGCCGATTTCTCACGGTGGGAGAAGATGAGGTGAAGACCGTAAGACGAGGAATGCGAATGTTCAAGCCGCCTTAAGAGGAAGGAAGCCCGGTGTATAGGGTGAGGGAGGAAGACAACCGCCGCCCCCTCGCTCAGCCTCGATATGTCGATTCTTATGTGGCGCTATGCACTTCCATGCCATATCGCAACCCATGATGCAAATGCCTTGTTCAACTGTTCTCGAATCAAGCTTTCAACAACAACAAGCCAAGGGTCCGGCGTGGTTCAACGAGCCCGCATTATCACAAGTACACTAAGGAAGAGATTCAGCCAATTCAATGACTTACACTAGTCCGTTACCATATTTGATTCAAGACGGAAGAGACGAGGAATTAAATCCTATTCCGAGGCCTCCCAAACCGCGGTTCAATGGAATGCGCATGCTAACTCTCCGGCATACCACGAAGATCGCCGCTTAAGTAAGGTCCAAGAACTTATTGACCGAAAGTCGTTAACTTGTCGAAGTCCTCAACATTGCTAATAATCCATCGCCAGGCATGGGTCGTCGCGAATGCATTGGTCAAGAAGGAGGAAGTCGTTATGAGGTGGATCATTGATGTCTTTGTGGTGAGGAGTTGAAGAACGCCGTTATTGCGAGGTCATGATAGTTGCTTGATTTTCAAGTCAATCCGAATATTGTGCAGTTCAAATATCTACAGATTAATGTCAACACTTGATCGAGTCATGAAGTTGAAGTAGATGGTGGTCCCTCATTAACAATATGAGACCCATGTATCTCCCGCCCTATCCAAGAAGAATCACACGGCAGAACCAATGATTTCACCATCCGCCTTATGAAGACAAACGACCATGAACCACGAACCAAGTCATGGTGGCAATGGTTTTGGGAGAGCGAGAACATCACCGGTATGAGTGGCATGACCCGTAGTGGTATTTACCACCAAGATCCGATAAAGCAGAAGGCGCGATGTTTCAAGAAAGATGGAGTTGTGACCGAAGAATTGAGGATATTTTTAAACCGTGATGAGACTTTGAAAATCATCAAGAGGACTATAAAGTGGTTGATCGCTTAGTCGACCAAATATTCGATCTTGCTTTGTTGAAAAGCCCACAAGATGGCCTTGAGTTCTTCGACAACTCATATGTGGTCGAAGATATCACAATTAATCAATCGATGTTGCATTTCGTTTAAATGATGGCGCTGTTATCATTCATCGATGTCGACCCTCGAACGGAGGTAATCATACGGTTCACGACACCGTGGTGGAACGATTTGCTGAGTTTTGTTGATACAGCTCGCCGAATGTGATCCCAAAGACAACATCGTCCAACCGCAGTGAAGAGGCAATCATGAAAAGTTCTCGATTGGCCGATGGATCCATCGATGGCGGTGGAGAGATTGATTCCCTTATCGACTAACCATTCAACATTATTCGCGATGGATATCTTCCGCTTATAGTTTCTTATTGAAGCCCGATACGGTGGCGCCACTCAACTCTCCATCAGTTCTTCAACCGTGGTGGAGGTTATGGTGAAGACTACCGGTTAGTCACTTGTCCGAGTTCAAGTATGGATGTTGGAGACGAGTGCATGAGACTCTCTTCAAGCTTTATTTGTACTATGTTGTCTGCTTGGTATACTTCACATTTCCCACAATCTCTAAAGCTTGAAAGAGAGTCTCATGCACCTCGTCTCCAATATCCATATACTTGAACTCAGACAAGTGACTAACCAGGTAGTCTTCTTCACAACTAACCTCCACCACCTGGTTATTCAAGAACTTCAATTTTTGATGGAGAGTCGAGGTGACAAATTAGCACCGTGTATCCAGGGCCTTCCCAATAAGCAGATATAAGCCGAAAAGATATCCATCACTTGAAAAGTAATGTTGAATAGTTGGGGTCCGATAAGTACCGGGAGATCAATCTCTCCCACCGCCATCCTGCGGGATCCATCGAAAGCCTTTACAATCAGAGAACTAGGTTTCATGATTGCCCCTACCACTTGCAGTTGGGCCAGTGTTGTCTTCGGGATCACATCCAGAGCTGAGCCTGTATCAACCAAAACTCTAGCAAGAGTCGTTCCACCACAGGTAACAGAAATGTGAAGAGCCATGTTATGATTACCTCTGTTATGAGGGAGGTCAACATCGGTGAATGATAAACAACTACCATCATTTAAACTTGAAATTGAAACATCCAATTGATTAATTTTGATATCTTCAGCCACATATGAGTTGTCGAGGAACTTCAACAAGGCCATCTTGTGGGCTTCGGAACTTTTCAACAAAGACAAGATCGAAATTTTTGCGGGAGTCTGACTAAGCTGATCAACCACTTTATAGTCACTCCTCTTGATGATTTTCAAAGTCTCATCACTTGGTTTAAAAATATCCCTCAATTCTTCCGCACTTAGGTCAACAACTCCATCTTTCTTCGGAGGAACATCTGGCGCCTTCTCCGCAGCTCTGTTCTTTATCGAATCTTGGTGGTAAATTCGACCACTATGGGTCATGCCACTCATACCAGTGATGTTCTCAACAGTAGACTCTCCTAAAACCATTGGCTTACCACCCACAGTGACTTCAGGTTCGTAGTTCCATGGTACAACTTTTGTATCTTCATAAGGAATTCGGATGGGCGGGTAAACCATCATTGGTTCTACCGCCGTGACAGGTTCTTCTTCTTGGGTAGAGACGGTCGGAGATACATGGAGTCTCATATTGTTAATGAGAGGGACCACCACATCTACTTCAACTTCAACATGAACTCGACTAAACTGAATCAAGTGTTGACACATTAATCCTTGTAGATATTTCTTGAACTCTGCACAGTATTCTGGATTGACTTGGCAAATCAAACAACTATCATGACCTCCTTTCAATAACCCGACATTCTTCAACTCCTCAAACACCTTTTTCAAAGACATCTTCAATTGATCCACCTCCATAACCAGACTTCCTCCTTCTTCGACCAATGCATTCACTGACGACGACCCATGCCTTGGCAGTGGATTATTAGCAATGTTGGGGACGTCAGCAAAATTTAACAGCTTTTGGTCAATAAGTTCCTGGACCTTACACTTAAAAGCGAAACAGTCTTCTGTGGTATGCCTGGGAGAGTTAGCATGAAAAACGCATCTAGCATTCTCATTGAACCACGGTTTGAAGGCCCCGGAATAGGCTTTAATTCCCTCGGTACTACTCTTCCATCTTGAATCAAATATGGTAACAGACTAGTGTAAGTCATTGGAATTGGCTGAATCTCTTCCTTAATGTACTTGTGATAATGCGGGCTCTTCTGTTGAACCACACCCTTATTCGGACCCTTGGCTTGTTGTTGTTGTTGGGAAGCTTGATTCTGAGGAACTTGAGTTGAACAAGGCATTTGCATCTGCATGGGTTGCTGATATGGCATACCGGGAAATTGCATAGCAACCACATAAGGATACGACATATACAGACCGAACAGAGCAGTGTCTATGGTTGTCTTCTCTCCTCCCCTTACTTATACACAACATTAGCTTTTTTTTCTCTTAAAGCCGTTGAACGGTCATGTAGACATTCCCGATTCCTCCTAAATATTACCGGTCTTCAAACCTTCCTCAGTCTTCTCACCCACCATCACCAGATTAGAGAAATCAGAAAAAGTGCTTCCAATCAATCGCTCGTAATACTACATGTAAAGTTCCCATGAGATCATTTAACTCTTCTTCTAAAGTCGGTCAACCTCGAGGCTACCTCCTCCACCTCTGAGCATACTCTTTAAAAGATTCTCTTTCCTTCTGAGACATATTCTGAAGTTGTACACGATTGAAGGCCATAGTGGTGTTGAAATGGTACTGCTTGAAGAAAGCGTTAGACAAATCATCCCAAGAGCGGATATTCGACTTTTCTAGTTGCATGTACCAATCCAAGGATGCCCCTGAGAGACTATCTTGAAAACAATGAATCATCACCATCGTTTAACATGCGCCGCCATCTTGTGGCAATACATCCCCAGATGGGTGTCGGGGCAGCTTACTCCCTTGTACTTTTCAAAGTCAGGCACTTTGAACTTCGGTGGGATGATGACATCAGGGACAAGACACATATCCACAACTAGGGGTGGAAGTAGGCCGGGCCAGGCCAGGCTTTTTATAAATAGGCCTGGCCTATTTTTTAAATTCAAAGCTTAAGCCTGGCCTATTATCTATCATAGGCTTTAATTTAGGCCTGGCCTAGCCTTTTTATAAGCCTAGCCTGGCCTATTAGCCTATTTAAAAGCCTATCTCATTTTATAATCTCTAAAATTACAAAATTTCAAATTATAACTATTATTTAAATTTAGTTATAAAATGTCCAATAAATTCTAAATTATAACTATAATTATTATTTAAATTAGTTAAATTAAAGTTATAAAATTATTATTTAAATGTAGTTAATTTTATACTCATTATAAATGTCAAACAAAGTTAAATAATTTGGACAATTATATATAACTATACTTTGAAATTATAGTGAAAATGGGACTGTTAGATTATAGTGAAACAAATTGTAAACTTATATATCTGCATCCAAAAACTAGGAGCAATGATAGTATATAACAACTTACTTTAACATTGATATATAACCAAAAAAAAGGATAAAATTGTTATGCTTAATATCAAATGCTTCATCATGAATTAGCATAAAATTTATTCCATTCATCTCACATGCTTCAACATGAAATAAGTAGAAAATTTAAAATCTAACAGTAACAAATCCATAACTCTAAAGCCCCATAACTCTAACAGCACCATAACTCTAACAAAACCATGCTGCAATAAGTTAATAAATATGAAGCAAGCCAGACACCATTAAACATAAAAAGGACTCAAATCTTTAAGGTGATCTCCTGATGTTGTTCAGCTCCCACCTTCAAAATAAGAAAGAAAAATTAAAAATTATAACAAGTTTAAAAATTATACTTGTAAGAAGAAATAAACAAATACAATGTGAAAAGAAGTTTTAACCTTTGACTTTTGTTTCAAGTTATACTTGTGACGAAGCCAATCGCCACCACAAATAAGTGCTTCTATAGACTGCTCATTCAGTTTAGAGCGGTATTCATCGATAACTCGCCTCCAGCACTGAAAGTAGACTCTGAGGCCACAGTAGATATAGGAACAGCTAGAATATCAGCAGCCATCTTTGATAAGATCTTATATTTTAAGTTGTTGTTCCTCCACCACTCCAATGCACTAAAAGAGTTATTATCTCCATCGGGAATGTAAACACCTTCATCAAGATAAGTTTGTAATTCGATTTCAAAGGGACTTCCTTTTCACGCACAATGCTCATGATTCGTCAAACCCGGTGATGACTAAAGATTGAGATTGGGTCAAGATGATGATGAATTGACGCCACTAGGATGAGCTTCGTAGAAGATGATTCTTGCACTTAGAGAAACATATTCAGATATAGCTCCTCTAAAGAATTCTTCACCTTCTCTATATTCTCTTGAATTCACTTTATATATCAATGGAAAGCATATATCAACGGTATGAAATTTGCTCCTTGATCCAAAACACTAGCAATAGCCATCAACAAATTGCATTCACCCCAATATTTGTCAAACTTTAATTTCATAGAAGCACCATTTTCTCATAAATGAATTTGTATCTACTGTTGCATTATCAATGACTTGCTTCACCCTCCAAACTTCCGCAAGATATAGGTTCAAGGGTACTCACCACCGATATAATAAGAGTGGCAAGATCAAACACTTCAAGAAATTGACAAACCTTCTCAACATTGTCCCATTCTTCATTCAAGGTGCATATTTATAATGTGGCTCTCTTTCCTTATAAGATGGAAATGCAATCAATTTCGATGCAACGGATAACATGTGATAAGTAGAATTCCATCTTGTTGGACAATCAAGTATGAGTTTCCTATCTTTCAGCCCCTTTTGTTCAACAACATCACAAAAAGCTTTCATTCTTGAATCATTATGGTTGATATACTTCACACTTTCACGAACTTTGCTAATGACATCTTTAATTTGGCTAAGGCCATCTTGCACTAACAAATTTAGTACATGTGCACAACATCTAACATGAAACAATGCTCCTCCAAGAACTAACATTTTGCTTAGTGGATAGTCTTCCTTCAAACTTTTTAAACACGAATCATTGTAAGAAGCATTGTCGACTGAAACTGAAAATATCTTATTCTCAATTCCCCAAGATTTCAAGCACTTGAAAATTGCATCAGCCACATCAACCCCACGCCTTGGAGCAGGAATTTTCACAAAACTCAACACCCTTTTTTGGAGTTTCCATCCAGAATCAACGAAATGGCCAGTGATAACCATATATTCAGCCACTTGGTGACTTGATCTCCACATATCAGTAGTTATACTAATTTTGCCAATTTTTCTCAATAAAGCCTTCAATGTTTTCTTCTCTTCATCATATATTCTCAAACAATCCGCTCTTGCTGTTTTTCGACCGATTTTACGAAAATCTGAATTCGCATATTGGAAAGCCCACATCCATACTTCATCCTCAACCACACTAAATGGGTGTTCATGCACCATAATAGCAGTAGCAATAATTTCTCTCATCTTATCATTTGTATATCTATCCCCAGAGCTCATAAATGGATTATCTTGATTAGAAGGTTGAAAAGGAATAACGGTTTGCTTCGCTTTAGCCATGTGGAGCCTTTGCATGCGATTTTAGAATGTCTTTTAAATGGCTAGTGGCCCCTAGACCACCAATGCGAATTGGTATTTACAATATCGCAAATGCTTCTTCACACCTCCTTCAATTTCAACTTCATCAAAGTCCTTCCAAACAAGAGAAGTTTTTTTCCTTTTTCTCTTCCTCTCCTGGAATGAATCTTCAATGACACGATCATGGTCATTTTCATTGACTTGTGGGTTATGCTCCGGTTGACTTGAATCTATTGGAACATCATCATTTTCTAGAGCATGAGTGGAACTGGATGAAGGCATTTTTCAAACCTGAAAATTTGGAAAATTGTAAAAAGAGTATTACTTTTGGAGTAAAACTAAGATGAATGAAATAATATTATAGTGTCAAATCAATTCTTTGCTAGAACTATGTCAACTTTAAAATTAATATTAATCATTTTCCAGTTTAGTGCAATATCTAGAATTCATATTGCTAGAGCTGTTGGTGTACATGATGCATACAAAAATAAATAAACTATGGCCAAACTGTTATAGCACTGCACTAGCTATATTTCATCATGAATGACATTTTATAAATTACCAGAGTAATGTAACTAATTATCAATGAAGAATAAAGTTGTATAAACACAAATATTCAAACAAGAAATAAGGTTTATAATATAATAATTGAAGCTGGAAATTATGGATCCACACACAAATTGCAACAAAAACAAAAAATTAGGTTTAAGAAATGCAACAATTAAATTCAAAAACCTTAGTATGGTTCAAATAGGACTCCACATACTCAAATGGAAGTGAGAAAATGAAAAGTTGTTTTATGTTACCTAAAAGACGGTGATGATAACGGTGTGGATAACAACGATAGAAATGCTCAATGAGAGAGGACTTTACGTGCTTTGCGGTGAAAAACGGTATGGAGATGGACCGATGGTATGAAGAACAATAAGAGGAATGAACGTTGTGTTTCTATCTTCTTTGCTCAATGTTGTTTATAACTTGTTCTTTATTTTTCTTAATTGTTAAATGCCTAGTAAATTGTGAATTGCCCATTTAACACACTACTTTTCACCTTTCCATATTACCAATGCATTTTATTTGTTCGGATGACTCTTCAATTCATTACTTAAAATTTAATTCATTCATTATAATAATTAATTTATTTTTTAGGTATTAATATTATTCAATACCAAAACCCTTGGACTTCATGTATGTACTAATAAATAGGCCGGCCTATCAGGCCTAATAGGCTTTTTTAAAAGCCCAAGTCTGGCCTGCTTAATAAAATAGGCTTTTGGAAAAGCCTAAACCTGACCTTTTTATTATACAGGCCAGGCCATAAATAGGTCAGACCGTAGGCCCCTGTCGGCGGCCCGGCCTACTTCCACCCCTATCCACAACACTCATACCGACATCGTTTTCCCCCTCAACTCCTTCACTTGCTCGGCTAGCTCCTTGCACATCTTCTAGGCGGCCACGTCTTGGAAAGGGGTCGGGTTGCCTACAGGCGCCACATTCTGATAAAACTGTCTCATGTAATCGTCTTGTTGGTCCTCTTCACCTTGAGGAGTCATATACCAAAGATTCTCCTGCTCATCCTCCTCTTGCTCTTGCTCATCATTTCCCATAGTTTGGGTAGCGGCGTTGGCGGCAGCAACATTCCCTTGGTTATCAGTTCCGTTGAAGAAGTCAGTCGGCATCCCATAAAGTGGAGGATTAAGTGCTTGTACTCCTGAAAATGGAGCATTGCCGCCACCTCGAAGGGTTCTCCCTTTTGCTGTAACGACGGGAGGGACGGTAGCAGTTGCATTGTTAGCTGTAGTGGTAGCGGCAGGGGCAAGCGGTTGCAAAGCAGAGCAATGAAAGCGGGCGGCAGCTCGCCCTCCTCTCTCGCATGTTGAGCCGTGAGCATCTCCATCAGTTGATCCATCTTGGACTTCAGAGTGTCGATGTCATCTTTCATGGCCGTCTGTCTTGTCTCATACTGATCCATTGCTCTCTTTGCGTTAGCCCTGGTTCTGTAAGGGTGTCGGGTAGTCAGCTTGAATTTGAACGAGAGGAAATGTAATGAGCTTGGCATTCTCTTTTTTTTAATAGCATGCATGATCATATATGATTAATGCAAAATGCTTATGATTGTGTTCCCATTCTTAAGGATCTTTATCGAACTTATTCACTTATAAGCAAACAGCACAACAAATGGATAATCAGCTTCTTCATTCTAATCATAAAGAGTCAAGTACAGACATCAGTTTTTTTTTGCAAAGAAAGTAAAGAGCAAGACTCGCAGGCCTGCTTTTAGTTTTTAACAGATACAATGAAGTTGAAAAGTACATAAAGGTTACAAAAGAGTAGAAATGTTGTCCTCTTTGGGGCTTGAACTCCCTTATCTCTTTTTGGGAACGCTCTACCATGTCTCTGCAAAGGTAGATGAAATACTCCACTGCCAGGGGCACCTGGTCCTCCTCTAAGTCCTCGACGGCTTATTGAAGTCTCCATGGGACCTCCACCATTAGTTGTCTGCAGAATTCTACCAAGCCTGAGTAATTGTCATACAAACTCTTGTTTTGCTCTTCCAAGGTGAAAATGGTCTCTCCCCTATTCACCCAAAGTTCATTCTGACGTCGGGCTTCTTTCTGCCATCCTTCGCACTGGACTTCCAATTCCCCATATGACGCTTCCCATCGGGCCACAAGGTCTCTCGCTGTGTCTAACTCTTGAATCTTCTGAGCCATTTCTTCAGAGTCTAAGTTACGCGCCAAACGAGCTTCTTCTTTGAGGCGAGTTTCGCGCGTCAAACTAGATTCGGTGTTTCTTAGTGCAACTTTCAACTCTTGGATCTGAGTGGTAAGAGTTTTTTTCAGATCTAACTTTGCTTTGATGGCTCATTCTTCATCTGCGTAAGCTTGCCCTCTTTGTTGTTCAGCCTTGGCTAGCTTACGATTGAATTCGCTTAACTAAAAATTTGCTGCATCCAGATTATCTTTCACACGAAACTTTTCTTTTCTTTCCTTCTCTACCTGCTCTTGACTCTTTAGAAGCTCATCATCTCTTTCCTTGAGGCTTTGCATCAAATCATCCCTTTCTCGAGCAACACGAGTAAGGATTGCTTGTTGTCGCCCTTCTTCAGCTCTCATCTATGTAATGGTGAGCTTAAGCTTGTTGAACTCCTCAATAGGGACATGAGTGATTTCAAGTTCTGGAACCTTGACGGGAACCACCGGAGCGTATGGAAGTTTGACCTCTTTGACTCTACCCATCACCCACTGTTTATAGGGTTCTTTGGCTACACAATCTCTTTTTCCCAACTCTCTTCCTTTCCTGTGAATTTGAGTCCAAGCACTTCTGATCTGTCTTAACAATTGAGGATTTTCTTTCCCAAAGTCTTCCAAGAGGAGCTCCTCTAATACTGCATCATTAGGCTCAGTTTCCAAAGGATAACCCAACTGTCTTAACGCCAACCTAGGGTTGTAATTAATACAGCCTTGAGATCCCATCAACGGGACATTAGGAAAATCTCCACAGTTAGTAATAACTTCCCCCACGTTCCAATTTGGTAAGTACCAAACCACAACATCTGAAGTGAGGCAAGCCAATGTCTGAGCCCATGACAAATCTTTCAAAACATCGTACCACGGGCTTCTAGTCGGTAAGTGAGACGAAAACCAAGAGTACAACAGAGGAGTGCAACATATAACCACACCTTTCTACTTCTCATGCCTTATATGAAGGTGATAAAGCACATCTGCCACAAGAGGTGGAACAGGACTCTTTCTGGAGACAAACACATTAACAGCATACTCTTACAAGAACTCTTCTTCCCCACTTGGAAACATGACGATCCCAAAGATGAGCAGAGCGAGAACAACATAAAAAGCATTTGTATTGCCCGATTCTGCCAATTCGCCTTGCTCTCTAATGCCTTTCGGGGAATCCCTTTAGCCTTGCACAAAGGCGCAACTTCTCTTACCGGAAGATACAACACCTCAGCTAACCTGTCACATGTTACTCTTTCTCCTAAGTTGGTGAAGGGGATGCCACATTTCAAAGGCCATCCTAGCAAAATCTCAAACTCTTCAATGGTTGGAGTCAATTGAAAGTCTTGAAAAGTGAAACATCGGAGTGGAGAGTCATAGTATTGGTACAAAGCAACCATAGCACGTACATCAAAATTTGTATCCAAGAGCTTCAGAATGTGACCATATCTTCTAGTGAAAGTGGTCATATCAGCCTTCTTGATCTTTTCCTTCAAACGTAACAAAACCTCCAACTTTGGCATCTTGACCTTGATCAGATTAGTATGCCTTTTGTCATCCATTTGTTAACTGTTTGCTTATGCGAACCAAGTCCTTATGATTCCTACAAAACTGGAACAAATAAATGTTGATGATTAATTCATGCATGATGGATGCGATGTAATGTGATGCAGCATTAGCATGTTAAAGTTTTTTAGGACGGTCGGGTATATTTTTGACGTCTACCCAACAATCCCCCTGGATGGCTCTTAGGGTTTTTGATACAACAAACACAGATTCTAATATTGGAATGCATCACAAATGATACTTGCAACGCTACAATACTTTTTCAAGAGAATTTGGTTTGAGGGAGAGTTACGTATTATCCGAATAGACAAAGCAGGTCTAACGATCTAACAAACGTAACCCTCAATACCAGGATCTGAATGGGGTACTCAAAATTATTGATCCCAACTTGGGTGTACCATTTTCACCGCAAATAAATTTGTGATTAGATGATATATCCAAGAACGTCTCATTTGAGCATTCTTAAAGCCCAAAGGTTAGGTTTTCTTAAAGGTCAAAACTAGGGGAAAAATCCCTTCTAACAACACTATCGTCAACGCAAAAATAACTTGCAATCGGCGATAATGTCTCCGAAAGAACCTCCCCTAGGTGTGGTCTTCGCACTAACTTACAAGACATTTCCGTCTAGCAAATCAATACTACGCAACCACTCTAATTTATGTGTTCTATAGCCTTGTTAGTGGGCTTTTCCTATAATCCCATCCATCATTCCCACACAATAATATATTACAAGGTAATAATTAAAGCAAAAGGAAATAAATAGCTATATTATAAACATAAAAATAGAGTAATAAAAAGAAAGCAAAAATAAACACACATACGAAGAGCTAAACTAGGGTTGACACGCTTAGTCAATATTCCCCAGTGAAGTCGCCAACTGAAGCAACTCGATTTTAAAAAATCATTTAAATTTCGAAAATAAGTGAAATCGCCACCTTATTTTATTTGTTCCAAAAGGAACGGGAAAATATAGATAAAACCCCACAGATACGGATAAGGCGGTCTACGACCAAAAACATGGAATCGGGAGTCGGTTATGTAAGAGGAAGGTATTAGCACCTCTTACATCCATCGTACTCGATGGGACCCGTTTAATTCTAATTGTGTGTGTATATTCGCTAATTTCTAAGTTATAAAAGAAACAGAATTGGTTTGTTATTATTTTGAGTTTGACACGGTTTCAGAACGGTGTGCCTACGTATTCCCTTGTGCAATGGGAAAGTCAAAACTCTGTAGTTCTTCTCAAAAAGGTTTTAATTGGTTGTATTGATTTTATAAGAAAAATCGTGCGTTTAAACATTTCAAATGCTTGAACTTGGACTTGTTTAGTTTGTTTGAAAAGCTTAAGTCCTCGTTCGTGTTTGAAACGACTATTGCACACTCTTTCTAAGAAAAGAGTTTGATGATTCGCGTATGAGCGATAAAAGAGTTTGAATGAATTATTTTATTTTTATGTGGGAGACAAGTATTGGACCATAAGCGTTCGACGGCTAACGCCCCAATTACTCGGATGAGTGGACAGAAACATCCTAATCATCTTTTTCTACCCAAAAGTTTTGTTAAGAAAAGGTGAGGTGAAACATGGTTCACGTTAATTAAATTCGATTAAGACACCAAACATACGGTCAAGGGTCGATACTGGACTGACTACCATATGTTTGGGAGGAGGGAGAAATAAAATACTTATTTATGAAAGTATTTTTGAAAAGAAACTCGACGTTGGATCGAGGTTTGGAACTTTAATTATGAAAGCATTCTGAGATACGTGTTGAGATGAAATGTGGAATCAGGTTATGATTAATCTAGTATATGGACTTAATTAACCTCGTGAGGATAGGTGCTCCTATCCCCAACCATGAGACCCTGGTGCATGGAAAATTGGTATATAGACCAATGTTATTTTTGGGTTATGATTGATTAAAGCAACAAGGGCTTTAATTAACCTCGTGAGGATGGCCATGCCCATCCCCAACTATGAGACCCTTTAAGAAATCGGCTTATGAGCCAATCGAAACAGAATCGGATTAATTTTAACGTTAGTTGTGTGCGGAGTGTACAATGGTGAATAAATACCGAATAAACAAATAATTATCACACAATACAATCGGAAATTTAAATAATTATTAGAAACGATTTTTTCTGTTTGATGAAAAATCAACTAATAGTTTAACCGATAAGTCATCAAATAGAAACTATCAGAGCTAATTATTACTTAGTACATCGCACAAAAAATATCATTTACATAAAAATAAATTAATTGAAAAGATAAAAGTTTAGAGTTACCCTGTATGAAGCAAGTCTGGACGGTGCGGAAATAAATCCAGAGATAACACTCTTGAGCCCAAATAAAGGGCCCAACGAGCCTTTAGAAAATCCCATGTGGAGTATCCGAAGATGATGCATCGTTGATCAGAAAAGCCGAAAACTCTAGGCAAACGGGAAGCGAGATGGTACGGGTATACCAAGAAGACAACATAGTACAAATAAATAAAAGAAAAGAAAATACTAAAAATTTCCTAACTAGAGATGGTGACAAATGTCACCACCAAGCAAAAACCTGATCTAATTATTTATTACTATTATTTTTATTTTTTAAGAAGGTATATTAGTTATTGTTTTACTATTTAACTAAGAAAATAATAATAATAATAATAGTTAACTAATATTAATACTATGCTAATCCTAATATTATTAAATAAAATAAAAATTAAAAAAAAACAAACACTCATCTGTCTCCTCTCAAACGCGATACATGCATTCAGAATCCCAACCCAATCTTCTCCTCTCAAACACGAATCAGTAAAGGCAAACCCTCATCTCTCATTCTCTCGATTCTCTTGTTGGAAACCCAGAAAAAACCCCAAATCTCTCTTTCTCGCTGTTTTACCCAGAAATCCCCCAACTCTCTCTCTCTCTCTCGCGGTTCTCACACTCGTTATCTCTCTCGAATCCTCTTACTCGCCGGAAAGGGAAAGGGACGGCGGTGGTGTTCCGATTCGTGATATTTTTCGTTTTCTGATGCTCTATAATGTTGGTTTTTGTAGATATTTACCAGGTTCTTGGATGAAGGGGGTTGGAACCCTAGATGCTGGATTCGACCTCCTTCGTCACTATCCGGGTGAGATCGTTCTGAACCTTTCCTCTCTTCTTTCTCTGTATCAGAACCTTGATTTCTGAAACAATATTTCTGAAGGGTTTGTGTTTGGGGGAAATGATGAATGCGTTGGTTTTTTGATTGTTCTGTGTTTTTATTTTCTGGGTATTCTGTGGCTATTGTTTGGAACAGGTGACACGCTTGGTGGTTTTGCTTCGGTTTAGAACAGGTCCCCCATTTGGGCTTTTCAGAACAGATACTACTTGGTTATTTTTCTGTGTTTGAATGTTAGAACCAATATTGTCTTTGATCTTTGCTATGCCTTTGAATGTTAGAATAGATCCTCTGTATTGGCCTTGGCTATCTGGTTGTTTAATGCTAGAACAGATATTGGTTTGGTCTTAGTTTTTGGTGTTTGTTTTTCTGTTGTTATCTTTTCTGTTGTGGTTTGAACTGTGGCTATATGGGACTTTTGGAACAGATTATCTGCTTGATCTTGGCTATCTTCTGATCAGATATCATGCTTGTATCCTTGGTTATCTTCTGATCTCTTATGCTATTTTTTCTGATTGGTTTGAACAGACATCTGCCTTGGTCCCTGCTTAATGTTGGCTCTTTTATCTCTTTTGTGCAACTCCCATCTGTCTCTCCTTGGAAACATATCCTGTTGCCTCTGTAGTTACTTGTAGTTATTGCCATTTTCCTCTTTCAGCTATAATTTGCTATGCTGTTTTAATCTGAACTTTGGGCACTTTTGCTTTTTCTGTGTATTTTCCTGCTGCCTGCTGCTGTTGCTGGGTGAAATACTTTTCACTTATAGCTGATAACCATGTTTTCTTGGGTAAAAAATGCTTCTTGTTTGCTGCCCTGTTCTGCTTGCTGCCTATTGATAACATGTTGACTTTATATTTGGGTTGAATTGATTTTTTGGGAACTGTAATAAACTGTTGGGCTGGATTTTTGATTGCTTTGGGAAAACATGATGTTTTCTGATTTTCCACTTCACAGCTCCTTTTGTGAACCAACAACAAAGGTTGTTGTGATTTGAAATAGGAGGCCGTGGCCGATGAAGGAACTTTAGTTCTGAGGCTTTGGTTGCTTGAACACTATTAACCTTTTAAAACCTGATTCCCTAACACAAACCCTCATGATGAGTCCGAATAGAGACTTTTGCTTGAAAATCGTATGTGCTTGAATTATGTTGCTAACCAAATTTCTCTTTCTTTTGTTTCATGTAACATTGGATGATGGCAATGGTGGCATGGAGAAAGTAAAGAAAAGTAGAAGAAAGGATCGCGGATGGACTTGAAGACATGAAGACTTTGAAGATGCTACGAAAGTTTACCTTTTAGGATTTAGAATTGTAATTTACAAATCCTTTGTAACAAACTTGTAATTTCCATGATAGAATTTGAATACTTTGTAAATTTTGTAACTCACATTTAATCAAATTAATAAAACAACTTGTTTCTTCAATTTCAAACTTAATTCCATTTTCTTCTCGCAAAAGGTATTGTAATCTATAGAACTTGACAAATGAATACAAATTTGAATGACATCCGTAGCATCTCATCTGAAAGAATATTGCACTGTACTCAAAAGATGAATTAACCTTAGCTTGAATCCTCTTGATATTTTCGCCAATGAATTTGGACTCCAAAACAAACATCATTCCTTCCGATGAATTTAAATTCCAAGAACAAATAAATCCTTTAAAAATTTAAATTCTGAAAACAAAACAAATAATTATTTTTGAATGCCAATTCCAAAAGCAAATAACCCTTTTTGAAATTCGAATTATACTGAATTAATAGCAAAACGAAAGTTCTCTTTAGAAATCCAGCATAACCTTTTTTTCATGAAAATTTCACCTATAGAATTTTCTGAAGCCACCATGAATGAACGTCTATGCTTGAAACAATGAGGTAAAACAAAAGGGAAATTTTGGGGTGCGACAACAAGCTATCTTAGGATTAAGATGTAACTTGCTTTCCATGTCACTGGTTTCACTTTTGTGATAACAATTGGAAGATGGTTTGGTTCTGGAGTTTTTTTGTGTTTTTTATTTTTATTTTTTCTACTTTTTTTGGGTGATAATCGATAGTTTAGTTTTATTTGGCTGCACTTTATTCCAAAGTTAAATACAGATGTAGCTCTGAAATGAATTAATCTAACAATCCAGACCTTTGGATTCTAGGCTTTCTTTTAATTTTTTAAACATTAACTTCATAATTTTGACATGCCCAATACTCTCCCTTGATCTTTGGATTAATAATTTTGCTGACTTAATCTTTTTAAGTTTGTCTTTTTTCTGTATAATATTTATTTCAATTAGTTAGAATGTTTATTTTATTTGAGACCAAATTAACTAGACGTTATAATAATAAATTTAATATTTATCACTAATAGGCGATATATTTTAATAAACGATAAAAATTTAACTATTAATACAACTGTTTTTAACATGAATAAGTTAAAAATACTTTTATAAATAGGCACACGGATTCAAAGCACTTATAAATGAGAAAAAATTCTACATATTAATATAATTATTTGTATAAACGAAAATAAGTTACAATAATTTTTATAAACATGAATAAGTTACAAATATTTTTATAAAAGAATAAAAAATCAACGATAGATGCAATTGTTTTTAATAGGAATAAGTTAAAAATAATTTTATAAATCGTCACACGAGTTCAAGGCACTTATAGACGAAAAATGTCTATATATTGATATAATTATTTTTATAACCGAGAATAAGTTACTATAATTTTTATAAACGGGAATAAGTTGCAAATATTTTTATAAACGGAAAAAATTCAACTATTGAATACAATTATTTTTATAAACAAGAATAAGTTATAATTTTTTTTATAATAAATAGACACACGGGTTCAAGACACTCATTATGTTTGTAATTATATGATTGTTAACCAATTGAATAAATAAATGCAAATTTGACAAATGAGAGTGAGAGACTTATAACATTAAAGACTTAACATTTTCTTGATCAAGTATATTAATCTAAGAGTTCTTTTTATTGCTCATTTTATTTCTCAATTTAATAGTCGTAGATTATTTATCGTAATGAAGGTCCATGCAGGCATAGATCCATGGATAGAAGTGAACATATATATGAGATATTAGTTGTAGAATGTTCATCTTAATGTCCATCTCTAAATCTTTTATTCCTGTTGTTTATATAATTGAGATTAGAGAATCGACTATATGATTTATTATGAGTACATATCAATGCTTAAAAGTTGGTGTATATTAGTAACCTATATTTATAATTATGTGAATATCAACTAATTGAAGAATACATTTATACTTTATAAATAATGATTGATAGACGTGTAATCGCACGGTTTTTTACTAGGACATAAACAAAAGTAGTATTCAAATGGACTAAAAAAAGTAATATGCCTCTTCAAATGGACTACCTAAAGTATAATTTAGTAAAACGTACGCTTACAAGAGATTATAAATTTGGGATAAAGTGTATTGATTCATTACAGTACAACACTCTCAAAAGCCCTAACTCTAGCTTGGAACTTTTCCATGGCAACCAAGAAAAACCGCCCTCCACCTTTGAGGAACCACCCTCTGCCTCATCCTATGAAGAAGATTCTTTCGATGATTCTTCTGAAGAAGAAGTCAAGGAAGTTCAAGCCAAAAACCCTTCAACTTCTACTTCTAAAAAACCTCTACTACTTACTTCAAACCCTAAACCACCCTCATCTTCTGAATCCGAAACCGATTCTGAATCGGAACAAGAATCCACTCCACTTGTTAATACCAAACCGAAGTCGATGAAGGTTCAAACCACTCCTTCACCATTGACCAAATCATTTGGAATCAATCATGCGGTGGAGGAGAAGAACAACACTGACTCTGGATCCTCTAAGCACTCGAAGAAGATGTCAACTGAGGATGGTGGTTCTGACGACGAGAAGGATGCAGAAAGAAACTCTAACAAGAAGATGTTGTTTCAGAGTCTCTTCAGTAAGGAAGATGAGCTCCCCATTCTGGAAGGTATTACTGATTTCATTGTCAAAATTTTAAATGAGCCGACGAAAACTCTGAAGCATTTTAAAATTTCATGAAATAGTCTATTCATACCGGCGTTAGAAGGGAGCAATTGAGACGGAAAGTTCTTACACTATAACTTAAGTATGAAAACTAAAACAAAGGCTCTTTCAACAAAGAGCATGATAAAAAAGCTTTTGAGCTTTTCGAGAAAATTATTTTCAAAAAATAGGGAACACAAAAGGATTCAGGTTTGGGTTATATTTCTGTTAAAGAAGAATTTGTTGTTGAGAAGAAGGAGAAAACGACGATAGATGTTGAAAAGAGTTTGACATTTACTGAAATGGGTAGGTTTAGTGTTGATTCACTGTTGGCTATAAAAAGTGGATTGGAACTGATGGGTGAATCAAAGACCGCTGAGTTTCGAGAAAAATGGAAAAAGGTTCAAATTATTGAGATCAAATTGTTTAAGACTCGAGCCGAGTTAGTTACAGATCAAGCTAACCAGATGCTTGAGGCATTTGAGCAATCTTATTTTAGGTATATTTTTATATATTAATCTAACATGAATGTTCAACTTTTTGATGTTGTCATTTGATATATCATGTTTTGAATGTTTTGAACCTTTGTTGTGAATGTTATGTTTTGTATCTGTCTTGACAGTATTTTGTATTTTGATTTTGCCAAGTATTATGAAAGGATTAATGTATGATTTAGAAAAAATTAATTATTTTTAAATTTATATCATCCAATTTATTTATCATTTAATTTTAAACAAAATAGAAGTATAAAATTCGATTTTGAAATAAGTTTTTATTCATTTTTATTTAAGGTAATTCCATCTACCAGTTCAAAAGAAAAATGAATAAAAACCTGATGAGGTTGGTTGCAAGGGGTTTCACTCAGAAAGAAGGTATAGATTTCAATGATGTGTTTTCTCCTGTTGTGAAGCATAGGTCCATTCGAATGTTGCTTGCCATGGTGGCACAGTTCGATCTTGAATCGAACAGATGGATGTGAAGATCGCTCTTGTATGGTGATCTAGATGAAACAATCCTGATGAGGCAACCTGAAGGGTATGTCGAAAAGGGAAAGGAAGATTATGTGTGCAAGTTGAATAGATCCTTATATGAGCTGAAACAATCTCCTCGACAGTGGAATAAGAGATTCGACAAATTCATGACACGCATAAGTTTCGTTAGAAGTCAGTTCGACCACCGTGTTTTTACTGATTTCGTCGGTAATTCATTTGTTATTTTGTTGCTTTATGTTGATGATATTCTCATAGCAAGTAACAATGTCGAAGAGGTATTGAGGGTGAAGACCGAACTCAATAAGGAGTTCAAATGAAGGATCTAGAGCAGCCTGTGATTCTTGGAATTGACATTCGAAGAGATAGAAAGCAGTCGAAGTTATGTTTATCTCAAGAGGCATATTTACGAAAGGTTCTCGAAAAGTTTGGTATGTCAAATTCGAAGCCTGTTGTGACTCCAACAAACCCTCAATTCAAGTTGAGTATTGATCAATGTCCCAGTACTGAGGTCGAAAGAACTTATATGAATAGCATCCCATATGCTAATGTAGTAGGTTCTTTGATGTATGCTATGGTTTGTACTAGACCCGACATAGCATATGCAGTAAGTCTTGTAAGCAGGTACATGGCGAATCCTGGAAAGGTTCACTGGCAAGCATTGAAGTGGATTCTAAGGTACATAAATGGGTCTCTGAACAGAGTCTTAATTTATGGTGGAGCCTTTGGTGAAGATAGTAAAGCAGCAATCGAAGGATATGTCGACTCTGACTATGCAGGTTGTATGGATTCCAGAAAATCTATTTCTGGATATGTTTTCACTATGTTTGGTACAACTATTTGTTGAAAGCAACACTTTAAGGTTGTTGCATTATCAACCAAGCGGAATATATTGCTTTAATCAAGTGAAAGAAGCATTATAGCTTGAAGGTTTTGCTAAGGAGTGAAAATTCAAGGGAAGTTATCACCGTTAAATGTGATAGTCAAAGTGCAATACACTGTCAAGAATTCACCTATCATGAGCGAACCAAACACATTGATGTGAGGTTGCATTCCGAGGGTAATCGAGCGTGGAGAAGTCCAAGTGTCAAGGTTTCGACAGATCATAATGTTGTTGATATGATCACCAAGACATTGCCTAGTTGCAAGTTTTTCCACCGATGCGTTGATAAAGCGCATGAAGAAAACTAATTAGTTGATAATAGAGTTTGTTCCAAGGTGGAGATTTGTGAGATATTGGGTCGAACTCTATTGTGTCGAAGGATGCTAGAATTGTTAGCATCGAATTGGGCCTGTTTGTTATGTCCAATTGGTTAAGTTAGCTTGTACCCTAAGTTAGCTTGTAATGGGGATTTGTGATAAAAGCCCATTAGTTTAGTATGTTAGGTTTATTATAAATAGCATACTAGTCTCTCATCATTGCATACTGCAAATCCTAATTTAGGGTGAGAGGGTTATTTGTTATTCTTGTATACTTGTAATCTTGTTTTAAGATAAAGGAAAGAATAGCAGTTAATAACCAATCCTTGTGTTCATCGTGTTCTTCATTCTTTTTTTCCCTACCTTGCAACAAGCTTATATACATTTGTTTCGAGGCATCCGATTCACAACAGATTGAAGAGGGCCAGATAGAGATTGGTAGTGGATTAAATCAAGAGTCATCTATTGCTAGAGCAGGTGACACTCGTCGGGGTTCCCACTTTAGGACTCTCACTAGTTTGATGACTTTATATGGTGTCATTATTGAGGTACTTGAAGAAGTCGGGAATGATACGTCATTTGAAAAATATGGTGAAACTATGCTTTTGTTAGATGTGCTTCAGTCCTTTGATTTTATCTTCATGTTATACATGATGGTTGAGATTGTAGGATTTACAAATGATTTGAGTGTGGTGCTACAAAAGTGTGATCAAGATCTTTTGAATGCTTTATCACTTGTCAAACCTACCAAACAAGAATTACAAGAAATGAGGAATGATGGATGGGAAGATCTTATATCTAAGGTCGTGGAAATTTGCAATAAACATGATATTTATGTTCCTGATATGGATACATCATATATGCAAGGGAAGAAATCTAGACGACATGCTACAATTTCTAGTGTTTCTAATTTGCATCATTATAAGCATTTTCGTTTCATCTTTCTAACAAAAATTATTTTGAAGTTTTCACCATTTGCTATGTTTTTTTAAAGTTATTTTGTTTTTTAACAATCAGATCTGTGGTGGCTGCGATGAGTGTGGTGGTGGTAGAAATAGGTGGCCAGCGATGAGTTTGGTGGTGGTGAAAACGGGTTTTCGGAATGAATGTAGTGGTGGCCGGATTTGAAAAGATTTATGTATGTCTTTATCAATTTAAGTTTTGTTATTAACTTATTATGGTAGTTTTGATCTGTTTAGGTTTTGAACAATGACAAATTACATGTGTTTCAGCACTGCATCACGAAAGGCTCCATTAGAAGGTATAATTCTTAACAGCTCTACTGCTCTGAATTATTGATTCTGCTCCGTCGTGAGTTTCAATTTTTCTTAGCTTATTGATTCTGCTTGATTTTGATTATCTAATGGGACTATGTGTTTGTTATGTAACTGCATCACATCACTCATTAATTTAAGATGCTCATATAGTTTTTCTTATGTATTTCAGACTACAGGGTTAGATAATTCAATATCGTTATGACTTGAGTTTCTGTATGTCAATTATATTACATTTAAAACTCATACCCGACATTTGTTTTGCTGGCTCTACTCTACTCTAGAATATGTATTACTAAACATTTTTTACACACAACAATTCTGAAACATACTAAACATAGGACTTATATTACACACCTTCATTAACATGTTTATAATGCATATGGAATCAATTTCAAAAAAAGACCTGCATAGAATTTCACAAACTTGGGATCAATTTCCCAAATGATAACATTTTTCTTAATTTCATTTGTTCCACTCTAATCGAATTAATTAAATTAAAAGAATATTGTCAGTCATTTACCTGTGAGGATAGCTTGGTGATTTCGAAATAGTCAACCATGAATGAGTGTTTGAGAATTCCACATATCTCCATGACTCTACTTCAACACTTCTGTAAGGAGGACAAGGGAAATGTGATAGATACAAAGTTATTTTGTTTCCCTATCTTAATGTCATGAGCACATTGTGCGCCAAAGTATGGTATTTATTAGCCAAAATTTATTGCCAAGCTTTCCTTTTTTCACGTGGGTAAAGTCATGAAACAAGATTCTTTTGTCATTATGCGTCTATACAACTATCACGTTAAAGTGTATAAAGTGAGTTCACATGATATCACTTTTACAAGTTGGTTCACGTGTGAACAATGTGAAATAAAAGGTTAATGGTACAATGGCTATATATTAGACCATTATTTGGGGTTACTTTTTATTACATCTTTCACCTAACATACTTACATACACAAGCTACCTATTATAAAACTATACTTTCGCTGAATAACACTGTGGGAGCAAAACTTTTTTACTTTCAAATGGAGCATGCACCAGTCGGTAGAGATCTATTATTTTGGTCTTCTCAGTTTGTGTTTATATCACGGCGAAATACAATTTTTTGCCCTTTAATTATATTTTTAGGTACAGTTTGGTCTCTTAATTTTTTTCGTGTCAAATTGATCCTTCAACTTTTTAATAGATGCATATGAGTCCCTTCCGTCAACTCCGTTAGTCAAAATCTATTAAAAGTTTACGTGGCAGTTGTTGATTATCTATTTTTAGGATTGACTTTATGTTTGGTAAAACTAATTTAGCAGCAATAGGTTACATAGGATTTATAATTTGTAAGGAGAAAACAGGTTGAAGTTCTATATAATGAAGAAACATGTTGTGTTGAAATGTTTCAACATCTGAAACAACATGTCGAAGAAGATGTCACGACATCGTGGTTGAGCTGATAGATTGGATTCTGTTATGTTTTTTAACAGAAGCAGAATATTCCTAAGAAGAATCTTTTGCAGAATTTAACAACTTACTTGTTGTTACTTGGAGCCCAAATAATGGAAATATATTAGGGAGACTTTATAGGAGAATCTATTGCAGATTTGTAACAACTTACTTGTTGTTACAACTATTTGGAGATATTGTTGGAGAATATCTTGGAGCGTTTTTAGCAAGCTGTTTTGGAGAATATCGTGGACCATCTTTAGCAGCAGTTTGTTATGTCAGTTTGTTATGTTTTGAAGGCTCAATTCCAATTGAGTAATAGGTTATAAATAGAAGCTTTGTAATCTAAGTTTTGGCACCAGCCATGATTAAAATATAATGTAGTTTTTAGGGCCGAGTCTGTAGAGTGAACCTCCCGGATTGTGGGAAGATCACCATGTGTACACCTCGAAGCCTATAGGTAAAAGGGTGTTATGTTCTTGGAGGAAACATTGAAGTAACTCCAAGGTGTGTCCTAAGTTAGAAGCATATTGCTTTTAGTCTTGGTTAGTTTGTGTCACAAGTTGATTGTTTTTGTATTGTGTTTGAAGCGTGATCTTGAAACTGTTTTTAGTTTTGTTTAGTGTCACGGTTTGTGATACTGAGGGAGTGAGCGGGGGTTCTCATATCTAAGTGTGATATCTTAGGTAGAAGGGTCATTGGGTACAAGGTAGAAGATTGTTTGAACAAGGAGTGTTCATATTGTATGGTCCCTTGAAGAGAAGGATGAACCTACTTGTAGATTGTTTGAACAATGAGTGTTCATATTGTGTGGTCCCTAGAAGTGGAGGGTGGACCTATGTGTGGAGAACTAGACCAATCTGACCAGAACTTGTACCTTCTTGAAGAAAGAAGATAAAGATGTTGGAACAAGAAAGTTAAGTTCAAGGAATTCATGCTGGAGTGAAGATTTTGGATTGAATTGTTCAACCTATATTCAACACAGAGATGAGAATTGTCAAAACCTTCATCCGGAAGTGAAGATATTGATAAGGTAACTCTTGTGCTTATGTGTTTGCATATGGTCAGGATATTAGTAGGGTCTAGTTTATTTCTTGATGAAGAAGCAAGCGTTTTGTAGGGTTGATTTATTTTCAATCCTTGGGTTTCATGCTTACAAGTAAATTATGGAGTAAGCATTGTGTACATTCTGTTGAAGTATGGCTATATTCCGCTGCATACCCTCTGATGCAACCCCTATAGTGAGAGAATGATCCTTGAGTTATTTTTATCAACAAAATATTTTTGTTGATTATTACAACTACATTAAAAGTTTCAAAGATACTTGAGATCCTCTCAAGTCCACTCATAAAGGCATGTATTAATTGAGTTGATGAGTGTCAATTGATCAATGATTCTCATATGCATCTACAAATTGTTTGAAGATCTTGAAGACCATCAAGGATGATATGTTCCAAGGAGATGGAACAAATATTCTATAGGATGTTAGAACATTATTAGTGGTATGCAGCTACCAATTGAAGAACATATGTTATGGGTGCTAAACAAATGTAGTATGAGTACATATGTTTGGAACTTGCTCCTGATCTAGAAGAGGAGACATCTGCTTATTAGTTGATCAGGTCACGATCAACAGGTTTTTATACTCCAGATGTCAGTTTATTTCTGACCTAAGCTTATGGGAGTATGAAAGTAAAAGCTCAATGCAAGCAAGAAGACTCATAAAGGTACTTCCTTCAATCCCTTTGTGTGATATCAAGATGAGCTTATATCTGGTACATCCTTCTGGTCAAAGGAACCATATATGTGGAGATTTATTCATGACCATAGAACAAATTTTAGAGTTGAATATTGTGTCTCAACCACAGTGAAATATGATCATGAATGTTAACTGCCCTAAATATATTCCTGGAAGGGTATTGTCAATAAGAATCAAGGAAGTCAGATTGCAGTGAAGAATCTGAATATTTTTGTGTCATTCCATAATCAAGTCTGTTCCAGAAACCTAGCTGAGGGAATATCCTCTAGAGGTACAGACTATAGCATTTATTGTCTCAAAATCAGAATGAAAGTCTGAAGAAAAGCTTATTGAGACATGGCTCATATTATTCCTTGATGAGTAAATTGTGTGGATGGAAAGTTGGTAGTTGTTGTGATTCTTATGTCCCCCCCCCAAGTATTATGAATAAGGTGTTATGGATGTTACCCCCAGAACCATAATGGATGATGTTATATCAGATGTCAAAACATGATCTTAAAGTCTTCAGTTATTAAAAGTTGTATTATTGCCAAGAAATAAACATAAGAGTGAAGATGGAATCATTCAAAATGATCTAGTGTGAGTAGTTAATTCTAACTGACTATCTGGTAGGTACTTTGATGGGAGACTAAGTACTTATTAGATGTGCAGCCTAAATGAAAAATTCATATACTCTGTCGGGAGATGAGTATCTATATGAATAATTCATGGCCTAGTGTGAACTAAATATCAATATTAAAGTTCACTGTTATCTTCACAAGTTAAGGATGTGTGGCAATGTTATCTGGTGATTATTTGAAGAACTGATTCATCTAAGGAGATACATACAGAGGTTGTCAAATATCTTGATGGGAGCTAGATATTTATGTTAACTGTATGGAAATTTGAATCAAGAAGAGAAGTATGTGATGAATAAAAGAGAATATTCTACATGAAGATGTAACATCACAACTATTGAAGACACCAAAGATTGAAGAAGGAGATAAGGTTCAGACTTATCTTTTGAAGACATATAGTTATTTATACACATGATTAACTATGAGGTTACTTCTATTATAAGTTACAGAGTGTGGCAATCTGAAAACACTAAAACACAAAACCAAAGCATAATATATGGTAAAACGAAATAAAAGCTCAATAAGTGAAAGAAACGATAACTAAAATAATTGCTAAATATCTATGTAAAATCACTGGTCAAACTCCCCTAAAATTAAACTGTTGTTTGACCTCAAGCGACAACTACAAGAACTTATGAACAACACAACAAACCAGTACTCATACGTAAGACATTTGTACAAATTGATCGAAAGGCGATCTATTTGGAATTCACATGACGCGAAGAGTTTTTGTAAGAACTTTTCAACCTTAAGCTTCCTCTTCAAATACCTCTCCAACTATGCTTTGTACTTAGGTCTCTTTCCGTTTTTCCTCCTCTTTCGTTCAGACAATCAAATTAAGGCAGTGAGAATTATAATGAGCATCACATGCAAAAGACTAATCAATATTTCATTTTGTTCAGGCACCAGATGAGCAACATTTGCTACTTTTAATTACCGAAGCTTCATCTGAAGTCCTATGTTCAGAAGATTCAACCACACACTGCTGGCAGGAAGTTGTGGGTGCATTTCTTTCAAGAGAGTTTGTTTGGAGCATAGTTGGAGTGGTATTATCAGATGGAAATACCCACATTCATACATGGAGTACCCCCAGAAATAGGGAGATCAAGCAGGCAGAGTTTAGCCTCCCTTGTCTAATAGGGTATTGGTTAACATGTTCATGGGAACATTGACCGATCCATTCTTCAATCATATGATTGGAAATTATTCACTCGAGTTTATCGAGCTGATATTGATAGGAGAACATATTGAAGTTGGAATCAAGAGTGGGAAGATTCAAGTCGAGACTTCTTCAAGTGCTGCGAAGAGGTCTTTTGGTGGGAAGAAAGAAGTCAATGCGGTGTATATCTAGAAGAGTCGCGGTAAAGGTGATTGCCATCAATCTATGGGGGAATTTTTGACCTCAAATCCCGCGCCAGTAAAACCTCAACAAGACAAAACGCGCCAAGAAGACAGTTCATGAAGATTAACATGCCGTTTTCTCAAGCATTGTAACATTGTTGAAAACAGAGCTGATTAATTTGAGGGATCCGACCCAGCATGTTAATACATCATCTCCTAAATACAATCCCAATGAAATGTGTGCATACCATTCCAATAGCCATGGACATGACATGAACAATTGTTGGACTCTAAAGAACAAGATCCAAGATATGATTGAAGCTCAGGAGATTGAACTTAACCCTCATGTGGAAACTCTAAATGTGATAATCGCACCAATGCCTGATCATGGTAAGAGCGCCAATGCTATTGATGATGCCTCCTATGTTTTTTCTGTGAATGAATTAACCACTCCTCTGATGACTGTCAAGAAGAACGTGCTACAAGCCGGTTTATTCCCGGCTTATTTTGATAAATGCTGCTATTGTGTGTCTCAATTAAATGGCTATGTATGGTTGAAGATAGGTATTCATCACCTGATGGATAACCGAGAAGTGTTGTTCATGAAAACTCCATCTGTAGATGGTTTGTGCAAAACTGTTACTAGAAGTCTAAAGATTGAAGACATGGAGGGACAAGGTGACAAAGAAGAAATTTAATCGGAGTTTTGGGATACCTTAGGGCAACCGAGTGGAAAATTTGATTTCATGGTAAAATATACCGCCCCTGAAAGCTCAAAAATTCCAATCAAAGACATCCAACCAACTGGATGGGGAGATGACGATTATCCAGAAGTACATACTGATGAAATCCATACTATAGCTGATGTTTCCATAGTTTTGAAATTTGAAGATGAGAATTCAATAAGGATCACCTCTACAGGACTTGTGAAGATTGCTCCCACACCCAGAGTAGCTCCTCTAATTATTACCTCACCTGGACCAGTTCCATATTCTCCTGACAAGGCTATACCTTGGAATTATGGAGCCGAAGTTTACTACCATGACGTCAAGCAAGAGCCATTGACCATTGAAGACAGTAATGTTGAAGTTGTTAATCCTGATGTCACCAATATTACTAGATTAAGCAAGGTAACCAGAGCCGACAAAGTATTCCCTCCGGAGATCTCTCCTCCGAAAGACATTGTTGCACCAATTCGTATCCCCGTCGTTGAGCCAACCACAGAGGCTCAAGGAAAAGAAACAGTGACTCAACCTTCCCAGATGGAAGTAACAAAAGAAGTTGTTGAAGAGGCCTCCAAGCAAGAGATGGTGGAAATTTTGAGCAGTTGGGGCAAACCCCATCCAAAATATCTATGCCAGCTCTGCTGTTGTGCTCTGAGGCTAATGCTAAAGCCTTGGTGAAATTCTTGAAGAATGCTCACGTGCTGCAAGAAACTTCTGTTGATTAGTTTGAAAACTGTATTTCTAGCCTGACCGTAGACAATAGTTTGGGTTTTTCTGATGTTAATTTGACTCATGCGGGAAGGAAACATAACAAAGCCTTGCATGTCTGTATTGAGTGTAGGGACACTACATTGTCTCATGAGTTGGTAGATATTGGGTCCGCTCTGAATGTTCTACCAAAAAGTTCCCTAGACAGACTTGATGTTAAGGAAGTGGTGATGAAACCTAGTGACATAATCGTAAGAGCTTTTGATGGTTCGTGAAGAATAATACTTGGAGAGCTCGACCTACTAATCAAAGTGGATTCCCAGACTTTTGATTCTACTTTATTTGTGATGGATATTTGCCCGACTTATTCCTGCTTGCTTAGACGCCCCTGGATACATGGGGCAAGTGTTGTTATGTCTACCTTACATTAGAAATTGAAGTACCCAGTGAAAGGAAAAATTATCACCGTTTGTGGAGAAGAGGAGTATACGGTGAGCCATCTGCAGTCCTTCCGGTACATTGAAATGGAGGGAGAATTCATTGAGACTCCCTGTCAAGCTTTTGAAGTATTTCCTCGAGTTATGCCCGTCGATGCTCCTGTCACTCCCAAGGTTACCAGAATTCCACCAAAGATGGCCTCGATGAAGGATGTGAAGGCTGTAGTCGAAGAGGGAAGATGTACTATTTGGGGTCAATTTCCTGATTTCCCTTTCAAATCTGATAATTTTGGTCTAGGTTTCACTTCTAAAGGTCAGAAGATGGTCCATCGTGAACGTGCTGGCGGCCCTCCGTTTTGCATCATCAAAGATGGAATTTATGCTATAGAAGACGATGATGGTGATCATGACATCAGCAACTAGATCTTCCCAACTATCGGCATCCGACTCAACAATTGGACATTGAAGGATGTTATATCAATCTCCTTTAGTCAAGAGTAATTGCTTTTTCTATTTTATGCTATTATATTTTATGTAATTCTGAACAATAGGACTTTAAGCCTAGTGCCTTACCCGGGGCACGATGGCTCGTTTGTGAGGGTTGTTATTTGTCATTCGCATATTTTTATTCAATAAATCATTGGAATTTTGCATTGAAATTTCGTGTTCCCTGTCTTTTCTTTTACTTTACTACTTTTTCAAAATTAGCTATGTGTTCTTACACACACCCACATAATAAATTGCAGATCCACATCCACTCTAGATCCCATCGATAACAATTCTGCTATTGTCAATTATGACTTCGAAAATCCGATCTACCAAGCCGAGGACGAAGGTGAGGAAGATTGTGAAGTACTAGGAGAGTTTGCTAGAGTGTTACAGCAAGAGGAAAGAGATATATAACCGCACGAAGAGTCAGTTGAGGTTGTGAATTTGGGTACCGAAGAGGACAAAAATGAAGTCAAGATAGGAGTCGGTCTTGAGAACAGTGTCAAAGAAAGGTTAATCCAGATGTTGCGAGATTACATTGAGATTTTTTCTTGGTCCTATGAACACATGCCAGGGCTGGATATTGATATTGTGGTACACCGGTTACCAACGAAATAATATTTTCTTCCTATAAAGTAGAAGGTTCATCGTATGCGTCCTAAGATGTCAGAGAAAATTAAAGGTGAAGTCATGAAGAAGTTCAACTCAGGTTTCTTAGTTGTTACTTCCTATCTGCAATGGGTTGCAAATGTGGTGTTAGTGTCTAAGAAGGACGACAAGGTGCGTATGTGTGTAGATTACCGAGATCTGAATAGAGCGAGTCTGAAGGATGACTTTCCGCTTCCACATATTGACGTTTTGGTTGACAACACCGATCAACATAAGGTATTTTCGTTCATGGATGGTTTCTCCGGTTATAATCAAATCAAGATGGCCCCCGAAGATATGGAGAAAACTACTTTTGTCACACGGTGGGGGACTTTATGTTACAAGGTTATGCCATTCAGGTTGAAAAATGTTGGCGCGACATATCACTGTGCTATGGTAGCTTTATTCCATGTTATGATCCATCACGAGATAGAGGTCTACGTCGATGATATGATAGCCCGATATCAGGCTGAAGAAGAACATATTGATCACTTGCGCAAGCTGTTGGATAAATTGAAGAAGCATAAGTTGAGGCTTAACTTGAGAAAGTGTACCTTTGGAGTAAGATCTTGTAAACTCCTAGGTTTCATCGTCAATGGTAAAGATATCGAAGTTGACCCTGCCAAGGTTAAAGCCATTTAAGAAATGTCGCCTCCCCACACCGAGAAAGAACTCAAAGGTTTTCTAGGACGATTGAATTACATTGCCAGATTTATTTCACACATAACGACTACTTGTGATCCTATCTTCAAATTATTGAAGAAAGATCAAGTAGTGGAATGGAATGACGATTGTCAGATAGCCTTCGACAAAATCAAGGAATACCTCCACGAACCTCCTATTCTTATGCCACCAGTTGAAGGAAGACCTATGATTATGTACGTAACAGTATTAGAGAACTCAATGGGGTGTGTGTTGGGCCAAGATGACGAGTTTGGTCGAAAAGAGCATGCAATATACTACCTTAGCAAAAAGTTTATCGACTGTGAAATAAGAGATTCACTTCTGTAGAAAACTTGTTGCGCTTTGGCTTGGTCTACTCGCCGACTAAGACAATATATGTTGACTTATACCACTCTATTGATCTCTAAGATGGATCTGATAAAATACATATTTGAGATACCTGCTCTCTCCGTAAGAATAGAAAGATGGTAAATGATCTTGACTGAGTATGACATTTAATACACTACTCATAAAACAATCAAAGGAAGTGTGGCTGTAGATCATTTGACTCATCAAGCTGTAGACGACTACCAGTCTATGCATTTCGAGTTCCCCAACGAGAATATCATACTAGTTACTAATTATGAAGCACTTGGACCGGATGAAGGACCTGAGCCAGGATACCGATGGACTATGGTTTTTGATGGAGCTTCTAACGCACTTGGCAATGGTATTGGCACATTAATCATCTCTCCCAAAGGTGGTCATACACCTTTCACTGCTAGACTATGTTTCAATTTCACCAACAACATGGCCGAATTTGAGGCGTGCATCATGGGTATCAAAGCTGCTATTGATTTGAGGATCAAGATCTTGCAAGTATATGGAGACTCAGCTTTGCCGATTAGTCAGATTAAGGGCGAGTGGGACACCAAGTATCCAAATCTCATTCCCTAACGAGAATATGTGTAATACGGTGGGAGAACTGACTTTGAGATTTGTTTTGCTTTTTATCGCAAATGTTGCGGATAGCAAGAGTCGCCACCGACTTTTCTTTTATCCTATTAAGGGAAGGTGAAAAGAACAAAAAACAACCTTCGTTAGATTCTGAGTAAGGGAGAAGGTTATGAAAAGAGAAGGTATTAGCACCCCTTTCCATCCGTAGTTATCGACGGGCTCTTAGTTGCTTCTAGCTCATCTTTTGAAAAAATGCTTTCTGTGTGTTTGACAAAAATGTTTGGAAAAGGCATTTCGCTTTGACTTTGTAATGATTCACGTTGGAATGTATACAAAGTGTTCGGAAATGTTTCGTTTTGAAAAGAGTTTGAACTTTGACAAAAGTGTGAGGTGTGAAAAGTATTTTGATAGAGCAAGCAACTAAAAGTCTTATTACCTACTCAAAATGGTTGTTTTCGTGTTATTTTACGTTCCTTTAGAATAGTGCTATCCATACCATTAGTTGGTAGGTAACCATATTCGTTGGATGTAGAAGGGACATTCGAAGGAACATCGGATGGTCATAGAAGGCAACTTGTAGGAGTATCCTAGCACATTCGAAGGGACGATCATGCAGAATAATAAGTAGATAATCAGAATAAGAAGAAAATGTTAGCAAAATGTTTTTGGAAATTAGTAGAAAAAAAGTTTTTAGGTTAGTAATGATGATTAGATAATAGAATAATTTTTTGGGAATTTTCTGGTTTGGTTTTGATGAAGAAAAATAATTAAAAGTCAATTTAATGGTTAATTAACAATTAATTAAAATATGCATGCAAAAATATTAATTTTTATGTCAAAAATTAAATAAACATTTTTCTGATTAAAATGCAAAAAGAAAATATTTTTGGTGATTTTTAAATGCATGATAAAATTATTTGAAGAGAAAATAAATTATAAAAGAAAATATTAAGAAAATAAGAAAAAGGAGTTAGTTTGGAAAAGTGGTAAAAAATAATTGACATTGCCAAGGATCAAACCCAAGCCATGCCTCTCACACGCGCGCGCTGTTACCAATAGGCCAACCTGCATTTTGTGTTAGTTAAATGAAACAAAAACATTTTAAACGAAATTGAATTCTGGGAATCCAAAAAACGCGCCAAGAAACTTCATCTTCCTCGTTTGAAATTTCAAACTTATAGCGACGGCCTTGTTCGTCGCTAAAGCCCCTGCAAATTTTCAAAATCACATAGAAGCAATATAAATTCATTGTGAGCACATGGTTCGATGGCAATCAAGCTCCTGATCACGAATATGCCTATAGTTTCGGCCAATTTTACTTGGATCGATTGATCCCAATTTGAAGCTTTGAAACCCTAGTAATGGCATATCACGATCCCGGTGTCTAAACTCAAATCGATCTATACAGAAACATTCCAAACATCAAAACGAACAAGAATATGCAATCAAAATGTATTTATAATGCATGAATCATAGAAACCGATTTTGAGGAAAAGATGTGCAAACCGTGATCTGGAATTCGTGATTCTTGATGCTTTTGTGATCTGTAAGGGTCTGGAACGGATCAATGAACCTCCATGAACGTGTTTGAGTGCTTAGAATTGTCTGAATCGAAACAAAACCAAGGCTGTCAATAGCTTGTACCACACAGATTTTTTGAGTTTGATTAGGATTCTTAGAGGCAGAATTTCAGTCCTTTGTTCATGTAATAACATCATGTATATATAGTGGATGGATTTAGGTCAAGAATTATGAGGAAATAATGTACCAATCAATGAGAAAATATTTGATTTGGAATAAAACCAAATATTTCCTTTTTTGATCAAATTTCAATCAATTTTCTTGCCAATCAATGCCAATTTCGAATTTGCCAGCTTGTGTGGTTTTCTTGGACCTCAAGAATGCGAGAAAAATCCAATTTGCATTTAATTTTGATTTTCTACCTTTTATTTTAATTTAATTGGCTTTTAAATGATTAAAATCCAAAATAAATAGAAAATAAAAGATAAAATTCGTGGCCTTGGGCTTGGAGGTTCCAAATCATCTGAGGAACAAGTTTGAACCAAGAAAAGTTAGGCCCATTTGCAAAATTTTGGATTTTGTCAAGTATTTCTCTTTGTGCACCTCTTCAACAATGCCCAACTTGTGCAAGGTGTATCTTGCTCAATTTTTAACATTTTTGGGTGTTCTTGGACTCTTTAGAAAGCTCTAGATGTCCTCTAAACAACCTCTTTGGTTTCATCTCAATTGAAGTTTCCATGATCCATAACACTTCTTTACAAAAAGTTGACTTTTTGTTGACTTTGAAAAGGACCTGTAATATTTTGATCCATACCTTCCAAATGAAGCATTTTCTGACCAAGCTTGTGAGACATGAAGTTGTAGAGAATTGAATTCTCTTCAAAATAAGAGGTGGTGGAAAAATTTCTGATAAAGTATGAGAAAGTTATGCCTGGTCAAAGTTCTGTTGACTTTTGTCTAAGAAAGCCCAATTTAGAAACTTTGACTTTTGATCAATTCTTGATTTTTGTTGATGAATCATGATCAAACCTTGATCAAATGATGAATATCACTTCAAAATATGGATGTTGACCAAAAATTATGAAGTTTGATTGTATGTTGACCACAGTTGACTTTTTATCCAATACAACTGATTTTCAACCATCAGAGCAATTGTCTGAAGAAACTTGACTTGTAAGGCTTGATACTTGACATGGAGATTCTTTGAAGCATATGATGAGGCATGCTGACCATTGGAAATGTTGGAGGCTCATCTGGACTTGAGGATAGCCAAACCCTAGTTTGGGTTGATTGCTTAGGAGTGGGTTTGTCTGGTCAACCCTTGTGAAATCCTTGAGTATGGATGTATGAAATGTCTTGAGAAGTAGGAGGGAAAATTTTGGGGTATGACAGTTGCCCCTGTTCAATATTCTTGTACCGGAAGGGTTAGATTGGCATGCTTGCCTTTCGTGACCTGAAGGTAGAAGATGATTGAACACTCGAGTACACCTGAAAATTTGCACTCGCTGTTGATTGATGATGCATGGGAATGGACTTATAGATGCCATTTGGAGATGCTGGAGACTTCACTGGGGAATGAGTCGTACGTTAGACTCAAGAACATCGCTTGAATAGGAGAATCGTTAGAGATGGGCTTAAGATGCCATCTGGAGAGACTGATGCTGGGGAACGAGTCGTACGCTAGGCTCTGTAGATATTCCTGAAGGTAGACGGGAGCACGGAGATGGGCTTAAGATGCCATTTGGAAAGAGTAGTACGTTAGACTTCGCGCTCGTCTTTGAATGAAGTTATTAGTTTGTACGGTTTTAACCAAATATGCAGATTCGAAGTGGAGATGTGTCGACAATGGAGATGGGCTTAAGATGCCATTCAAGGCAACCGAGTCGCACGCATCAGAAGTTGCTGATAATAAGAGAGAGTCGAATAAACCTTCGTCCCGGTTACCTGGGATAATAGTTGGCGTGGATAGCTTCCTATCGTGTTTTCGTGTCGATCCAATGCCTCGTTGTCGGAGGACAACTTGGGTGGTCGCTCGATAGGGTTTCCGCCTTGCTTGTATTAATCCTCGACCTTCGCTTAGAGAAGATTTTAACCTGTTGGGGAAAAACAAAAGAAACTTTGACAGGATATAGTTAGTTTCATGTAGATTATGATGCATGACAATGATATATGCACATGTTATGACTTTTATGAATAATGTATGAATGATAGATGTTGTGGTATTTCAAAACATATCCATCTTGAAGAAGATGTGAATGTCCTGCTGGAGATTTCGAACTTCTGCTTGGGGATGAAATTGATGTGAAAGTCTTTGATTCCTCCGATGCACTATCTGACCAAGTTTTGAGCCTAGATATCAATACTGCTGGGAATAATAGAAACCGAGATATACTCCACTAGGGATCTTGTGCGTAGACCCTGTTAAGGGTAGTAGGAATTGGGAGACACTCCGCTGGGGATCTTGTGCGTAGATCTCGTTGGGAAGTATCTGATCGTTGTTGGGAGACGGAGCTTGAAGGATCTGGAGCTATGTTGAAGCCTCCGATTGGGGAATAAGAGATGTAGGTGTCCTCCGATGCACTATCCGACTGTGTCTCGAATGGATATTGTTGCCGCCGGGGGAAATGATAATCGTTGAGAGATATTCTGCTGAGGATAAATATCTCTGCTGGAGATGAACCATTACTGCTTGGAGACTGACGTAACAAGGTTAAGCTGGTTGGAATCACTGCTCAGGGACTAACGTGATGAAGCTTGGAATGTCGAGACTAGTGGAAGGAAATTTGTACTCCGCCGGAGAAGGTTTGCAGTGAGCGATACCTCTGTGGGGATTGTACTCTACAGGAGAACATTTTGGTGACTTTCGTCGTCATCTCAATTCCTAGAGCTTGTAGTAATTATCCTTGCTTGTTTGCTTTTCGCATGTTTGTGAACAAATGTTTACTGTCAGATGCATATAATTATTCAAAGAAATCATTGGACTTTATGCAAAAACAAACAATAGCGAACATTGTAAAAAGAAAGAACTCGTATTAATTTGAAAGGTGGCGTATGGCCAAGCAGCTTGTATACAAGGAAAGTAAAAGCTATGGGAATAATCTCGCGAGTTTCAACTATGCCAGTAGTCATATATTTCGACTATCTCATCTTCTTGCTGTCAAGAGAAAGTGAGTGGATTGATTTTCGCCATTTAAATCTTGAATGTGATAGTAGTCTCAGAGGTAGGTGATCCGACGAGACATAGTCGCGCTTAAATCCCTAACTTTGCCTAGATCGCCTTTCGGTTTTCACCACGGATACCTTTTTGCCTAAGCCGCCTTTGCGTGTTTTCGACTTGCGGTGTACATGTTTGGTATATATCCTTAACTTTTGCCCGAACCCTTTTGGTTCGCCAGGATGCCCTTATTTTTGCCTAGATCACTCGACCTAGCGGGTCTCATTTATGCGTAGTATTTTTGACTATGTCTGCATTCACGGTGTGGGAAGTCTTCGCCATCCATGGTGCTAAGTATCATAGTCGCCGAAAATATGTTTTGGCTACAAATGGTCCTCGTAGGTGGAGTCCATTTGCCCTCGATCACCATGTGGAAGGATGATGCGCTTGACTACTAGATCACCGACTTGGTAGACTCGGTGCTTGACCTTCTTGTTAAATGCTCTAATCATCCGCTTCTGATAGATCTGTCCATGGAAGATGGATGCGAGTCATTTCTCGTCAATCGAGTTAATCTGATCGAGGCGAGTCTGAATCCATTCGTCTTCGCCTAAGTCCTGGAGGACTCTGGTTGAGGGTATCTGAACCTCGATTGTCAGGACTGCTTCCATACCGTATACGAGAGAAGGGGTTGCCCTCGAGATGTTCGTGATCAGTGCGGTAACCATGAAGAGCAAATGGCAACATCTCATGCCGATCCTTGTAAGTCACTGTCATCTTCTATATGATCTTCTTGATATTCTTATTGGCGGCTTCCACTATGCCATTCATCTTAGGCCGATATGGAGAAGAATTGTGATGCTTGATCTTGAACTGCGTGCAGAGTTCGGTGATCATTTTGTTGTTAAGATTAGAGCCGTTATCTGTGATAATCCTTTCGGGAGTGCCATACCTACAGATAAGGTTATGCTTGATGAATCGAGCCACAACATTCTTGGTAATAGATGCGAATGAGGCTGCTTCTACCCACTTGGTGAAATAGTCAATTGACACAAGGATGAAACGATGTCCGTCGGAAGCGGTGTGCTTGATTTCTCCGATCATGTCAATGCCCCACATTGCAAAAGGCCAAGGAGCGGTCAGAACATTCAACGGTACTGGAGGTACGTGCACTTTGTCTGCATAAATTTGGCATTTGTGACAAGAACGAGTATAGCGGTGACAATCAGCTTCCATGGTGGACCAATAGTAACCTGTTCTCTGAATCTTCTTAGTCATTGTATGTCCACCGAGGGTACCGAATGCCTTTGTGTAATTCTTCCATGATACGCCTCGCAGCTCGTCTACACAATGGAGTAAGCACGTGATTGCGCTTTGTATAAGATGTGTCGCTACGAAAGAATTTGGATGCAAATCTTCTCAAGAAGTTCTTATCATTGATGTATGCCCTCGGGATATTCCTGAGTCTTAAGATACCTCTTCACTTCGTAATACCAAGGTTTCCCTTTTGTATCAAGTTCATAACAATATGCTGGTTCGTCAAACTTCTCGATGATGATTTGGGGAGCTTCATTGTCCCATCTAACCTTGAACATAGATGACATAGTAGCTAATGCATCTGCCAACTGATTCTCCTCTCGTGGAATATGATTGAAAGGGATCTCTTCGAAGTAGGGGCTTCCGGAGAGAGCTGGTTTCTCGAATATGTATTTTATCGGATCCATCTTAGAGATCAACAAGGTAGTGTGAGTCAACATATACTGCCTTAGTCGGAAAGCAACTCAAGCCAAAGCAACAGCAAGTTTTCTCGAGTTGTGAGTATCTTGTTTCACACCGGTAAACTTTTGCTAAGGTAGTATATTGCATACTCTTTTCGACTGCACTGGCCATGTTGCCCCAACACACACCCCATTGAGTTCTCTAACATCGCCAAGTACATGATAAGAGGTCTTCCTTCGTGCATCAGATAGAGGATTCTGAGGTACTCCTTGATTTTGTCAAAAGCGATCCGGCAATCTTCGCTCCATTCCACTACCCGATCTTTCTTCAAGAAGTTGAAGATTGGCTCACAAGTAGCGCTAGATGTGCAATGAATCGCAATATAGTTCAATCGTCCCAAGAAACCTATGACTTCTTTCTCATGGGTAATCGGAATTTCTGGATAGCTTTTACCTTAGGGTCAACTTCAATACCTTTACCATCGACAAGAAACCCTAGGAGTTTACCGGATCCGACTCCAAAGGTGCACTTGTTAGATTGAGTCTTAGTCCAGTATTTCTTCACCACAAACAGCTCGCAAATGATCGAGATGTTCTTCTTCAGTATTTGATCGAGCTATCATGTCGTCGATGTAGACCTCTATCTCGTGGTGAATCTTGTCATGAAATAATTCCACCATGGCACATTGATAAGTGGCGTCTGCATTCTTTAGTCCGAACGTCATGACCTTGTAATAGAAAGTGCCCCACCGTAACGAAGTAGTCTTTCCATGTCTTCGTGGAGCCATTTTGATTGTAACCGAGAAACCATCCATGAAGGAGAAGACCTTATGCCGAGCGGTGTTGTCGACCGTAACATCAATATGAGGACGTGGAAAATCGCCTTTCGAATCGCCTATTCAAATCAGAATCCACGCACATTCGTACTTTTCCATCCTTCTTAGGTACGAGAACCACATTCACAACCACCGTGGATAAGAAGTAATGCTAGAATCCAACATTGAATCGCTTCATAACTTCGGCATTGATTTTCTTAGACATCTCGTGACGCATGCAACGAACCTCGCTTCACTGTGGAGAAAACCTTCTTCGCTTGGAACCGTGTACCACAATGTCAATGTTCAGACTGCATGTCTTCGTATGACCAAGCAAAAACCTCGATATAGTCTTGTAGCATCCGAACCAATCTCTTTGACATCGCTTTCAAGACCGCTTATCTTGATTTCTTTTTCGCCTTCATCGCACTAGAGTCACAACCTCAATCGCTTCTTCGTGTGGTCAGATAACTCGCTCTTCTTGCTGTAGGCCCGACAAGTTCTCCGGCACTTCACAATATTCCTCACCTTCGCCTTCGGCTTGGTAGATCGGATTATCAAGTCATATTTAGCAATAGCATACCTTTTATCAACTAGATTCGTGAGTGAATCAGCAGTATCACGGGGTGTGTAAGAACACATAGCTTTTGAAGGGGTAGTAAAGTAAAAAAGAAAGAATTAAGCGCAAAAGTGTAATGATTTTATTGAATGAAAATATGCAAATGACAGATAATAACCCTCACAAACGAGCCATGATTCCCCGGGCAAGGCACTAGGCTTTAAAGTTCATTGTTCAAAGCGTAAAAAACGAAAACCATAACAGAAAACAAAAGCAATTACTCCTGTCTAAAGGAGATTGGTATGACGTCTTCGGTCTTCCAATTGCTGAGTCCATTGTCGGGAGTTGGGAAGATCCACTTGCTGATGTTGAAGTCGTGGTCGTCGTCTTCTATAGCATGGATCCCATTCTGGCTGATGCGGAAAGGAAGTTGGCCGCACGCTTATGGCGATCATTCTTGACCTTTGATGGTGAAGCCTAAACCAGCCTTGTCGATTTGAAAGGAAGATCGGGAGCTGACCCCAAATAGTACTACCTCCCTTCAACCGCGGCTCGAGCATCTTTCAGCGAGACCATCCTAGGCGGAACTTGTGTAACTTCAGAGTAACAGGAGAGTCAACGTGCATGACTCTTGGAACTGCTTTCAAAGGCTTGACAGGAGTCTCAAAGAATTCACCTTCCATCTCGAGATATCGGAATGACTGCAGATGACTGACCATGTATTCCTCTTCACCGCATAATCGTAACAACCTTCCCCTTTACTGGGTACTTCAGCTTCTGATGCAAGGTAGAGGTAATAGCGCCTGCCCCATGTATCCAAGGGCCCAAGTAGGTAAGAGTAATGGACGGATGTCCATGACAAAGAAAGTGGAGTCGAAAGTCCGGGAACCGACTTTAACAGTGAATGAGCTCCAAGTATCGCTCGCTTAGAACCATCAAAAGCTCTCACAATTATGTCACCGGGCTTCAAGACCAAACCTTCACATCAAGTCGATCAAACCACTCTTCGGTAGGATATTTAGAGAACTGTATCTACCAAAACATGAGACAATGTAACGCCCTTGCATTCAACAGATGTGCAAGGCTTTGTTGTGTTTCTTCCCAGCAAGTCAAATCAACATCGAGAAGCCTAGGTGGCTGGCAGCCAGCTAGCAATACAAACTTCAAACCGATCAGAGTAGTGTCTTGCGGCACGTGAGAATTCTTCAAACTTACCAAGGCCTTGGCATGAGCCTCGTGAGCACAAGAGCAGAGCAAGCATGGAGATCTTGGACGAGTCTCGTCCCAACTGCTCCACAACATTGTAGTCACTCTTCTTGATAATCTTCGAATTTCCTCCATTTCGCTTGGAGTTATCTTCAAAGAACTTCCTGGTACTCTATCCGAGCAGGATGAGTTATCGTTCTTTCCTCTAGTTTCGAACCGTTCGATAGTTGGAATGCGAGCTGGAGTCGCAGTGTCTTTTGGAGGAGAGATTTCTGGAGAGAACACTCTTCCGGTTCTGGTCTCCTTACTTGATCCGGTGATGTTGTCGATGTCAGGAATGGTAGCTTCAGCTGTAAGATCCTCAATGGTCAGAGGGTCTTGCTTGACGCCATAATAGTAAACCTCGGCTCCATAGTTCCAAGGTATAGCTTTGTCAGAGGAATATGGAACCGGTCCGGGCGAAGTATGAGAGGTGCCACCTAGGCACGTGGATCGAGAGGAAATCCTTATTGTGTTAACACCAAAGATAGTCTTCCGGGAAATCGTCCCCATCCGTTGCCTTGATATCTTCAATAGGAATCTTGTAGCTTTCGGGAACAGTATACTTCACCATCGAACTTTCCACTTGGCTGCCCCAAGGTATCCCATACTTCTGGTACAGTTTTGCTCACATCTTCGATCTTCAGATTCTTAGACATGTCTTCACACAAATTCTCCATAAAGTAGCACTTCTCTATCCATCATGCATCAAGACGCTCTTCTCAACTACACATCCGTCAGGTGCTAAAGGGCACCAACGACAATTCTCTGGGCATCCTGGATTGACACCGGCTTGCAGCAAGTTCTTCTTAACATTCATTAGAGGAATAGTCAAGTCATCTATATTAAAAACGTAAGAGTTCTTATCAATAGCATTGGAACTTTTTCCATGGTTAGGCATAGGTGCTGATCACATCTGTAGTCTCAACAGAGGATCAAACTCAATCTCTTTAGCTTCAATCATATCTTGAACCTTGTTCTTCAGAGCCCAACAATCGTCAGTGTCGTGTCCTAGGCTGTTGGAGTGGTAAGCACACTTGGCATTAGGATTGTATCTCGGAGAGGAAGTGTTGATGTTTTGAGGAGGATCCCTCAAGGTAATCACCTCCGCTTAACATGTGTTGCAATGCCCGCGACATGTTGATCTTCGTAAACTGCCTCGCGCATTCTCGTTACGCGTGTTGTTTCACGAGGTTGCCGATGTAGGATTAGAGATCAATCGCCCTACGATTGAGCACACGGCTTTGGCTCGACTTTTCCGACCATACACAAGATTGGCTTCTTTTCTTACCAAAAGTTCTCTTTGCAGATTTGAGGATGACTTCTACTGAATCTTCCGCCTTGAGTCCAAATTTCAATCTCCTCAAGTATCAACTCGGTGAATCCGATCAAGAATTTCCAATCGATGATTGAAGAATGGGCTTGTCGTTGTTCCCATAAACATATCAACCAACTCCCTATCGACAAGGGTGGTTGAACTCACCGCTAGATCTCCATTTTTAGCATACTTTGAATTTCTCATCACGACCCATAGACATGCTCTGTAGTTGCATGTGAGTGAGTGTCAATTCAGCATTGTACTGGTACTGCTTGTAGAAAGCATCTGCTAAGTCATTCTAGGTATGGATGCGAGTACTTTCTAGCTGATAATACCACTCCAACTGAGCTCCGGATAAACTCTCTTGAAATAAATGGATCCACAGCTTCCTGTCATCAGTGTGAGGATAGATCTTCTGAACATAGGACTTCAAATGCAGCTTCGGGCAAGAAATGCCATCATATTTGGAAAAAGTAGGAACCTTGAACTTACGAGGAATCACCACACCAGGAACAAGACTCAGATCATCAAAATTCAAATTTCAGACATTTTCGATTTTCCACAAAGATTGACGGTCTTCAAGTTGTTTGTGTTTGACATCTTCAAAAGAATACTGCTCGTGCTCATAGTCTTCCTCTTTGTTTTCAGACTCACACTGGTCTCCTTCGTTGTTCTTGACACTTCCCTTAGTTTCGACACTCTTATCTGAGAGTTCTATCCGGCTGACCACTCTAGGACCACTTTTGTGACGTCTGCCCAAGTTGAGAACACCAATGACCTTCTTCTTTCTGTTGATGAGCTTCTTCAGATCTTCCTGGCCTTGGACCAAGCTGGTAACCACTTCCTGGAACTGAGCATTCTGAGCCTGGAGATCTTTGATAGTTTGTTCAAGAGCCATTTTTGCTAAAATAAATAGCGAGAAAATGAGAAAACCGATCTTCAATGTACCTGTTATGCAATGTTATGCTATAATATGCGATGTTTATGCAAATGCAATGCAATGTTTTCAAGGACCTTTAGGAATTTAAATTTGTTAAACAAGCATGAACAAAATTTATTAGTCTCTTTTTTCTTCTTTTTCTTTTTAAGTACAAAAGATAGTTCAGAAAAATAAAAGAACAAAAATCCTAAAGCTCTAGGTCTCCCATGGGCGCTTCCTCTTGGTTTGAAGTAGGCGTTGATGTTCCGCTCCTCGTGAAGTAGCTTTGTCAAATCTAGTACCTTCTTCTCGCTTGCATAGCACTGAGCTTCAAATGTATCCCTTTCTTCTTTAAGCTTAATCCAGGATCTCTTCCAGTCTTCAAAATCGGTAGGCATGTCGGGATGGAGAACGGTATAGGTACGTCACCTATAGCAACAAAGTTCCATAATTACCGTAACACGGGTGTAAATGGCATCATGAGGTTTTGAGCTCGAGCTCGCACTCCATTTGAGGTAAGGTTGCCAAGGAATGGAGTTTTAGTGTCCCAAAGTCTGGTATCGCCTTCTCTTACCATGCCCCAAGCGTATGAACCTTCGAGGGTAATTTTGGAGATCGTGGTTGTAGTCGAACACAATATCTTGGAGAAGCATATCATGAGGACCATCTTTGAGTATAACCAAACCGACGAGAGCTAGAGAAGGATTGTAGTGATACCTCCTTATGCCAAGGAGTGGTACATTAGGAATTTCACAACGCTAATGAAAGTGAAATCTTTTGAGAAAAAGACACCAACGGATATCCGAATGAGAGAGTGACATTAGCCCTTGAGACCACTTTAATCTTTGCTCGCTCTTCATTATCGATGGAGGAAGGTGCGAAATAAACCACCGGAAAGTAACGGTATGCAACACATGAGAGTTCCTTGTCTTTGATAGTAACGAGTGTGGAGAGAATGCATGTCTCCAAGTAAAGTAGGCACAGATTACGAGTGAGGAATATCTTGATGGTGTTCACGCTATGAATTGATCCGAGTTAGGAAATAGAACCAAACCATAGATTAGCAAAGCCAATATGTTCGAATGCTTTGAAACTCATAGCTTTGAGGAATTCTCGGCTTTCTTTATTAGGAACTTAGCAAGTAAACCCTTAACTCCGCTTCTTGTTTCCCAATTGGATTCAATGTCCGATCGCTTTAGTGTAATGTCGATGCGATGTCTTCGCACTCTAGGAGCCTTTTCTAACCGTGAATGGCATCCGTCAAGAATAGGTATCCCAAGTAGCTTAGAGAACTCTTCTAAGGTAGGAACCAACTGATAACTGGAATGTAAAGCAATGGTGTTTCGGATCAAAGAACTGAATAAGACATGCATCATATCTTCTTCAAAGCCGAGATAACCAAGTCAGCAGATAACCATGTCTTTTATAAACCGAGCATGATCGGAATTTCAAACCAATTTTTGAGTTGAGAATATACATGAAGTTGATTCGGATAGTCTTTCTAGAAGCCATAATCCCTACAAAATAGAGCAAAGATAAATTCCTAGGTCCTTGAAATAGTTAAAAATGATATGCAATGCGATGATGTCATGATGTCATGTTTAGCACGCACAAACAAATCACACAATAGCCCTAGGTTTAAGGCTTCCATGAGGTATAGGTGTCTACCCTACCAAAGTTTGAGTTGGTTCATCTTGTCCTATAATAGTAACCGGGTTCTAGGAATCTCATATCATTGATCTTTCTCGTAGGCTTTTATTTCAATACGACTACCAAGTGGTCAACCGAAAATATCCCAAAAGTCTGGTCTTAATGAGCGTAACATCGAGTATCACTCAACCCCGGTCTACACCAAAGTCGGCCATCTCACTACCTTTTAATGGCCAATATGGGTCAATTAGGGTTCTAAAAGTTGAGTTAGTGCTGATGACACCTGTAATACGGTGAACTGACTTTGTAGGATTTTTGTATCCAAATGTGCGGATAGCAAGAGTCGCCACCGACTTTTATTTTTATCCAATTAAGGGAAGGTAAAAGTACAGAAAAAGACCTTCGTTTAGATTCTGAGTTCAGGAGAATGGTTATGAAAAGGGAAGGTATTAGCACCCCTTTCCATCCGTAGTTATCTACGGGCTCTTAGTTGCCCTAGATCACCTTTTAAAATTGCTTTCTGTGTGTTTGACGAAAATATTTTGAAAAAGGCATTTCGTTTTGACTTTGTAATGAATCATGTACGAGTGTATACAAAGTGTTCGGAAATGTTTTTGTTTTTTGAAAAGAATTTTGAACTTTGAAAAGAGTGTGTGGTGTGGAAAACATTTGGTTTAGAGCAAGCAACTAAAAGACTTATTACCCTCTCAGAATTGGTCGTTTTTTGTACTTATCGCCTTTAGAATAGCGTTAGCCATACCATTAGTTGGTAGGTAACTCCATTCTGCTGGATGTAAGCGGACATTCAAGGGACATCGATGGTCATTGAAGGCAACTGTAGGAAGTATCCTAGCACATTCAAGGGACTATCATCATTTTTCGTAGGAGAAAATCGAGGGTCAAGATCATGTATTCGGAGGCGACATCGTGGGTCTTATGATCTTTGTATCGAAGGGACTATGATGATTTATTTGGAAGGCAACGGTGCTAGAATACCTCTACGTTCGAGGGACATGACCATTTTTGAATTCGTAAGGCAACGAGAGAAAATTACCCTAAGGGGTGCGTGTGTGAGAGAAGTGTGTTGATTTCAGAATATGTTATCTTGAAGTTAGTGGGCTATGTTCATTATTATCTTGCCATACACGCCTAGTTACTAGCAATTTATAAGGTGCGGAAATTAAAATGTGGAATGTAAAGTGCGGAAAGGTAAATCCTACGCTATTACAAGGCTTTGGGGCAGATACATAATTTAAAATGCGGAAAATAAAGACCTAATTTTAAACTATTACATCCCATATACAGTTACATTATTGGAAAAATGAAAATAGTAAAGAAACGTCCGAATTGGAAGAACCTGTGAAACGAACGAGAAATCGGAAAATACGATGAAATCGAGATAAGAGAAAATGTTAGAAAAAATGCAAATTTTAAATTGAAAAAAATATGACATGCTGGAAATAATGTAAACATGCTAAAATAAATTTTTGGGATTTTTTAGATGCAATTTAATAATTTAAAATGAATTTACAATGATTTAAATGCAAAATTACAAATAAAAATATGCAAAAATATATTTTTTAATTTATTAAATTAAATAAAGATTTTTATGAAAATAATGCAAAAAGAAAAATAATTTTTGATGATTTTTTGATGCAGGAATAAAATTATGAAATTAAATAAAATAGCATGAAATTATTAAATAAAATGTAAAATAGAAAAATAATGGAAAAGTGAAGTTTGTAAAAGAAAAAGAATGGAACCGGTCCTGGTGTGGTTCGAACCCACAACCTTTGAGAGCATCTTTGCACATGCCAAGCCTTAACCACTGCGCCACTTGACATTTGGTGTTGGAAAGCTGTAAATCAATTGAATGTAAATGTACACGCGTCAGGGATGTTTGAAAATCAGAGTCAGCACGCGTGGGCCCATTGACTTATAACGAACGAATCAGAACACGCTGTCTTGCCACGCCTGCCTCGCCGGTCAATTGTCACGACGCCGAGCCCTAGCTCCGGCCGCCTTCTCCGCCGCCCGATTCTCCTAACTCGCAAAACACGAATTGAGAGTCGATTAAGGCTACCCCCTAAATCGGGTCTCGCGATCCTAATGGTGGTCTCGCTTTTCTAAAAGTTCCTCTAAATGCTAGTTCGAAACTCAACAACTCAAACCCTAAACATGGCATCATGAGTTTTGACGCTCAACTTGCTAGCGATTGCCCGATCGTGTATGGGGTCTCATGAACACAAAAAGGCATTAGAATCAATTGAAATAAGCAAGATAATAGAATGCAAAATCGAACAAAATTGAATATGTAGGATGTTTATGCATCGATTATGTATGATTTAATCAATGGTAATGATGCATTTTACTCAAACCTACCCCGAGCACGATGGAATGATGTTTGAAGGCGAAAGTAGTGGATTTTGAAATTCGATTTTTCAAGTTTTGAGAAAAATTTGGCAAAATAAGGACTCTCTTGGCTAGGTTTCGTGTCCATGCTTGTACATAATCGAGTATTTATAGAAGAGATTTGAAAAGAAAAAGAGTGAAAAAGATATGATTTGAAAGCATTCAATTTTTTTCAAATAAAATCAATTTTCTTGAAGAAAATTTGATTTCCTCTTCAATGCTTGATTATGCACGAATTTGGCGAGTATTGGGCTATCTTGGACATTAAGGAAGATATAAAATCACCTTTTGAAAATACTTAATTTTCATATTTTATATAATTTATTTTTGAATTAAATGTTATAAAATTCAAATATAAATCATAAAAATAGAAAATTACCATGGCCAAGCATTTATGGGTCAATAATAATGTCATGAACAAGTTTGGATCAAAAGATTATAGGCCCATTTGGAAAATTTTGCATTTTGACCAAATGTCCTTTGGCAATTGTCAAAATTGCCCAACTTCTGAATAGTGTATCTTGCTCAATTTTCCACATTTTTGAGTGTTCTTGGACTTTTTGGAAAGCTCTAAGAGTCCTATAACCAACCTTTTTGGTCTCATCTCAATTGGAGTTACCATGCTCAATATATCTTCAAAACAAAAGTTGACTTTTGTTGACTTTAAAATGACCAGAATGTTTTGAGCCATACCTCTCAATTGAAGCATTTTTGGACATTCTTGTGAGACATGAAGTTGTAGAGAATTGAATTTCCTTCAAAACAAGAGGTGGTGAAAAAATTTGAGAAAGTATGAGAAAGTTATGATCACCAAAGTTCATTGACTTTTCACCTAGAAACCCTAATTTAGAAAGTTTGACTTTTGAGCAAATCTTGGTTTCTTGATGAATCATGATCAACCCTTGATCAAATGATGAATGTAACTTCAAAATGAGGATGTTGACCAAAATTATGAAGTTTGACCTGTATGTTGACCATAGCTTGACTTTTGTCCAATATAATCGATTTTCAACCATCCGAGCAATTGTCCGAGGAAACTTGATCCGTGAAGCTTGAAACTTGACATGGAGAATCTTTGAGCATATGAGGAGGCATGAAGACCATTGAGATGTTGGAAGTCCATCTTGACTTGAGAGATACCAAACCCTAATTTGGGTTGATTGTCTAGAGAGAGTTTGTCCGATCAACTCGAGGAATCCTTGAGTAGGATATATGAAATCTCTTGAATAGATGGAGGGAAAATTTTGGGTATGACAAATGCCCTGCTTAATCTTCTTGTACTGGAGGGTTAGAGTGACACGCTTGTCTTTCGTGACCGGAGGTGGAAGATGATTGAACACCGAGTACACCCGAAAATTTGCACTGCGTTGGTCGATGATGTGGGAATGGGCTTACAGATGCCATTGGAGAAGCTGGGGAATGAGTCGTATGTTAGACTTGATATCGGAGGATTGTCGAAAGTGAGCCGACGCTAGGCTCTGGGGCTTGAAAGGAGAGGAGATGGGCTTAAGATGCCATCCGAGGAGTCGATGTTAGTCTTCGTGTTCATTTTGAATGAAGTTATTGGTTTGTATTGATTTTAACCATATATGCAGATTCTCGAAGTGAAGAAACGTTGACAAGTAGTCGGAGATGGGCTTAAGATGCCATCAGTGGCAACCGAGTCGACGCTAGACTCTATAGTTGTTGATAATAAGAAGGATCAATAAATTGCGGCCGATTACTCCGAGGGAGATAGTAGTTGGCAAAATGTGGATAGCTTCCGTTGTGCATCCGTGTTGATCCATTGCTCGTTATCGGAGGATAACCAGGCGGTCTTTCGATAGTTTTCCTGGCCGGTTCGGGCTTAATCTCGACCACCGTCGGAGGACAACCATGGGCGGTTTTTCGATAGTTTTCCCGAGATTCGGGCTTAATCCTCGACCAGCTGTCGGAGGACAACTAGGCGGTCTTCGATAGTTTTCCGCCGAGATTCGGGCTTAATCTCGACTGCTTTGCCGATGATCATACTGCTTGGAGAAAACAAGAGGAACTTTGATAGAATATTGTTAGTTTTATGCAGGTATGATGCATGATAAAGTATGAATGACATATGCATGAATTATGACTCTATGAGAAATGTATGAATGATAGATGTTGTGGTATTTCAAAACATATCCATCTTGAAGAAGATGTGGATGTTCGCTTGAAGATTTCCGCTTGGGAATGAGTAGGTGAGAACCCCGCTTTTGAAGGAAAAGAAAGATATCCTGGATTCCTCCGATGCACTATCTGACCAAGTCTTGGGCCTAGATATTGTTGAGGAAGGTAAAGATTTGAGAAGCTCATTGTTGGGGATCTCATATATAGACCCCGCCGAGGAGAGTCCGGGAGGCGATCCGTTGGGGACCTGTGTGTAGATCCCATCGAGGAAATTTAGGAGGCGCCATCGAGATTCAGAGTGTAGATCACCGAGAGCAATTGATAGTTGCCGAGGAGACCGAGCTGAGAGTCGTGATCCCATTGTGATCTTTTGGTGGGGATGAGGATGTAGTTTCCTCCGATGCACTATCGACCAAGTCTCGAGTCCGATATGCCGCCGGGAAGAGAGGAAGGACCAGGATGTCCTCGGGGATAAATACCTGACTGGAGATGAGGTGTTTATCGCTGAAGATCGATGTAACATTGCTTGGTCAAGTGGAATTGCCGCTGGATTCCCTTTTGCTCATGGGAAGTTGTGTTGGTGACTTTTTCCGCATCTCAATTCCCCGAGCTGTAGTAAGTACTTTGTATGTTCACTTTTCATATGTTTGCGATTAGCTTCTTATTGTCAAGGCGATAATCATTCAAAGCAAACGCTGACTTAATGCAAACGAATAGTGAAAATTGTAAAGAGAAAGAACTTGCATTTATTTGAAATGTATGTATGGCCAAGTAGTTTTGTACACAAGAAAGGTAAAAAGCTATGCGGAAACAATCTCGTTAAGTTCCAACTATGCTAGTACTCATATATTTCAACTATCTCATCTCCTTGTTGTCAGAGAAAGTGAGTGAATTGATCTTCGCCATTTAAATCTTGAATGTCGATAGTAGTCCGAAGGTGTGATCCGAAGAGACATAGTCGTACGCTTGAATCCCTAACTTTGCCTAGACCGCCTTTCGGTTTTCGCCGATACCTTTTGCCCAAGCCGCTTTTCGTGTTTTCGACTTGCCGGTGTATGTTTTGTATATATCCTTAACTTTGCCCGAACCCTTTGGTTCGCCAGATGCCCTTATTTTTGCCTAGGTTCGCCGACCCAGCGGTCTCTTCATGTAGTATTTTTGACTATGTCTGCTCACTGTGGTGGGAAGTCTTCACCATCCATGGTGCATCATAGCTACCGAAAATATCGCTTTTGACTACAAACGGTCCTCGTAGGTGGGAGTCCATTTGCCCCGGATCACCTTGTGGAAGAATGATGCGCTTGACTACTAGGTCACAAACTTGATAGACCTCGTGCTTGACCTTCTTGTTAAATGCTCGATCATTCGCTTCGATAAATCGTCCATGGCGTATGGACGCGAGTCTCATCAATCAAGTTGATCCGTCAAGGCGAGTCTCGACCCAATCGCCTTCGCCTAACTCGCCTCCCGAGGACTCGTTGAGGGTATCCGAACCTCGATGGGTAAGACGGCTTCCATACCGATACGAGAGAGAAGGGGTTGCCTCGTGGATGTTCGTGCTGAAAGCGATAACCATGAAGAGAAATGGTAACATCTCATGCCAATCTTGTAAGTCACAAATCTTCTCAGATAATCTTCTTAATGTTTTTGTTGGCGGCTTCCATCGCGCCATTCATCTTAGGCCGATAAGGAGAAGAATTGTGATGCTTGATCTTGAACTGCGGCAAAGTTCGTGATCATCTTGTTGTTGAGGTTAGAGCCGTTATCCGTGATAATCCTTTCGGAGTGCCATATCGACAGATAAGATTGTACTTGATGAATCGAGCCACTACATTCTTGGTAATGATGCGAACGAGGCCGCCTACCCACTTGGTAAAGTAATCGATTGCCACAAGGATGAAACGATGTCCATTGAAGTCAGGCTTAATTTCTCCAATCATGTCAATGCCCCACATTGCGTAATGGCCAAGGAGAAGTTAAAACATTCAGAGGTACCGAGGTACGTGCACTTTGTCGGCATAACCGCACTTGTGACAAGATCGAGCATAGCAGGACAATCGCCTCCATGGTGGACCAATAGTAGCCTGCTCAAAATCTTCTTAGCCATGGTGTGTCCACCGGAGTGGGTACCAAATGCCCTTTGTGTAACTCTTCCATGATACGCATTGTCGCTTTCCTCGTCTACATGGAGTAAGCATGCATCGTGGTTGCGCTTTGTATAAGATGTCGCTGTCGAGGAAGAATTTAGATGCAAATATTCTCATGAACTTTATCATAATGATGCCCTGCGGATACTCCCGAGTCTCAAGATACCTCTTCACGCCATAGTACCAAGGTCTCTTCTCGGCCAAGCTCATAACAATACCGGTTCGTCGAACTTCTCAATGATGATCCGGGAGCCTCGTTGTCCCATCTAACCTTGAACATAGACGACCTAGTAGCCAATGCGCCTACCAACCGATTCTCTTCTCGTGGAATATGATCAAAAGTAATCTCTTCAAGGGGATCAAACCTAACATGCTCGATACGGAATGAGATTCGATGCTTCAGATCCACTCGCTTTTATCCGATCGATCACTAAAGTCGAGTCTCCATACACTTGTAAGGACTTGATTCTAAGTCAACACAGCCTTTAAGACCCATGATGCACGCTCGTGACTCGGCCATGTTGTTAGTGCAACTCAAACATAATCAGCGGTGAAAGGCGATGTCCGCCGTAGGGATGTAATGATGGCGCCAATGCCATTGCCAAGCGTGAGGCTCCATCAAAGACCATAGTCCATCGATCCTTGTTCGGGTCCTTCGTCCGGGCTCGGTTCTTCAATCAGAATTAGTAAAACATCTTCATCCGTAATTAACCGGATCACGATAGTCATCTACGGTTTGGTGGCCAAATGATCGGCCACACTTCCTTGATCGTCGATAAGTACCGATGTCATATTCGTCAAGATCATTTGCCATCTTGCTATTCTTCCTAGAGAGCTGGTTTCAAATATGTATTTTATCGGATCCATCTTGAAATCAACAAGGTAGTGTGAGTCAACATATACGCCTTAGTCGGCGAGCAATTTCAAGCCAGCGTTGCAAGTTTTCTCGAGTTGGAGTATCTTGTTTCACAATGTAAACTTTTGCTAAGGTAGTATATTGCATGCTCTTTTCGACTGCACTCGCCATGTTGCCCCAACACACCCCATTGAGTTCTCTAACACCGTTAAGTACATGATAAGAGGTCTTCCTTCATGGCAAGATCGATGAGGACTAGAGGTACCTCGATTTTGTCAAAAGCGATCCGCAATCGCCATTCCATTCTACTACTTGATCTTTCTTAAGTAACTTGAAGATTGGCTCACAAGCAGCGCTTAGTGTGCAATGAATCGCAATGTAGTTTAGTCGGCCCAAGAAACCTCTCGACTTCCTTCTCAGGGAGAGTCGGCATCTCTTGAATAGCTTTAACCTTGGCGGGTCAACCTCAATACCTTTTCCAATCGACAACAAACCCTAGGAGTTTTCCGGATCCGACTCAAAAGTGCACTTGTTAGATTAAGTCTCAACTGTACTTCTTCAATCGTCAATAGTTTCTCGCAAATGATCAAGATGCTCTTCACCGCGATCGAGCTATCATGTCGCCGACGAGACCTCTATCTCGTGATGAATCATGTCATGAAATAATGTCACCATAGCACGCGATAAGTGGCACCCGCTCTTCAACCGAACGCATAACCTTGTAGCGTAGTGCCCCATTGTGTAACAGTAGTCTTCTCCATGTCTTCGGAGCCATTTTGATCTGATTGTAACCGGAGAAACCATCCATGAAGGAGAAAACCTATGCCGAGCGGTGTTGTCAACCGTAACATCAATATGAGAAGGGAAATCGCCTTTTTGACTCGCTGTATCTTTGTAATCCACACATTCGTATTTTGCCATCCTTCTTAGGTACGGGTACCACGCTTGCAACCCATCGGGATAAGAGGTGACAGCTAAGAAACCGCGTTGAATTGTTTATAACTTCGATTTGATTTTCCGACATCTCAGACGCATGCGACGAACCTTCCGCTATCGGAGAGAAACCTTCTTTGTTGGCAATCGTACCACGATATCAATGTCCAACCCTCGCATGTCTTCGTATGACCAAGCAAAACCTCAATATAGTCTCGTAGCATCCGAACCAACCTTTCTTTAACACTGCTCAAGACCCGCCTCCTATCTTTTAATCTCTTTCTTCGCAAGCACTCAAATTCACAACCTCAACTGCCTCGCGGTGGTTGTATAACTCGCCTTCTTGTCGTAGCGTCCCGCAAGTTCTCCCGGCACTTCACAATCTTCCTCACTTTCGCCTTCGGCTTGGTAGATCGGATTATCAAGTCATATTTAGCACTAGCATAGCTGTTATTAACTAGATTCGAGTGATTTCGCAGTATCACGGGTGTGTAAGAAACACATAGCCTTTGGGTGATAAAGTAAAAGAAAGAAAACACAATTGAATGCAAAAGTCCAACGATTTATTGAATGAAAATACGCAAACGACAGATAATAACCTCGCGAACGAGCCATGATGCCCCTGCAAAATTAGGCTTTCAAAGTTTATTGTTCAAAACATAAAGAAATACGAAAAGCAAAACAAAACAAGAGCAATTACTCCTGACTAAAGGAGATTGGTATGACGCCTTCGGTCTTCCAATTGATGAGCCCATGATCCGAGTCGAAGATCCACTTGCCGATGTCAAGTCGTTGTCGTTGTCTTCTATAGCATGGATTCCACTCCGCTGATGCGGAAAGGAAGTTGGCCGGCACGTCACGGGCGTGATCATCTTCTCGACCCTTGATGGTGAAGCCTAAACCGCCTTGTCAAATTTGAAAGGAAGATTCGGAGTCGACCCCAAATAGTACTACCTTCTTCAATAGCAGCTTGAGCATCTTTCACGAGACCATCCTAGGAGGAGCTTGTGAACTTCAGAGGACGGAGAGTCAATGCATGACTGGTATTGTTTCAAAGGTTGACAGGAGTCTCAAGAATTCGCCCATCTCAAGATAACGGAACAATCGCAGATGATCGACTATATATTCTTCACCGCACACCGTGAACAACCTTCCTTTCACCGGTACTTCAACTTCCATGTAAGGTAGAGGTAATAAATACCGCCCCATGTATCCAAGGGTCCAAGTAGGAAAGAGTAAGCCGGATCTAATGTCCATGACAAAGAATGTAGAGTCAAAAGTCGGGAACCGACTTTGACAGTGCGTAGTGAACTCTCCAAGCACCGTCGCTTAGAACCATCAAAAGCTCTCACATAATGTCACCGGGTCTCGTAACCAACCTTCGACATCAACGATCAAAAGCGCCTTCGAAGGATTTTAGAGCAGTAACCGATATCCACCAAAACATGACAATGTAACGCCTTGCATTTGATGTGAGATGTGGCTTTGTTGTGTTTCTTCCGCAGAGTCAAATCAAGATCGAGAAACCTAGGCCGTTGTTGGCAAGCTAGCAATAAAAAATCAAATTGATCAAGAGTAGTGTCTTGAGGCACGTGAGCATTCTTCGTAAACTTCACCAAGGCATTAGCATGAGCCTCAGAGCACAAGAGCAGTAGCAAGCATGGAGATTGGACGGAGTTTGTCCCAACTGCTCCACAACATTGTAGTCACTCTTCTTGATAATCTTTAGAATTTCCTCCATTTCTTGTTGGAGGTGTCTTCAAGAATTCCTTTGGTACTTCCGTCGAGGGTGATGAGTCATCGGTTCTTTCCTCTAGCCCGGGAATGGGTTGAATATCGAATGCGAGCCGGAGTCACAGTGTCTTTTGGAGGAGAGATATCCGAGAATACCCTTCCGGTTCGTCACCTTACTAGATCCGTGATGTTGTCAATGTCGAATGGTAGCTTCAACAAGTAAGATCTTCAATGGTCGAGGGTCTTGCTTGACGCCATGATAAAATCATCCATAATTCCAAGGGATAGCTTTTGTCGAGGAATATGGAACCTGGTCTTGAGAAGTAATAATGAGAGGTGCCACTCTAGGCACGTGATCGCAGAGGAAACTTATGGCATTAACATCAAGATAGTCTTCGTGGAAATCGTCACCCCATCCGGTCTCCTTAACATCTTCAATAGGAATCTTGTAGCTCGTGATAAAGTATGTTACCATGTAATCATACTTTCCACTTGGCTGCCCCAAGGTATCCCACATGATGGTACGCTTTCATCGCATTGTCAATCTTCAACTTAGACATTTCTTCACACAGTCGCATGTGTGGTTTCGTAAATAGTATCTCGGTTATTCATCATGCATCAACACGCCTCTCAACCAAGCACAACCATCAGCACGGGCCCCAACGATAATCCTCCGCATCCTCGGGTTGACACCGCTTGCAACAAATTCTTCTTACCATCGAGGAATGGTCAAGTCATCTATGTTGAAAACATAAGTATCATCGCCAACAAAGATTGGAACCTTGTCATGGTTAGGCATAGGCGCGTTGATCACATTGAGTCTCAAGGAGGATCAAATCGCTTAGCTTCAATGATATCTGAATCTTGTTCTTCAGCCCAACAATCATCAAGTTATGTCCGCTATTGAGTGGTAAGCACACTTAGCATTTGGATTGTACTGAGAGGAAGTGTTGACATTCGAGGAGGATCCCTCAATATTACTCGCTCAACATGTGTTGCAAGGTCATGGCAAAGGCATGTTGATCTTCAGAATCGCCTTCGTGGCGCTCGCCACGCTGTCTCACCGAGGTCAGGTGATGTAGTGATCGAGATCACAACCGCCTCTACGATCGAAAGGGTCGGTCTTGGTTCCGACCATACACAACATTAACTTTTCTTACCACCAAAAGATCTCTTCAAAGATTTGAAGATGTCTCTATCCAATCTTTCCACTTGATACCGCTTCAATACGCTGTCATTAACATCACCGGTGAACTGGGTCAAGAGTTTCCAATCGATGATTGAAGAATGGGCCTTAGTGTCCCCATAAACATATCAACCAACTCCCTATTGGACAAGGGTGGTTGAACTCACCGCTAAATCTCTCCACTGAGCATACTCCTTGAACTTCTCATCGCGACCCATAGACATGCTTTGTAGTTGCATGCGATGGGTGTCAATTCAAAGATTGTACTCATTGTCTCAGAAAGCATCCGCTAAGTCACCAAGTAACGGATACGGTCATTCTCTAGCTGATAATACCACCCAACCGAGTTCCTGACAAGCCTCTTGAAATAGTGCATCCACAACTTTCTCAATCGCGGTGGGATTGATCTTCGACATAGGACTTCAAATGCGACTTAGGGCAAGACATGCCATCATACTTAGCAAAAGTAGGAACTTTGAACTTGGGAGGAATCACACACGTGTGGACAAGACTTAGATCATCAAAATTCAGCCCTGACATCTTCGTGTTTTCCACAAGATTCAGACGGTCTTCAAGTTGCTTGTACTTGTCATCCTCATCGAGTATTGGCCATTATCATAGTCCTTCTCAAGCTCAGTCGATCCGCCACCATTACCCTTGTTACTTTGTTCATCCTCCTTCTTGACACTTCCTTCCGAAAGCTCTATCCGATCGACTCTCTTAGGACCACCTATGGCGCCCGCCATGTTGAGAGAGACCAACAACCTCTTCTTCTCGCTCATGAGCTTCTTCGCATCTTCGCCTTGGACCAAGTCGGTAAACATCCAACAAACCGAGCATTCCGAGCTTGGAGATCTTTGACAGACTGCTCAAGAGCCATTTCGCTAAAATAAATAGCGAGCAAATGAGAAAACCAATCTCCAATGTACCGTGATGCAATGTTATGCTATGATATGCAATGTTTATGCGAATGCAATGCAATGTTTTCAAGGACCTTAGAGATTTAAATTTGTTAAACAAGCAAAACAAACATTTATTAGTACTCTTTATTATTCTTTTTTAAGTACAAGAGATAGTTCAAACAATAAAAGAAAACATAAACATCCTAAAGCTCTAAGTCTCCCATGGGCGCCTCCTCTGTGCCGATGTAGGCGCTGATGCTTCGCCTCGTGAAGTAGCTTTGTCAACTCTAGCACTTTCTTCTCGCTTGCATAGCACCGAGCTTCAAATGTATCCCTCTTCCTGTTTAATCCAGGATCTCTTCAAGTCTTCAAAATCGTGCATGTCGGATGGAGAAAGATAGGGTACGCCACCATAGCAACAGTTCCATAATTACCGGTAGAATAGAGTGAATGGCATCATGAGGTTTTGAGTTCGAGCTCGCACCCATTTGAGGTAAGGTCCCAAGGAATGGAATTTTGGTGCCCCAAAGTCTTGGTATCGCCTCTTTACCATGCTCCAAGCGTATGAACCCTTCGAATTTCGAGATCGTGGTTGTAGTCGAACACAACATCTTGGAGAAGCATATCATGTGGACCATCTTTTCGAGCAAAACCAAACCGACGAGAGCTAAAGAAGGGTTAGGTAATACCTCCTTATACCAAGTAGCGGTACATTAGGAATTCTCCACAACGCCGATGAAGGTGAAGTCCTTTGAGAGAAAAGATTCCAACGGATATCCGAATGAGAGAGTGACATCAATCTTGAGACCATCTCAACCTTGTTCATTCTTCAAAATCGATGGAGGAAGGTGCAAATAAACCACCTTGAAAGTAACGGTATACAACACATGAGAGTTCCTTTGTTTAGTAGTACGAGTGTGAGAGAATGTAGGATATCTCAAAGTAAGTAGGCACAGATCATGGGTAAGAATAATTTGATGGCATTGATGTTCATGAATTGATCCGAGTTAGGAAATAGAACCAAACCATAAATTAGCAAGGCCACAATGTTCTCAAATGCATGGAAACTCATAACTTTGAGGAATTCTCGCTTTGATTAAGAACTTGAAAGTAAACCCTTAACTCCACTTCTAGTTTCCCAATTGGCTTCAATCTTCGAGCGCTTAAGATGTAAGGCGATGCAATGTCTTCGATTTAGGAACCTTTCTAGACCGTGAATGGCATTTGGTCAAGAATGGTATCCCAAGTAGCTTAGAGAACTCTTCCAAGGTAGGAACCAACTGTAACTGGGAATGTAAAGCAATGGTGTTTCGATCAAAGAACTGGAATAGACATGCATCATATCTTCTTCAAACCGAGATAACCAAGTCAAGTAGATAACCATGTCTTTTGATGTTCGAGCATGGTCGGAATTTCAAACCAACTCTTTGAGCCGAGAGGGTATACCCATGAAGTTGATTCGGATAGTCTTTCTAGAAGCCATGATTCCCTACAAAAAGAAAGCAAAGATAAATCCCTAGGTCCTTGAAATAGTTAGAAATGATATGCATGCGGATGATGTCATGATGTCATGTTTAGCACACAAACAATTCACACAATGAGCCTAGGTTAAGGCTTCATGAGGTATAGGTGATTACCCCACCAAAAGTTTGAGTTGGTTCATCCCGTCCTATAATAGTAACCGGTTCTAGGAATCACATCATCGATCTTTCTCGTATGCTTATTTCATACGACGCCAAGTGGTCGATCGAAAATATCCCAAAAGTCCGATCTCAATGAGCGAGCATCGAGTATCAACCAACCTTAGTCTCATACTCAAAGCCGCCATCTCACTACCTTCTAATGGCTAAGATGGGTCAATTAAGGTTCTAAAAGTTTAGTTAGCTTGATGACACCACGCAGAAGCCAAATACTATCTTCAACTTGGGAATGAAGAGTATCGGACAACCAAAGTGTCACGCTAACGTAGCCATCATGTTGACCGCTTAGTTATACGCCCAGCGGTCGCGATGATCTAATGCTACTTACCTAAAGGAAACCTTGATCCGTGTAGGATCCCCAAATATAATACCCAAGCAACCCTTAAAGATAAAGCATACAAGTCAAACAAAAAGCAATAAAATGATCTAGAAATCCCTAAGGCAATTCTCTTTAGGTGTGTCCTCAACAGAGTCGCCAGCCTGTAATACTTGAACCGACTTTGTAGGATTTTTGTATCCAAATGTGCGGATAGCAAGAGTCGCCACCGACTTTTATTTTTATCCAATTAGGGAAGGTAAAAGTACGTAAAAGACCTTCGTTAGATTCCGAGTTCGGGAGAATGGTTATGAAAAGGAAGGTATTAGCACCCTTTCCATCCGTAGTTATCTACGGCTCTTAGTTGCTCTAGATCACCTTTAAAATTGCTCGGTGTTTGACAAAATATTTTGAAAAAGGCATTTCGCTTTGACTTTGTAATGACTCATGTAGGAGTGTATACAAAGTGTTCGAAATATTTTTGTTTTTGAAAAGAATTTGAACTTTGAAAGAGTGTGTGGTGTGGAAAGCATTTGGTTTAGAGCAAGCAACTAAAAGACTTATTACCCACTCGAATTGGTCGCTTTTTGTACTTACGCCTTTAGAATAGCGCCATACCATTAGTTGGTAGGTAACTCCATTCGCTGGATGTAAGCGGACATTTGAAGGACATCGGATGGTCATCAAGGCAACTTTTAGGAAGTATCCTAGCACATTCAAGGACTATCATCATTTTTCGTAGGCGACAATCGAGGGTCAAGATCATGTATTCGGAGGCTACATCGTGGGTCTTATGATCTTTGTATCGGCGGACTATGATGATTTATTTGAAGGCAACGGTGCTAGAATACCTCACGCTCGAGGGACGACCATTTTGAATTCGTAGGCAACGAGAGAAAATTACCCTAAGGTGCATGTGTGAGAGAAGTGTGTTAATTTCGAATATGTTATCTTTAGTGGGCTATGTTCATTATCTTGCCATACACGCCTAGTTACTAGCAATTTATGGTGCGGAAATTAAATGCGGAATGAAGTGCGGAAGGTAAATCCCACGCTATTACAAGGCTTGAAGTATACATAATTTAAAATGCGGAAAATAAAGACCTAATTTTAAACTATTACATCCTATATACAGCTACATTATTGGAAAATGAAAATAGTAAAGAAACGTCCGAATTGGAAGAACTCGTGAAACGAACGAGAAATCGGAAAATATGATGAAATCGAGATAAGAGAAAATGTTAGAAAAATGCAAATTTTAAATTGAAAAAATATGACATGCTGAAATAATGTAAACATGCTAAAATAAATTTTGGGATTTTTAGATGCAATTTAATAATTTAAAATGAATTTACAATGATTTAAATGCAAAATTACAAATAAAAATAAATATGCATGCAAAATATATTTTTAATTTATTAAATTAAATAAAGATTTTTATGAAAATAATGCAAAAGAAAATAATTTTGATGATTTTTGATGCAGAATAAAATTATGAAATTAAATAAAATAGCATGAAAATATTAAATAAAATGTAAAATAGAAAATAATGGAAAAGTGAAGTTTGTAAAGAAAAAGAATGGAATCGGGTCCTCGTGTGGTTCAACCCACAACCTTTGAGAGCATCTGCATACAAGCCTTAACCATCGCGCCACTGACATTGGTGTTGGAAAGCTGGAAATCAATTGAATGTAAATGTACACGCCGTGGATGTTTGAAAATCGAGCCAGACGCTGGGCCCATTGACTTATAACGAATCTAATCGTAACACCGCCTGCCGCCTCGCCGTCAACTGTCAGCGACGGAGCCTAGCTCCGATCGCCTTCCTCCGCCCGAACTTCTAACCTACAAAAACACATCGAAATTCGAGAGTCGATTATACCCCTAAATCGGGTCTCGACTCGATGGTGGTCTCGCTTTTTTAAAAGTTCTAAATGCTAGTTCGAACTCAACAATCAAACCCTAAACATGGCATCATGAGTTTTGGACGCTCAACTCATACGATTGCCCGATCGTGTATATGGGTCTATGAACACAAAAGGCGTTAGAATCAATTGAAATAAGGTGATAATAGAATGCAAAATCGAACAAAATTGAATATGTAGGGATGTATATGCATCGATTCGGATGATTTAATCAATGGTAATGATGCATTCTTACTCAAACCTACCCTCCGAGCACGATGGAATGATGTTTGAAGGTGAAAGTAGTGATTTTGAAATTCGATTTTCAAGTTTTGAGAAAATGGCAAAATAAGGACTCTCTTGGCTAGGGTTTCGTGTCCATGCTTGTACACATCACAGTATTTATAGAAGAGAAAAGAAAAAAAGAGTGAAAAAGATATGATTTGAAAGATTCAATTTTTTTCAAATAAAATCAATTTTCTTGAAGAAAATTTGATTTCCTCTTCAATGCTTGATTATGCACGAATTTGGCAAGAGTACTATCTTGGACATTAAGGAAGATATAAAATCGCCTTTTGAAAATACTTAATTTTCATATTTTATATAATTTATTTTTGAATTAAATGTTATAAAATTCAAATATAAATCATAAAATAGAAAATTACCATGGCCAAGCATTTATGGGTCAAGAATAATGTCATGAACAAGTTTGGATCAAAAGATTATAGGCCCATTTGGAAAATTTTGCATTTTGACCAAAATGTCCTTGTGCAATTGTCCAAAATCGCCCAATCAATAGTGTATCTTGCTCAATTTTCCACATTTTGAGTGTTCTGGAATTTTTGGAAAGCTCTAAGAGTCCTCTAACCAACCTTTTGGTCTCATCTCAATTGAGTTACCATGCTCAATATATCTTCAAAACAAAAAGTTGACTTTTGTTGACTTTGAAAATGACCTAATGTTTTGAGCCATACTCTCAATTGAAGCATTTTTGGACATTCTTGTGAGACATGAAGTTGTAGAGAGTTGAATTTCCTTCAAAACAAGAGGTGGTGAAAAAATTTTTGAGAAAGTATGAGAAAGTTATGATCACCAAAGTTCATTGACTTTTCACCTAGAAACCCTAATTTAGAAAGTTTGACTTTTGAGCAAATCTTGGTTTTCTTGATGAATCATGATCAACCCTTGATAAAATGATGAATGTAGCTTCAAAATGAGGATGTTGACAAAAATTATGAAGTTTGACTGTATGTTGACCATAGTTGACTTTTGTCCAATACAACCGATTTTCAACCATCCGAGCAATTGTCTCTGAGGAAACTTGATCCGTGAAGCTTGAAACTTGACATGGAGAATCTTTGAGCATATGAGGAGGCATGAAGACCATTGAGATGTTGGAAGTCCATCTTGACTTGAGAGATACCAAACCCTAATTTGGGATTGTCTGAGAGAGTTTGTCTCGATCAACTCTCGAGGAATCCTCGAGTAGGATATATGAAATCTCTTGAATAGATGGAGGGCAAATTTTGGGGTATGACAACACCACGCAGGCTAAATACTATCCTCAATTGGGAAATGAAGAGTATCAGACATCCAAGTGTCACACTAACGTAGTCATCATGTTGACCATTTCTCAGATACGCCTAACGGTCGCGACGATCTTTTGCTACTTACCTAAGGAAACTCGATCCGTGTAGGATCCCACAAGTATAATACCCAAGCAACCCTTAAAAGTAAAGCATGCAAGTCAAACAGAAGCAAAAAATGATCTAGAAATCCCTAAGGTATTCTCTTGTGGTGTCTCCTACAGAGTCGCTAGTTCTCGAATACGGAGAACCGACTTTTGAGATTTGTTTTTCTTTTTATCGCAAATGTTATGGATAGCAAGAGTCGCCACCGACTTTTCTTTTATCCAATTAAGGGAAGGTGAAAAGAACAAAAAGACCATCGTTAGATTCTCGGTAAGGGAGAAGGTTATGAAAGGGAAGGTATTACACCTTCCATCCGTAGTTATCTACGGGCTCTTAGTTGCTTCTAGCTCATCTTTTGAAAAATTGCTTTCTCGTGTTTGACAAAAATGTTTTGAAAAGGCATTTTGACTTTGTAATGATTCATGTTGGAATGTATACAGTGTTCTAAATGTTTCATTTGAAAAGAGTTTGAACTTTGACAAAAGTGTGAGGTGTGAAAAGTATTTTGATAGAGCAAGCAACTAAAAGTCTTATTACCTACCTGTAATGGTCATTTTCGTGTTATTTTACGTTCCTTAGAATAGTGCTATCCATACCATTAGGTGGTAACCCTATTCGCTGGATGTAGAAAGGACATTCGGCGGGACATCGATGGTCATAGAAGGCAACTTGTAGGAGTATCCTAGCACATTCAAGGACGATCATCACTTTTGTAGGCAACAATCGATGGATCTAGATCATTTCGAGGCAACATCGCGGGTCTATGATGTTTGTATCGAAGGAATATGATGATATGTTTCAGAGGCACCATGTTAGGATACCTCACGCTCGAGGGACTTGACCATTTATTCGAAGGCAACCGAGAGAATTATCCTAAGGGTGCATGTGAAAAAGAGTGTGTCAAATTCGTATATTTTATCTTGGAATTAGAAGTGATCTATATTCGTTATCTTGCCATACACGCCTAATTACTAGCGCTTTATAGGGTGAAAGTATCATGGAAAGTAAAGTGCGGAAAGTAAATGTCGCTATTACATGACTCGGGGCGCTTACATAATATAGGAGTGCGGAAAGTAAAAGGAAAATCTACGCTATTACATGATAAAAACTTATGACCTATACATCCTTTCCAGAATTGTAAATGCGGAATAATAAGTAGATAATCAGAATAAGAAGAAAATGTTAGAAAAATGTTTTCGGAAATTAGTAGAAAAAAGTTTTTTAGGTTAGTAATGATAATTAGATAATAGAATAATTTTTTGGGAATTTTCTGGATTGGTTTTGATGAAGAAAAATAATTAAAAGTCAATTTAATGATTAATTAATAATTAATTAAAATATGCATGCAAAAATATTAATTTTTATGTCAAAAATTAAATAAACATTTTTCTGATTAAAATGCAAAAAGAAAATAATTTTGGTGATTTTTAAATGCATGAGAAAATAATTTGAAGAGAAAATAAATTATAAAAGAAAATATTAAGAAAATAAGAAAAAGGAGTTAGTTTGGAAAAGTGGTAAAAAATAATAGACATTGCCAGGGATCGAACCCAAGCCATGCCTCTCACACGCGCGCGCTGTTACCACTAGGCCAACCAGCATTTGATGTTAGTTAAATGAAACAAAAACATTTTAAACGAAATTGAATTCTGGAAATCCAAAAAACGCGCCAAGAAACTTCATCTTCCTCGTTTGAAATTTTCAAAATCACATAGAAGCAATATAAATTCATTGTGAGCACATGGTTCGATTGCAATCAAGCTCCTGATCACGAATATGCCTATAGTTTCTACCAATTTTACTTGGATCGATTGATCCCAATTTAAAGCTTTGAAACCCTAGTATGGTATATCACGATCCCGGTGTCTAAACTCAAATCGATCTATATAAAACATTCCAAACATCAAAACGAACAAGAATATGCAATCAAATGTATTTATAAT